>OV281349.1:7525000-10025000 GCA_923062675.1 Marasmarcha lunaedactyla
TAGGCAATGACTTTTTTATACTGGCAGATAATAGTTGCTATTATCTAAGCAAAATAACAAATAAAAAAATTTTTACGGTATTAAGGACGAATTAAAAGGCTTAAAAGGAATTTTAACATACCGTCATTCATTCACCAGCATTATAGAAATAATTAAAGGTAAATAATCAAGAACAATCTTTTGATTTATAATTTAAATGCGCTATTTTGACTTTGGTTTAAAATATCTGACATATTCGAAGTGGTTCACAGGAACAACCTAAACATCGCAAAAGGAGTGAATCTCGTATAGGTTAGTTTATATTGTCAATCTCGTAACAAGATATCGTCGAGTACCTGTTCGTTTACAATGCAACGTGCACAGGTTTCACACCAACCGTTTGTTATACGAACTTTAGAAAAAACTGGCACTCTCCATTGTACACTCAAAAGGCCTCATCTTTTGTCAGTTTTTACTTTTAAAGCAGATTTTGTGTATCATTAAGTTTGATTTTTGATTTATTTTTGCTACTACACTTATTTTATGATCTGTGATAACCTATCGTTCCTTTAGGAGGTGTGAATATAAAACAGACAATTCTGAAGTATTGTATAATGTTTTTAATGTCTCTGGTGTTTTGGTTTTATTTGGCTGAAAGGCTTTCTAAACTTAACTAATCAATGTCTTTGCGCAGAAGTTGAATTACCTGAACGTTACTTATGCCTAGGTACTAATATATAATAATATATATAATAATATATAATAATAATATATACCCTATAACTACCCTTATGGCAACCGATGACCCGAGACTATACAAACATTGGCATTGTATATATTGACCACCACGCGCAAGGGGTTTTGAAAAGAACGCTACACAGAAACTCATTGGAAATTTCCTTCAAACAACTCAACCCCAGTTTAAGATTTTGGTATTTTTAGTTGAGATTTTCGGACCCTCGGCCTTAGATCGTTCTTCAAACAATGACTCTGGCATTCCCGGCATAATGAATCTTCTTTACATGATGACCTGCGGCCTAATTGTCTAACTTCAACACCTATCATGATCCCTTTCGAAGGTAAAGTGGTTGCGATAGTGATCAACGGAATTGTCTAATTTCTACGATCGCAATCGCTGTTGGATTTATGGTGTATTGAATGATATTGAATGCCATAGAGCGGTGTGAAGTTAGCGTGGGAACCGTCGCAGTAGTCATATTTTAGATCTCATTGGTGGTATGAAGAGCGGGGGAAGGGAATGAATTTACCAGAATGTTGCTACTTTATCAGATTACCCGGAATGTCGGGTAAGAATTACCCGTAATATTTAGCTAAAAAATATTTTTAACTGTGAATTCTTTGCTTTTCGTTTATGGTAACATTTTGGAAATCCTTTTTTTGTAATAAAACACTACGAAATGTTTTATTTCGTTGAAAATTGAGTCAAAATAAAGCAAAAGGTTTTATAAACACTACCCAGACTACAGACATGGGAAATATTAGATGTGACAACACTGAGTGAATGAGTCATTGATTCAGTCACTCATTAGTGCTACTCTTTTGTTCTTGTCGCTATCTTTCTTGCTCGTACTTACGGTTGGAAAATTGTTATTGCATTGTTTAGTTGTTGATTTCATTGTCAAGTTTCGTTGTTGTTATAATTTAAAGATTTTTCTTATTGTTCGGATTAATCATGCTGAAGCATCACCCGGCGTCGCATCGGCGGGCCCGAAAAAGTCGAAAATCATTCCAAAATAAAAGTTGCACGAAACTATTTTGTAATTGCTTGTACGTGCGCATACACCCGGAGAAGCTCACTTCACACCGGTCAAGTTATTTTGCGCTAGCTGCGTTTTGTTGCTTTGGTTTTTTCCAAATTGTTGGTTTATTTTCATTAAATTCAAACCACTGTTTTACTTGTATTAAATAATTATAATTACGATATAAGTTTATAAAACAATATCAAAATGTGAAATATTTCTAGATTCATGTTAAAATAACATTGTTTTTAGATGACTGAAGGTATCAATCATCACTGTAATTTAAATAGCAAAACGCAAGATAATAATAATGATTGTCACTGACATAATGTTTCATAAAACATCAACAACAAAGTATACAGAAAAGCAAAGAACTTAGGATTAAATAAAACACTTTTTACCGGATATTATCGCGTATATTTTAGTTAATTTTAAAATTATTTCGACGTTTCGGCATCTTTGCAGTTGCCGTGGTCACGGTCAAAATATACGCGATAATATCCGGTAAAAAGTGTTTTATTTAAAGTATGAATCGTGAAAATTTAAGAAAATATATAACTTAGGATTATTTGTTAAAATAATTGGTATTCTTAGTAATACTCTATTAGTTTTAAGAAGAATCGGGCTACAGACGATCTTCCTCCGATTTCGTGTGCGTTGTTTTGTTGTGCTAACTCCTGATCGACCGAAATAGCGCGGTTATAGGTGCTGCTATTTACCCTAGTCAGGTATAATTGTATCCAATCTAATAAACATTGCATATAACTAAATAGATTATGATTATTTCTGATTTATTTATAATTTTTACAGATTCCTAGGAAGGCCCAAGCTAGCAATGCTTGCTGGAGCAGAGCTCACGCCAGTGAGTTAAATTCTCAAGAAAGAAATATCATTCAAGAATTATTTAAGGAAGTTGAAGAAGCTGTAGTTCCAGACCCGGGTGATCTTCAAGGGGTTGATGCAAGTGCGCTAATAAATCTTTCTCAGTTCAGTCATACACCTTACACCCCAAATCATTACTTTGTGTAAGGTTACACAAATATTGAGACTATGTGTTCCTCAATATTTAAAAATCACATTTTAGTGAATTATAAATTGTGTGTGACAAAAAATTTATGTCTGTGTTAGGAACATTGTTTTTTCTGTAACCGGGAATAATTGAATATTATGAATTATTTAAATGAATTTAATTCAACACAATTGGAGGAGATGTTGATTCTTTTGAGCAGTAAGAGTGTGAATTGGATTTTGAAAACACTAAAGAAATGAATAACACTTTATAAATACTCAACAGGACTTTCAGTACAAAACTTTTTAAGTGTATTTAATATGATTGAAAATAATTTAAATCATTGCAAAAAGAAAAAACTTGTTTTAAGACTCTTAGTAGTAAAATTAAGAACTATGTTTCATATATTGTGTTATATATATAGTGTTTTTTTAGCTGTAAGCTTCCCAAACATTTGTAAAATAAAATAAAATATCCAGCGTTTTTAATATTAGCACTTATGTTGTTCAGAAATTATGTAACAATTGTAAGACATTGCTTGATGACAAATTATGGAAAAATTAATTGCTTACTATTGTAATTGTTTGATAGGGACAGTCAGTCAGTTTTGACAGTACAGTTGGGACTTGTGCTCATGTGATGACACTAGTTTGGTACTTTGGTTGGGCTCAGCATCAAACTAATAACGCTCCCCAGATGGTTGGTAGATGAAATATTATTAAGAGATGGTGTTGAATAAATAAATAACAGTATCTAAAAGGTAGTTTTATTTATTATTCAAATCTTACCTTTACTTTTATCTAATAGCCAATACACATTTGTTATACATGTAGTGCCGTGGGATAGTAGAACATTTTATCTTATTAAGTATACATATACATTGTTTATTTTTCAGCCCATGATTCAACTTCAATCAAGGAATACAATATACATTCAGAAATAGCAATAAGAGTTTCATGTTACACAATTCCTACAACAATAACATTCATATTGCAATTATATCCAAAATATGGATACAGCCTGATAAAAAATTAAATATAAATAAAAATTTTATAATATATATAATTTTAATAAAAAGGTTACAATATTGAAAGAAAAGATATTAGCAATATACAGTATGGTGTTGCTATTTTAATTCATAATAAGATTATTACAGCTGTTTACAAAAAAGTGTGCTAATTTAGTGTCAGAAATAAGCATCATAAGTTTCTATTGCCACATTAACTGCTGTCTGTTCTTTGATAAACATAACTTTGATGCTCTTATCAAGTCAATACCTAAGTTAATGTGATTTTAATGCTCATTATACATCTTGGGGAAGCAATACTACTAATTCTAGAGTAGAGCTATATATATATAGGAAATAGATAATAGTGAATTGGTCCTTTTTAATAATGGTATGGTGCGTTAAGTTGTTTCTCTCTTGTGGTGTCTCAATGGTCCCTCCAACTGACTTCAAACAAATCTTTCTTTTGGATGGTCTGTCTATGATGATCCACTTAATCTTCCTATAAATATTAATATTTTGTCAATATTTCAAAGTAAAAAGTTAAGCATATGATAAATAGCATACACTAAATTTAAATTGGAAAATATAGGTTAAAAATGTACATTCAGAATGGCTTAGTATTCGGTATCAGGATTCTTCATTAGGAGGCTTGTAATCTAGGTTTAAAGAACTTCTTGCTTGCTTGTGATACTTGTCTCAATAGTTCTTGTCATAGAAAGTCCAAAAAAACTTCACTTCTTCGGTGGAATGACAAATGCTCAGAAGCTATTCAGAACTCTAAACTGCATAATTTAATTTTAAAAATAATCCTTCCGGGAAAGATATCTTGAATTTCTGTCCTGGATTTCAGCTGCCCAAGTTAGGAATAAAATAATGTTATTGTTGAAATTAATAGGATTGTTTCTTAATTTGATGATTAGATAATCATAGTGAAACAAATTAATAAAATACAGATGCTATAAAGCAATATTAATGTAACTGCAAGGTAGGCCGGAAGACATTGGGTTGCTGAGCACACATTGCCACAATCATTTGGTACCTTGGTTGGGCAAGGTATGAAAATAATGTTGTAACACCTGCCCAGTCATTAGATAATGTACTTCTCATATATGAATAAGAATAAATGCATAAAATTATGTAAATAATATATAAATGCATTAGAGATTTCATTTCATTTCAAATAATTCTTAATATCATAATTCCAGTACCTTGTTTTACCTAGACCATATAAAAAATTTTGTGAAAGATGTTGGGCACCTTTAAGCCAAAAACAAAAATACTCCAGACTATTAACAATTATCCTAATTCTCCTGTTAGTGAACAAAATCAGCATTATGATAATCATTGTTAGTTTTATATTAAAGCAAGAACAATGCTTTGGTATTCCTTACATTTTGTTGAAAAACTCTGAAAAAGGAGTGTTTGATTTTTGGAAAGTACAATCTATGGCTGAACAATGATATTCCACATCTTACATCCTGCGTTGGAAAAGTCTGAACAGTTGTTAAAGCAACAATTGGAATTATAAGAAGAGTAAAATAATATTTTACCTGCTTATCAATTTATGTTTCGTAAGGAAATGTCGGCTCGTAATAGTATTTGCCAATTACAGCTGGATATTAAAAACGCTTCAAACATAGAGAACTTTTTAATGTCCATTTACTTTGATGTTGCTGGAGCTTTAAATAGTGTTAATATTGATGTTCTCTGTTCTGAATTGCAGTTTATAGCTGTTCCAAACGAGATTGTTCTTAGGGCACATGATTTCTTGATTAATAGAGAATAATGTGTTGGGCTTTTCAAGGTCTTTCTCCGCTAATTTGTATTCTATAAACTTTCGTCGTTCACATTAAATCTTTATTTTTCTTCAAATAGGTTGTATATGAATAATACTCCTCAAAAAACATTGGAAGGGCTGCAAAATAGCTATTGCCATGTTGGAGGTAAAATAATCAAACATGATGCACATATTTAAATACACGACTCTTTGACGTGTGGAACATATACATATGTTCTTTATTTTAAAGAAAAAATTGAAAAATAAACTCGTAATTGCTGATAGATTGTAGAAATTATTTGCCAATAACGTTCAAAAGAATTTCAGACCATCATATGAGATACACAATTCCAATTTTATGTCAAAAAGATGAAATCATTCATTCAAAAAGCGTCTTTTTCGCTTTCGCCATCATGTGTGAAATATCTGTAGCGTGAAGGAAGTTTATATGCTTCAACTGTCAAATTCAAAGGGATCCTGATAGGTGTTGAAGTTACACAATTAGGCCGCTGCACATGAACATGGATTCACCGATTTCGCCTCACGAATCAGTGCATTGTGTTAATTGTGGTACTGCAATCACCGATCTGAGAAGACATATATAAGACATAAATGATTAATCAAAAATAATTTGTAATTGTTTTATTTAACTAACTTGGTACTAAAACACCTTCAGATATGTGATTTCGTTGTTATTTATTTATTTATTTTTATTTATTTATTTACGTATTAGGGAAACAAACAGCATAACAATATCTCTTAAACATTAAACAAATAAATATTACATAGGCCAGTAAAGTTTCCTCTGTTAAATTACAAATTTAAGAGCAGGTTATATTCTTGTTACAAATGACAGAAAAATAAAATGGTATTCTATATAATTACAATTCGAACTTAAAATATATAATATAAAAAGAGGAATATCTAAGACAAGTGGATTAATTCAACTCTTTTAAGGTTTCAATTATTTTTCTGAAAAATTGGGGAAGGGTAAATGCAAAAATATCATTATTTGTACAAAGTCGGTTATAGCTATTACATGACCTGGGAATAAACGAGTTCATGGCATAATTTGTTTTATAAGGAGGGCACACAAAAATCTTCTGTTTACGAGAGCTAAGGCGAGGACAACCGATACTTATTTTACTCAACAAATATGCCGATTCAACATAGCTATTAATTATTTTGTACAGAAATATTTGGTCTTTTACATCGCGGCGAAATTGGAGGGAATTCATGTTTTCTAAATTGTAGTGCGGCCATCTGAAGCTAATATATTTAATAAATTTATTTTGAATACTTTCAATATTGTTCTTGTAAATTTGGTATTGAGGGTTCCACAAAGTTGACGCGTATTCTAATATGGGACGGACGAAACTATTGTACAGTAATAAGATGGTTTGATATTTAATAAAATTACTTCCCGTGCTTCTTATAAAACCCAACATACGAAAGGCTTTATTCACTATGTAGTCTATATGCAGAGTAAAGTTTAGTTGATTGTCAAGTATAACGCCGAGATCTTTAACTTGATTTTTCCGTGGGATCTTATTGTTGTTAAGCACGTAATTGAAGTTTATTGCCGTCTTTTTCCGCGTAATAATGTTACATTTATCGGTGTTAATGTTCAGGCCGTTTCTCTTACAATACTCTTGCAGAGCAACGAGATCGTTCTGAAGAAGTAGACAATCATAAGCAGACTTGATTTCCCGAAAGATTTTATTATCATCGGCGTATAGTAGAAAATTTGAATTTTTAAAAACAGTTACTATATCGTTTATAAAAATATTAAACAATAGCGGTCCCAAATGAGAACCTTGAGGTAGCCCAGAGGTGACAGGGATGAAGGTGGAACAGTATCCTCTAACAGAGACCGCCTGGTTCCGATCCCGCAAGTAAGACTCAAGCCAGCGCAATAGATCGCCGTGTATACCGACTGTCTCCAATTTTTGTATCAATAAACAATGTGGAACTTTGTCAAAACATTTGGAGTAATCAGTGTACAAGGCGTCTACTTGGAGGCCCTGATCCAGAGCTCGCACGACTCTATCTGTGAACTCACATAAATTAGTTTCAGTTGACATTTTAGACACAAAACCATGCTGCTGCTCTATAAGTATCGGTTTGATTACTGGAAAAATTTCGTCATATACGATTTTCTCTAATAGTTTAGGTAATACATTCAGTTTCGAAATGCCTCTGTAATTCTGAATGTCGCGTTTATTACCAGATTTTAAAATAGGGACAATAAATGATTGCTTCCAGGCACACGGCATTACACCTGATTTCAAAGATAAGCTAAACAGTATAAAAATTGGAACCGAAAGTTCTTCATAATAATGACGAATAAAAATGCCTGGTAAGCCATCTGGACCCGCTCCCTTAGTTACGTCTAAACATTTTAGGTAGTTCTTAACTTTTTCAATGTGTAATTCTATTGAACTAAGGCTTAGAACAGGAATCGAGCCAGAATCGAGTAAAAAAGAATTATTATCGGGAGATTCAAAAACTGACTGAAAAAATTTATTAAACAAATTACTAATTTCTTCGCCGTTGGAAGCATTTTCAGTATTTAAGAACATAGTGTTAGGAAGATCACATGTAGTTCGCTTTTTTGACTTAATAAAAGACCAAAAATGTTTGCTGTTAGTAGATATCCTATTTTCAGCGTTGCGCACAAATGATTCATAGCACTGTAAAGAAATGACTTTTTCACGTTTCCTCAACATAACAAAACTGTTATAGTCATTACTATTTTTATAAATCTTCCATTTTTTGTGGTATTTTATTTTTTCTTTATGTATTTTAATTAATGCTGGAGAGTACCATATGGGATATCTTGGATTAGAACGCATAAATTTATGTGGTATAAATTCGTTAATTATAGATTGAATTTTTAAATAAAAATGTTCTAAACACGTATTTATGTCTAATTGATCCAAATATGAATACCAATCAACGTTCCGAAGAGCCATTTTAACATCTTCATGTTTAGCAGCGCGATAAAAATATACTTTACGAGGGGCCTGAAGTAGGTCCCGCGGGATGTCAGCTTGAATGTAAATAAATAAGGTCGCATGGTAGGCATCCTCAGGAACCAGCGGATCTGTACATCTAGTAACCTTACACTTAACTGAACCCATAGCGAGATCTAAATATCGACCATCCTTATTACGTACGTGATTAAATTGATTAAAGTCATTGTAGGAAAGAAATTGGGAAACTATATTAACTAAAGCCTCATCATAAACATCTCATTATAAACATCTCAAAACAATAAATAAAACTACAATATTTTGTTGTTCATGTCCAAGCCCAAGCACTATACAATGTGGTTAATGACATTTGTGTTCGAAACCCCGATGTACAAAATGAATAAAAATCTTGAAAAAAAGTAATTGCATCTACTTACAAGTTACCTACAGGTGCTACGGAGGTTTTTGGTAGCTATAGTTCGATTCCCTTTATTAGTGTTTATTAGGTGAATACTAATAACACCTGAAGCACTTTCCAGTATTTTATTGTTTTGAACTCATTGTGTAGAGTGTTGCGGCCCTCACACCTGAACGGCCAAATTTGGATCCTGGTGGAAAAACAGAACTTTACCCGTCTTAACCCTTCGTTTATTAAAAATAATTCGATGTAAGAAAGTGCCAAAGCACGAAACAGCCATATGCCACGATTATAATATAAGGCTGTATGGTGTGTATAATATGTTTTCGAACCAACGTTGTTAATTTTATTTAAAAAATGCAATAATGGTTGGTCCGATTATCAAATATTCGATAGAATGGATAATGACAGACTTAAAAACAGTTTTAGGGCGACCTCGTGCTAAGATATTTAGTTCGCACAATATATTTGTGCCCGTAGTACCTAGGTATAACAGAGTACAATTTACTGAATAACAACTACCGGCTTAAATAACGGATACCTGCTGTCAAGTTTCATTATAAAAACAGGAAAGCGGATAATAAGATGCTGTCAATATGTAACTCTATACTATCCATTAATAGGTACTCAAAGGTAAAAATCACTTTAATATCCCAAGATCATGATTGCTTTTTTTAACTTTAATTCACCATAAACATGTATTAAAACTAAAACCATAATGAACAGAAACTGCTCCCTTAATCATGCTACTCCCCGAAAGATGGCACTGTTTCAAGGAAATACATATTTGATCTGATTCTACTAAAATGTACTCAAACTCAAATACTTCTTGCTTCCATAACTTACAGAAGGAAGGTATGATTAAATATGTTCAGATAATACAATTAAAATGTTTATGTATAGTTATGAGCCTAGTGTAGGCACTGACATGCTAGAAAGGAATTAATTATTGCCAACATCACGAAATGTCAATTGTTAAAAAAGTCAAAATAGATTATCATTTTATTATTTTTGTCATCATTTTTCTTGTTACGTTTATATTGTGTGATTATTACCAACCCTTTATTCGTTATTTTTTTTTTATAATTTCTATATTTTTTACATTTTATAGTTTAAATTGTTATTCTTTTATTATAAATCTTTTATAATTTTTTTCTAATTATGTGAGATGTTTATTTGTTTGCATTTTAAATTTATCACAATAACATTCGTTTACAGTGTAGTAACCTATTGTGACTGAAAGCTGATTTAGTAGTTATATAAGAGTTTTATTACTTGTTACATTTTTATGTAGTCGAGAATGTTGTTATATAGTTTCATAGACATTGCGAATTAGATTAAAATTAGAGTACCAGCCGGATTGATCTAAGGCGGAACGTTGCGTTGGTCAGATCAATTTATTTTGCCTTGTTGGTCCTAGTGTATATTTTACTGGTGCATGTTTGCATTTTGTGTAAATGTCGGGATTATTGCGAACATACTTACAAACTTGAATAATATATATACATGGGAAAGTTAGTGTATTGTAATTTTTTAAATAAGGTTTACAACTTTCAGTATTGTCTATGTTGACAAGTTTCTATAGATTCTGTTTTGGGCCGTAAAAACAGTTATATTTGTAACAATCACACCACACATCTAGCCCAAATAAAGTATGTAGTGGTAAGTAGCCTTGCCTCATACGCCGAAGGTCTCAGGTTCGAGTCCTGACCTGGACAATCATTTGTGTGATGAACACAGATGTTCGTTTTTGGGTCATGGTTGTTTATATTTATATACGACGGCCTGTATGGTATGGAGGTAAGTAGACTCGCGTTCTTTCACCAACTCGCGACTGACTTGTGGTTTAAATCAATACGGATGAAATCAAATTATGTGATAAATTTCATATGCTTTTATTTTAAATAACTTTTTCTAGTACATCTTGCTCCGATGACAGAGCGAGTCAAAATGTATTACTTCATTTATTTCTGTTATATCAACCTTATATTTAAATATCTTTTCTTCTTAATTCATAATAATTCATATTAACCTCTTTACTAAAATGTCGCGACATTCTGACGTGCTTCCTAAGGTTTATACGTGAAATTCACACAAACAAGGTTGGATGGATAAATTTCTTACAAAAATTATTCAAACTAGCTGCCTGAACGAGGATGTGTTTGTAGGACGGCCTCAGGAGAGATTACCACTGTCGATTAGATTATTCCTGGTGGTTGGTGTGAATACTTTACGTACAAATAGTTAATATAATATTACAAAAACAATGGCCTCACCATGATCCAAGGAACAACTGCTTCGAGAGGAATTCCCGCTAGTAAAATCTCTATTGATTACACATAACAACTTTTAAGACAAGATAAAATTAATTTCATTATTTTTTCGTATCGCCAAGGGAGGGTTGTCATCCATCCTCATCTCTCAGTGGCTGCCATCTCATCAACTAGTGACTGCCATCTCATCTAATCCCGATCATTAGGGAGAGATGCATTTCGACTCTGAATGTACCCTAATGCATTTACAATCATAATGGTGGATTATCAACAAAAGAATAACACAATGTTACGTTATAAAACAATTTAATACTATTTAAGAGAAGAATTTAAGAAAAAATGATATTGAAAACTATCTCAAAATTATATTCTTACGTTTTAACTACCTGCACTTACATTATTTTACGAGTAAACACCAAAATATTAATTAAAATTTCATAATTTGCGTATATAAACATTCCACACTGACAGTAGCTTTCGACTGACCTGTTATGGATGCGTTCCGCGACACGCAAAATTTTTATTTTACTTTTTAAATTTAGTAGGCATCTCATCTCTCCCTGACTTACCCTATATAAAATAAATGTATGTGTGTATATGCATGTGTGTTTCTTAAGTTTATTTATCCGTTATCTAGTATCCATAACACAAGTTCTTAATGATACTTAACTTGGGCTAGATAATGTGGCGTGATTGTTAGAAATATTTATTATTTATTTATTTATATATGTATGTTTATTCTAGGTTATCCCCCAGTTCGCTGTATAGTTCCTTTTTGGGCCAAATGTTGGTCTGTTTGTCTGGGGATTTATTATTATTTGTTACATATATATTTACTTATTTTGACATAAGTTATTGTCAAAAGAAGTAAATATAGGATTTGGGCAATGAGGTTCTATAATATATAGATAAGTTTACATTCGTTATTATTATAGCTATTGCTTTCAAAATGTGGCTTCAAAGTGTATTTTGATTTGTATTTATTGTATTCGTCTGGGTCACTTATATATTGTAGGTAGCGCCCTCTATAATATATTCCTTGTAACTTTTCCAAAGCGATGTTGCAAAAATGTTTTGCAAGTTTTCTTGTTAACTTCAAATTTGTCTTCTATTCGATAATAGACGGCGTTGTTTTCCCAGTTTTTAGGGGCATGATATGGCAATATTTATGGTCAAATATGTTGTAGTCACGGGCGTAGCCGGGAGGCGTTTTGGGGGTTCAAACCCCCCCCCCGAAAAGTTAGGATATTAACATTCGTAGAATTATAATAAGAACACGCGTGCGGCATATCTCATTGATTACTAACTATTACCTATCACTTAATTACCGAGCGCGGGAAAACGAAGTTATTGTGATATTTTTATGATTGGTCAAATCATGTCATTGATTTAAAATTTTCACTACATACGTTAAAAGGATTTGACTTCATAACACAGGAGTAAACACTTGTCTAATAAATACAAGGGTAAGTACAGAGTAATAAGATTTAAATTAATTCTAAATGTGCAGTACAGAGGAATAATTTGACGTTTTTTTAAAAATTACTTTCTAAAATTTCATTCTAAAATTAAAATTACTACTAATATTGGATATAAAAACTTTGAATTTGCATTTTATTCTGAAGACTTATTCTATTAGCAATAAACTAAGGCCATCTACGCCTAAAAATAATTTTAGTTAAATATCGTAATAAATTGTCCTGATTACTTACCTACTTAGCATAATCTATATCTACTAATATTATAAAGTGGAAAGCTTTGTATTTTTGTATGTTTTTAACAAATAAACACGACGAATTTTTAAAATTCTTCCGTCATTTGAATGCTACATTATTCCTGAGTGACATAGGCTACTTTTTACCGCGAGAAAATTCCTTTTCATACGGGGAAATTAATTTATCGCGGGCAAAGCTGCGGAGCGAAGGCTAGTCAGCCTATTATGTGTAAATTATATTACCTCTTAGTACAGTATTTTTTAATTATTTTAGGCTAAGTACGAGAAAATGGAGAAAAATAAAAGAAAGGGCGATAAGCTTAAAGGTATGGAGTATTGGAAAAAGTGGTGTGGTCAAGCGGGTACCCGTAAAGAAGAGTATTTGGGACCAACAACTAATTCGCATGCCGACACTAAAGTTGTTACGACAAGCGAGCCTTTAACTTCGTTTGCGGTATCCAACGTCGAGACCGAGTCGGTGGTGCCCCCGGCGGCGCCCTGATTCATGACTACCACTACCGAGCCTACATTTATCCTGGAACCAACCAGCAGCAGCGCCAGCTCACCTGTAACGTCATCTTTTCATTCTGCTAAATTGGATGTTGGTTTTTATGCGAATCAAGACAAAATCGAGGATGAATATCTAAAGGCTAAAATTTTAAAAGAGCCTTGGACTACATCTAAATATTGTAAGTTTCCCATTTATACAAAACGAAATCTGCGCTTTCAAATGAAATGGATGGAAAGATTCCCCTGGTTGTCATATTCTGAATATAAAAGTGGAGCATACTGTAGAATTTGCGTCGTAATGAGACTTTCGCTTGATGAAGGTAAAGGGGACCATCAGCTGGTCGGCCAGCTTGTAACCGATTCTTTTTGTAAGTGGAAAAATGAACTAGAAATATTTGAAGCTCATGCATAATCAGGAAATCACAAACGAAATTCGGAACTCGCAGATAATTTCCTAAGTAATGTTTTTCAGGCTTCTTCAGTCGATGATCAGTTGTCTTCTGAAAGAAAGAGACAGCAACAGGAAAACTGAAAGAAACTAATCCCTATCGTAAAAGGAGTAATTTTTTTCGGCAAACAAGGTATACCTTTAAGATATACCTGTAAAACTGATTCGGGACGGATTCACATTTCACCGGAGTCTGAACAACCACTTCAAAATGATGGTAATTTTCGCGCACTGTTGCGGTACGCAGCCAAATCTGGGGATAAAGATCTTTCTGAGCATTTGGTTACTTCTCAGAAGAATACCATTTACATGAGCCATCAAATCCAAAATGAAATAATTGACACTTGTGGTGAAATTATTCAAAATAAGATCATCGGTGAAGTAAAGGAAGCCAAATTTTTTACAATTGTTGCTGACGAGACGACTGACATTGCACGTATTGAGCAAGTCTCGATGTGTTTGCGATATGTTGATTCAAAAGATGTTACACAACATAAAGTTAAAGAGATGTTCTCAGAGTATATTCCAACAGTTGACGTGACAGGATCCGGTCTTGCAAATCTCATAATTACAGCTCTAAAAAAGCATGGACTTGAATGTTCTCGTGGTTGGTCAAGGTTACGATGGGGCTGCAGCTATGAGTGGGCATTTGCGCGGTGCCCAAGCGTATATTCGTCAAGAATGCCCTCTTGCTCTTTATGTACATTGTAGTGCACACTCTCTCAACCTTGCTATTGCTGACTCATGTTCACAAGTAGATGTGCAAAATTGCGTTGGAACCGTGCAGTCTATTGGATCCTACTTTAGACAATCAGCTCAACGCACTGCTGTTCTGAAAGAAAAAATTCGGGATCTGTTACCGGCTGATCACCAAAAAAGCCAGCTTGCGATGTGTCAAACACGGTGGGTTCACAAGCATGAAGCCGTTATAAGATTCAAGGGAATTTAATCATCTATTGTGCATGCTCTCGAAGAACTCCAATCTAGCCACAACAAAGAAGCATCGCAACAAGCCGTCCAAATGCTTAACACACTTCGATCTTCGAATTTTGTTATGTGCATAGTGATACTTCAAAAAGTCATAAGCTACACATTGTCGCTGTCAAAACAACTGCAGGCAATTAACACAGACCTCATAACAGCATTCAGTCACGTGGATGATATTATTAATGCTTTGCAACTTTTGAGAGATAAAGTGGACGAAGAGTACTTCCATCTCTATGAAGAAGCAAAGGTGTTGCTCGAAGAAAATGGTGGTATACTGCTTATGCCACGTAGCGTCGGAAGGCAGTTGAATCGCTCTAACATTCCTGCGTCGGATATATCCACGTATTACAAAAGAAATTTATTCAACCCGTTTCTCGACCATACAATTCAACAGTTGATTGAGAGGTTTACAAAACACCGTAAAGTAGTATCGGCACTATCCGGTGTGTTACCGTCAAATTTTGCGGCTGGTTGTGAAGTCGAAGAGGCATTTGGTATGTACTCGGCAGTGCTCCCCGAAAAAAGTACATCTGTCGTCAAAGCAGAACTTGAAGTGTGGAAAGCAGCTATGACTCTCACCTCCCCTACTCCAAAATCAGCTTTGGAATGCTTAGATAAGTGTGACCAAAACTATATCCAAATATTTACACATTCTTGCAAATATTGGCTACCATACCTGTCTCCACTGCTACCCCAGAAAGGACCTATTCAAGCCTAAGAAGACTTAAAAACTACTTGCAGAACACAACGAGTGAAAACAGATTGAACGGCTTGGCTCTCATGAACATTCACTATGGGATAGAAGTTGATGCGAATGATGTAGTGGATATATTTAAAAAGAAAAATAGAAGATTAATTTTGTAATATTCTGTGTTTCTGTGATATATAAGACAACGTTATTTTTTTTATTTAGCTTATAGTTTATACTGTCCCACTGCTCGAAAAAGGACTCCCCCAATTCATTAAAAAAAATGTATTGTATGTATTTTCCACATCTTTAATATTTTTCTTAAATAAGGGTTATTTTATGTACTTTTAGTCGTTTTATTTTCTTGAACCCCCCCCCCCCTCCCCGATACTAAAACCTGGCTACGCCCGTGTGTTGTACTTTAGTGATTTGATCACTTGAATTCGCTCAGTTCACTTAATTATTGATCATTTAATAGTCGGAATGTTTCGTCAATATCATTCGGCTTAAAGGCTTGTAATAAACATTTATAAAATAGTAAAATATTTTCTCTTTCACTGTGTTTTAAAGCATTACTTTATGTTGATGAGACGATTATTAATATGTAGTGTTTTAATCAATTTTATTTATGCAGCCAATGTTATCAGTGGCAGAGTGGCGCTATATTATATTCCTATATATCTATATTCCTCGCGACCGCACCAGCAGCTGACTTACAATGTGTCTGACAAGATGTATAAGTATATCAGATTTGTCTGACAACTGAGGAAGCATCTTTTGATAGTTCCCGAAGTTGCATATATAAAAATCAGAGAGCCGGCAAACGAGCACGTGAACCGCCTGATGGCATCCGCGACCATTGATTCACAAGTTCAAGGTGTTTTATTTACCAATATTGGATGCCATGATTCTTTTCCGAACGTAGCTTTCGTTTCTTCTTTTACCATAGTTTAAGAGGGTCTGACAGGCGTTGGACCCGTACTTAGTGTCTGGTGATGTCCAATGACTTAATTTCTAATATTATTCCAAATAATGTTAAACCTGAGCTTTGTCCTTTAACGAAACTTAAGCTTATTTCAATAATACGTAATTGTCTTTTGTATTCCTCATGGGGAAACTGATATGTATCGCTGAAAACACTGTGTGTATTAGAAGATAAACAGTATTTTAAATACCTTTAAATTACAATAATTGCTGATTTGGAAGGCCTGTCAAAATATATTTGCGCCGATCAAAGTGAAGAAGCCCTTCCCCACTTTGACAATGCTAAATCACTTTTTTTTCTAGTGCTCCTAGCCTTTTATTTATAAAAACGTCATCTTCCACTTTCAAACTACGTTTTTTCAAAATCGACGGGTCTTAGGATAGTAGTAGGTATTGGCGGGTTCTGGCCCATTTATTAGGTATGCTTATCAAACACGGATTAATTTGATAAAGCCGCGAGGGGTTCAATCAAACCGCGATGCTTGCTAAGTTAGCGGACGTTTCTATCTCTAATCAAAGCAATGCGCAGTATTGAATCGCGTGGTATAGTAATTACACCGAGTCTGAGTAATAAATGACAAATTCTTACTTAAATTCAAACAAATTCTCACTTAAAGTCACCTCTTGTCCGATTAGATTTCCAACTGAATAAATACTTATTTCTAACCAGACCCGCGGGGCTCGCGGAATCAATTTGATTAATCCGCGTATCGAAATAATTAGATCACGGCCGCGACTAGTAGGCGGTGAAGTCCAAATTGCCTCAAAAATCCAAAATGTTCTGTTTCTGGGTAGTAGTAGGTATTGGCGGACTTTGGATATGATTTTCATAGTTTAAGCAACTAAAATTATATTTAAACAATGCTGGTTTTTATATTAAAACCTTGGATGGTTTGCAGATCAAAGTAGGGATTTGAATCATTTGATACAAACTACCATAGTTAGAGTACCATCAATGTTATTTGATTTTCATAGTTTGAACAACTACTGTTATTTTTAAACAAAGCTGTTTTTTATATTAGAACCTTAGACGGTTTGTACATCAAAGTAAGTATTTAAGTTATTTGATTCATACTATCACAGTAAGAGTACCTTTAATGTAGTATTAACAATAACCTTTTTTGCGTTGAAACTGTGGGAGATTTTTCGAACATTTGATTGGTATAGTTATTATATAAATAAAAATAATCTTTATTTGTTCTTCACATACAAGGCACATAATAAGGTGTTAGATGTATTTACTTTCACAATTTATTCATGTACTAGTGAAGATTGATGCATGAAATTTTGTCGAAGCATGTGTTTCAGGAGTTAGAATTTTAAAAAGAGAAAACGTATGTGTAACTAGAAGTGTAGACATTTCAAGATTATATAATAGGGAATATTACGGAAGAGTGATATATATCTTTTCAATCAAAGATATATGTATATCTATTATATCTCGTTCTGGGCGAGATTTAGATATTAATGTTAAATGTCGGCCGATTGAAACAACTGAAGCAAGTATACGTACTGACACTGATTATACCTGTGGATTATACTAACTGATCTTATACTGCAGTAATTATTTTTCTGTAGTGTTATTTCCAAATAACAGTTATCGAAATCTGTTATTGTTATCGTTGTATTATAACAGTATGAAATAGTTATTGGCCTACTGGTCATAGTAAATTAGACCTTGCGACTTAAAAGATAAAATCTTATGCAACAGAAATGTTTTCTTTAATAATGAAATTAAAGTTTATGTTCTATTAGCGTGCGACAGCAGTATAATGATTATCATTGTGAAACGGTAATTCGGATGTTATTCAAATTAGACTTAACTGCTACGAAGTAAAGTGTAAATTTGTCTGGTTATCGAAATTAACATTTAGAATGTAAATGTTATTTTCACAAAACATTTATTTACCATCCTTTTTTTAGTATTTACAAAATAAAATACATGAAACTCGTAATCAGTATCGTTGCCTAATTATTAAGGTAGTTGTACTATTATTACTGCGTTTAAACGGCACGAGTCAAACCAAGAACGCGCGTGACATCCAACTGACTTATTTCAAAAAAAGTAATTAAATTACAAAATACCATTTCTTCGAAAATACCTCAAATCTAATAGGTACTGCACTTGTAATGAAACTTTGATTTAGTCGTACAATAATATACCTTTTTACAATGCAGTAACGCATGGTTTGCGCGGCAGGTAGCTACGAAAGTGAACGAGAAGGCGTTGTACCTTTTTTTCGCTCACGCGGTCATAGCCATGCATTCAACTTTATCAAATTTCTTTTAAATGAAAGATCTAACATTGATATAAAAAAATAATTTTAATATGAAAATACAGTCTTGAATAGATTCCTTCAAATTAAATCGTTATATAAAGTATTCTCAGTAAGCATGTTTTAAAAATCAAACGTTGGTATTTTGTTAAATCTAAAGTATACAAACAAAAGACTATACATTCCACAGAACGAAGTCAGGTAGTTTTGCAGAACTGATCCATTAAAAATTGAAACATAAAACAAACATACAAAATTTTACATAAACAATACAAGTTGTTTGAGCAATGCAGAGTGACCACATCAATTTTTCTTTTTATTCTTTAGGAATTCTAACTCTCGTGAAAATAAAAATGAAAATACTGTTCAGTTTTAATACACAATTTTTCTATTATATAAAGATTATCCCTGATCAAGTGAAACTTAAACAAATTAACAATTTTCAAGATGGCTACAAAAAAAAACTAAAACACAAAACAAATTTTTTTAAGTCGTACATAAAAATTTTAACAATTTTCAAGATATTTACAAAAAAAAAAGAAACTTAAGAACAATTTTTTAAAAAATCGTACATAAAAGTTCTACAATTTTCAAGATGGTTACAAAAAGAAACTAAAACTTAAAACAAATTTTTAAAAAATCGTACATAAACATTTTAACATAAATCAAACATACAAAATACTTCACAAACAATACAAGTTGTATGAGCATTGCATAGAGATCACATAATTTTTTCTTTTTTTATTCTTTAGGAATCTAACCCTCGTGAAAATAAAAACACATCTATCTGCTTTCCAAAAGAATGCATTATTGCGGAAGAAATCTTTTAGAAAGCAGATAGGTATACTTGCGATTTTTTCAAATACCAACAGTCCGAATGGTATTTTTGATGTCTTTCGACAATATAACACAGCGCTTATAAAAATTGAAAACTAGATAAAATTTAAGGAAATAGCTTCTCGTATGGAATGCATTATTGCGGAAGAAATCTTTTGGAAAGCAGATAGATGTGTTTTTATTTTCACGAGAGTTAGATTCCTAAAGAATAAAAAAGAAAAAATTATGTGATCTCTATGCGTTGCTCATACAACTTGTATTGTTTGTGAAACATTTTGTATGTTTGATTTATGTTAAAATTTTTATGTACGATTTTTTAAAAATTTGTTTTAAGTTTTAGTTTCTTTTTGTAAATATCTTGAAAATTGTTAAAATTTTTATGTACGATTTTTAAAACATTTGTTTTAATTTTAGTTTTTTTTTTGTAACCATCTTGAAAATTGTAGAACTTTTATGTACGATTTTTTAAAAAATTGTTTTTAAGTTTTAGTTTTTTTTTTGTAAATATCTTGAAAATTGTTAAAATTTTTATGTACGATTTAAAAAAATTTGTTTTGTGTTTTAGTTTTTTTTTGTAGCCATCTTGAAAATTGTTAATTTGTTTAAGTTTCACTTGTTCAGGGATAATCTTTATATAATAGATAAATTGTGTATTAAAACTGAACAGTATTTTCATTTTTATTTTCACGAGAGTTAGAATTCCTAAAGAATAAAAAGAAAAATTGATGTGGTCACTATGCATTGCTCAAACAACTTGTATTGTTTATGTAAAATTTTGTATGTTTGATTTATGTTTCAATTTTTAATGGATCAGTTCTGCAAAACTACCTGACTTCGTTTTGTGGAATGTATAGTCTTTTGTTTGTATACTTTAGATTTAACAAAATACCAACGTTTGATTTTTAAAACATGCTTACTGAGAATACTTTATATAACGATTTAATTTGAAGAAATCTATTCAAGACTGTATTTTCATATTAAAATAAATTTTTATCACAAAGTTAGATCTTTCATTTAAAAGAAATTTGATAAAGTTGAATGCATGGCTATGACCGCGTGAGCGAAAAAAAGGTACAACGCCTTCTCGTTCACTTTCGTAGCTACCTGCCGCGCAAACCATGCGTTACTGCATTGTAAAAAGGTATATTATTGTACGACTAAATCAAAGTTTCATTACAAGTGCAGTACCTATTAGATTTGAGGTATTTTCGAAGAAATGGTATTTTGTAATTTAATTACTTTTTTTGAAATAAGTCAGTTGGATGTCACGCGCCTTCTTGGTTTGACTCGTGCCGTTTAAACGCAGTAATAATAGTACAACTGCCTTAATAATTAGGCTACGATACTGATTACGAGTTTCATAAAGATACTTACTTTGATGTACAAACCGTCTAAGGTTCTAATATAAAAAACAGCTTTGTTCAAACTATGAAAATCAAATAACATTGATGGTACTCTAACTATGGTAGTTTGTATCAAATGATTCAAATCCCTACTTTGATCTGCAAACCGTCCAAGGTTTTAATATAAAAACCAGCATTGTTTAAATATAATTTTAGTTGCTTAAACTATGAAAATCATATCCAAAGTCCGCCAATACCTACTACTACCCAGAAACAGAACATTTTGGATTTTTGAGGAAATTTGGACTTCACCGCCTACTAGTCGCGGCCGTGATCTAATTATTTCGATACGTGGATTAATCAAATTGATTCAGCGAGCCCCGCGGGTCTGGTTAGAAATAAAAATTTATTCAGTTGGAAATCTAATCGGACAAGAGGTGACTTTAAGTGAGAATTTGTCTGAATTTAAGTAAGAATTTGTCATTTATTACTCAGACTCGGTGTAATTAACATATCACGCGATTCAATACTGTGCATTGCTTTGATTAGAGACAGAAACGTCTGCTAACTTAGCGAGCATCGCGGTTTGATTCAACCCCTCGCGGCCTTATCCGCCAATACCTACTACTCAGGTAAAAAGAACATTTCAGTCGAGAATTTTTATGATCTTCAAATCTTTTAAAATCTGTTTTTTACGATAAATTACATTTTATTTCGATAAAGCTTCTCGAAGCTTGAAAAAACTGATATTCTTGGCATTTGATCTTAAATACTTTTTGAACACACTTGGGTTCGATAAGGATTTTCTACTACTTAATAATGTCCAAAGATCTGTACAGCTCTATGCGAATACCAATAGTGTTTCGACTTTTTGACCGAACCATGGTATTATTGCTTCAGGCATCGGCTATTCTTAGTTTGGTGTTCATCCAAAACTTTACTCCGAAGTTTTTCAAAGCTGCTAAAGTTTTTAAGTTCAATAAACATTTAAGAGTATTCCTAAAGATGCATTAAGTAGTTTTAAATAATTTATTTAACTATAAATCATATTTTATATTTTGTGTAAAAGATACCCCATCTTAAAGTTTTTAAATATAAGACAAGCAAAAATGTTCCCAATATCAAGAACACTCCTCACTATTCCTATCGTATCTTGCAAAAAGTAAATCTAGAAGACTAGTTCGAAGACGAAATTTACGAAGTGCTCGAATGCGTAGAACATAACGAACTAATAAGTAAAGTAAGATTGCTGCAAGAATAAAGGCGTGAGTCGAATATTGTCCGTCAGAAGAATTTATAGGGATCTCGTCGAAAGTGATATATATATCAAGGTAAAACAAAAAAAAAACAAAATTAATCAACTGTGAGGGAACTCCATGGAAACATAGTTCCTACATTTTAAGTGGTGAAAATTGTGCAGTGTAGATTGGAGGTATCTAAAAGTTTAACTTCGGAAACCAAGGATACCATTTTTGTTGCGATAATGCAAATAAGAAATAAAGTACATATAGAATTCATTATGTGGTCCTATTAAGATAACTATTAACTTGAGTTTCAGAGAAGTTAATTACTTGAAAACGCAAGAAACACACACAATATGCAACTATCTCACCTGGCAACTATAACTAAGAAGCAATATTTTGAAAGTTTTCAGTTCCTCGTATTTTTCAAACCTGGGAACTTCAAATTGGACTTCGCCACCCTTGGACTTCTTTATAATCTATTTCCTGCACACTATGCAGACGATAATAAGACCTTTAAGGAAGGTGATATCAGAGGAGACGATACCAGAAAACATAATATTAACATTCCCTGGATAACTCGTGTGTATAACTGAGTATAAGAAACCCCTCGCTGCCGCCTTTTCGACCATTCTCCTACCAAGGCATAACTTCTGTTTGCGAAGTTTTTAAGTTCAATACACATATTCGTTTTTTTAAGGTGCTAATCTGGTTTGAGTATTATTTTTCTCGTATGTTCGATGAGACTAGAAGAGCGGCGAACACATTTCTGTGCATACTTTCGTGCCCTAATAATATCAATAAATAATATCATGTTTATTTATACTTGAATGTTTATAGCCTAAGGATAATAAAAATGATTATTTTATTTTTATTTATATGGCAAATTTAGAAACTGTCATTTATAAATATGGTTCGTAAATATATATCCTTGTTCGGCATCGATTTACGCCGGTTTCCTGCTTTCTGTACAAAATAGCTTTATAATAGATGTGGATATGCAAAGGCCGGATATTATTGATATATATGAAATGTTTGTTCTGGTTCTAAATACAATGGCCTGAACAATTGTATTTTTGTGTGAAATTTAATAAACCTTCTAGAGAACATAAGTGCTTGTCATCATTTGGCCGTTTTGAAGTGACAAAAATATTAATTAACCCAGCAATGACGGTGTTACAATATTAAAATTGCTTAGAGTTAGTTCATATAGTCTATATAGTCAATTGTACGGTTCTCTCTGGTTGTCCGTTTGATGCAGGGTGGTGTGGGGCTTTCGTCGTAGGAATTATTTGGTTTTATTCTAAAAAAAATATGAATTCGCGGGATATAAATCGTGTGTCTTTTAGAATTGCATTGTTTTGAAATTTTTCATTTTAGAATGTGAATGAATGGGCATGACGCACTGAAGCACACTTGACAAATTAATAACATACAAACGGATCTGAAAAGATCTGACAAGACAGATAAGACTCAGTGCTTCACAAATTATTTCGATAATGATGATGACTGCGTTATGTACTTAACAACCTAATTAGGTAGTAACTACAACCTTGAATACGTTTGTTATTACAGAAAAAGAACATAATCATAAAAAAATAGTAATTACGCATTCTTCAATAAGTTTATGATGATGAAATATTTAACTATACATACGACTTTATTATCAGCCCTTTTCACACAACTTGTACGGGTCCAGTGAATTTAATGAAAACGCAGCTGCCAAATCACGATCAATAAGCCACACAGTTACTATAAGAAATTTCGAACATGTGGACTGGTATTTCACGCCAGATCGCTTAATCATTCTTCCAAAAGATCTAAGGGAATTCAAAAGTGAAATTTTTGAAATAACTTAAGATTCATTTTGGAATCAGAAAGTAACGTTTATAATTCAATTCACAATAATTTAATCATTAATGATGTAAAAGTAATATTCAACGTACTTTAAAAATTAGAAAATATATCTTTTGCAATGGATAATTTGACAGCAAATGTCTACACGTACTCTCCTCCAGAAGGAAATAATCCTGGAAATCATATGTAACAGTTTCATTTACTTGGGAGATTGTGATGAGCAAACAAACAGTATGTATTGACACCAAGATACAAAGAAAACACTCCTTTTAATTGTACTATAATAGTAGGACACAGTGACATATCCTCTAATACATTTTACTTTTACACTAATGGTGAAAGAATACCTAGTTTGGAGATAGCTGCTATTCATACCAACTTAACCATAAAACTTGAATACGTTAGCACAAATACAATAACGAAAATCCGTACAGCGATCGGTTTTCTTGTTAAATATTTACCGAAAGGAGAGATTAATATAGCTTTGGTAGAAGTATTTGATTTCATATGGGGAATTCGATGTTTTCTATGCAAGTTAGCACACAACACTTGGGGAAAACTTTATAAAGAAATCTCTTTTTAACTTGGATGTGCATATAAGTGTAATTAATTAATAGTTATAAGAAAGATAAAAATACACTACTAATAAAAAACTACACTAAACTAGAATCTATCGAAATGACGTTGTTTATAATCTCCGTGTATTTTGTAGATCTGATTTTTTGTAGTGTAGTTAACTTACTTAAATATCAATCCAAGAACTGAAATGTTGTTCTGTACGGACGTCAAACTGCCAAACAGAGTAAAACTAGAACCTATCCTCTATAGTGGATTTGATTTACATCTCATATTAGTATCTTCTACAATATAGCATTATGCAGCTTACTAACAAGCCACATACACAAAAGGGTTAAAATTGACTTGCAATAATTGAATAAATCTGAATACAAGGCATGTTGGACTGATTATGTGCTAAACTATGTTTAACGTTTTTTCGGAATACATTTTTCAGCCGTCCGTAACAAAAGGAACTCTTTATGTATGAATTTGGTCAACCCATGTTGAATTCTTATGCTTTCTACAATTCTGTTAGCGCATTTTATGTTTTACTCGGATTTTCTTTTAAATACATAATAATGAAAAGCATTTGTCGTTTATTTGAAACAGGAATTATCAAGCACCAAATTAATATCTCATCTAGCTTCAATAATTATTCAATTAAATGTAGTCTTGTCGCTGGTTTTCAAGTTTAACAGTTTTTGGATTATAACTCATTGTTTCTTATTCTAGGTATCGAATGTTCTATATCATTAATTTTAATTATTATTTATTAAGTGTTATACCTACTGTATATTTTAAGTAATTTTGATGGCTTAGCCCCTTTGGTTTATACACATCAAAAAAGTTCAAGCCACATAGACAAATTTGAATTGTACAATGTATGTTCACATTAAACCGTTAGTATTTTATTATTTATATTATTCTTTAGAGTCTTTTCAAAGTAAAAAATCCATTGTTTTTATAATTTTTATTTTTATTTTAATAACATAAATTAACACTATTGCGAGTACTGTATCATACGTAGTGCAAACAAAGATGCCTAAGCAACTAAACTTTTTATAAACTTAATGAAATTGTTAAGAAAAATTAATTCATTGTAAAAGAAATTGGATAACTTAATACAAAGAGTGGCCACCTCTGTTGTTGAGAATATCCTGACATTGATTATTCATAAAATCGATGAGATTATTTTTGTTATCCTGCGGCAATTGCTCCCAATGAAATTTTAGTAAGTCCATCAGTTGTCGGGATGCTATCACTCCGTCCAAGTCCTCCAAAATAAAAAACGCGTCTCTGGAGCATGTCCCATGCGTGCTCGGTGGGGTTGAGGTCTGGCGATTGTGCAGACCGAGGCAATGCCCGGATGTTTTCCCTTGCGAAGTACTCCCTGGTGTGCAAAGCTGTATGCTAACGCGCATTATCATGCATCAACGTAAAATCGAAGCCAAGGGTATGTGCGAATGGACGCGCATAAGACCTTAGAACATCCTCAACGTAATTTGCAGCGTTCATGTTTCCATTTACAAAAACGAGCTCAGTTCGTCTGTTCTTCATAATACCCGCCCATACCATAACTGTTGAACCGTTGTATGGATGAACTTCTTGAACGCACCTCAGCCTCTCAGTATTTCCAGGACGACGCTACACTCAAATGTATCGGTCTTGCCGAATAGTTGTACTCCTTCCGCGGCCTGGGTGCTGCTCGGCAGGATCTCCCGTGTTAGTGTAACGCTGATAAAGATGGCAAATAACGCTTCTGTAGAGACCAAAATATCGTGATACTTCGTGATACGTGACGCTCCCCGCTTCCAACATCCCTACGGCTCTTAGACTTTCGTGTGAGGTCAAATGACGTCGCTCCATGTCGTAAACAATGTCTTACAATTAAAATGTTTCTCAATTAATCAATAAAAAGTATTAAAAATAAATGATTTCCAACACTCACGCCACACAAAGACAACGCATTAAAATTCGAAAATATGCATTCGCTTTAAATTTTGTGAAAAAACAAATGATAGTCGAATTTGAGATTGAAGAACCATTGTATGCTTTTAAAAATTTTGGAATTTAATGCTGTAAATGCTCGATAGCGTTATATTAGTCTCGGCTAAATGTGTGATGTAAATGATATGAGTTGCAAAAAGTGTTTATTCTATGTGTCTATGTCAAATTAACATGTCGCTGGCCCGACTACGTTCACAGACATTGTCGTCTTTTTCCTCATTTTTGTGTCCTGATCAGAGGGAAGATTGAGCATGTACGTTGCTGTTCTCTTTCTTCTTGATCCATTTTTATTTGAACTGTCAAAAGAAAGGAAATAATAAAAAGCTCCAAACAGGGCAACTAGGGCAAACGGCATCTTTGACATCAAAATTTTCAGATTCAAAACGAATGAACCAATTTTGTGGTGCTACTCTTACTGATGCTGCATTATGTTCATAAACCTCAAATTTTTTTACGGGTTATGTCGCAACTTATTTAATATATTTTGAGAGTGTATCAAATCCCTTCTTTAAACTCGCTCATTTTATCAAACAGAAAAACTATTGACAAAAGACAGAAAAAGTTATTTTTAAATGGTACCTTTTTATGTTAAATCAAATTTTAAATGTTAAAACGAAATCAGCCAGAGAAAAAACAATATACAAAAAGACTTTTTCTCTGCCCTATTATCATAAGAACTGTATTTTGTTAATCAAAGTTATTTTAATGAAGCAAAATATTTAAACATTTTAGAATTCGTTGATGTATTGCTTCTAGAATCTGCAAATTCGTTTCAAAATAATTCAATATATTTTAACATACTTGTAATTCAGAAAACATAATAGAAATAATTGTAACAGATAATTTTGACCATGCCTTTTTCAGTGGGTAGGTATATAATATCACTTATCTTAAAAATAGATCCCATAATCGATCTACAGTTACTTCGTTTCTAAATTGACATGGTGAATAACTTATGATTGGTTTATGGACAACCTACCAAGGTATGCTATCATAAACAATCACACTAATTGCTCTCTTAATGATGACGAATTATTTCGAAACTGACATCTAAATTACCCCTAGAATAGGTTTCATAAAAAGGCGCCCTCCTTGTTGAATGCAGCATAAGCTCTCGAACATGCAACTAAGCACCGTATATAATAGTTTGTTGTACACCATATTTTACTATGTTCAAGTCCAAGGTGTTTCTAATTTCCATATCAACAATTTTATCACAAAAGTGTGTGTTACGGATTTAATCAAAAACCAACTACCATGTCACGGCTTAATTAATTTCGTGACGTCAAATGCGAAGATAATTAATTCTGTTGTGAAGTCTGTCCACGAAGATTCTTGCCACACAGTTACTATAAGAAATTTTGAACATGTCAATTGGTACCTCACCCATGATTACTACATAATTTTCCCAAGAGACCTCACAGAATTCAAAAGTGGAATTTTCGAAGTCACCAAAGACTTATTTTGGAACCCAAAAGCCAAATTTATTATTGAAGTCGAGGACTTAAATGATAGCCATATTCAAGAAATGTTCGAAATACTTATTAAATTGAAAGTATTTCATGCTTTAATAATTGTGAGAAGAAATTTAACAGAAACCATCTACACTTACTCTCCTTTAGATGGAAATAATTGTGGAAGGACATTTAAGCAAGTAACTAATATGGGTAATTGTACCAAGGCACCATACAAAGCGATGTTTGCCAGTAATAAAGATATGAGTACTCTAAATTGTACAGTTTTAGCAGGGCATACAGAATTTGCCCAAAACAAGTTTCAAAAAAAGTACTATTTTGATATGGAAGGTGAAATCAAAATTGGGTTGGAATCCTTTGTTTTGGATGTACTTGAAGAATTTACAAACTTGTCCTTTAAGTACATTTATTTTCCTACTGATTACCAGACTAATTATATATTACCGAATCATACGGCATTGGGCTTTTTCAAATATTTACAGGAAGGAGAGATTGACTTAGCTATAGGAGGACTCCAGTTGCACATCCAACGTGCGGAAGTATTTGACTACATATGGGGATATGAGTATGGACAATTATGCGTTTTTTATCCAAGTGTCGGATACAACACTTGGCGCAAATTTTACGAAGAGTTCTCCATAACTACTTGGGCGTCAATCGTTCTAGTTTATTTCATAGTATTGATTATTTTCAGCTTAGTTCATCACAGGCTCACTAGAAATTCACAGTCAGATGTGTTTCTTTCATATAGGTTATTTGGGTACTTCTTTGGCCGTACAGATGATAAACTGGCAAGTCTAAATAACACTAAAATTTTTTTTATTTTGTGGATTTGGTTTACATTTTTCATCAATAACTTCTATAATACAGCAATGTGTAGCTTACTGACAAGCCACATACACAGGGCGGCAGATATTGATTTTGAGCACTTAAATAAATCCGGGTACAGACCCTGTCTGAGTGGATATTTGCTAAAACATTTCCAGAATCTTTTCAACCAAACTTTTTCGAATCCAGTGCTTTCTGAAGAATGTACAAGCACAGAAACTGCTTTTGAAAGAGTGAAAACAAAACGAGATGTATTCACGATTGATGTAGGCAACTATTATAATGGTTATGAATATTTATTTATAGACGAATTTGGAATACCCATGGTAGATTCTTATGGATTCTTCAACACCATAAGTACATTTCACAATTTACACGGTTTACCTTTCAAAGACATCATAACAAAGAACATTCGCCGTATGTTTGAATCTGGAATAATAGAACACAAAATTGATAGAATGTTTCAGTTTAAAACTCATGTCGTTCAAAAATCCCATGTCGCTATTTTTCAGGTATTACAGTTACATGATTACAAAGCACTGTTTATTATACTACTAATTGGACACACTTTATCATTTGCGGCATTCGTTTTTGAATTACAAATAAAAAAACATCACAATATTAAATTATTTCCATACACTGAGTAGAAGGTACGTAACTCCAACTTGGTACTGTTATTTTAAAACTGCCTATTCAATCACCGAATCACTTTAACTTCTGCACACGATTTTCATTTCACGAAACACATCGATTTAAAACTTAAGTCCAACTCATATAACATTCAATGAACAGTCCAAATGACATTATGTATGATAATTTTACAAATCCGCAGTTAGAAAATTGTGGTAGATTATAAACTGCCAAGTTGGAAAGGTGAAGCTACCGTTCCTGTACGATATTAATCCCGTTTTGGAATAAAGAAATAAAAAACAGCATTATGTTTTATTTGGACACAATCATTTTTATAATAAAATGAAGAGCTGGCGAACAAAACGGTATAATTACGCTTCTGGTCACAATACTTTTATTTCTTTATCCGGAGTTTTTAGGCCCGCTGAATACGAATATCAACTCTAAACTACGCGGTTTCGATCATAACGGTATAATTACAATAAAGTTTTAATAGCTTTGAGTATGTGAGCATGTTTTCATTCAAAATTGAATAATTTTCATACAAATTTGTAAGATGTTAATCAAAACGTATTAATTGATATTTTAACTGTACATTTTAAATAAGGCAATACTAGAAAGTTTGGAAACGTGAAATTGTTGGGAGACTGGTACTGACTTGGTACTGTATGAGGAACACCCAAAAATTCCGAATTAAGTAATTCCGAATTTCAATACTCCGATGTTTAAAATTCCGAATTTCACAATCCCGACGAGTCTTAATTCCGACTATTCAAAAACACGATTCTTATTTGACCGAAATTCATAAATACGAAATTTAAATTTTCCGAATTTCATTAGTACGAAGAATTAAAAACCCGCTGTGTTACTTGTCTGAAATATGGTATTCCGAATTTTAATTTTCTGAAAATTCAATGCTAACATTCAGATTTTGTATATAAAACGGTTATATATTAAAAATTATAATCTAAATCTCCTGTGACACAAATTAAAATTAATAAGGCACATTTTCAAATTATACAAATTAGGCGCGATGACGAGCGAAGCGAGGAGGAGTATGTCTGTATGTAGATAATGCAACGCGAATCGAGCGAGCGCAGCGAGCGTGCCGCGGTAGCGGCCTGCGAAGCGCCAAAAAGGGATTTGCATTTCAGTACATAAACTGCATACTCAAGAAATTCTAAAAACTAAATAAACTTTCTCATTTCCAGCAGACTACTTGAATGCTCGAACGTATAAATTGATGTGCTCATGCAGTTTTACAAGGCGTTTGATATTGCAACTAATATTATTCGGAATTTTGATATTCGGGATTCTTTTTTATGATATTGCGGATTATTTATGGTTCGGTATTTTCACATCGGAATATTGATTTACGTAATTATAAACGTTCGAAATTTTGAAGTTTCGAAGAAGAAAATTCGGAATTATGAAACACAGAATTTTCATTTTCGGAATTATGAACCATTCGGTGTTGTAAAATTCGGAATTTTGAAATTCGTGACTATGACTATTGGAATTAAGTGTTTCGTATTTCGCCAGGCTGCAGTAAGCCAGATGGGAAAGCGAAATCTCCTCAAGAAGCGCGTCCCAGTTGTCAGACCGCAGTTCGCGTATGCCAGATTAACGTCTCTGCAGGGCTATCATATGGATGCGGTTTGCCTCGGTCGGAGCGTAATGGTACGCCCGGATAATTGCGTTTTATGCTTTCAACAACTCCCTCACATCCTCAGGCAGGATCCAGCGGCGATCATTCACAGATGCACTGATAGCATTTCGAAGGTCTGATCGCACTGAAGCACTGATCACTGCATTGGTCTCCTCGATGGATGACAACGAATCGGGAATGGTGTTTAGGTCGGGGCTTTCGGTTGCCTTAAGGGCTTCCGTAAGTTTGACCCAATCGATGTGTGACCTCGTTTGAGGAACGGGACCCTTGGGATACCTAGCTGCATGACTACTGGTCGATAATCCGAAGTAAGCTGGTGGATGACTTCTACTGAGCGTACCGTTAACACTTTGTAGGATTGCTATATCGAGAATATCGGGGCGATGATTTTTGTTATAAGGATAATGAGCCAGTTCCCGAGGACCCACTAGATCACAGTCTAACATGTTATGAAGACGACGGTTATTTGGGTTGGTAACTATGGAGTACCAACTTGAATGTTTCGAGTTAAAGTCACCAGATAGTATTACGGAGGGACTCATGTCAAAGTATGACTTTATCTGGTTGATAGATGGATGCCAGCGTGATTGGCTGATGGCCGCTCATCGCTATTCTGCAACACGAAACTTCGATATTCTCGTTCTGTGGAGGGATTTACAGTGTAGAGACCTTTTGTAGTAGATGAGTAGACGATTTGAATAATGCAATTTTTTAAATTTATTTTTCTACGTACTCTCCTCCTAGGTCACAGCACTTAGTCCAGTGGCCCTCCAAAGCCTATATCCCATTTATATAGAAGGTCTTTAAAAAGGCATCTACGGCCACTTTGACCTAATCATTGGTAAAAAATTTCATTCCACCTAAGTGTTTTTTTAGTTTTGCAAATCAACCAAGTCAGGTGAATAAGGGAGATGAGAAAGCAATTCGAAACCACAATTCACTATTTGCGCTATCGATTCTGCAGATGTGTGAACACGAGGATTGTCCTGATGAAACAAAACTTTCTTGGTCAACAATCCTGATCTTTTAGATTTTATTTCTTCACGTAAACGACGTAACAGTGTGCAGTTGTATGCAGAATGTATAGTTTGACCTCTTTCTAAGTAATCAACCAAGATGACACCCTTAGAATCCCAGAAAACCGATGCGATTATCTTGTTTACTGAAAAACACACCTTGGCTTTCTTGGGGGTTGGAGATCCGGGTCTCTTCCATTGTTTGGATTGTTGTTTGGATTCAGGAGTATAGTGATGAACCCATGTTTTGTCCATAGTAACACCCCTTGCCAAAAATTCGTTTGGATCAGCTTGAAAAAGCTCTAAACAGTCCCTAGAAATCGTGAGCCGAGTTCGTTTCTGTTCAACTGAAAAGAACCGAAGGCCGTCCAGAGCAGGGGTCATCTCTGATTCTCTCTCGTCCACGTTTAAATTCAGCTGTCCACTTTTTTATCATTGTATACGACAGAGCAGATGTTCCTCAAGTAGCCACCATATCTTCATGAATCTGCTTTGAAATTAAGTGTTTTTTGTGGAGGTATTTGATCACGGCACGGTGCTCTAAACTATCCATTTTCAAAATTAATGAAACATACTCTCACTTAATGTTCAATAAAATAAATATTTACTTATTTGTCATTCATTCACAAATATTACAATATCATATTAAATTGCAACTAAAAACCACAAAGGTTTAACCTAGTGCTACTATGTATACATTATAATAGGTCTTTACCTATGAAACTGCCGTTTTGCCGTACTGGCCATTTCAAATGAAAATATTTTTTTTTTACTGATAATTCTAATTTCAAATTAATTTTAATTGACAAACATGGAATTCTTTTTCTAAAATCGTCATTTGTTTAATAGTTAGTGTTTTGTTTTCAACGCATTCGAACATTTTTCGTCATCATGGATAAGTTAAAAATTCGAGTAATTATGGAGTATGAGTACCGTCGTGGCAGCAAAGCGGCACAAGCGGCACGCAACATCAACGACGTTTATGGAGCGAACACTACAAACGATCGCACCACCCGTTATTGGTTTACCCGCTTCCGTTCTGGAAATTTTGACCTGAAAAATGAACCCCGTGGTCGTCCGAAAACTTTGGTCGACAATGACGAATTAAAGGCAATTGTGGAAGCTGATGAAACTCAATCCACGGCTGAATTAGCAGCAGCTTTCGACGTTAGCATCAAAACAATATTGGTCCATTTGCGTCAAATTGGCAAGGTAAAAAATCTTGACAAATGGGTACCCCACGAACTCAATGACCGCCAGCGCGAAGTACGCGTGGAGACGTGCCTTGCACTGCTCAGCAGGCATACAAATGAAGGAATTCTGAACCGCATTGTTACTTGTGACGAGAAATGGATCCTGTTTGACAATCGTAAGCGCTCAGCAAGTTGGTTGGACCCTGGTTCAGCACCCAAACAATGCCCTAAACGAAAACTTACCCCTAGAAAAGTGATGGTCACTGTTTGGTGGTCTAACGCGGGTGTAATTCATCACAGCTTCTTGCCAAACGGGACACGCATTACTGCAGATGTGTACTGTGAAGAACTGAACACAATGATGGAGAAGCTCGCACGTCTCCAACCAGCTTTGGTCAATCGTTCGGCTCCACTGCTCCTGCACGACAACGCGCGACCTCATACTGCACAGCAGACGGTCTCCAAGCTACAAGAGTTGGGGTTGGAAGTTCTCCGTCATCCGCCGTACTCACCAGACCTTGCGCCTACAGACTTCTACTTTTTCCAGAATTTGGAGAACTTCTTGGCGGGAAAAAAATTCAATACCCGAGAGGCAGTACAAAATGCCTTTGAAGAATTTGTTGCCTCCCGTCCAGCTGATTTCTTCAAGAAAGGCATCAATAAGCTACCAATGCGTTGGCAAAGATGCATTGATTGCATGGGTGATTATTTTGATTAATAGAAATAAAAAATATATAAAAAAATTACGCTTCATTTATTTCGTGAAAAACGGCAATTTCATAGGTAAAGACCTAATATTTCGCAGCTTCATTCTTAGCGATTTAAGTTTACATGTTGTAGTGGCGCCCCCAAGCGTCACCCTTTCACATACTTTTATAGGATATGTAAATTTTTTTTAGTTTGGTCATACTAGACCAACACTCAAAATTTAAAAATAACCGACATATGTTCGCTACATCACTCGGGGATCTCCAGCATGTCTTTGATTACGTGTTTCCGTGCCGAACCCTTCGCACGTCAACAGAGCTCCGACAAATAAGCAAAGTACCCTACTAAGCTAGTACATTTTTTTTTTGCACATCGCGTATTTCTCTTAACTTATTTCTTTTGTGCGTTGCGTATTCTCTAAAAATGGGGAAGAAAAGAAGACGGGAGATGAGTGAAGAAAGGATAGAAAGGAAGATTCGTCGATTGGAAGATAAACTAAAAAAACGAAGAAAGCGAGTTATTTATTCGTCTGAGGACGAGCTAGAATGTAAGTAAAGAAACCAAAGTCTTCCGTTTTATTGAAATAGTAGTGTTGCGGGCAACTAATTTTGGGGTTGTCTCCTACATATAATACTTAAAACCTTATTTCAGGTTTGATTTATAAAAAATGCGCAATTGCCATACTTGGCGCTCTTGTCATTTTAAATAATTATGGGTAACAAAATAATTACTTCAGATTTTAATCTAACAGGTCCACCAGACCCAGAAGTTTTGTCACCGCTCGAAGCGGCACCGCCCGACGAGCGCGAGCGAACGTTACCGATGATGCCGATAATACCCGAGCGCTTGTTGCCAACCGATACTATACTACCGTCTGAGGCTGAACTACCGCCTGCTTCATGCAATGTCGTTGAAATAATACATATTAGCGAGGACATCCCATTAGATGATGAAACGCTATTCCTTCTTGGTGACGCACCAGAAACTGAAATTACTTTCGGTAAGCAAGTTCATAAGGATTTAGCCGCAAGGTGACTTGCAATTATTAAAAAATGGTTAAATAAGGACTCAAAAGAGCAATTACTCATAGAGAATAATTAATAATTATTATTATTAATCTAATACCTGCAAACTGTGAACTATTAGTTCCTCCAGTATTAAATTCCGAAGTGAAAGTAGTTTTGGCAGAAAACTTTATAAAGCGCGATGGTTCGATGGCTGCAAGACAAAGAAACTTAAGTGTAGCGGTGGCAGCCCTGACACAAACTGTGAATAACTTGATTTCCAAATCTGAGTACCAGGCATTAAAACAGAACCTCCTAAAGCCCGTAAGCGATGCCTGTCGCATTTTATGCGAAATGATTATTTTGAAACTCAAACAAGAAAAAAGTTTGTTATGTCTTCAATTAATACCGATTTAAAAGAAACACTGATAAACTCTAAAACAGACAAGTTTCTTTTTGGTGAAGATTTACCAGAGAAGCTAAGAAATGCTAAGAATATTCAGAAATCGGCAGAGGTACTGAAGATAAATCATAAAGTTAACCCAAGAAACTCGGCGTCGGCTAGCAAAAGCCGGGGAAACTTCAGGAACGTGTATCTAAGGAGGCCGGATGCAGCGAAGACTCATATGGCCTCACGCCAGCAATACGGGTACGCGTGCGGGCGCGCAGCACCCCGAGCGACTCAAGAGCCACCGACCCTGCCGCCGCAATTGCTGCGACCGCCACAGCTGCCCCCGCACTAAGGTTCGCTGGACGTTTGCGTCACTTTTACAATCAGTGGACAAATATTACTTCCGATACAACTACTCTAAGTTGTAATAAAGGCTACCAAATACCGTTAAAGAGTAAACCTTCGCAAGACGACTCTTTAAATAATATCAGTAAAAGTTCTATTAATCACAAAGAATTTGAGCCTTTGGTTTTTAATTTGTTAAAAATAGGAGCTATTCGCAAATGTACTTCCGACGTGAATCAGTTTTTATCGCCTATATTTCTAACCCCTAAATCTAACGGCGATAAAAGATTTATCTTAAATTTAAAAAAGTTTAATAAGTTTGTTAATGTCCAACATTTCAAGATGGAGGACTATAGAATGGCGTCAAATTTAATTACAAAAAATTATTTCATGGCTACAATAGATTCAAAAGACGCATATTTTTTACTTAATATTCATAAATCTCATCGAAAGTACCTACGCTTTCAATATCGGAGTAGTATTTACGAATTTACATGTTTACCATTCGGACTTCGCACAGCTCCGTATGTTTTTACAAAATTATTAAAGCCCGTCATAGAATACTTAAGAAAACAAAATATACAGTTGGTAATTTATTTAGATGATTATTTGTGCTTTGGTGAAAGTTATGACGAATGTGGTAATAATGTCGGGATTTCAATTTAGTTATTACAATATTTAGGTTTTATAATCAATAGGGAAAAAAGTTGCGTCATACCAAGCAGGAGACGTCAATTTTTAGGTTTCATTTACGATTCGACAAGCATGCATTTAGAACTACCCCCACATAAGAAAGATAAAATTAAACACGTTTTAAATTGTTATATCGATAAAGTTAAATGCAATTTACATGACTTTACAAGATAAGTGGGTCTTTTAATATCAGCCTGCCCGGCTGTAGATTACTCTTGGTTATACACAAAAAAGTTTGAAGCACTTAAATTTGAATGTCTTCAAAGAAACCCTAGTTATAATCAGACTATTATTTTATCACGAGAAATTAAGGTTGATTTAAATTGGTGGCAGTATAATATTATAATATTATATAGTATATAGTATAATAATGATATACTAATTATTATACTATATATAGTATATATATAGTATAATAATGAAATGTAAAAGCGGCGTAGAAACCTCAATCTTCAGCGCTCATAGCACCCGGCACTCAGCGACGACAACTGCCAATAAACTAGGGGTTAACATAGATATCATAAGAAAAACCGCGGGACGGAGTAACTCATCCGTGGCGTTTGCTAAATACTACAATAGAGAAATAGTTAATTCGAACTTTGCCACATCCTTATTAAATAATTATTCTTCATAAATGTACAACCGTCATTATTGCTTTTGTTTTTTAAACTTGCAAGAAATTGTGATTATTGATATATACATAATAAACTTGTGATTTACCTATAAATGTATATAAGAAATTGTGTATAATTATGATAGAAACAATAAATATGTAATATTCAATAACTGAATAAATGATTAAAATAATTTGCATTTTATATTTGAATTCTCTAAACATCCTACAACATGTAAACTTAAATCGCTAAAAATGAAGCTGCGAAATATAATTGAAAATCAAACGAACTTGTGAAATCGATAACAATTATATGAGCAGCTTCATTCGACGCGATTTATTCAATTCCACCCTAATTAATGACTGTGACTTAAAGAAGAGATTTTAAGCACCTCTACCCCATCCCAGGTAAATCAAATATAAAACGCACAAATTCCAATAGGTGGATTGACTTAAGACACGCAACACATGTGAGTGCTGCGTTTATGAGTATTGGACATAAGGGGGTCCCTTCTCTAAACTAATGAAAAACATGCAGAGATCCCCGAGTGATAAAGCGAACATAAGTCGGCTATTTTTTAAATTTTGAGTAAATTTTGGTCTAGTGTGACCAAACTAAAAAAATTTTTAATATCCTATAAAAATACGTGCTTGGGGGCGCCACTATAACATGTAAACTTAAATCGCTAAGAATGAAGCTGCTCATATAATTGTTATCGAACTTCACAAGTTCGTTTGATTTTCAATTATATTTATTGATCTATGTATTTTAGGTAATACAATACTTACGTTTAGTTTCTTACTTACGAATTTATTAACATTCTACATTTTTAATTTTATTTGTTAACAAGAAAATATAAAGAAATAGGCACCTCACACAATATTTTGAAATACAGTATAATTAAATATCCTATTTGAATTCATATATTTTGAAAGTGATTTTTAAGGGTTTTTTTTTAATATTTTTTGCTGTCAATCTACTGATGAGATCAGTAGGTAATTCGTTAACAAGCCGAGGAACCATATAACCGGTTGTGCGTTTGCCGTACGCATTGTTTGCGCGTTGATTCCGAAGTCTGTTCTTAGAAACGGCTCGGATGCATACAGCGTGTTTAACTAAGCTCTGTAAAGATTCATTGAAGAAATGTTTTTTTTAAATTAATAATTAGCAGGCGTTTGTCGTCCATCTCACCTGATGGAAAGTGACGATGAAGACGAGGATCATACACGCCTGTCCAAAAGGTACCTATTCACTCTACACTTGAAAGCTCCAGGGTTATATTTGTCTGGAAAACAGACGCAGGCAAATCGTTCCACTCTTTGGCAACACGAACGAAAAATCAGCTATCAAACCGTTTAGTTCGGCTCTTCGGCAAGCTAACCACAAACGGGTGAAACTTCTGTCTGCGTCTGGTTGACTGGTGGAGAAAGGGAGAAGGTTCGATCAGCTGAAAAAGAGCATTCGCACACTCTCCAAAGTGCAATCTGTAAAAAACCGATAGACTAGCAACTTTTCGACGATGTTCGAGACTTTGCAGTAAGTTTGTCGTTACTTATGAGTACGGCCCCTTCGCTCGACAGAATCCAACGCTTCAAGATGGTACTTAGCGGAATCATGCCAAAGATGGCTGCAGTACTCTGTACAGGATCGAACCTGGGCTGTGTAGAGGTTGAGCAACTGTTCGGAGTTGAAGTACCGCCGGACCTGTGCGATGACTCCCAATTTTTTGGAAGTTGACTGTGCCATGGTTTCAATCTGTTGACCGAAATTAAGTTTCGACGTGATGGTCATGCCTAGAAGCCCTAGATAGTTTGTGATCGGTACAGATACACAGGAAAGTGGGCGTCAAGTTGAATGTGCTCTTTTTACCGAAGAAGAGACGGATTTGATTTGTCTGGAAGGGTTGAACTTGACAAGGTTGGCTTCACCCCAATCGGAAACCCTACATAATGTTAAATCAACCCGTTCGATCATCGACTCTCTCTGAAATTGGATCTGGTTTGGACTCGCTTGCGCATTGGACACATATCTCTCTACAACAGTGCTGTCATCGGCGTAACCAATAATGCCTTCCGATAGAAGAAGGTCATTAATGTACAGCAGGAATAATGTTGCAGAGAGAACAGATCCCTGAGGTACGCCGGCGTTGATCGCCATTAGGTCCGATGAGAAGTCATCGACGACAACTCGAATTGACCGTTCCCTCAAGAAATCAGAAATCCAGTCGCAGAGTCCAGATGGTATGCCATACGCAGGAAGCTTGCTCAAGAGGGCTTCGTGGCGTACCTGGTCAAAGGCCTTGGAGATATCTAAGGATACGGCTATTGCCTCTCCGTGCCCTTCCAAGGCTATGCTCCATAGATGCTTGACGAACACAAGAAGGTCTCCTGTTGAGCGTCCTCCGCGGAAACCATATTGGTTGTCACTGAGGAGCTCATTGGTCTCTAGGTACGTCAGGAGACGATGGTTCAATACACGTTCCATAATTTTGCAAATTATAGAAGTGATTGCAATAGGTCTATAGTTGACTGGGGGGAATGCCACCCAGACCACTGGCTTTATTCACGTCTAGATTTAGTAAGCATTTGTGTACCTCTTTCTGGTGAATTTGGACGGCCTCCATCTTGGGGCCGAATAGGGGTAACGTGGGTGGGCTTTTACCTTTGGAATCTAGATTTGCGAAAAAGCCTGCCTTCTCCTTTGCGCTGTGGGCCAAAGACCCGTCAGGCCTTTGCAGTGGTGGCAGTGATGGGCGGCAGAAGTTCATCTCAACCGACTTGGCAACGGACCAAAAAGCTTTACTCCCCGTGGGATAGGATGCTAACTTGTCCCCGATACGGCCAATGTGGACGAAACGAGCGCTTGTGATCACCTTTTTGCAGGACTTGACAGCAGCATTGTACGCCTGCTTCTTAGCTGGGAGATCCATAGCTTTGCTTATGCGAGCGCTAGCCCAGGCTTGGTATGCTACATGCTTTCGCTTTTCAGCTAGGAGGCAATCAGCATTAAACCATGGCCGGGCTTTGGACTCCAGGGATACATCAGAGAACGGTATAAAGTACTCCATACCTTGACATAACACACTGGAGACAGCATCAGCACAGCATGATGGATCATCAGAAGTAAAGCAAGCTTGCCGCCAAGGTTAAGAGGCGAAAAAGTGACGCATCTCATCCCAATCTGCTGACTCCTAGGCCATACTCGCCTATTGCCTAATGGTTGGCGAGTATTGCGACACAGATTTCACCACACAGTGGTCGGATGTCACTAATGGCGGAGATATGGATACCGAGTATCTGGATCGGTTGTCAGCAGAAGCTCCAAGCAATACGCAGTATGGTCAACAACGTCAGGAATGCGCGTAGGTTCGTGAACGAGCTGGGAGAGACCATGAGTTACTGCGAACCGAGTGAATAGGTTTCTCTGCCAGCGTGGTCAGTGTCCCTGAACGGGTACAGCCACTCTCCATGGTGGGCATTAAAGTCCCCAAGGAATACCAACTGCGCAGAGGGATAGCCTCGTTTGAACTTATCTGCAGTATCACTAAGATATTCAATAAGTCGAGTTGTCTCCTGAGCTTCCGTGTGTGATCGTTAAATACTGGCGTATACAATTCGGTCCAGGCCAGTATCTACATAGACCCACAAAACCGAAAAATCCGGAACTTCCAAGCATCGGAGACGCCGACAACAGATCTCGTCTCTGACATACATGCACACGCCCGCATTGGGGAGAAATTTGGTCTCCAGGAGATAGCAAGATAGTCTCAAGGTGGTGGTGGACATCGTGGAGATTTGAGTGCACTCCTCGGATGTTAGAGAAGTGTAATTTTAGGGCGAGGGAGTGCATCCGCTGTCGACAGTTATTTTACTTTTTCGACTTTTCCATTGTTGTTGGTAAGGTGAATAGGGGAGAGGAATAGAAGTTGAGTGAAACGCAACGTTTGGAACCAAGCAACTTGAATGGTCAGACCCACTGGTGGGGGACTCACATGGAGACCGCAGGGACGCCCAAAACCCCCCGGAGATCGCCATCGGGCCCTCTCCATCCGGTCGCCAACCGGCACGATGGAGCAATCCTGGGATTTTACACAGGCGGTGGGGAGGCCTTTCACGAATAGCTAGAACGCTAGTTGGGCCCCCTACAACCTGCGGTCGGCCAGCGGTGCACCGTTTTTTTGGATCCCACTGCCCTCCAGAATAAGCCACCTGGTGCATCATAACCCTTCGAGTTCAAACGGCTCTCATACGTTGCGCAATTACTCGGACCTATTCTCTTCCAATGGCTACTCAAGACAACATTCTGGAACGTGACTAGGTCACCTGGCGGCATGGCTTTGTCTAGAGGGTAGTTGCAAGCCGCGGTTGAAACCTACCGCCTGTAAAATGGTTATCCCGCCATTCAACGGTCGCCAGAGCCTCGTTCGCTGTCCGGCAGGGTGCACCACGGGCAGGTGAGGTTGGCATTTGGAGAGTCTTGATGGTAGGCGACTCCCCCTTACACCTCAAAGTTGTTTAAGTATCAAGAAATTTAATTGTTTTTGTACAGGTAAGATATTGCAATGATGAAATAGTCCTTTTTCATTTTCATTAAAGCAATGTTTTATTTGGGGAGTAACTATGGTCTTTAGGATTTTTACCAGTAACTTGTAGATGTTATAAAGATACGTTTTATAGGTACGACCATAACTGCTTAGGCAGTACCTTATGTGGGATTCCCCTAAAGCGTTATAAAGCATGAGCTTAATCTTACAAGCAATACGGTTATTGAGGATTGTAATATTTGCAAGAAATTGTCTCAGTTTACTACACACACGTTCAATGTGATCACTCCAATTAAATTTCTCATCAATTATTACACCTAAGTAGGTATGTTTGTCAACTACATTTATAGGGGAACCGTCGCACACTGTCCTACCAACAGCATGCAAACAGTTGTGACTGTGGGCCACTAGTTTTTGAATAGGTGTTTTCTTTATGTACGGTGATTTGATGACTAATAAATTTGTCTTTTTTAAGTTAAATACTAAGCCGGCGTCATGACACCACCTAGTTAAAGCGTTAAGGTCAGACTGCAAGCGTTCACAAGCGATTTGCGGATTTTTTTCAGCAATAACAAGGCAAAAATCATCGACAAACTGATAGCATGTGCTGTTAGTAATACAGTTGCTCATGTCATTAACATAGGACAAAAAGTGTAGGGGACCAAGAACTGAGCCCTGGGCCGTGCCTTCCGTTACAGCAATGGGTTTGCTACACGTGTCATCCACTTTAACCGCGAATGTCTTATTTTTCAAATAACTGGAGCACCATTCCAGTAAGGGCCCACGTATTCCACAGTCGTCCAATTTATCGATCAGTTGATTATGATTAAAAGTATCATAGGCGCGTGAAAAATCAATAAATAGGGCTAACACGTACTTTTTGTCATTTAAGATTTACTTCATCAGTGAAAGCTGACAGTAGATCCGATGTTCCTTTGCCTGGTTGAAACCCAAATTGACAACCTTATGTTTTTGTAAAAGGCGTCTATCTGATCACAGATGAATTTTTCGACTATTTTGTCTATCGAGAAAAGCATTGATTCAATCAGAGATTGATGTAGCAACTTGATTTCCCACCATCTTAATTTCGGAAATTTTGATATTATCAGGACCAGGGGCTTTTCTTGAATTTAGATTGCCAATAATTTTATTAATGCTGTTTGCTGTAGCTTTTCTAAATAAGATACTAGAGTCAAGGGGCTGCACGGGGCTTACTATTGGGATCAGTTAATTTAATACTACAATTGGTAGTTGTACCTTTAACCGCTTTATTAAAGTGATTTGCAAAGTTTTCAGAAATATCTTGAGTGGCTCCTTACCTTGCTCACCAAACGCACCAAGAATAGCCGCGTCAATTGATAACGTCACTCTTCCTAACATTTGATTGGTAATTTGGTAAATTTTTCTTATATTTTGAAAGTTAGTTTTTATTTGTTGTACATAGTAGCTATTACGTTTATTTTCTAGAACTTTATGTATCTTATTTCTAATTTTATTATACTCTAATTTTAAGGTAAGATTATTAGGATTATTTTTCGAGGTAGCAAACAAGTTGTCTCTTTTGTTACAGAGCTGAGCCCCATTGCTATCTATCCAAGGTAGTTTAATGGGTTTGGAGCGATTATTGGATAATTTTATAGTTTTATTACCTAATGCTAATTTTTTTGCGTCATTAAATGATTTATAAATAAATTCTAATACGTCATCTGGTGAGTTCATATTTCTTGTTTGAGACCAATGTGCACCAACAAGATGTCTATAAAAAATATCTAAATTAATACAATTTTGTGTAACACCCTGTATACACTTTTGCGTTGATAATAATCCGTCCACACAAGTCCATATGACACCGCGATGATCTGCCGATGAGTACGACATCGAGCACGCAAAGCGAGCAAAAATATGGTTAATACATGATTTAGTGATTATGTTTTTTTTATGTTTCAATTCTTGTATAGTCCGTGATTCCACAGATTAATCCGCGTTCGCTTAGTGCTTGAAGATATGAATCTGTGTATGTTGAAAACGTTTTCAGATCAATGTTTTTGTCTCCGATAAGAAGGAAGTTTTGTTTTAAGTGAAACTTATCGACATGGTTACTGAGCTCTTTGATGAATACGTATTTATTTGTGGACGGTGGCCGATAGACGGCACACACCACGACATCGCGATTGGAATCTAATTTAAACGTTCCTATAAGTTTTCATAAGTATACGTTTTGTGTTCTGATATTGTAAATTTAATATGGTTACTTACATAAATAATGATACCGGCGACTTTTTGGTTTTTTCGCAGGTTTGAATATAGTTTGTATCCAGGAAGGTTAAATAAGTTAACAAAATTGTCTAAGATACCTACTTCAGTTACTATTTTTAAATGTAAGGGAAAAGTATACTGATGAAGAGTTTGTTTTAATTTTGTGAAGATTTTTAAAAGCGATATTATGTTAAAATGCATCATGATAGGCTTAAATGAGTTTGAGATGGTAATTGACTAAAGAAGTGATTAGTAGAATAACAGTTAAACAGTTTCTAAATCCATATTTAAAAGTACTATTTAAAGTTTACTAAATTAATTATATAACACCCAATAACAGTTAACTTTATGAAGGAGTAGATGCAATAGGTTTGTTTGTTTCATTAGAGAACAAATTTTCGATCTGATTTATATCATTAAGGGTACGAATGTAATAAATTTTGCTATTACGTGACTTCCTAGCACATACTTTACCATATTTGCACCAAACTTATTGAAAACATTTGTTTAACAATTTAGATTTTGCATTTAAAACATAGTCTTTTGGAATTTTATTTGGGCTACTCTTACATAAATACGATTATCTGAATTTTCATTCGTGGCATTTTGTATTAGTTGACCTACAGTAAGACACTTCTCTCTGCCAGCATCCACCCATTGTTCCTGATGCGTCTTAGATTTGAGCTCGACAAGAATCGGCCCTGGTTTGTCCTTGGTCCCAGAGAGGAGGCGTGTTGAGAGGACATCTGTAGCAGCCACATCCAATTTCGACGCCAGCATTTCCACAACCTTCTTCACAACGTCGGGTGATAAATCCGGGTACAGATCATGTCTCAGTGGATTATTCCTAAAACATTTCCAGAATCTTTTCAACCAAACTTTTTCTAATCTAGTGCTTCTTGAAGGATGTCAAAGAACAGAAACTGCCTTTGAAATAGTGAAAACAAAACGAGATGTATTCACGGTTGATTTAGGCAACTATTATAATGGTTATGAATATTTATTTATAGACGAATTTGGAATACCCATGGTAGATTCTTATGGGTTCCTCAATACCATAAGTACATTTCACAATTTACACGGTTTACCTTTCAAAGACATCATAACAAAAAACATTCGCCGTATGTTTGAATCTGGAATAATACAACACAAAATTAATAGAATGTTTCAGTTTAAAACTCATGTCGTTCAAAAACCCATGTCGCTATTTTTCAGGTATTACAATTACATGATTACAAAGCACTGTTTATTGTAATACTACAAATGAAAAAACATCACAATATTAAATTATTTCCATACACTGAGTAGAAGGTACGTAACTCTAACTTGGTACTGTTATTTTAAAAACAGCCAATTCAATCACCGAATCACTTTATGTTCTGCAACTAAATAGCCTGATTATCGCCACATGTTTTTTTTTTCGAAACACATCGAATTTATTCATACGTCCTACTCGCGTAACATTCAATAAACAGTCTGAACGACATTATGTATGATCATTGATATTTGTAATGCAAGTGCGTAGCAAGTGTTGCTAGGGGGAGGCTAGTAGAACATCAATACTTATTAAGTAAAGTCCAGACTGTTTAAAACTAAGTATAAGATAGCTATTCAAATGTGGTGTATACGTTTTCTGTAATTGACGATGTAAAGTGCACATCTTGTTTTATCTGAACCTTATAAAAAGTGCCTTCTCGTTTACATAAATGAAATAAGCATTCAAACTATGTTTAAGTTATCGTTTTGAAAATTTGTACTGCAATATATATAAAATTAACAGAGATGTGGAATTTTTGAAATACTCGTTATACTTCAAAATACAAAACAAAAATTAACTCTTTCCTGTATTTAAACACTCGTTTTAGAAAAGCATTTTGTATTTTATTTGAAATACCTTCTAGGACATATCTTGTATTGCAAAATGCAAAATATTTTCTATAAGTATTGTCAACACCAATAAATTAATGTGATAATAAATATTTTTTTGTTTGACTGGCAGTCACGTATGATGTTTAACAAGACCATCTTTCTCGACAAGTGGCTTTCGACAATAGAATATAAAAGTGCATAGAATGCCAAATGTATAGACATAGGCTTTCGACTGTAGGCACATTCGAACACTTTTTTATTCTATCTCCGAAGCCAGTTGTCTTGGGATACCCAACAGTTAAGATGGTCTTCTTAAAATATAATACCTGCCTGCCTAGCTCTGCATCGATAGAGAAGCCTTTTTTCCTGTTTGTATGATTATGAGACCGCACAGAAGTAGGGCTGCCATCCGTCCGGGTTTCCCTGGATTTGTCCTAGTTTGGAGGAGGATTTTTCGGACGGTTTACATACATTTTTGCTTTTGCTAAAGATTCTTAAAAAAAATCATCCTACAGAGAAGTCGCCTTTTACACTTTTATAGGTATTTAATATCATTTTCGTTCAGTTGCAGCTTTGTAGGTTCAATAGGTCATGCAATAGTACCTCGAAAATTTGCCATTTTCTCTAAAAAGTTCGAAAATATAGTTTCAATAGTCTTCAGAACAAAGTATCGGCTAATTCTATTAGACAAGTCACTAAATGAAAATGTGGAACAGGTATTTACCTTGTTTTGGTAGATCTAGCAACCTTGTGGAGCTTTTAGTTTAGGTACATTTGACATTTGCACCATTTTAAATAGTGTTTGAAATGAGGAATGTGTTCATGCATTTCGTATGATACATTCCGTGAAGTTTTTGTGTAACTGTACCGTAATATTATTTCGAGGATGTGCTGAAATGTTACCTTCCAGAAAAAGTGCAAAAATTTCAGTTTTCAGCGCCATCTATGAGAACGTTCTTCATAATAGATATCGATAGATAATCGGAATAGCATCTCTAACGGCCGAAATTAATAATCAATCTAATCCAATATCTCCGGATAGAAGATAGAAAATTAAATCCACATTTTTAGTAAAGTGTACCAATAATCAATCCGCAGACTGAAATCGCAATCTTTAAAACCATTCAATCTTTGAGAGGACGGATCATAGATTGCAGATTGTCCTCTGTTCGAAAATGACAGTTTGTGTGTGTCAATAACTTATCCGTTGAATTTGACGTTTGTTTTGATCGGTGTAAACGATATAAAAAGTAATCTTAGAATTTTCTCAGATTATGGATTGTTTTACGGATTTATTTGTAGAAAAATGGCGTTGTCAATGTTTTCTAGTGATAGTGACAGTGATATGGAGGTCCTGGCTGAATTAACAGATTGGGATAGTACTGATAGTGACGATGGTGAAGAGTTACGACGCCGACGCGCTTCTTCACGGAGAATTAGAAGGGTGAATTACATGCAGAGTCTAGATGATGCTGAGTTTATCTTTAGGTTTAGGTTACCGAAATCTGCAGTAAATTGCCTGTTGACTGAAATGATGCCCGTCATTCGTGTAACCTCATCAAGGTAAGGAGAATATAGTAAGAAATGTCATTACGTAAAAGCAGCTTACATTTTGTTTTGAGTATAAAAAAAATTAATAATTTCAGAAATCATGGAGTGCCACCACTTCATCAGCTGTTGATGACGTTAAGATTTTACGCATTAGACACTATGCTGATTTCTGTAGCCGATTTTGTTGGAGTATCCAAATCAACTGCAGGCAGAATAGTACGAGACATTTCATCAGCAATTGCCAGTTTCTATGATAAATACATTTTCATCCATCATGGAAGTGCGGAGAAATTCCATGAAATTGCTGAATTTCCCCGGGTTCTTGGAGCAATAGATTGCACACATATTCGTATACAATCTCCATGTAAGTAATTACTTTTCAAAACAGAATTTATAATGAAGCTTATTGTACTACCTAATAACATGTACGTAACTTCTTTCAGGTCTATTATTAGGTGAGGAATTTAGGAACCGGAAGGGTTATTTTTCTCTAAATATCCAAGCTGTATGTGATGCTGACTTAAGACTTATGAATGTGGTTGCTCGTTGGCCAGGTTCTACCCATGATGCAACTATTTTCAACAATTCTATTCTTAGAGGTAACATTTCCACTAGTTACCTATGATTACCTTACCTGTGATTATTCAATTATAATTAGTATTGAAATTTCATATTATATTTTTTACAGCCCAATGTGATGCAGGGCAGTTTAATGGTCGCTGGTTACTTGGAGATAGTGCATATCCAAATAGAAACTATTTACTAACACCTCTATTAAATCCAAGGACTGAGGCTGATCGCAGATACAATGAAGCACACATTCGAACCAGAAATACAATAGAAAGGTAATAAGACAATAATTTGTGTTTGATTTAATTTTTCATTATGAACATGGTTAATTAAAAGTAATTTTTTTTTTAGAACATTTGGCATTTGGAAACGAAGATTCCCAGTTGTTGCTCTCACACTGCGAGTTTCATTGCCAGTTGTCCAGGCCATAGTTATAGCTACTGGAGTTCTACACAATATTTGTAGAAATAGTAATATTGAAGAAGTTCCTCCTGAGGTTGATTTGGAAATAGCAAATACTGATAATGAGAATACTCAAAATATGGATGACCAGGACCAAGACATCCAAACAAGAGCAGATCTTATTAATAATTATTTTATATAAGAAAATGCAGTCGTTAGTTAAAGAAGAAAAAGAAAAAGAAGTTAGTTACATGTATCACTGTTTCATTTCATATTAAAGCTGTATTTAGATTCAATCTGAAATTTTATTTAAAATCTATACATGCATCTGTTTTTGAAAATTTTAACATTACCTATATATATATATATACCAATAGTATACATAGGTAATGTTAAATTTTTCAAAATGGAAACGTATATTGGTTTTCTAAGTAAAAATTAGTATTGAATTATTCATAATTGGTTTACTTTAAAAATGAATTCTTAACAATATACCTATCAGTATCTTTAATATTAAATCACATTGTCCACTATGGGATATAATTTAAGTTAGATATTACATTACATTAATGATATATATTGTTACAGTACTGTGGTAGCAGTGTTATAATGTTCTATTAGAAAGTATGGTGAGCATGAGAAACAACATGCATAAAACATAATTCCATTTCCGTTTCATACATTTAAAACGAAAGTGTAATGTTTCTTTACCAATGTTTTATTAGGGGAAATGTAAGGTTAGGATGTAATATGTAGTATATCCTATAGTGAAAAACTTTCAATAGAGTTACCCAGTAACACTTATGCTGGCTGTGACAAAAATAAAACATCTTAACTATTCAAACATTTTATTTTCTACAAATCAAACATAAAACAATAAAACAAATACACCTGCAGCTACCAAAAAACTTTGTTTGAATGAAATGTTAATCTTTCGTTTTATTTTTTAATTTCTCTAATTCTAATTTTAATTTTTCATTTTCTAACTTTAAATTTTCATTTTGCAATACCATATTTTTGACTTTTTCATTCAAACAAAGTTTTTTGGTTACATAGTATTCGGCTAATGCCAGATTTCTGGCTGTCTTGGCCTCATCTCCTCTTTTTAATTTCTTCTTACCTGAAAACCAAATAATTTTTATTAGATGCTTATTTAACATAATTTCTGCTCAGCTCACCACTATCATGTTACTTGTTTGTTGAATTAATGTTTACGGAGACTGGTATTGATAGTGAGCCTTCTAAGCCGTGTCTATTACCTAATGGTCTGTCTCCCAATAACTATCGCTTTTACCAACATCATCACCATCACCCCCAAATACAAAAATCTCCATAAGGAATTTACTATTATTAATAGAATATAACACAATCAATGATAACAAAGCACAATTATTCATACCATCTTAGATAAATGTTGTCCATGGGCCCAAATGCTAAGTAGGCATTATTTTTATATTAGTCAAAAGCTATGGTCAAAAGTCATTAGGAGGAGCTGAGTGGTAAATAAATAATTTTGCATTTATAATAATAGGATACAAATCAATATACAGGTAATTATGGATAATAATGATAAAAATATACTAATTACCTATTCTAGGTGTACTTAATGTAAGTCTCCTGGGATTGGCTAAAGTTATAACCTCACCAGCTCCACTGGTCTGCTCACATTCGGTCACTTCAATCACATTTTCCATGGAATCTGTAATTGAAGTATTTTTACCGATGTCTATAGACACTGGTATTGAAGAACTCAAACAAGTATCTATAGACACTGGCATCGGCATTGGTAGTGAGCCTTCAGAGAAAACTCTATTTTCTATTGGTAACATTTCAGCATGTTCCCCAATAGCCCCTTCACCACTACCATCACCATCACCGCCAACAACAAAAACCTCTGGCTCCTTGTCACCACCAAATGGCACAACAAAACCACTGGCTGTACACCCCAGTAAGTCAGCCACTCTATCCAATACATCATCTGGTGGTATGTATTCTGGAGCACCACCACCGGTCTGCAAAAATAAAATTTATTAAGTATTTTCTGAACCATTACATTATATAAAAAAAGTTCAAAAATTTCAACTAAAACTTACTTGAATGTGGTTCATTCTTATTTTTGTGCTGCGTTTACGAGCATTCTTTTTTAAATTTTCCCACTTCAAACGCAGCTGCTGCGGAGTTCGACGATGAACCGTGGCAGTGGCATTAAAACGATTGGTTAATCGAACCCATTCCTCAGCTTTCAATTTATTATTCGTAGCGTTGGTTGTTTTCGACGTTATTATCTTATTTATTTCTATCAAGCCTAACAAAGATTTGGTCTCATCTTTCGATAAGGGTTTGCCTCTCACCTAAAATAAGGAGGAATGTAAATAGTAACATTTTATAGTAAATACACAAAATCACTTACCACCAATTCAGAGTCCATAGCTACTTAAATTATATTACAAATAAAAAAACAAATACGTATTCTGTATTAAAATTAAATCGTCTCACTCTTAAATAAATAAAAACAGAAACAAAACATATAAATAAAAATAACACGAAATTAAAGTTTTGGCGGGGCGATCACGACGCGTCTCATCAACTTCTCAAGTCTCTCGGACAGCTAACGCACAGACTAAAAAAGCGTCCTGTCGACGTTCCATTTTACCCAAAACATTTAGAATAAATTTTACCATCATTTCTTTTGATAATAGAATCATTGCACATCTTTAGTAAATATATGCGTCTATTGATAAAAAGTTCCTAAAACGATTTATAAAATCTATTTAGGCATAGTTTTTTTTTATATATATTAGATACAAATGAACGATTACTTTATAGGTTTTGCGTACAGCGGAATGATCAAGAGGGAATGGATTTCCAGATATCTGCGGATTGAGCAACAGTAGGATTGACTTTTTTCGTTATTGGTACGCGGATTGGAGATCGATCCATAGATCGGTATATATCCACGATCGATTTATATCTTGGCTTAAGGATTTATTATTAATTTCGGCCGTAAACTGAACTCACTCTTTTTATATATCCGTTCATTCCGAACTGATATGGAACTGATGTTTCAGTATTACTGTTAATTTTAATCAATACATTATTGAAGTAGGGAAATTTATTTCGGAAATTAAAATTACTGCAACGCACACTAAGCGTCGTAAGAGCATCGCCTAGAAAATGCACTAATTTTTTCTCATACAAAAGTCCCAACGTGTATGTTATAACTTTCAATAGGATTCAACCTAGGTAGACGAAAACAAACTAACGTGCATAATTATAAGATTTATTATTTAATAGATCTTTAGTTGCAATAACTTATGATGTAATCGAAAACTTTGAACGCACTTAATGATTTGTTATTAAACATACAACAAGTTTACAATCGTTTCAATACATAAAAACTTACGACAAAGGCTATAAATAACAAAACGATGAAACTCGTTAACATCTGAAACAAAAAAAATTGCTTTTAGATGACGTTGCAAGGAAATATCATAACTGGTTTTAAAATAAAATATCATTATAAGAATATTACGAAATCGCTTTTCGGCATGTAAAGAAAAAATTTGAGATTCTAATTCGAAAACCATTTGGAGATATCACTTTTCTATAATTTATTTAGTCAGTAACAACTATTAGAGTAACGGGATTCAACTTATTTTACCGACGATACGCACATTAAATTGACTCTCATTCTAACTTTAGGTATATGACGTCATCGAGTAGCATCAACTTCTAATTATGCGCAGTTTACATGTATTAAGTAGTTAAGTTGGTAACTAAATTTTAACTAAATTTTAAGTTACTGCATGTCACTTGTGTGTCCAAACGGATTAAGTAGTTAAGTTCATAAGTTCAATGAAGATGAGCAGTGATGAATTTCAAGGAATTCGTCAATTCTGTATTTACGATATGTGGTAAATGTGATTTTGGACAAATTCAGAGAAGAATTTTATTCGGAAATAAAAATCTTTACAAGAATATGTTTTTTTCTAAATTTTTATTCTACAAGCGTATCTATTTTAAATATTCTTCAACAAATTTTAAAGTACAAAATAAGCTCCTCTCCAACATTTAAAAAAGAAAGAGTAAATGCGAAATAAATACGAGCTCTTGCCGCCACCAGGTTTGTCAACTTAACTAAAAAATCACGTCAAAACGTGTTAAGTGAGAAGCCCCGCCCACCCACTTATACGAAAAATAGAACGAATTATAATCTACTTAATCACTTGCGTACTAAATTTTTAGTTACCACTTGTCACTTAACTGTTTACACGCAACTTTTAACTTAAAATTTAGTTAAAATTTAGTTACCAACTTAACCACTTAACTCGTGTAAACCGGCCATTAAAGACATAAGTGGATGAAGGTGATAAGTCGCATAACTGTAATTTGGAGTAAATCAAGGTTAAAGTTTTACTTATAATTTTTGAAATTTAGTAGCTTTAGAAATAATACGTCAACAAACTTATGTTTAAAATTTATTTATATAACCTGTAGTAACAAGAATATGATAGAAATTAAACACTTGTGGTTGTTTTTTTATTTTAATTAGAAAAAAACTGTACATAACTCCTTCTTCCATTGACCGTTTTATAGTTTTCTGTAATCCGAGGTACAAATATACTGGGTGTTAAGTTAACATTGTTTAATTTTTGTGCCAATAATAAGGCAAATTGTATTTTTAAATTATATGCTTAAATAAGACCAGAATATCGATATTTTTATGAACCGATTCAAGTTCAGTTTAAAATCGACTCAAAAATATCGATATTCTCAAATAAACAAACCACCGTAGGTATGCATAAATTCGAAAGCGCGCGAGAAGTGGACGCAGTGTAAATCATAATAATTGAATGTATTGAGTGAATGAAGGTGATATGTTCGTATCACATAACACCTTCATTCACTGAAAAGTTATATAGTTTCATTCAAGCGTCATTAATTAGATGATAAGTACAAACACCTTCTTCCACTACAAAAAAGCAAAAGTTTTACTTTATGTTATGTTCGAAAAAGAGTTATGGTCCCATATCACTTTCATCCGCTATTATTTATAAAATTTTGTGTACATAATACCTTTATAAAAATTTTATTCCTAGAATGTACCTTAAAACCATGACTTTAAAGGTTTGTGGTGGTTTATATCGACATATAACCTTCATCTACGCAAAAAAATACCAAAATCCAAAAATACGACTTATCACCTTCATCCAACTCACCTCTTTATTATTACTCTTTGTTTAAACTGTCATGTCAAAGTTTACAACCAATATCTGTCACAAGTATCCATAGACACTTGTAGATTTGTTCATTCCGGATATAATAATAAACTTTGTAATGCAATTTAAAAAACATACCTACTCGGTAACGTCATCATATGAAGTTCCTTAAATATTGATTAAAAATTAAATACTGCACAGAAATCTGAAATAGTTAAATTATTTTCTGAAAATACCTCATTCTTTCGGAAATAATATAAAAAGATACTTTAAAATTACTTTACATACCGAATTGGATATGCAACTTTATTAACACATGGTTATTTAATTATTTTCTTTTCAAAGGCCTCTAAGACCCAAGTGGTCGTACACCAATTATTCTGAGTCCTAATTTTGGTATCTTCTATCTAAGTTACTGGTGTAATCATTGTTTACGAGCTAAGTTTGTTTTCTAGAATTTAGATCATTAAAGCTATGTAATCGGTGCGTCCCTATTTTTTCATAGTATTCTTAATTTTCTTATTTATTAAAATGTAACCAAAAAAGTACAAAATTACGTTTCTGGGAGAAAACCTTTGCATTATCTGTCTTGGATAAGCTTTGGGCAGTGACTTCTTCCGTTATAGAATTTTAAGGCACGTAAGGCAAATGGTTATATGATACATGCTTATGGGATACCTAAATTCCAAATTTCATCCAAATCTGTTGTTTCTGCTGAATGTGAAGAAGTAACAAATCCTCCAAAATCCTTAACATTAATAATATTAAGTACGAATTGTGAAAATTCAAGTGACCCGTACCCGATCTTGCCAGCGTCGGTTGGTGACACATTTACTGTATGGCATCGTTGTGAACGTCACGGAATTGTACAGCGGCACCCAGAACTCAGGCAGCAACCAGAACACAAAATCGTCCAAAGCCTTACGAATGCGATAGGAGGGGCGCGTCACTAAATCGCGCATCTGAAAAGTTCGGATACAAATGAAATGAATCACATATACCTACTTACAAGTATTAAATACTTACATACTTACTTACAACAAACAGGGTAAACGTGGTAGAAATATTACCTAGAATATGTCCCTGTAATGTAAGCTAAGACCCCTTTATATATTTATCTTAAGAATTCGGTCAGATTCAAATCCTACTAATATTGTAAATGCTAAAGATTGTGAAGATGGATGTATGTGTGGATGTTTGTTAATCTTTCACCTAAAAACTATTGAATGGATTTTGAAGAAACTTTACAATAATATAGCCTACACATCAGAAAAAAATTTAAAGATTTGATACTTATAGATTTAAAAAATATTTATTTATTGAACTTTCAGGTCCTTATTTATTTACATACTTCCTATACAAAGGAAGTTGCAGGTATTCTTATTTATCCATGTTTCAAGCGATGACCGAGTTAAAATAATGTATTATTTTGCAATTTACTTGGTGTTGTTAACCACCCCGTACCTACTGTTCGATTATCTTTTGAAAGGTACCTTATGTGCTTAGCGACCCAACATATATACAAAAGAGAAGAATAACTTAATATTTCTTGATAGCGTAAGATTATTATATACGGGAAAGGATTTTGCTCTTGTCTTTTTGTGATTTACTATTATAAAAGCTACTATTACAGATTTAAATATTATAGTATGACTTTATATATATATATATGCTTAATTGTTACCTTTATAGCTAAGCGTTGTGTTATAAATTGAATATAATTTACATTTCTTTGATATTTATCTTTATATTATATGTCCGTTTCACCTTACTCTTCTTATACATAAATGTGATGGCTACCTTATTATTGATCGCTTGTTTTTGTTTTATTGTAGTGTTCAGTCTTCAACAAAATATTGCTCTAATAGTATTTTAATAGGAAAACCTGTTATTACCTCTGTTTTTAAGGAAGTGCTATTTATTACTATTGTCTGTAAATGCTGTTGGTTTTCGTAATAAATAAATAAATAAGCTATTTCACATCCTCGACACAATAAATGAACACCAATCTATAAGGACCCCAATGTGCAGCACATAGACTTGCAAAAAGTCTTTTTAAGATGTGAAAAGGTAACTAAATCATATTGGCAATTAATAAAGTTACCACCAAAAAATGCTTCAATAGTTTTTCATGAAGCAAGTACATAAGGTATATTGAATACATAAATATCATTAAAAAAAGGATAGATGACAGCCAGTTAAGCTGATCTCATAATTGCCAGAGACACTGATTGATGAATAAAACGTCTGACAATAACTTTATTACGGTTAACGACTGATCGTTTAAAATGTTATTTTTATTTCCCATTTACGTTAACAGCATTTATTTTCATTTTAATTGCATTTTACGGTACTTGGTAATCACTTATACACAAGAAAATGTAAATTACCACACATTTTCTTTTATGCGAGCGAAGCCGCGGGCAAAAGCTGTTATTATGTATTTCTAACTATGATATTGTCAAAACCGTAATACATAGCACACGGACCTGCTCGTTAGTCTTTTTTCAGTATTTTTTCCGTATAATTTATAGTAATAGGTTTTTAATATTAAAGGAATCCAAAAAAACGTAAGTACTCTAAATTTAAATTAAAGTAAGTACCAAATAAATTTCCTTTATTTGTTTTCACTTTGCTATTGTTACATAATTTATAATTATTATGTTATTTGTTTATGAGCGTTGTTGTATTCTGATGGTATCAAAGTATTCACTCGTGAAACGGTCTTGGAGAAATTAATAATAAAAAAGTAAGTATTTTAACTTTTATGACAAATGAATCGGTTAACCAGCATAAATTACGTTTAGTTGTAATCAATTTTATTAAAGTTATTAGGAAAAATGTGACAGAGGTCTGCGTTTTGTGCGCATTATTTAATACTTAAGTGGAGGTCAGCGACCGCAAGATAACACCAAGAGTTGGGTAGCTGGTGTCTCTTATCAACCCGGAATGACCTGTATAGAGCTATCCTTGTCATCACTCACATACAAGGAACAGGCGACTGATGTGATACAGACAGTAGCTTTGTTATGTTGGTCAAATAAGTTCAACCAAAAACAGGTCGCGGTCACGCAAGATCACGCGAGTTGCATTCCTGCACAGTTCATTTAAACAAAATTTAACAAGCACCGTGTATGTACATTCTAATCTCACACAAGCTAGTCATATAGTAATACTCAATTTGTTTTTTTTTATTCTATGTTGTTTTTAACAATCAGGCTTTTACCATGTGCCTTTAAAAACTTAATGTTTAACTAATACTTACTCAGTATATGCCATCTAATATGTATTATAAAATTTTACAGTATTACCTATGTAATGACGTTTAATATTTATTCTTCTATTGTTTATTCGTCTTCTACAACAATACCTAAATTATGGTTTGCCAGATGAATGGTGCTTACTGAAAACCAGCGTCCGTACTTCAGTAGGTACATTACAACTCTATGGCCCGTTCAGACAAGTGAGCTGGCACACGCTCAACTTGCAACCTGAGCCCAACACCAATATACTGGTTTATTTTTTTGCAATTTTGATTTCAGAACTTTTTATCAACCTTTTTACTGCTTTTTCATTGTAACTAAACCTAAATGTCTTCAAACGTTTCAATCCAAGATTAATGTTATAAGAATGTTTGTAAAATGTTCTGTATTTGGCAATAAATTAGTTTCTATTTTTATATTACAATATAACGCTCTTCACAAGCTTAAGGTGATATATACAAGTATTTATGTAATAACAAAAACAAAATATCTCACCTCAATATAATTATACATAGCCAGATCACTGATAGCAAAAGTATCTCTCCATCTGGTTGTAGAGAATTCTGGCAATATGTATTTCAAGTCATCGTCGTATTTGTGGAATAACTCGTTTAGTATGGTGCAGTCCTCGAAGCCAGCATTCATTCCTTGCCCGTAGAAGGGAACCACCGCGTGCGCAGCATCGCCGATTATTAGAGCTTTGTCGGCCACGTGATATGGACGACACTGGCAAGGAAAGATTCAATTACTCTTAAATACTAAGTAGGTACCAGATTGACTCAACCTCGGGGAAAGGTCTGTAGGTTTTTGTGCTAGTCCAGGTCATACATTAGACTCGTTTATCCGTTCTACAAGATTTAAGTAATAAACAAACAAATTTTTTCAATGACAAAACATGGTTAATCTGTGTTTCGATCGAAACCTGATCTATGTCCTAATAATAATACAAGTATGAAAGCGATGAAAGTATTTGCTGCATTCTAGCTAATAGCATATTTTTGTTACGTAAATGAGCTTTTATCAAAAAAGCCGTATTCACCAAACAAGTTACACAGGGTTTATACAGGATTTAAAATGAATAAATACAAAGCTTTTGACCTACCAGAAAATAGAATATTGAAAACATGAATTAGCCAAAGACGTATTCATAAATAATATGCTTACTAACTTTAGAAATAAGCATGTTTTCATCTTAACCTTTTCATGTATTACAATATAGATGTTTGAATCAGAAATGATATATAAGAACTTAATATTAGAAGGAAATGTATTTCTTGTATGTATTTATGTTACAAATATTCCTGTATAGTTTATATTTAAAAAGATATTTTATAGGTACCTTAATTGCAACCAACGGAGATGGAACGCCTTTAAAGAAATCTTCAACCAATTTATCCTTTCCGATCAAATCAATCGAATCGGGGAAAAATTTTCCAAAGAACTCCAGTAATTTGTCTTCTGAATCTAATTGTTTGAAACTCGTGAATGGCATGAACAAAGTCACAGTCCAGGAACAATCTTGATTCGGTAACGCGATCATCATGAAGTTACCTCGAGGCCAGATGTGGAGATAATTCGCTGGCATCTGAAACTATCAACGAAAATTACAATTAAGATTATTTATTTAATATCACTCATTTTCATCAAGTTAAAGTTCGTAAATACACCTGGTTTGGCCGTTTCTTAATATTTCGCATTACTTTTAACTCATAATTTAATAACACTCTCATCGCACTACTGGGCACGCTGAACCACATTTTGTTTCCTTGCTGGTTGAATGATGGTGGATTAGTACCTACAAACCGACCAGCATAAACTTTACCGCGCTTGTGACAAATGTCACTGTCACGAGCATCAGCGCCGCCTAGTGAACCTTCGTATAATTGCTTCCCTTACCGCGCGCGCGCCGGCCGCTCCACTAAAATATAACTTGTTACAAGAAATAACCCTGAACAATCGTTGTGGTTCTAAGATCTTGTGAGGTGTCAGTGCTGGTATTCGAATCAAGGGACCCTCTGCCTGGATTCGCCGCAGGAAAGCATATAAGGTCAGTGCTTAGTCGTGCCGAGAGTGTTTTTCAATTCGGGAATGATTTAAGATTTACCAGCCATCTATTCAAATACAGTCCACTACCCCGCAGTGTGGATAGCGATATTCACATAGCTATGCCACCGTAAAACTAAGCTCAGAATAAACATGCAAATGTAAATCGGAATATTCCATGACCACACCAGGCTACTCAAAAAGTTATGTGCGGAACGCTGGCCCCATCAGTAAAACTTTTGGATCATCCGCCTTACAGCCCTGATGTGGTCCCGTATGAGTTTTTCTTGTTCCCTAAAATTAAAACCAGCTCAAGGGTATTTCAGTTCGAGAAGGCCGTTGAGGAAGTACCTGTTGCAGACTAGAAAATGTGCTTTGAATATTGGGTCAGACGCATGGAACTCTGTAAAGGTGGTGGTGGTGAGTTCTTAGAAATGTTATAAAAAAATGTAATCTATAAAACTTTTTTTTCTTAAAACATTCTCATTCATTCTCATCAACATCTCTCAAGTAGTTCTTGTATAAGTTCTTTAGACAAATGCTTAGGCAAACAAGATTGGGATCCGCGACCTCTGAATGTTGCTAAGTTAGAAGCCAGTTTCTTTAGAATCTTCTGAGACGACATGTTTAACAAGGAGGTATAGTGTAAAAAGCAACAACAGCAATTAAGGAAACCACGTATTATATGTTATGAAATACCTATGCTTACGTGAGATATAACGAAATCTATAAACAGAATTGATTTCTCAAATAATGCTTTACCGCCCAAATACTGACCATAGTTTATTGAACCGACCAAGACTTTATTGAATAATAAACGAATAAATACAGTTTTCCTATTTAACGTTTCCTATTTTTAAATACAGAAAACAGCGGAAATCTGTTTCGTTTTTATTTAAAAGTGTTTTGAGAATTAACTTAAAGAACTTACTCCTCCACTTGCATCAGCAGGAATACAAAGCTCAAGGTAGCCATGTTCAATGTATTTCTGACTATAGTCAAACAACGGCTGCTTCATCATAGATTTGCGAACTGCGGAAAATGCACCATCAGCCCCGATGATAAGATCTACGTTTGACTGAACTGTTTGTTTAGTGTCCGTTCTAAAATTTAGAAAGAAAAAATATGATTTATTCAATTTTAAATAGAAATATTGACTGGAAGAAAGTGCCTAATAACTTATTGAATGGGTGTTAAAGAGAGCGAATGCAATCAACCCTCTCGGGTAAATTAAATTTGTATACAATATTTAAAATTATTGATACCTATAAAAATTTATACGTATTTAATGTTAAAGAATTCTGTACCCTAAAAAAGGAGGTTGTGTTTTGGATAAACTGGGAATAAATGTACATACAAATTGTATGTAGTTACAGAAAGGTGAAAACATTATTTTATCACGTACGGTGCATCAGACATTCGTCACCAAGTATTTGACTCGTTAAACAAAATAAATTACCAAAAACTGGAAACATTTACTTTAAACTATTGAAGTGTAAATGCCACATTTCACCTCCTGGTACTTTCGTCAGATCAACTCGAAAGGACAATATTTGGACTGTCATCAGGATTAAGTATTTTTGCAAAGTTTCAAATTGAATATTTAGTATTATTTTATTCAATTTGGTTTAATTTGACTTATAAGATTTGTCTAAAGTATTTGGTACAAGTGAAAACAATAAAAGAGTTCATCCCACAAACGTCTGTCCTTACCAGAACTCGAACCTTTGGCGTGCTTGATAAGTGTACAAGTTGCCATCGACCGCGCCACGAGCACGACAAAGTTTTTATATATCTATTGACTTTTCTACAAAGAAAATTTACTTACTTCATAAATGTAAGAGATCCCTTTTCTAAATTGGCTTCCAACAATTTGTGGTTGAAATGTCTTTCAACATTATCATATTTCTCCGATTCTGGAAATTAAAAAGTAAATTCTATGTATCATAAAATAATACTAAAATTTCAGTAATCATGAAAGAAAATTGTAGCAGTAGGTATCAATTACTTATTAAAACATTAGCCACAATCTGTTTGAATACCTTAAAATTTGATAATAATAAATAACAAGAGGAAGTTCAAGTGGGCACGGGCGTAGCCAGGGGGAGGGTTTTGAGTGTTCAACCCCCCGCCCCCGAAAAGTTCAGATATTAACATTCATAGAATTAAATTAAAAACAGGCTTGCAGCATATCTCATTGATTACTAACTTTTACCTCAAAATATACGGTGGTTTGGATTCCTCCGCCACCGTCGATTATCGGATCGCATTCGGTAATCTTCGTAAACTTTCGTGCCCTTCGTATAGGTTTAGAATTTTCACTACATACGTTAAAAGGATTTGACTTCAAGATAACACAGGAGTAATACTTGTCTTATAAAAACAAGGGTAAGTAAATAGTAATAAGCTTTAAATTAATTCTAAACGCGCAGTGTAGAGGAATAATTCGACGATTATTTTTAAAACTAACATACGAACTACATAACGAACGTTATTTTTTTATTCAGCTTATAGTTTATACTGTCCCACTGCTCGAAAAAGGACTCCCCAAATTCCTTCGAGGAGATTTTGTCAGTATGTGTTTTCTTACCATACACAAAAAAATCTTCTTTAATACCCAATAACAGGGTGTCCCAAAAGTCGACGATAAACTGGAAGCTGGAGATACAAGAAGTCATAACAGATGGCAGAAAAATAAAATTGTATAAAAATAAAAATGGTCCTGTGGTTATGGAACTATAGGTATTTAAAAAAATCAAAAATCTAAACCCTGAGATGATCATTTCAACATTGTCGCTACAAATTGTTAATTTTGCTTGGTTTTATTTTTTAGCCTTGATCAATCAATGCTTTTATTAAATGTAATCTGAAATTTAAAGTCATCTAGCTTCGTTTAGAAGAAAAAGTCTTGTTAGCTGTTATGACTTTTTGTATCACCTGCTTCCAGTTTATCGTCGTTTTTTGGGACACCCTGTATAAGTGTTATTTTATGTACTTTTATTCGTTTTATTTTCTTGAATATAGCCCCGCCCCCCCCCCCCCCCCCGATTCTAAAACCTGGCTACGCCCGTGCATATATAATGCCAAAATTTTTCAGATTTTATTTTATTATTTTCGTGTAGAGTAGAACTTCATCCTAACACAAAATGTCAAAAAAATATTATAATGTGTATGTTTCGTACCTCCTAAGAGCAATCCATTGAGATAGTTTCGACCTACAGAGTAGATACACTGAAAATAAATCATCAAAAGCATATAACGTTAGTAAAAATTTATGTTGAAGTAGGCATTTGCTTTTGCTTTTGGGGCAGTTAAATTCTCAAGTAGACATTACGCAGCGCGGGAAAAGAGGGCAAGACCGTCGTCACTGCAAGATGCGGGCTTTTGTCTTGATGGACGCAGGCGGCGACCGAGGTCTTTGGCTTGAATGAAAGAAGGAATTACTTCTAGCAACTACGTTTCTTGAAACTATTAAAAAGATGCTATATCATCGGTTCCCATGTTTGTAATGGTAGATTCTTAGACCGTTGCGACTTACTAAGATTTTTTTTTTAATTCTGCAAGGGCTCTAAAAATATATAAATTGACTTGGCAGCTTTACATAAAACAGCATGGTATCGGTTAAGGTCTATGGCAAGCAAATCCTATAAACTTAATAGGTAATACACATAAGTGCTGGTTCTGTTAACTGCTTAATATTATTTCTGGTTCCACTACCTACCTGGTTGGTCCTCGCATCATATGGTATGACATACGTGCTGCCATCTAATCTGTGTATGTTTCGTCCCTTCATAGGTATCCCATGCTTCTTAATCATGTGTTCCTCAAGCCCGACACCACGTAATGCCGTGCGCCCACGCACAGACAAAGCCAGGTTTATGGATCGACCTCGGGCCTGGGGTGTCTTTCTGATATCTGCAATTTGTCATAATTGTTTTAAAGAATAGAAGTTTAAATGTTTCAAGAACGGGTTGACTCATTCCTATGTTTATTATTATTACTTATCTGTGTCTTTCTGTGGCATCGTATCTTCCATACGAAATTTATGATTTTTTTTTCAAAGCTGAATTAATTGATAGTGTTCTAAACCATGTTTTATGCATGCTTTGTCACATCATTTGGGAGTTTTTAACCTTTTGTTACCAATAACTTGTATTTGTATTGTTGATTTTCATACGCTTCTACAAACGTTCAATACAACCCTCAATACCATGTCTGATTTTGATTAGATGTATATGGGCCCAGATTTCTTATAAAATGATCATATAAATCTCGTGTGCAGAACTTAATAAGTGAAAGAAAGAAATCAAGTATAAAACTTTACCTACAATCGAAACCAGAAAACATAAGTGACAAGTAGGTAGGTACAATACCTTCACGGTATTCATAAAGATGTACTCGATGCCCCCTCTTCGCCAAATATAGTGCCTCTAATGCACCCACCTAAAAGAAATACCAGTTTCATTTCTTCAATCGGCTGCATTCAAATCTTATTTATTTAGTCTTTTTTGCAGATATAATTCTGGACTTAATTTTTTTTCCTTTTGGTAATGTTAATTTGTAAATATTCTTGTTTGTTAGAATAATTAGAGCTTAATTTTTATGTATACATCTGATATTTCAAAAACCAGTTCCTCATATGCATACAAAATTATGTTACCTTCAAACTGGGTCTAAATAAAGTAACGTATACACTTTCTTCATGAGAAGTTAAATTCGTTTGTTTATGTAAAATTAAGGTTTTATTTGGTGGGAATGTGCTCAGGATTTTTCATGTTTTTTTTGTGTTAATTTTTATGTCATTTTGAGTTAAGTTTATTTTCTTGTAATGTATAAGTATGTAAAGAATGTAAATTTTAAAATTGTTTAACGGTATCGTATTTTTTTCTCATACTGGTTTCTAGAAATAACTATTAAATTAAAGTTAATAGATGCAGTTTGAGTTAAAATTGTTTAAGTGGTGATTTGGTAAAAATATTCAAACAATGCAATTTCCGACCACCAGGTAACTACAGGTAATACAAATTACATAAGTAAAAGTTCACTGCATGACTAGCAGCGCCACCACCTCTTACTACATTTTCGTTTCTTACGGGGTCGGACAAAACTCGCTGAAGCTATACGAGACCGTAAGGTATTCGTTTTTAGTACCGCTTGATTTCATTCAGGGGTCGAGGCTAAAAACTATAAAACCTGCTTAGACTTAGACGAGCTCTTTCCGCCATTATGTTCGGAGACTTCAACTCCAAACATACTGGCTGGACGTGTCTGTCTACCAACACCAGCGGCATCGCTCTCCTTGGCATCACTGAGCAACTCGACTTAGATGTCATCTCTCCCGTCACTCCCACTCACTATCCCAACAACCCGAACTACTCTACCGACATACTCGACTTTGCAGTAGTAAAGCATATCAACCTTGATCTCAGGTCTATCGAACCGCTCGATTATCTAGGCTCTGATCACCGCCCCGTTTCCCTCGCGCTAGGATCGCCTAACGATAATGTCACCTCTCCTAAGACCTTTACCAACGGGAAAGGCTTTAAAAATACGTTAGTTTCAGCCCTAGAGGCCAACCAATTAGATAGCCCGGATAAAATAGATTCTTATTTTTATTATTTATTTGTTTATTAGTAAATTCCCTCACTGATGCTATCAACTCAGCCATTAGTGATAGCGAAAAGGTTGCTAAGCAAGGCAAACCCACGTTTCCCTTAGCCGTTAGCAATCATATTAAAGCTAAGAACACGGCTCTCCGGAGAACCAAGAAATATCCCACGCCCGCCTATAGAATAACTGCGAGTCAGCTACAACGTTAAGTTAGGTCTTACCTTGCAGAACTCCGTGACGCTCAAATGAACGATCTCATGGAGAAATCTCCCCATCCCACCAAGCGTATTATAGTATGGCCCGAGCCTTACGCGTAGACGCCACCTCTCACGTTCCTCCTCTCACTTGGCCCTATGGCACTACTGCCTTCGAAGTCGAAGAGAAAGCCAATGCTTCGCTGACAACGTTGCTTCACAATGCTCGCCCAGCACGCAACTTGCAGATCCTTCCCATATCCAGGCGGTGGAAGACGAAGTTCTCCGTAGAGAATTTCTCCCCATCACCGACGACCCCGTCACAATCTCTAATGATGATATTTTGCTTCTCATTAGAAGTCAAAAGTCCAAAAAGGCTCCGGGTGCGGATGGTATTTCTAACCACGCACTTAAGCACCTGCCTCAACAGGTGCTTACCTTGTTAGCTATTATCTTCAATGCCTGCTTCCACCATAGCTACTTTCCAAAAGCTTGGAAAGAAGCGACAGTCATAGGCATTCCCAAGCCGGGTAAACCTCTGCATATCCCGGCTAATCACAGACCCATCGGCCTCCTCAAGGCTATAGCTAAGCTTCTCGGAAGAGTCATACTCTCTCGAATGCGGAACCATCTGTTTCCAACGGATGGCGATCCCCTCACCATTCCCCATCAGTTCGGCTTTCGCGCTAGACATTCCTGCCCTCAGCAAGTCCATCGCATCGTCGAGTACATACTCGACGGCTTCTATCTCACACACTAAGTCCTACCGTTATCCAAGCATACTACACGTTTCTACCGAAAATACCAATTACAGACAGAACTCCTTCATGATCAGAGCACTAAGGCTGGTGAACGAGATAGTAAATGGTATGTCTCTGTAAATGAAACACCGTCGTATCGCCGACGCGCAGTACCAAATACTTAGGCGTCACCTAAGACCAGACGCTTTGTTTCAAGCCACACGTCGATGGAGTAACGAAAGTCGCCCGTTTTTACCGTTAAGTAGAAAAAGTAAAATGTCTTTCAGAAACAAACGTACGCTTTATAAGACCTGCGTTAGACCCTTCATGACATATGCCTCGCCAATCTTTGCCCACGCCAAACCCTCCATCCTGCAAAAACTGCAGGTAGGTTAAAATCTCTTCTGCCACAGGGCCCCAAACGCACCTTGGTAAGTGCGTAACGCGGACTTGTACAGAGATCTTGAACTACCTACCGTGCAACAGCACCTCAAAACACTCTCGGAAGCGTTCTTCAAACTCCCCGAAACCCACCCCAATCCTCTAGTTCGAGATTCAGTCCCCTGTCATAGATTCGAAGTACAAAGTCGCTAGACCGAGAAACGTGCACACGAACGTAGCCACGCAACTAACACTAGATTTCGGAGCCCTTCAGGCCGCAATTTTTATTTTTTATTTTGAGCACCTTCAGTGCTATGTAATTGCCAGCGGGTGACCCCTTCTGGGCCCCGCTAGCGCGGCCTCTTTCTTCAATTGGTCGTCTCGCCTCGTGCAGTTTTTTGGCAAAAACTGCACGAGTCATTCAAGCGGTTTTTTAGTGGGTAGGGCTCTGGTAGGCTCGGAGCAAGTTCCACATAACCTTGACCGCGCGCGGGGTATGCGTCAGAGCATTTTTTATCCTCCTGCCCTCTCCGTGGAGGGAAAAAAATTTTATTTCGAGTTGAGACTTGGTAGGTACTGTATAACATTGCAGCAAAACATAATCCACGATATATCTACTACATGGTAGGTGATTCTGCCAGGAAACGAACCAACAGACAACAAAACTGCGAGTTTCACACAAATAATTTCTTAACTGTGGTGTGGTTACAACTTTTTAGATACTCTTTAATAGGTAAAAGATTATTATATTCGGCAAAACATCAATAAGATACATCAAGACAAAATATTTATAATAAAATCTTTAAGGCCTGTTTTCTTTCGTACCGCTTGTAGCAATCGTTTACAACGCGTGCACAGATTTACAAAATTATTACAAATATTTTGGGCAGATTTGGCAAAACAATGTCTGGCGGGTCAGCTAGTTCGCAATAAAACACAGGGCCCGTTTACCACACACAGATTTTAACGGTACTGTAACCGCAGCGCCGGCATCGTAACGCACAAATAAACTATCACTTGAACTATATTATTAATTAACTTTTCGATGCTGTCAAACAGTTTTTAACGAAGTTAGATAATTAAAATTTGTAAAATAACACAGAGCTTTTAGCAGTAGGTGCGTTCAGTAAACCAAATGATTTTTGTTTGAATTAGCGTTGTAATTTTGCCAGCCTTTTGGCTACGTTGCCTTCAGTTGATTATATTTGTGATGTATTTTATCCTTATTACTTGCTGCGCCTCCACCATCTAACGTACAAAGATACACACACACATACATCGTACAAAGATGGTTAATTCCTACTACTAGGAGGGCTTCCTAATTAAATGAGAACAACCACTTTACTTGATTAACTTTATATATTTAGGATAGAGAGACTTAAAGCAATACATTTAGTTATTATTATATTGGTATATAGGGGTCGTTGCCCGCGATAGAATGCTATAGAACAATCTTACATATTCTATCTGCTAATCAAATTACAAATAATAACACACTTGTAAGTAGCCAGTTGTACTTATCAGCAAGTTTGTTTGTGCGATAACCTCTTTTATTCTATACGGCACAAGTATTTATTTTTGTATAAAATCTGGAATTCTACGTATTTTTGTAAATTTTATTCTTTCAATCCTAAGGTATGGTAAACTGCTTTGGGGGAACTCGGTTAAAATAAATAAAATATTCATATCTCAAAAGCAATGTAGGTATTCGAGCAATAGCTGATGTTGATTCGTGGACAACCTGCAAGCCTTTGTTTAAAAGTATGAAACTTCTAACCGTTCCAAGTATGTATATTTATGAAACAGCGTTGTTTGTTAAAATGCATCCTGAATATTTTGTTAAAAAAAAGAGATCTTGTGTTTTAATACTAGATTTCCAAATAAATTATGTCTTCCGAATGTTAAACCCGAAATATGTAGCAGAAATTGTCTCGTTATGTGTATAAAATTTTTTAATAAATTACCAGAAAACATAAAAACTTTGCCACTAATTAAATTTTAATATATTCTACGCCGATGGCTAATTGAACAATGTATTTATGATATAAAAGATTTTTTTAATAGTAAATTTGACATGAAAAATAATATTAAGTATTAAATAATTGTGCTCCCGAATAAGGAATGAGTATCTTGTGATTATAATTATAAATAGTAATATAATAGTATCAAATATAAAATAATCAACTGTAGAGTAATTTTAGATAGTTTTAGGAGTTTTAGGTTAATATTGCATGCTGTAATACAGTGAAATATGTGCTCAAAAATGATGTAGACCACCAAATGTTACCGTATTTCTGCAATAAATTGATTTTGATTTTGATTTTTTTGTAATTTGTTACTTTTGGTTGCTTGGTTGTCTGTTAATTTAATAAAACGTTAAAGTTAACTTACAAGTGTATACTATAACTACTAACTCTTGAACCTTTTTTATCTACTGCCTTTAATTTTAACTACGCAATAGTTATTAACTTGCCTAGAAGATATTACGCACATCAATAAGACTTAAATATAACTAGATACTCACGTAGATTGAATCTCATAATAATTATGGTATCGATAGTCTCGCATGGAATTTCTTGGTCTTTGTAAGTATTACAAATAGTCCACCTAATTCTAAAACGGTTTTTATGACCTTACTCAAGAATTGGGCTATAAAATACGAAATATTTGTAGACATTTAAAATACATACCTACACCTCTACTTGATTATGGATACACATTAGATTTTAGATAGATTATTAAACCGGTCTGAGTGTCACAATCAGCTAGATGTAGAAAAATTTACTTAAGTACGGCTACCGAGTACTGGCTCTGGCTTGATAATATAAAACCAAAATTGTTTTTTTCATTTACTAATATTTAAGGTAAAGAACATATCTGTATCAATAACATGGTCACAGGGCTGGGCGTGCACATTTTGTTACGAAAAACGCATACTTAAAACGTCGTCTTTAGACACAGCCCACGGTAATAATACACCTGGAAGGTGTCTATGTCAGCTATTAATAATTTTATAACATTTAAAAATGATTTGTTTTAAAAAGATTATAACAGTCCTCGCTGCTCTTACTTAAAAGCGAGACTTAACGTGGCACGTAAAATGACCAACCCAAATATTTTAACTAGTATTTTTACAGACAAAATGTACAATAATAAATATAATAAAATCAATGTTAACTGTTATAGCTACTAACTTCTCGCTAGTTTTTTAAATTTCACTTTGCATTTAAAGGAAACCGTAAAACTTTACTAGTAAACAAAATGTGAATACGAGTAACAAACTTTGTGGTATAGTTGATTATTGGTATATGAGGAACCGTTTCGTAAAGTAAAATGTTTATAAACATCACTATTTGATTTTACCTGTTAGGAGTAAAATATAAAACCTGTATATTTAAAATATAAACCTAAACCCTTCTTCTAAAAGTTCAAACCCAAAACTGGTTAAGTTATCTCTAAATATTTACTTACAAGTCCAGCGCCAACAATAGCTACGTCCAATTTATTTTTCCCGATCCCGTTGCTGGTCGTAACTTCCATTATTATCAAGATATTTTGTCCTTAGGTCCCTACACACGTCCAACCGTCACCACCCCACTTAGATACTGCGCTCAGGTCCGACCACATCAGTCGCCAGTGACTTCTTAAAAACGTTGTATGCAGTACGACTAGTAGATTGTTCATTAAAATCGCTCTCCGTTACGAGTCTTTTATTGATTAAAAATTTACATGCAAAATTTAAGAGCAAATTTGTTTTTAGCAAGAAATGGGTACGTCCTACCTACCAAACTAAACGATTAAAGTAAATATTAGACCGTATTTGAAGTCAGGTATGTCGGTGTATCTTATCCAGTGTAAAATTATATAAATTTGCAGTCGTTGCTGAGATTTAAAATAGCTTGTAATTTCTTATCAAAACTTTCAAAGTCTCCTCAGGGCAAGTAGGTACGGTACTACCTTCTTTCGAATTAAACCCCCAATAATAATGTGATTTCTTAACTGTGGTACGTGGCAGAAAACCTGGTTGTTTTTGCGTGTACAGAGAAGAACAATCCAGTTGTTTTACAAGAACGTACGCAAAAGCAACTGAAGCGCACTGTCTACGATGGGCAGCATTAATCCTCCATAACATCTGTCAGATGTAACTTCTAAGTAGTGCCTGTGTTTACTTCATTATTATTTATCACAAACATCAACACTTTCCATATAGTGAGTTGAAAAACAAGCGCAAATCCAATTGCCGATACAAAAACGTAAACGAAATTCAGAATTGGACACATTAAGCTACACGCCCACAAACCAAAGGTCTGATATGGTAAAATAAACGCACTTACCAAAGGACATTGGCAGATCGCCATACATGGTTTTAGTTGGAGTTAAAGTGGAATGTTTGGAAGTCGAAACAATAGGACATAAAATCCGGCTCCGTTTAAAAAATATATATATTATGGAGTATGTCTAGGAACAACATTAATTGCATTTTCATTAAGTACTAATTTTGAGGTTATAATTTCAAATTACCTACATTTACATAGGTAATTACTACCTATCACCAACCGACCATGATAATAATGACACGTAAATGTTCATCAATATCTTTAACTTAATCAACTTGTCCAAAAATCACTGCAATAAGTCGTTGTAAGCGCAATCTACCGGAAGTTTTTTATCTCAAACTCGCCGGCTAAGGCAAAAGCTATACAGCCAAGGACTCCAGTGAGTAATAAATCATTTTCCTATGAGGAATAAAAAAAATATTCTTACACACAAGTGAGTCCTTACATTCTGAAGTGACTATAATTTCCTATAATTAAAATATACTTATATAACAAAATCAAATACTTGTGCTTAGTCACAATCAATCCTATGTATCGTAATAAAAAATTACAGGAGGTTAAACAAACTGATCAAGTCAAATCAAGCTTTATAAATCAACTATTTTTTTGGAGACTTCTACACATGAAGATAATATTATGGAAATTCACATTTAAAAAAAGAACAAACAAAAGTGCTAGTTTTTTTTCTGAACGCTCACTGTTTACTTTAATAAGGATTCGCCAATATTCTTTACCAAGTCCTTAATTACGTATTATAGCAACTATATCAAACCTTTTTTAAATGGACAATTAAAAAGGTTATTTGAACAGAAGTTTGAATGCAAGAACAACTGCAATAAATAAGACCAATAGCTGCTTATAACCATCGTAACATAGAAAAACTATTGAGAAGAATTAATTGTTTATCACTATTGATTACACAATGATCATTAATATCAGCATTCTTTATTTGTCCTAGTCAGTAAAATTAAATTGATTTGCTTATACTGTAAACAATGCCTCGGAATGTATAACATATTAGTTCTCAATTGGGGCCAATCCAATTACTGTCAATTTCTTTAGGTCAATCAGTCATAAGTAGAAAGGTGAAGATCGAAAGATCAACATTCAATATTACGTTTGATAAATTGATAAAAAAAATTTAACTTACTGAATGCCCAGGAAGACTAATTATTTAGTATATTAAAGAATAAGAAAACTGCACCTGTAATGTCTGGTTCAAATGGTTTTTATTGCGATTCTCTTTATTTGCAACAGTACATAAACTTCATACTATCAACTACTTCACAAACTTTTTACAGGTAACATGAAATAAATTTACCAATACGTAAAATAAAGTAAATGAAATAAACTTAGAAACATGGGCCTTTTAGTTTAATAACATGTAAACCATAAAAAACGGAACCGTTTGATGGTCCTAAATCTGGCAGCGAAAAAGTTAAATTTATATGCAAGTTAGTCCATTGACGTCAAAGACATATTATACAGTTTTGAATTTGGACATCTCATATACTTATAGCAATATAAAACGTTCTGTTTAATAAGTAGTAAGTAAGAATAAGTAAATCTTGCAACCTAGCTTTTAATGATTTTTCCAGGATGAAGAACGATGCAAGTACAAAGAAAAAAATTTTTTAATTAATGAGGTACCTGACTTATGTATACGAACTAAGAAAATTCGTATTTTATGATAAACCAACTAGGTGCCTTAAATAAACAATCCTCCCTATGACAACCTTATTTCATAATAATAGAATACAACCTAAGATTACCTACACTAAGGCAGTTTTTTATTTAAAAATCTTCCCTTGATGATACTGGAATTTAAGCGAACGAAATCAAGACAAATTAGCAAATACCTACCCTATTTTCGAATCTAAATATTTAAAAACAAATTAAACGTGTTGATTCTGAATAAGAATTCTTTCTAAGACGCATTCTGCAGTTGCTTGGATAACATAACTAGAACAAATAAAGAGGGGTTATTTTGTAAGACGGAGTAAAACTATCCAATTTCAGATGATACTGAATGCTAAAAAGTCCGTTTTTTTTACCGCTGTACTAAATAATTAATGCAGTAAAAAGTCACGAAGTATCTTAAACCAAATAACTCTATACACATATTGTAACTACCTATGTTATATGATACACACCTCAGGTTTTTAATTACTAGAATTAGGAAGTGACCGACGCCCTACTTATAAGGTTTCAACATTGATACCGATACCTTACATTACCCAATAAAAGATATCATAAAATCACCCAAAAAAAAATGTGCCATAATAGATTAAAAACATTAGCTCGATCTAGGACGACAAAATGTAGAAATATGCGTATTATATTTCGTCGCTTCATTCTTCAAATAGTATTTAATTAACAAGGTAGTCCTTTTAAGGTACTAGGTAACTTCGCACAGTTTTAATTAATAATAAATATAAAATAAAAATAATAATTATGCGCCCATGGTATCTCATTGGTAAAAGACTAGCGCGATCATAAAATGAAAAAATATTTATCGATGATAAAACAAACATAATTACACAAAACAGACCGATAAAATCACCAAGCAAGTGTGTTGAACGATGTGTTTTACCGTCGCTCCTTTGCCAATTAAGAGCGTTTGAAGCAATTTCGCTTTGCAAGTTTGCAAACGGAAAACTTTTGATTTGAAATCTATAGGTACTTGTACAAATGCTTACGTGGAAAAGTATCGTGAGAGTTAATTAATATTTATTTATTAAGATACATCAACAGTGAACATATTAAACTTACATTACATAACATTTCTTAATTTAACATTTATTTTCTTTCTTAACATATCATGAACAAAAGAAACTGAAACTCGCCCACACGGTTTGGATACGCATGAGCGAGCCAGCCAGGCTCAGTTCTAACCTTTTTAACTGTTATACAGGGTGACTGGTTATTAGTGGCGGATATTACAAGGGTAAATTCCAGTCGATTTCACTATGTAATGTAAAGTCCAAAAGTGAATCGTTTCCAAGATATTTCAAATCTTATAATATGTTTTTTTTTAATCATAAAATTATCAAAAAATTAATTTAAAAAAAATTAAATCTGTTTGAAACAATTTCTTATTAGTTTTGCAATAAAAACATTCCCATAAATACATAATATCAAAACTTAGGCACTGTGCTCGAAACATTTAGAAATTCACTGTTTCTGCTAAGTAATTTAAACTCAAACTCAAACTCAAAACATTTATTCGCCAAACAGCTACAGCACAGTACAACACAACAGTTAAAAAAACACAAATACAACAGATAGTAGACAAAAATAAAACAAAAGCATTAAACAAACAAGTGCATTGCAACACAAAACAAAAGAAAAGAATTAAAAGAAATAAAGTAAAATTATTAAACAACAAAAAACAGACAACTACTTAGATAAAAACATTTACACAAAAGAGTGATTTTGAACCAAAAACTCATATATAAAATTTTCGTGCAGATTATTTTAAATACATCTGTGTTTTACTAGCTTTTAAAAGAGGTATTACAATCCCAAATCGGCAAAATAATTACAAAGATAATTGCCAATTAGCGCAGGCGCAGATACAGGCTTGAACAAAGAGTACCGTTGTTAGGCAAATAACTGGGGATTAGTTCTCACCCCGCGCCCATGTGTTTAGTCCGCTCTTTGGATTTATTGCGTTCGGATGTGTTCACTTGCTCTTATTTCGGTTTTTTAATTAACAATAATGGACTTTGGTGTATGATTACTTTTCTGACGACCCGGCTTTAAAACTGTGTTCTGTGCAGTACTTCGCGTGTCATTACTAGTTATGACTGAAAGACAGAGGAGACATTCGTTAACAAACCAAGAGTACGCTCATATTGTTTATTATAACGGGGCTGCCAGAAGGAGTGGCGATGAGGCCCGTCGTTTGTATGTGGAAATTATTCCCAAATCGCTGAATTCCCGACTCCCTTGTTTTTAGTCGTACATTTCGTCGGATCCATGAGCGTGGCTCCTTCCGAAGGATAATTACCACACTCAAAGCTGGTAGTACTCACACACGTATTGTAAAATGTTTTTTTTTGTACTTAGGTGACGTAGGCAGACCTCGGATTTATGATGCACGTGAGGACCAAGAAATCCTAGATCATTTTCTACAGCATCCTCTAGGACTATTGCACGGGGTCTTGGCATCTCTCAGTGGAAGGTGTGGTACACATTGCATGAAAATAGACGTCACTCATACCATTACATGCCCGTCCAAGCCGTTGAGGAAGGAGATGCGGAAGGAAGAGGAAGGATAATGCAGTTTTGCCGTTTTATCCTTCATGCATTTAAAAAAAATTTTTGACCGATAAGTCCAAATTTGATAAATGACCAATCACCACAGCGCACATTATTGGCAATACAAAGTAATGGGAAACTTATCGACTTAAGAGACTCAAAGGCTCCAAACGGAGGTTTTCTTTGAATGTCTGGATGGGAACTATCATAATAATTTGATTGACCCACACTTTCCACCCGACAATTTAACGGTGCGACGTACGAAGAGGTTAATAAATAATTTATTTGAATTGCTGGAAGACGTACTTCTGGAAATCATACGTGAAATGATATTTCGACACGACGGTTGCCCACTTTAGGCTATCCTTGCGGAATTGGCTCAATATACCTTATATTATGGTCCCAGTATACCAAGGCCAGCGCGGAGCCCTGACCTCACGCTAATGGACTATTTTTGTCTGGGGTCGTATGAAAGCATTGCTCACCAAGTTGCGTTCCCGGTTTCCACTGTGGATGTGCTTAGGGTTCGCATAATAAACGTTTGATAAATTCAAAAGCGATTCAAAAGCAAAGGGCTCGTTTGTGTATAAGAAACAGGGGCGATCATTTTGAGCACAAACTTAAATAAAATTACTTAATAACGAATTATTATTTAAAGTTAAGATTTGCATATAAGATTCATCATTCTTATCAGTAAGATAAAAATAGCAGTTTCTTATGTAAGTATTCTATGTTGGTTTCGTGGTAGGTATTCGTCGTGCATTCGGCGATTTGGGAAGTTTTTCGCATACAAACGACGGGCCTCATCGGCACTCCTTCTGGCAGCCCCATAATAATAATAAACAATATCAGCGTACTCTTGGTTTGTTAACGAATGTCTCCTCTGTCTTTCAGTCATAACTAGTAATAACACGAGAAGCACTGCACAGAACACAGTTTTAAAGCCGGGTCGTCAGAAAAGTAAATACACCAAAGTCCAAGTCGTTAAGAAAAAAAATCGAAATAAGAGCAAGTAAATAAATCCGAACGCAATAAATCCCAAGAGCGGACTAAACACATGGGCGCGGGGTGAGAAACAATCCCGAGTTATTTGCCTAGTGACGGTACTGCTTGTTCAAACCTGTACATGCGCCTGCGCTAATTGGCAATTATTTTTATAATTATTTTGCCGATTTGGTCGTAAGAAAAAAATCGAAATAAGAGCAAGTGAATACATCCGAACGCAATAAATCCCAAGAGCGGACTAAACACATGGGCGCGGGGTGAGAAACAATCCCGAGTTATTTGCCTAGTGACGGTACTGCTTGTTCAAACCTGTACATGCGCCTGCGCTAATTGGCAATTATTTTTATAATTATTTTGCCGATTTGGTCGTAAGAAAAAAATCGAAATAAGAGCAAGTTAATACATCCGAACGCAATAAATCCCAAGAGCGGACTAAACACATGGGCGCGGGGTGAGAAACAATCCCGATTTATTTGCCTAGTGACGGTACTGCTTGTTCAAACCTGTACATGCGCCTGCGCTAATTGGCAATTATTTTTATAATTTTTTTGCCGCTTTGGTCGTAAGAAAAAAATCGAAATAAGAGCAAGTGAATACATCCGAACGCAATAAATCCCAAGAGCGGACTAAACACATGGGCGCGGGGTGAGAAACAATCCCGATTTATTTGCCTAGTGACGGTACTGCTTGTTCAAACCTGTACATGCGCCTGCGCTAATTGGCAATTATTTTTATAATTATTTTACCGATTTGGTCGTAAGAAAAAAATCGAAATAAGAGCAAGTGAATACATCCGAACGCAATAAATCCCAAGAGCGGACTAAACACATGGGCGCGGGGTGAGAAACAATCCCGATTTATTTGCCTAGTGACGGTACTGCTTGTTCAAACCTGTACATGCGCCTGCGCTAATTGACAATTATTTTTATAATTTTTTTGCCGATTTGGTCGTAAGAAAAAAATCGAAATAAGAGCAAGTGAATACATCCGAACGCAATAAATCCCAAGAGCGGACTAAACACATGGGCGCGGGGTGAGAAACAATCCCGAGTTATTTGCCTAGTGACGGTACTGCTTGTTCAAACCTGTACATGCGCCTGCGTTAATTGGCAATTATTTTTATAATTATTTTGCCGATTTGGGATTGTAATACCTCTTTTAAAAGCTAGTAAAACACAGATGTATTTAAAATAATCTGCACGAAAATGTTATATGTGAGTTTTTGTTTTAAAATCACTCTTCTTGTGTAAATTACTGAGAAGAAAATGTGAATTTTCAAATGTTTTCGAGCACAGTGCCTAAGTTTATGTTAATTATGTCGACCTAATTGGTATTATGTACTTATGGGAATGTTTATGGGTTTATGTTTATTAGTAATTTATGGGAAATTGCAAAACTAATAAAAAATTGTTTCAGACTGATTTTATTTTATTTTAAATTAATTTTTTAAGATGACCCTTATGATTTTATAAAAGCATATAAGATTTCGAATATCTAGGAAACGATTCACTTTTGGACTATACATTATATAGTGAAATTGACTGAAATTTACATCTTTTTTACCCCCTTGTAATATCCGCCACTAATAACCAGTCACCCTGTATACTTGTCATAGCCGGCAAACGACCACGCGATCCAAATGATGGTAGTGGCATCCATGCTTATATATACATCAGTAATCATTGCTGATATTAATTAATTCATTGTTATTCCTATTTGTAAGCAAATAAAGAAAACACAAATAAAAACCGTCAATAATTTAAACTTCCTATATTTTCCGCTTAATTTATAACAGTTTTGCTTAACATAATTTTATTTAGAAGCCCATACTCATTTGCATGGACAGATCTTCGGAAGGACTTTGACTTGAGCTAAATGAACTGACAGTATCGCGGGTTTCTTCTTTAATCTTTATATGCTCTGTGCTTGACGGAGGTCTTTGTGGCAACGACTTGTCTTTATGTTCTTTCTTGTCTTTGCTGCTGTGCTTATGTTTATGCTTGTGCTTGTGCTTCTTTTTTTCCTTCTTCTTCTTCTTCATCTGAAACAAAAGGTATTACAAGTATGTTAAATCTGTAAAAAATTTTTTATTATTTTTTTTTTTTTTGTAACAGATTTAAACTTGTGTCATAACAATGCCAACACAAACTAGTCTGGAGAACGTTCACATAATAATTACTGTTTTAATGTAGAGTAGTATAAACTTGAAATCTCTATTTTTAGTTTTATTTTCTTTACTTTATTTTTTTATTTTAGCATCGTACACATTGAATAGTAAAGGCGGATTTAAAGCCGTATGGCATTCTGTACCAGCCAACCTTTTAGGTGGTAAATTATTAAAAAAAAGGTTAACAATAAATTACAGAATAACTTGTTAAATTTATATGCAACTGATCGGGTAAAGGTTTCATGCGTAAATGTTTCATATTTAAAAGTCTAATTATTTGAATGTATTTTTGCTGGTCACCTTTCACCTTTCATTGGGATCACCAAACCAGTTAAAATTATAATGTTAGGATAGCGCCTAGTTTATTTTTATTTTATAAATATATTGCTACAGTTAAACTATTAACATGGTATAACAAGCATTTTCCAAACTTTAAAACTAAAAAACATTTACCTTAGGAATGCCAACGTCATCTTTAAGCGGGAACATACTTGGTTCGAACCCCACAGGACCCGAGGTACCGGGAATTCCCGGCAAAGGTACTGCGTTATCCGAAAATGAATCCCGTTTTTCGTGCTGGAAAAAAATTTTTGTTAAAAAGTTATAAAAGTTTAAAAATATTGGTAAATTAGACGTGAAACTCTGCAAACGCGTATGAACACTCCTAAAACGTAATCAAAAACTTAAAAATCCCAAAGCAGGACAAGTTCTAAGAATATCGAATCATTCATTTCATCAATTCATGTGGTTTAAATATACTCCATTTATCCGCCGAACATTTTCAGTAAACATAGCCGTCCTTCTGAGTCCGCTATTAAGAATTGGGAAATTATAAGTCAAGCCACAAATTTCTTTATTAGCCACGTGATCAAACTTCTAATTTTATAACTAAGCCACGGGAAAATGAGATAGCCTAATAAATACACTAATTCGTCTTTTTTGCAACGCCTACTAAATGTTCTATAGAAAGCGTAGTAGTTAAATTTGGGTTAGGTTAATGTTACGTTGCATTTATCGCATGCGCGAGCCGAGCGAGCGTGGTACGGTAGCACCCGTCGAAGCGCCATAATCGAAATTGGATGAAAATTCAAAATTTTATAACAAAAACATCGTGTAAAAACATATTTTTAGTGGCGAAAATAGTATCATTCAGACGCTCGTAAATTTTGGCTGACTTAGTAATTGAGAAGGCAATGTAGATTTTTAGAAGCGAATAATAATATTTAAAGGAAATCTGTTTAATCCCTTAAGAATTTGGTAAGTAAAGGTGATGTTTCCAAAGTGGGCTCGTTCACGAGCTCATTACTAATTCTAATTACATACATACATATAGCTAATTCCGATAGATAATTCCGATTTGGTAAATAAAGGGTAATATTCTTTCAAGAAATTGTTGCTTTTGTTGTTGTCTTGTTCTCTGGGTTAGATAGCTCCTGTTAGAATATGAGTGTCAAGTCAATGTTGAGAAAAAATAATAAATATTTCATTTCATTTCATTTCAAATTGACAGCTGTGACGACAACAAGACGACGAAAACAAACAAATAAACATTATCATATTATGAACAAAATATGTATTTATTTTGTATTAGTACATATATTCTCTATATTCCCCCAGTGCGCTTGTAATCTAGCCCAAGACCCCATACTAATGGAAACAAGTACTTTGAGTTGACAGGTTCGGTACTTAATGTGCCAACACCAACGCGTGTTCGATCGGGTCGATCAAGTGAAAACATCGCAGATGTGAGCCACGGTATTGAAGAAGATAGTCAATTCCTCGACGTTCTCAACAATTGAGGTTATCCACAACAACCACATGGCGAATTCTGCGTAAGGATTTGGCTTTAAAGCCTTGCAAAGTGCAACTGGTGCAACAATTTAACTCAATTCATTCAAGAACATGTTTTCTGAAAAAATCATTTTTTTCAGAAAAAGCACATTTTGATTTGTCTGGCTACGTCAACAAGCAAAATTGCCACATTTTGGCTTCTGAACATCCAAGAAAGATTGTTGAGAAATCTTTATATGCTGAACGTGTCACTGTATGGTGCGCTAAAGGTCCGAAGGCGTGATGAAGGGAGGCCTTTTTTTCGTAAAACTCGGCTGGAAATGCGGTTACAGTTAATGGATTACGCTATCTAGAGATGTTATCAACTCAATTTTGGCCTATTATTAATGATATGGATATCAGTAACGTGTGGTTTTCACAAGATGGTACCACAAGTCACACAGACACAGAAACAATGAATCTATTGCAAACCAAATTTCCCGATCACATAATTTCACGAAATTCAGCTGTTAAGTGGCCGGCTCGATCATGTGATTTAACACCGCTTGATTATTTTTTGTGGGGTTATGTTAAGACAGAGTCTATACGGAGACAATCGAATCGATTTCAGCCATAAAATTAAAAATTTATAACGTGATTAACGAAATAGACCCCATTTTGCCAAAAAGTGATTAAAAGCTTTGATAAAAGAATCGATATCTGTAACCGTAGTCCTGGTGGACATTTGCCCGATATCAGTTTACATTTAACATTGCCAAAACTTCTCTTTTTATACAACTTTCGACAAAGTTCTTGTTGAAAAACCCTGTATATCGCAGAGCGCGCGCTTTGTATGAAATGGTACGTCTGCTCTGCATGAGTCCGGGCCATTTATGCACTCGTTGACTGACGAATCCGGATATTCTAGTATTGTTTGCAGAACCAATGATATTGACGTATCCTCGTGTAATCTATTTTGCATGTAGGAGTTTAAGGTACTTGGATGGGACATGCACTTTAAGAGTGAATGATCTCTAGCATTAAATGATAACGCCCATGACCCAGATTGGTTTGGTTAAAGCAAAATATTTCAGACCACTTTTATATTATACAATATGATTATAATTTTTTCCTATTCTTGTCAGGGAAAAAGTTTCTTCGTATTTAGATACAAATTGAAGACTTTTTTTTTCAGAGAATATTTAAATTTAATTATAATACATATGAGAAACCATTTTGTTCAATAACTTGTTACAATCTTGTAGTTAGTGACATGAAGTCGCCGCTGAAGAAATTTCGAGACTTCTGATTGCAAAACTGTGACAAGTAGTTTTGACAGTCCTATAATGATGCCTTACACTGCCTAAAAACTTTTAAGAGACCAAAACAAGTGGAAATCCGTTGGGCTAAGTCAGGGCTGTATAGTCGATGCATTAACTCTTCCCAGTCAAACTCGCTTAGTTTTTGCTGAGTGAGATGTGCTCATACAGTTTTACAAGGCGTTTGTTATTGCAACTAATATTATTCGGAATTTTGATATTCGGGATTCGTATTTATGATATTACAGATTATTAATAATTTTCAAATTCGGCATATTGATTTTCGTAATTATAAACGTTCGGCATTTTCAAGTTTCAAGGAAGAAAAATTAGGAATTATGAAACACGGAATTTTTATTATCGGAATTTTGAACCATTCGGTGTTATAAAATTCGGAATTTTGAAATTCGTGATTATGACTATCGGAATTAAGTTTTTCGTATTATATAGTGTACCCCCTTGCGACCCCACCTTACACACAGCATCACCTTACTGCGTATGTGTTACTTGATAGCTCATTAACCAAGACCTTTTCTGCATGTCAAGAGAATGATTCTCTTTAAAAATGGTTCATCTTCATTACTTTTAATAGAGATTTGCAAAAAGTTTCTTTCTCTGAGCTCGTCAATTCCCAATGTTTTGCAGCGTCCTCTGTAATACAGGACGACTAGGCGTGCAGCATCTTTGACGTCAACATTTCCAGATACAAAAAGCTTGAACCGACTTTGTGCAACTCTTACTAACACTGTATTATGTCCATTAACGTCACATAATAGTTATTTCTTTTTTTTGGAATACATTTCAGAACACATCGAATTTCTACATAAGACTTGCTTATGTTACTGAACCGGAATTTTTTTATTAAAATGACATGAAATCATTTGTTTCTTTGAATGTAAACTTTTTTACAGTATCAAGATCAGCCAGACAAAAGCAATACAAAGAGATACAAAAATATTTCTTACAATACTTAGTACTAGGTAAAATATTGTGTAATACAGGAAGAGTGTTCACTCCTAACACAGGTCTGCGTACCTAAAAGGAGTATCCTTCAATATTTGTTCCTGAATTTTACCTAATAAAGAAATTTTGAATTTTATATAATTGGAAAATATTACATACAAAATTCAAAAAGACTTATTCCACGACCTAAGTTTATACAAAGTTTGACACATTTTTCAATCTAGAAATGCATGATGATGTACCAAAGCAAGTAGTATTGGTACGATTTGTTCTATTAAATCTAAATGATCGCTGTATTTTTTTTTTTATCTTACCGAAAAAACTTGGATGCTCGAGTCTAGTCCCATGACATCAACTTTAACGTCTTCTTCCTCTTTAATACTGGAAATCGGCACCGGTAGTAAAATATCCGGCTTTTGGTCGATATCCATCGGCGTTGGGATCGGGGGCACGATCGTTTCGGTTAATGTGCCTATGTCTGGGTCATATTTCACCTGGATATAAAAAAAAAATATTTGAAGCTAGTTTCTTACTACCAACGATTTCACTTCCGTAAATGGTTCTTGTTAAAATTTCGGGATGAATTTATTAGTCAGTATGATAAACTAGTGTATGAGATGTTCGAGGTCATAATTTATCTGTATGTTAAATGTCATCCAAATCCGTTTAGCCGGTTTTGAGATTAGAGATTTAACCGTGATTGAGAAACCAAATATAAACACGTACAAACTTTCGCATTAATAAAATAAATAGGATATATATTAGGTCTTTACCTATGAAATTGCCGTTTTTCACTAAATAAATGAAGCGTAATTTTTTTATATATTTTTTATTTCTATTAATCAAAATAATCACCCATGCAATCAATGCATCTTTGCCAACGCATTGGTAGCTTATTGATGCCTTTCTTGAAGAAACAGCTGGACGGGAGGCAACAAATTCTTCAAAGGCATTTTGTACTGCCTCTCGGGTATTGAATTTTTTTCCCGCCAAGAAGTTATCCAAATTCTGGAAAAAGTAGAAGTCTGTAGGCGCAAGGTCTGGTGAGTACGGCGGATGACGGAGAACTTCCAACCCCAACTCTTGTAGCTTGGAGACCGTCTGCTGTGCAGTATGAGGTCGCGCGTTGTCGTGCAGGAGCAGTGGAGCCGAACGATTGACCAAAGCTGGTTGGAGACGTGCGAGCTACTCCATCATTGTGTTCAGTTCTTCACAGTACACATCTGCAGTAATGCTTGTCCCGTTTGGCAAGAAGCTGTGATGAATTACACCCGCGTTAGACCACCAAACAGTGACCATCACTTTTCTAGGGGTAAGTTTTCCTTTAGGGCATTGTTTGGGTGCTGAACCAGGGTCCAACCAACTTGCTGAGCGCTTACGATTGTCAAACAGGATCCATTTCTCGTCACAAGTAACAATGCGGTTCAGAATTCCTTCATTTGTATGCCTGCTGAGCAGCGCAAGGCACGTCTCCACGCGTACTTCGCGCTGGCGGTCATTGAGTTCGTGGGGTACCCATTGGTCAAGCTTTTTTACCTTGCCAATTTGACGCAAATGGACCAATATTGTTTTGATGCTAACGTCGAAAGCTGCTGCTAATTTAGCCGTGGATTGAGTTTCATCAGCTTTCACAATTGCCTTTAATTCGTCATTGTCGACCAAAGTTTTCGGACGACCACGGGGTTCATTTTTCAGGTCAAAATTTCCAGAACGGAAGCGGGTAAACCAATAACGGGTGGTGCGTTCGTTTGTAGTGTTCGCTCCGTAAACGTCGTTGATGTTGCGTGCTGCTTGTGCCGCTTTTCTGCCACGACAGTACTCATACTCCATAATTACTCGAATTTTTAACTTATCCATGATGACGAAAAATGTTCGAATGCGTTGAAAACAAAACACTAACTATTAAACAAATGACGATTTTAGAAAAAGAATTCCATGTTTGTCAAATAAAATTAATTTGAAATTGGAATTATCAGTCCAAAAAAAAAATATTTTCATTTGAAATGGCCAGTACGGCAAAACGGTAGTTTCATAAGTAAAGACCTATTATTTTTAAGTCATTGAACGTCAGATGACCGACGAGCTACTGATTTATCTTGTTTTATATTTTCTGTGCCCAGCAACATTAAATTAATTTATAGGATTTTGAACGTTCAAATTCAAATTCAAATATTTATTTCTCAACAATGACAATTACTTGTTCTTATTGACGTCAAATATAGCATGAATCTACACCCAGTTCGGAAAAAGAATGAAACACCTTCGTGAAGAAGAATAGGTAAAAGTTAACTTGGATTGCCTGCTATTCCTGTAATTATAATAAAAAACGTATTTCGTTCATATTTTTTATCTCAGGCGTTTCACTAAGGCATAATTCCTTCTAGCCTTGAAGGAATTTGAAATCGGTTAGATTTGTATAAAACACGCTAAAACAAATGACATTATCTTCATGGAACAACCTGATATATACAATCGAGTTATTTTTAATTGTAAACAATAAATCTATACGATTTGCCTATACATTTATGCAAAACTTAAAACTAGTTTTTATTTGGACATCATTGGGAAGGTCACATTTGAAAAAAGATGAAATGTCGAAAGGGTGCTAAAATATCTGCCTACTGATGTAAAGAATCAGTTTATTACCATATGAATGTTGTTGCGTTAAAATTTCTGTTCAAACACCTGATAATTTTAACGTCAATAAGAACAAGTAATTGTCAATGTTGAGGAATAAATATTTGAATTCGGTATGAACCAAAATTATTTGATTTTGATATTACAAACCATGAAGTACGGTTTGGAATACAGTAAACATTAATGAAAGTCACAGTTCGCATAAAATTTGCACATTATAAAACTAAAAATCAAGTGTAATCTCAAAAAGCAATCAAAAGGCCTTTTGGTGTCTGCTAATTTACATAATAACTGGCGCTTCAATCTCATTCTTCTTATTCTTATACTATAGTTCTAAATAAATTAGCAGTATAAACAAAGTATCACATATCTTGATAACTGCAACCTTTTTTAGGTTACATCTGCATTACTAAAATTTTTTGAATTTATCATTTTATTGAGTAAATTATTCTTTGATCAGAGAATTCCAAAAAGAAGGTCAGATTACACCTTTGTTATAATTCTGTTAGTTATTCTAGCCACAATCGTTTCTTTGTTATCGTAAATAAGTCTCCAATACACCTAATATTAGTAGAAATAATGACTAATATTGCTTCTAAGAAGTATTGTATGTAGGTACACGTTATACAAAATTTCCTAAGTTAAGGCTCTATACACAAAAACTTTTAATTATTTAACGAAATAATAATGTAAGAAACGCAAATATAAATAATTTATTGTGAAAACTAGTAAATTAAACATAATGTAAAATTGTATGCACTTATGACAGAAAAATACTCTTCCGTATCTATATTTATAATTCTCTTAAGGAATATTAAACTTAAAATTACAATGATATTTAAAAAAAGTGTATAAAATAGTAGTAGTAGTATGCTATACTATTTCCATTTCTTTATTTTCTCGATGACAGCTTCTGTGAAAACTTGTGCGAGCGTTTTTTTTACATTATGTATGCATTATTTTATAAAAATATGACGTTTACACACGTACAAGGTTATATAATGCCAGAGTCGGAGAAACTGATAGGGATGGAGCTATATCGATAAACGTTACACGATAACAGACCCGATATTTTTTTTTTAAATGTAAGAAACTAAACTACTGCCGGATACTTTTGTACAAATGTATTAACTAATATTATATTTCATTACAAGATGTTACACGTATTAATTCGTGATTGATACCTAATGCCAACTTCTTTAAAATTTTCGAAGCTGTTGTAAAATAAGTAGGTATAGGTAGGTACTCGACAATGAAACGGAATCATTATAACGACAGGTAATCTTTATTTATTTATTTTAATCAAAATCTGATGAATCGTCACTGTCACTCGATGAGCTCTTCCCAACATTTATTATAAGTTCCTGTACTTGTATATTTTCGAATACCACATGAATTTCCCAATCCGATGCTATAATGTTTTGGGTTCTTCTCACAATTTTTTCCCTATTTTCGGCAGTTACTTCCGCACATGCATTTTTTAATAAATCTGACATCTTGTTTGCCGTAAAAGGGGGATGGGTATTGTTTCGAGCGGCGTGTCCTTTGATTTGTGCCCATATAAGTTCTATAGCATTGTACTGGCAATGATACGTCAGAAGTCGAAGAACCCAATGACCACATTCGGCAGCTATTTCGTCGATAACATATCTTTTAGGAAGGCTTTTTTTCGATTTTAAAATATTCACTAATTGTACTTTTAATAAAGTACTTTCCACATTTTCGCCATGACGTTGGAGCCAGTCAATTATCTCTTGTTTTTTATTGGCCTGCGTTGGCATTTTATCAATTTGTCTGGAGTGATATGTAGCGTAGTCCATAATAATTATGGACGGTTCTTCCAGAGATAGCACTATTTCTTTAAACCATCCATTTGTAAATCTCCGCGTTCATTTCTTTGTGGAAGTCTACTGTTTTCTTGGATTTAAAGGCCAGTAAAGCATCTGACACGAATCCTTTCGTAGACCCTGCATGGCATATGATAAGGCGTTCACCTTTTCCCAATTTTTTTTTCTATATTTCTAACAATCACACCACATTATCTAGCCCAAATTAAGTATCATTAAAGAACTTGTGTTATGGATACTAGATAACGGATAAATAAACTTAAGAAATATATAAACACACATAGATATTTTGTTTTATGTATAAACATTAGAAATAAACTTAAATAAACGTAAATACACATCCATGACTAGTAAGCAAATATAATAATATATCTGCCCCTACCAGGATTCGAACCTGGGACCTCTGGCATGGAAGGCAAGGCTACTTATCTTCACACCAAACTAGTGGAAGCGGCGGTGTCGTCAGTCCAGTTCTTAGATACTGTGTGGTTTTGCATTTAACCTCGTCAGTGAAAATAACATTTGACCAATCTGATATCTTTTTAGCTTCACTCAAAAATTCGCAGCGAGCCATAGCAACGTCGTGACGCTCCATCAATATTTTACGTTTGTCCGATTTTTTATAACAAAATCTCTCAAAACTAAGCTTAATGACGATTTTTAGCGATGGAACAAACCACATTCACGTAAAGAAACAACAAGATTTTTAAGTGTTGGAATATCTTTGCGCATATATATGACGGTGAATAGCATCAGCGTTGAAGTCATCAACCGATGTCACACGACGTGGTTGGCGTTTTTTCTTCGGCGTACGAAGATTATTTTCATGCATGCCGCTTATACCGTAAGCTTCGGTAGTAATTTTTGAAACAGTAGGTCCACTTATTCCTAATGCGAGAGCGTGTTGCGGCCAACACGCTCTCGCACTTGCGACAGTGGTAATAGCGGGCCACCATTTTCATACTCTGCTTCAAAGTAATTAAGAACCTTGATCACCAGTTCTCTGGCCTGCCTTTTCAGAACAGATCCTTTCGGCATTTTGATATTTGACAGCAGACATCAACACGGAGGAACACAAAATACACAACGTAACGTATGGATAATGTGAAAAAACTCAGTGAACAGAAATGTAGTGACTAGCACGACCGTCTTGTTGCGAGTGACAGATTAAAACAAACACAAAATGGCGGTGGGCCATTGAGTGTTCCCACCTTGAAAAAATATATTTCAATGTTTTTGTTGTATTTGTCTTTGTTCAAAATATAATAAATATATGCGATCGATATCATTACTTATTTGGTCACAACACTACATTATATCAAATTAGAACTGTTATCGAGAAAATAAAGAAATGGAAATAATATTATCATGTGAATAATATGCAAGGGAATCGAATACAAAAAAAAATACAAGTACAATAAAACAGGACTGGTGGATGGTAGTGTACTTTTTATAATGTAATAGGTATGTTCTATTATTTCCTGTGTGCTATTTTTTACAGTCATGAAGTTCAGGGAGATATTATGATCTGTGTTCGTAAGGTTATGACGACGACAAGAAGGACGACATTTTAGCAAACTTAATTTAAGCAAATTTATCTTTTCTTGGAATAAAACTTATGTTTTATAGTATTCGAGTAAAATGCAGTTTATGAATGATTAATAATAGTTTTACACCTGGTACTGTAGTCATTTGAATATAAAAGACTCCATAATATAAATATATAAATAAAGTATGTAATTTTTTATAAGAATCTCCGACAATATAATATTAAAACCAGTAGAGAAACATAGACTTTGTCTATTGGATCGTAATAGGCAACATGCCGTTGGGTCTTAAGATAGTTTCCCGACTCTACAAGCTGATAATGACTTTACATAAATAAAAGATTAATTAAATATAGCCTACATACCTCCTCTACAACCTCCTGTTTAATCACAGGATTAAGATCCAAATCCCTTTGTCTCTCTCTTTCCTTCTCCCTCTCCCTTTCTCTATCTAATCGTTCTCTTTCCTTGCTTTGCATTTGTTTCATCATAGCTTGTATTTCTGGTAGAGGGACGCATATTGGCCGCTTATTGCCATATAAGGTGAAGTAAATATCGACTAGATCGCAACGTAAGCGAGCATCGTTTGATAAGTAGCTGTTTATGTTGTTCCAGATTCTGTGAAAGTGATAGAAATATGATAAATATATATTGTAACAAACAATAAAAATATGTGCTAAGTACGTAAATATTGCAACGTTAAACGTATAAAAATATATATAGAATCTTGATGTTTTCATTGATATAAGAGCAAAAGTGAGTTAGTTTGTTATCAAAAGAATATCTGAAATGAAATGCTTTTAGTAACGTTTATTTTAATATAGTGAAATTGTAAAAATACAATGACACTCTTACATCCATGAAGATTACCTATGCACAACTGATTCCGTATCAAGTCGATGTCTCGAAGCTCGTTCAAACGGCGGGTTTTGAACCATGAGCCTCGCCAACCCATGCCGTACCACTGGGTCCGGGTCATTCTCTAATATAGTCATTAAGGATGACAAATCTTCTGGTTTGCCATCCACCCTAACAAAGTCCACTAAACATTCGAGAGCGGCTAGACGAACATCTGAAAATAAAATAAATATGGTTCATTTTAAAGCAGCTTTTTTGCAACTACACAATTCATTAAAAAAAATCTGATAATGGGGATGAAGGGAGTCCATTAATTATTCATTTTTAACTTCTTTGTTTCTTAGGAAAATGGTATTTGGTTGATTTGCTACTTTTTAACAATTATGTAGACAATAATTTATAATCTTCAAAACAAAACTAAACAATTAGTAAGTCAACGTTCACGATTTCATATTGAGCATGAACAAATTTTATGGATAGATTAGATATAAGAACATTAGAAACTATTTCACTTTGCCATTTTTATACACAAATAAAAAAGGAAGTCATATTTTCTATTATGTTAGCATATATGACGAAATGTTCTCAGTACTGATCAAAATCGCGATTCGTTCAAAGTTGTATTAGACATAATTGAAGAAAGTTTTAGTCAATCACTTACGTGATTAACTTACTAAGTCTTTATTTTAAATATCCATATAGAATATACTTTTAAAGGCACCATAAGTTCCTGTGTTTTCAAGATTACAAGTTCAATCATCTAATCTCAAAAAGGTAGATATTTAAAAGATAGAAGTCATAAAAAGTACTTTAATAAATTTTGTTAGTCTATGTTTAATATATTCTTGAAAATCATTTGAAAAAATTAGAAGTTAAGAATAAGCAAAATGTCAATAATGTGATCAAACAACTGACACTGGCCTCAAGGAATTAAAAGGCATAAAGTATACATATTTGGTGAGCAATAAGTGATAATGCAAGATGAGAATGCAATTAGTTGATCCAACAATGGAATCACAAACTGATAATGCTATACTGTGTCCTCTAGGTTATTCATAATAGATAGGATTAATTATTGCAGCACCATAACATTTCGATTATTGACACTTTGAGTAAGTAATACACTGGTGAGTAGTATCGAATATGCATTTTTTGCTTTCGAACAAAAATATGCCCTCGTTCATTATTATTAATATTAAATATAAAACAACATAAACTTGCCGCATTGCTAACTTTGCATTCAATTTTGCAGGTTTTTATTTGCAAACGTTGCGTAAAAATAAAGTATTCACTGGTTTGTTGTCTCAGTATAAACTACTGACCATTTTTTTTAATTTTTTATATTCGATTTACTAAACCATAATATCACCATTGGCTTGTTATCAAAAAAGTTATATAAATATTTAGGACTGGTACAATAGAAAGTAACTAAATTTTATATGCATAACTATTTTATTTCTATTCTTTTTTTTAACTGATACATTTTTGGTATTATAACATCTGTAAGATGTCACAGCCGTTTACACATTCCTTTACCTTCAACGATTTACGATTAACTTATTCCGATTCAACGATGAGTTGTTGGCATGAAATGGCCTAGCATTTCATGAAATGAGCAATTCTATGATTTGGTTACGACATATACAGGGTGTCCAGAAAGTGAAGGACAATCATTCACCTGAAGATAGGTCTATTCATTTCCTACCTCAAAAACAAAAAAACTTCTGGTAAGTCTCATAATTTTTGAGTTATATTAGGTCTTTACCTATGAAATTGCCGTTTTTCACGAAATAAATGAAGCGTAATTTTTTTATATATTTTTTATTTCTATTAATCAAAATAATCACCCATGCAATCAATGCATCTTTGCTAACGCATTGGTAGCTTATTGATGCCTTTCTTGAAGAAATCAGCTGGACGGGAGGCAACAAATTCTTCAAAGGCATTTTGTACTGCCTCTCGGGTATTGAATTTTTTTCCCGCTAAGAAGTTATCCAAATTCTGGAAAAAGTAGAAGTCTGTAGGCACAAGGTCTGGTGAGTACGGCGGATGACGGAGAACTTCCAACCCCAACTCTTGTAGCTTGGAGACCGTCTGCTGTGCAGTATGAGGTCGCGCGTTGTCGTGCAGGAGCAGTGGAGCCGAACGATTGACCAAAGCTGGTTGGAGACGTGCGAGCTTCTCCATCATTGTGTTCAGTTCTTCACAGTACACATCTGCAGTAATGCTTGTCCCGTTTGGCAAGAAACTGTGATGAATTTCACTTTTCTAGGAGTAAGTTTTCGTTTAGGGCATTGTTTGGGTGCTGAACCAGGGTCCAACCAACTTGCTGAGCGCTTACGATTGTCAAACAGGATCCATTTCTCGTCACAAGTAACAATGCGGTTCAGAATTCCTTCATTTGTATGCCTGCTGAGCAGTGCAAGGCACGTCTCCACGCGTACTTCGCGCTGGTGGTCATTGAGTTCGTGGGGTACCCATTTGTCAAGCTTTTTTACCTTGCCAATTTGATACAAATGGACCAATATTGTTTTGATGCTAACGTCGAAAGCTGCTGCTAATTCAGCCGTGGATTCAGTTTCATCAGCTTCCACAATTGCCTTTAATTCGTCATTGTCGACCAAAGTTTTCGGACGACCACGGGGTTCATTTTTAGGTCAAAATTTCCATAACGGAAGCGGGTAAACCAATAACGGGTGGTGCGTTCGTTTGTAGTGTTCGCTCCGTAAACGTCGTTGATGTTGCGTGCCGCTTGTGCCGCTTTGCTACCACGACGGTACTCATACTCCATAATTACTCGAATTTTTAACTTATCCATGATGACGAAAAATGTTCGAATGCGTTGAAAACAAAACACTAATTATTAAACAAATGACGATTTTAGAAAAAGAATTCCATGTTTGTCAAATAAAATTAATTTGAAATTAGAATTATCAGTCAAAAAAAAAATATTTTCATTTGAAATGGCCAGTACGGCAAAACGGCAGTTTCATAGGTAAAGACCTATTATTTAGATTTATTTTTGAAAAAAAATCTTCCGTTTAATGCATGCCATTTTGACAAATGACGACATTTTAGGTCCAATTGTTTTTAAAGTACTCGTGGTTACTTAAGTCTTTAAGCACAATGCCAAATTATTTCCTAAAGTGTTGAAAAATCCCGTAAAAAACAAGTTTCCAAAAAAAATTTTTCGTACTTTTTCTCTCAACTAACTTTGATAGCCTGTGGTATTAAAAATGGTAAAAAAATGATTAAGGTTAAAAGTGGAAAAAATGTACTAAGCTGATCGTAACAAGAACCTAAAAGCTTGGTTATTGAGTATTAAGTAGTATAGTTATTTAACATTACATCTAAAACAATTTTTTTATGATTTTACTAATGCGGGCAGGTCGATATTCGGAATTTCTAGTACAAAAATACAATTGACATAAAGTTATAATAAGTCTTTTTCCATTGGCAAACAATAAAAAAGGTCTCTACCTGGAACGCTACAATGAAGATAACCGTGAAACCGTTTTTTTAGTGTCATGCTTGACTCTGTTCGGTTCTGACGTGCTCTCCTATTTTCTCGAAAGTGCTTTTTAACGTTTGTGCTCTGAAATTGGAATTGGTTTTGCTTTGTTATTTTGACTTTGATATCGGTGATCCCGACAACTTGGTTTCACAACGGATTTCTTCGAGCTAGGCTTAACCCTCGATCACTCGCACGGTTTTTAACCTCGTGAGCGCTCGCGGGGTGTTGTGGCCACCCCACATATTCAAAGTACATTTTTATACATATAGTATCAGTTAATGGTATTATACCAGAATTTTATTATTGTGTGTTGTATGACGTATGTAAATAAAAAACGTAAACTTTATATTCAACTTTATTACCGTTTTACAAAATATTATAATAATCAGCCTTTTTAGTCATAATATTGAGATCTTTCCTCAAAGAACAACAAACAAAAATACTTTTTAGTTTTTAAAATTAACTTTCTCATTGAAAAACATAATTATAAGGTATAATTAACGAAATCAAACAATTTTTTTTCAGTTTTTGTTACAAGAATTGCAAATTAACTTCATGTGTTTTTGACACATGGTTTGTTTGCAAAAATTGCAGTGACTCAATGTTTTAATGTCTTTAGAACGTGGACAAACTATACAGCGCTGCTTTTTTGTTGGTGACACTCCTTCAGTGCTTGATCCAGGAGCATTCAACATCCTCTTGAGTGCTTTGGGTAACCCTGGTTGTGAAGATCTTTTTTCAAGGTGACCTTGAAGCATGCTTAAACCTACTGATTCCAAAAACTCAGGCCTTTTCATGCTAGGTTGCGATTGCGCCATATTCCAGTTGTAGATTACATTAGCATTGATACCAGAAGTATCCAGCATATGAAAGAAAAATCTCAATGGCCAACGTGAACATATCCTTGAAATACTGTAGTTGCCACACATTTGGTCGGCCGTGTCCACGCCGCCTTTTGTTTCATTGTAGAATAAAACAATTTCTGGCTTTTGTTCATTTGTAGCTGTTATGATAATGCTGTCATTATTGTCATGTAATGTAGATATGAGTAATACATTCTTTTTCTGTTTAGGACAATAGGACACCAAAGTCAATGGCAATTTGTGATGAAAGCCAAAAATTGAAGTTCCAACAACTCGTTGATCAATAAAAGCAGCGGGTATCTCTTTTTTATTTTTTCGCAATGTCCCTACAATGGTGATTTTATTTTTCAACAATTCTTCTGCTAATGGAATACTGGTATACCAATTATCACATGTCAAATTCCTTCCAGAACCTAAAATTGACGAACATAATCGGACAACTATGTCGCCTGGCTTATAGCTGACTTTGTAAGGTCCATCTGGTTGCTGACCGAGATATGGTTCAATTTGGTACGTATAAAAAGTCTTTGCATCGCATAAAGCAAAACTTTTCAAACCATACCGCCCTGGCTTACTTGGAATATATTGTCGGAAAATACAACGTCCTCTAAATTTTAGTAATTGTTCATCTATAGTAAAGTTCTCATTGAGACTATAGTTGTCCCTGCAATTATTGTCAAATTGCATGAAAACGTTTCTGATTGGAGCAAATCTGTCTGTTGATTTTCTTGACTCACGTGTATTTACATCATCGAAGCGTAGACATCTTAGTAGGAGAGAAAATCGGTTATAGCTCATTGTTTTGTGGAAAATTGCGATACCCAATCTAGACTCATCCCATAAATCCTTCAGCTTTCTATGGCTAGATTTACACAAACCAGACAAAATCAGTAAGCCAATGAGAGCTTTTATTTCAGTTACATCGGTTTTATTGCAATCTCTCTGACGCGCATATTTATGGCTTATTTTTTCTATGTAAATATTTGTACAACTAGTTATTTCTGCAATCATGTCGTCAGTAATAAAGAGTTGGAAACATTCGAATGGAGATTTACATGACTTAGCAATACCTTTGGGGCCGGGAGCTTCAGTAATTATATTGTGAGCGCGGGTTCTAATTGCAGTACGACCCTTGACTTTGTGCCACTTAGTTACTTTGTCTTTTCCGATGTAATCACGCTGACGATCTTCAGTTTCAGCCCCTTCTACTTCAGACTCTTCTACCGATGAAGCATCCTGTTCTGACAAAGAATCATGATCAGATTCTTGAATAAAATCTTCATCTATGCTGGCATCACTTTCCACTGCAACATTGTCTTCGTTATCCGATATTAGTTCTTCTAACAAGGCTGCCAATCTTGCTTGCTGTTGTTCCCAACTCATCTGAAAACAAAAAGATTTGAGAGAAATGTTACATACGAACAAAGCAAGATAAATGGAAGTTAAAAAGAAAAAAATCATTAAATATATAACTACAATAGTAGATAACAGCATAATAGGATCATTTACTTTGACAAAACAATTAAAAACACGTACCTTGCTGATAGAGTAACCTCCGCAAAAGTATATCACGAGCGCTCGCGGGGTGTCGTGTGCACCCCACGCAAACTTTGAAACGTCCGCACGTCGTAAGCACTCTCGCCACACTGCCCCTCCCGCCCCGTGTTGACGCGTTTATAGGTCACTTGAAGGTACTGAGACGCGCGGAATTGTAACTTGAGAAATTATTTTTAATTTTTACGTTCAAAAATGAGTGGGGTGCTGACATCACCCCGCGCGAGTGATGGCGGGTAACAATGCCCAGATACGAGTACTCGCCTAGCGGGTACGCTGATATTCATCTTGTTTATGGTGAATGCCGTTGCAACGCCTCCGAAGCCTCAACGCTATGCAGAAAGGTAACTTGATTTATTTATTTTCCGATGAAATAAATTTCTTTAAATAACATAAACTTTCACCAGAAGGAAAGCCTTTCCAGAAAGAATTTTCATGTTTACAAACAAATAAAAGATACTAAATCTTTAAGTATTTAAATTTTATGCTAAGCACTTTTTATAGTAGATAATACTAAAATAATTAAACATAAATTCAACAAAAAAAATTAAACATATTTGTCTAGAATCATTATTTTTTTATTGCTACAGGTATCCCAATCGACATCATCCAGGATATAGCGTGTTTATTAACACCCATCTGGCGTATGCCGAAAAACGGTTGCAAGGACTAAGTCAACGTGAGGGTTTGGAGTTCTGCGGGATAATGTTGCGGAAAATGGACGAAGATAATGAGTTTTTCAATAAAATACTTTGGAGCGACGAGTCCTCGTGCAAAAAAGAGCTGGCAACTGTCACCTCACACGCCAGGATCGGTCTCAAACCCAATTTAAAATTATCATTTGGATTGGAATATTAAATGGTCAAGTAATAGGACTATACGAGTTACCAGAAACATTGACGAGACCGATTTATTTAGAGATTCTAGAAAACCAGTTGCCAGTCCTTTTAGAAGATGTGCCTCTTGCAACAAAAAAATGCATGTGGCTGCAAAATGATGGCTGCCCGGCAAATTTCGCACGAGCTGTTCGCCGCCACCAAGATCAAAAATACCCAGGAAGATGGATCGGGCGTCACGGCCCAATTGAATGGCCAGCAACATCGCCAGACCTTAATCCCCTAGATTTCTTTTACTGGGGTTGCTTAAATGATTTAGTCTATGCAACGGATACTTTCAACATGACACAGTTACGAACAAAAATAGACAGAGCTGCAGAACAGATTTCAAGAGAAGGACACGCCTGCCACCTAAAAATGTCCTTTATAAAAAGACGTATAGCATGTGTAAGGGCAAATGGCGGGCATTTTGAATATTTATTAAAAAGTACCAAATAATAAACTGATAATTTGTATCCATACATTTATTTCATTCTTATACGATCATATTCTTACATTTAACTAAGCGCATGCCAAAATTCGACCTTCCTGCATTTGTACTATCATTAAAAAAAGTTTCAATGTAATGTTAAATAATTATACTTACCATTTTGAAATACTCAATAACCAAAAACGATCAGCTTAGTACATTTTTTAATACCACAGGCTATCAAAGTTAGTTGTTAGAAAAAGTACGAAACATTTTTTTTGGAAACTTGTTTTATACGGGATTTTTCAACACTTTAGGAAATAACTTGGCATTGTGCTTAAAGACTTAAGTAACCACGAGTACTTTAAAAACAATTGGACCTAAAATGTCGTCATTTGTCAAAATGGCATGCATTAAACGGAAGATTTTTTTTCAAAAAAAATCTAAATATAACTCAAAAATTATGAGACTTACCAGAAGTTTATTTGTTTTTGAGGTAGGAAATGAATAGACCTATCCGCAGGTGACGGATTATTCTTCACTTTCTGGACACCCTGTATATGTCGTAGCCAAATCATAGAATTGCTCATTTCATGAAATGCTCGCCCATTTCATGCCAACAACACGTCGTTGAATCGCAAACGTTTCACGATTGGGTCATCGACGATTGGCCATATCGCATAGCTTTTTCTTACCCAGTGCGATTTCTTACGTCCTGCGAGTTGCTCGACCCGAGCGAACGATGTCAGCGTGGTGGAATTAAACAGAAAAAAGACTTTTTTTCCAAAAAAATCTAGAAATACCGAAAACTCAAAAATTATGAGAATTTTACCAGAAGTTTTTTTTTTTGTTTTTGAGGTAGGAAATGAATAGACCTATCCGCAGGTGAAGAATTATCCTTCACTTTCTAGACACCCTGTATGACAATAAAAAGATGTTAGTGAAAGGCATGAATCATAAAAAAACCTTCCTAACCCTAGGAGTAAAAGAAATGTCACAATGCGGGCTAGGTCCTTTGTACACCATCTAAAAAAATTGACAAATAAATGGTAATTATAGGATAAATACAAATCATTTGATTTAATTAGTAGTTAGATGGTAAGAAAATAAAAAAGTCAATATTATTTGTGTTCGTTTTAGCGAGCAACATTGACGATGAGTCTTTTCTATGGCGGAAGTTGTCAAGTGAAGTTTGTTCACTTAGCAGAGGGGACAGCCACCTCACTCACAGCACACTTCACTCACATCACATTGATAGTTGTCTGTGTGTTTGATTGTTTGAGGCGCTTGAGTTCTTTCTTTCGGTTTCTTTTTAACTTTACAACTGTTAAGTGTTACAAATAAGCTAAAAAATACACAACACAATTCAATTCAATTCTTTGGATTTAATGACAACCAGCCATCGATATTACTCGTTACACAAAACAAAAAGCTGTCAAAATGACATTTTTTCCGCTATGTTATTTTTTGTTTGTGCTGCACGCAGATAATGCACAATTTCATTTCCTACCAATAAACAAAGTGTTTTAATAACAATTTAACAATCAAAAAGTGTTCTAAGCATTTAAAACTATTTTTAGATAAAGTGTACAAAGACCTGGCCCAGAATCCTTGCATTTTGGGACATTTCTTTCACTTTGCAAATGATTAGTGTGTGATATGTGTGATGTAATGATATGTATGTATAATGATTAGATGGTATGACAAGCGTGACAACATTGACAAATTTTATTTCTACACCGTACTAAATACTATAAAAGTACTATTACTAAAGGTTACCTGTAGTTTAAATTTTAATAATACTTGGAAAATATTCATTAAACTTACCAATATACTGTCCATATTGCGCATAAGCTCTAAAAATCGTCGGTATACTGGGCAAATGACCGCACTGTTGCAAACGCCTTATCGCTCTTAAGCAACTGACTGTCACAGTATTTTTGTAACATGGCAACACTTTTTCTAGATTTAAAACGCGAGTTATTTCTTCGAGGACCAGTTTTGTATCGGATGACAATGAGTCTACGGTTATTGGGGCGCCCTGAAAGAAATAAATATGATTAAGATTTTACGCACATGTTTATGAATTATGAAAATTACATTAGCAAGTTTCTCCAGTCAGTATTTTATGTATGTGTATCTCTCAGTAAAGTAAAACCTTGGACAAATGTTATTATTTCTATATTCACATAAAAAATTCACTATTTACGAATCACAGACTTTTTTATCTAAATATAGAGCTGCCCCCACACTACTTGCAAATATCATTATGTACAATCGCCCAAAAAAAGTCGTCTACCACTTTTGATAATATTTCCTGTGCAACCAAAGTAACTGAAAGGTTGGGTCTATAACTGTCAGAAAATTATTACAAGGGAACATCAACCTTGTTATATGGAGTGAAAATCAACTTCAACCTAGATAGACCACATTTTTGACCGACTGTACACATTTGACGGCCTGTGTAGATGAAATTTTAATCCCGTCTGGTTTTAATATTAATTATTATTCACAACAGTTTCACGATTCAAGTTTTCATACTCACAGGTTGCAGAACCGAAATAACCGGAGTAATAGTAGCGGCCAAGGCATCGACCAATGCCGCTTTATAATAATTGTCCGAAAAATGATTTTTCGAATTGTCATTGTACTTGAATAAATCTAGCAGAAACTTCACAACCTCTGGTGGGCATATGCCGTGGATATTTCTCAAGCCTGCAAATAATGTTTTATGGCATTAGTGTAATGTGTCAAAATAATATTTTACGTATGGATCTATCAAGTAATCTCTGAAATAGATGTATTTTGAAACTCGGATGTCGTCTAAAAAATTTGATCTTTGTAGTTTTTTTTAATTAATATACGTTTGAATTAAATGGCAACATTTAAAAGACATTAGGGAAGCTTGTCAGTTCACACATAGTTGGTAGGTCTGTAGTTAACTATGTGACCATATTGGAGCATTTGTTATTATTTACTAGTTGCTATTACTATGAGTTTGTTATTATTCCAAACAATGTTTACTACGATTTTAATTATCATCAATATTATATTAAACCTGACCATCGGCATACACAGCATTAAAGGAAAAGTGCTGATATGTAATATATTATTTCATTCTTGTGCATCATGTTTAAATCAAACATATTTTTAAATTTTCCAGCTGCTTGCAATATCCCTAACATGTAAAACCTAGTAAAAACTTTGTTTCACTGTCTTATACTTTTCTTTATCAGAACTTCTATATCTGCACACATGTTGACAGGTGTACACACACAAGATGACGGCTGTCACACAAAATTAAGTTGCATATTTACTAACACATAGCACCGCACGCAAACATAAGTTGAACGATCTACATGATAATAACAAGCACTTTCTTAGCTAACTTAACAACACTAAAACCATAGGGCCGCAAATAAATAATATTGCAAAGCAACAAAAACTTCCATTTCGAAATACAAAATAATCCCTTCTATAGGAAACTTTCATAGAACTCTGTCGCAGAGTCATGTCGCATGAATTTTATGAAATAAGTCCGAAAAAAACTTATAACTTACCTGCCATAGCAACTGGTATAGTTTTCTGTAGGAAGTAATGCTGAAAGTTGTCAAAATTATTCTGTTTTATGATATGCGGTGCAGAAAAGGAGCCGAACATTTTTCTGAATATCGTCAACATCGCTGGCGGGCCTGCCCAAGTGGATACCATGGCATTCGCTACCTGGAACATGGTAAACATATAATTATTAATCTAGCGAATAAAACTGTACATTCTTGGCTGGTTTTTAATTTTGGAGAAAAAAAAGAAGTCTCACGGTGCCAAACAGGTCTAGGGTTGCCACCCGTACTTTATAATAAAGTATTGTACGTTATTTCAGGTAATTGTACTCTATACTTTATAAGAACAATAAAGTACAAGAAAATACTTTATTTCTCATGATTTGATATCTTTGGGATTTTGAAAAGTTTAGTCGTTAGTATTTTTTCGTTAAACGAAATTAATTGATTGGTGCTGAATCGATATCGCCACTCGCCAGCGCCACATCAATTAAGCACTCGTTTTTAACAATTTCTGAATGCAACCTAACGTTCTTTACCTCTCATCAGTGCCATTGCACAATTTCTTGATTCGGGCGAAGCGGTTTGAGTGCAATAAGAGTACGATTTAACTAACTAACTAACTAAAGTGTAGGGAGCCTCCTACATAATATTTTGTACTGACTCGACATTTTTATCGATTTATTAGTTAGTAAGTTCCGCACCTTTAGTTGCGATTGTCGTGAATAAATAATTCATTTTTTACTCTCGCATTTTAATGTTCTGGGCACCTAAAGTAGTAGGTTGGGGCTTACTCCTACACAACAAAAGTTTTATAGATTTATGCATGGGCAAGAATACTCCACATACACCTAAAAAACGTAATTTCGATAGTGAAACAGATCAAATAGATACTGAATATATAATATTACAACAAAAAAATGCTTTAAAAAAATGATACGACAAAAAAGAAGAATAAACGATTGCAGAAATACAAAAGCCAGTGGGAAATCGAACATGGCGAGTGGTTAATTAATGATCCACAAAACGAATATACTGGAAAATGCAAATGGTGTGGAATTACATTTTCGATTGCTTCAGCAAGAATAGGACAAGTAAGAAGAACAATTTTATTTTTTCTGTGTGCGCACGAGTGTTGCTTGAATACTCAAACTAAACTATGCTTTGCCTTAAAATGATTTAATTTTATTTTAAATAAATATGCAATTTTTCTTAATAACTTTGGAAGTATAATTGTTTGATGGTGACTGGAGATGATGGGTAAGGTGATGGGATTATTCTTATTATTTTCAGGCTAAACAACACCTGCAAACAAAACAACACAATACAAAATTAGAAATGAGGAGAACATCTGGACTACTTGAGAAATTCCTTGACTCTTCTTCTGCTTCCACATTGTCTCGATGCAGTGATAAAGAAAATGTTGTTGCATCTGAGTTAGCCTTAACATATCACACTGTAAAACATAATTTGTCCTACAACAGTATGGATTGTACTATAAAATTGAATACAATTGTTTATGTAAATTCAGCTACAGCTACAGCAATTCATCTACCTAGAACAAAAATGGAAGCACTAGTTACAGAGGTGAGGCCCATATTCTTTACAAAATGTAATAGATGCTCTTAATACAGATAATTTGTTTTACTGCTTACAAACAGATGCTTCTAACAAAAAAATATATAAAACTCTTTCCATTAGTTATACAATATTTTACAGCTAAAAATGGCGTTCAAAATAAATTATTAGATTTTTATGAAAATAGTAACGAATCTGCTGATGGTATGTTTGAAGCAATTCAAAAGTCATTAGAGCAATACAAATTATCTTTTCATAATGTATCTGGGTTAAGTGCTGATAATACAAATGCTAATTTTGGTGTCAATCATTCTTTATTCACAAATATGAAAAATTTAGTACCAGATTTGATTAAAGGCAATTGTCATGCACATATAGTGCATAATTGCGTAAGACATGTCATGAGCATTTTATCACACGATATAGAAAATGTAATTTTAAAAATTTATGCTCATTTCTCACCTCCTTTCTGCTGTAAGGAGAGAGGAGCTGAAACAATTTGTAGCATCAGTAGATGGAGACTTTCACGAAATAAAACGCCATGTGGGAACAAGATGGCTCTCTCTTTTGCCATGCGTTGATATATTATTACTAAATTGGTCACCTATTAGAAGCTACTTTTTAAGTTTAGACCACTGTCCAATGGTTTTACAAAATGTATTAATGCTTAATGAAACTGAGAATGATATGATTGAAATTATTTGCATTTTTGTAGTCACTTATTAAATTTATTCAATAAAGCTGTTAAATGTTTAGAAGGCAACTGCATAACAAGTTGAGATAATTATGGGATCATAGTTAGTCTTACAGATGGATTAACATAAAGAAAACAAGATCTCTTTTTCTGGCTATGAAACAGGCAAAAAAATTAAACTGTTATCTTTACCGGAACTTGCTAGGAAAATTCACAGGAATTTTTATTATTTATTGACAAAGCCCTAGAGTACCTGAATAAATGGTTTGATTTCAATAACTCGAACTGGTTATTTACCCTTGGTAATATTAATGTGAAGAGCAATTTATAATTTGATAAAATTGTTAACATAATTGAAAATTTAAATCTGCAAAAACTTAATCTAAATATGGATGATCTTTATGGAGAAATCGATATATTTAACCAACTTTATATCAAATATGTACTTCTAAGGGTTTTGCAGAACTATCAACTGCACGAAAATGGCAGCAAACATTTAATAAGAGTGATGACAATTTTTTTACTTGTATAAAAGTTATTTCATTTTTATTGTCTATACCCGCCACATCAGCATTCACAGAAAGAGTTTTTTCTGTGAATGCTGAAAGCAAATGGCGAGACGAAAGAAATAAAGCGTCTCTGAATTTGATAAAAAAATAAATTACTTATTTACTTTAATTTAAATATAGACTGTAAAGATGCTGTGCAATTGTTTAGTAAATATAGTAATTTGATACAAACTGCAAAAAGCAATAAAAAATATGTTTTCAAACATAATAATAAAGAAAAATAAATTGTACTTTATTTTGACACTATGTACTTTTTTTTTCTGCCCTATAATAACCAATGTACTTTAACTGCAAAATAAAAAGGTGGCAACCCTAAACAGGTCTGTCACTTGGATGACCCAAAAGTTTTACCGGTGTGGTGTTTAGGAAGTCCCTCGCCTTAATTGTGAAATGCGCGTGCGCGCTGTCTTTGTGGAGCAAAAGGCCTCGAAGTCCCGTGTTCGGTCGCATGTTCGACCGCACTTTAACTCGTTATACCATCGGTACTTTAGAAGTACTTAAGATACGACGTTAGAGGCATAGTTACAAAGTACTACCACTTAATCCACTAAGCCTTTAAACAACATACCTTAGTCAAACAAAGGGCAGCCCGACACCTAATCTTATAATACGTCTGTTCATGTTCAATAGTATCCGTCAAAGCTTTCCTAGTCGCCGGTTCAGGGTAATTGTGTAACGCGTCAATTGCCTCGCTCTGGGCCGTGACGTCACGCTCGTGGCGTAATTGGTACTGCCACTGGTAATCCGGCTGTGATATGACGGTGGAACGAAGCAGGGACATCTCGGGATCTAACCGGATCCAAAGTACTGGTGAGTCGCTGGAAGGTAAATTGCATGTTATTACTATCATGTTAATAGCTTTTTAAGTTTCTTCAGAAGCATTGGTAGTTTTGAAGTGAAAAGTATATGAAAACTCTCTTCTATGAAGTGCAACGACATCAGAAAGTTTCACATTGTAGTAAGTAACTGCGAACAATGGAGATACTTAACAAATAATGAGCAAAATCAATGACGCGATGCTCTTGGTGAGTATTTTCAAAGTCAAATACCTCGAACGTTTCAAGTGAAGCTCAAACAATTGCTTTAAATAACTTTTATGTTTTATTTGTAAATCTTAAAAAACTACTTCAAGAGGTTCCTGAATTTTTTTTGCTAGGGTAGGAGTTGGACCTTCCCAAACAAATTAAATTGCGAGCAACGTGGACACCTTCGTCGTCAAATTGTATAACTTCACCCCAGTATTTTATAAAAGAGTGCCGAGAAGTTTTTTCCACCGACTTTTAAAACCCGAAGTTAAGTTGTATTAACACAATCTCGATGAAGATGAAAAAAAAGAAAACTTTCAGCAAGTACATTTTTTTTAACTTTGAAGAACAAAATACCTATATAGAATTTGTATTTTTCAAACCAATATTTATATCAATAAGGAAAAAATAAATGTTTTACTTTAATAAATCAATACCATATTTTCTTTTAAAGATCGTCGTTATTACTATGAATTATCCTTTAAAGGGTATAAAAACAAGCTTAACAGTAAAATTCCATAGAAACAAAATATTTATTTATTTATTTACACTTCAATACACCTTTATAACAAGAAATACTAAGTTATTTTTGGCGGTCCAATCGCTACACAGCGATCTCTACCAGACAACTAGAAACGTTGATGTTACACTAAAGATATAAATATATGTAAAAGTATATGAAAGTATAACATTTTAATTCACTTAAAAACTACATACACACATAAATATTACATACATATACTTAAACACTTACAAAATAAAAATAATAAAAAACACACATATATACATATATAAATACATACATACATATATACATACATAGATATTCATTTAGTTATAAACTTCTGATAAAAAGTGCTTTTTCACGTTGATTTTAAAAGAATTTCAGGATCGACAGCGTTTTATTTCGAGTGGTAGTTCATTCTAGAGCGACGCTGCTCGCACTGAAACGTCGTGATTGTACCAATGCGTTGTGTACCTTGGTGTGCGGAGCATTAGGATTTCAATTTCCTCTCATGATCATCACATCTAAACCTAAATTTGTCGTGCAAATAGTTCGGTGCAGCAGAATCAAACAGCACTCGGCACAGAAGACAAAGAACGTGTGTATCCCTGCGAAGGCGGATCGGAAGCCACTTGAGCTTAGCGCGAAATTCGGATATATGTGATCGTATTTTTGTAAACCGTATACGAAACGGATACAAAGATTCTGGAGGCGCTCAAGTTTGTCCAACTGTAGCTCCGTGAGATCAAGGTAACATACATCAGCATAGTCGAGAATTGGAAGAAACAGAGATTGTGCTATAGAAACTATAGTACGCATTGGCAAAAGATTGCGCTAAGTTTAAGTGAGTTAGTTCTGGCAAACATCTTCCTGCTCACTGCTTCAATTTGAGAACTCCATGACAGTGCTTTGTCAAACCAAAGGCCTAAACTCTTTACGGTTTCACTGAATGTGACATGCACGCCATTGAAAACTACACGTGGTACTTGTTGCCAATTTATGCGGTTTATTACGACAGAGCTTGCAATAACTATCGCTTGGGGTTTGGTGAAATTGACTGTTTAATCCTGAGCGTTACTCCAGTCGAGTATTGTTGACAGATCACATTTATTTTGCTCGCTGGCCTGCAGGCAAATCCTTAAGTGTTCCGTGGGTGTAAATTTGTAAAGCGTCTGCGTACATGTGGTAGAGAGAAGTTAAATTTTGGGATATCAAATTTATGAAAATTGAAAAAAGTTAAGGGGATAACACGCCACCCTGTGGTACGCCAGTATCAACAGTTAGCCAAGACGAACATGCGTCTTAAGTGTATACTCGTCCACACAGGTAAGACTGAAACCAGTCGATAACAGATGGAGATATGTTAAGAGAGCTCATGAGTTGTAATGAGATATCTAAATCGACATTATTAAAGGCATTGCTAAAGTCGAGTAAAAGCAGTACTGTAAGTCGCTTGCTTTCTTTGGCCTTTTTCATGCCATCAGTTATCTTAACCAACGCTGTTGTAGTGCTGTGCCCAGGTCGAAATCTTGATTGGTAAGGATTAAGGATGTTGTTCTGATAGAGGAAAGATGGAAGCTGTTGGTGGGTAAGCCGCTAAGTACCTTGGACAAGAAAGGCAATATAGCGATTGGTCTGAAGTCACTACATAATTAAGGAAACGTTTTCTTTGGTAGAGGTAGTATCTGAGCGTCTTTCCATAAAGTGGGAAGGTATTGGATTCTATGAATTTATTAAAAATTAAGGTTAAAATGTGAGCCAGGATATCAAGAAGGGGAATTATCATCTTTCGATTAAAGCTGTCTTTTGAGGCTATTGATGTGATTGCTCTCTTAACACCACACGCTGTAAATCGACTAAAAGTAAATGAACTAAAGTTAGGTGACGGCAGAGATGCAATATTTCATAATGTTTGACTTCTGATACAAGCATCCATATGTGCAGAAGAAGTGAAATGACTGTTTAACAGATTGATGTTGATATTATTAGTAATATTGTTATCTTTTGTCTTGCCTACACCGAAATTTCCAGACTCTTGCTGGTTCTTTTTTCGTGATCGAATCATGAATGTGGCGACGCTGTTGATCTCTACACATTAGATTGACGCGATTTCGCAAGTTACGGTATGATTCGTGATTGGCCTCAGTAGGATTTGATTTATAGAGCGCACGCGCTCTGTTGCTTCTCGACATTAGTTTTTATTTCCTCAGTAAGCCATGGGGCAGGAAGATCTCTACAGCAAGATGTCATAATCTCGCATACGTCAATTGCGGTCTAACTACTGGGACGCGCTTCTTAAAGAGATTTCGCCTATGCATCTGGCTTACTGGAGCTTGGCGAAGTCTCTCAAGATGGACTCTACCGCGTCATAGATGCCTCTGCTTCTTAGGCCACCGCCCATTGCTCCCGCCTTCGATGACTCCGAAACAGCTGAAACCCTAGCCGATAGCTTAGCCCAACAATGTATACCTAGTACAGAAAGCACTAACCCCCTTCACAAAGAAACTGTGAATAGCACAGTCGAAACTAAATCCGGCAACCCACTGACTGACACCCTCCAACCGGTAACGGTAGAAGAGGTACAGACAATAATTAAAAACCTAAAACCGTGGAAAGCCCCAGGTCCAGACGAAATACCGAATAGGGTCCTGAAAGCTCTACCACTCGCACTCATACAACTGTTAGTAGTTATATTCAATAATGCGGTCCTTTCCGCAAATATGGAAGGAAGCGATTGTCATTGGTATTAGGAAACCCGGAAAACCGGCTAATTTACCTACAAGCTACCGTCCTATTAGTCTACTTAGTGCGATCATTTGAACAGACAAAGGAACAAAGGATCATTTTGAATAGGCTCCGAGAGGTCATCCACTCCAAGCACCTGTTACCGGACGAACAGTTCGGTTTTCGGTCCCGTCACTCCTGCGTCCAACAGGTGCACCGCATCACGAAGCACATCTTGGAGCAAAAGAACGTTAGGTCGAAAACCAATAGGCACGGGTGCTTTTCTTTGACGTGGCGAAAGCCTTCGACAAGGTCTGGCACAACGGCTTGTTACTGAAGCTCTTTGAACTAGGCGTGCCAGACAGCCCCGTGCATATCATACGAGACTTTTTACAGTGTCGAACCTTTCGTTACAGATAGGATGGTGCACTTTCTAATCCCCGTCCTGTATTAGCCGGTGTCCCTCAAGGCTCGGTACTTTCTCCGACTTTGTTTTCACTATACACTTGTGACATGCCAAGGACGGAGAAAGTAGAACTCGCGCTCTTCGCAGACGACACCGCGCTATAAACATTGATAGGAATCTACGTAGGTTAACTAGAATACTCCAATCAGCAGCCAACGCATTAGGCGCCTGGTTTAGTGGTTTAAAAATGGAGAATTGAAGTCAACCCGGAAAAAAGTGCAGCAGTGTACTTCTCCCTTTCAACCTGCTCTAGGACAACCTCTAGGAAACCCTGCAAAAGATTAAGTCAGATCTCTCTGTTTGGTACTCCGATCCCCTGGGTTAAAAAAGCCCAATATTTAGGAGTCACTTTAGGTAGTGGACTTTCATTCGCGGATCACATAAAACGAGTCCGGGAACGAGCCGCCTTCGTCGTGGGTAGGCTGCACCCCCTAATCTTTAAGATTAAAATGTCGCTTAGAAATAAGCTTACACTTTACAAAACTTGCATCCGCCTCTTCATAACATATGCCAGTGTGATTTTTGCTCACGCCAGCAATTCGAATATCAATCACTTGCAGGTTATTCAAAATAGGTTCTTACGCAAATGCGTCGTGGCTCCGCCCTATGTCCGCAATTTAGATCTGCATAAAGATCTCGAGCTACCCACTATTACCGCGTTGATGAAGTTGGTGTCTAGACGCTACTTCAACAACGCTCCGCACCGTCGCTGGTCAATAAGTCAGCTGACTACACAGCCAACCCAGACGCGGCGGTTCGTTATAGGCGTCCGCGTAACGTCTTAACAGATCCCAACGACGCTATTACAACAAGGAACGCCAGCGTTCCAGTTAGAAAAAGGGCAACACGGCATTCGAATCTAACCTAACCCGCCGGTGGGCCAGGCTAACGCGGCGTACGCATTCCTACTGAGCTTCTTGCCGGTTCATTGGCAATAGATGACTATTCTGAACCAGTGGCAGTTTCAATATACGACGTCTGTGCTCTCTCGGGTGCCCTTAGGCGTATCGTATGTAGGAGTAGTTTATGTTCCGGCTAAGCGCCCTCAGCGCTAGGCCACAAAGTCCGGTGAAATTTAAAAGGCTAAAAGGGCCATATACTTTAAATAAAACACTTTTTACCGGATATTATCGCGTATATTTTAGTTAATTTTAAAATTATTTCGACGTTTCGGCATCTTTGCAGTTGCCGTGGTCATCCAGGTGCCGTGGATACGATACTGTCCACTTCGAAAAAAAAAAGAGCAGGAAGATGTTTAAGCTTAACTGGGCGTACTGGGGCATGCTGGTCATAAAGCTGTGTTAGCAGAGAATTTAATATTTCGATCTGGGTGTCGACGCTATCCACATTAAGAACTTCATGCCATTCCAAGTTACGAGCATCATCCAATAATTTACTAATAATAATATATATATTTAATTATATCAATACCGCCAAAGTTTATTTGCAGAGGTATTCTCGACTTTGCCTTTGGAGGTTTCTGCTAGGACAAGTAAACTAAATCTACTAAACTAACTAACTAAACTAAATATGAAAACTCAATTGCCTATTTTATTTATTTATTATTTAGTAAAGAGGGAGACGAATTGGGATAAAAATGTGTTGCAGAGGATGCCCTGCAACACATTCTTGTATGCGAAGCTTGTATGCGTGTGGTAATTTTAAAACAAACAAGTATTAAAATTTCCCATTACTACAGTATGGTAATATAAAGGAACAAGTTCTTCGAGCAGGGCTTCAAAAAAAGGAAAGTACTTTTTTGTCGCCGAGAGACTGTAGACGACACCCCGTAATACCTTAATGTGACTAAAACTGACCTCCAAGAACAGATGCTCTGCAGCATTATCTGTTGAGTGAAGAGAAACACTGATAACCTTAGCTAGTATAAGGGACTGCAAGTAAATTGCGACTCCACCCCCGGTGCGTCGTGGGCGGTCATGGCGAAACAACTGAAAACCAGGTATAGAGTATGAGGACGATGGGAGACAAGGTTTCAGCCAAGTTTCTGAAACGAGTATTACATGAGCAACTTAATTCTAGAATGATGCTAAAAGTACTACGATTAGGATAAAAACGGTGATTGTCGGCATTATATACTATAAAAACGGTATTCTTTTAATTTCTTATCTATTAGTTAGTTTATTAATAAACATTTCTACTTTCACTTAGCATTTTTTTAAATATAATTTTACAAGAATATTTCAGGTACAAAGCATAAATTTTTAATGATATCAAAGTACGAGTTTATGAAATTTCTCCACGTCTTCTTGTATTATCCAACTGTAAATATAAATAAACCGCTTTAAACTACCCTTTTAATAACTACTGGGTGTAACTATATCATAATATTCAATTAATTCGAATATTTCCAACTAGGATTTTAAATTAATACTATTTAAAAAATAAAAAATAAATTCGGGTCGTAATAGCTATAGTTTCATGAATTACAAAGCATATAGTATGTATTAACGACGGGTGTTGAATGAACGAACTAGTTAATTCGACGGTCGACGAGCAGTAAACGAACGAACGGTTCATCGCCTGCAAATGAACTAGTTGAATCCGTAGACGGCTTAACTAAAAAGTCCACAACCAATCCACAACGTTCTTATCAACTGGCAATGCAAGGACGACACCTCAACGTAGTTGGTTAACTAGTTAAAGTTCGTTGAAATAAAACCGTCGAGGCAAACAAATTTAGGCTGTAATTCAACGAAGGTAGAGTTGATTTTTGTTAAGTTCGTTCAAATAAAACCGTCGATGCAAACAAATTTAGGCTGCAATTCAAGGTACATAGTGTTGATTTTTGTATGAGTTGAATGACAATCGACTAGTTGAACGGTGGACGTGAAATAAGTGTTCATTTACTTACATTTCTTACTTTTGAATTTCGATTCTAATTAGTTTATGTTTGAGTAACGACTTGCGTGCGTTCATAATATTAAAGTGTTGTTTAAAAAATAGATAATTGACTTTTTTGTTTTATTAATTAGCTTTAGTGGTTTGAAATTGATAAGAAGCTTTTTTAAGAGAAAAATAACTTTTCATTACTATTCAGCCAGTCCTAAACCTGGAAAAGTATGAAGGGAAGTTCGATTTGATCATAAATAAACTACTCTTCACATGTAAAAGCTAAAAAATATCATGTAATGTTAATTTATAGTGGAATTTAAAATACATATGTATGTACACAAGATAAACTTATAAAAATACAAATATTCTACTAATAAATACTTGTTTATTAAACTACTCAGGACAAAGTTTACGTAGAACGTAGTCGACGAAATCAACTAGTTGATCGACGCAAATGAACCGTCTATAGAGTATACCATATTCAAAAAAAAAGTTTGTAAACAAACCATTGCCGGATATAAATTCGTCAATTTCATCAAGGATCCCACTTCCAAGACACTAAAATTGCACACCAGTAACTCAGAAAACACTGCCACCCTTTTATTAAACAACTTTTAAGTAGTACTTTGAGCTAAAACTTGCAAAACTAAAAAAACTACAATTAGATAAAAAAAAATTGAGGTTATTTCTTTTTTTTAATACAAACATTAGAGATAACCATCGACATACAATGAAAATGAATGAATGACAGGTATCGATTCCCGATTCGTATCGACATTTTGATGTATCGATACAACAAAATCCGATAAGACTAAATCACTCAGATAAATATGTTTATAATAATGAATGTTTTTACTTTCAGTGTAATTTAGTAAATATAGTTTACAAAGACTTTTTGCCGTTGGAACAATATTGTGGTTGTTACTGATTCTTTTATTAGGTGAGTTTTGAGCATAATTCGTTCTGCTTATAGTTTCGTGAATTAATGAACCACTAGAATGTGTCGTTTTTTGGTATAATAAGTCCTATTCGGCAAAAAAAAATACCTTTATTAAAATAAATATTTTTACTTTTATTTTTTTATTCTAATTCATAAAACTACATTGTACAATAATATTAATTTCAAATGTTATTTTTTTATGTGGCAACTTTAAACTGGGTTTATGAAGGCAAACCCATATCTGTAGCGCGTACGCATACCCCTCATTCACAGGGGAGGTCAGCTTTATTCAAATCAAATCAAATCATTTTATTTACACAAATATAGGTATATACAGGTGTAGGGTCATTAGAGATATAAAAACACAATAGTTCAGCCATATTTCACCATAAAGGCATGTACATTACAATTTTATATTTGTATTTTTCAGTAAAATAAAATTCTTAAAACAATTCTTAAGTCCAATATTATTTGTCATTTATCATTAAAATAATCTTGTACAGAATAATAACATTTTTCTATTAGTAAATATTTAAATTTTTGTTTGAACTCATTCATATTATTAATGTCCTTTATATAATTTGGTAATTTGTAATAGATTTTGGGAGCCATACCAAAGAAACTCTCAGAATATAGCGTGACTTTACGAGGTTGAGATCTAATTTTATGCTTAAGTCTCTGGCTTTTTAAACACTCATTTTTGTCTAAGTTATTCTCAATAAATAAAACCGTTTCTAAGATATAAACGCAAGGGAAAGTCAGAATTTTTAACTTTTTAAACAAAGGCCTACATAAATCTCTACTTCTGAGGTGACAAATAGACCTTACGCATCGCTTCTGTGCTTTGAAAATTTTTAATTTGTCAGTAGAGTTTCCCCAGAATATAATGCCGTAACGTAGAATTGAGCCCACGTATGCATAGTATGCTGATAATACTACTTTGTCGCTCACTATATTTCATAGCATGCGAATTTATTTAATCTACTACATGTAGCCTCAATGTGCTCTTTCCATCTAAGTTTTTCGTCAATAATTATTCCTAAAAATTAAGTCGACTTTACTTCATTTATTTGATGTCCTTTATAGTCAATATTGCATAATGTCAAGTCCCTATCTTTATTTTTTAAATTAATTATTTTTTTTTAGTCAGATTCATTTTAAGGTTATTATTAGTCAACCAGTCCATAATGTTGTTCAAAGTAGATTTAACGTCAGATTTTAACATATCGAAGTCATTATTGCCACATATCAGTGTGCTGTCATCTGCAAATGTCATGTGATGTTATGTCAGGAAAGTCATTAATATAAATTAGAAATAATAATGGACCCAAAATACTACCCTGTGGTACACCATATTTGACAGGCCTAAATTGTGAGAGGAAGTTTTTCTCCGTAAGCGTATTAGGACATAATCTCGTTATTTCAGTGGCTTGAAGTCTGTTATCCAGGTACGATTTTACGAGATTTAGAGCAACGCCTCGAACTCCATACACGTCAAGCTTATTTATAAGAATTTTGTGGTCAACAAAGTCAAAAGCTTTAGTTAAATCCATAAAAAGAGCACAAACAGGTGTCTTATTATCGATATCAATCAAAACCCTCTTCAAGAAATTGTACAATGCAAGAGTAAATCCCTTATTTTTTCTAAATCCAACTTGTTCTTCTGCTCAAAGTTGATACGTTTCAAAATATTTATTAAGAGCATTGTATATAACATTTGCAAAAATTTTGGAAAAAATTGTTAAACGTGCCACTGGCCTATATGACGACATGCATTGAGGGTCGGATTTCTTAAGTAAAGGTTTTATTGCCTGATTACAAACTACCTAGAAGGGCAAACTTTTAGAGCTTTCAGAATAAGCTAATTATGCAGATGACTAAAGTCAATTGTAACTTAAAGGGCAAAGATATCAGAATAGGAAGTATTTACTCCAGTAGACGCACAAATGATAGAGCTACAATCGAAAGGCCAGGGCCAAGACAACAGCCAGCAAAGAGAGTTTACAATGGTCACTGGCCTGAAGACATTCCGACTACAGAAAATTCAAAGAGGAACATTAAATACCTTGATTGCAAAAAGAAAAAGCACAAGGAAACGAGGTTTAGGTATCAGATTTGCAAAATTCGTCTTTACCCTGCTTGTTTTGAGGAATGTCATACTAATTATGTAGTAAATGTGACTGATTCTGAGTAATACAAAGACTGATTAAAGAATTACTCTTGTATAATATGAATAAAAAATATAAATTGATTTTAGAAGTGCATTTAATTTGTTTTTTTTTTTGTTTTGATTGTGTAATCTGGAAAGAAAACATAACATTCAGTTTATTTTTGTTTAGTCTGATTCTATTATTTTAAAAATATAAAGAAGACTGATTGTTAATTCTATTACATTAATAAAAAGAAATTATATTTTTGATAAAAAAATAATTTTGTTGATTTGTTGATGTCGATTATCGCTTTGCCAAAGCGATAGATTTAATAATTCAATAATCAGTATGGGTAACATCACTAAAATGCCAAAGGGTCATTGACGTTTCATTGTTTACAAAGTTTTTTTCTGAATCTGGTAAAGATAATAGTTTCGTTAACGTCAAAAACAACGACGACCCATCGCTAGTATGTATCTATTATTTATTTAAATAGTTTATTTATTGATTATTATTCTGTCCGTAAATTAATCAGTATAAATTAACGCTAATGAAGGAGATTTCATGATTTATCGCTATCCATGACATCCTGAAAAATGAGTTTTAATTTGTTAAAAGGGTTTCTAAATAAACAACCGCTCAGAAAGCGACAGTACCCCACGCCCCCTTGCGGGGGTGAACGATCATCGTTGGCTGAAGGAGAACCTCCTTCGCCCGCCTCACGCTCAGGGCACCGCGCCACATCTCATCGTCGCAATTGATCGGAATCTCACATCCTATGAAGTAAGGTCTTGTCGATAATGTATTTCATCGAAGACCCCACTATTTCATTGATAAAGTTAAATGCGCGATTTAATATACGGGTAGCGCTATCTAGCGAACTTCATGGTAAAGTGTCTTCGGCCATGTTGCTGACGAAATTGTTTTGGGTCGCTTTCGGCAAACAAAATTTCATTTGATACATGCATGTTTCTGTAAACTAACTTACTTATCCTTGAACTTGGGTAAGTCCCATAAAAGTAATTCAAGATTTTACCTAATTTGATTAATTTTCCTCAAAGTCTCACCAGACTGGAGAACTGAACTTATTTCAGTTAAATGGTAGTTCTTTTTGTTGAGCCATTTATTTATTATTGGGCTATTAAGCTAACCTTTACATGTATTTATGGTATATTGATTTTTGTTTTCATCTCAACCCCTTTGGAGCACTTGATATTTCACTCTTCCTTTCTACAGGCACATAATAGAGTGCACAAAGTGAGCCAAGCTATAAATATATGTAGCCCAGTCGGGTTAGCAATTAACCCTGAAAAATGGGACTTAAATTATCAATTTATGTTCCGAGGGACGTCCCTTAAATGCGAATGAAAAAAAATATTGGCCTAGAATTTTTGTGGGCCCAGCCCTTTTTCAAACAAACCAATAGGCAAAAAATGTTAAATAACATTGTAAATAAACTTAAAATATTATCAATATTTTTTATTTAAAAACGGTTTAACGTTTTTTTTTGAAGAATTAAATAACGTTAATGCGACTCAACGTTTGAATGGGAACATACCAGAGTGGACACCACGTGGTTTTATTATTATCATACAGCTGCGCGTACGCATCGGTGCCAACGAAATAAAGGCAATTCGTCTCGCTGCTACGTCAATCCAACTGACTCACACACAATTCCAATCATATTGTGTAAGACAAATACTGAAGAGGCAAACACATCACGATAACTTTAATCTATATTTGTGTTTTGTTTATTTTTAGTGGATAATATTTACCAGCCTACTTGGCCCCTTTTAAGGCACATTTACGTTTTTGGATAGGAAGTAATATTAACTTTAAAACTTTAAAAAGCTGAAGATAATAAAATTGTTAAAGAACCCTCGTGGCAAATAAAATTAGGTAGCTACAAAACAAATGAGAAAGAGAGTTTGTTTGTTTGTGACCGTTTTTACGCGTAAACGTCTCAACCGATCGTCAAAAATTTTTTTAACAATTTGTCGGTGCGAAGGAACCCTTACAAGATACTTTTCACTGACCATATATTTGAGGAGTGTCTTTACAAAAGGGGATATCTACATCTTATCATTTTTTTCAGAAAATTAAGAATACTGACAGACAAGACACACAGATCTACACGACTGCATAGCTATAATAATAAATAAATCCCCAGACAAACACACCAACTGTATGGCCCCAAAGTAAGCAGCGCTTGTGTTATGGACGACTATACAGCGAACTGGGGGGAACCCAGAATAAACATACGTATACAAATACAACCAACCATAACCCGAGAAAAAACATCTGTGTTCATCGCACAAAGGAATGCCCCGGCCAGGACTCGAACCTGGGACCTTCGGCGTATGAGGCAAGGCTACTTACCACTACACCAATCGGTCGTCAAAGGTCGTAGCTATGTAGGTAGTTTGTAATAAGATTATTAGAAGGGCATATTTAAAAAAAATGTTTGACTTTCTAATTTAGTGGTACAAAACAAACAATTAAAAATCCCCTTATGCACAGAAATTTTTATGATATCCCGATTTGTTCTGTTCTATACTATTTCCATTTCTTTATTTTCTCCATGACAGCTCCTGTGTAACTTTTACATTATGTATGCATTATATTATAAAAATATGACGTCTACGCACGTACAAGGTTATATAATACCAGAGTCGGAGAAACTGATAGGGATGGAGCTATTGGATGGAGCTAGAGAGCATTATATCAAATTAGAACTGTCATCGAGAAAATAAAGAAATGCAAAATAAATAGTATAGTGAGGAGTGACTTTAGAAAAGGGTATATCTATCATTTTTTCAGAAAATTAAGAAAACCGACAAAGAAAAGACAACGATCTACACAAAGTCTGCATAGCTATGTAGGTACTATGTAATAAGATTAATACAAGGGCATATAAAAAAAATATTTGGCTTTCTAATTTAGTGGTACAAAATAAACAAAAAATTAAATATCCCCTTTTGCAATGATAAGATGTAGATATCCCCTTTTGTAAAGTCACTCCTCAGTTGTAAATATCCCTCCTTTTGGTTGTGTACTATTTGGTAATATCCCCTTTTGCAGTATACTTACAGATTATTGTAAAGAATAATAAAACACTGGTTATTAATTTTAAAACAATTAAGAATGAAAGAAATCACATGCAAATTAAAAAATATGTAATTCTTCTACAGATTTTCATCCATAATTTGATAAAATCAAGGTTACCTAGTCCAAACTCAAGTGAGACCTCCTGAAAAGCACTATATCAACACGACGCGACGCTCACAACAAAAACTTTGACTTTGATTTGAATTTTGATTGACAAATCAATCACAGACAATCGACATACGTAACAGAGTAAAAATACGGATGCGCTTAAAACATATAATACTCATTATTGGATTCCGTTAAAGATAAAGCATAAAACAATGAAGTTAAGAGAAAGTAAAAAACACTATGTAAATGCATATGAAAATAAATATCTCGTTTTGAAAAGATTAATCGAAACCATCCTAATTGCAAATTGTGAATATCCTTTTGTGTTATGAAATCGGCATGAATTTATATTCATAAAATAAATAAATGAACGTAGCTATATTTTATGTGTCAAAATATCCTCTTTTTAAACAAACACTTATCAGGCTGTATGGCTCAGCTCCTTTGCCTATCCTAATAAAGGATGAATTGTAAATACTACTACTACAAACACTTATTTTTGAAGCTGCTTTACTTGGAGAATATCGTGTTTTGATTCGGATCTAAGTGACGTAATTGTGTCTTTTAGCATTAAGAACACAAGACACGACAATTTGTTAAATGGCTTAATGAACCAAAAAACGCTACTCATTGTAAAACTTCATCCGTAGAAAAATTTGTTAAAATTTTTTAAATACTGCTGATGTGATGCAAGAGCTATAAGGGTAAAGTACACAAAAATGTAACATAACAATCCCTAGCACGCATATATCAAAACTTGATAATCATATTAAAGCTTGTATGCCGAAAGCGACCCAAGTATTCTTTCTTTATCAATCTTTATTTATCATATCATTAGCTCAAAACAATAAACGTACATTATAGCGATGGGTAACTCAGGAGTGATAGATAAAAAAGATGTGTATCACTCCGTTTGAATCAATCACTCTTTATATCCGTTCATATCCGAATGTATCACTGCATCTTTACAACTCATTCGCTCACGCACGCCTCGTATGATTATCTCGCTCGCACAATGCTAAGAAAAGAAGTCTCGCAACAAATAGTTTTCAAAATACATAGTTTCATAACCCGTTATTGGGTACCGATAAATATCTAGTTTCGTTACCACACCAATCGATCGTCCGTCGACTGGTCAACGCGACGTCCACGTAGAAACCATCGATCGACGTCTACTGGTCTATTCTGCGATCGATCGATTGGTGTGGTAACACCCTAACTCTTTCTACTGAATCAGTAGTTAAAAAGACGATGCGTGCGTGCGCTGCGCTTAAAACCAACTTACTTATGGCTGCAGTTGTTTATGCTATTTCCATCGATAAGGAAAACATCCATTCGTATATTTGTTCACACCTACCTACATAATGAATAGATGGATAATTGAGCAGTTTCTAAGTAAAACAAAAGACTAGAAAACAAAAATTGTAAAATAATATAATTATGCGAATTATATTATAACTCTAAAAGAGATCAGTTACTTCTCATAATGAAATTAACCAAAAAAACGTTACAAAAGTAGTTAAACAAAAAAACATCTGTTCTACTTTTATTAATTAGTTAAAAAATATAATTATTTCGTATAATGTTACGAGTCTAAAAGAGATCAATGACTTAAGTACTTACTCTAATTTGCTTTACCAAACGAAAATATCTACTTAATTGTTACAAAAGTATTCAGTTAAACAAAAAATAAATGCTCTTCTCGCATTAAAATCCAAAAAAAATCCTTAAGAACCAGGAAAATATACCTATTCCTTAAAAACAATCGAAACGCCGACTCGCACTACAGCGCACGCTCACTACGCAGAGTAGTACATTCGCACGCACGCAATTATTCGCTTTCGAACAATATTAGTATTTAATTGTTCAGTCAGTCAGTTAGTAGTTTGTCGATTGTTATTCGATTCGGCCCGGGCGGGGACGGGGGAACTACTGAATCGAATAATACGCAACTGCAAAATTTTCGATTCAGTCGAATGTTTTTTTTGTTGAAACAATCGCCCATCCCTATATCGGTCTCTCTAGTATGTTAGTATGAATAATTTAAATAATAAAAGGGTTTCAAAAGTGAACAACCGCTCAGAAAGCGACAGTACCCCACGCCCCCTTGCAGGGGTGAACGATCATCGATGGCTGAAGGAGAACCTCCTACGCCCGCCTCACGCTCAGGGCACCGCGCCACATCTCATCGTCGCGGTTGTTCGGAATCTCACATAGCGTGGAATTCTGGTGAAGAGCTTACTATAGAAATGATCCTATGAAGTAAGGTCTTATTGATACGAAATTCGACGAGACGAGTCATCGTCACATTGATAAAGTTACATGCGCGATTTAATATACTGGTAGTGGCATCTAGCGAAAAGAACGCAAATGTAACATGTTCTATGGAACGGCGTGTTACCAGTTTAACGGGTTTTAACCTGCACTTTTATAACTGACTTTACGTCCTACTCGTATAATTGCTTAAAATCATTCTTAGCCATTCCTAAGTATTGATACTACTTGATAATTGAACGACATATTAAATCACGTAAAATAAAAATTAATAACCCAATGTCAGTATCTGTTAAATCTAATAAGCACACAGTGGTAACACGCTGCGCAGTGACGTTTACTTCTACCACGTGGTATTTATTTACGTAGTTCGCTACGCGCACGCTTGAGACAAGGTTATCGTGATATGAACCGGAAATAGTAAACAGTGATAAAATTGATTGTTGCTAATGTTATCGTTTTTATGTTATTTATTTTAACAGTAACGTGAAGTTTTTACAAACATTTTTTCAGCCATTTGTTTTTTTGATTAAAGTAAACTCTTGATGAAATAAGTCAAATTATCAAGAGATTAAAATATAAACAGATGGAACATAGGTACATAGTTTTCTAAATCAGAAAACTATTTTAAGCGTTCTATGGTCCTTAGTGCGACAAAAATTATATTTTCATTTACTCAAACTCATCATTTGTGAAATAGCTTAAACTATGTACTTAAGTATAAAAAAAGTTAAAGTTTTAAACTACACATATATTTATAAGGTAAATATACTGACTAATACATGTCTGTAAAATTTTGTAATTAGCTTACTGAACTATTTATTATGTTCCAAATTTAAAATATACACTAAATTAAGTTGTAGAATACTGAAATAATTGATGGTATTCATACTATTTTAAAATGGTATGTTTCAAAATATAATCAAATTTTATCATAATTTTTTACTTAAGCTTTTGATGTTAGTGTCTTGCTTATTTTTTTTAGACGGTTTTATTTTGAATTAAACCATTCCACATCATTTAGATCTTATATGATGAGCAAGATGACCCGAATGTACTGACCTGCATACAGCCCGAATGGGCTACCCGATCGGCACAGCCACACGTCAACATCGAATATACGTGGCTTATGTCGTTGGTGTTTGGCAAGATGAGCCGAATGTACTGACCTGCAAACAGCCCGAATGGACTACCCGATCGGCACTGCCCCACGTCAACATCGAATATACGTGGCTTATGCCGTTAAAGTTTTGGCAAGATGAGCCGAATGTACTGACCTGCATCCAGCCCGAATGGACTACCCGATCGGCACTGCCACACGTCAACATCGAATATACGTGGCTTATGCCGTTAGAGTTTTGGCAAGATGAGCCGAATGTACTGACCTGCACACAGCCCGAATGGACTACCCGATCGGCACTGCCCCACGTCAACATCGAATATACGTGGCTTATGCCGTTAGAGTTTTAGCAAGATGAGCCGAATGTACTGACCTCCATACAGCCCGAATTTTTCAGCATGGCGCGCCGCTCACGCGTGCGTTTCGGACGCTCAACACGACGTCGGACCGTGTAGATTTGTTTTCCTGTTCACTGAATGAATTCACTCAGGTTCGCATATAATGTATGTAGTGTTAATATGTAAAGGTTTATTGTTAATGTTACCTGGTATGTGTGTTTGTAATTGTACTTGGTGTATATAACTGCTTATTGGATTTCTTTTTCTTTGTTTAAATGTGTGTCTTAATAGTAGTTCTTAATATTGTGTGTCGGTGGCAACGCTATTGCATTAGAATTAAGTTTTTGTAACGATAGCTGTTTGTTTAGAATTAATTAAATAAATAAAATATATTTTTTATATAAAAGATATACTTATTACAAGGCGCAAGCGTCTTTTGTGACCAAATTACAGTTTGGTTGATGAAATCTGTGCTTGGTATCGCTAATGTCCAAATCAACCATGTGCATTATTTGCTTTCTCTCTTTCATTCATTGTTGTGAGCAGGTGAGAACCAAAAACCTTGTATGTTAATAAGTAACTATAAATATAAAATTGATTTTGAGTGGGATTATATCTCTTTAAAATAATTGCTAGACATTCTACACTTCTTAATAACCAATAATGGAATAATTGAACCACCAATTGGCAGGATAATAAAGCCAAAAAATTAGGAACGTAGATAATCTAAAATAATAATTTAAATATTACATATGAATGAAGTGAGGGGAAAATCAGTTAATACTGTACTAAAATAAAGTAAAAAATAAATATATATTGTATAATGAAATAAAGCAGACAAGTTAGATTATAGACAAAATAATCATAAAAGTATATATTATTATATAAATATTTATTGGAAATATTGAATAGGTAGTAAACAACGTCTTCATCGTAACCAGCTGTTTCAGTTATTGCAGTAGGCACGAACTTTTTGGCGGGAGAGTGTGACTCTAGTTGTTTATAAAACTAAGTGGTCTTAATTCATTTAAAGTAGATATAAAGGGGAAATTATAAGTTAAGCCACAAATTTCTTTATTGGCCAAGTGATAAAACTTCTAATTTTATAACTAAGCCACGGGCAAATGATATAGCCTGTAATACACTAATTCGTCGTTTTTGCAACGCCTACTAAATATTCTATAGAAAGCGTAATAGTTAAATTTGGGTTATAACATAAGTTAATGTTAGGCTGCATTTATCGCAAGCACGAGCGTGGTGCGGGAGCACCCGGCGAAGCGCCATAATCAAAATTGGATGGATGATAATTCAAAATTTTATAGCAAAACCATCATGTAACAACATATTTTTAGTGGCTAAGATAGTATCGTTCAGACGCTCGCAAATTGTGGCTGACTTAGTAATTTAGAAGGCAATGTAGATTTTTAGAGGCGGATAATGCTATTAAAAAGGAGTCTGTTTAATTAGCAGACGATATAAAGCATTTCTTTTTATATCTAGAGCTAGAAAATTATCAGAGATCTAACGACATCAATCTCCTTAAAAAGTTATGGTAATGTACCTTCAATTACGTAAAGTATGTATTCTCTAAATTCTATTGCGTAAGCACTTAAACGGTACACATGTTCTGTTTATATGTAGAAGCAAAAATCAATGAAATGTTCTTTAATAATTGAATGGGTATATTATACAAGAATAGTCTATGACCAACAAACGTCTGGGAAGGCTACCGGCGGTTTTAATCGGTAAGAAACCCAAATGACTTTCAGACTGTAAAGTTTGTTTTGAATATTTTCCCCTTTAAAAAACGTATCCTTTAAAAAGGTATCTATTGATCTATCATATTTTTCTATTTATCCAGCTAAAAGAGAAACAAAATGATAATATTAAAGAATATATAAATGTATTTAAAAAAACTCACTCCATAGCCGATAGATCCATGTCAACTTCTTCTCCAGTACATAATGGAATTTTCTTCTTCTTATTTCGCCTACTCTTGCTATGGCAGGTGATGTCCGCTTTGACTACGGTATTTTCAATTTGAAGCGTGTGCTTGAACGTTCCGTCTAACTCTTGAAGTTGCACCAGTAATGGTCCAACATACTTTCTTATGCCTCGCTCGTGTACGCAATCTTGACGGATTTCCAGTTCTACCGTGTTTCTGAAATAGGAAATAAAAGGTTATTGACTTGCCGAGCTAACAGATGCAGATAAGAAAAGTTTTGTTTAGACATAAAGAAACAATGTGAATTTATTTTGAAAAAAATATACCCGTGAAGTTTCTTGCCAGTTCTTCTTCACGAAGGTTTTTTCGAACTGATGGTATTTATGTTTTACTTGACGTAAGAACCAGTAATTGTCAATGTTGAGAAATAAATATTTGAATTTGAATTTTATATCCAAAATAAATGATAAATATAAATTTTTGAAATGGAAAGGTTTAAATGTTTTACCTACCACAAACCCAGCTGATATGGTTATAGAGGAAATTTTAGCTCATCTTTGCGCGGTTCTATGATTGCGGTGCTGGTAAATTTCCAACCTAATTTTGTGTGGCAGTGACTAGTGATGGCAATTATTGCGAATTTGAAATAATATAACGAGCATGCAAAAATATATTCCTATTTGCTATTGTTATTTCCAGGTATCTACTTACATAGATAGGTCCTACCCTGACTTAATAGGCTAAGTAGAAATCGTTGTACAGGTGCAGATACGCATTCGAATCTCCTGTAGTGCTCGTACTGACGTATGCGGGGCGCCAACGGGGCGGTGTGCTGATTTCGAGTTCTATCGAATGTTTCTCCATAACGTTAATCGTACAAACTTTAAAAGTGTTCGAGTGATTGCGAGTATGAGTTACAAGTGAATCTGCGTTTACTCGACAATTCATATCGTAAAACTATTTTATAATGTTGGCTATACGCTTACATCAGCAGCACGCCCGACCGTGTTTAGAAGAACATTTTTATAGGTTTTCTTTATAAATGCTACTGTCAATTAAAACTGATATGGTTCATGCTTGTTTTTGTCAAACGAGTTGGTGTTTGAAAATAATAGAAGAATTTTATTTACTCTTTTCAAAATGAAGACATTCCCATTTATTGGTGACTTTTTGAAGCAGTAAGTTATAACTTTTATTAGGTATGTAACATTACATGCATTTGGTACTTTTGGAGGCTGCTTAAGAATCTTAGAATTTTCATAAAACAATGCACTTGCTTTTTTGCACCCAAATATAGATGTAAACTAATTTAGTTTATTAATTTACTGAATTGTCAGACTGAGATAAAACACAGAATAAAATTGTACAAAATATATCGCGACAATGTCTTCTTATTGATGAACAAACACTATATGTACCTACACTAAATACAACATATTCCATCTTTATTTAAATTTTAAAAAGTAATTACGTAATTGTAAAAAGCTTTACCTACCGAATTATAATCTATTCTAATAATTTACAAACATTTATTACTTCGCTAAACTACACCTTATTAAACCGTACCCTAACACTAATCAATTTAAATTTTAAAAAAAAGTTATATTCTAAAGATTTACTTTGAGCAAACTATAACGAAGTTGAAACAACTAACCACAAACCCTGTACACTAGAATTTTCTTAATATTTGTTGAAAAGTTCCATGTATATACAGTCCAACCATCTATCTAACTGATGAGCGTCGCTAGTATCGTTGAAATGTTGCCATTTTATTCAACAGCATACTATTTTTAAAACTTATAATAATATAAACTTATAAATATAATATAACTATAAAGACCAAAGCTAGTGAATTATATAAATGGCAAGTAAATCTCAAGATGAGAGCAGAATTTGTAGAAAAAAATCCATTTCATAACAGCTTGATCGGACTATTATTACGATATCTCCCGATGTATACACTCTTTATGGTTCATTGACTCGCGTTCGTTTTGTTTCAAATTCTTTCGCCAACGGCAATCATAGTCCGTCGAAAAGACATTAAGCATTCGCTGCGATCTCATCGCAAACCAGGGCCGCGCGCAAAGATGAGTTGAAGTATCTAAACATCTTTGCTGTATTCAATTCAATTAAAGAATAACATACCTTTTTCTATTAAACACAGAAGTTAATGAAAACTTTGCATGTCCACCAGTACGGACCCATTGGTCTACAAACACAGCCATATCCTTTCCAGTCACGGTGAATATCGCCTTCACAAAGAGATTCGTAGACAAAAGCAAATGGCCCCACATTCCGCTGCCAATCTTAGTATTTGCAGCGTTAGTAGCCAAAGATAACTGCTTATTAAATACTTGTAGTAAAAGTTCTTGGCCAATGCGCTGCTCTAGCATTCTAAGCACAAGGTGCGATTTTTTACACATAATCTGAAATAAAAAAGAATCGTAAAAGATTTTTTACTTACAATCTATTACAAGCTGTGGTAATTCATCAATTCTCATGTCAAGCACATAGTAGAATGGAATATTTACTTTACTCAGAATATTCAACAACTTATTAACAAGTTATGTGGTTATTAAGTTACAAGGTTATTTTTAGCTATCGACATAGATATCGTGTAAAGCTAAAACATTTTTCTCCATTTTCTCGAAAGATTATTAATGTATACCTGAGCTTTATATACTATTACAAAGGTAATTTTACTGGTAATACATCCATGGTTTATAATTTCTTTATAAGTATATATCAGAATAGATAGTCGAGATAAATTGTTTTACTTTGACAATAAACATCGATCTTCTAAAAAATATCAAAGCAAAACAAGGTAAACATACATAGTTTTTTAATTGACAGTGCTCAACTAGACTAAGATACTTACATAATATAAATGACTACTCTATACAAAATTAAGCTTTGATCAATGAAACGTACTTAAATGCTTTTAGAATATTTTTTTTAATTTAAAACCCAGCTAGGTAATACAATCATCTCAATCATCACAATATCGCTATTTCAATATTTATATCAGTTGTATTATATTAATATCAGTTGAAATTGTTAACGCAGAACTGTTGTTGTGATGTTGTTTATAATATTTAGTTAGGTTGATCATTAATTTATTTCTATTTACACTAATTTTCCTTTAAATATACTTACTATTAAAACTTTAATAAACACCCGGCACTTCGAAAAAGTTATCGGTTATGAGTAGAAATGTCAACAGACACGTGTTTTTGGCTTGAGCACCGCGCACTCTCTATAGCATACGTAATATACTATAAATAAAAAAGAGTTAGATATACTATGCAGTGACAGCCATCATTTTGCGATTGAATGCATTTATACTATTTCCATTTCTTTATTTTCTCGATGACAGTTCTAATTTGATATAATGCTCTCTAGCTCCATCCAATAGCTCCATCCTTGTCAGTTTCTCCGACTCTGGTATTATATAACCTTGCACGTGTGTAAACGTCATATTTTTATAAAATAATGCATACATAATGTAAAAAAAATGCTCGCACGAGGTTACACCGGATCTATAATCGAGAAAATAAAGAAATGGAAGTAGTATAATCAACCAAAAACAATGTAACTCGAGCGTTGTCAACGTTAAACACTGTATCAAAGTTTTAGGTTTGTAAGACGATCAAGCAAGAACACTGTAATTATTGAATAGCGTGTTATAACACGACAAATCTGAGATTTTTTTAGGATACCGAGTTTTGGAATACTTTATATCTCAGTATCGAAACGTGTGATCGAAAAGTAATAAATACCAGGGTATCAACGACGAACAAACGATTTAAACACTGTATTTGCTTATATAGTGTTTTAGCTTTACACGACAGAAGGTCGACATAGGCGCTAAAAAAATTATGTCCTTTCATAAAAAGCCATAACTAGATAACAAATCTACCTGAATTCGAAACCAACAACATACCAACGAGAATCTATTATAAATGTTCCACCGTACAGTATTTTAGACCCAAACAATCTTAAAATCAAACTGCTGTATATGCTGCCATCTATAAGCACAGTTATTCCATTTTTTATTGATGTATTTGTAATTAAAATACATAAATAATAAATAAATACCCACCTCAATATACCTCGGGGACATAGTATGGACATTTCTGACAGGGAAATAGAAAACGTCTTTAGGTTCGACACGGGCGCCGCTCATCGGCAACTGCCATGGATCAAGAACTATTCCACCATATTGTTCTTCGTAACTTACTACCTGTAAGGTACATGTATTAATAAAAATATATTCTAGTAGTAGGAAAAAGCATAGAAACATTAGCAAATAGTCAAAAAAATTTAGTTATCTATAGATTCGTTAAAGAGGAAAGTAGTTAATGATTCTAAAATGAATTGTACTTGGCGTAATCTCAAACCTGGTATTTCTATGTTACAATTTTAATGACCTTGATAATCTACTTTCAACTGAATTAGAAATCTAGAGAAGGACTTGTGTCTACAATAACTTCAAACAATGTTTCATGCATTAATTTTGTTTTCACAAAAGTATAATTGTTATTATGTATGTGTTCTAGATGCTATAAGCCAAAAGATGATGTTAAAAGTCCGGCAATTACAAGGTTTTCCGAGCATTTCGGCACTTGTATTTATCATAACAATATACCTAAAAATCATCATGGTATTTTTGGATTACTCCATGATTACTGGTAAAAATAATTAATAAACAAGTAACATTTATTTCCAGAAAAGAGCGATGATTTTTTATTGATGGTCATTCAAAAAAATTATCATATCAGTTTCCTTATATTATCACTCTAGGCTATGCCCATAGATTTTATTTATTTATTTCAGAAGTAGGTATATTCTTTTATTTATTTCATAAAGGTACTGAAAATAAATAATACCTCTTGCAACTCCTGATGTATCCAGTATCTATATTCGTTATTACCAAAACATTTCTTTGAGTAAAGACCACATAGATATTGTGGTATCCCCTTAGCAAGCCACAAATCGGACCAATTCTGCATAGTAATGAAGCAGCCAAAAAATTGTTCTGCTACTGCTTTTGCCATGGCTTTTCTACTGATGTATGTTTGTTCAATGATAGCCATAGAGTGTAAAAGGTGGGTACTCATAACTGACATTGTAGTATAGGCAGTAGCGTCATCTTCGGTCTGAAAAATTTGTAAGAGTTTTGAGTAAATTCAAATCTTATTTTAATCAGTATGTATATACTGATTAAAATTAATACATACTGATTAAAATTACTACATAAACGTCTTAGTGTGATCTCAGGTTACTTTTGTCTGTGCTAGTTTGGACAGTCTTTAGCCTATTGACAGTTTTTGAATAGACAGTGCTTTAAATATTCAAAGTTACTGAATGGAAATGTTTACTCGTTTGAGTAGTTGTGGTAAAAAGACTAGGCTTGCATTTACTTTTTCTTATACTGCTTCAGATAGTATGTAAACATAATTTTTTTTTTTATCTTACTTCATCAACAAAGACTTGTTTGTAGCATGGATATGGGTATCTTGTATTCAATGTTTCTTCATAAAACTCAAAAGCTTCATGTAAATAACGAACAGTGTTCTTCAATATTTGCAACAAGTTGGGCAGGCAGTAATGGGTCACTTCATTCATGTGTGGGTCCACATAAGTCTCAAATGGACTGTAATTTAGAGAAAATAAATAATTATTAGGATATTTTGTAAGGTATAATAAGCAGGAATAGGTTCTTAGAAATTGCTTTGATTTAATCAAAGTTTATGTTTTTTAGTAGAGTTGGATCCAGTGTTAATCTTTTCGAAAGCTACTGAGCAAAGACATAAACATACCTGAGATATTTAAAAATAAACTGGCATACAAAAAAGGTTTTAAATTCAATATATATACTTTCTCAAAATCATAAAATATTTATAATAGAATATTAAGATAAATTTAAAAAGATGTCTATTAAAACATTTACAAGCTGTCTTCACTAGATCCTTGCCTCTACTCAAATATAAAAATAGATACCTAAAGAAAAATGAAATTTTTACAATAATAAGCTCACCCAACAGCCAAAGCAATATTAGGGGCACAGGCTGGTGTGTTCACAACATAATGGAAAGTCTTCCTTCTATGGTCAGGTGTGTAGATTACATCCATTAACTCCCCGCAGGACACAGCAGTAAGTGACTCATCCACTGTATACTCTAACTTCCAAGTACAGGGTTCCGCAAAACTGTCTACACATGGAAACCATAGCCTAGCTGAGTGCCCATAGGTGAACATGTGAGCTGATTTCTGAAATGTGAAGGGCAATTTATTGAAAATAAATTAGATGTAATTCCTTAAACATGTTCCCACCCACAAACATAATGTTTTGAGAAAATCATGTTTTGAATTCATTCTTTTATTACCTTATGAAATTTCTTTATTACATATATTAAACACATTAAATGATGGCGGGTATGATAAAAATAAATTCTAACTGTATTATTAGGTACCTAAAACAAACAATTACTTTATAATTTTTTGTACGCTTAAAAATGGGCTGTGGAAATCTGAATTTATAAACAATATTCCAACCCACTTATTTTCAATTGAAAAAATTCTTAAAAACTAAAACTCTTTGAATCTGTTGTACAGCACCGAGCAGAAAGTTGACTGTTGTTGCCAATTATCTGAAGCTGAAAAGTAAGTTTGAGGATGGAGCCAGAAAATAAAAAAAACAGCAAAAAAAAGGAATGTAATTGTGTCTACCTATAATAAATAAATGTCTACCGCGTAATTGAAGGACCTTTTTTTATTGTAAAGAAGGGAATACAAGGACCTGCCTGGAGCGACATGGGGTAACTTTATGCCTTCCGAACTGAGCTGCACTACTGTCATCTACTGTCATCATTGATGCTCTCTCATCCATGTTTAAATTCAGCTTTCCTCTTTTTTATCATTGTATACGACGGAACAGATGTTCCTAAGTAACCACCATATCTTCATGAATCTACTTTGGAGTAAGTGTTTCTTGTGGAGGTATTTGATCACGGCTCGATGCTCTAAACTATCCATTTTCAAAATTAATGAAACTTACCCTCACTTAATGTTCAATAAAATAAATAATTACTCGTGTATCTCAGAGAAAAATTTCCCAGAGACTATGAAAGAGTCTAGGTTTCATATGAGGGTAGTTTTATAACAATATGACAACGCTACCGATGTTAGGCAGCAAACTTTTCAATCCACCCTCATAGAAAATTTCAAACCTAAAAAGGCCTAGGTGCAGATGAATTCACAGCAGACATCAGGACCCAGGGAGCTTTCTTGGCTGTTACCAACAAATGACTGCAGTTACCAAATTGTGGAAAGAAACATTATCATATTGCGGAAACCAGGCAAAGCCAAATACCGTGTCCCAAAGTCTGACAGGCCAATAGGTTTACTGCCAATATTGGGGAAGATCCTGGAGAAAATGCTGATGGCTCATATTATTTGGCTCCTAGTTCATTTGGAAATAATCCAAGTAATCTATACTGCAGCTTAGAGCCCATTATAACTTTCACAGCTGCCTCCTGGGCATTAACTATACAGCAGCGGAGTAAACTTAACGTTTTTAAAAGACACTTTGCTCAAAACCTTATGCAAGGCAAACCGCACCGCAAATTAACGTTATTAACTCCAGTTTATTTTAAAAAAGGAGGCTATTCTGTCAAATTCTTCTTTTACTATTTGTTGTTCTTCTTCAGTCTCTGGAAATCGTATTAACTTCCTTTGCAGACCCACAATAGCTTCTGACACTCTCTTTATAATTCGACTTCAAGTAGAAATACTAATGCTGTTTAGATCTGCTATAGATAATAATTGATTGCCTGTTGCATAAAATAGAAGGGCACACAGCAGTTGGTTAATCAGTGCCTCAGATTTATTTCCGTAAATAAGATACAAGTAGGTTACAAAGTTACATAAATAAAATTAAAAACAAAATTAAGCAAGTAGTAATAAAACTTTAAGGTACTTACCTGTCATCGTAGAATTCTAACAAATGTTCAATCTTTTGCAATATAAATAAAACACTTTCTTTTGATAACCTGTATCTTATGAAAAAGTCTTTGTCCAAAAATTTTTAAAATCCTCATCCAAATTTTGGTCACTTAAAAATTTTATATCTTCAATTGCTTCTAAATCATCAAATAAATCGTGGTCTCTATCTATTTTTGCCACTAGGAGTAATTATTGTTTGGAAGTTGGAAGGGTATCTCACAAAATAACCTTAAAATATGTGTCATCAATTCATCCCCTAAATTATAAGGGCTCTCTGATGCTTAAGGTGACACTTAAACGTAACTTATAAAAAGTTAGTTTAGTGTAGCAGGTTTTAGTTTCAACTATAAAACTTTTGTCTCACATTGCGTCTAGTAATACAATAACAATGTATAAAACTATTCTTACCTCCACTAAAGTCCCTTCACCTTCAGGCACAACAAAATGCATTCCACCCTGAGGTGATTCTAATGAGAACTCAATCCCAATCCGTAACCCTCGACCTTCACCAACAAGATGGGCTGCCTCTTCTGGAATCTGAATATGCAGTTCTCCAGAATTGTGATCAGGATCAATCTTTTGTGCAGCTGACAAATGATACTTGGAGAATACTTCCAATGACCGCCTGGAACATAATAGTTAATGAACATAAAATTTTTGTAAATTTTACTATCAATGACATAAAAAAAATTAAAAAACAGGGTTTTCAGCTATTAAAATTATCAAAAGTACTTACGTGGAAGGATCTGCTTGACATATATCCAAAAAGGGGTCAAAGTATTGAAAGTTTGCTTCATATTGATCATTTAAACAGACACGATAAATTCGACTTTGTTTTGCATTTAAACGAATGTAACGTAAATTATCCTTCAGTGGTACAATAGTTAATTCTACAAACCCCTGAAAAGCACAAACTGATTATTAAAATGACTGATGAGATTGTACTAAAATATATACATATCAAAATGTTTGATTGTTTCATATAATTACAAATTAATACTCTTATAATGAATATATTTTTAAATTGCTTTACAAATATTGCAAGTTATACAAATTCATCGTTTTTTGTACTTACGATAACACTTCGTCTTTCAAAGCTAATGCCCGTAAGACTTAAAATCTGATGAGCTGTAAAGAAAAATGGTATATTGTTAGATTAAATCACGTCTAAACTGAACGCTAAAAATCATGGTAACTAATAAGATACTTATAATTTGAATGGCCGGCAATTGTCCCCAGTTCGCTCTTTCTTCATTGTCTTATTATTAACTATCTTTCGTTTATCTAATCACTCATTTAAAAAACTCGGGATATTTCATTTGTCTGTAATTGTTTCTAAAACGTTTATTGTGTGATTTTTTGGGTGTCGTGAAAAGCAGTGTTTACTACTTTACTACTTTCATTTCATTGCGTTTGATTGACTGATTGATTTGGTGCGTTCTGATCATGTTCTGATTGCCGATTATATCGCTCAGAGCACTCATACACCCGTTCCGAATACCTGTAAGCGCGGTTACGACGGATATCGATACGTCATCAATGACGTCATAAACGCCATCTTCCCGCTCACAGTGCCCAACTTACGAAGCATGGTCACTCTAAGCGATCTGTAAAAACTGACTCATGACATTTCTTTGTTGTTTTTTTTTTGTTTAGGCAATTAAAGATGTTAGGAGCTTGCTTATTAATTTCTAACAATATAAAAAATGACTCCTAATACTTACAATCAGGGCCGAAAATCTTAATGAAGATATAACTTTTGATTTCAGTGAGGAAAAATTGGAATATTAGCGCGTTATTTACCATTGAGATTGATATTACAAAAATAATACTTTTGTCGCGGTAATCGAATCGCAACGGTTAAGAGCAGTTTTAGCGCAGATAACGCTGTGTCCGCCAATCGGAACGCACTCATTGACAATCACTGCTGTATGCATAAGAAAAAAACTGTTCCATAAGAAAAGCTTATCAGAAAACTCGCGTTACGAAAAGCTGGTCCGAATATATAAGATACATATTTTAATAAATCTTATATAAGATAGGCTGAAAAGAAAACTAGCTTTCTACAATATAACAAATAACATAAACGAAAAATATAATACATAAATAGTTATTTATTTATTTAATTTTTAGCACCATCTAATAATGTATTCTCTATTTTCCCATAATATATTTTTCCACCATACAAATTACTCATATTTTTCAGAGCTGTCAGAAAATAGCTGATTGGGACAACTTTTGCAACGCTGCCTTCGTTTAGTTTGTTTACTATTTTGCCGAGCTGTTAGAAAATCCCTCTTTACTTTATAAAATTGAAGTTGAAGTAGTCTGATAAAGAAATTATTAAGTTTGTCCCAATAAACAGATAAGATATAACATAAAGGTCTAAAATCGTGAAAAAAATCTGTGGCCTTTAGCATTGTAGAATATTTGCGTTGGAACGAACGTTGAGGGCCTAACCATAGACGATGTTAAAAGTAAAATAAAATCATTCATAATGCCTTTAATTTTCTGCGACTTTTCACGCGAGAGACTCATTTTCGTGAAGGAGTAGAGTAAACACCTCAATGGTTTCCCGACATCTACTGGAGGCGTCTTAACAGCGCGGGCCAGTGCTCTAGCCAATCCAGCGCGGGAAGCCAGCTACTGGATCAATTTCAATCTGCCTTAACGCAAGAAATAACAAGCACTATTAAGAACATGTATGAAAATGTTTGTAAAAATATATTTGAAACTCGATTTATCATGTGTTTTTTTAACTTATGCAGTGTTTATACTTACGAAAATTATCCTACTCTCCTAAAACCCACAAACATATACAACACACTTATTCTATATTGTACTTACACTAAGTAACTTAATTTCTACGATTAATAAATGCACTAATTTGTAGACCTCTACCTTTCTGAAAATGTGATTCAGCTAGTGAACTGTGGCACTTTCCAATAGTATATTCAGTAAACAAAATTCTCTCAGTTTGTTTTCGAATACATTCAAAATACACAGTTTAAAAAGGATACTTCACGTATTAAAAAGGCGAATTTATTCAATGTCCACTTCGTTACCTTAAAGCTGAGATGACCTCGGAAATTTCTGCACAAATGGTTATTTTGTTTTGTACTCTAATCCCTTACTTTTCAATTAATCATTATAGTGTTCTTGCCACATCTTAAAACATTCAGATTTTATTTAACACAACAAATTCAGTGAAATATGATGCAGTTCAACTCCATCAGATACTGCTTCTTCATTTCTATAGTCTAATCTAAGTCTTTCTACATTTTCGTTGCCAGTACGGGTGTTATCGTGTGATCGATTGATTGGTGTGATAGAAACTATCGATTGACGTGGACTGGTCTGTTCTGCCATCGATCGACGTCGACGGGTCGACGACGATGGACGGGCGATCGATTGGTGTGGTGATACCCTTAATAATCACTCGAGGGATATCCGCCTCTTCCAACTCAGGGGTGGTGTCAGACTTTTGCACGCCATCACGACTACTGCAAGCTAGCAGAGTACAGTTACCTTCATATTAATGTATAGGTGCATGGGATTATTTTACTAATAATACCAGCTCAGGGGTGGCGTCAGACAATTGCACGCCACCACGCCTACTGCGGGCTGGCAGAGTACAGTTACCTTCATATTAATGTATAGGTGCATGGGATTATTTTACTAATATTACCAGCTCAGGGGTGGCGTCAGACAATTGCAGGCCATCACGCCTACTGCGGGTTGGCAGAGTACAGATACCTTCATATAAATGTGTAGGTGCATGGGATTATTTTACTACTATTACCAACTCAGGGGTGGCGTCAGACAATTGTAGGCCATCACGTCTACTGCGGGTCGGCAGAGTACAGATACCTTCATATAAATGTGTAGGTGTATGGGATTATTTTACCACTAAATTACCAACTCAGGGGTGGTATCAGACAATTTATAGGCCATCAAGCCTACTGCGACGTCGACTGATCTATTCTGCCATCGATTGACGTCGATCGATTGGTGTGGTAGAAACCGTCGATCGATTGGTGTGGTAACACCTTTATGCCGATATGTGATGAAGCCCATTGTAAAGTTACATGTTTTTTGAGTAACCTTAGTTTTTTTAACAAATGTGAGATAAATCCGAAGTTGCTGAGGCCTCACTTCATTCTCTAAACAATGGAAAAAGTGATCACACCACAGCACACACCATGCCTATCTAAATGGCAAATCCACCGAAACAGAAATAATGGAGCTAGTGGACAGTAAAGAAAACATGCTGGAGGATAAGGCAGTCGCCCTACTCGTCGTCCACCCCCCGAAATAGACCGTGGTGGTTGATAACCTCATTCAAGAACTCAGCTCTGAGCACCACCCTAGTCAACGCTGACTACCTTGTTAAATGCCACAAGCTGTCTTTCTGCATTGTACAACAATAGTGCAATAGACAGAGTCGGTCCGTCTATGCAGACAAGACCACAATTGTTCCATTCACAAAGGAGCAAAAGCAAGAAAGACTGTTTTGATTTCTTTTTGTGTACCTAAGTTTGTGTTTAATGTATAATTATGATATTGTTTTTTGCAGTGAATACTCATATACATGTGAATTAAAAAGAAAACCCGATAAGGAGTCTAGACAGTGTTTTCGTATCGTTCCAAGAAGTCCGTTTGTTGATAGTTAAGTCACGCATGCATACATAATATCATCATAATCATAATAAAAGAAGAAGAAATTATTTTGCAAATTATATTACAGACCAGGTTGTATGGCATAATTCCTTACCATTCTTATAAAATAAACGTTAAAAAAAATATTTATAACATGGTTCATTAAAGAAAGGAAATGGCGGCTTGTACTTGCATTGACAGGTAGTACAGTTAGCATACAAATTTTCAAAAGATTTTTTTCAATTCAAAAATAATAAAAAAAGATCGGGTTTTCAAACTTGCTCCTGACGGCGGCTTGTCGGTGTGAAAGTTTGAAAGACACGTGGCGCCATCCATTATCATTAGAACGTTTTTGTTTTTTTCATCGGAAACAGTGCTTTTTTCGGGATGAAAGGACTAGAGATGATTGAATATATCGCTTAACAGATATTAGGTTATTATTAGTATATTATATTCATACACATTACCCGATAATAGTCAAATAATAGCGAGCCGATTATTTATATTCGTAAAAGTTCGGAAAGAGTTTTTACTGTCCTTGAAACTATTATAATCGTATGGAATAAAGATTGCGTGCTTTTGTTTTGATTGTTCACTTAAAGTTCATACAAACTGCGACATGGATACGCATGCATGAAAAAAAAATTTGTGTGTCCGAAATCTCTTTTCAAGAATTTCATTTCGAGCGCGGTACGCCGCGACGTTGCTAAACCGTTGCGGCATCAAGTCAAGAAGTAACTTAGTCGGCTCGAGCGAGCGCGTAGATGATGATGTATTTCTATCATCGAATATAACGCTTTACCAATATTAGGTTATCGTGCCTATTATTCGGTAACAGTCAAATAATAGGGTTAGTTTTCCGTCCGATGTTGTTCTAATACTACGCAATATTCATTTAACCTTTATTAGTTTGTATGTATGTATATTTTTTACACAAGAGTTAGTTATATAAGAGAATCGCATATAAATATATATGACATATTGATGAGAGAATTATATTATACAATGCGAAAGTTTGCTTATTTATTAGTTTTTATGTAGGTACTATTTGACTGTTTTGCAGGCTCAAACTGCTAAACCGATTTTAATGTTTGGTATGGTACTGGATTTCTTGGATTAGGTCTCAGATTAACACATAGGTACGCTACTTGTCAACCCGAAAGAGTAATGTGTTAATAAAACTAGCGAGTATATAATATTAATTAATGGTGATTAAATTTGCCTTCATACTTCAACAGGCATTAACATTAGACACGTCTGACTAAACTAAATGAATATTTGAAAAAATTAGGCGTTATTTACTTTTTCTCAGATTATTATAAAAATATTGTGTATTTTTTACAATTTTCATTTGATCGATGTCGATTACGTGCTGTCACTCTGCTTATCCATGTAACTTCCATACAAAACGCGAAGTGTATGCAACGCATTGATAATGTTTGATCGAATACGTCCTTGGTACACTATCGCGTAGCGCTGCGCGGCCCGGCGAAGAGTGCGAGCGATGGATAACACGCAAGTTTGGCAACGTCGCATTGTCCTGTGACGCGACGAAGCTCGCTCACTATTATTTGACTAATATAGATTTACCTAATACCATAACATTCATATTACCTAATATGTGTACTAATAATAACTATTACGTATAACTGTTACGAATATATTAGTCACACCTCTAGAAAGGACCTTATGTCAATTTTTTGTACACCTGACAAAGTAAATAACTTCCAGAAGAATCCTTATTATGTTATTGGTTAAAATAAAACACGAATATTATTTAAATCAAGACTAATATTTCACTCACAGCGATATCGATACGTCATCAATGCCGTCATAAACGCCGCCATCTTCCCGCTCACAGTGCTAAAGCTACGGAGCATGGTCGCTGTGAGCGGCCTGTCAAAACTGACACATGACGTTACTTGTTGATGTTTTTATTAGTCGATTAAAGATTTTAAAATGCCTGCTTATTAATTTTCTTGTGTAATAATATAAAAAAATGGCTCCTGCTTCATTCAGGGTCAAAGATCTTAATGAAATTGTAACTTTAAACTTAAGCGACGAACAATCAGAATGTTAGCGCGATATTTACCGTTGCGATTGCAATAGCACTAATAACACTTTTAGCGCGCTCAAACCAATTGGAACGGTTTTTAGCACTTTTAGTGCTGTGAGCGCTGTAATCGGCAAACGGAACGCAGCATTTATAATTTGTACTGTGATTTGTACTATGGCAACATCGAAGAAATAAGCTGTCAAAATATCGAAAAGGAGAGAAGGCTGAAGCGATTTATTTACTGAAAATATAGATTTTGTGTCTTATTTTGTTAAATATAGAATTTCTTGAGAAAATTACCTTACAACTTTTAAGCCAAAGTGATTTTCATGTTTTATACAACTTGGAATGACCACAATGTGGGACTCAACTCATTTTGCTTGTTTATTACTGTACATATTTTCCTTTCAAATAATCGCGAGTAACTCTCGCACCTCCAATCTGTGGAAGTTAAATGATGAGGGCATTATCATTGACGGAGCAGCAGTGCCCCAGGTCTGTTACATTTTGTCCTTATTTTTAACATTTTATATAATCATAATTCGTATAAAATATTTTCCATTTCAACACCATCTGCTCCAATTTTTTTGACTTAAGTACACCGCGCGGATAACATTCAATCTGAATTTGTTAAACCAGGATGAAGGGGAAAAAGAAATTAGTGAAGATGACACAGTGTTTAACATAATAACTTCTACAGTGTACTATGGGAATACTTGGACGAAACATGGCTTTGACATGTTCTGTACAGACTGTCAAGGATATGAACAACAAAGGTATGATATATAAAAAGAATATTTCTGTTATTGTAATTTTTGTTACAATATATAAATTTTGATTATGTTGATCAGAATGTATGTACCTAATATAGAGCTTTGCATATATAGTATGCAAAATTAAAATTCTTAACTTATGAATATCCCTGTTCTTTTTCTTAATTTTAAAATATAATATCTGAAATAAACAAATAATATAATCTTATTTAGACTATTATACTATTCTAAGTTGAAAATGTTGACTAGATAACTTGAACATTGAGCTTTCAAAATTAAAACTTTCTTACAGCTGGTTTTTTCTGGAAACAATTTCAAATCCATTTGAGTCAAAAATTACAGTAATTATATTTTCCAGGTCTACCTCAGATAATGGAGATGATAGCACAGCTGCAGAACTTAATGGAGAAACTGATGATGAGTACTTAGATTGCGGCAAAGCAGTTAATTTTACTTACTATGATAATTTAGTTGGAGTTGCTAGGAGACATAGACATCCTAATGTACCTGAACCACAGGTATGAACATAATACTATATTTTCTTGTTTGTCTTATTCTTAAAACTAATTATTAGTCAATAATTGCCAATAGTGTTATCTACTACACTTGGTGCACCAAGGCCAGAATAACTTGCGAGTTGTTCAGTCTTTTGTAGTCAATCTGCATACAAGGGAAGACAACACTGCAGTTGATTCAACTGCGAATCTGAGCTTGCACCAAGTTTCCTGACTGTACCAAAATTTAAAATCAACAATCAAAGAAACAAATTTTTGACAAATCAATAAGCTTATTTTGGAATATTTTAAATTAAATTTTTGTCTTTTATCTCATCTGATGGAAAGTAATTATCAAGTCCATAGTGGTACATGGATCGGTCCAAGAGACTATTCACTATGCACTTAAAAATCCCGGGGCTATTTATATTTGGAAATACGACAGACACAGACAGTCCATTCTTCGGAGAAACAAATGAAAAAAGGGCCATTAAATCATTTTGTCCAACATTTTTACTGTACTTAGCCTAAGAAATTTTGAGTTTATTCAGTTTATTTTGTCTAATAGGTAGCCCTAATATTTACGAAAAAGAAAAACTATAAGCACGGAGTAACAGAGCTTGATGTAAATGCTCTGGAGAAACGTCTTAAGAAAGCAAAAAGGGAGAAACCGAAGTCTGTTCAATTGTACAACCAAATCGGAAACTTCTGGAGAATAAAAGGAGATACAAGACAGTCAATTGAATGCTTTAGAAGGGCATTGGCTGTCTCACCGTATAATGCAGAAGTAAGTGACTTTTAATTTTTTTGTTGTATTGTTCTGCGTGGACAGATATTAATTTAAATAATATGTTGTCCTTCCTTCTGACAACAACAATGTGTTGGCTTATTTGTGCTTTTGATAAAGAGGAATAAGGTCTGCCTCCTTTACCATAAGTTCAGAGCTTAAATCCTGTGTCAATTAGATGCACAAAGTTATTCTGGCCACAAATTCAAATTTATTTATACATAAAAGTAAGGTACAAAAGCTTGTAAAAATATATATATTAATTAGTAACACATACTATGCTTGTCAACAGCTTGCAAAGTATAAACAGGTTATTCAAAAATTCCAAACATTATATTAGGTCTTTACCTATGAAATTGCCGTTTTTCACGAAATAAATGAAGCGTAATTTTTTTATATATTTTTTATATCTATTAATCAAAATAATCACCCATGCAATCAATGCATCTTTGCCAACGCATTGGTAGCTTATTGATGCCTTTCTTGAAGAAATCAGCTGGGCGGGAGGCAACAAATTCTTCAAAGGCATTTAGTACTGCCTCTCGGGTATTGAATTTTTTTCCCGCCAAGAAGTTATCCAAATTCTGAAAAAAGTAGAAGTCTGTAGGCGCAAGGTCTGGTGAGTACGGCGGATGACGGAGAACTTCCAACCCCAACTCTTGTAGCTTGGAGACTGTCTGCTGTGCAGTATGAGGTCGCGCGTTGTCGTGCAGGAGCAGTGGAGCCGAACGATTGACCAAAGCTGGTTGGAGACGTGCGAGCTTCTCCATCATTGTGTTCAGTTCTTCACAGTACACATCTGCAGTAATGCTTGTCCCGTTTGGCAAGAAGCTGTGATAAATTACGCCCGCGTTAGACCACCAAACAGTGAGCATCACTTTTCTAGGGGTAAGTTTTCGTTTAGGGCATTGTTTGGGTGCTGAACCAGGGTCCAACCAACTTGCTGAGCGCTTACGATTGTCAAACAGGATCCATTTCTCGTCACAAGTAACAATGCGGTTCAGAACTCCTTCATTTGTATGCCTGCTGAGCAGTGCAAGGCACGTCTCCACGCGTACTTCGCGCTGGCGGTCATTGAGTTCGTGGGGTACCCATTTGTCAAGATTTTTTACCTTGCCAGTTTGACGCAAATGGACCAATATTGTTTTGATGCTAACGTCGAAAGCTGCTGCTAATTCAGCCGTGGATTGAGTTTCATCAGCTTCCACAATTGCCTTTAATTCGTCATTGTCGACCAAAGTTTTCGGACGACCACGGGGTTCATTTTTCAGGTCAAAATTTCCAGAACGGAAGCGGGTAAACCAATAACGGGTGGTGCGTTCGTTTGTAGTGTTCGCTCCGTAAACGTCCTTGATGTTGCGTGCCGCTTGTGCCGCTTTGCTGCCACGACGGTACTCGTACTCCATAATTACTCGAATTTTTAACTTATCCATGATGACGAAAAATGTTCGAATGCGTTGAAAACAAAACACTAACTATTAAACAAATGACGATTTTAGAAAAAGAATTCCATGTTTGTCAAATAAAATTAATTTGAAATTAGAATTATCAGTCAAAAAAAAAATATTTTCATTTGAAATGGCCAGTACGGCAAAACGGCAGTTTCATAGGTAAAGACCTATTATTAATATGAATGATTCAATACAGAAATCAATAAACTTGCATTTCTTAATTTTAAATTTTCCATGTGTTATTGCTATATTATTTGCCATGTGATATATCTGTTATGAGTTATCTCCTAACTGTATGGACAGCCACAAACAAACCTTAGTTAGTTTGGGATTGGATCAAATAATTAAGGGTTCAAAAAATCTGTGAATTTTAGTTTATAATTTATAATTCTGACATTATGAATTATCAAATAACCATATAACGTGAGGGATTATACTATGTAATGAAATTGATTGGAAAATATTATGTTGAGATAAAGAAATGTGTAGAAACAAAAGGTTCTAATTTCGGCATCACATCAGCAATGCCTAAACATTTAACCTCATGATTTTGGGTTGTGGATTAAGTTCAGGAGAATCAGGGACCAGCCCAAGATGAACTCTGTTTAAAAATGTAATGCCAAATAATAAATAAATATAAAAGTAAAAATGTTCTTACATAATTTTTTAAAGCAAAAGCCTAATATGTTATGATCAAATAAGTAACCAGGAACTTAAAAATGAGGCATTCTATTTTTGTTAATGGTTTGTAATTTGTCCAAACGTTAATTTGTGTAAAAAATTTTATTTCAAGTAATCAGAATGCTCTGAACTGTTCACCACAATTTTCTTTTAAATAAATTTATATAAATTTTCTATTAGATATTTTCTAATAGATAAATTTTCAATTTATCTATATTTACTTGCAATTTTTTCCCTGCTCGCCTCTTAAAAATTTAGTTAGCAAAAAAATTCAAACTAGATTACGCTATTTCAGTTTGCGATATTCTAAATAGCAATACTAAGTATATTCTATCATAAGTTTTCACGATTCAACATATTAAATACTTTTACTCGTGACGGCAGTATCTGCAAAGGTATCAAAACCTTTTTTTTATTTTTATTTCTCAACATTTACAATTACTTGTTCTTATTGATGTCAAATAAAACATGACTCTACCACCAGTTCGAAAAAACCTTCATGAAGAAGAACTGGCAAGAAACTTCAGGGGTAAATTATTTTCAAAATAAATTTACAGAGTCTCTTGGTGTCTATACAAAGTTATTCTTATCTTAGCTCGGCAAGTCTCCCGCCCCCCCCAAGTATCCAAACGACGAACACCCTCAAACGGCACCCGTTCACGAGTTAACGCGGGATCCAGCCTTGAGTTAAAATGTAGAGTATATTTTTAATAAATATTAAACGCGATAAAATCCAGTTTCAAAAGTTCCAGGATGTACTTAATTTCTACATGAAGGTCGTAAGTACAAAAAAATTGTATACAGCATTTATTTAAATATAATTTCTTACTTCAAAAATTCAAAAGAAAATAATGAGTATATTTTGTTTTTGTCGGTTAATATAATTTTGTAAAAAATTGAAATATATTTAAATAAATTAGCATCGCAAAAACATGCTAGGAAGTGTTGTCCTTTATCATAAAAAAATACCTAGATTTATTGGAATAAGACTTGTTTTTAGCTGGCGTTATGATCACGATTTATTCAGTCCGATATCATCACAAATATAAATTATATTAATTTATGAATACGGAAGATTTATTTACTATTTTATTAATATGGAAGATTTAGGATAAACTAAACTGAAAATACTGAACGTTTTGTCCCGTAATAAAAGTTTTTAATCCAAAAACTGTCATGGACACAAATTATTCGGAGGGGTCGCCGCGAAGGCTTCCACGGTGAAGGCGCTTAGGCGCGTGCAGGGTCAGTGGCAGACGTTTAGGCGCCGACTGGCGCTCTGGCGCGTGCATGATCAGAGAGAAGGAACAGGAGGAGCAGGTTGGATCAACAGGCAGGAGGAGGTGGTAGGCAGGATTATCAGGGTCAGCAGCAGGACCAGGATCAGGCGTCAATGTCGGGGTTTCAACATGTGGCAGCTTCAGGTTCAGGTAGTTTCAGCATGACGCAGCTTCATAGTCGGGTAGCTTCAACATGAAGCAGCTTCAGAGTCAGGTTGCTTCAGCATGAGCATGAGTTCGAGGACTTGCAGAGTTACTTGCAGTAGACTGGTGTGTTGAAGACTCTAGATGTTAACAGTAGTTCGGCTTGTAATGGACTGGAGATGTTATCGGTAGGATGGCTTGAAATAGACTGCCGTTCTAAGGCCAGCAATCGGCTTATATGGTCGGGCTCGCATTCCATTGGAATCGTAATTTGAAATTTTGAAATTAATCTTGTTAGCCAGGAATCAAGTATATTTTCATATGATAATTTTGTAAGGATTTGTGTGTAACAGGCTAAGTTTGTTTGGCAGCCTCCATTGCTGTCCTAAAAAAATTGAGTTGACATGATTTGTCGATAAAGTAAACAACATAAATAAAGGAACAAAATAAGAAAGAAAGTAAAAAAGGATTGCAGAAACGTAGGTAAGCATTACAGCTTTTATTATTATTCATTCCCAGTCAGTCAGAATATAAGTAAATGGACGTTCGACGGATTTTGATAAGATGAGCTAGATGGGCTAACCGATCGGCACTATACGAATATGTGTAGTAATTGCTTCGGGTCGGCTTTTTCGCGGGACTACTATTATTCTACTATTATTTTGGTTATTGATTTTATTTATTAAGAATTATCAAAATAATAAGGAATCAAGAGCTACGCATTTGAAACCGTACGAAAAGGCTAATTATTTATCTAGTTATAATGAACGACATGTTCGACTTGTTCACAAAGTTTCTACCTTCTGAGATAGGGAGAAAGCCTTCTCATAACTCGTAACGACTGGCCATCCGGTTCTTGCCGCGGTTCTATAGTTTTTATTTCTTTTAAATGTATTATTTCCAGCTCCTACAACAAAATTGTGGGTTTGTGCCATAACCGCTCAGACATTTAAACTAAAATATCAAGATAAAAGTGGGGACGTGGTAGCAGTTTCCTGTGTTAAGAACTCGTCTAGGGCCGTAATAACTACAGTCCTTTTTATTTTGATCGCCAAAATAACCACGTACGTGGTTGTGTTCCGCTTAGAGGAATGGAACAGCCAGTGAAATTATAAAAATAAAGGAAAGGAAGAAAGAAGAAATTACATGTATTCATGGCTACAGAACAAACAAATGAATGATAACCACAATTATAAAAGAAAATATGGTAAAAAACCAACACACAAAAACGTTTTTACATGCATAAAATAGCAAGATTACAGTGTTAAATTACTGGAACAAAGGCAATCCCAACTGAAGCGTACGGTCGGCAACGTATTATTTGTCGATATAATAATCTCATTCAATATTTATATCATCAGGCGTACTTCGACGCGTGTCATAAATGCAAGTGTGGACGTATAGATTGATGTTAGATGCGTGACATTACACAAACCAGCGTCCGCACTGGACCCGGCTAGGGCCGCGCTCACTTTGGACGCGCATTCGTACGAATATTACACGTGCGAGAACGCACGAATGCGAGTTAGTCGTACGTATACGTTCGTTAAGTTACGACGGGGCATCCGAAAACCAAATGGATGTAGAAAAGTTAATTAATTTGGTTTACGGAAATCTAGTTATCACTTACGAGACGTACAGCGTAGAGCATGGCGTGAAATTTCCGAAGAAATGGAAATATTTGGTCTGTAAATGTATTTGTATATTTAATTAATGATAAACAGATCGCCGACGCCGTCACAATCTATGATTTAGAAGATGATTATCTAAAAGATTTAGATTATTCATCGCACCAAAGGTGACTTCACCGATGATATGACCTTACACTGCCTACTTGACGGAGATAAACGTATTCAGTGTGAGCACTCAATTTGTACGATCACGATTGTACGTTTCCGCACGAGTACCTAATATTCGTACGAATTCGCGTCCAACGTGAGTGCGGCCTAGTAGATCTTAGCTCCGTACATTGTCCTACCGTTTACTTTGTGTCCAGCAGTTTCTTTCAATGTTCGGAATGGATTGAATCGTACTGCAGCTTGTGACAATTATTTGCGTAACAAAAAAAAGTCAACATTAATCGGTACTGACACGTGTTACTGACACGGTCACGGGATAATGTTCGGTAAAATGTCACAAATGTGTATCCACCTTAAGACTATAATGGTGTTCATAGGTACCACAGTTTGCCGGCTGTGAAAACAGTAAATAAAGTACCATTAAAAACTTGGTATATTTATACCGCATACTACAAGATTTACTTATTTGTGGTCGAATAGCCCTGAAACTAAACTAACGAACCCAATAACATAAGATATATTCTATCCCAGAACTCTTGAGGAATTCCGAATACTGCTGCTGGCACCGGCCTCAAAACAAAGAAATATTTGGCGTATGTACCTATGTATATTTTTCTATTTTTAGTTAACATTTACTTTGAAGTCGGTTTCTATTTTTTCATAAAATTATTTTTATATAGGTACACAATAGTGAATATGCTTTTCATTCGAGTTAACAGTTAACTCTTTCACTTAATTAATATTTATAATGGATAAACGGTTGGCATTAATAGTCTCTTGGTTGAAAATTAACGAATCTCAGACAATTTTAGTTTGCTTATTTTAGAAAATGGTGATTCATATAACCACAAAACATTGTTGTTGTTTTGAATTTGCTGAAGATGTTTTTGAAAGAAACAATGTATGCTGTTGAGCGATAGATAGATAGATCGAGATAACCTGGATAAGGGAGGTTAGTCCAGAACCGGGTATTAGAGTAAAATCGGGACGCGGTGCCATACTCTTTTCCGCGTTTCAAATTTGCACGTGCTTTTTTACTGCTGCAAAAGCATTGGTGCGTGCTCGTAGCAAATAAAGAGAAAAAGCTTTTTATGGTGGTTTGATGTAATATTCCTTGGATTGTACTAACAAATCTCAATCAGAAACTCGGCTGCCTGATCACCCTAAGGTTCAAAATCGTTTGCAAAATTTTGTTGTGGGCTGTAATTGTATGGATTCTAACAATAATAATAATAACCAACAAGTAAGATGACTGTCACATTTACAACATTATACTAGGGTTTAGAAACGACAAAAGTCTTTAGCTGGCGATTAGGCTTTTAAATTTTAGTTTAAAATGGAGTTTATAATGAATAATTTTACTGGCCCGGCGGCGGCACTGCCACGCCATTAAGGAAAAGTCGTAAGCAGCATGAATTACGTGAACAATAGATAACTGGGATAATAAAACAATACAGTTTTGCTATCTCTTTTGCGCTTGCTGGGCAATATGGAGCACAAAAACAAAGGGCGAGAGCAAGACATAAAAATCCAAGAACAACTGTAAATTACTACTTCCTTTCCTAACTAGATGAACAAAGGGATGAAAGAGATGACGCAAAACTTACTTCGTACAATGGACTTAAAAAAATCAACAACGCTCTGAAACCATAAAATGTTATTACCTACGCCCGACCCTGTTGGAGAATAATATTTACGTGAAAAAATTAGTTCTCATTGTGAATTAGGCAAAAATACGCAATAATAGAGACAACCACAGTTTTGTGTTATTAAAATGTTGTCTGCTAGTCCAAAGTAGGAAAATTAAAGATAAAACTAAACCAGGTCTCCATTCTTTGTAAACGTTCTTACTTATTTGGAAACCTTGATTGGTCTATTCCTAACACGTGGTTTTTTGTTCCTGTCCGCAATGCTATATATATTGCAAGAGCTAAAATCGATGTTAACTCAATAAAAAAATGAATGGTCTACAAAAACGGAAGGAACAGAGGCAGTAAAATAAGAGGAACTGAATTCTTTACCAGCTGCAAAATATTCTGGAAAATCTTTAAAGGTTTTAATTTGAAATTATCGGAAAGAATAATAAATAATAATAATAAATCCCCAGACAAACACACCAACTGAATGGCCCCAAAGTAAGCAGAGCTTGTGTTATGTATGACCATATAGCGAACTGGGGGGGAACCCAGAATAAACATACATATATAAATACAAACAACCATGACCCGAGAAAAAACATCTGTGTTACAAATGAATGCCTCGGCCAGGACTCGAACCTGGGACCTTCGGCGTATGAGGCAAGGCTACTTACCACTACACCACTTTGTCGTCAGAATAGTGGGAAAGTGCAGTGATAAATAAAACAATATAATTTAAACATAAATCTCTCTGAATAATTTATTAGCACCATATTGACCATTATAAAAATGCTAGATATTCATCGCATCATAGAATAACTAGCTTTTATTATTATTATCGAAACATATTTAATTTATACCAATAGGTCACTGATTTCTAACGTAAATCAGTCCTCGTTTATACGCAATGTAATATATTTGTTACAGAATAAACATAACTATACTTATACATTTTAATCAATACAGTTTATATTCAACAATTTTATTATTTTTTTTATTTTGCGACAGTGGATCTAAAAACTGTCGTTTTAGCTATCGTTGCGTACTACTTTATTTCATTTTTATTTTTTAAACCCAATAAATATAATACATTTGAATGGCCTTTGGTTGCTTAGTTTGACCTATTAAAATAACTGTATTAATTAGATTCTAAGTATACAGGGTGTCCCAAAGGTCGACGTCAAGCAAGGTAATAGGCTAGGTCAGAATAGTTATCACAAAAATACGAAAAAAAATTTTAAGTAGTGTATTTTTCAAATTATAGTGCATTTTTGTATTTTCGAAAAAATGTACACCCTGTTTCAGTCTTTTAACTGCTGTTGCTGCAAATCTTTACTTTTTGCCAATTTTTCTTTTCTTACGACCTCCTGAGTAGTGCTTCTGTAATTTATAACATTAAATTTTAAGCCAACTGCTCCAGCTTGAAAGAGGATGTCATTTTATGCCGAACCAAGTATTCAAAATTAATTTTTCACCCTATTTTAACTGCCTGTACTGAAAAAAAATGTACTACGCCATTTTGGCAAGTAACTTGTAAAAGTAGCACATGTAATAACAATTTTAAAATGGTGTAACACTTACTGCAATATTTCTTAAATTGGGCGCAAAAAATGTTTATTCAAAGAAACGCAGTTTCGAACAATTTCTCTTAACTTACTAAAATAATTCTAGTGTACCCAAAGCGACCGTAGCTTTCAGATTCTGGTTTGAATGAGACACAAATAAATAATATAAATTAAATAGATTAAAATTAAAACTGTTTTTATTCAATTAAAGTTATGGAAAGTAAAAAGGACAACCGTATACGACATTTCTTGTCTCGACACCAAATAGTAATTATTCCGTAACACATAACATGAGAAAGTATGACTAAAAGTATCTTCGAAACGTGAATTTTCGATGTTATCAAGTGGTTCAGCAACAAGCCGAAGCCATTTTGTAAATAAACGGCAATAACGCATATCTGTTTGAATAGCGTTCAAGTTCCAATAAGATGTAATCCACCTAACTCTAATCAGATTTTACAAACTCTAGAAATAAACGAACTCAAAAAAGCTAAGCCAAACGGCACTGAACTGCCAATTGAAAACATGAAAACGTTCCACTGTTGTCGATAAATTACCTGAACTTTTCCATTTTTCCCTTTTTTTTAGTTTTATATTAAGATAAGTACTACTACTTATATTTAAATAAATAATAACTAAATTCGAGCGTGCTTTCTTAAATTGGATTCTGCTATTACTTATGTAAATTAATTTAATTACTTTTAACAATCGCAATGCAACTGATTGTGAATTTACAAAATATTGTGAAAATACATAATTTATTTAACAATAAATGTTTAATGTAATCACTAAGTCATTTTCATGATATTTCATCTGCTATCAATTAATTATTCAGTTTCTATTTCTATGTTGGTACTTATTTATTTTTAGTTTTAAGTTCCCTTAGTAATTATTAAGTTTTTGATTTTCCTTATATTTTATTCCCAAAGGTTATATTTCAGAATGAAAAACATTGCTCTTATCATGTCTCATGTCAAAACTAGACATATGGACATAGCGATTTCTTGAACTGGGTCATTCAATTAACTCTTAACTAACTCGTTTTGTTTATTGAAATAACAATTTAGATTTTATACAATAAATATAATCATATCTTAGTGAAAAAATCTACCGGAATATTTTATGTCCGTCACATAAATCTAAACTCTTAATGTAGGAAATTTAAGGAATTGATTAATGTTTGACTGTTACTAAATAAACATCGACATTCCGAGCTCTCGGGAAATTTACTGATCATCCCATCTTTATCCAAAGCAATGATCCGACTTCTCTCTTATAAGATAACAGTCTAAAAATAATGACCTGTAGGCTCATCGTATGTAGGAGTAGTTTAGGTTTCGGCTTAGCGCCCTCAGTGCTAGGCCACAAAGTCCATAGAACATAAAACATAAACAGTCCATTTCGAAAAAAAAGACTCCGAGTTATGAAAAGCCTGACCGGCAGACTTGGAGTGAAGAAAATATGTTTGAAAGTAATTGGAAGAAGAATTCCATTGCTAAAAGAATTCCGTTGTTAAGGGATAACACTGTGTATGAGACGTAAGTGGCAAAAGCGTAAAAATGAAGCTGTCACAAATTTATAATTTTTTGTTATTGAGATTTAAAGAAACACCGATATCAAATGAAAACTGTGTGATAAATAAACCAAACTAAATAAAGTCTATTAAAGTGGATTTGTATTTCTTGAAACATAATTTTCATATCATAAAAGCCCACTTCATTCTACTTGTTGAGAATACCAAATTATAATATCTACCACAACACCGCCGCCACTGCGCCGGCTGTTTATTCACCTCTGCTTTACTAAATATTTAGTATGGCAATCCCATAGTTTATTATATAATTATTTATTTACAACTTTTGTAGCAACTTAGGACTAAATGAAAAAAGGCAACTAAAAGCAGTACTACGCTCTTTATTTATATACTAAACTTTGTTTTCTGAACCAACATGTTATGATTTTTTTACAAATAACTGTGCACATCGCGTGTAGTACGTATGTATGTATGTATGTATTCAAGACAGCAAACGCGTAATTTATTGATTACTCTTTAACCTGCGAAAATTGGTTAAACTGTGAAATAAATATTTGACTGTTTTAAAATAGAGAAATATGTATGTTTAAAGTGTTTAATTTATATTAAATTTATAATTTAGGTTCACGTCAATTCAGATGCTACCTACCGAACATTCTACTAATATTTTTGTGATGATGAATGAACTCTCACAGCAAACCAATATAAACCTCTTTTACAGGTTCTGCTAAACCTTGCGCGAGTACTATTTACTCTGCAATACTTGGACGATGCAATTTACCTGACCCGCCGTTCACTGGAGGTTCAGCCTCCCGACCGCAGTGCGTGGCAACAGTACTTTACTCTGGGAGAGATATTTAAAGCGTATGGACATTATCAGGTATGTTTTATCGTGAAAGGTTATCATAAAATGGATAATTCACGCGTCGGTGGCGCAGTGGTTAAGACGCTGGTTTCTCGATGTTGAGGTCGCGGGTTCGATCCCCGTTACTGCCAAATGTAGTTGGGTGAAGCTGATGACTCTGCAGTGAGATTGTTAAGGCTATCGTGAGGCGGTATCTTGTGTAAAGGTTTAAGCGAAGGCATCTTAACCATCGGTCCCCGTTTTTGTCGCAAGGTAGCTGTTTGTTAAATAACCTTATATTATTATAATATTACTTATACTGTATGACATAGATTCCTATCATCATTTCATAAAGATAGTTTAATCTTGTCAGATCTGTTTATATCTTGTCTATAGGTTTTTAATACAAGATGATTTCCTTTGGTGAACAATCTAGTTTCTCTATATAACTAGCATTATTTGTATTGTCAAATATTTTAATCTAGACTTATGTCTAGAGGAGCTGGCGGCTTGATCTATCAATATAAGTGGCAACACTTGACTTTGCCTCTTCCTCACTCAATTAGAAGATCGACCATGAACGATGGCTATGAAGCGAAACGTCAGTTTAAAAATTGAGTTGTTGCCTAGTGCATGTATTTATTTTTAGCCCAATTGATGATTTGAAAACAGAGTAAATTATAACAGTGTACCTGCTTCCATAACTATACTTGTAGGCTAACTATTCTATTATCATAAAGAGAAAAGATTTCTTTGTTCATTTGTGTATTGTTGAACTCTAAATATGTGTTATACTGTATATGTTGGTAAACTCTAAAACAACTTATCAAGTCTAGTAAAAACAGTAATTATGGAATAAGCGTATTGGTGTTTATTGTTATTGAAAATAATATTATTCTTAATAATGATATACATATACATTTTTAAGATTTAGTTCTTAGGTTATTTTTCACCCAGAAAATATATTATCCTCAAGGAATACTATATTTTATTAATAAGTATATTTTGTAATATTATACTAGGAAATAAGTTTTTAATATTTTTATTAGTAGTACGCACGCACTAACTTTGCATTGTATTATTTCTCCAGTCTCAGGTCTGCTGGCAGAAATTTCTTTAAGAAATAAGCTGACCTTTGTACATTTTTAGTCTCTAAGTCTCATTCATTGTATTTTTATTCTTGTGTGTACATAAAATATTAAATAAATAAAAAATAAAATAAAGTTAAAATGAAATTGTAGGAAGCAGCCGTGCACCTCAGACACGCGTTGGACCTTCGGCCGGATTTCGAGCCGGCGTTGGCGGCTCTCAAAGAAATTGAAAACATACCGGAGGCCTCCGTGCACGTTTACACGCTTCTTATCATTGTCTGCTTGGTAAGGTTTTTAATGAAATCAGTTGTATTCCAATTAGTGAATTTTATTGTAAAAAGAAAGTTAAATGATATGCAGTGTCACAGCCATTAAAGCAATGTTTCTCCCAAACGTAAGAATGAGGTTTTATAACTTATATATAAAGGAAAAGGTCGTAATAAAACCCACATGCCTACGAAGGTATGTATAGTCTGCCAACTAAACTATAAATTGACTGAAACCATCCCTTAGTTTGACATTATGTGCCTGCACTGGAATTATTGAGTCTACTATTTTTACAATCAGCGGATTGAATAGATGAATCATGGAGTGTGTGTCATCCTCATCTACATCGACACTTTCCATTAGGTGAGATAGAAGAAAAGCCGCTGATGACTAAACAATACGAACAGCTGGATCTCGCGTAAACCTCGTGAACGGGTGCCGTTTGAGTGTGTTCGTCGTTTGGATACTTGGGGGGAGCGAGCCTTGTCGAGCTAACAGATGCAAATAAGAATAATTTTGTATAGATATTGTAAATTTATTTTGAAAAAATTATAAATCTGAAACTTCTTGCCAGTTCAAAGGTTTTTCCAAACTGGTGCTAGAGTCATGCTTTATTTAACGTTAATAAGAACAAGTTATTGTCAATGTTGAAAAATAAATATTTGAATTAGATTTTTGAATTCACGGCCGTATTCAGGCATTAAATGTTTACTTAATGTTTCCGAATTATATATTCTGCTTCGCAAATTTAAACTTTGGAGCAATGTCGATAAAGTATAGATTCGATTAGCAGTATCTATATAAAGTAGCGCATTAAGTAATCATGTGACGTTTCTGAGTGGGGCGTACGTTATTTAGATTAACAGCTCACTAGAAACACGACACTTGCAAATAACCTGAACAACTATTTCATTACAAGTACAAGCGTTATTTTATTATAAAATCACATCATTATCCAGTACCTAATAAAAATGATAAGAAAACTAAATACTCTAGAACATAATTTGGGTCTAACACTTCCGACCGATGAAATAAATTCATGAAATATATAATCAAAACAATGTAAGAAATTTGCTTTACTAGAAACGGAAAAACTTAAGTCAAGCCAGTCATAACAAATATGATGTAGAATATGAGGTAAAATATTACACATACATTTCCAAAAATTATTAAAATATTTTATTTATTTTTTATAATATTAAGGAATAATGCCCCCCCCCCCCTTCAATGATTTATAAATAATTATATTGTATTAAAGTCAGGGTAAAACAATTTAAAGTGCAAATCTCGGTTTGAAAAGGTATGACATATTATTTATTCATTGAAATATGAATTGGGTATTTGACTAATTTTTTTATTACACATCACTCGCTACCGCTCTTATGGCTGGTTTACACGAGTTAAGTGGTTAAGTTGGTAACTAAATTTTAAGTTAAAAATTGCGTGTAAACAGTCAATTAAGTGACAAGTGGTAAAATAAAATTTAGTACGCAGGTGATTAAGTAGATTAGGATTCGTTCTATTTTTAGTATAAGTGGGTGGGCGGGGCTTCTCGCTTAACACGTTTGGACATGTGTTTTTAGTTAAGTGCATAAGTTGACAAAGCGGGTGGCGGCAAGAGCTCGTATTTATGTCGCATTTTCTCTTTTATTAAATGTCGGAGTAAAGTTTGGTTTCTACTTTAAAATCTTTTTACTTAATTACGCATAAGCTATCGTATATAAACTGGATATATATCCACTTTAATGTCCATTTACTTATATAACAAAATATATATTCATTTTCTATGCAGTTAGGTAAAATTTAAATATTTTGCACATTATGTACCACTCGTATAAAATATTGGTATAACAAATTGCAATTCGCTGATTGGTCGTGAGATATTTACACATTATTGTAGCAATCCAAGCGCTGCATGTTTGAATCATTTGACTAGACAACTTAAAATGTTTGTAGCGCTGCATCTTATAATAAATGATTGAATAGGAAAAAATTAAATGTGACACAAAATTTGTTTTGAATAGCTTCTTTAGTACGTAGTAACTCAATGAGGTACAGCGATATGTTTGAGGAGCCGCTGCGCTCCTCCGAAAAACGATCCATACAAACGGTAGCGTGTTGAGACATTGTATGGGCGTTTAGATAAAATATATAATAGCTAAATAAATAAATATTAAATAATAAACATTATTTAACAATAAGATTTTTGCTCCTTTTTAAGTTTTCTAATCTACATAATTTCGATTTTAAATTCTAATCTTTATTGTTCAAAATAACTTAATTTTCTAAATAAATGATAAAATCTTGCATTTTCAAATGGTGTCAAATATCCTATTGCCGATTCATATAGGCATGTATTGCGCAATTTTTTAATCGAAAATAATATTGTAAATGTTATTGTGAGTTTGTTTATTTTGTTCGTTAGGTTTTCACATCATAAGCACATGATAGATTATATGTAATTTATCAGGGAGGATTGAAAATAAAAATTCTGTTATCCAAGGCACACGTGCAAAGCTTGGAGCAAAAGCCAGTAACATTTAATAAGTGTAATTCTGGATTCATTTCGATGTATGAGTTTACAAAATGACTCAGCTGCAAAGGCACGGCTTTAGGCTGCGTCCTGAGTTACGGCGCATCGCGCATGCGGATTGCGGAGCGTAGGAATAAGCGCACGGTTGTCCTTAGTGCACGGACGTTGGAGAGCGCCTGCTTTCGCACGCGTATAGTGCTGTGCATATCATATTTATTTACATATATATTAAAATATCGCTTACAAAAATTAAACGTTTACAGTATCTAGAAAGAAGTATTTTCTTTACTCATCACATAATGTTTAGTGTCGAAAAAAGAAAGTACGAAATTTTATCTATGATAAGAACAGACGGTGAATACGCTAGATTTTTATTTTTATGTTCCGAATTAACGGTTTAAATATCGGTAAATAACGTTATTTTGATAAAGTTAAAAAAGTATCGTTATGATAAGTAGTGGTAATGAAGATTCAATTCAAATAAATAACACTACTAATTGAACGTTAAAATAGTGTTACTTTTTTTGTTACTTCTGGCGACGATGCCACTCTGTCAAAGTGAGCCGCACGCGCGCGTTTTCGTTGGTGGATGGCTCGACGGGCTATGCATCGGCATGCCTGCAAAAATATATAAAGTTACTAACACAAAACCTAAACATTATCAATTTAGGATATACATAACCAAAAAAATGAAAACACTGTTAGAAAAGTATTAAAATATGAATACTTACAAAAACATTTGACACAATATTTTTCAATTATAAAACCAATACTTACAGAAATATCAAATTACCTACTTACTACTACTTACTTAAATATTTTGCGATTAGCTCGTGCAATACCGGTGTGGCTTTGTTATACGATACGGTGCGGTGCCTGGCTACCGAATCATTTCAACTCCTTACAAACTTATGGTTACAAGTCAAATTAGATAGTAAAAGAGACAGAAATAATCTCAATAAAGTTACCGATGCTATCATAGGTAACGTTATTACATTTACCGGTAAAAAATTTGATAAGTATCGATACCTTTGGTATTGTTACCTCTCTTAATAACGATACTTCTGTTTGTAAGAGATAGCGTTACCAATTTTTTAACGTTATTCAAAGCCCTGGTTCGGCGTGCCTGGAAGTCCAAATAAAAGGCTTTTCCATCACCGCCGTAATAAAATCTTACAGACGATACTTTTCAATCGATATTATAAGTCATATAAATGCACTTCCCGCCAGTTAAAATCAAAAGACGCGTATTGAGGAGCGGCTCCGCCAACATAATGATCGTGTGCGCGCCAGATAGCAGTTCTGACAGGTTAAAACAAGTCGAGTGTTTGTTTTGTGCGCGGCGGATTCCGCATGCGCGATACGCCATGACTCAGGACGCAGCCTTAAGTTACGTGATAGGCGATATTCGAAACTTTTTTTTTACTTTTTTCATAGCCGGCGCAGTAGCGCGCAACCCACCTGATGTTACGTTGTGATTATTATATCGACTAATAATGCGTTGCCGACCAGAGGCTTCAGTTGGAGTCCAGTTGCCTTTGTTCCAGTAATAGCACTGGCTGTTCCTATCCTTTAAACGGGACACAACCACGTAAACGTGATTATTCTACGACTCAAAAAAGAAGGGAGTCTATTACCGCACCAGAATTTGTAACTTACATATTATTGTGGCTTTTTAAAACATGATCATATTGAATATTTCAGGTGATGGGCGTTCTCCTCGTGATTCTATCATCTGTGGACGGAGGTGGCGATATCGAGGAACACAAAACTCAGCGCCATTTCAACCGCGCGATGGCCATGCGTTCCTTGCGAGGCGTCACCCTGTCCTCGAAGAGTCGTAGGAAGGCCTGCTCTTAAACATACTCGTGACTTAATACACACCCATTCGAATCTTCACATCTCAAACAAAAACATTGACGAAATAAATAAAATAATTCGGTAACCACAAACATAATTACAGAAACAGAAAACCTAGGTTGTGATTTCATTTTTATTGTGGAGATTCGGAATTACTTAAAAATTTTACATTAACTTGCTTGATAATTACAAACTGCGAGTGTATTCATGATTATTATGGCTATTGACACCGACTTAAGGTGAATAATTGATTGTCATAGTACTGTTCTGATATTTTTTAGATATTTTGCCAAAATATAGAAAAGTACAAAATCAGTATTATTAAAGAACAAATAGAGATTCTTTATTATTGCTTAGTAAGTAGATTTACTACAGCATAATTACTTAATAACTTAGTAATATTTAAGTATGTAAAAAAATCGATTTTACTGTGTTTCCAATCTGCATGTTGTGTATTACCCAGAACAGTACTATAGTTATGAGGCTAATGTACAAAAACAATGTATGTAAATGTGACTTGCCTGCAAATGTCTGATGTGGTATATATATATATATATATATATATATATACATACATATACCTACTGTTTCCGCCCTAATTCAAATACAATTTAAAAGTCCAATTTATTATAAACTTTATAACAGTTATCTTCAATTCTATAATTATTTGCATTTGTATTTTAAGCGAAACCATAGTTTGGATAAGCAGTAATATTACACTAGCTTTACAATGTTTTTATCGAGCCGCTAAATAAGAAATGTATTGATGTATCTCATAACTACCCTGGCAATAACTGTCATAGTGTATCAGAAACTTGCAATGAGCGCGTATCACTTTTGCAAACTAGTCATTCACTTAGACAAGTTAGGTCCTTTAATTTTGGACCCTGTGTGTATTTCATTTTAAGTAGTGCATGCGAAAATAAACTTGTTAAGTGTTCGTAGCGTCTAAGAATTTAAAAGGAAGAAGTGAGACAGAAAATCTGAGATTGGTAAAAATGTACCTGTTTTCAGTGGTTCTTTTGTTAATTTTTGACTATTTATTACTTAATACATGATTGTCTTAGCATCTACCTTTGTAGTTTTTTTTATACCTAACATCCAAACCTGGCTACTGTAGTGACTTCAAAGAAATATCTATTAGCAGGCTGATTGAAGCTGAAATCTGTAGAAAGCCTAGACTTGTCTCAAACTACTCTCAGCTAATTGGTCAAATGAAAAGTGAATAACAGTCTGAGTGTGTTTTATAAATTTAAGGCTTAGAGCACCCTAAGTTCACGTGCTTCCTTTACGTTGATTCTTTGACAAAAACCTAGCCAAACCTTAGTTCAATCCAAGTTCAACCAAAAACAGACACTAAATAGGTGTGAAAATTAATAAATAGTAAATTAACCAATGAGTCTTGTAGTCTCGAAATTCATTCAGCTTCTTGTGAACTTGCTCATATATACTATACTATATTATTATAAAGATAAAATATGTCTTTAAAAATATGACATGTAGCTTAGCGCTGACGGCGCTTAGCTGGAACTTAAACTACTCCTACATACGATATGCCTAAGGGCACCCGAGACGGTATGGACCTCGGCTTAGGACGTCGCATATTGAAACTACCACTGGTTCGGAAGGATCCTCTACTGCCAAAGAACCAGCAAGAAACTCTGTAGGAATGCGTACGACGCGTTAGCCTGGCCCACCGGTGGGTTAGGCGATTCGAATGCCGTGTTGCCCTATTTCTAACTGGAACACCGGCATTCCTTGTTGTAATATCATCGTCGGGATCTGTTAAGACGTTACGCGGACGCCTGTAACGAACCGCCGCGTCTGGCTTGGCTGTGTATTCAGATGACTTATTAACCAGCGGGTTGGGATGGTGGGGAGCATTATGAAAGTAGCGTCTAGACGCCAACTTCATGAATGCGGCAATGGTGGGCAGCTCGAGGTCCTTGTGCAGATCTAAGTTGCGGACATAGGGCGGGGCCCCGACGCATTTGCGTCAGAACCTATTTTGAATAACCTGCAAGTGATTGAGGTTCGACTTGCTGGCGTGAGCGAAAGCCACACTGGCATATGTCATGATGGGGCGGATGCAAGTTTTGTAAAATGTAAGCTTATTTCTAAGCGACATTTTACTCTTCTTGCAAATTAGAGGGTGCAGCCTACCCATGACGAAGGCGGCTCGGTCCCGGACGCGTTTATGTGATACGCGAATGTAAGTCCACTATCTAAAGTGACTTCTAAATATTTGACTTTTTTAGCTCATGGGATCGGAGTACCAAACAGGGTGATCTGACCTAATCTTTTGGAAGAAGAGGTTGTCCTAGAGCAGGTAGCAGAGTGAGAGAAGTACACTGCTGCACTTTTTTCTGGGTTGACTTCTATTCTCCATTTCCTAAACCGCGTTGGCTGCGGATTGAATTTTTCGTCACCATACTTCGGTGTCTGTATGGAAAAAATAAACTAGTCTATATTTTTGAAACTATGCAAGGAACCGTCGTAACATTAGCAGGTTATCTATAATCCGTCACTATATGTTGAAGTACTTTTGGAGAACAGCGCTGTCAAGAGCCGGAACAACAGGCTGGCTGGCCTAAACTAAACTTTATGACAGTTACAAATTTTGATACTATGCGTAGGTTAAGCTGCTTTTTTCAAAAAAGTTGTACAGTCCACCTGATGGGCAAACTGCACAGGATAATTTATGTGACAGGGGAAAGACCTATACCCTAAGAAGAAGTCCCCATACAAATGTGAAATATTCATAATTATGTATAAATAAGTGCGGGATATCTGCGGCGTGAGACATTAGGTAACAGACCGACATCAAAAAAAAATTGTCATCTGCAAATAACCTGGTGCAACCATTTCTTATAAACAGGAAGAGAAGGAATTTCACCAGTGGTATAATACGAGTTTACTTGATTTGCGTTCGGGTGAAAAAGCACAGGAGGTCTTTAAATTTTTGCATATAATTCTGTCATTTAAAGAAAGGGTACTAAAGGCTCTTCTATTTATCTCTCGCTCACACACTATCAAATTGAAATAAAATCCATTTAAATACAAATATGGGATTTTACAAATGTTGGATTTAAACCTATTAATATTGCCGTCTACATTCGCACACGGCTGTAAGGTCAACAAACAAAAAATCAATTAATTTATGGCTTTATTTTGGCTACGTTACCTGCAACTGATTCTAGTCTAGGTGTAGTTTTTTATTCTATCCCAGCATTGTAAATTTTTTCATAAATTATGGTCATCTTTCGTCATAATTTGTGATACTTTTTGCGCTTAAAATGTTTGTCAAGATCTGTAATAACCTGGGGTATGACTATCGGAATATAGTTGCATGCCTAGTTTAAATATATGTTCATATCTGAATTTTCTTTTCTGTAGATAACCTAAAAATATATAGGTAGGTACCTACGTTTTTTTGTCTTTTTTTTGTCACCTAAGCAGGCATCCTCTGCGGGGAGGGAGACAGATTGGAGATTAGTTTGGCCTGGGTAATAAGCTGGTACAGATTTGCCGAGAGCTGATCGAGGGGATCCGAGAGAGCGTTTCTCGTTCTACAGACTTTGTACCTTGACGGCAGGGACGGAGCAGTGTACGAGACTCTCTCGCGAATGAGGGGGTTTGGATGCTCTTCGGATCGCTTGAAGAAAGCGGTCGAGAGCATCATTAGATGTTGTTGTACTGTAGGTAAGTCGAGATCTCTTTGCAGGTCTACGTTACGCTCGTACCACGCAAGAAATTCTGGTTTACCTGCAGATTATACAAATCGGAGGGTTTGGCATGGGCAAAGATTGGGGAGGCATACTTCACGCATGACTGGTCTGACGTAAACCTTAAAAAGCGTTCGCTTTTCCTAAGAGACATGTTGCTGTGCCTGCCTAACATACTGTTTAGGCGTGCCAGGTATAGGCGGGCGAGTTTGGTAACCCTCAGAATGTGGGGCCGGAATGAAAGCATACGATCGATCGCTACGTACCTAGCATTCGGATATGGGGGTCGCAGGGACGACGGCGTTTGTGATCGTTTCATCGAACAATTTCTAAAAGTGGGTTCATATTTTTATAGGAATAAATTCTACGCTAATACTTACAATTCCAGAGACGATTTAAAAAAGGCCATACGACAGATAAAAAACATTTTCGAGCAACCCCAATGCACCGCCTTTAACCTTTAAGAACAACAACGGGTACGAAAACGGGCAGCGGAAATCACGGAGATGGCCCAACACAGCTATCCAGATCACCTAATCAACCCCCAACCCAAACAATTAATCTACTTCGTCAGTATGATTTTAGAACAACAAGAGGACTGCAGTATAGAAGTTCCCAACCCACTACTTATTCATGGCATGATGCAAATACAACAAGGAATATAAATGCCAACCAACAGCACCCAAACTCGAGGAGGCACCACCTGTAAAGGACGGAGCTGTAATGATACCAATAAAAAAGTATGTATATTTACGAGGTGTTCTTTTTCTTGAAAAGGTGATACATTTACATTTGTTCAAACTAAGTTCTAGTTTGTTAGTGTTACAGTAATCACTAAAACGGTTCAAATCACTTTGCAGTTTCTGTTGGTCATATTCATTATCAATAGTAAGGTATATCTTCAAGTCATCTGCGTATAAAATGTATTGACAGTATTCAAAACAAATATCAATATCATTGATAAATAAGACAAAAAGGAGCGGTCCAAGGATAGATCCTTGTGGAATGCCTGACATAATAGGAATGGAAAGTGATTCATAACCATTGAAGACCGTTTTTTGTGTTCTGTTAGTTATATATGATTTAAACCATCTCCAGAGATTACCACGTATCCCATTAAAGGCCAACTTCTCCAGTAACATTTTGTGGTCTACCCTGTCGAATGCTTTCCGGAAGTCCGTATAGATACTGTCTGTCTGTTTGTTTGTATCGATATTTTTAAAAAGATTAGTCAAATAGATAAAAAGATTTGTAACTGTTGACCGCTTTTGGACAAATCCGTGTTGTTTTTGAATACTTGTTTTATGGATAATTGGATATATAAAGTTATATACTAGCCTTTCGAAAAGCTTCGACAGAGCAGGTAAAACAGAAATTGGCCTAAAGTTGGTAACATCTTTCTTTGAGCCTCCTTTATGAACTGGGACTATTCTTGCAGACTTCCAAATAATTGGGCAGAAGCCAACATTCAGACACATATTAAAAATAAGTTGTAGGGGTTCGGAAAGAGAATCAGCTGCATTTTTTAAAAAGATCGAAGGTACGTTATCAACTCCAGGGCCCTTAGACGAGTCTAGTGCTTTAAGTTCTTTTAAAACGTCGCTAGTTGAAAGAGTGATATCACTAATAGTAAAGTCCGTACGCGTTTTTAAATCTAAGTTACTTATGTCCTCAATAGAAAATGACTCATGAAGGTCAGTAGGCTGGAAAACAGATTCAAAAAAGTTCGAGAATAAGTTGCATATAGCCTCGGGAGTGTCGGCTTTGTCGTTCATATAAGACATTTTGTGAGGAATATCAGACTGACCTTTCCTGTTATTGATGTACTCGCAAGTCCAAAAATATTTTATATCATGCTTAATACTGTACTCAACTAACTTTAAATAATTTTTGTAGCAAATATTGGAATTCTTCTTGAACCTAGCCCTATACATAGAAAACGTAGAATAATCTGATTTATTTTTACTTTTTTTCCATTTTATCCATGCAGCTTCTTTATTTTTTAACATGTGAATAAGCGGCGGAGTAAACCATACTGGGAAATTAGATTTAGAGACATATTTGGTAGGGATATGTTTGCGTATAGAACTATAGATACATTCATAAAACATATCTATACTTTCCTCTGTTGATTCATTTTGAAATAGTTCCTTCCAGTTGTAGTTAAGAATTTCATTATTAATTACAGTATAGTCAGCATTTCTAAAGCAATATTTAATCTGTCGTTTACTAGGTAGGTTTTTGTCAACATATGGAGTAGGTATTAAAATATAAAATGGTGGATGGTATTTATCCTGCGGAACTAGGTTTATTGGTGCTGGCAAAACTTTACAATCGAGAATATTTGTGATACATAAATCAAGTAAGCGGTTCATACAATTTTTATGTATATTTATTTGAAACCCACCAATAGTATACAAAAAATTTTACAAATAATTGTGTGGTGGACGTAACTTGTTGAAATGTGATAGTGTCATATAAGTATCTACTTTTTGCCATTGAATATTGGACAAATTAAAATGTCCAATAATGAAAAAGTTTGTGTTATCAAATTCTAATAAGTAGTCTTGCAGGTACTCAAAATACGCAATTAAACCTGGGCCTCTACTCGAGGTGGGATATACGCGGCAGCAAAAACATATTTATTTTTACCTACACGTACCTCCAAAATAATGTGGTCGACAATTGCAGGTACGCAACAACGGCGCGAATAGGTACCGGTAGCGGGCGCCGCTGGCTCAGTGGCAGCCAGTGAGCGCCGCACAGCTATCAACACGCCACCGCCGTCCTCCCGTCCCGTGCTCGCGCGGTCGCGGTCGCTACGGTATACATAATACCGCAAATCTATGAATTAATTATTCTATATTATGCATGCAGCCATGTCTCCATCAATATAACTATGTCGTAAAAATGCATAAGAATATTAATATAGACGGTATGTAATTTTGTTCGTAATCCCCTGCAGTTTTGATAGTAGACTGATAATAAGTCGGGATTAGGGTTTGCGAACTTTGCAACATACGATAAACAATTTTACTGAAGTTAGATTATTAAGGCAAATTAAACGTACACATGTCGAATATATTAAAGCATAAAGTAAAACAACACAGAAGTTTTGTGTTAAAGTTTTAAAATAATTGTTAATTTTTACTATTTGTCATGGACGCAGGTAGTAAGCATCTGTATATGCCAATATTGTGTAATAATGTAAAATCAAATGATTTCCTAAAAACGGTGGCCATGTTACCATAAAATTGTAACATAGGTTGTTTTTAATATTTAATAAAATAAGACACACGTTACAAAAATACACGAGAATGGGACTCCCTATATAACTTAAACTTTTAAGAAACTGATATTTTAAAGTTCTTACGTAACAAGAATTATTAAAATGCAAATATAATATATAATATAATATGTATATAATAATATAATACAAAATATTTGCAACCTATTTTGTAAGTACCGCCAGGGGTACCTGTATAAAAATTATATCCTGAATGATTGTATATTAGTCGATAAATACAAAAACTTATTTTTATGCGTAGTTATATGATAAAGTCACTTAATCTTACTAACATCAAAATGACAACGAACAGCAATCACTGGTGATGTGTCTGTTTTTCGAGCGAGAATTACTCCGTGCTTGATCCAAGTATATTTGTATTCGTGTTGTTTGGCTTTATTCCGACACTCGCGGTATAATAATTTATTTTTCAGCGTAAGATGCTCGTTTACGTATATTTTTTGTAGGCTTCCTGATATACCTAGGAGGTCAGTGTCAAGGTTCTTTAGAGCACGGCATGCAGCTAGGTCGTTATCGCGCAGTACCCTAGTTGTAAACTTCACTACGATGTTTTTGGGGCGCGTATCGTTCCGGTTAGCGTGTGGCACTCGATGTACAGACACAATGTCCGACGACAATATCTGTTGATTGATTTTTGAGCCGAGACGCATCACAATACTCGATATTAGAATCCCTCGCGCGCTGTTCCATGATAGCCAATTTACTCTCGAGCTTCTCCAGCTTCTCCGGAAGGCCATACATAGGTGACAATTTCTAGCAAATGACTTCAATTGCTTATCAAAGGAATCTTGACGCTCGTCGGAAGCTATAAGTGGCTTCTCCATTTCATCCGAGCGAATATTTAGGGCCTTAACTGAATCCTTCAGGATTGTAGTGTCCTGACGTAGGCTGGCGATGGCTTCATTAATTGTGTTTTATTTCATTCATTAAGGACCAGTATGGACCTGTAATCACCCACAAGAGAGTATTTAGGAATGGTAAGACCCTGGTGTGATGGGTTTTAAGGAATGGCTCCTGGACAAGGATTAACTCTGGCTCGATGTTCTTAATGAACAGTTTGAGCTCAGAAAGGTTGTTGATTAGACCTCGGGTGTTGAATGAGATCAAGGATAAACCCCTAGGTTTGGTACGACCAGTCAGGGCGTTGGGTGGTAAGCACATTGTTGTTTGACTTATAATGAGTTAATTAGAGACTGGTACTCGGCTAAGACAAGAAAACGCTCGTGAGAAGAGCGGTCTGCGCGCAATTTGCGTGCATACTCGGCTATTTGAGATAGATTGACCTTGGATGGTGTCGAAGATAATCTTAAGGTCCTCAGCCATTAAAGGCTAAAGAGAAGACTGTGGGCTTGCTCGAGCAGGGCGGGTGGGTGCAGCCGGCAGCTGTCTCCATGTGTTTGCTGAAGTCGGCATGGGCGCTCAAGTGCGCTGGCGTGAGTGGTCGTCAAGCTGTATAGAATAATTTTAAATTCAAATTTGTAAATAAATTTCTTGACAAAAAAAAAAAAGAAAGAAAAAGAAACAAACTGAAAAAAAGCAAAGTGTCTAATGACGAATAAATGGCCCAATTGACAATAACTTCCAAGAACATAAAAGAAAACAATACGCACATGCAGGAACTGAAAAATACACTAGCTAGCCAGAAAGAGGTCCGGCCCAACAATATCCCAACCAGCTACGCGGGGGTAGTGTCGCATCGGCCGAAAGTTGATACTTTCGAAAGGACGACACTGCCCTCCGTAATGATTACCTCGAAAAACACAGCAGACACGGGTGAGGATGTACTGAGTAAGGTGAGGGAGACAATGGACGCCAAAGAGGGCTTGATTAAGGTAGAAAGGGTCCGGAAAGCCCGAGACCAAAAAATTATCATGAGCTGCAGGATGGAGGAGGAGCGCAGAAAAGTGAAAGACAAGATTGAGAATAGTGGAAAAAACCTGAGGTGTGAAGAAGTGAAGAATAAAGATTCCCCTCCTGCAGCTCAAGGGTGTACTCAAAGTTTTGACGGACGAGGAGATACTCGCAGCTATGCGAAACCAAAATAAGTGCTTGTTTGAGGGTTTCGAAAACACGACAACAGAATAGAGATTAAATTCAGAAAGAAGGCCAGGAACCCCCAGACCTGCAATGTTATCGCAAGTGTGTCCCCAGAACTGTGGAAAAGGGCAATTGGAAGGGGAACTATGCATATAGATCTGCAACGGATCAGGGTTGAGGATCAATCTCCCCTAATTCAATGCACACGCTGCATAGGCTATGGACACAGTAAGCGTTTGTGTGGGGGAGAGCCAGATCTGTGTAGCCACTGTGGCGGGCTACACGTAAGAATGGAACGCGCAGAACGGCTGGCAGGTGCGGCCCCCTCCTGAAAAAACTGTACTATTGCAAAAATGACACAGACAGACCATAATGCTTTCAGCCAGGCATGCCCGGTTCGCCAGCGGTGGGACGCTCTGGCTCGGTCTGCTATGGTATACTGGTAAAGACGTAATGGGCAAGGGACTGAAGCATAGTGGAAAAAATATAAGCCTGGGAAGTCACTGCATAATTAAAAATAGAGTATTAAACATTATTGCTAGCATGGTTGGGGACGGGGCTGGCTGCTTGGTCGGCGCCTCCCAATCTTTAACGATGAGAGAAACCGTCACCAGAGCAGTCAATCAAGTCCCCAAAGACAAAATTAGAAAGAAAAAGTCGGAACAGACGTTCAGAAAACCAGGTTTCCTCTCATGCAGAGAATGCAGTTCTCTCGAAACAGTGAGAATAGCAGCAAGTGCAAAAAGGATATAAAGATGTTGAGTAAACATTTAGATAAATATTTATAGAAACATAATAGGTGGGAAGGAAGAAGGTAATAAAAAAGGATATGTGTAAGGAAAGTGCAAGAAAACAGCTATGATATAAACGAACGTTACGAGAGAAGAAAAGGAATTCCTAAGACGAAACAGAAAGAAGAGAAAAATGGAAAGTGTATAAAGAAACAAATAAGGAACAGATTGCAAATGATACAAACATTGGTGTCGTTGTCTGGGGATTATTATTATTATTATTATTATTATTGTTTTCGAACCCTTATACATAATACAAATCAAAATCGAGAAGACAGAATACAATATAGTAAAAAGCCAAGCCAAGACTTTCATAGCCCTAACACGGCTCCTAACCCAAAGGAAAATCGCCTATCATACTTACGCTCTACCTGAAGAGCGCACTCCGGAGTGAACACCCCCTTAACATGCGAGTTGTGTGGCCAATCTGGTCACACGGCTGGGCTTTTTCACATTACAGGGGCTGCCCGGAAGCTCCAGCGCTCAGATGGTGGCCGCCACTCACGCCAGCGCACTTCCCGCTGCTGCGCAACCGGGTTCCCCCGGTAGCAAAGCGAGCCCATGCCGACTTCAGCAAACACATGGAGACAGCTGCCGGCTGCACCCACCCGCCCTGCTCGAGCAAGCCCACAGTCTTCTCTTTAGCCTTTAATGGCTGAGGACCTTAAGATTATCTTCGACACCATCCAAGGTCAATCTATCTCAAATAGCCGAGTATGCACGCAAATTGCGCGCAGACCGCTCTTCTCACGAGCGTTTTCTTGTCTTAGCCGAGTACCAGTCTCTAATTAACTCATTATAAGTCAAACAACAATGTGCTTACCACCCAACGCCCTGACTGGTCGTACCAAACCTAGGGGTTTATCCTTGATCTCATTCAACACCCGAGGTCTAATCAACAACCTTTCTGAGCTCAAACTGTTCATTAAGAACATCGAGCCAGAGTTAATCCTTGTCCAATTGGAATGACAATGGCCCTCTTGAAATTGTTTGGAAATTCCCAAGCATCCAGATATAAATTAAAAATATGTACCAAGACAGATGACAGTGTGGACTTACGATATTTTAACTATTTGTTCGAAATATTGTCCCACCCCATTGAACATTCATTTCTAAGATCAGAAATAATTCCATTCACTTCAGCTATATCTGTGTGAGTTAAAAGAAAATAATTCGATTGTTTGTTATATGTTTTAGAACCCGAAATTTGCTAAGAGAATGGATTGGAAGTTTGTGGAATACTTTCCGCCAGAGTCCTACCCACACTAGCGAAATAAAAGTCTGCGGCATTAATGGAATCATGTTCAAAGCCTTCCTTGAGCAATTGGTGTGCCGATTTATCTTTTTGATTTTTAAAGGCAATAGATTTTATAGCATTCCAGAAAAGTTTAGAAGTATTTCCAGCTTTAACTATTTGTTCTCTGTCATGCCCAATTAAAATAGGGTTATTTTTAAGCGTACATCAAATAACTTATAAGCTATCAATTTTAGTTCAACATTTAAACTTTTTTACATCTAATAAATTATTGTACTGCAAATAAACTAATTGTTTATCAAAACTAGAAATATAAATAATTCGAAAATATACATCAACAGCCTTTAATATATTTTTCTCAAATGCGCACCTAAAAAGCTGTTTGTTTTACAAAAATATTATTTTTACACCAAAAATACTGATTGTACATCAAATTAACCCGGCCGTACGGAATACTTACAATGGTAACAAAACAACTATTTTTGTGCGACGAGCGCAGCGAGGAGGAGTGGTTATTCTGTATGCAGGCTATGCATCGCGAGACGAGCGAGAGTAGAGAGCGTGCCGCGGCAGCGGCCGGCGAAGCACCAAAAGTAAAAAAAGCTTGACATTTAAATAAATAGAGTTGCGTCATGTACTTTAATTGTTGCCAAAATTAGTTTAAGTTGCCAATTTTGATGTACAATCAGTATTTTTGAATGAAATAGGGATTTTAGAAATGTAAAAATCGCAAATTTTTTGTTTGTCAGTTAAATACCATCCATTAAAATACACAGGCAAAATAACTCTATTAAATAGAAGTACCTGCATAAAACAAATGCTGCGTTCCGTTTGCCGATTACAGCGCTCATATACCCGTTCCGATTGCCCGTGAGCGCGCTCACAGCGATATCGATACGTCATCAATGACATCATAAACGCCGCCATCTTCCCGCTCACAGTGCCCAAGCTACGGAGCATGGTCGCTGTGAGCGGCGTGTCAAAACTGACACATGACGTTACTTTGTTGATGTTTTTATTAGTCGATTAAAGATTTTAAAAGCTTATTTTATGAATTTTCTTTTGTAATATTGTTAAAAAATGGCACCTGTTTCATTCAGGGTCAAAGATTTTAATGAAATTGTAACTTTAGACTTAAGCGACGAACAATCAGAATGTTAGCGCGATATTTACCGTTCCGATTGCAATAGCACTAATAACACTTTTAGCGCGCTCAAATGAATCGGAACGGTTTTGAGCACTTTTAGCGCTGTAATCGGCAAACGGAACGCAGCAATATTCTTAATTCAATTATGCTTTTGCTGCGTTGCGTCGCTTAAGTCTAAAGTTATAATTTCATTAAAATCTTTGACCCTGAATGAAACAGGTGCCATTTTTTAACAATATTACAAAAGAAAATTAATAAAATAAGCTTTTAAATCTTTAATCGACTAATAAAAACATCAACAAAGTAACGTCATGTGTCAGTTTTGACAGGCCGCTCACAGCGACCATGCTCCGTAGCTTGGGCACTGTGAGCGGGAAGATGGCGGCGTTTATGACGTCATTGATGACGTATCGATATCGCTGTGAGCGCGCTCACGGGCAATCGGAACGGGTATATGAGCGCTGTAATCGGCAAACGGAACGCAGCATTTATGTCATGGTATACACAAATAGAAATTATCATAATGCAATAAGTGTCACAGACCCTTAGTAATTAAAGTCTGGTGAAATTAAAAAAAGCTAAGACGCCCATAAATAAATGGTCCATTTCGAAGAAAAAAAAAGACACCTTTGTAACTGTAACCTTTGTATCTTTGCAGAGATCTTGAGCAGCATACTTTAGACAAATCACCTCAAGCCACAAAGGCTTCATGACAAATATAAAAAAAAAACATAACTGCTGTGTTCACATATCAGTCAATTTTTTGCAGGATTTCTTTTTCACAGAAACCAAGATATGAGTAGTGAAACTGATTATAATTAGAGATTAGGGCTACAATCTTGCCAATGGTAGGCATAGCCTGTTCAGGTATCCACTCTAGCCGTAGCACATAATTGAAACAAAATTATTTTAAAAAACTAGTATTTTATTACAAAAATGTACAGATACATGTAACTGAAAAGACTTGTTTATCAATAAGCTTATAACATGCCAAAATTTCCAGGCTGGAGTATTGATTAAAATATGACAAGTTAACACATTTTGCTCTTGTTTCTTACAACTAGATAACCAAATTGGATGTTTAAGGCATTGGCATTATAAATTTGACATCTTAAAAAATGCATTATATTCATAGATTAAATTCATTTAGATTATTTTAGGCAACATCATGAATGCCCAAGCGGAATATGTCATGTTGAATGAAGAATGAGTCTCCAAGGGGCTTCAATACGAAGGACTGCATGTATGGGTGTGGTGGATCCTCATCACACTGCAAATTTAAACATATAAGTAAATTAGTTGAAGCTTGCAAGAATTCAAATAAATAACACATTTTAAATAACAATGAGTTTTACCAATAGCAACCCCTCCAATAAGAAAACATATCTATATGTTTGTTAAAAGGGTTACATGATTCACATCATAAAAGAATAAGTCATAAAAACCAAACATTCATACACTACTTCTAAAAAAAGTGCAACATATTTGAGCTTCAGACAAAAACAGTCATTCAGTGGTCCAGAGGTAGAGCATCACCTTATACAGGGTGGAAACGACAAGTGATCTCACTCCATTACCTCTAAACTATACAAGATATCGGAAAAATGAATAATACTGTAACTTTGTTTCTGGATTTAATAGTGTTTGTTTTGGTAATGCACCAACCTTTAACTAAGTAATACAAAAACAAGTATTAAGTTATAGCCATAATAAGTTTATAAGTGAAAAGTTTCATAAATCCTAAACTAAAAAAAATTTTAAAATTGGATTCCCCAGAGGGTGCTCAACCTCTATACCACCAATTGAATATATTTTTTGTGAAACCCTCTATATATACTAAAGATATTAAATGAAGACAGTAGAAAACACTTCTTGGTTATGCATTTAAGTTATTTAACTACATTATCTGAAGTAATTACACAAAGTAGAAACCATAGGGCATCAAATATGACATGATAATGTGTATCAAACAGCCCAAAATAAAGAACATTGACACAAATATACCTCTATGACTTTGTAACAACTGTAACAGACTTTTGTCTAAAGAAAGTTATGTGTTTATATGATGAACAGGAATTATATTTAAAGTTAGTTTTATTGGTTTTACTTGGTTAAAGATTAAACTTCATTATTATTGCACAAGCATAGTAAGAAATAAAATCAAGATTAGCACTTCAAGTGTTTAAAAAAAACAAGCAATCCATCTAGTGCATTTAGTAGGTACATTGAGTTCATTATTAGACTTGCTTACTTTGATATTTGAAGATAAGTCTTTAAACATCATGTAGGGCCAGTCTGAACATATCATGTTCAACATAGAATGAGGTTCCTATTGGCTTCAATACAAATGATTGAATATACCCATGTGGCAGATCTTCATCAGTCTAGTATAAAATAATACAATTTAATGCAAACTTTGCTTTTCTCCTATTTATTGAAATAGACATTCTTAAAAAGACACAATAACATACCTGTAATCTACCTAAAACATTGATGAGGACACCACCATCAAACATTGGTTGTGAGTCCACAGAAGTTATAACCCTTTGGATTTTTTGAAATGTAAGACTCTGGAAAGAAAAATTTGAAATGAATTAAAATCCCTAACTATGACATACCATGATGGTCAAGATTATACATTTATACATTCTATTTTACAATGAGTGTGAACTCACATTCAATTTTTCCATAATTTTAACAGCGCCCTGAAGTTGAACACCTTCAAATGTCATAAATGAAGTTTCCACCTGAAAATAAATACCAACAAATTCAGTATAAGTGAACAGGCCCTGATGTTCAAAATTATGTGTTTATTGTTAAAATTGTAAATCTTCAGCTGCGTAATTATTGAATTGGTAAACTGAGGCATTGCTGAAGTTAGGCGGGAGTTCTCTAGGAAAGGTAACCTATTATTTTACCGAAATAACAGTGATCCCATATAAGTGCCTTACTAGTTACGCTTGATAATATTAAATGTACGTTAAAACTACAAGGAGCATGAACGAAAACACTCACATTGTACATATTTGCCAAAGCCGATCTCGTTGCCGGGTCATCAAACAGTGCGTAATATTGTTGCACAAACCCTTTTCCAATTGCATCGTATTGCGGATTTAGAGCCATTTAGACGATGTATATGCACCACCTATACTACTTATTGACGTATCAACCTAACCAGTAATGAAAAAGGTTTATTTAGGCTATCTTTAACTATAAAAATGTGTTTTATTTCACTACCCGCACCAAGATATCAAAAATGGTGTAAGAGCGAGTGAAATGAATGAATCAGTACATTCCGTATGCCATTAATATCGCTTCACAGTGCTCATAATTCATATACCCGTTCCGAATGTCTGTTTGCTGAGCGTGTTTTCGATCGATGTTAATATCGATAGGTCATCAATAAGGGATTTTCTGACAGCTCGGATGCTTGTAAATCTATTTAATTGTTTGACCACCGAATATGCCTGTTGCGTTATTGTAGTAAAATCGTGTTCTTTTCGGACTACCCATTTCAGAACTTCTGACCAGCATTTCTTAGTGTCATATATCGAGGTAATTGGAATTTGTTTTCAATTTTATTGAGAAAAATCCCTCGTGACGTTATAATAACCGCCCCCTTGCTGCTCAGAGTGCCCAAGCATGGTCACACTGAGCGACCTTTCCAAACTGACACATAGTCATGTGTCAGTTTCTTTGTTGATGTTTTTATAGGCAGTTAAAGATATCAGAAACTTGCTTATAAATTGATTATCGACGTCGATGGACCGGAAGCATGGAACAAGTGGCCGACGGACGATCGATTGGTATGGTAACACCCATAAGGGTTGAAGATCTTATTGAAGATATAAATTTAGGTTTAAGCACGGAACTTGGAAGTGGTCTCATTTGTTTATAGTGAACGACTCTTTCGGGTTGGCAGATTATACCTCGAGTCTCGCGCTACCGACGCTGCTGTTTTTTAATTGTCCTTCCGTTCAATATCAATGCAGCTATATCTTGCTTTCCACATTAGTGCTGTTCCACATTGTTCAGGATCTACAGTAAGCTGGCTAACTTTTAAAGCCAATAAGATGAGTCAAATTGTGAGCAGCGTATTAAAAACTATTCCAACTTATATCTTAACTTTATTTATATTATTAGTAGCTATTTATAGTATGACTCTAGACAATGGTCTAGATGGCCGGGGTGGCTTTATACGGAAACTGATCGAAGAAAGGAATCGCACTGCATTAGTAGCCAATGACGCGTGCACCGCCGCCGGGTTAGCGGCCGGGGGTTGGGGTGGGGTTGGGAGGACAGAGCATCCCTTGTTTTGATGGAAAGTTGCGCACGTAGATGAACCACGATGCACAGCATTATAGACAAAGAGCTGTCGGTGAGATTAAACTCTGCTTTCTGTTAAGAATAATGAACGATATGACTAAGTTTGCTGACTTACCCAAGTTCGCTGTACAAACAGTGAAAAGACTAATGTATTCTGATAGCATAACATATTTACTGTTCCGAATCCAATAGTACTAATATAACTTTTAGCACGCTAAAACGAATCGGAACGGTTATGTGCAGTTTAATTGCTGCTGCTAGCACTGCGAAGTGCGAGATGAAGTTAAGTGCTTAAGTTGACATATCGTTTGGCAGCAAGAGCTCGGAAGTTTTTCATATTTTCTCCTTTTTTTCAAAATGTTAAATAGTTCAGACTCTAGTTTCAAACTCGTTGAAGAATATTTAAAATAAGAATGCTTGTGGAATGTATGAAGTAAAAATAAAAATAAACAATTCAAAAACATATTTTTCTAGAGGTTTTAATTTCTGAAACAAATTCTTCCCTGAATTTGTCCAAAGTCCTGTTTATTACATCTCTAAGTACAGAATTGAATTCTTTTAGTTTCATGACCGTTCATCTTTATTAAACTTATGAGCTCAACTACTTAATGCATTTGGATACAAGTGCAATGTAGGAAATTAAAATTTAGTCAAAATTTAATTACTACGTAATACGTGTAACCGCGCATGAGGGATTTTCCTCGATCAAATTAAGAAGAAAGAATTTGTTCCAGTGACCTCGATATATAGCAGCAAGAAAAACTGGTCCAATTAAATAGTAGGTATAAGATAGAAAGGCTGAAAAGAAGACGAACGTTTCTAAAATACCACAATAAGCCTATGCAGAGCTCCAACAATTAAATAAATGAAAAAAATATTATTAGAGGAAGTGACTCAACCTACATTAAGTTGAAAAGTGATGAAGCGTTCAACCCGTCTCATTCACACTTACCAAGGATTCCACGGCAACAAACCAAACCAAACACGGTTAGTCCTTCTTTGGGGGGCTGTCGGCTTGATATCTAGTCTTAGACTCACTGCTATTCCTTTGAACTTTGAAAACAGACTTTACGAAGGCGTTCGATAAAATTCCCCACAAAATATTGGTGCAAAAATTATTGGCATGTGGAATCAGTGGTCCATTATTGGATTGGTTAAGATCATATCTGGTTGATCGAAGCTTTTTTGTCGTAATAAATGGGTACGCGTCTGCTTGCAGGGCCATAACATCCGGAGTACCACAGGGATCACACTTGGGTCTAACCCTTTTCAACTTTTCTGTGAATGACATACCTGCGTATCTAAAATCCTCAGAATCATTTATGTATGCAGACGACTTGAAATTTGCTCGAGTTGTTGAGACTCCTAGAGATGTAACACTTTTACAGACTGATATCGAAAATCTTATTGAGTGGTGCAACAAGAATGGAATGTATCTTAATACTAAAAAATGTTTCCATATGAAGTATACCAGAAATATAAATATCGTAAACAGTAAATACTACATAGGCAATTAAATAATAGAGGAAATAACTGTAATTAAAGATTTAGGAGTACTGTATGATAAAAATCTAACGTTTTTACCTCACTTAGATGCTATAGTCAAGAAATCATTCAAAATGTTAGGATTTGTTATAAGAAATTGTAAAGTTTTTCGACAGTACAGGACAAAACTATTATTGTACAACAGCCTGGTCAGAAGTGTACTAGAATACTGTTGTGTAGTATGGCGACCACACTATGCTACACATACTCTGCGCCTTGAACGAATTAAAAAACGTTTTCTTCTTCATTTGACCTATAGCTGTAATAAACTGAAACTTTTAAATTCATATCGAGATAGATTAAAATATTTTAAAATAGATTCTTTAGAAAAGCGCAGAAGTATGGTGGAAGCAGTATTTGTTTATAAAATTTTTCATAGTACTATTGATTGCCCTTCTTTGCTACAACTCTTTAGTATACGAGTTCCGAGACGAATTCCTCGTCGTCCAGCTCCTCTTTTTTCTTTACCATTTAGAAAAACTGTTCTAGGTTCCAACTCGCCAATTAGTAGACTTAGTAAAATAATAAATTTATGTAGCTCCGACGTAGATTTGAACTTTGACCTGTTCTCAAAATTTTTTAATGCAACACATAACATCCTCAAAGATTGAAATGATAACTTTCATACCTTGTTTTAAAAAAAAAATTGTGAATTTAATGTGATAACAATGTATTTGTTTTAATTGCATGTGGTGTTTACCTTTAAGTAATAGGTGCACTAAGCAGGCTTTAGATTATTTGTCAATCTAGTATATAAGTAACAGTGTAATCTATTGTTGGTAAACTAAATAAATAAATAAATAAATAAACTTTATATCTACTATGTAGACTAGGTAGGTACTGTTAGTTTTTAAATATCTTATTTAAGTATTTATGGTGTTCTTATTAAAGAGATCTACTGTAAGTTACTAGGTATTATGGTATTAAGCAAGATAATCTTAGTTAATGTTGTTGAAAAATCCAACAAAATCAACTGATTTATCAGTAGAGGCAAAGTTAGAAGTCAAATTGGGTGCGTTCTAAACTCATCATAATCAATTTATTTTTACGACAACACTGAGGAAACCTTTAATTATTTGTAATTTAAAGAATTATATAAATTTATATTATTTAATAAGTACTAAAACGGGCTTATGGTGTATAATTTAAAACTAAAAAGCGCCATTTTAAAATATATTTGTTGTTATTTTTACACAAAAAAACCGCTAAAATTAAAAAACTAAAACTAAAAAGCTTTACAAAAAAAAAACCACGAAAATCCGAAACGCAACGCATATGGTTCGAGTAAAAGAGACAAACTTATGCAACGAGTGTACAGCGTCATCTCTTTCTCACACGCGGACCACAGCCAAATTTCGATGTTTCATTCCTCAGTGAGCGATTCAAACGCCAGTTAGCTAAAGGCACTTCATGGTACGAATCTTAGCGACTCAGTTTAGGTACCTAAACTGGATTGCATTGGAATTGAATGGCTAGCTAAAAGTTGATGGTAGGCCTTTTGTTATTAAAACTGGTGGGTTGATGATCTTTAGGTTCTATTTTTATCAAGGAAAGAGGAATCAAACTTTGTTATTGCAGTAACAGCAATAATAAATAAATAAATAATTTGGAAAGGTAGGTAGGTTGGTACGTCAAATCTAAATACCGAAGATAGGTGATTTGCCGGAATTATTTTTGTACCGTTATTTTATTTATTTCGATCAGCTGCTGTTTATTTATTTTGCTCAGTAACAATTAAATGAGTTGGCGCGAAGTAGGTAAACGATTTTTATTAAACTATTATAACAAATACCTATCGTTAGGTTGCTCGTTTTATTAGAAGCGAATAAAGTTGTTTTAGGTAGGACAAATTAGTGATTTCACAGAATTCACAGATTTCTAGGTACCCCTACTTTTTATGGGAAGATAGGTACCAAAACAACCGAAAAGAATGATTTCGAAACATAGGTTGGCCAATGCAGTGCAGTAGGTAAGCAGGTTTATCATGAAGTGAGTAAAACTAATGGTATAATTTGCTGTGCCTAAAGTTAGAAAAGTTCATTGAAGAAGGTCTAGCCTAGGCTTGCGAATGAAATTTTTTGATCAAACGAATTTATCGAACTAATGATTGACAGGAATAACTTTCAGCCATTATTTATTTACTTCCTACTTCGATCAACTGCTTTTAATAGTACTTATCTCATCGCCATCATACCTAAACAAATTCATGAACAATGTTTATTACTTATGTAATAAGAATTCAAAAATTAACTTATTATTTTTTCGAACATAGGAAACAACTACATAAAGTTCGCTTATGGTATTCATGCGATGCGCGATGGGCACGCTGCGAGTCAGCTGAGCGCAAGTAGCAACAAGCGAGGTCCGGTGCACACACACACCACGCCACTGCTCGCGTCGCCTAGCAACCGATCAGGCCGCGTGGCCGGCCTAGATAGTAAATACGTTTAGCAATACATTGCGGGTTATTTTTTGTAAACTGTGTATTTAATTAAAATTTTCTTATAATCAGCTTGTTCTTAGATATGTAAACCTAAAAAAATTGAATTAATTTTTATGAAATGTACAAATTTTTTAAAAACGTTAAAAAAAATAAAAAGTACTTTTTCGTAATGAGAATATGCAGTGTAATCATACCCCAAAGTTAGTGGAAGCGGTCTTGATACACCCTGTATAAAATTGGCGTTTTGTCGTACTGTCCACTTTGATCTATATTATCTCCTCTTTGGTTACGAAGTCCAATTTCCAATTTATGCAACTATTTATTATCCAGTTCAAATGCTGTTAGGATACCTTTTGAAGTTGCGTTACGAGATATTGATGACTTGTAGGGTAAGAAAAACAATTAGATGAATGACATTAATCAGTTAATTTATTTTTTTGGAAATATCAAGGCAACTAAAATATTAAATAAAGAAAGTAACTAAGGCACATAATAAGAATAAAAATAGAGCTAATCTTCTAAGTCGCCGAATACACTCATAGCCTCTTCTTCAATCTCTGATGCTGTCTTCGTTTGAAATTTCAGAATCAGTATCATTACCTCTTATAATAATAAAAAAAACTGTTATTCGTTACATAAAACATTGAGTGGGGTGTTGATTTGGTTTTAATAATGACTTAGGAGCCTTACAAGTATTAATAATGAAAAGGTCATCTATTAAACGATCTCTTTTCCAGTATTCTTCTTCCAATCTTTTAATATGGTTTATTTATTTACGCCAATCATCTGCTGTGATTGATTGTAATGCCTCTAAGGTTAAACTCTCGATCTTGCTTTCTTATTGATCGACATTTTTTTCCGCAACCCTTTGGTTGACAAGGTTCCACACATATTCAAATGGGTTCAGGTCACAGTTATAGTCACTCACACTATACTTCGTGACCATGAGCTGAAAACAGATTTTCATTATATACTCTTTTGGTGGTTTGTGTTGTTTTCTGAATTTCTGAACTAGTTAGTCTGAATAGTTCTGGTTTAGTTGCTCATTCCGGAAAGCCAATATTTTGTGATTGAAGCCATTCTATCATATCCTGTTTTTTTGAATTCATTCCAGGGACCTTATTTTGTTCTGTGCTGTAGTATGGTGCTTTGTCCATTGCTATAATACTATTGGGTGGAATATTCAGCAAAAGTTTTTCTTTGGCCATTTCATGAAGTTTTGTGTATTCATTTGATCGTGGTAAACCTCTTTTTAGATTTGGCTTTAAAAACCAACTGCGCGCCGTCGACAAATCCGTTTTTATTGTCTCCATGCACTATCCATCTTAGGCCTGGGCTGTAGCTTTTTTTACTCAAACATCATACGAGGACTGCCAGCAGTTGCCGACAGTGTAATTTGGGTGTATCCACGTTTTTATCAATATAAAAAACATACTTCTTCTTATCCACTCCTAATACATCATTTTGTTTCATGCGACGTAAATAACGTGCTCTGCACGCCTGTATTTGTGGCATTTCAATCAAAGCGACTCTCTCCTGCTTACACTTCTTGAAACGGTATCCCTAATCTTCCATAAGTATTCTGCGCAAAGTTGATTTACTGCCTATGTAATCTAAGTCTCTCTGAGCAACTGCGAGTATTTTTTTCAGGGCTGGAACCTCTTTTTTGACCGTATATAAAGATGGATAATGTTCCTAGCTGTTAGTAGTGTTAAAGCTGACAGTCAGGGAATTGTTTTTTACTGCATGGCTTTTTTTGGTGTCCTTATTTTAACAACGGAGGTATCATAATCAAAAAGTTCTAACCAGACATAATTCGCAGTTTTTTTTGTATGAAGACTACCTGCCATAGCAGGCATTTTCAATCAATCAGCTCGATCTACCATTAAGGTTTTAATGTTTGACGAGAGAAGAGTTTGCGTTGATCAATTTCCGTAACATAACGCCTCAATTCCCAAATATAGTAATTAATTTGCGTTTATGGTGCTTCACAATGTACAACAATTGCCGAAGTTAATCAGAAAGTAGGCGAAAGTTTGTCATTTTCCATCATTTTCCAAGAAGTGAGATAGGACTTTACATTAGTTACCATGTCTTTGTGCTAATAGTGTTAACTTACAAGGTTTCAGTGTGGTAGAACTTCGTAAATTGTCTGTAAGCCATTTTGAGAAGAAATGTTTTCTGGGTTACTCAATGAGAATAACGGTGTTTAATTGGTGTAACATAATCAACAGAATATTAAAAGGTACTGATGTCTCACGTCTACAAAATAAAAATTTGTCTCCCAAGCAATACAAACAAAGCATATAAAAACATAATGCAAAGTTTAGAAAAAAAAATTCACAAATATACAAGTCTTTTATTTATTTTACCTTCTTTATCTTTTAGATTGTTAAAATATCTAGAAGAATAGAAGAGGGGCTTTCGCGCTGCCACAATGGCACTACGCCAAAATCCATGCCGTCATTTTAAAATTAAAAAGCGAAGAACAATCTAATTTTAAAAAAATCATTGTCAAATTGAAAAAGTAGGTTCCTTCCCAGTGTTGTAGTTAGGAAGTCGTTCGTCTGATGCATATCACTAATTATTTTTCGCGTTTACAAGGTTTACGCCCGGATTTTTTAAACGTACACATTTTAAAATTTGTAGTCTGATTTTATTTTATATTATCGTATTTTTTTTTTAGATTTTTATCGTCCAATATTTTAAGTTTACAAAAATATTGAATATAATATCATAAAATTAATTAATAATAAACGATTAAAATCATGTAGACAATTTTTGGTTCGACTTAGTAACATTTTAAAAACCCGCTCTATGAATTTATTTACAATAATTTACTGAATTATCACATTTTATTTTCTTGTTGTGAGCTAATTAAATGAAAAACTTGCAATAATATCATTTAAAATAATTAATAACTACTGTAATCGTATTATTCTCTAATCTGACTAACAAAGGGCAAATTAGTTACTTATTTTTCTTTGCAACTATTTAGACTAACATCGATTATTCTTATACTAAACCTCCACTAAAACGTCCAAGTACAAGTTGTAATGACGCGCTATTCGTCGCGTCAAGCACCCTATGACTTCATCTAGTTTCAAGTCTATTTTATAGTAAACTTTGCAGGTTTGGCAAATAAAAAAATACTTTAGAAAAGCTGACACTATACAGAAACAACTTATGTGTAAACTAATAAATGATGCAAAATTTTCAATGTATAAAAAAATATTAAACTTGGTAGTATGGTTTAAATTTGACAAAATAATTTGTTTGAACAAAATTTTGAGGAACTTTTTGTAATATATATCAAATTTTACCTACGCATCAGTAAACTAGATTAAATAATCTTTTTTTTTTGATACCAAAATATCATTTCTTGGTATTTAAAATGTAGCACAGTAAACGAAAACAAACCATCCATTCCCGCATCAGTTTCATATCGCCTGCCGTGGATGAAATAGCGAGAAGATGGCCGACCATATTAGGGATTTGACACACTGGGCGACATTTTAGTTGATATTTAAAAAATAAAGACCAATATTACGTTTTGTAATATTTATTTGGAATAACCTTTAAATATTTATTATTTATTAATATTTTATTAATATATAAAATTATTCTTACATATGACTATTACAACATAATGAATAAATACAATTACATCAATGTAACAATGTGAAAACTTAATCATTGTTACATGTGTGTTTAATAATGTATTATGTTTTTTAAATGATAAAAAACATCATGCTTGATGAAAAATGTCATGTTTGATAATCCTGTCATTTTTTTTTTGGATAAATAGAATTCTGTGTATCAATCCAGGTACCTACCTTAGATTCATATTCCATCAAAATCAATTTAGTCATTTTAGCGTCTTTTTCGATAGAGAAATATTTACAAAAAAAAACCTATAAAAAAATGGTTTGCTTGGTAAGAAAACGCATTTTTTCCATTTTAAATCTCTCTTATCTTCACGTTCATATTCGTATCTTCATATTCACTTTATTTGTACACCGAAAAGGATAATTTCAATGACCTGCACAACGTAGCAGAATATATTAAAAAATTACTTAAGGAAATTACTTACTTTGTTGCCGTTTGCTATCATCAAAATCATGTTAAATTTACGCATGATTCCTCCATCTGTACCAAGCCCTTATTTAAGTACTTAACAAAATCATAAGTGACACGGGCGGCGCTGTTGATGCCCACCTGAAGAAGAAAATATAAAATCTTATAATCCTACCTATATTAACCCTTAACTTGGCAAAGAACAAAAATGATCTTATAATCCGACCTATATTAACCCTTAACTTAGCAAAGAAAAAATATCTTTGAATATCAAAATAATTTTGATATGACGTTATGCATGTGACCTAGGATGCCTAGAAAAATGAAAAAAAATACCATGAGAGTAGTTTTTACAATATCACATGTATTCTGTGGAATACAGTGCTAAGATTCCTTAATAACATGTAATGATTTCAATGTATCTCTATAGATACATAGCCAGGTTACCTATGACTACTGTAAAATAATTTGGTAAGAAAAATAAATAAGAACAATACATTATTATTCCAACATCAGTACCTTTTATTAAAACATAAAATGTTTTAACATATAAAACATTTTATTAAAACATAAAATGTTTTAACATATAAAACATTTTATTAAAACATAAAATGTTTTAACATATAAAACATCTATTTCTGTTGACATAAAAAAAAATTATATACAAACTTCTTTGAGAAACAATATGAAAAATGAGATCTATTTCCTAAGCTTGCTTGCTATGGAAATTGAAAATAAATTTGTTTTTATTCGTTGTTATCTACCAGAATTTTCTAGCCCTTGTACTACCTATATGATATCGGAACTTCTTTTGGCTCAGTTGCTTGACATTTTTTCCAGCAATATGTCTGCGATATAAAATCCAGCCATTATTTACGCACATATCCAAGATCTGTGAAAATATTGGCAAGTAACACCTATGACTTTTCATTTCGGTTCTGTAAAGGGCAACCAACATGTCCGCAAGGTCTACACCTCCCATGTGTGCGTTGTAGTGCCTGATTATTTTAGGACACGTGACAGCAATTCTACGTTTCATTTCTTTTCTATATATAGGAAGGTGTCTTCACCACCTTATAAAACAAAATCGTATATGAAGCCCAAAACACCTGCTCTAACAAATGTTTACGGTTATTCGCTTTTTTACCCTTATAGGGCACCATCATTTGATCGATGCTAAATTTTGTTTCGTGTGGAATTTGCTATGTATTCTTTCAATGATGGGCCTAACTTAAAAATAGCGGTCACCATTGTCTAGTAAGTTATCGTTGAAATTAATGTACCGTGGTATCTGCTGAAATTTTTTGAGTGGCATTACTTCAGCTATTTGTGAAAATCTAAATTCTTGAGACCAATAGTCCGTATAAGCCGATATATTCACAATCCCATGAGCAAACTCGTTATTTATAGTAAACTGTGCAATTCATTTGGTCGAACCTCTGCAATTAATATTTGACAAATCACTGGCAACCGGTGCTTTTCCTTTGCAATGGAAACGATCTAAAATAGTGCCTATCCATAAATCTGACAGACTGGACGTGGTAGTGAATTATCGTCCCATTTCCATGTTATCAAATTTTGGCAAAGGAATGGAATATATGGTGTGCACTATCTATCACAATCTACAAAATCACTTCAAAAAATACCTATCTCCCCGTCAACAAGGCTTTGTAGGTGCGCGACCTACATGCTCCAATCTTGTCGAGTTTACCGAGATACTATCTGAGTCCATTGATTGCCAGAAACAAGTCGACGTAATATACACAGATTTCAGCAAAGCGTTCGACAAAGTTCCACATGATATACTGATACGTTAGCTACACTGTTATGGTATATCGGGCGCTTTGCTACGGTTGTTTAGTTCTTACCTCCACGGAAGAACATTTTATGTGGTTGTTAACGGTTTTAATTCACCTAGCTATAAGGTTGCATCTGGAGTTCCCCAAGGGTCACATTTAGGACCGATTCTAGTTAATATATTCGTAAATGACATGCCGAATGTCCCTAAAAACTCAATATGTTACATTTTCGCTGATGACCTTAAAATAGCAAGGGTTATGAAAACACAGGACGATGTTAATTTACCACAACAAGATCTAAATAATTTAAAAAATTGGTGTGACAATAACCAAATGGTACTGAATACTAAAAAATGTTCTCACATAAAGTTCACACGTAAACGTAATATAATTCCATCTTCATATTACATAAACGGAAAACAGTTGGGCGAGGTAGAAGAGATAAGGGATTTAGGCATCATTATGGACTCAAAATTAACATTTATACCGCATATCGACCATATAGTCAAATCTGCTTCAAAAATGTTAGGTTTTATGCTAAGTAACGGAAAAGTTTTTAATAATGTTAATACCAAAATAACTTTATATAACAGTTTAGTTCGCTCAGTTTTGCCACTCGCTACGTATAGAACGTTTGCAGAAACGATTCCTTAATCACTTGGCATACTATAGCGGGGATGCAAATACTAAACTATTATCTTACAACAACAGACTTAAGAAGTTTAGAATGCAATCACTTAGTAAACGTAGAGATTTAATTGATCTAGTTTTTGTATACAAACTACTCAACAATTTGCTGGATGCCCCGGTGCTACTTGGCAAGTTTAATTTCAGAGTTCCTCCAAAAATCCCGCGAAATCCTACTAAGACATTTACACCCCCGTTCAGACGCTCAGTGTTGGGTTACAATTCACCAATAGCAAGACTTTTACGTTTCGTAAATGGGTGCAGTGATTCGGTAGACTTGCACTCTGCTTCGTTGCAATCTTATAAGAAGAGTGTTCTAATACATTTCAATGGCTAAAATCTATTATCACCAACTAACTTTATCATCTTACATTTTTCCAAGTTTCCTATTTTGATTGTTGTTGTTTGGACTAAATTCGTGTATGTGAACTAGGGCTTGAACATCGGACGATTTTTCAATTCCGGAATAGGGTTTCGATATTCAGTATTTCAATTCCGGAATTCCGGAACACAAAAGTGTCTTTTTGTTTATGATAGTGACAATTAAGTTTTAATTGACTATAAGTGTAAAAATAATGCAAAAATGATATTATATGACATATTACCGTTCCGTACTTACCGTTAATTTTATAGATTGTGTATCCTAATAGTTATCGGAAATATAATTAATAAAACAAATAAAAGTATAAGGTACTTAAACTGTATGTAAAAAAGAGTCAATCAGGAACGTCTGTAATTTAAAGCTTATACGAAGCTTACTAAAGGACGACAGATGTTGATAAATTTATAATCTATTGTTTATAATGGAATTTAAAAAATATTAGTGCGTTTAAACTGTCGTCGTTGAGTGAGCTACGTACGCGATTACACACATAAGTGACTGCTGAAAAAGTTCTCTCGGCTTCTACGCTCGTTGGCGGTATTGTTTTTAAATATTGAAAACATTTTTCTAAGTACTGTCCTCTAACACCACCGTTTTCAAAAACTGCCATCTCTACTCTTATTAAACTTTCTAAATCCAAAACTTTAGTTTTCCTTTTACTTTTTACTGTTAATTTCTTTTGTATCATTTGTTCTAATTTTTTTTTCATGTCTTTTTTTTCATTTTCTCTATTTGTAATCCTTTCAGTAGAGGCAGTATTTTCTTCCTCTTCTTCTGGGATTATTTCCTCCGCCTCTAATATTTTTATCATTTTAATTATTTCTGTGAACATTTCTTCACCCGTTAGTTTCAATGTTTCAAGGTCAAAGTTGTCTTCATGGTAGTCTTCTGAATCATAAAGATACGTCAGCACGGAATACGTCTTTCCTTTATTCTGTTTCTGAGGCTTTGTGCCAACTTGTTGCTGATATTAACATTCAGGTCAACCTAGGTACAGGCTATCTAATGACTTTAACATCTCTAGTACACAGTGCTTCTACAGTTATTTTAACGACATGGATACTCTCGTGTAGCTCCTTGAGTATTGCCATGGATTCTTCATTTACGGGAACCACAATATCCAAGTCTACAAAGCCTTTGGTAATACAGGACTTCAGCTTCAAAAATCTCTCAATCATGTCGCTTAGACTGGACCATCTCGTTTTACAATCCAACACTAAGTTCAATTCTTTCCCAAACTCTTCTTTAACGTATTTTAGAATAGCTTCGTTCTTTAGGCTGGACTTTCGTACAGACCTTATCAACTTTCGAATCTATTCCACTGGTTCTTTAAAGTTAAGTTCTCTCTCTGTTTCAATTCTTTCTATATCAATATGAAAACCACTGGCAAATTCTTCATTTTCATCATCATTACTTTCCTCTGTTGTCCCGTATTCGTCCTGATGTTCAGATTCAAACATATTTGTATCAATCATCGGGTCCTCTAAATCCACAATATCCCCCTGCTTCATTTCATTTCTATCATTTTTGCTATTCTTGTACAAAACGTCAGTCACTCCTAATTGTATGCCATGCGCCAGACATATTTGGTGATAGCCTTTGTAATACCGGCCCATTTTGATCATTACTGATGCTCCGTCAGTTGTCAAGCAAACTATGTCCTTATCTAAATCCACACCGAACCCTTTAAGATGTGCTTTCAGATAATTATAAGCGATCAATCCAGGCATACTGCCTTCAATTCTCACAAGCCCTAGGTTTTTGAAGTTATATTTAAATTTGTCAGAATGTAAATTTACATTCATATATCGTCTGTTACGAGTTGAAGTATACTCGTCGAGAGTTACAGAATAACGTTTTGTGGTATCCTGTGCAATGTTTTGTCGAAGCTGATTTTTGTTTTTTTCAAATTGGTTAAGCACAATCCTTTTTATGGCGGTACCAGATTCCGGTAATTTAAATCCACATCTATGAAAAAGATCACGTAGATCTTCTGATGTACAAAACTTACTGAACGGCAAGCCATCAAGAGCAGCCATTCTCGACACTTTTACGTCCATTTCATTAGAAGAATTAAAGAAGTCTGTCATCATTTTGTGTCTTTTTGCCGGTGTAGCTGTAGGCACGGACGTGCTGGGGGCGCTGGTGCTAGAAGTGCTGAATTCTGGTTGTGACTGCGACGGATTCCTTTTTTCTTTTAAATCAATTAAATGAATTGACTTTAAATGTACATGGAAGCCAGTGGTCGCACCACCGTGGCATTTTAAAATTTTAGAACATAATTTACACTTGCCGGATTGACCGTCTTCCGCTCGAAGAAAATGGTTCCAAACATTTCCGTCTATGGACTTTCGTTTATAGAATTCCAAATATTTTATTGGTTTTGATAGCAAGCTGGAAATAAATACAACTTTGAAAATAGGATAACTTTGAATATAAACCTAAATTATATAGGTAATTATAAAAATAAAACTACTTTTTCGGCCCTGCTCAACCCTGAACTGAAAATTATATTGTTAGTAATTCATGCATCATAATAGGCAGGTTAGGTTTTAATAAATTAGCTTTAGCGCGTAGTAAGTGCGTGGCGGTTATGTCGATTGATAAAATACCTACTCTGATCTGACGTTATTTTTGAAGAAGACAAACTTTAGCGACAATGTAAGCGGTAATATTATAATAAAATTTCATAAAGCTAAAACACGCAGTTCCACCAAAAACCTGAGAAAAACACATGCACGTTGCACACATGTCTAGGCTAGGACTTACGTCTTACGATTTCTGATAATGTTTTATTTCTGCTTGGCGTAGGTAGTATTTTTATGTATCCTCGAAGAAAACCGTCATGGATTAATGAAATAAAATAAGTACCTACGAAATTACAACAATAATTACAAGTTATTAAACAATGGGTTATTTTTAAAAATATATCAAATAACTATAACCTATCAATTTATGTTCAACATTAAAACTTTTTTTACATCTAATAAATTATTGTACCTACTGCAAATAAACTAATTGTTTATCAAAACTAGAAGTATAAATAATTCGAAAATATACATCAACAGCCTTTAATATATTTTTCTCAAATGCGCACCTAAAAAGCTGTTTGTTTTACAAAAATGTTTTTACACCAAAAATACTGATTGTACATCAAATTAACCCGGCCGTACATACGGATAACTTACAATGGAACAAAACAACTATTGTTGTGCGACGATGAGCGCAGCAAGGAGGAGTGGTTAGTCTGTATGCAGCGCGAGCCGAGCGAGCGAAGAGTGTCCGCGGCAGCGGCCGGCGAAGCGCCAAAAATAAAAAAGCTCAACATTTTAATTAATAAAGTTGTGTCAAGTACTTTAATTCTTGCCAAAATCACATTAGTTTGAGCTGCCAATTTTGATGTATAATCAGTATTTTTGATTGAAAAAGGGATTTTTTTAAATGTAAAAATCGCAAATTTTTTCAGTTAAATACCACCCGTAAACAATTAGATTATACCCTAAAGGAGTGAGATTTTGTGCTCATCGGCCTTATCGTATTCAGAATAGAACTCATAGGTAGGTTACTAGGTTAGGTACTTCTTACACTTATTCATTTTACAAACAGAAAATAATCAATTTACTTAAATTTTATTTTTCTTGGCCTTCTTGATGTGCTGCAACTCAAACTTTCTACGTAATTACCAAGAGCGTATTCAAAATAGAATATTTGCCAACAATCCAAGTAAACTTCGACGTCCTTCTCGCACGCGAGCTCCGGGGCAAATGAGCGAGCTGTTATATACATACAATGTTCTTAGAAAAGCTGATGAAATGTAAAGTCAGCATTCTGCTGACTTAGGCTAGTCTAAACATCCTCCTCAACCTAATGTATTTTAAAATAACAAAAATCAGTTCAGCTCGGGATTCCATTCATGTAACATCGTTTTAATTCATTATTTTATTTTATTTCTAATTCTATATTGTGAAAGTGTACCTAGTTCCTTTCAGTTAATAAAAATAATCTTTTTTTAAAAAGTGTTTTACCAAACCCCGTCTAACATTTGGTGGCAGCGGTGGGATCAGTTAAGATCTCGGGTACCTATCCTGAAATCAGTGCAAGTGAATGTGTCTAAAGTGTTACAAATTGTGTATAATTATCCAAGAATCCCAGTTGATACTCCGGTTGTAAGCATCAATCACCCAACCGTAATCCAGGTAGTGAGTTTGCGCTGTCTGTGCAGACTCCCTCCAGTATCCAGCCCATTGGTCCACTGTACCGTAAGCGGTACCAGGCAACAGCGCTTTCTGCGTGTCCCACGGGAATCCTGGCTATCCAGTACCGATCAATTGAAGGCATATATCCTACATCTAATTCTACTGTTCAAATGTATCCTGTTATCCTGTAAGTCAAGATTTATCCTATTATTCTATTCGAAAGACTATTTCTACAATTTATTCAAGAAACTATTTTTCTATCGTCTAACATTTAGTGGAACCGTTCTAAGGTTCAAATCTATAAATAGAATCCATCAGTGAAGTTACAAAGTGTTCCTTTATTTCGATAAGCTACAATCAACAACGGCTATTGTTCAACGCCGGAAGCTAATCACTAATTTCGTAGAATCGAAATAATTCCTAGCTATAAGTTTGCGTCGTGACTTTTGTTTTACATTTTAATTTTTTACATTGTATATTGTTGTGTTGTGTTCCTTTACAGATTTTATTTCTTAACATTATTTTATCCAGATTTATTTGATATATTAACTTTTTAATTATTTTGTTGCGGTTATACAAAAACTAATCCTTACAATTATATTTACATACAAACCTAACTTCAAATCTTATTAATTCTAATCGTTTTAAATAATCATATCCACAATGTCGACTAAAGAAGCAAAAGAAATAGATTTAAACATTTTAATTAAATTCATTAACAAATTCGACGGCAACAGAGAAAAATTAAATGCATACATAAATAATTGCCGTAATGCCATTAATCTTGCTAGTATTCAACAACAAGACATCCTTTTAAAGTACATAATTAGTCAACTCGAAGGTCGTGCCGAAAGTGCATGTTCCATAAAAGAGTTTGAAACGTGGTTCCAATTAGAAGAATTCTTAAAAGCACAGTTTGGAGATAAGAAACATTACGCCGCATTATTATCCGATCTTCAAGACTGTAGACAATCAAACAGTGAAACGGTAAACCAATTTTCCTTACGTATAGAGTCATGTTTATCGAAATTGCTAACCGAAATTAATATATCTATTCCGACTAAGAAAAAGGCCGAATTAGCAGGTCGAGTCGCTGCTATGCAGGACCTAGCCTTACATACTTTCGTGATAGGTTTAAATCCAAAACTCTCGACTGTTGTCCGGTGTCGTGATCCAGAAACCCTTAATGATGCAATTAATTTCGCGGTATCAGAAGAAAAAATTTTACAAGCTACTCTTAGGCGTACACCGTCTTCATTTAATAGTACCAATACGAATTCCATGCATCAGCGTGCACCTCCGCGTCAATTCCAATTCCATAAAAGTTTCCAGCAACAAAGTTCTAATTTTAATAGACCTCAAAACCAGGCAGTACCTCATTCTTCTCCTAATTTCCCTTTGTTCTGTAGGTATTGCAAGAATCCAGGTCATACTATTAATAACTGCTCAAAAAGAGAATTTAATAACAAACGGTATGGCGTACCACAATTTCAACAACGCCAACCTTCTAATAATCCTAATAATCGCCAATGGCCAAATAAGCCTATTAATGCAGTTAATTTCTTAGAATCCGATATTCCTAATGAATCCGAATCTGAATATTTAAACGAACAAGCCGACCCGTCCAGTGCCGTGCGGGAAACATAATCGGTAAAGTCGGTACAACCAAAGTCCATTTTCCTAGTTCTAATTCAAATCCTAGCGTTATCAAATCAAATTCTAATCCTATTTCTAACATAAGTCATATTTCTAAATCCAGTCAATCTACGCGACAGGGTAACCAGCCCCAAAATGAAAGATTGCATATTAATTCCAAATCCAGTCAACCTATGCGACAGGGTAACCAGCCCCAAAATGAAAGGTTGCATATTTCTAAATCCAGTCAATCTATGCGACAGGGTAACCAGCCCCAAAATGAAAGATTGCATATTAATTCTAAATCCAGTAAACCTATGCGTCAGGGTAACCAGCCCCAAAATGAAAGGTTGAATAAATTGAAATCCGATCAATCTATGCAGCAGGGTAACCAGCCCCAAAACGAAAGATTGAATCCTATTTCTAATAATTCTAATTCCAAAGATGAAATACAAAAAACCTATAATATAACGACTAATCCATCAAAAAACTTCTTACCTTTTATTGAAGTACATACCTCGTTGTCTTCCAAAGCAATTAATCTCCTTGTTGATAGTGGAGCATCAATAAGTTTAATAAAAGAAAAATCCTTAATGAATTTATCCAATATTTCAAAAGAGATAGTCTCTTTCAGTGGTTTAGGCAATTCAAATCAACCTATGCATTCATTAGGTTGTATTACTGTTGAATTTAATTCTTTAAAACATAAATTCCATGTAGTTCCTGATTTAGACTTTCCTTATGATGGTATTTTAGGCAACGATTTCCTTTCGAATTTTGATTGTAAAATTGATTACCACAAAAATTTCCTCATTATAAACAATCTTAAACTTAATTTAAAATTCAATGATCCAGTTTACACAATTCCTCCTCGTACAGAAACCATCATCGAATGTTCCGTTTCTAATCCAGAAGTCCAAGAAGGACTTATCCTTGACCAGAATCCTATCGATTCACTTTTAATAGCAAACTGTGTTGTAAAAGTAAAATCTAATTCTAGAATAAATATTTCTGTCGTAAACATTTCCGAATCCCAATTATGTGTAAACTCAAATTTAAAACTTAATATTTTACCTTTAGAAAAAAATCATGAACATACTATATTGTATACTACATCATTAAATAATACTGAATTAAATGCTATAAACAGGACTGAAGAAGTCCTTAAACTTTTAAGAGTCTCACATCTAAATAATGAAGAAACAAATGCTTTATCTGAACTCTGTGCTACTTATTCCGATATTTTTCATTTGCCAACTGACAAATTAAGTTTTACTGACATACTTCAACATGAAATTAGTACAACTTCTTCTATTCCTATAACTACTAAGTCTTATAGATTTCCTGACGTGCATAAATCAGAAGTACAAACCCAAATAAATAAAATGCTTGATGAAGGTATCATAAAACCTTCTATATCTCCTTGGTCATCCCCAATATGGGTTGTACCAAAGAAACTCGATTCTTCCGGTCAGCGCAAATGGCGAGTAGTAATCGACTACCGAAAGCTCAATGATATAACCATAGGAGACTCTTACCCAATTCCAAATATTTCAGAGATACTAGATCAACTTGGAAAGAGTAAATATTTTACAACACTAGACTTGGCGTCTGGCTTTCATCAGATTAAAATGTCGCCGCAGGATGCACCAAAAACCGCATTTTCAGTACCGCAAGGACACTTTGAATTTACTCGCATGCCCTTCGGACTCAAAAACGCTCCTGCTACTTTCCAAAGAGTTATGAATTCTGCTCTTACTGGCCTCCAAGGCGTCCAGTGCTTTGTCTACCTTGATGACATCGTTATTTATTCTTTTGACCTCGAAAAACACATTAAAAACCTATCCAATGTCTTTGACAGACTTCGAACTTTTAACTTGAAACTTCAACCTGACAAGTGTGAGTTCCTCCGTAAGGAAGTCTCATATCTTGGTCATATTATTACAGATCAAGGTGTCAAACCAAATCCTGACAAGATTAAAGCCGTTCAACAATTTCCTATTCCTAAAAATCCAAAAGATATTAAATCCTTCCTTGGCTTAGTGTCCTATTACCGAAGATTCATCCCTGACTTTTCAAAGACTTCGAAACCACTTACTAACCTTCTTAAAAAAGATATTCCTTTTGTCTGGCAACACCAGCAACAGCAGCAACAGCTTGCTTTCGAAAACCTTAAAAATTCTCTTACCACTGCTCCTGTATTAGCCTATCCAGACTTTTCCAAACCTTTTCTCCTTACCTGTGATGCATCCAATTTTGCAATTTCTGCCATTCTTTCCCAAGGCCCTATTAATAATGATCGTCCAATCGCATATGCATCGCGTACATTAAATAAGGCAGAATCTAACTACAGTGTAACTGAAAAAGAATGCCTCGCTATTATCTTTGGAACTAAAGTATTCAGACCTTACCTCTATGGTCGCCGCTTCAAAATCATAACAGACCACAGACCTTTAAAATGGCTATTCAATTGTAAAGAGCCTGGCTCCAAACTTGTTAGATGGAGACTAAAATTAGAAGAGTTTGACTATGAAGTTGAATATAAAAAAGGCAAGGTTAACAGTAACGCCGATTCCTTATCCCGATATCCTGTTAATCCAATTATAGAGAATAACCCAGATCCTCAACCTTCAACTTCCACTCACAATCCAAACTTAGGAAAAGAATCCGAAATCCCTTTAGATCTCTTTGAAGATCTTACCGAACTTGGCGCTCTAGATTTAAGCCCTCAACAAAATGTTGACTTCTATCCCTTAGGTTCTCCACCTGAACCAGAACCTTTTCAACAAACAATTAATCCAATAACTGATGAGATCTCTCCTTATCCCTCTGACTCTAGCAATACAAATATAACCAACCGAAATGTCGACTATTCAAACTTTTTAAAATCTTTCAACGACAAAAACAAAACTTTTACTACACAAATTATAGAACATAACGAGACATTACTTAAGAGCCCATCTAAAACCATTCTTATCCCTGTATCCATTGACTTCGACGACTCTAATCCTTATATTGAAGATATACTAGCCACTTCAGAAGATAGAAACAGCATAATTGACGGTGAACGTATCCTTCACCACTTTAAGAAAATCATTATCAAAGATAAAACTTACTATATCCTTTTTACTAAAGTCTATTATTTTGATAACTGTACTTATCCAGATTTATTCAAAACCATAAAATCTGCTCGAGATGACATTTTCCTCAACGGTAACATAAATGAAATCAGTATCTCAGATTTTAAAAACCAATTTGAACAACATTCTTTTACTAAAATATATGGCATGCTAATGTACCTTTTTGATAACTCAAATATTGTTGTTAACATTTATCACAATAGTATAATTTATCCCGTTCCTACCGAAATAGCCAAAATACTTAGAGAAAATCATGATATACCAATTGCTGGTCATTTAGGCTCTAATAGAATGACTAACAGAATTAAAGAAAGGTATTACTGGAAAAATATGCGCTCAGACATAGATGACTATATAAAAAATTGTAAATTGTGCCAAACAAATAAAGCTTTGAGAATGTCCAATAAATCTCCAATGCAAATCACTACTACTTCCAGTCGCCCTTTTGAGAGAATCAGTTTAGACATAGTTGGTCCTTTACCTGAAGCAGGACTTCAGAAATTAAAATTCATACTCACCCTTCAAGACGATCTAACTAAATTTTCAATTGCGTATCCCATTTCGAATGCTACTGCTGAAGAGTCTTGTGAGTGTTTAGTTCACTTCATTTCTCTATTTGGAATTCCGAAGTCTATACTTACAGACCAAGGAACCAATTTCACTGCCGAATTATTCAAAATGACTTGCCAATTTCTGAAAATAAAACAAATATGGTCCTCACCTTATCACCCCCAAACTCAAGGAGCCTTAGAGAGAAGTCATTCCACTCTCAAAGAATATCTAAAGTCTTACGTAAATGAGAACCAAACAAACTGGCATAAATTTGTTTATACCGCTATGCTTACCTATAACTCTTCTATACATACTACAACTAAATTTACGCCATACGAACTCATATTCGGCCATAAACCGTATATTCCTGATTCAATCTTCGATTTACGATCCGATATCACCTATCCAGATTATATAAAAATGCTGCAACATCGTCTGAAATTATCTCAACAAAAGGCATTAGAAAATATAAATATTTCAAAAGAAAAATCAAAAACGTATTATGATAGACATTCCCGTGTAGTTAAATATAAAGTAGGCGAATACGTTTATTTAAAAAATCATCTTAGACTTCGTAAAGCTCTTTCTCCAATCTGGAAGGGTCCTTACAAAATTGTGAAAATCCACGGCAACAATACGTTGTCTCTTTTAATTAACCGCCGTCATGTTAAACATCATTATGATCAAATAAAACCGGCATATGACGTCAATGAATGAATTATCTGCACTTATATAATTTTAAGATTTTATACTTTTACTTTTATTTATCTTTTTCCTTTTACACATTTAAAAACCATATAGTTATTTTAAATCGTTATTGCAGAATGATCGTGGCGTATAGCGTCCTAGCTACTGCTTATGACACCCAATACATCAGTTACATCACCAGAAGCCCTGGCATGCTTTTTGATCCTGTCGGCACGGTCAAAGTTGTCAATGATATATTTCATGTAGTTATTCCTTTAGATATAACTCCTTTAAAACACCATGTTGATGATATCCAAAACATTTTTAACTCAATAAGAATGCAATGTCGAGATAGTGAAGATATAGACTACACCCTTTGTCAAAATATGTTGCAACCCTTAGAATCACTATATAACGATATCTCCCATGATTATAAGTCGATTTCTCACATTATTTCCGATAGTCCCAACAAGAGGTCCGCATGGTTTTCTGGTATCGGTACTATATTCAAACATATATTTGGTACATTGGATGAAGATGATGCACTAAATTATAGTAACGCAATTCAGGTTTTATATAACAATGACAAAACCCTAGCCGAATCAATTAAAAAGAATATTATTATTTCCCAAACTGCAATTTATAATTTGAACGACTCATTATTTGAAATTAACTTAAACCAAGCAAAACTTAATAATGTAATAGATGAAATATCCGGTAACCTGAGAAACATGACAAAAATTATTGAAACCGACAGTTTCAAAATCAAGCTTAACTACGTCATAAATGTATTGCAGTCACATCTTCTGACTCTTTCTTTCAAAACAGAAGATATTCTAAATTCAATACTTTTTGCAAAAACCAATATTTTACACCCTTCAATTTTATCCCCTAAACAACTGTATTATGATATTGTTAATAATTTTAAGTCGATCCCAAAATTTAGGGACTTTCCTATTAATTTAGAATTAAGCAACATACATATTTTAATGAATATGTCTAATCTAGTATGTTATTATTTAGATAATAAGTTAATATTTGTTGTTAAAATACCCCTTGTGGATGCCCAGAGCTATGACTTATATAACACTGTACCTTTACCTACTCCTCATAAATCTAATGATCCAAATTCATATGTAATGATTGAACCTTTTGAACAATACCTACTTCTTAATAGAGACAAGACATCCTATAGTTATCTAAAAGATTTAAGCTACTGTAAAACCATTTTATCGAATATTTACCTTTGCGAAATTACTGATATGTATAATATTCCCAGTAACCCGGCTTGTGAAATAGATATAATTACCAAAGCCCTTACAGATATACCAACCACATGTAAGCATAAATTTATATATGGAGAGATAAATGTATGGCATAAATTAAACAATAATAAACTCATATTTGTTCAGTCGCATCAATCTAAACTCTCAATTGAATGTAATAATAGTATTGTATCCGAAACCATTATATCCGGTACAGGTGTATTAAGTGTCCCTGATAATTGTATAGCATATTTTAAAAATTTTAAATTTATTTCAAAAACGAATCCCAAATTAAATGTTCCAATTTTAATGTCCGATTTTAACATTGTCAATGATAGCTGCTGTAATTTAAATAATTTTAATAAACTTCAATATAAAGTTCCTAACTTGAAGATTAACAATGTAAACTTAAATCAACTTAAATATTTTAAAGCTAAGACGGATGACATTTTGAATAATGTAAATTTAATAGATCCACAAACATATTTGTATCATCCTAGCTTCCCCATTATTTCTTTAATTTCTTTAATTTCTATTATAAGCCTGACAATTGTATTGATATATTTTAAATATTGTAAACTAAATAAAAATGTAAAATCTGATAATGATTTAGAACAAATTGAGCTATCGGACAATCAACCTAAAATAAGAACAAATTAAATTGTATCTTGTAATTACAAAACTTACCTTTAAAGGGTAAGTTTCCTTTCAAACGGGGGGCTGTTATATACATACAATGTTCTTAGAAAAGCTGATGAAATGTAAAGTCAGCATTCTGCTGACTTAGGCTAGTCTAAACATCCTCCTCAACCTAATGTATTTTAAAATAACAAAAATCAGTTCAGCTCGGGATTCCATTCATGTAACATCGTTTTAATTCATTATTTTATTTTATTTCTAATTCTATATTGTGAAAGTGTACCTAGTTCCTTTCAGTTAATAAAAATAATCTTTTTTTAAAAAGTGTTTTACCAAACCCCGTCTAACAGAGCGAACGAACATGGAACGAACGAATCAACGAGCGACTAGCCGAAGTGTGACGGCGGGCGCTGGGTAAGGAAGTGCGGACGCGCCGCGCCTCAAGCCGTGTAATAAAAATAAATTTTTGTATCGAATATCGAAATTTCGATATTGATCTCGCCAATTCCGGAACTGGAAACGATATTGGATTTCATCGGAATTCCGGAATTAGTTCAGTTCCGGAATTCCGGAGCTCAAGCCCTAATGTGAACCACAAATGTTATAATTTAATTCCATTTTCTTATTTTTTTCTTACTTATTAATGTCTTTTTTTTATTATTTAAATATCCTGTAATTTAAGATTGTGACGTTACTTCGTGTTATGCATGTGATGTTTACATATAATTGTCTGGGCACTTAGTCTATAAGCCTTTTGTACCGCTAGCGTATAAGAACTTGAATGTATTAATTGATTGTGTCTAATGTCTAAGATGTTGGCAAGCCTTAAATAAATAAATAAACTAATTGCGATAACATCTTTAACCTCTTGTTTTAAAAAATTAAGGGAACGACCAATCGTTTGAGTCGAATATAAATTACTTTAGCCCGTAATCATATTTAGAATGTCATCATCGAGGAAATACTGGAAGTATTCTAGTGGCGTTTTAATACTGTCTGTTGTTGGTAACTCTTTATTATGTATTTCAGCCTCGTGTTCAAATTTCTTGTTCGCCCCATTGAAATTTAACTGCTTCCTTTGTATAGGCACTGTTTGTCTAACAGCTAAGCTTGGCTGTTTAGAATACATATTCTTTATGTTGGATGGTGATGGTGAGGCTACTTCTGTTATGGCTCAGGTGTTTCAGGTACTACTCAGTTAATTCATAGGTCTTTTAGTATGACAAAAATTTAAGTAGGTGGTGGGCGATGGAGCAATAGATGAAAGGAGAGAATCTTGGGCTGGGAATCACGGAATTGGTTTCAATAGGCAGTTGTCCTAGTACGAAAGGGCAGAAATCTGATATTGTTTGCATGGAAAGGTCATTCATTGTCAAAAAGTATGTGAAGATTTTCAAGCGAACAAGGAAGTGAAGAATCGGGTGATGATTCATAATTGACGTGCTTTTGAAAATTAATATTCCCCAATTCACTATCAGACTCCGAACTTTCTACGTCATTTGATGATTGATTGGGTTCTGGCACCAAAGCAATTGTTTTTCTGCCTCTTGAAAGCATATTCACCTTTTTTTACCTAAAAAGAACAGAAAATAAGCAAAGCTTTTTTTAAGAATACTACACCATTTATGGGCTTGGCAGTATGCACGTATAGATACACGACGAAACTGTATTAGTTGTTAGAGAAGTTGGCAGTGTGTACCATGAGATACATCCCAAATAAACACAAAACTGTTGCGTACCTGGTAGTGTGCACGACCAGATACACCCATTTAAAATGCGAATAAAACAACCACCAGATAATTGTTTATACTAAAAATTTGTAATTTTATAGGAAAACAATTATATTTTATAATTTTACAAAAACATGCAAAAAATAAGCATAAAAAACAATATTTCATAAATTTTTCTAACGTGCTTGCGTGGGAGCAAGGCTTCGGTTGAACGTAAAAGAAGTTCGACAGCTCACCAGTGCTGCCAACATTTAAAAAAATATCGCACGTTTGAAAAGAACGAAATTATGTAAACATTCACATAATTATAGGTTTGAGCAAAAAAATAATAGACCTAGAATTTTTCCAACTGAGACGTATCTGCAGAGATACATTGTCAAGAAAAGGGTTAATTATATTTATTGCGCCTAAATCTATATTTATATTAGTTACAGCGAGGTGATAAATACATGGAGTAGTCGTAATGTCCTATATAAATAAGTAGTTATGTATATCGAATCATAGAAGAGGAAGAACTTGGTTGTCTCCCTCTACTTATACAAAAATGCTAATAAAAGAAATAGATACTACTATTTTTTAATGTTGTCACTAAAATATCAGTCGTGTAGTGACGTCATAGCAGGTGGCTAGGGTGGCTCAAATCGCCATTTATTGTTACATTTCTGTCAAAAAAAAGCTGTCAAAAGTGATGTTCCGGAGCTTTGATTATTTAACCAGATATAGATGATCATTATTAATATGTTTTATTTGTCGTTACAAATGATAACAGGCGCTCACGCAGCAAATCATATCGAAACGGTATTTGCTTTGCTTGCCGATGTGCGTGTATTTTTGAAACAAAAAAGCGTGAAGAAGGAGGAAATTAATAGAATTATTCATTTTGTTATTGAATAGGCAGGTAGTTGTTTTGTCTATTTATGAATCGTAATCATTGAAGACAAGCCAGACTTTAATTGATTGAACCAAAAACTTTGATGCTTGACCTTGAATAACTTTTTAAGCAAACATGGGTTCTTTCGGTGTTTTATTTATAATGGTGTACCCCAGGGCTGTACCAAAATTCAGCATGTTGGGAATTAATGCAAACTGACCACTATTTTTCTGGCTAATTTGACGGGACTATATCAGGAATAAGAAAATAAACTTTATAGTTCTTTTTTATATTAAAAGAATTATAATGAAAGTAAATAAACCATAAACTATGATTATTTCATTTACGTCAATCTCTTACAAAAGTTTATTAAGTTTCAATATTATATTTCAAGTTCAATATTTATTTCTAAAATATCGATAGTGGATTCGATACTCGTTGTGCAACCCTAAAAAAGGAAGCCATTTTATGTTATTTTTCAAGTTTAGGTATGCATGTTTTTTTCGTACTTGGGCATTTTCGTCAAAGGTTGCCCTCAGGTTGTCTTCTGCATTCAATTATGCAGTACTAGCTTTTTAGAGGTATTAGATGCATTAGTTATCTTCTCCGAAGAATTAATACGTTTTGTTATATAAATGAAGTAAAAAATCCTATATTTAATTAAGTATTTTAAACAAAACTTTCATTTTACAATTACAAACCATGCAAATCTGCTATGTCCTCTGCTGTATCAGTCAACTTTGAATGCTTGTACCTATTCAAAACGTTAAATATTCGACAAACTTTAGTGGTTTTATAAATGCTCATTCCTTTTTTTATTCCATTATGGTATTGTTTAATAGATTTTGTAGGAAAAATATTTAAAAATCATGTTTTACAGCTTGTCCACTGATTTTGCGTGTGACGGAAATTCCTACATCTTCACGAAAATAATATAAAAGGTTGTATATATATTTTAGTTTAAAACTACCAAATAGAATATTTGTTTTAATCCTGACAAAATTATTAGTTCAGAAATGTCAACTCCATGTGCGTAATTTTCATTTTGTGGTGTAAAAAAACGCGTGACGACAGGTTGCAACTGGCTTGTGATTCGGTGTGAGTCAAAAATATTGTTCCACGATAGTTACGGCTTTTAACCTTTTAATTGTATTTTGGTAATATTTTTTCAATATTATTATATTACAATACAAATATTCAATTTACAATGTGAATATTTAGTAAAAATTACAATTAATTGATCAAAACTGATATAAATTTAAGAATATGTTGCTCAAATTAGTAATCGTCACATCCAAATCGTAACGTGATGTATAGGTGGAAAATAAATTGTGACGATGGGGAACATAAGCACTGTTTACATAGTACTTCACGCAACAAAGAAATATGTTTATTCAATAAATGTATGTTTTTTTATAATTTCCACAACATATTTGTGATAAAAGTCTGTTTATAAGGATAACATACATAAGATAATCTGGTTTTTTTCCTGGGTAGGTAAAGTATTACGCAAAATAATAATAAAAGCACTTATTTTGTAAAAAAATAACGTAGGTACTGTTTCTTCTGCGTGGCTTATACCTTCTAACCTAACATTTGAGAGCATACCGAACACTTATACATCATGTGTGTATTATATTCTTGCGAAAGGGAAATAAAATGTACTCCGCTTGCTTTTGAATTCTTTTGAAACAGCTTATCATCAAGCTGTAAAAAGTATATAAGGTTTTATTCTCAGGTACAGAATTTAAATGTTTACTGCCTATTTTTTGCTAGAGAGCAAGCTGGTTATTTATATATCTTCTTGAATGATATCACGTTGTTCAAATATATATACCTAGGTATGTACATTTTCAGAACTTTGTTAGTATGGCTCTTACTGCGACTGAAAGGGCTAAGAACAAAGAAAAAGAAAACAACTGGAAAGATAAAAAAAATATATTAGAACTAAGCCTAAAGAACAGATTAAGAAGAGAAAATTATGGAGATATAAAAAAAAAGCAAATATTAAACCGATGAATAAAGTAGGACACTCGTAAATAATCAAGATAAAATATTATAAATAATCACTCCAGAGCACTAAAAACGATAACAAAACTTAGAACTTCAGTGGGCCGACTAAGAAAGGATCAAAACTGAAATATGAAAGAGACATAAAGATTTTAAAAGAAGAGAACCGGAAACTACAAGAGAAAATAATCTTGATATTTACAAATTTCAATGATATCAAAGTTAAAACTGTAAATCTGTGATGATTGTTCTTAATATAACTAACTTATGTAAAATATGCTTAATATTTCCATTAAGTCACGATGTGTTCCTGTATAGTAACTGTCCTAGACTTTTAACATTAATCATTCTTAAGTAAAAATGTAAGTCAAAGTTAAAAATATCACAGGAAACTTTCATATTTAGAATTACAGATTTAGGTATTAACATACCAAATAAGCAATTTATTTAATTGAAAGAGTGACCCAACGAAAGAAAACGACAGCAAATTGTCGACATTGTGACGATGTGGATACAAAAGTTATGATTGTTTTTATTCTTTGAGGATAAATAATAAATAAGGCTAATTTTTTATTATTCTAATCTGGTATTCTAAATATAAAATAAAACTATTCCTTTATATTGCACAGTTTCATTTGAAAATTACAATTGAATCCTGTGATGGTGTGCCAGCCATTGGTTGCTTTACCTTGTCACGAAAAATGTTTATTTTTTCGTAATTTTACCGCTTAACACAGGTTTTAATTTTTTTTTTTTTTCTTATACTCAAACTATCAATTAATATAATTGTATCAAAGCTGTTACTTTTTTTTTCTAAAATTCATAAAATTCCACTATTGTCACAGAGGCAATGTTTCGCGAAAATGCTCACTTAGGGCTTGTCCATTTGTTGAGGTCAATGATTAGTTTTGACTTGTTCTTCCAATAACAAGAGGAAATTTGATTCAAAATGCAATAAATCATACAAAAACTTAATTATAAAATAGGCCCACAAACATGGAGTAATTGCATGTCCATTTTGTCGCATGTAAAAATATCGTAATAATGGGATACATAATATAGTTCGATATTTCGAAAGATTGAATCTTAAGGTTTATTTTAACATATAACATGTTGGTAACTCTAGTTCACTAGCGCCGCCAACTGTTCAATCAACGAATTGCAAGCAGGCTTGCTTTGACAGGAGCTGTCAAAACGTTGGTATAAAAGGACGGGATTACCATAAGAAGCTCCTCCGAATTCTCGCTCCGATCGACACGCGGTCGGACGTGCAAGACCCCGTTCTCCGTTGATCGGTCCCTTCCCGATATTCCGTGGCGCTCAGTCTACTGACGTCACAGTTTAGCGTGTTGGTTCCGTGCTACGGTTTCCAAGGTTTTTCTACTCCCTCTGAGTGCTATCGAAGTGCGATTTTTCTTTGCGACTAAGCCCCTTAGTCTTCAAAGTGCTGTGCTAAGTTGTGTTGTGCTTGTGCTGAGTACAGTGTTGTGCCCAGCGTAAGTAGTCTGGTCTCAGTACAAAGGATACTTATAGGTGACAACGAATTTGTACTGAACCAGTCCTTTTATTTTTATTTTATTTCTCTTCCCTATTTTATTTATTTTTCTCCTTTTTTCATATTTATTTTTATCATATCTGTGTGTTTTCGTGTGTATTTGTCCTTTTTGTCGGTAAAGGTTGACCCTAACGCGGTCAACTCTTTATCTGCGTACCCTTTTTTAGGTTTCTAGGTAGCGGCCTTTGGCGTACTACGGTTAGTTTTAAGTTTTCCTCCCCAGCCCCCCTACCGCTGGTAGGGAGGTTAGCCGTTAGGATTTTGCTAGGTTTTTAGGAACTAGGCATCTTTTATTATACTTATATTTATACATATTATTGTCCCAACCCTCCCTAATGGATCCGCTAAGCGTTATTAACGCGTTCACCCAGGCGCTTGCTGCGGCAGGCGTCTCCATCCCAAAAGACATCCTAACGCAGGCCTTGCAGGCATCTATCGCGTCCCCGGCCCCTCAGGCCTCAACCCCGGCCCCTCAGGCCTCCAACGTCCAGACCCCTCAGGTCTACAGCTCTTCCTCGTCTCCCGCCTCGTCCGAGATGGACTGCGAATCGGTCGCATACTCTCACGCGTCGCGTCGCAAGCGTACCGCTCCCGGGAGCGACTCCGAACCCGCGTCTGATACGTCGTCAGATGCCGTCACCTTAACCGGCTCTCCTGAGCCCGCGTTTCAACTTGTCGCCAAGCACTCCAAGAAGCGCTCGAAGAAAGCTTCGGTATCATCAATACCCGAGCCCTCCCCGGTGTCTTCAACACCAGCCCCCGCGCCGTTAAAATCGCTCGAAGTAACCGCGTCTCCGTCGGTCCCATCGAAGCCAGCGACGCGCTGCGCTCCCATCCCGCCGAAACCTCAGCTCCCTCCGCCCGTCTTCCTGCGTGAAAAAGCGCGCTGGACCGCGGTTTCTAACTTGTGCAAAGAGCAGAAAATTAATTACTTAAAAGCCGCCAACGCTGGCGAAACAATCAAAATTCAGGTTGCGACCGTCGACGACTTCCGGTCTTTCACTAGGCTTCTGTCGATCAATCAAATCGCGTATCACACCTACGCCCTCCCGGAGGAGCGTAAGATCCGCGCAGTACTACGGGGCGTCCCGTTTGAACTCAGTAATGAAGACATTCTCGAGGACCTTAAGTCTCAGGGCTTCCCGGCTGAAGCAGTGCACAAGATGCACTCTAACCGCGGTAGGCGCTTTCCGTTAGCTTTAGTTATCTTGTCCAATACTCCCAACTCGAGGGAAATCTTTAGAGAGGCTCGCACAATTTGCGGATTCTCAAATATCTCCGTCGAGCGTCCCAACCCCCGCGGTCACCCTGGGCAGTGCCACCGCTGCCAGCTCCACGGCCACGCAGCGGCTAACTGCTCAGCTGCCCCCAGGTGCGTTAAGTGCCTGGATCCACATATAACGAAGGAGTGCACTCGCACTCCCGAATCCACTTCCCCCCCTGCCTGTGTGCTGTGCGGCCAGTCCGGTCACACAGCTAACTACAGGGGTTGCCCGCGCGCTCCGCGCTCCACCGCCAAGAGGGTCGCGCCTAAACCGGCGCCGCCGCTCACTCCCGCTAACTTCCCGCCGCTGCGCATCCAGGGTCCCCAGGAAGCAAAGCCCGTTCAGCCGACGCCTACTCCGGCTCTGTCTTGGAGGCAGCGTCCGGCTGTCCCGCCTGCACCTTCCCGACCCATCCCAGCTCCCGTAGCTTCCGTAGGGCCGCGTCCTGCTTTGTCATCTTCACCTCAGTCGTCGCTGGCTGAGGACATGAAGACCGTGTTCGACGTCATTCAAAACGTCGACATTACGGAAATTTCTGTTCTCGCACGCAAACTGCGAGCCGCCCGCTCTCCTCAAGAGCGTTTATTTGCGTTAGCCGAACATCACTCGCTTCTAAGTTCGTTATAAATTTTTTTTTTTTTTTTTTTTTGTATAAGTTTGTAAATAAGCAATATAATGACTAGACCCGCAAATCCCGCGTCCGGTCGTATCAAACCAAAGGGCTTATCCCTAGTTTCTTTTAACGTTCGTAGCCTTAATACTAACCTTCCTGAGCTCAAATTGTTCCTTCAGAACAACGAGCCAGACTTATTGCTTCTTCAAGAGACGTGGCTAACTCCAAACCGCTCCAGGGGATTCGCTATACCTAAGTACGCGTTTATTCGTAACGACAGGCCCAACTCCGACGGTTTCGGCGGCACTGCTATTTATTACAAAAGAGGATTCCATTGCTGCCCTCTCCCTACCCCTCCTCTCCTCAACATGGAAGCCACTGTGTGTAGATTGGCTATGACTGGTCATCCGACCATCATCATAGCTTCAGTCTACATACCTAGTGGTACCAGACCAATCCGCAGCGACTTTGAGGCCATTCTCGCCCTCGGCCATTCAGTCATTATGTTCGGAGACTTTAACTCCGAACATACTGACTGGACGTGCCTATCAACCAACACCAGCGGTATCGCTCTCCTCGCCATCACAAATTCACTTGACTTAGATGTCATCTCCCCCATCACTCCCACCCACTATCCCGATAACCCGAACCACTCTCCTGATATCCTCGACTTTGCAATAGTCAAGCGAATTAACCTCGACCTCAGGTCTATCGAACCTCTCGATGACCTAGGTTCTGACCACCACCCCGTCTCCCTCGTGCTAGGACCGTCGAACGATAACGTTACCTCTCCTAAGACCTTTACCAACTGGAAAGGCTTTAAACATACGTTAGTTTCAGCCTTAGAGGCCCCGAACTCTCCACTCGCGATCTCTCCCGAACAATTAGATAGTCCGGACAAAATTGATTCATTAGTAAATTCTCTCACTGATGCTATCAACTCAGCCATCAGTGACAACGAAAAGGTTGCTAAGCAAGGCAAACCCACGCTTCCCTTAGCCGTTAGCAATCTTATTAAAGCTAAGAACGCGGCTCTCCGGAGAGCCAAGAAATATCCCACGCCCGCCTATAGAACAGCTGCGAATCAGCTTCAACCTAAAGTTAGGTCTTGCCTCGCGGAACTCCGAGATGCTCAGATGAACGATCTCATGGCGAATATCTCTCCGTCCCACCAAGCGTACTATAGCACACCCGAGCCTTACGCGTAGACACAGCCTCTCACGTTCCTCCTCTCACTCGTCCCGATGGCGCTACTGCCTTTGAAGTCGAAGAGAAAGCCGAATGCTTCGCTGACAGCATTGCCGCACAATGCTCGCCCAGCACGCAATGATCCCTCACACATCCAGGCGGTGGAGGACGAAGTCCTTCGCAGAGACTCTCTCCCCATCACCGCCGACCCTGTCACAGTCTCTAATGACGAAATCTTGCTTCTCCTTAGAAATCAAAAGTCCAAAAAGGCTCCGGGTGCGGATGGAATTTCCAACCACGCACTTAAGCACCTCAACAGATGCTTACCTTGTACCTTTCCAAAATCTCGGAAAGAAGCGACAGTCATAGGCATTCCCAAGCCGGGCAAACCTCTGAACGTCCCGGCTAATCACAGACCCATCAGCCTCCTCAAGGCAATGTCTAAACTTCTCGAGAGAGTCATTTCGGCTTTCGCGCTAAACACTCCTGCCCTCAGCAAGTCCATCGAATCGTTGAGTATATACTTGACGGTTTCTATCCGCGTCGTTATAAAACAGTCGCGGTTTTCTTTGACGTAGCCAAGGCTTTCGATAAAGTCTGGCACAGCGGTCTCGTTTATAAACTCTACAAGATAGGCTTACCGGATCGCCTAGTCAGGTTAATAGCGTCGTTTCTCAAAGACCGTACGTTTCGATTTAAACACGAAGGCACGCTTTCTGCGCCTCGTCCCATAAAGGCTGGAGTCCCTCAAGGCTCAGTCCTCGCCCCTCTGCTGTACACCGTGTGCACCAACGACATTCCCATCCCGCCGAAAGGGGTCGAACTCGCCCTCTTTGCCGACGACACCGCACTCTATACCAAAGGCCACAGTGTTCCGCACCTTGTAACCAGACTCCAAAAGGCCGTAAACGCCCTTGGTGTAGGGTTTCAAAAATGGCGCATCGATGTGAACCCTGAAAAGAGTTCTGCGATGCGCTTCGACCACAAACGCCGTCGCCCCGCTGGCGATCCCCACGTTCGAATGTTAGGCATTCCCATCCCCTGGAAGCGCAGTACTAAATACTTAGGCGTCACATTAGATCCGACGCTTTCTTTCAAGCCACACGTCGAAAGAGTTTCGAAACTCGCTCGTCACTACTCAGGCCGCCTAAATAGCATGTTAGGTAGAAAAAGTAAAATGTCTTTCAGAAACAAACGTACACTTTACAAGGTCTGCGTTAGACCCGTCATGACGTATGCCTCGCCAATCTTTGCCCACGCCAAACCCTACCTCCTGCACAAACTGCAGGTAGTTCAAAACCTCTTTTGCCGCAGGGCCACAAACGCACCGTGGTACGTGCTAACGCGGAGTTGCATAGAGATCTTGAACTGCCTACAGTACAACAACACCTCAAAACACTCTCTGAAGCGTTCTTCAAACGCTCCGAAACCCATCCCAATCCTCTAGTTCGTGATTCAGTCTCATATACTACTCCTGTCTTAGATTCGAAGTTCAAAGTCGCTAGGCCTAGGAATGCGCAAGCGTACTCATCCACCAGACTGTCAGCCGATCTCGAAGCCCTTCTGGCCGCAAATTCTAATTCTAACGTAAATTCTAATTCTAACGTAAATCCTAATTCTAACGTAAATGCGAATTAATTCAATTTTAGTTTGCAATTTTTAATTTTTGTTATAATTATTGATTTTCATTTTGAGCACCTTCAGTGCTATGTATTCACCTTCAGTGCTTTGAGCAACTTCAGTGCTACGTAATCCCAGCGGGTGACCCCTTCTGGGCCCCGCTAGCGCGGCCTCTTTCTCCAATTAGCCGTCCCTCAGATGAAGGCTGAGTGGCAAAAATGCACGAGCCGACAGGGGGTTTTTAGTAAGTATGGTTCTGGTAGGCGTCGGGACGAGTCCCACATAACTCTGGAATCGCGCCAGAGTATGCGTCAGGGCATTTTTATCCTCCAGCCCTTCCCGCGGAGGGGAACAAAAAAAAAAATAAGAAGCTCCTTTTTAATTTTCATTGCTTAGACTGAATAATATGTCTTAATAATTAAGTTGTATTAAAAAGTAATAATAATAATACTTGCATTCGTTTGTAATTTAAAGCAACCCGTTTTTTACATCAGTAAGTTTGAATAATATAGACTTTTATGTTTTGGAAAACTTGACAGAGTTAGACGTTTTGATAGGCCGAAATGTTGCCGAAAATTCTGATCTTATGTACTCTAGAATAGGTGATTCTTTAACGTTCGTAGTGTAGATTGTAGAAAAGTGTAGATTGTTGTATAAATGATGGCTTAGAATTTAAGACACAATCTAATCACGATAAAATTTCGACACTTTTGAAGAAATACCGTGAATGTTTTGCCCATAACATGTTTGAATTAGGAAAAGTCCACAATCATGAAATGAATATTCAATTAACTAACTCACGTCCGGTTCAGTTTAGACCTTATAGGACACCTATTGCGGATAGACAAATATTACGTAATATGATTAAAGAACTGCTAGAAAATAATAAAATTCGGGAAAGCAATCGCAAATCCAGCATTGCTTATATATAAGAAAAATGGCGAAAAGAGACTTTGTGTTGACTACAGGGCTCTTAACAAAGTAACTGTCAAAGATAAGTATCCAATGCCGCGCATTGAAGACCTTATTTGCTGCGTTCCGTTTGCCGATTACAGCGCTCACAGCGCTCAAATACCCGTTCCGTTTGCCCGTGAGCGCGCTCACAGCGATATCGATACGTCATCAATGACGTCATAAACGCCGCCATCTTCCCGCTCACAGTGCCAACGCTACGGAGCATGGTCGCTGTGAACGGCCTGTCAAAACTGACACATGACGTTACTTTCTTGATGTTTTATTAGTCAATTAAAGATTTTAAAAGCTTGCTTATTAATTTTCTTTTGTAATAATATAAAAAAATGGCTCCTGCTTCATTCAAGGTCAAAGATCTTAGTGAAATTGTAACTTTAGACTTAAGCGACGAACAATCAGAATGATAGCGCGATATTTACCGTTCCGATTGCAATAGCACTAATAACACTTTTAGCGCGCTCAAACGAATCGGAACGGTTTTGAGCACTTTTAGCGCTGTGAGCGCTGTAATCGGCAAACGGAACGCAGCAATTGATAGGCTTCAGGGTAGCAATTTCTACGCAAATTTAGATTTAAAAAGTGGGCATTATCATATTTTTATGAGCAAAATCTCTATATATAAGACTGCGTTCGTTACGGAAGACGGACATTACGAATTTCTGAGGTTACCTTTTGGGTTAGCTAATGCGCCATCTTGTTTTCAACAAATGATGCATAAAGTGTTAGGTAATTTAAGATTTAAGGAGGTTATTATATATTTCGATTATATTTTAATTGTAACAAAAACTATACAAGAAAATTTAATTATATTAGAACGGGTTTTAAAATTTTTCAAAGAAAACGGTTTGACAATTAATTTATCAAAGTGTAATTTCCTTAAAACGGAAATTGACTTTTTAGGTTTCAAAATTAAAGGTGGATGTATAAGTCCTAGTGAAAACAAAATGAGTCTGGTTAAAAACTTTCCAAAGCCGAGATCAGTCCATCAATTGAGACAATTCTTAGGTTTAGCAAGCTATTTTGGCAAATTCATTCGTAACTGTACTCAAATTTCTAGTCCTCTTACACAACTATTGCGCATAGATGCAAAATGGATATGGCACAATATACATGACCAAACTTTTGAGAAACTTAAAGAGGCTTTAACTTCTAGTAATGTGTTAACTATATTTGATCCATCCAAAATGTGCACTTTATATACAGATGCCAGTAGAGATGGTATTGCAGGTGTTTTAATGCAGCTTATTAATGGGAACGAAAAGCCTATACATTTTTACAGTAGACAAACTACCATAAACGAGAAGAAATTTCATTCATTCGAACTCGAATTGTAGTTTGTTCATTACATAAATTTAGAAACTATCTATTAGGTAGACATTTTACAATAATAACTGATTGTATGCTGTTTAACATGCGTTAACAAAGAAAGAAATAATTCCGAGAATAGCACGATGGGTATTATTTACATTATTGTTGGGGGTTTCAAGTCAGATTTTATAAACATACCTTGCGGAGTACCTCAAGGATCACATCTAGGACCACTATTTTACAATGCTTACCTTTACGACATTGGAACCCGCTTCAAAAATACTAAATTTCTCTTATATGCCGATGATAAGAAGATATTTCGCAAAATAAATGATATTAGTGATTGCAAATTAATAAAAGAAGACCTCAAAACTCTTTTCCAATATTACACCAATAACAAAATTACTGTCAATATAAGTAAATGCGAACAAATCACTTTCTCACGTAAAAAATCCCCAATTATACACACTTATAACTTTAACGGCACTCCTATTAATAAAAGTGAAACAGTCCGCGACTTGGGAGTATATTTTGACCAGAAGATGATGCTTTCTGACCACATAGATTATGTAACCAAGAAAGCCTTCCGTAGTCTAGGTTTTGTCCTTCGCACTTGTAAACCATTCTCCAATAGAGAATCAATTAAGCTGGTGTATTTCTCGTATGTCAGAAGTATTCTGGAATATTCTCGTGCAGTTTGGTCGCCACAGTATATTATATACAAAAACCGATTAGAAAGAATACAAAAGAAATTTGTTAAACATCTTAATTATCGCTTTCGTTTGAACCCTGACTCTTATCAAGATAGCTGCAGGAAGCACGGACTCTTACCTTTGGAACAGAGACGTATTATGCTTGATATGTGCCTCTTGTACGACATTGTACATAGCCGAATTGATTGCCCTGCACTTGTTTCTAAAATACACTACCGTACACCATCCTACCGTACGAGGCACACAGGTTTACTGCATGAGTAATTACACCACACAAACTACACTAAAAACACTGTCATTTCCCGCATTACACACACATACAATAACACTTTAGTCATATAGACATCTTTGCTTGCAGTAAACCTAAATTCAGAAAGGAAGTTCTTGAAATCTTAACGAAATAGTTGCAATTTGTATGCATTATATATGTGTCTGTTTATGTATATGTATATGTGTATGTACATTTGTATTCCCATACTTTATTATTATTATTATCCTTATCATAACTAAACTTCTATCCTTTGCATCTGTTTAAGTATTATATATAATCACAAAAAATTATATATATATATATATATATATATATATATATATATTTATTTTTATATATTTTTTTTTAATATATTTTGCTTTTTATAATCACATTTGCTTCAAAATTTTTGTTATTCTACTGAGGCTATTTTAAAAAATTGTAGGGAAACCTGTTATTGGCATTATGTTTAGTTAAACACTGTTTTGTAATTTACCATGTATATAATTATGCTGTTGGTTTTCTCAATTAAAATAAATAAATAAGTTTGATTTCGATATAATTCATAGAGAAGGTAGACGCATGTCACATATTGATGCGCTGAGTAGGAACCCCGTTCCATGTAGTGAAATGCCCGAGTCTGAATTAATTATGTCTATTACTGAGGCTGATCAAATTTTAAAAATTAAAACCATTTTAGAATCGGGAGATAGAGATAATAATAAACACATATTTAAACAAACTAGCTTCGGACGTCGTTGGGTTGTACCAAAAAAATGCATATATCAAATAATAAAAATAAACCACGACGATTTGGGTCATTTTGCCTTAGAAAAAACCTTGGAACGTATAAATTCTATTTATTGGTTTCCACGTATGCGACACATTGTCAAAAAGTATATTAAAAACTGCATTAATTGTATTTATTTCAAGAATAAAAGTAGTCCAAAGGAGGGATTTCTACACCCTTTGCCTAAATATCCTAATGGTCGATTCGTTGTGCATATTGCGGCAGTTCCAAATAATGATTATGAATCTGTTATTGAGGAATTGGACAAAATATCTAAAATATTTGGGAATCCAAGACGCATAATTACAGACTCTGGTTTGTGTTTTACCTCTAAAACATTTAATCAATATTGCTGTGACAGACACATTCCTCTACAAATTGTGGCCACGGGAATGCCTCGTAAAACGGGCAAGTTGAACGTTTTAATAAAACAATATTAGAAGCATAAAGGGCTTTAGGTGTGAATCTAGCAGATAACAAATGGGACGTTTGCGTTAAAGCGTTACAGTTAGGGCTAAACGGTACATACCATAAAACTATCAAAGCCGTTCCTTGTGAGGTATTATTTGGATACAGATTACGTTCAAATAGTGACTTTACGATTTCGAACCACGAAAGCGATGAAACTATTGATGTGACTAGCTTACGCCAAAGAGTCGATGAAAATAAGTCGAGCGCAATTGAAGACTACGCGGGAAGAACAAGGAATGTCAGTTAGAAAGTTTTCGAGTAAATCAATTTTTTAAGTTTGCAAGTCTATATAATTTCTCATAAACGTCTAGAAAATATTTGTCTTCGTATATTTTTAGCAGAAACTATTTAGTTTTCATTTTCATTAGTAAAATTACAATTAACAGTAGAAATGCTTGCAAAGTTACTAAAACAGTAAATTGCAGAGAACAAGGAATGTCAGTGACTTTTCCACTTTTTGTTAGTTATAATTTTATTATAAATAAGGTATTTTTAAATAAAAGTATAGAATTATAATCAGATATTCATTCTTCAAGATAAACTTATTCATGACTTAGATTTTCATATAAAATTTGGGCTTCAGCAGAGCAAAATGTCTTCTTTTTTTTCGAAATGGACAGTTTATTTATGGCCGTATTAGCCTTTTAAATTTCACCGGACTTTATGGCCTAGCGCTGAGGGCGCTTAGCCGAAATTTAAACTACTCCTACATACGATACGAAACTAATACGAAACTACCACTGGTTCGGAATGCCGTGTTGCCCTATTTCTAACTGGAACGCCGGCGTTCCTTGTTGTAATAGCGTCGTCGGGTTCTGTTAAGACGTTACGCGGACTGACGGTTGGCTGTGTAGTCAGCTGACTTATTGACCAGCGGGTTGGGATGGTGGAGAACGTTGTCGAAGTAGCGTCTAGACACCAACTTCATCAACATGGCAATAGTGGGCAGCTCGAGATCTTTATGCAGATCTAAATTGCGGACATAGGACGGGGCCCCGACGCATTTGCGTAAGAACCTATTTTGAATAACCTGCAAGTGATTGATATTCGACTTGCTGGCGTGAGCGAAAACCACACTGGCATATGTCATAATGGGGCGAATGCAAGTTTTGTGAAGTGTAAGCTTATTTCTAGCGGTATTTTACTCTTCTTAACAAAATGTCTTCAAAACTTGAAGGTCTGCATATATTTAGCATAAGCTATCTTGAGCTTCATCGCTATCCAACGTTTTCAATGTTTATTTTCTTTTAACAAAACGTAAGTTAATCAGAAAGGCGTTCAAAACAGGATTACAATATGCAAATAAACATTACACAATACACACACGTTATAAACGTTTTGACTAACGTGCGCGCTTGCACTGACTGACGTTCCGTGTTTTTGTCGACTACGCACGGATATTCCTTGTTTTTAACCAGCCTATTCAAATAAAAAATGCGAACTGTCATGGACTAGTCGTGTTCTAGCGTTAAATGAAATATCAGAATAAAAAGTGTTGCAGAACTACCACTAGATGGCATTAATGGTTTAATTCTAAGAAAATACTGACATTTCTTTCTTCCCGCGTGGTCTTCAATTAATCGAAAGGAAAGATTCGACAGGTCTCACTGTAAGGCTAGAAATTACAACCAAGGTTATTTTTAATAAAAATTCATAGCCAAAGTAATGACGGTCGGAGTCGCAAACTACTCCCAGTGTTCAAAGGACCTTTTCAAATAAGTAAAGTTCTAGACAATGACCGGTATGAGGTAACGGATTTGAGGGGAAGTAACCGTAGTTTTAAGAAATACACAGGAGTAGCCGCAGCAGAAAACATTAAACCGTGGATTCATATTGATGATTATGAAATAGATGGTAAATTATAATGCAATTCTAGAGATAATTATAAGACTACTGTGTAAGCAAGGTTAGTTTTATTTACACTGTCATATGATTATCTTCATTATTTAAATTAACACGTACACCCAGTACTTTTTCATCATTTTGAGGTAGTATTTTCAAATCTTATATACTAGTCTGATACTATGTAGTGATTTTCTAGTAAATTTTATGGAGAGTCAATTCCAAAACTGATAATTTTAGACTATTGATGTCGCTGATAGATTCTCTGTGAGATGTGATCGAAATCATTTAAGAGCACATTGTACAAACAATGATATAACCTAAGCATTGTAGAAAACAACATTGCAAATGTGTAATGTATGAACTCGAAGTCTATTACTAAATCATGGAGATTGGCATATTTTACTTTAAGTTAAAATGATTGTTTGTTACAAATGTTTTTCCACTGACTCTAAGTAAGTACCGTTCGGGGCGTACGGCATGCAGCATGGCCGTGTTGGCTACTCTAGTCCACTAGCGCCGCCAACCGTTCAATCAACAAATTGCAAGGAGGGATGCTGTGACAGGAGCTGTCAAAACGTTGGTATAAAAGGACGGGATAACCAGAAGAAGCTCACCGAAAATTACAGGGGCTGCCCTCGTGCACCCCGTTGTATGCGTTCACGTGAAGAGGTGAGTGGATGAAGGTGATACCTAAGTCGCATTTTTGGATTTTGGTGCTTTTTTGCGTAGATAAAGGTTATATGTCGATATAAACCTCCACAAACCTTAGTCATGGTTTTAAAGTACATTCTAAGAATAAAATTTTTATAAAGGTGATATGTACACTAAATTAAATAAATATAAATAATAGCGGATGAAAGTGATATTGAACCATAACTCTTTTTCGAACATAACATCGGCGTTTATGACGTCATTGATGACGTATCGATATCGCTGTGAACGCGCTCACGGGCATTCGGAACGGGTATATGAGCGCTGTGAGCGCTGTAATCGGCAAACGGAACGCAGCATATAACTTTTCAGTGAAATGAAGGTGTTATGTGATACGAACATATCACCTTCATTCACTCAATACATTCAATTGTTTTGATTTACACTGCGTTCACTTCTCGCGTGCTTTCGAATTTATGCATACCTACGGTGGTTTGTTTATTTGAGAATATCGATATTTTTATGAGTCGACTTTAAACTGAACTTAAATCGCCTCAAAATAATTTCGATATTCTGGTCTTATTTATGCATATAATTAATTTTAATAATACAATTTGCCTTATTATTGATGCAAAAATTAAACAATGTTAACTTAACTCCCAGTATATTTGTACCTTGGATTACAGAAAACTATAAAACTGTCATTGGAAGAAGGAGTTATGTACAGTTTTTTTCAAATTAAAATAAAAAAAACAGCCAAAAGTGTTTAATTTCTATCATATTCTTGTTACTACAGGTTATATAAATAAATTTAAAACATAAGTTTGTTGACATATTATTTCAAAAGCTACTAATTTCAAAAATTATAAGTAAAACTTTAACCTTGATTTACTCCAAATTACAGTTATGCGACTTATCACCTTCATCCACTTACGTCTTTAATTCTAAGAGGGCGGCACCCAAACGGGCCCTGCCCCTTTCTCAGGAAAATTTTCCGCCGCTGCGTAGCCGGGTTCCTCCGGCTGCAAAGCCTACTCAGCCCAAGCCTGCTCCAGAGAACTGGAGGCAGCGCCCCGCTGCACACCAGAATCCCATCACGGCTCCTCGCCCATTGAATTCCACACCTCAACCCTCCGTAGCAGACGATATGCGTATCGTCTGCGAAGCTATCAAAAATATTGATGTTAGGGAAATTTCAGTTTTAGCCCGTAAACTTAGGGCTTCACATTCTCCTACTGCTACTGCAGAGCGACTGCTAGCTCTAGCGGAGCATAGTTCCCTTCTCAATTCATTATAGGTTAATTTAAATGAATTGATCCCTAAATCAAACTTCAGCCGACCTCTGCGCAGCCCCGGCTTCACCGGAGGCTGCCCAGAACGAACCAACTCATGTCCCTTTGAGCACTTTCAGTGCAACTTTCACATCCGCTGGACGACCCGCTAGCAGGTCTCCGCCAGCGCACCCACTTCCCAACGGGTGTCGCTTCCGAAGAAGGCTAACGGTACGATTTTGCCACAGCCAAAGAGGTGGTTTTTAGTGGGTAGGTGCCATTCTGGTGAGTCCCATATATTCCCCCGCAGAGGTCGGTATTTTCCTGCGGCGGTATGCATGACGCATCTTCCACCTCCCTCACGTGAGAGTGTTGCTTCGGCGGCAAAAAAAAAAAAACAAAAAAGAAGCTCCTTTTTAATTTTCATTGCTTCAACTGAATAAGTGTTTATAAGTTACTATGTCTTAATAATTGAATTGTATAAAAAAGTAACAATAATAATCATACTTGCATTCTTTTGTAATTTAAAGCAACCCGTTTCTTAACCCGTTTTTTACAAACACCAAATGTAACATAATAAATAAATGATTACTTACATTTTAATCACTGGTTTCACAATTATTTATAAATTCACAAATACTTGAAATTTAACGTCCTTAAATAATTAATTTTTAAAATGTCGCCCTTCCAAATCTGTACTTCTTTACCATCAAAAGATGCGTAATTTAATAAAGTACCATCTAGTATATTTTACTAGAAACTTTGCGGAACGTTTCATTGATAAAAATGCGTTCAAAACGAAAAAGTACTTTTTTCTTCTACTAGGCAACTCTAGTAGCCCGGGCAGTTGACGCATATTATTATAATTTTTAGGCCTCTAGTTGCCTGGACGGTTCAGTAGATATAACGACCAACAAATAATCCTTTATCATAAAAAATAATAATAATACCAAATTAATGTAAAAGCAAGCCATTAAACCATATTTTCGTATTTTGGAAACTCTCATCAGTGGAATGCAAAAAATTACTAAGTGGAAAAGTAAGGATATGATTAAAATGTAAACATTTTTAGTCAAAGTTCTATAGAAAACGTATATTGTGAAAAGAAAATGTAAGAATTTAGGTAAATGATAAAATAAAACAATATAAAAATTGTCCAAATTTTTATTTGTAATTAAAAGTTATTAAATTTTTGACATAGAATCTTAGACATCACAAATCACACAGAATTTACCGTCAGCGTAGTAAGCGCTAAATTATTTGAGATCAATCAAACTTAACTATGCGTAAAAATTATAAAATTAGGTAAAAAAAACCTTGGTTTTAATAATGAGATCGAAACATGCCAATGTCCCGGGAACACCCAAAAATTCCGAATTATGTAATTCCGAACTAGAATATTCCGATTTTAAAATTCCGAATTCCACAATCCCTAAGAGACTAAATTCCGACTATTCAAAAACACGATTCTTATTTGATCAAATTTCATAAATACGAAATTTTAATTTTCCGACTTTCATTAGTACGAAGAATTAAAAACCCGCTGTGTTACCAGTCCGAAATATTTCAAATGTTAATTTTCCGAAAATTCAATGCTAACATTCAGATTTTGTATATAAAACGGTTATATACAATATTGATAAAAGCGAGAGGCCTTAAATGAAACCACATATTTTGTTTATCATTATCAGGCTACACAACAAAAATCAGATCAATGTAAGCAATAGTTTAGTCACAGGAATGCTTTTTAGTTTTTAATTAGTTTCATTTAAACACTCTGTGTCTTCCCGATCACCTGATCGTAAGTTTGTACTCTAGGCATACATAGTTATCTAAAAGACAAAATTCACTCGACGGACGCGACGTTGCCAGTTTGCATCGTAAGTTTGCAATACAAACAAGGTAGTACACTGTTACTAAATCTTTCCTTAAAGGTAAGTACAGATCACGGTTATCTCACTCTAATGTAATAAGCGTAACAGAAATAGAAATAGATCAATATGTTGGTATTGCGCCGGTGGCGGCTCGACTAATTAGGTCAAGGGCACAATTTTTACTTTGTTTAGTGTGAAGACGCGTTGCATCCGGGGTGCACGTTGCGCAATTCAGCACAGATTATTGGCGCTCACGCGTCCTATTTACTAATATTAAGTTTTTATTGTGATAGGACACGTAACTGAGTATTTTAGGTTTAGTTTTGTGAGTAGTTTTTAATTATTTTGTAAGTAGGTACGTAAGGCATCCACAATGCCTCGTGCTACATACACGGTGTCAGAATACACTGACATGATTTTAATCTACGGGGAATCCCACGGAAACGCAGCTCTAGCTCTGCGAACTTACCGAGAAAGGTATGGAGACAGCCGCGCGTTCCCTAGGAACGCTCGCAGCATAGTATTGGCAGTACAATGGGCACGGGAAAACAAACCATAAGCAGTGCATAAGGAGGGAGTCCCACCGCAGCAGATATCTACTGCGTGCGAGCAACAGATTCTTGACTATTTTGACCTCAACTCCACATCGAGTCTGCATAGAGCCGCACGCCAGTTTAGAGTTTGCCATAGAACCGTGCATAACATTTTAAAAAGGAATAAACGCAAACCGTACTAATTTAAAAAAGTTTAAGCCCTTTTAAGAAGGGATTTGCCAGTCAGGCGTACTCACTGCCAGTGGATACTTGACAAAGTTACTGACGACCCGAATTTTTTATTAAATGTCATGTGGACCGACGAGAGCACATTTACACGCAATGGCATGTTGAACTAACAAAATCTCAGATACTGGAGTATTGAAAATCCACGCATGATTCGGGAGTCAGAGCATCAGTACCGCTTCTCTGTTAATGTGTGGGCTGGTATACACAGGGACCAGATTATTGGCCCTGTTTTTATTGACGGCACCCTTAACGCGGCAAAATTTTTGGAGATATTATCCGGTCCCGTTGCTGAATAAACCGAAGAACTACCCTTAGACGATAATCGGCATTTATGGTACCAATTGGACGCAGCTCCTCCACATTCAGTGATGTCTTCCAGAGAGATACTCACCGAAATGTTTGGACAGCAGTGGATTGGTCGATTTGGACCAGTACGATGGCCACCACGGTCCCCGGATCTCAGTCCAACGAATTTTTTAATCTGGTGAAAAGTGAAGTGTACGCGACAGACGTGAATACCGTAGAGGAACTTAAAAACCGGATTATTTTAGCGTTTAATAAATTAAAAAGTTTAACAACAAACAGTGACCTTATTACATGGTTAAATAACAATATTGTACGTCGTTATAATTTGTGTACCATTGCAAATGGCGGACATTTCGAACAATTGAAGATTTAATGTGTAAGTGTTACAATTAATTATTTTTGTTTATTATTTTCATTGATCATACCTTCCAACGTTACCTACAACACATGTTTACATTATCATCCACATCAAACCCGGGCGCTCCGCTGTGTAGGTAGGTGTGCGAGCCGGTGAGCCTGTCGCCGCACAAGCTATGCTACTAAAATGCTACGTTGCCAATTTGTTACGCAGGTGGCGGCAGGCTACTCAATAAAGGATGTCTACATTTTAACTTAATTATCAAGCTATTTAAGTTCTTTGAAAAACGTTTTTTCGTATACTTCTCGTAAACTTTTTTTTAATAGTTTCGGATTAACAGTAGGCACTTATAGTATATGTGGTTTCATTAAATGCCTCTCGCTTTTATCAAAATTTGTATAAAAAATTACAATCTAAATCTCCTGTGACGAAAATTAAAATTTATAAGGCATATTTTGAAATTATATAAATTAGGCACGACGACGAGTGAAGCGAGGAGGAGCAGTTAGTCTGTATGTAGGTAATGCAGCGCGAGCAGAGCGACCGCAGCGAGCGTGCCGCGGCAGCGGCCGGTAAAGCGCCAAAAAGGGATTTGCATTTCAGTATATAACCTATATACTCAAGAAATAACTCGGTACAAAAACTAAATAAACTTTCTCATTTCCAGCTGACTACTTGAATGCTCGAACATATATGAAATGAAATGAAATATTTTTTTTCTCAACATTGACAATTACTTGTTCTTATTGACGTCAATTAAAACATGACTCTACCACCAGTTCGAAAAAACCTTCGTGAAGTTTTTTCTTCTTTATTAGATATCAGTTGATGTACTCATTCAGTTTTACAAGGCGTTTGTTATTGCAACTAATATTATTCGGAATTTTGATATTCGCTATTTGTATTTATGATATTGCGGATTATTAATAATTCGAATTTTTTATGGTTCGGTATTTTAAAATTTGGCATATTGATTTTCGAAATTATAAACATTCGGAATTCTGAAGTTTCGAAGAAGAAAAACTAGGAATTATGAAACACGGAATTTTCATTATCGGAATTTTGAACCATTATGTGTTATAAAATTCCGAATTTTGAAATTCGTGATTATGACTATCGGAATTAAGTTATTCGTATTGACATAGTGTACCTCAATGTCCCCGCTATGCTGTCAAGAGTGCAAATCTAATAATCATAATCGCAAACTCTGTACAAAGGCAATTTTCAGTAGGTGAACAGGAAACATTTGTTCCTTACTGTGTGAGATCTCCGCTGTTAGTTTTTATGTAGCTTATTTGCTTTTAAAACGTAGGTGAGATATTCTCACACAGAAAGGCACGATTATTTTACGTTATGGCTTACTGAAAATTACAAGCTCTAAAAAACTAACATTGAAAACTGAGACTCTGTTGATTCCTCTGTTGGGAACGTCGGCGTTCCAGCTAAAAATAGGGTAACACGGCATTTGAAACGCCTAACGCACCGGTGGGCCAGGCTAACGCGTCGCACGCATTCTTACTGAGTTTATTGCTGGTTCTTTGGCAGTAGATGACCCTCCAGAACCAGTGGTAGTTTCAATATACAACGTGGGTGTGTGGGGTGACTCGGGTGCCCTTAGGCGTATCGTATGTAGGAGTAGTTTAAGTTCTGGCTAAGCGCCGTCAGCGCTAAGCTACAAAGTCTGGAGAAATTGAAAAAGCCCTTAGAGCCATAAATAAATTGTCCATTTCGAAAAAAAAAAAGTTTAAACTCGTAGAACAAACGTTGTTGTGTATGATGTTAGCTGTCTAGTCCTGCGATGTTGTTGGTGTTTTACAAATAGTAGCATTTTACAAACCTGCATGGTCACAGTACAAATAGTAGGCTACTTTTTATCTCGATGTTTCCACGGCATCGGGTCTTATGCGGGTGAACCCATGGGGCACAGTTAGTGCGTGTTAAAAGATGTATCGACTTCACAAAGTAAAAATAAGTAGCATATGATGATTATACGACTACATAATTAGTAAAAAAATCTAACTTAATGAAATTTGAAAAATTACGAGTTCACTTGCCAGGCGAAATATTCACTGTGAATGCAGCTTTAGCGTTCCACTTAGCTTAATATACATTCCGCTGACTAACGTTTTCACCACAATTGGTCAGTGGAAGGTAACGATTTCTTACCAACGATACTAGTTATTTGTTTATTTAGATATTTTTAAATTTAAAAACAACAAAACATTGATACAACTTAGTCAAATATACAATGATCGATTGAATAATAAGTGTGTTATACTTGAAAGACTGTTTACTTACCCAAAAATTACTGTTAACCAATGGAAAACTTTTTTTAACTTGGCAAAGTGTCCACTTTCATTGAATTTTCTATCGTGTGTAATCCACTGTAGTAATGATGGTAAGTATACTTAATCTAAGATGTTATAGGTTCCACAGAGTGCATAATATGGTTGCTAACTAATGACAAAACTTCACATCAAAAACTTCAAAAAGTGTGGTAGATTTTTACAAAGTCGCGTAAAATTGCGTTTCTCAATGGAAATTCCACCCATTTCAAGAATTAAGACTATTATTTAATAATTTATTCAAATTCAATCAGTTGCTTTACATTAATATTATTATTAATATGAAAAAAACAAAATTTTCTAGCTATCGAGTGATGGTTATTTCGCAATCAATATTTTATATTTTTTTTAATATTAATATTGGCATTATTTTAATAATAATGGCATTATTAATAATGTCATGTGCAAAACGATATCGCTCGAAAATTTTATAAATTAAGTATGTATTAAAGGAAATAAAAATCTGAAAATATAGTTAAATTTATGCTTTTACTAATGATGTCAAAAATAAATTGAGTATTAACATAGTTATCGTAAAAAAATTTTAATTTGTGGGACATAGCAAAAATGCAATGTACACTTGATGTACACATTTTAAAAAATCTGCCCTTACATACTTTAGACATGATTGATTGAAATATCATTTATCATTGCAGTCATTTCCTTATTTCTATTCATTGAGCTACTATGTACTACGTACTAGAAAAGCTATTCAAATCAAATTTTGTGTCACATTCCATTTTTTCTTATACAATCATTTATTATTAGATGCAGCGCTACAAAAATTTTAAGATGTCTAGTCAAATGTTTCAAACATGCAGCGCTTGGATTGCTACAATAATGTGTAATATCTCACGAACAATCAACGAATTGCAATTTGTCATACCAAATTTTACTAAATTAAATTTTACTTAACTGCATAGAAAATGAGTATATATTTTGTTATATAAGTAAATGAACATTAAAGTGGATATATGTCCACTTTATATGCGATAGCTTAGGCGTAATTAATAAAAAATATTATTTTAACTTTATTTACCTCATTTATATATAAATTGGTATTATATATGGCTCTTTGTACTATTTTTACCCAACTGCAAAGAGGGGTTTTACGTCTATCTATTTATGTAATATTCTTTATTATCTCGTATTAGAGAATCGGCTGGGTGAATTTGTATGATCAAGTTTGTTTTGTCGAGCGTTAACCTACATGAGAATTTTATTTCTTTTGTATACTACTAATATGGTATAAGTTTAAGTGCATTTTGGGGCCGGCGGTTCTTACGATATCACGGTAATAATGTTCATTATCTCTTGTTATAAAATGAGCTTGTAAACGTACGGGTGGGGTGATGTAGAAAACAATTCTAATTCTAGTGTGCATTACTTGCAAGGAGTAGGGATAAATGCGGTGTCAGTGGTACTGCTAATGAATTGAAACAAAGCAATTTCTATACTATTGTTATAAGTTCTGTGACTGTAACTCATGAACTAGTTTTTTTGGTTCACATACATACATACAAACGCTCGAATCACATAACCCTCCTACTGAAGCAGTCGGGTAATGATCAGTAACATCTAAGTCATCCCTATATTATAGTTCACCACCGTTAGTTCTACGTGTCCATTCTGTGCAGTTAACTTTTCATAATCTACGACCGTTGATCTATGATTTTCATACAAAATGCCGGGCTTAATAGAAAATAAGTACAAAAATATTTAGTAACTAAATACTTTGTTTACTTTCCGATAATAACTCACTCCACTATCTTTTTTATTCACAGTAGATTGGTTTTTAAAAGTTTTTAACACGCAAGACGGTATTTTTAAATATTTGTTTTGACATTAAGTCGGCACCCGGTCGCTATGGCTGGTTTACACGCGTTAAGTGGTTAAGTTGGTAACTAAATTGTAAGTTAAAAGTTGCGTGTAAACAGTCAATTAAGTGACAAGTGGTAATTTAAAGTTAGTACGCAAGTAATCAAGTAGATTAGGATTCGTTCTATTTTTCGTATAAGTAGGTGGGTGGGGGTTCTCACTTAACACGTTGGGACGTGATTTTTTAGTTAAGTGCATAAGTTGACAAAGCTGGTGGCGGCAAAAGCTCGTATTTATGTCGCATTTTCTCTTTTTTTTTAACGGTCGGAGTGGGGTTAAGTGTCTATTTAAAAATTTGTTGAAGAATGTTTAAAAATAGAAATGCTTGTGGAATAAACGAGGTAAAAAAATTTGCAAAAAAAAAAACGTATTCCGCTAGAAATTTTAATTTCCGAAACAACTGAAATGGCATAAAACAAAAAATGGCAGAATAGAGCAGTCAACGTCGCAGAAGGCGTAATGGCCTATAATTGTCTAACACCACCCCTGAGTTGGTAAGTCTGCCAACCCGCAGTAGGCGTGATGGCGTACAATTGTCTGACATCACCCCTGAGTTGGTAAGTCTGCCAACCCACAGTTGGCGTGATGGCCTTCAATTGTCTGACACCACCCCCAAGTTGGTAAGACGGCCAACCCGCAGTTGGCGTGATAGCCTACAATTGTCTGACGCCACCCCTAAGTTGCTAAGTCTGCCAACCCACAGCAGGCGTGATGGCGTACAATTGCCGGACGCCACCCCTGAGTTGGGAGAGGCTGATATCCCTCCAGTGATTATTAAGGGTACCTAATTAGTAAAGTTACCACACCAATCGATCGTCCGTCATGCGACGTCGACCCATCGACGTAAAAAATTTAGCAAAATATATAATCTTGTAAAGATTTTAATTTCCGAATCAAATTCGTCTCTGAATTTGCCCAAAATCACGTTTACCACATATCTAAGTACAGAATTGACGAATTCCTTGACTTTCATCACTGCTCATCTTCATTGAACTTATGAACTTAACTACTTAATCCGTTTGAACACACAAGTGACATGTAGTAACTTAAAATTTAGTTCAAATTAGATACCAACTTAACGCGTGTAAACCAGCCATAATGCACGGTTTACATGTATTACGTAGTTAAGTTGGTACATTGGGTCATTGCGTACTAATATTAAGTTACCACTTGTCACTTAATTGACTGTTTACACGCAACTTTTAACTTAAAATTTAGTTACCAACTTAACCACTTAATGCGTGTAAGCCAGCCAAGCGGTAGCGAGTGACTGATTGAGTTGTTGCCGTTGGCAACAAAACTCTGGGACAACAACCTGGTTCGCGGTTTCCGTTCTATAGTCTATACGCTAGTATAGTAATAGTAGGTAGTTCAATGTTTTTATTATTCTAATTACATATCGTTTGTTATAGTTCAAACACCTGATTAAAACAAAAGCGTGGATTTAAAACAAGCTTAAGGATGTCTTTAGCTGATGAACTTTTAGCTGATCTCGAGGAAAATGATGTGGGGGAGCTTGAAGCTGCCATTGAAGCCAAAACACCACAAGAACACAATTTCGCTATTCCACAGCCAGTAATACCCAAAGAAGAGGATTTGAAAAATGTGTCGATTCGAGATTTAGCGAAATTAAGATATTCTGATCGTTTACAAAGAGTGAGTCCATTCATTAAATATCAACGACTTGTTATTTGTCAAATAATAACAGTTTCTTTTATAATTAACAGTATAAAACATTTTTAGGTAATTACTGAAATAGAACAGAACAGTGGTGGAAACCGCAACAAAATCGAAGTTAGTGGTTTGATGGAATCAGACCCAGAATATCAATTAATAGTAGAGGCCAACAACATAGCTGTTGAAGTTGATGGTGAAATTGGTAAGTTACTTATCTGGTTATTTTTATTTATCACTCTGTCTACAATTATTTCTCGCCTTAATTAGATTACATGACCTTAATGTTAACATTTATGCATAAATAATTAACCCAAATTACAATTAAGTGCAAACACAATATAAAGCTTTAGTCCGTGTTTTAAAAATGCTTTTATAGATGGTGATATATCACTTTGCAGCTATTATTCACAGATTTGTCCGTGACAAATACCAGAAAAGGTTTCCAGAGCTAGAATCTTTGATTGTTACCCCTTTGGAGTACATAAGGACTGTAAAAGAATTGAAAAATGATTTGGATAAAGCCAAAAACAATGAAATATTGCAGAGTTTCCTGACACAAGCTACCATTATGATAGTTTCAGTCACAGCATCAACTACACAAGGGTAATCATTTTAATTATTTGTAGTTAATTTATGGTTTGGTTTGTGTCTTGTTAAACACTTTTGATAAATGAATCACACACTTGAGTCATTTTGGAATGAATTAATGTATGATTTGTTGGTTGTAAAAATTTAAAAATAGAGGAAGATGAGGAATATTTTTTTTTTTTAATTTATAAACTTATTTTGTATAGCAAATAGAAGGTATTCACAATCATTGCCAGTTTTTCTTCACAGTCGGATTTACCTAACTATCTATAAAGTTTTCCATTGCTATATTATATTCTATGGATTAGTCTAACAAACAAAACTTGTTTGTCAAAAGCTAGGTACTTACTGTAACTCATTTCTTAATTAAATTTCAGGAAACATTTAACTGAGGTTGAGTTGGCAGAAATAGATGAAGCTTGTGATATGGCATCAGAACTTAACACCTTAAAATCTCAAATATTTGAATATGTTGAGAGTAGGATGACTTTTATAGCACCAAACATCACGGCTATTGTGGGTATGTGCTTTTCTATTTAAAAATCAATTTTTTTTCTAGAATTAGAGAATTTATTTATGATGCACTACAAGTGCAACATATTTTATACTTTAAAAATAATTTTTCTTTAAGGAATAAGGGGACCATAGTATCAGTTTATATGATACGCTTTTGTACTGTATTACTACTTAACCTGTACAAGCCTCATAACAATTAGTTTCTAAAAATAATTTATGCTTAGGAAACATACAGACACTGACACCTGACACAAGTGACGACACTAGTGTCTGATGCGTCCGCACAGTAAGCAATTTTTAGTGTCGACATCAGTGTATACATTGAGTGTCGCGGTTAATGTGTATTGGCCGTCTCCACGGAGCGATGTGAAATCGGACATTCCATCGTCGTGCTGCTGCGGCGATTATCACGATATGTGTTTCAATCAAAATGCGTCGTCGTAAAAAGAGATCGAATTTGGGTTAAGGATTGGATTAAGAGAAGAGCACAGCTGGGGGCTTTTAATTAGTTATTATCCGAACTAAGAAACGAAGATGCAGAATGCAATAAGAACTTTCTTCGGATGAAATTAAAATTAGAATAACTTTTTAACTGGATTTTATTGCATACCTTTCATTAATTTTCACACTTTTATAGATAAAAAGATACTAAATAAAATCGCCCCGCCTAGGATTGGAACCGCTGATCTCCCGCTTGCCGGGCGGGCGCTCTAACTAACTAATGCAACTAAGGTGGCTGATACCATGGACATTATTTAGTACCTATATAGGAATTTTTCGTTACATTGCTGACATAGCTCCATCTTGTGTTAATTATATAATAATTTTGTGTTAATATACAATTCAAGATTTGGTTTCGTCTACAGTCCACGTGCGTGACGTCATGTTGCTCTAGCTAGAAATATCGCGCAGGCTCGATAGCCACGACACTCGTGTCTGACACTGCGCAAGATCCGTCTCCACGGCAGCGACACCGAAACTGAACTAGAGCGCCGGTAGATCTGCAACTAAGTGTCGCGGTAAATGACACACGCGGACATTTGATGTATATACTGAATGTCAAGTGTATCAGTAGCTTTAGAGTATCTATAGTACAAAGCAACATTCATCAATACATTTTTTTTAAATTTGTGTTTCAGGAGCATCAACAGCAGCTAAGATCCTTGGTATAGCAGGAGGTCTATCAAAGTTATCCCGGATGCCAGCATGCAATGTCCTAACTCTGGGCCAACAAAAAAAAACTTTGTCAGGTTTCTCACAGGCCGCAGCTTTGCCACATACTGGATATATCTACTTTTCACAGATTGTACAGGATACTACACCGGTGATTATCACTCTATTTCTTATTATAACTTGGGTTTGTAATCTTCCTAACACTAAAATTGTCTGGTGGGAATTTCTTGATTTTATTTATTTATTTATCTTTGGAAGACCACCAGTCACATTATAACATAAATAAATTAATATTTAAAAATTAACAGTTAGGTAACCAAGTCTTCACAAACAACTGAATGTTTAAATGTAGTCATCACAAAATTTTAACTTAAGCAACATCCGAAACTAGTTTACAAATTATATTTATTAATTATCAAAAAACTATTAGTACTCACAACAAGTTGCAGAGCAAATACATAAAAAATAGTCTTCTATTTCTTTCTTCTAAGTCTATTTTATTACCTTAGCCTTCTATTACAGCCTTTTTTAAAATAAACAGATCAACAGATCATTCAACAACATTTCTTGGCCCATAACAGAATATAACTTTCTACTAATAATGATGTCGAACAAAACTGACATACTTTTTTCATACTGAAATTAATACCGAAAATGTTTTTTAACTGTTATTATTATTTAGTATTGTTATTATTATTGGTTTTTACGGGACTGTGTGGTCACTTGAACTGCGCCCTGTCACACTGGGACCTAGCAGATCTATTGTGTGATTCTACCTGTTTAATGCTCGCTGCTTACTCAGATTGAATCCAGGAAGTGAATCACCTTCCTGACGGCGATGTATCCGATCTCCCTTGTGTCCAGTTCATGTGGATTGATCACTTCTGTACTGGCTACAATTTAGTAGCAAGGAAATATTTAATACTTGCTTACAAGATTATATAAAATAAAATATACTTATCATGTATATAATACAAAATAAAATGGTACCAGGATAAGCATGATGAACAAAATGAAGCAAGATATGATTATCTTGAACTAATCTTCTGTGGATCCTACTTCCCCTATATCTATATCACTCAACTTTTTATTATTTATTTTGGATGTTGAAATTTAAGCATTGTGCTACGGTGATGAAGAAGTGGTAAATCTTTATAAGTCAGAGCTCCTTCTCCAGGATCTTAAAGACCAGGAGGTCATTTCCGTCCACCGTATGTATGGCAAAGATCGTACGCCGTACAACCTAGTGCTGGTAACACTAGATCACACCCCTGAGGGCAAGAGGATTTTCAACCTTAAAACTATAGCACGACTTTCGGGGATCACCGTTGAGATCCCTTTTAAACGTGGTGTACCCAACCAATGCCATAGATTCCAAGTCTATGGCCATACGGCCAGAAATTGCCACGACAAGCCTAGATGCGTCAAGTGCCGTGGTGATGAGGACACTGCGGATTGCGCGTGAACCCCGCAATCTTTCGAACTTACTGCATGCGTCTTATGTAAGTCGGTTGGCCACACTGCCAATTACCTAGGATGCCCGAGGGCCCCAAAGCCCACCCCCAAAAAGGCGCAGAAGGCAAAGCAAAGGTGTCCACTCTCTGTTCCTGCTGCAAAGCCCGGCCCACCCAAAAAACCGCAGCCTCCGCTATGTGACCCTCACGGTCCTCCACCGCCTCCCAAAAACGCATGGGTGACCCCACCTACTATGGTGAGGAAACCCATGGCAGCCCTCACCTTCCCGTCTTCTCAGGTACAGCAGGCCAGGTTAGCACCTGCTTGCATGCCTTCTCCTCTCACGGCCAGGTCTCATGGAGAGCCACTTTCAGACTTCGCGCTTGTAAGCGAATTCGCCTCAAGTTTCGACTTGGGAGAAATCACCACTTTGTCTCGCAAACTACGAGCCGCAAACGGTGACTTCCAGGCGACGTGCTTCGTCGCGATCGAACACCAGGCGGTTATCGCCAACGTCCAAAAATTCAATAAATTTAAATTTTTAATGGCGTCCTCTAGATTAAAACCTCGGTTTCTCACTATCGGCAACTTCAACGCCGATGGTCTTAAACATCAGCGTAAGGAAATTCATGAACTCCTTCGAGAATTCCAAATCGATATCTTACTTGTTCAGGAAACCTATTTGAAACCTAGTCACAAGGACACGAAAATAGCGAACTACAACATCGTTCGTAACGATAGGCTTACCGCCGATAAAGGTGGTACCCTCATCTATTACAAAAGGTCACTACACTGTATACCTGTCGATCCCCCACAGCTCGAGAATATCGAAGTTTCCTGTTGTAGAATAGCGATGAGCGGCCATCAGCCAATCACGCTGGCATATACGCAGACAATAATTAAAAACTTAAAACCGCGGAGAGTTCCACGTTCAGACGAAATACCAAACAGGGTTCTGAAAGCCCTCCCACTCGCACGCATACAACTGTTAGTAGTTATTTTCAATAACTTACTAACAAACAGCTCCTTTCCGCAAACGTGGAAGGAAGCGATTGTCATAGGTAACCCGGAAACCCGGCTAATCTACCAACAAGCTACCGTCCTATTAGCTTACTTAGCGCAATAGGCAAATTATACGAAAGGATCATTTTGAACAGGCTCCCAGAGGTCATCCATTCGAAGCATCTGTTACCGGAGGAACAGTTCGGCCATAGGTCCCGTCACTCCTGCGTCCAACAGGTGCACCGCATCACGGAGCTTATCTTGGAGCAAAGGAATGTAGGTCGAAAACCGACAGGCACGGGTGCGCTTTTCTTTGACGTGGCTAAAGCCTTCGACAAGGCCTGGCACAACGGCTTATTATATAAGTTCTTTGAACTAGGCGTACCAGGCAGCCTCGTGCACATCATACGAGACTTTCTCCACTGTCGAACCTTTCGCTACAGATTGGAAGGTGCACTCTCCAATCCCCGTCCTGTATTAGCCGGTGTCCTACAAGGCTCGGTGCTTTCTCCAACTTTGTTTTCACTATACACTAGTGACATACCAAGGACGGAGAAAGTAGACCTAGCGCTCTTTGCAGACGACACCGCGCTATCTATACACATCTGATAGGAATCTACGTAGGTTAACTAGATACTTCAATCCGCAGGCGCATTAGGCGCTTGGTTTAGGAAATGGAGAATAGAAGTCAACCCAGAAAAAAGTGCAGCAGTGTACTTCTCTCTCTCAACCTGCTCTAGGACAACCTCTAGGAAACCCTCCAAAAGATTAGGTCAGATCACCCTGTTTGGTACTCCGATCCCATGGGCTAAGAAAGTCAAATATTTAGGTGTTACTTTAGATAGTGGACTAACATTCGCGGATCACATAAAACGCGTCCGGGACCGAGCCGCCTTCGTCATGGGTAGGCCGCACCCTCTAATTTGCAAGAAGAGTAAAATGTCGCTTAGAAATAAGCTTGCACTTTACGATACTTGCACTTTACGAAACTTGCATCCGCCCATCATGACATATGCCAGTGTGGCTTTCGCTCACGCCAACAGGTCGAACCTCAATCACTTGCAGTTTATTCAAAATAGGTTCTTACGCAAATGCGTCGGGGCCCCGCCCTATGTCCGCAACTTAGATCTGCACAAGGATTTTGAGCTGCCCACCATTGCCGCATTGATTAAGTTAGTGTCTAGACGCCAATTCGATAATGCTCCCCACCATCCCAACCCGCTGGTCAATAAGTCATCTGAATACACAGCCAACCCAGACGCGGCGGTTCGTTATAGGCCAATGCAGCGATATAGGCGTCCGCGTAACGTCTTAACAGATCCCGACGATGATATTACAGCAAGGAACGCCGGTATTCCAGTTAGAAATAGGGCATTCACGGCATTCGAATCGCCTAACCCACCGGTGGGCCAGGCTAACGCGTCGTTCGTATTCCTACTGAGTTTCTTGCTGGTTCTTTGGCAGTAGATGATCCTTCCGAACCAGTGGTAGTTTCAATATACGACGTCCTAAGCCGAGGTCCGTACCCTCTCGGGTGCCCTTAGGCATATCGTATGTAGAAGTAGTTTAAGTTCCGCCTAAGGTCCGTCAGCGCTAAGCTACAAAGTCGAGTGCCGTGTTCACCCCCCAACCCGAGAACACGTGTACGACCCAAAACCGCGCTGCCACGCCCTAGAAAATTTCTTATAAAATCGGTAAAAGTGGTAAATTTTTCAGTTACCCACACGTGCGATATACCAAAAGTTGCGCAACAAGTCTGTGAAAGTTTTACAGTGATCGGTGAAAGTGTCGAAGTACAATCAGCAAAAAAGTGTTTTTGTGCAAAAAGTTAAAACTTTAAAAAATTACGCTGCCGAAACAAGATCGACGACCCATACCTTTTTTGGTGTCGTCAGAAGCGCCTTAGCGGGCCCTACACTTTGGGCGAAGAATTGGATTTTTTCCGCCCCCCAGGGCGGAAATAAATACAAAAAAACAAGTACCACGTGGCCACGTGCAAACACTTCTACAAGTGTTGGACACTTTCTTGCTACCCAGTTTGGTGCTCCTCAACACAAGAATTCATCCCCCGTTTGCAGATTTGAAAAAGGTCCAGTAAATTTTTAGATATTAATTTTCAAAAATTTTGTAAAATTTCAAAAATTCCTAAGTCGAGCAAGTGATCGACGACCCCCCTTTTTTTAAATTGTTTTCTGTAGAGTTTATTAATGTCCACAATCGGTGTAAATTTCAAAATTTTTTGTTTAGTAGTTTTTAAGATATAAATTTTTAAAATTTAAGGGTTGCCACGAGGGGTGGTTAATATTAAGTATAGAAAGTTGTTAATAGCCTTAAAAAATTAAAAAATTTTTTCTTAGTATAACTTAAATTTTCCAGATTTTTAAAATTATATTTTTATTTTCAAATATTTTTTAGCAATTTAGTTAATATTAAATCCAAATTTAATAAAAATTTAAATACGTGTGAATATTCAGATTCTATTTTTAATTCCCTGTGTAACGAGCCCAAACTTGACTGTTTTCGGTTAAGGGAAGCCGAAGAAATCGACAAATAAAAATTTTGTCGGCCATATTGGCCGCCATCTTGTATTTTTAAGAAATTTTTTAACGAGTGTAACTTTTCAGTAAATAGTCCTAGAAAGCTGGGACTTTTTCCAGGGATATTCCTGGGGACTTCTCTACCCCCTCCACCCCCTTATTTTACCTTTTACCCCCCACCCCTACCCCTTTTTTTCTGTCAGAGGTTGATAGAGTAGGTCTTGGGAAGAGAGGGGAGCCGTCGCACACCGTGCTGCGATATCTGGTTCCTGAGATATCGCAACTTGAAAATTGGTCGGCTATATTGGTCCGCCATTTTGTTTTTATTAAAAGTTCTATATCTCAGCAACCAATAGTCCTAGGACGCCGGGGTTTTCGGTAGTGGCCTTCCCCTGGACCCCTCCACCCCCTCTCACCCAATTTGGGGTGATCCAAATTCCCCCCCCCCCCCCCCCAGAGAACCCAGGATCTCATAGGTCAGCCCGAGGGAAGTACTTAGAGCCCTCGCACAGTATTGTGCGACGTCTGGATCCAGAGTTACGGACACTTTTGACTTTCGGCAGCCATCTTGGCCGCCATTTTGAAATACTTCGAACGTCCATATCTCGGGCTCCGGGGGTCGTACGAGGCCGCGGTTTGGACTAATAGTATAAGTGAACGGAGCTCTACCATTAGAGCCTACTCTACATAGAGTCGCAAAAAATTTTTTGTGTTTCAAATTTTATTTAAATTTTTTAATTTTAGTTAAGTATTTTATAAGGACATTTGCTCTATTGAGCTATAGAGACACAACGCACTAAGCTGCGGATTGTTTTGCATACTGGTTCTTGCGAAAACCTACCGACTAAAAACAAGATAAGGTTCGGACTCTACATCCGGATCTCTACATTGCTATAAACTTGATTTTATTGCTTATACTAATTGACACTTAGTACATCTGCTGGGATCAGCGTTGGTACAGACGACTCTACAAAATAAAAAATTTTGTATTTTGTGTCTATTTATTTTTCCTGTCCTTTTAATATTGTTTATTGACAAACATTGGTACAATTATTTGTACTTTATTGATATTTTAATTTACATACGCGACAAATTGGGTTTATTGACCCCTTATTTACATTTTTAACTTTTGACGTGTCCCCTAATATTAACCTATAAAAATGATCGGGTTTCATACGCCAAAGAAAAACTTTGCAAAAGCCAACACGCCACCCGTAGACACAGAAAAGGCAGGACCTTCCATGCAATCACAAATAAACGTGAGGCGTAGCGTGGGCGACTGGGAGGCTGGAATCACAGAAACACCAGCAACTAGTGATTCCCAGAAGGATACAGGTAAAACGATGTTGCAAAAGACAATAACGAAAAAGGCTCCTCTGCAATCGCAAACACGCAGAAAATCTGTAGAGCCCCTGGATACCTCGCCTAAGTTTAACGATAAGCCAATGGATAGAGTTGCCGAGGCAAAAAAATGTATGGTCAGAGCTAAACTACAGCTCAATGCATCCCGCAACCTAAAAACTGACATCAAGACGGAGATGTTAAGTTTAGTAGACCGACTCTATCAATTGGTCAAATTGGTCAAATTGGCGGAAAAAGACCGGAGCAAAACCGCTGAACCGGCCCAGCTGATCGCCAAAGCCCCAGAAACTACATACAGCGAAGAACAAAATCTCAGAAAGATCATTGAAAGTCACAGTGATCTTCTGAAAGAAAATATACAAAAGATGGAAAAGGTAGCTGAGGCCATCGAAGCGCAAAAACCTAGTTACGCTAAGGTGACAGCAAACCAACATCAGAAGACGCTGCACTCAGTAGTGGTTAGCTCGGCCAGTGAAACAGACACTGGAGAGCAAGTCCTACAAAAAATTAGGACGGCGGTGCGTGCTATAGAAGGTGGCGTAATGGTGGAAAAAGTAAGGAAGGCGAAAGAGCGAAAAATAATCGTAGGCTGCAGAACAGACAATGACAGAAGAAACTTACTGGAACGGTTAAAAAACTCCGGAGAAAACCTCCGCGTTGAGGAAATAAAGAACCAAGACCCACTCCTGATTCTCAAGGGAGTATTACAGTGTAATACTGACGAAGATGTCGTCAAAGCCCTGAAAAACCAAAACCCGGGAGTCTTTCGTGACCTCAATGCGGAGGAAAGCAGGATAAGCGTTAAATATAGAAGGAAAACCAGGAACCCTCATACTAACCACATTGTCATCACTACGTCCCCTGCGGTATGGACAAGAATGCTGGAAAAAGGTGCTGTGAACATTGACATACAGAGAGTTGGAGTAGCAGACCAGACGCCTCTTGTGCAGTGTTCAATCTGTTTGGGCTACGGCCACGGCAGAAGATTCTGCACGGAGACCATAGTAAAGTGCAGCCACTGTGGGGGACCGCACATGAAGGGAATGTGCGAAGACTGCCTAGCAGGCGTGGCGCCAAGATGCGTTAAAATTGACCCAGGTAGAGCACAATGCCTTTAGCGAGGAATGTACGATTCGGGGTAAGTGGGACGCCATAGCCAGATCCAAGATCGCATATTGCTAAGGGCACCCAGGGCAATTTCAGGGCAGATAAATCCACCAGAGGGATAGCTGTGGCCCAGATCAATTTGCAGAGGAGTGAACTGGCAACCTTAGAACTGATGGTAGAGGCCAGAGAGCGGAACATCGCCGTAGCGCTGATACAGGAGCCATATGTGGGGGCGGTTCGGAGGATGAAGAATTACCGTGGTGCGAGACTCTACCAGTGTGCGGATGATGGAAATGGGACTGTGAAGGCGGCAATTGCAGTATATGACAGCAAATTGGACGTCATCCAGTACCCGAAACTCACCACGAACAATATTGTCGTGGTGGGGATCCGGTCCAGCCACTGGGAAATCGTGACGGTCTCTTTTTACTTCGAACCGGATCAGCCCATCGGCCCTTACCTGGATCAGTTGCGATGTATAAAAAAGGAGGTGGGCCCAAGACTACAGATATTCGGAGGTGACTCCAACGCAAAGAGCACCTGGTAGGGCAGCAAAAAAGTCGACCTCAGGGGAGAAGATATGTCCGGTACCCTAGAGGAATTAGACTTACAGGTACTCAACATCGGAGACACGCCCACCTTTGAAACGGTGAGAGGCGGAAAAACGTTCACCAGTTTTGTGGATGTGACAGCGTGCTCACTGGAAATGCTGGATCTGGTAGAAGACTGGAGGGTGAAGCGAGGCCTTATAACATCGGACCACAACTGCATTTTCATTAACATCAAGCTGAATAGTGAGAAGGGGTTACGCGTGGAGAGGACTACCAGGATCTATAACACGAAAAGAGCAAATTGGAAAAATTTTCATGAGAAAATGACCCAATTTAAAACAGAGAAGAACCTATCCTTGGGCGTCGTCAGTAACATCAGCACTAAAATAGAACTGGAGAATGCAGTTGTGGCCTTCACTGACGCTCTTTCGGAAGCCTGCAAGCTTAGTATACCTAGCAAAAAGCCAAAAGAACAGCTTACCGTGCCGTGGTGGTCAGAAGAGCTTGCAGAGCTGAAGAAGGACGTCACCACCAAGAACCGCCGAATCCGATGTGCCGCGCAGATACGGAGAGAGCACGTTGTCTCAGAGTACCTGAGAGCCAAAGAAAAATATGAAATTGCTGCCAAAAAAGCCCAAATTGCATCCTGGAAAGGGTTTTGCGAGAGGCAAGATAAGGAAGGAGTTTGGCAGGGAATATATAGGGTCATTAAGGGAACCCAAACAAGGCAGGAAGATCCGCCATTACTCAAAGTTGGAATGCACTTAAACCCCAAGGAATCGGCGACCTTACTCGCGGAAACGTTCTACCCCGAAGATAGGCAGGAGGAAGAAGGAGAACACCACCACCGAATACGTGAATCCGCAAAAGCAGTGAACGCCGTAACCGACAATGAAATACACGATCCGCCATTCACCCTCAACGAACTTAAGACCGCGGTTAGGGGGTTTAACCCGAAGAAGGCCCCAGGAGCGGACGGTTTTACGGCGGACATCTGCAGTCGAGCCATTCTCCAGGATCCAGAATTGTTCCTTGCCCTGGCAAACAAGTGTCTACAGTTAGGACACTTCCCGGACATCTGGAAGGAAGCCACAGTGGTGGCACTAAGAAAACCGGGCAAGGACAACTACGAAGACCCCAAGTCATACAGACCGATCGGTCTCCTGCCAGTCCTTGGGAAGATCCTGGAGAAAATTATCGTATCGAGACTGAAGCATCACCTTATACCACGGTTTAGTACTCGCCAGTACGGCTTTATGCCCCAGAAAACACCGAGGACGCCCTCTATAATCTGGTAAAACACGTACAGAGTAAGTTGCGGCTGAAAAAGCTAATTACTCTGGTGTCGCTGGATATAGAGGGAGCCTTCGACAGTGCATGGTGGCCAGCTATCAAAGTCAGACTGGCTGAGGAAAGGTGTCCCGTGAATATCCGCAGAGTGATAGACAGTTATCTCGACTGCAGAAAAGTCAGGGTAAGGTACGCCGGGGAAGAGTGCGTGAGAAGCACAAACAAAGGATGCGTTCAGGGATCAATTGGGGGACCAATCCTTTGGAACATCCTGCTGGACCCACTTTTGAAGGAGATGGAAAGAGGAAACGTTTTCTGTCAGGCATTCGCGGATGATGTCGTCATGGCCTTCGATGGAGACACTGGCTTGGAGGTACAGCGTCAGGCTAACAAAATCTTAGCCAGGGTTCAGGAGTGGGGTGCCGAAAACAAGCTCCGGTTTGCACCGCACAAAACTTGTGCAATGGTGATGACCAATAAGCTGAAATACGACCCCCCACTCCTGAGGATGGGAGGGGTTAATATTGATATGACCAACCAAATGAAAATCCTAGGACTCACCCTGGACAGTAAAATGACTTTTAACACCCATGTTACAAATATAGCACGGAAAGCTCTTAATATCTACAAACAGCTGTCCAGGGCCGCCAAATCTACATGGGGCCTCCATCCCGAGGTAATTCGAATCATTTACCTGGCAACTGTCGAGCCAGTCATTACGTATGCGTCGAGCGTTTGGGCTCCTGCTGCAAATAAAATAGGGGTGCAAAAAATATTGAATGTGGTACAGAGGGGATTTGCCCAAAAAATTGTGAAATCGTACCGCACGGTTTCACTACACGCTGCGCTGGTGCTGGCCGGGATACTTCCTCTAGATCTCCGCGTACAAGAGGCAGCCGCCTTGTACGAAGTGAGACGAGGGTCGTCCCGGACAGTAACAGCAGATAGAGAGACGGAGAGAGTGGTGCCCTTTACGAGGCTTCCACACCCAGCCCTGGATTTGGGAATGGAGTTCGTATGTATAGATAGCCAAGATCAACTCGATATATACAACGTGCAGGCGGTACGAATTTTTACCGACGGCAGCGGGATTGATGGGAAGGTTGGAGCTGCCCTATCCATTTGGGACGGAGCAGTCGAAACCCGATCCATCAAACTCAAGCTGTCCGACTACTGCACAGTATATCAGGCTGAACTCCTTGCCATATTCAGGGCCTCGTGTGAGATTCTCGGAAGGACAGAGTTGAGTTTTGGCATTTACAGTGACTCGAGGGCAGCGTTGGAGTCGATCACTGGCCAAGGCTCAACGCATTCCCTGGCAGTGGAGGTGAGGAACAACCTACGTAGGGCTTTCTCACAGAGCAAAACTGTGTCTTTGTTCTGGGTGAAAGCCCACGTGGGGCTGCCGGGTAATGAAAGGGCTGACGAACTAGCAAAGGCAGCGGCACTCGGGTTGCGAAGGAAACCGGACTATGATAAATGCCCGGTTTCATTCGCAAAACGAAATATTCGAAACGCGTCCCTACGAGAATGGAGCATACGTTATAGAGAAGGAGACACCGCGTCAACAACAAAAATGTTTTTCCCAGACCCGATAGAATCATATAAGATTGTAAAAACTCTGAAACCAGCAGGTGTGCTTACTCAGATCCTCACAGGTCACGGAGGTTTCGCCCAGTATCTCAATAGGTTTAAATGCCGTGAAAATCCGTACTGTATATGTGAGCCGGATGTAGAGGAGACAGTGCCGCACATCTTGGTCAACTGTCCTGCTACTGCAAAAATCCGATTTGAGGTTGAGCTAGGTGTTAAAATCGATATGCAGGTGCTGAGAGAAAATATTATGCAGAATAAAATTATGAATTATATGTTTAGAATAGGAGATATTGTAAATAAAAGACATAGTGATAGATAAATAATAACTAGATAACGTAAAATTGTTTTACCTTTACCTAGTTATGTAAGTACTTCGATGAAAATGTAAAATAGTAAACATAACCATAAATATAGAATAAGTATATAAAAGTAGTATGTTGAAAGAAATGTACAAAATGGATGAACTGTAAAACTCCTTGGAGTAAATAGAATAAGAATAGCACAGTAAGTTTTATCTGTCAGAGAAATCTGCAGACCACTTGTTTAATTAAAGCCTTATTAGGCCTAAATGAAAAAATTGTAAAAACAATTAGGTAGTAAGCAATAGAAATATAATAAGAATAATGTAATAAGCCAAAACCTATCTGAGTCATTTACAGACTAATTGTAACTAACAACTTATATTAGACCTAAGTATAAAAAATTGTTATTATAGATATTAAGTAAAGCTGTACAAAACACAGCATGCCACTACGTGGTTCTTTTGAAAAAATTCGGCTTAAAAAGAGATATATGCCAAAAAATTAAATAAAAAGAAAAAACAAAGACCCTGATTCTGTTAGGGGACAAGAGAAAAAAAAAAAAAAAAAAGCTACAAAGTCCGGTGAAATTTAAAAGGCCCATAGGCCCATAAATAAACTGTTCATTTAGAAAAAAAAAGGTAAATCTTTATAATAAGTTCCCTGATAAGGGTCCTGAAGTTTCTTTACATGTCAGATCAGATGCAGAGCCTCGATTGCTGAAAGCTCAATCTTTTCCATTTCCACACAAAGAGCCAGTTGAAGCAGAGTTGTCTAACAAGGTGCAGGCAGGAGTTTTGACACCCGTCAGATATTTAAACTGGGTGGCACCTTCTTATTGGTCAAGAAAGAGGATGGCTCTCTCCGTATCTGTGGGGATTACCACTCGACTGTAAATAAGCCATAGAAGGATTTGAATTCTGAAAAATTTCTACCAGACAAAGCTATGTTGGTTGAACCTGCATATCGCTTGCTTGATTCTAAAAATAAATGTTTCTGGGGTGACCATCAACAAATTGCATTTGAAAAAGCTAGGTAAAGTTTTATTATTCAACATTGGTTGGATATGACTTAAATATAGAACTGGTACTTATTTGTGATGCATCTGATTATGGTCTGGGTGCTTTCTCATTTTATGAATAATGGGGCACAGCGACCAGTGATGCTGGCATCTAGAAATCTACAACCACATGAAGAAGCTACTCTCAGATAGATAAAGTGGCACTTGCCATTATTTTTGGGTTTTCCAAGGTTAATGAATTTTTAGCAGGACCTAAATTTTGTATCACTACAGACCACAAACCTTTGGTGGGCTTATTGAATCCCAAAAAACCTATTCCTGGCCAATTTTCACCAAGAATGCTAAGATGGTCTCAGATACTAGGTACTATCAAATTAAGTAAGTACAGACCTGGGAAGATGATAGGGAATGCTGACACTCTCAGCAGGTGGACATCAGTGTCTACTACACAGAACACCTCAGAGCCAATGAGTTTTTTTTAATTTATTTATCCATAATAGCTTACATAAACAGTTAAATCTACACTGTAAAATAAACTATAACAACCTGAATGGTTTGACTAAGATAGCAACTGAAACTAGAAAAGATCTTTTTTTTTACAAAAGTTTTCATTAATATGTTACATGGTTGGCCACAACTGAATGCAGATTCTGAGTTACAGCCATTCTGGACCTGAAGAGAGGCTCTTTCACATAATAAAGAATATGTTGTACTCCATATTACTTTTGGATAAATTAACATTCTTTTTGATATTGGGTTTTTACTTCAGAGTTCTTTGTAATAGTACCATATAAGCATATAATAATATATTTATCGTTTTGGAGCCTGAATTTCTATAACAATTTATTACAAGTAAATATCACTTTATGTTAATCTTCTTGGGTAAAAAAATTTAATTTAAGTTAGAATAGCATTGGTCAGGAAACTTTATGGTTTTGAAATCAAAGGCTGAAAAAAGGCAAGAGCTTGGGTTTTTCAAAAATTAAATATTTATAGTTTTCAGCTGCATCTTTCAAAATGGCAAAATTAACTCACACTTATTATAAATACCTTATTACAGGAACTAAGATACAAAGCTGCAAAGCTGGTATCAACTAAATTGACCCTGGCAGCAAGAGTAGACGCCTGCCACGAGAGCACAGACGGACACATTGGAAGGCAGCTGCGAGAGAATATTGAGAAGAAGCTGGATAAATTACAGGTTTGTCATTTTTTTATTTATGTTTTTTTTAATGAAGTTTATTTCGATATTCTCTAGTTAATTTTAATATATCTATTTATTTATAAAAATTATCATCTTTACATAGTACATTAAAGTACAAAAATACTAAAAGCGTAAAGATGTGGGACTGGAAGCGGTTTTAGGGATTTTGTAGCTCCCATCTATAAGCCAGAAACCTTGAAAACCTATAATGGTGTAGATTAACCTTGTTCTTATATTCCTACCTGTACCTAATTGCTCACAACTCTGTTTGTTTGTTGTTTTCCCTGACAATAATTGTTTATTTTGTGGGTCATATATATGAAGTCATATTTAGAAATTGGTATTTTAAATACATTTATATTTCAGGAGCCACCTCCAGTAAAGTTTGTGAAACCCCTGCCTAAGCCAATAGAGCAAAGTCGTAAGAAACGTGGTGGCAAACGCGTTCGTAAAATGAAGGAACGTTATGCCATGACAGAATTGAGGAAGAACGCCAATAGACTTAACTTTGCTGATGTAAGTATGTTTATAATTTATTTTGTTTTGTTACCTGGAGTGTAACAAGTTTGAAGAAACACAGTTTCAAGAAAATTTGTGCAATGCGTTGTAATTTCGCAAAAAGCTATGTATTTAGCTTACAATAAGTTCATTTGGTAAGCTACATACATAGGACCTTCAAATTAAAATTTTAAACTTCAATAATAATAATAATAAAACCACTCTATCACCATTCTAATGCCACTACAAAATGTAGGTACCAGGAAATTTTTAACGGCATGACATTTTATTTTCTACTAGATCAGTCATTATTTATACTATGGGTATGGCTGTTTTACGGCTCTAATCAATTAATTCAAAAATAAATCCTTGATCTTGTTTATCATTTTGTGAAAAATCAAATATTATTTTCTTTTTATTTTGCAGTTGTTCATGGTAATTAATGTGTTTTTTTATCAGTATGTTGGTCATTAATGCTTTTGATGACCTCTCAACATCATAAATTGTCTGTTAGATTATAAATCAAAAAATTTATTGTAAGTTCATGTCCATGTAACTATTGAAACTGGTTAATAAATAAAAGTTTGGTTCTTACAACCTACAGGAAAAATTTATTTTTATGTTAAAAAAACTCAGTTTCGAACATGCACGTAAAGTCTTAATTTAAAAAAAACTATCATCAAAACAGTACATCAATCAGTTTTATTTAAAAAAAAATACAATCTACACTCAAAACCTTTTTGCTTTCTTCTATAGTTAAGTTTCATTCATAAAACCTTACATAAAACATATTTAACACATTTTGTTAACTACTGTAGATTGAAGATGATGCCTACCAAGAAGACCTCGGCTACACTCGAGGCACCATCGGCAAGTCGAGCGCAGGCCGCGTGCGACTTCCGCAAATCGACGAGAAGACAAAAGTGCGGATCAGCAAGACTCTGCAGAAGAACTTGCAGAAGCAGAACCAGCAGTGGGGGGGCGCCACTAGCGTGAGGAGACACGTTTCGGGGACTGCGTCGTCAGTTGCGTTTACGCCTTTGCAGGTTTGTTACAATTGTAATATTGTCAGCATGCAACTTATTTATAATGTTTTATGTATAATGGATACAAATACATCTTTGCAGGATTGTTATAAGTTTTTTTTGTGTGGAACTTAAATTATAGTTTTTTTTTTGATATGTAGATCTCAAATTAATATATTTTTTCCGAGCTTGATTGAATCCTGCTAGGGACAGATATTTACCGGACTTTCAGAAGGAGCGTTATGTTTACGAGTCATTACTATTTACCGGACTCTCAGAAGGAGCGTTATGTTTTTCGAGTATTTTATGTATATTTCTTTGGCATGCTCTACAAACTAAACTGTTCGACGGTTTTCAACATATAAGGTGTCATTGGATCGTCGCAGTTGTGAGAGTGACATAGGATATACATTTTGTCGGAATCCCCATGGAAACAGGAAAATAACAGTACCAGCCGGATTTTTTAAATTAGGCAAATTCAGCAGCTTGTTTCAAATTACAGTGGACCCCGGAAATCCGAGAGACGTTTTGCAGGGCAGTGTCGAACTATCGAATTTGTCGGATTATAGCCTAAGACCCCTATAGTCCGGAATTTTTTACAAAGGACTACCTTGTAATCCGAGAAATTACAGAATCAATGTAAGATTCTATATATTATACTGTGAAGTACAAATTATACATACTTCATTATGTATGTCGAATTTAGTAAATTAAACAACACAATAGAGAGCTTACGTTTTATTACAAAATTAACGTCATTAATACTATATAACGTACAAAAAATAATATCTTTACATTAGGAAATACACAATCATAATATAAATCTAACTAATCATAATAAGAATCAATCAATTTATGAAACATGAAAATATTCATCGGTTTGTTTTGTTTACATTGTTGAAACGCGAAACCAAACCTTTGTCCCTCAGTCTTCTCAAAAGTAAAGGTTCGTTGTAAGATGCACCATTCTCTTCAGCTCATTCCAGCTCAAAGGCGTAAATTGCATCTTGTGCTGTCACTTGCGGAGTAGTTGCAATTACGTCGTCGCCATCTTCCTGATTTATTGTCATAGAACTAGCAATCAGAATCAAACCAATACCTAGGTACGCGTCGAGCACGTGTGTCGTAGTGGCGCGTACAAGTTGTAACCTGTTCAATCATGCATTATCTAACATTAGCGAAGATTGTCAAAAAGATATTCATTAATAATACAGACATGTCAGATTACAGGGGGCCCGAATTAGACAGGGGCCGGATTACCGGGGGTCCACTGTAGATTTCGTTTTGTCCATAGTCAAATGTAACAAATACGAATCAAGGCTCAGGTTCGTGTTCCCCGCATCCACCTATTAGTATAGCTAAAAATGTCTATTTATGTAAAATATATCAGGCAGAAAGTTATTGGGCAAATAGTTGAATGTCACACATTGGGTTTATTACATGGGTTTTTTAATTTTTTTATATTTTAAGAAAAGCCTTACTTATTTAGTTAGGCACTTTTTTGTACAGATTTTAATTCTTTGATTCTTTAATTTCAGGGTCTCGAGATCGTCAATCCACAAGCGGCTGAGAGCAGAGTCAGTGAAGCTAATGCCAAATATTTCTCAAATACGTCGGGATTCTTATCTGTAGGAAAAAACAGTACATGAAAATATGAATTAGTGTTGTTAATATGTATTATAAGTTAAGATATTGATTTGTGGACAGAAATAAAAGTACTAAAACAGGACATTCACTTTTTACTGGCATTTTTTTTATTTTTGTTTCAAAATAGCTTTATTTAATAGAAAAATAATTTTATATTCCTAACTTCTAGTATTAATGTGCCACATTAATGTGCAATAGTTATATGGAATGTCTTATTTCATTCATTCAGTGTATAAATTATACAGGGTGTCCCATAACTTGCACCACAAACTGAAATGAAGGAAAGCTTGAAGCATGCCCTACCAGATAAAAAAAAATTGCCTAAGTAAAAGTGTCACCGTTTTCGAGATATTCCCGACTTTCGGGACTTTATTTTTTTCGGAAAATGCCGCTTTGTAAAAACAAGCAGATATTTTAGTTATTTCATTTTGTTAAATTTCATTAGGTATCATTGAGAAAAAACATATTATTCTCATAATTTTTTTCTACAAAAATTATTTACCTCAGCTTTGGCATTCAGTGGTGAAAATAAAATGTACTGGACTGTCACGGCACATTTTACACAAATAAATTACGTATTTAAATTACGTATAAATAATGTATAATACTGGGCATATTATTCTAGAAAAAAAAAAGAAATTGCCAGTTTTGTGCCAAAGCGGCTGATTCATATTAAATCCGACTTTTAAATTTAAATTTAAATTGAACATTTTTACCGATCCCTGGCCATGTTAAATTGATAAATAACATAAAATTAACATGCGCTTAATTTCGTTTTCTACTATAACGACAAACACTACGAGTACGAGAGGACTACTCGGTACTTCCTGTTCTGACCTTTATTATGATACCGATACCGATTCTTGAACGTCAGGACTATTGTCATATCCACAACCGTTGCTATTGTGCTTGTCTATCCTGTTTGCTATCTCGCTCTTACGATAGCTAAAGTATACGTCTGTCTCTGTCACTTTTTCCTGCCCCTCCCTCTGCCAGTCAGTCACTAGGCAGTACGATCCTCATGACGCTCTCATGATCGTCGTCGCTCTCTTACCGCTGTTGTTTTGTTTTCGTACTATGTTTTTTGCTTGGGATTCGGACGTCTATCAGACAGGCCGGCAATTCAAGCACTTACTAAATGTACTCAATGACTAAATAATAAATAAATGATGTTTTTACTCAAACATGTGTATTTTCTTTGATCTTTAATTTATTTAAATTTAATATTAATCTGCCCCATTGGCACAAAACTGGCAATTTCTTTTTTGTTTTCTACTAATATATGGACACTATTATACCTTTGTGAAATCTTTATTAAATACGTAATTTATTTGTAAAATGTGCAGTGACAGTCCAGTACATTTTTTTTTCACCACCGAATGCTAAGGCTTAGTTAAGTAATTTTTGTAGAAAAAAATTATGAGAATAACATGTTTTTTCTCAAAGATACCTAATAATATTTAACAAAATGATATTTGTATATGGTAGATCTACTATTCTAGAATATTTAAAAAAAATACATAAGTACCTGCTTGTTTGTAAACACAGCAACAAAAATACTGACCAAAAGCGCCAGTTTTCGAAAAAAAAATGAAAAGTCGGGAATATCTCGAAAACAGTGACACTTTTAGTGAGGTAAGCTACTGGAAGATCTCACCCGAAATTGTCTGAAATCCATTATAATTTTTGATTTCTATACTCAAGTCAATCGTTGAGTCTAGTAACTTGCACATGCCCACTCTGAATGCCTCGCTTTTTTTGTCGAACTGTGCTACTCTGTTAGATCTCATGTTTGTCTTATCGCAAAGTCATATTAGTAACCATTGCCAGTGCAGTGCAGAACCGTTTTCAAACACGACCTCATATTTCTCTCGAACAAGGCACCTTGACCGAAACCAAAACCTTTAATTCTCCTGCTTAGTAGTAATTTTGGAGGTATGGATGTTGATAAACTACTCATTCTCAGAGCCTTTATTAGAGCCCATTATTTAATTTTGTTTTTGTTTGGCTTTTAATGGCACAGCTGTAAATAATTTTAAAGGCCGAGAATTGGCCTTACTTTAAGTTGAATGTTGTTTTAGTGGAATTTTATGTATGCTGTTGATTTTCTGATTAAATAAAAAAAAACTTCGTTTGTATGAGTATAAATGGGATTATCATTTACAAAGTCACTTACATTGACAATAAGTTGATCTCCTGCACACTTTAGTTCGTTCATTTTCCAGCTCCACGTCTGGCAGAAGAAATTAAATTACTGTTGCAACAAAAAAACAATGCAAGATCCAAACAGAAGATTCGCAGCAGATTTCAATAAGGAGCTTTACAAAATTATAAGAAATCATTCCAATACGATGTGTAGATATGTACAGCGACGTCATATTCATTCTTCAGTAGAAAACGGCACCCAAGATAAAGTTTGGAAGTTCCTTAAATGTTTTGGTTTTTGGCAAATCTAATACTTAGCCCTTTACTTTCTGATGTAAATCTTGATACCCTTATTAGGCATTTTTCATATATAATCAATAAGGATCGACATCTAAAACAACATACCTTTCGATACCTTTCCACGTTGCCAATACCTAGCGTCCCTCCGTTTTACATTTTAGCAATTTACTGATTGCGGTTTTAGAGTACACTCAATATCACATCCAATGCCGTGGGTTGTGATAACACAGGCTGCAATATAATCTTATATAACGACAGGGTGCCCGGTACATAAAGGTAAAAAAAAAGAATTTTGGGCACCTTGTCAGGTATCCAAATCACCATATGTTCCGCGAATTTTCATAGTTTTCGAGTTATGGATTATTTTCTGCTATTTTAAAAATTTGGCTAAACTTAAAAAAAAATTTAAGAAAGGAAGAGGACCTTTTTTAACATTTTTTTTTTTTCACCTGAATCTTCATAAGTTGTACTTTTATGCATAATAAGCTTCGTAGCTTTTATGAAATTTATGAAAATTTTGGTATAAAGTGAAAATCTTACGTTTGGTGAGTCATGACTTAAATGTTTTGAACTGAAAATTAAAAATACGTCTCGCAGCTTCTTTGACTTAAATCGGCCTTCAAAGAGAGCGAGGTGGAATATTCTTAAAAAACAGCCATGTCAACAAAAGAATTTATCTCTTAGTGGGGATGAAAAGAGGCATACAATTTTAACGTGATTTTAATTATTTAAGTTACCACGAAACATCTACGGTTCACAAGTAGGTATTAATTAATTTTGAAATTTCAAATACGGCCAAACGGCTTGAAATTATTTGCCAAAAATAGTTGCCACATCATGAAATGGTCGAGCCTTTTATAAAATGAGTAAAAGGAGTAATGATAATGACTTTCATATCGTCGTCGTGAAATCGTAACAAACAAATAAATGGTTTTCCGCCATCTTGAAAAAAGGGTTAAACTCAGTTTTTTTTATCATAACTCGGTTCCCCGTCGAGATACAAAAATTTTTATAGAATACTTTTTTGTTGCTCTTTGTACGATCTACAATTAAGGTCCTATACATTTTTCACGTATCGATCATCGTTATCGAGATATCGATAAAAAAACCACAAATTTTGGGAGAAAAAATTGTATTTCGCTATTTCCTTTTTTCTCGTGAAAAATATCGAAAAATGTTTCGAATAAAACTTGTAGAGCATGTTCAGAGCTACAAATTCGTTTTTTAATTTTTAATTTTCGAGACAAATTACGACCTCTAGCGCGCCACAAAGTGAGTAAGACTGTGCTCGGTTTCGATTTAGCCGCTCGCACGGTTGTATCTACAACGTAAAAATTGATGAATTATTGCTTAAGGGAATTATTTTTTATTCTTCCGCAAATTTTAAAGTTGAAACTAAACTCCACTCCGACATTTTAAAAAAGAGAGAAAATAGGACATAAATACGAGCTCTTGCCGCCACCCGCTTTGTCAACTTATGAACTTAACTAAAAAATCACGTCAAAACGTGTTAAGTGAGAAGCCCCGCCCAACTTAAACGAAAAAGCGTTTGTACAAATTGTGCAATTTTAGGAGTTTTCAGTGTTTGTTTCCGATCAAAATATGACACGTACGCATCAATCTTGGAGCTACTGGGAAGATCTTCGTTACATTCGACTTTAGTAGTCGCTGGTTGCTCCTTGTTCGTAGTGATTTTTAGTCTTTAGAACAATACCGAAAATGACATGATTGACATAATTGCATACCTTCAGTTAACATAATGAGCTTAAGGTGAAGAAGGTGTACATATTCCGATTTAAGCACATATAGTTTACACTGTATATTAATTACAAGTCTGAACTTTTAAATACCCGGTAAAAAAGTAATAATTATCAGCTCATTGTCGACCCACTGCATGGTACTTATCCCTATTTTTTGTCAGTCTAAAAAATATGTCAATGTAATCAGTAAATTTAATAACTCTAGTTATTTTCAATTTGCTATACGATATTGCACCTTAAGTGGGATCCAAATTTATTTATTATTATTTATTTATTATATAATAGGACAACCAGTGAGTAATTTTTAAAAAACCATTAAGGTTTACAACTAAATATTCATATAAGGCTGCCACAACATGCATAAATAAGAAACTGCGCCAAAAGTTAACTTAATTATTAAAGAATTTTTACAAATTGGATAATATAAATCATAGATTATATAATAAAGGTGTTTAAGGGTATAGATGTTTAAGTGTTTGATCACAGCTTAAAAATTTGATTTGTATAGTTGAGTGGGTGATTTTCAAATTTGATTAATATATGTCAATAATAAGTAATAAAATAAAATAAAAAATAAAAATTTATAATGTCAAAAATTAAGTAATTAATGTTATATAAATAATTAATTAATTATTTTAATTTAATTCGCCTCTCTGGTCAACTTCAGGATATTCTTTCTGTACACAGTCAAAGAATCATTAAATAAATCAACGTCCTGTCCAAGAGAATTATAGGTATGTGACAATCGATAGATGGCATTATGTTGTCGTAAATTTGTACGGGCAAAGGGAGTATGCAGTAAATTGACCGAATTGCGAGGAACTCGACGTGAAACTTTGAGATAGAATTTTTCCAAAAGCCCGGGACAGTTTATGTATCCTCTGAATAGTTTGTACAAAAATATTAAATCCAGGAAGACTCTTCTATTGACTAAACTGTCCATATTGAAATGATTCAGTCTGTCATTATAGCTATGCAAAGTTTTATGTAGAACCAGAGACTAGTAAATAACAATAGACTGACCATCTCCATACAAAAATTCGTGACTCGGAAAAAGCTCAAAATCCAAGCTATTACTAGATATCGCTCTCAAATAGCTTGGACCAACCTTGTCGTTTTTAATTTTTATATGAATTATTGACAAGAAACGTAATGCAAAATATTTGTACGGACTAAAACTGCTAGATGGCGTTGTTAAATAACCTGAAACCTTAGCAAGTAGGATTTATTCCTTTCTTGAAATTGGAAAATGTCATCATTTTATATCATTGACTTTGATCATTTTACTCAATAAGAATAGGTAGATAGTAATTTATTCTTACTTTATAGATGATAAAATAACAACTACAAAAGACCATAAACATACTGGTATAAGTTTATTTTGTTCAGAGACGCCTGGGCACTACCATCCTCCTTATTTTAATTGCCATAATAACCTATTTTTAAAAGCTTTTATTATCACAGTTGTGATAAACGCACATGTTATACATATATAACATATATGTAGCAGCCAAAACGTAAACTTAATCAAGGTCTATAAAATTTGCACGAGTCACAGTAGGCGAGCAGAAATATTGTGAATTCAAAGAAATGCAGGGAAAAGTTCCAAAACAAACACACACCCATAGCAACAACAATAAACGACAAAGAATTCAAATTGTCAAACAAATCAAATATTGTCATAAAAAGAAAAAAAAAGTTGATGGATAAAGAACATTATTTCAAATAATAATCCAGCAAGAAAATATTTATTTAACTACTGCAAAATAGTTATGAGTTATATGCATTATAAATAAATTAAGACATATTTTTTATCGATATCAAGAAATAAAGTAAAATATTATATACCTATTAATTAAATGCACTGAAATTCGTTTTATTATGTTAAGGCAGATAAGAACAAACTGTGGAGATGAATGCTGTAATTTTGTGTCAAAAATTATATACTGGCAATACACTAACCCAGTAACACTACAAATAATATCCGCGGTGGTGTAAAGTTTTCTGTTACTGAATTATAAGAGCGGCAACATAGCATCAAATAATATAATGCACTAGCTGGCAACGTCTGTTGTCGCCTGATACGTACGGATAGTACTTGCAATGAAATATCAAATGATTTTGTAAACAGCTCCATCTTAAGTTTTTTTTTGCATTTTTTTGAGTAAATTTAAATAACTTTAAATCTAATACAACTAACGCCATCTCTCTATCTTAAAAACAACTATTTTTCAAGTCACAAAATTTTGTTAGACATGGTTAGTCTATAGTTATTTACTAGTCTCTGGTAGAACGCATGAGTAAGCTAGGTGCCTAGTAAAGCGCTTTTGAATCCGTTCGATACGCAAACGATGCACATTATATTGTGGAGACCACACAACACTGCTATATTCCAAAAGACGTCGAACATAAGCGTTGAACACTGTAATTTTTGTAATTGGATTTTTAAAACCTTTTCCGTTTCTAATAACAAAGCCCAACATTCTTGATGCCTTCGAAATTATTGCATCAATGTGTGGTGTAAATGTTAATTTAGAGTCTACAATGACACCCAAATCACGCAGATTGTTATATATATAGGCAGATATTAATGCGGTAAGTAGTACCCCTCGGATTCAATTTACGCGTAAATTTTATGCGATAACATTTATCAGCGTTTAGTTTCATTCTAAGTTTCTCAAATTAAAGTTACTGTATTGTATAACAATAAATATTATTTTTTTCACGTAATTTTATTTATTTTTATTAAGTACTTAATCACTCTTATCTTAAATCGTAACTACCATAACAAACTTCTATATATTAATGACATCAATCTATTCGTTAAGCACTTATTGTACCCAAATTTTATTTCGTCCCATATTATCCTAACCAGGTATTTAACCCTTAGCTAGCTACCTCTCATTTCAGTCACACAATTACCTACTTGGAGTCTCTTAGACTCCTGCATTTTGATGCCTTAGAAAAAAAACTTTGACTTGGGGTTGGAAATTAAAATCGAAAACTTTATTGTTATTTTCGTTTATTAACGCTTAAAATATAAAATTTTTGAACATTTGCATTACTTGTTCTATAAACTCCGTTTCCTTCTGGACTTCCAAAAAAGCTAAAAAAACTTTACATTCTTATAAAATGACATCAGTTACTAAAGGACATTGGCAGATCGCCATACATGGTTTTAGTTGGAGTTAAAGTGGAGCGTTTAGAAGTCAAAAATATCTTAAACTATAGGACAAGAAATCCGGAACCACTTAAAAAATGTATATATTATGGAGTATGTCTAGGAACAATGATAATTGCAGTTTCATTAAGTACTAATTTTGAGGTTATGATTTCAAATTACCTACATTTACATAGGTAATTACTATTATCCCCAACCGACCATGATAATAATGACACGTAAATGTTCATCAATATCTTTAGCTTAATCAACTAGTCCAAAACTCACAGCAATAAGTCGTCGCAAGCGCAATCTATCGGAATCCTTAGGCACAAAGGCTTATAAAGTCACGTTATATAAAATAACTAAAAGAATCGCAAATCGCACAAGTGACAAGTCCAAAAGTAACGAAACGGTTTCGTTTTCAAGTTATGTTTTTTATCTCAAACTCGCCGGCCAAGGCAAAAGCTATACAGCCAAGGATAAGGATGAGTAATAAATCATTTTCACTATGAGGATTATAAAAAAAAAATCTTTCATAAAAATGAGTCCGTACATTCTGAAGTGACTATAATTTCCTGTATTAAAAATCTATATTAAAAAATCTAATACTTGTGCTAGGTCACAATTAATCCTATGTATCGTAATAAAAAATGGCAGGAGCTAATACAAACTGATCGAGTCAAATCAAGCTTTATAAATAAACTATTTTTTTGGAGACTTCTACACATGAAGCTAATATTATGGAAATTCACATAAAACAAAATAATAAACAAAAATACTAGTTATTTTCTAAACGCTCACTGTTTACTCTAATAAAGATTTGCCAATATTCTTTAAAAAAATAAATTTACTTTAATCGTACATTTTCCAAGGTATAGTAATTAACAAACTTAGCAAAAAAATAAATTTTCTTCAATATCGCAATATTTTTATAAAATTGCAAAGGTTGATGATGATGGTTGCTGGTTATGATTTTTTACGGCAGCATAGACACACCACGTGAGAACACTCTAGACAAACAGGGGTTTTTGTACCTAAAACAATAAATATTGTGTTATCCCGCTTTTTTTTGGAATCACATAAAGAATAGGATTTGCGTATAGCTAACTTTTCTACGAGATCAGCTTCCTCATCGCCTTCTATTTCTGAATTTGATGCGGAATCACATTTATAGTACGCAGTACGCAAGTGATTAAGAGCCTTTATACAAATCAACGCACTCCCGAATCGGAAAACTGCAACACGCACTCGTATCCGTTACACGCACACATCTGCAGTGCTTTATTGTGCGGTTTACATGTATTAAGTATTGTCTTTACCAGATTCAGAAAAATACTTTGTAAACAATGAAACGTCAATGACCCTTTGGCATTTTAATGATGTTACCCATACTGATTATTGAATTATTAAATCTAATCGCTTTGGCAAAGCGATAATCGACATCAACAAATCAACAAAATTATATTTTTATTAAAATTATATTTTTAATTAATGTAATAGAATTAACAATCAGTCTTCTTTATATTTTTAAAATAATAGAATCAGACTAAACAAATATAAACTAAATGTTATGTTTTCTTTCCAGATTACACAATCAAAACAAGAAAAAAACAAATTAAATGCACTTCTAAAATCAATTTATATTTTTTATTCATATTATACAAGAGTTACTCTTTAATCAGTCTTTGTATTACTCAGAATCAGTCACATTTACTACATAATTAGTATGACATTCCTCAAAACAAGCAGGGCAAAGACGATTTTTGCAAATCTTATACCTAAACCTCGTTTCCTTGCGCTTTTTTTGCTGCACAGAAGGCAATTAAGGTATTTAATGTTCCTCTTTGAATTTTCTGTAGTCGGAATGTCTTCAGGCCAGTGACCATTGTAAACTCTCTTTGCTGGCTGTTTCCTTTGCCTTGGCCTTTCGAGTGTAGCTCTATCATTTGTGGGTCTACTGGAATAAACACTTCCTATTCTGATAATATCTTTGCCCTTTAAGTTACAATCGACTTTAGTCATCTGCATAATTAGCTTATTCCGATAGCTCTAAAAGTTTGCCCTTCTAGGTAGTTTGTAATCAGGCAATAAAGCTGACCTCCCCTGTGAATGAGGGGTATGCGTACGCGCTACAGATATGGATTTGCCATCATAAACCCAGTTTAAAGTTGCCACATAAAAAAAAAACATTTGTAATTAATATTAATTTACAATGTAGTTTTATGAATTAGAATAAAAAAAATAAAAGTATCATATTTAATTTAAAAAGGATATTTTTTCTCCCGAATAGGACTTATTATACCAAAAAACTACACATTCTAGTGGTACATTAATTCACGAAACTATAAGCAGAACGAATTATGCTCAAAACTCACCTAATAAAAGAATCAGTAACAACCACAATATTGTTCCAACGGCAAAAAGTCTTTATAAACTATATTTACTAAATTACACTGAAAGTAACAACATTCATTATTACATAAACATATTTATCTGAGTCATTTAGTCTTATCGGATCTTGTTGTATCGATACATCAAAATGTCGATACGAATCGGGAATCGATACCTGTCATTCATTCATTTTCATTTTGTGGCGATGGTTATCTCTAATGTTTGTATTAAAAAAAAAGAAATAACATCAATGTTTTTTATCTAATTGTGTTTTTTTAGTTTTGCAAGTTTTAGCTCCAAGTACTACTTAAAAGTTGTTTGATAAAAGGGTGGCAGTGTTTTCTGAGTTACTGGTGTGCAATTTTACTGTCTTGGAAGTGGGATTCTTGATGAAATTGACGAATTTATATCCGGCAATGGTTTGTTTTCAAACTTTTTTGTTGAATATATTTAGTTAAAATTTAATTACCAACTTAACCACTTAACGCGTGTAAACCAGCCATTAGGCATATTATACTCTATGAACATATATACAATAGTGATACCGGTGAAAGCACAATGAAAGAACTCACGCTATCTCCTCTATTATTTTCGATTTTCATTAACTCTCTCTTTCTTTTTCCTACCACCTTCATGCTGATGATATTCAAATATACCCTGATTTAGGGGACATTGATGAGGCTGCTGGTGCTATCATCGAGGATCTGTCGTCCATTCTTGAGTGGAGCTATAAGCATGGCCCCTGAAACTTAATCCTAATAAACGCATGTTATCCTTATTGGCACTAAATTACATAAAAAACTTGCGTAAGATTCATGCTTGGCTTGGGTAAATATGGTCATGGTTCCGATTTTCGTACAAAGCTCAAGTGGCTCACAATTCGATATCGAAGGGATACTCGCGTACTTACACTCTCTCTTAAGATGGACTCTACCGCGTCATCGATGCCTCCGCTTCTTAGGCCACCGCCCATGACTCCCGCTTTCGATGACTCCGAAAAAGCTGAAACCCTAGCCGATAGCTTAGCCCAACAATGTACACCGAGTACAAAAAACACTAACACCCTCCACATACAAACTGTGAATAGCGCAGTCGAAACTAAATGCTCAACCCACCGACTGACACCCTCCAACCGATAATGGTGGAAGAGGTACAGATAATAATTAAAAACCTAAAACCGCGGAAAGCCCTCCAGCCAGACGTCCAAGCGTCCAGACGAAATACCAAACAGGGTTTTGAAAGCTCTCCCACTCGCATTCATACAACTGTAGTTATATTCAATGACTTACTAACAAACTGCTCCTTTCCGCAAACATGGAATTCTAGATCCTGGCTCTTCTTCTTTCCTTTTAAATTTAAGTTATGTTTTCTCTAATGTATTGTACTTCATCACACATAATTTGAACGAATAATTTAATTAATGATGTTTATTGTGTTATTTTTATGGTGCAATTTGTACATGCCCATAATTGGTGTGCACATAGGTTGCTATACCTTAATTATTACCTAGTATAGTGAAATTCATATGTGTACACTTGTTGGTGTGTCTCTATAAATAAATAAAAAATAAAAATAAAAATAAACATGGAAGGAAGCGATCGTCATCGGTATTAGGAAACCCGGAAAACCGGCTAATTTACCTACAAGCTACCGTCCTCATCAGTCTGCTTAGTGCGATAGGCAAATTATACGAAAGGATCATTTTGAACAGGCTTCGAGAGGTCATCCACTCCAAGCACCTGTTACCGGACGAACAGTTCGGCTTTAGGTCCCGTCACTCCTGCGTCCAACAGGTGCACCGCATCGCGGAGCACATCTTGGAGCAAAGGAACGTTGGTCGAACACCGATAGGCACGGGTGCGCTTTTCTTCGACGTGGCGAAAGCCTTCGACAAGGTCTGGCACAACGGCTTGTTATTCAAGCTCTTCGAACTAGGCGTGCCAGACAGCCTCGTGCACATCAAACGAGACTTTTTACAGTGTCAAACCTTTCGTTACAGATTGGATGGTGCACTCTCTAATCCCCGCCCTGTATTAGCCGGTGATCCTCAAAGCTCGGTGCTTTCTCCGACTTTGTTTTCACTATACACTAGTGACATGCCGAAGACGGAGAAAGTAGAAATCGCGCTCTTCGTAGACGACACTGCGCTATACATATCTGATAGGAATCTACGTAGGTTAACTAGAATACTCCAATCCGCAGCCAACGCATTAGGCGCTTGATTTAGGAAATGGAGAATAGAAGCAACCCAGAAAAAAGTGCAGCAGTGTACTTCTCTCTTTAAACCTGCTCTAGGACAACCTCTAAGAAACCCTCCAAAAGATTGGGTCAGATATCTCTGTATGGTACTCCGATCCCCTGGGTTAAAAAAGTCAAATATTTAGGAGTCACTTTAGATAGTGGACTTACTGCGCGGATCGGCGAATGGGTAGGCTGCACCCCCTAATTGCAAGACAAGTAAAATGTCGCTCAGAAGTAAGCTTACACTTTACAAAACTTGCATCCGCCCCATCATGACATATGCCAGTGTGGTTTTCGCTCACATCAGCAAGTCGAATATCAATCACTTGCAGGTTATTCAAAATAGGTTCTTACGCAAATGCGTCGGGGCCAAGCCCGATGTCCGCGATTTAGATCTGCATATCTGTTGCCACGTTGATGAAGTTGGTGTCTTGAGGCTACTTCGACAACGTTCCCCACCATACCAACCCCTGGTGAATAAGTCAGCTGACTATACAGCCAACCCAGACGCGCCGGTCCGTTACAGGCGACCGCGTAACGTCTTAACAAATCCCGACGAAGCTATTACAACAAGGAACGCCGGCGTTCCAGTCAGAAATAGGGCAACACGGCATTCGAATCGCCTAACCCACCGGTGGGTCAGGCTAACGCGTCGTACGCATTCCTACTGAGTTTCTTGCTGGATCTTTGGCAGTAGATGATCCTTCCGAACTAGTGGTAGTTTCAATATACGACGTCCTAAGCCGAGGTCCGTGCCCTCTCGGGCGTGCCCTTAGGCGTATCGTATGTAGGAGTAGTTTAAGTTCCGGCTAAGCGCCCTCAGCGCTAGGCCACAAAGTCCGGTGAAATTTAAACGGCTAATAGGGCCATAAATAAACTCTCCATTTAGAAAAAAAAAGTACTTACACTCGTATTAAACTATAGAAAAAGTAATTGCTTGAGCAAAAGTTATGACTTAAGCAATGAGTTTTATTTAATACAGTCCAGTTAAATACCTCGGAAGAATTTTAGGGCAAAATTTTATTTGACCAGTCTTTAGAAGTCGCTGGAAGCGTAAATTCAAAATCGTGATCAATATCGATGGGTGCGTTAGCCGCCATCTTGATTTTAAGGAGGTGGAAAAAATTACTGAAGTCCGTTTCTCTGTGGAATACGGTCACTTCCGCTTTACATTCTTTGTGCATTTAATTATATTTTATCACTTTGTCAAAGCCGGCAAAGATCCATCTGAGGGTACGTGGCATCCGTGCCCATATAAACCGTAGATATTATTAAACGTAGATTTTATTGACTAAGTGTATTGTTTTCTTGATTATCAATTATGAGGCGTTGCCGACCGAAGAGTTAAGTTGGAATGGTCTTTGAATCGTGGATATGTCTAATATTATTATATGACTGGAATATAAACAAAATTTACATACCTATACTAATTATAAAGTACACATGACTATTCCAGATTTAAACTCCACCTCTTAGACCACAGGTAATATCTAATATCGTTAGGGAAATGAAAAAATTTTAAGTAGGGAACTTTACAATTTTTTTATAATTTCAAACACCCTTATTGTACATACCTAAATACAAAAATGACTAAGTTAATAATTAAGCGGTCATCTAATGAAAATATAACTATGCATGCGTATTTATAGGAACTTATAGTAACAAAACAACATTTCGTAATTGATCTATTACGTACAGCTTCACCTATTGTTATCTGAGCGATTTAAAATTTACACACACATAAAATTATCACATTGCCAGTTTCAATGCCTATCTATTAGACTGTTATGTAATTTGAAACAATTATAAAAGTTAGTTTATTCTCACAGATATCTTTGTGGGGATCAGCTAGTATTGTGGTATTGTTTGCTAATATTTGTCCTCAAACATGTAGCGTAATTTTTTCATTACGTACGGTTACATGCTGGTATTCTCTCAGTTATGGGGACGAGACATCTTCATATGTTGAAGGCAGGAAATAAGAACTTCATTAAGAAACCTGCAGTTAAATACCATGCCAACATACTTTGCAGGCCGCAGTTAAACAGACGGCGAACAGAAGTGGATTCCGGTGACAAAGTCTTGGGGCCGTGGGCCTGTTAAGTGCTAAAGAAGTTTATTCCTTATAACTGATATGATGACTGATAAAATTCCACAGTTGGAATTTTATCAGTCATTTGTTATTGTAGGGAAATGTAAGTATATAGGAAGAAATATGTTGAGAATGTAAAAATATTGTTTTTTAATTATTGCACAGTCTTACATTGTGGTAATGATTGAGGCTTTAAAATTAAAAGTGTATAGCAATAAACGCTTAGCGGAGGTCGATACTTGGATTTAAAAGTCTGAGTGCATTAGGCAGTGCAACATAAACTTTTTGCGCTTTGATTCTCTTGTGTCTTTTTGTTCTAGATAATTTTGCGTTGTGTTTTAGTATGTCCTTATCTGGTGATGGAACCGAGGAGCGTTCATTCGTAATCAGGCGGTCACCAACAACATAAATTCTCTTAAAGAATAGGTGGCATGCTTTGCTGGCTGCTAGTGACATGGTGGTTATCAATGCGCGCAATAAGGTGAAGATCTGCCAGGGACGTGAAACAACGAAATAACATTTCTATAACGGTTCTGGCTCGCATCTCAACATTCCGTAAGAATATATGACATGTGATTAGGATACATTATATTGAAAGTAGCTTAGGCGACGTTCGCTTGCTTTTAGCGAGGTTTTACGGGCGGGAATTCCTATAGAAGCAGTTGTTCCTTGGATCATGGTGAAACCATTGCTTTTGTAATATTATATTTACTCTTTGTACGTAAAGTATTCACACCAACCACCAGGAATGCCCTAATCGACAAGGGTAGTCTCTCCTGAGGCCGTCGTACAATTGTGGTAATGATTGTGAATTACATCGTCGTTCAGGTAGGTAGTCAGAATAAATTTTTGTAAGAAATTTATCCACCCAACCTTGTTCGTGTGAATAAATGTCATGCGGGCGGCCGATCGTCACGGCTAAGCCTTAGGAAGCACGTCAGAATGCCGCGACATTTCAGTAAAGAGGTTAATATGAATTATTATGAATTAAGAAGAAAAGATATTTAAATATACGTTTGACATAATAGAAATAAAAGAAGCAATACATTCTGACTTGCTCCGTCATCGGGGCAAGATGTATTTAGATTAAAGTTATTTAAAATAAAAGCATATAAAATTTATTACATTCTTTTCAATTACCACGAGTTGGTGGTAACCCCGAGTGTAGGTAATAGTCAAAATATTGTTTCATGTACGGACCTAATACCTGTATTACTGCAATTAACATTCATTGTCCTTTGTGACCATGAGGAACGACGAAAAAACATGTAAGCTTTAAAAGGAAATTACAAATTCCTTTCATTAACAAGTTAATATAATAAGTTCGAAACTATACACAGCCACATTATACCTCCATCTATAAATTTGTTTACGTGGAAAACCATTTTCCCCAATTAAGCAACATTTACAAATGTATATATCCAAATACGTTTGAAACATGTGTCTCGCATGTAGAACCTAGATTACTATGTAAGTAGTACTGCAGGCCTTTGAAGTGCATTCACCGTAGACGTTGCGTACACGCACGTAATCGTGACAAAATAGACTTTGTGTCACTCGGGGACTTTGTTTTCAACCTTGAAGACTAGATTATAATGTTGCTGGTATAGTTGGTTCGTTGGATGGAGGTAGTTTTAGATATAAACCGTGAGGTGTCTTCTTATCGCATCGATATTTTATACGACCAGAGAGGATTTCTCACACACATTGCATCGTAATTCGTCTGTAGTCTTACGGCCGCATTCAGACGTCAAACGGTTTCCAAATATAGATTTAGGTTTAGTATATATAAATTATAAATTTGCAAAGCTAAGATCTATACTTAGAAGGGCGTTAAGTAACAAGTACTTTAATTGTAAATTGAACATATCCAAATACGCCTCTGGCTCATTTCAGAACGGTCTTCATGCAATAAGTAGTTTATTGTTAGTTCGGCTTTTGGCACATATAAATATAAAACTTATAAAACTTTATTTGATATCGTTAAGTACAAAGAGTGAAAAAGTCTAGAAAATGTGGAGGTCACTCGATTTCGTACCATTTATGTATAATTCTTTTTTTGAATTATATAATCAAATTATAAATTATATAATATATTTAAATTATAGATATCTCTGAGTAGTGTATCTTCAAGTGTCCATGTTTTCAAGCCCTTATGATATATATGCCATATCACCGTTAACTTCTCATACGTAGCGATTTTGCTATTTTCAGGAACAAGTTTAGAAAGGCTCATTCGGTGAAGTGTAAAGATGAGGGAGACCAAAGTTGGCGGAAGTCGTATATTCCGATTATATTTTGAGGGCCGAGCGGCGTAGTGGGTAGTAGCCCTGCCTCAGACGCCAGAGGTCCGAGGTTTGAGCCTGGTCTGGGCATTCATTTATGTACTGAACACATTCATTGTTCTGTTTCTTTATGTTTTTACTAGGGTCATAGTTGTTAAATTTTTAAGGCAACTCGCCTCCACTGCAATGCTCACCTTTAAATTTTAAAGTTTTGTCTGGCATTAATTTCCAAAATAGCCCAGTTTCATCTGCATTAAAAATCTCATCATTAGAAAATTGTCTTCGTAGATTCGGCCACACAGACGTCGACCAGTTTGTTGTTCAATTTTTATCAACAGATTTACCGATTTTCCCCCCTACAATGTTAGGTATGTCGAACTTTGAAACGACTTATCCAGGTCGCAGAACGATTAAAGTCAAAATTACCAAAACGCGCTGCAAAAACATTGCCTTTTCCTGTAACACAGGGCCACTGACGGGTATTCGTTTGTTTCTCGTGATTTTAAACCACTGAATTACCGCTTACAAAACGCAAAATATTTCAATTTAACAATTCCTTAACCTGGTTCTTGTTTTTGAAAATCATTGAGATTGTGACCAACCCCAAATACCTTTGCGAAAGATGAGTTGGATTCTGCATTTTCTAATCTGCATATTATTGCACCTTTCTCTTCAACTTAAATGCTTTACGACGAGGTTGAAATGTATTTTTTTCACAAACGAACAATGTGTGACCTTAAACTATGAATTACCCACTGAGACTCAAAACAAAAAAAGCCATGCACGTGCCGAACGTCGTCGGGTATCACGTGGCTCTCCCGAACACTTCCGAAGGTGTTAGGAATCAATTCGGTCACTATAACTGGACGCAATTTATTAAAAATGGGTCACAATAAGCGACATGTCACTATAAGCGAAGTCATTATATCCAACTTTATATAATAGTATATATAGTTATAAAGAACTTTATATGAAAACCAAACTTCGCTGTGTATTACTTAAGTAACGAGGTACTTACTTTGATTAAATAATTATATTATATTTTTAATAAATTTACTTTATGTTCATTCCTTACAAAACGCCAATTTCATATGTAATTACCTAATATAATATGGTAGGATTTGGAGCAGACATAATTGAATCGGCCCTAACAATTTAATTTTTATTTATTTACCTCAACTAAGTAAACACTTAGATAAGGAAATACATCATGTTTTTGAACAGGAACCCAGCAAACAAACCCACCTAACCTACTATCTTGTTTCAACCAGACTTGGCGGACTTGTTTGTTCGAAGTTAGGAAAATTTTATGCTTTTTATTTACTGTAACGCACAGATTACTTAAGTAAGAGAAGGGACAGTTCGCTAGCGCTAGATCTGTATGTGCGCATTTATTGCAACACTCGATGAATTACCATCGAACCTTACACATCTATCTACCTATGTAAGAATGAAAAATAGAAATTAAACTGATATCATTGCACTTTTTCTTCATCATCACAGAAAAATTTTGTAAATGGAAGCGCCGTATTGTATTTTTTTTAATCTTTTACTATTATTATTGCCAGCAAACTAACAAACGACCCACCTAACTAATGGTCAGAGGTATCCGCACCCATGAACATCATTAGTCCAGTGTTCCATTTATTAATATTGAATGTGGTTTTCAGTTTGAATTCCTTGTGTTCCAGCAATTACAGTGGCCTGTTTACAGTGGCTGTTCCTTCCCTAAAATAGGAAGGACTGTAGTACCAGCCAAGACGAGATCATAACAAAGGAAACCTTGCTACCACTATGTTTTCTAGTTCCTTAAGCCAACACAAGTTGTCACTACCGGTTTCTCGTGAGTATCTCTCAGAAGCAGTACTAATAATGCAGATTGCCGTATATCATCGAAATTGGTCCAGCTGCAAAAACATACAGACGGACAGACAGACAACCAGTAAAAAATTTTTTGTTTTAATATTAAGATGTACCTGAAGTACTTAAACAACTGTTTTTTAGATTTCGAACAGACGCTCATATTTTATTTACTTAATTCTGCCAGCCTTTAACCACTTTTTGCCACAGGTAACGCGTTGTATTTTATTTCTTCTTACTTTCTATATTTTCTACTGTTGAATTGTAAATATTCTGGTTATTAAGTCCTTATAGTAAAAATTATAATTAACATGAAAATAAATTAAGAAACGGAGAAATTTAATGTAAAGTAAACATTTCAGTAATCTGGTTTATAAAATCGTTTATGAGACATTCTCCTCGTAATTTCTGTTTGATAGTTCGTAGGTGGGGTATAACGAGTGAGTGTAAAAGTAGCGTATAAGCGAGTGGGTAGTGAACAGGACCTTCGTTCAGATAGTCTAGGGTTTGGACTTTCACACAGTATTTAATACCTGTTTGCTAATTGGTATTATAACTCAGAAATAAACTGAAGGTAATGTATAGATAAATGTGTCTAGACAAATGTAACTGCGTGGCCTCAAAGTAAGCTATGCTTATTCTTTTTACGAGAGAATAAACGAAACTATCGTACGAGGAAATAGCATCCTCTAGGAGTGCTAAGAGTGGATCTAGCCGCCTCTGGAATCCCCACAGGCCTCTGACGAGGCTTATAATTACTGTTATCTTGGAACAACAGCTTGGATAATAATAATAATAATAATAAATCATTATTGCAACAAACACTTTGGTACATCAGTTAAGGTATCACTAGATTCTGAAATAGGAAGACCTGTGGTACAGAAGCTAGTTTCTAAATTTACATGACATAACATAAGCCAGATCGATGACCTATCGAATCTTGTGAAGCACGGTAACGCTAAAATTCTTGTGTCACAGAAGTACACTCATCCTATGCCTATCCTATTGATAATATTTCGATTAAACTACATTTGAGAGGTGGGAACAAGATCGAATAGGTATCTGTAATCAATTTGTGGTCTCCAAAAATTGCTAGTCCTTTGATTTAGTAAAAAAAGCGGAAGATCGGTGACGTTCTTATATAACGTTCCTGATAATGGCTCTGGTACTTCGCACCTATACTCGTAGATATACTCACTTACACCAACTCATATATATTATCCCCCGATATAAAGGAGATAGATAGAAAGACAAAACATTACGTGTCCGTATAATTTTGTTTTTATTCATGTCGTGTCGTAGGTATATCAGTTCTCAAAATCAGGACACCGGAGCAATATTTTTGAGGTACTTGTCACCACTCTTCCGATATTTTGTTTTAAACAAAGAGCTAGTCAATAAATACATAATAAATCTTTAAAAGTTACGCTTATCACTTTCTTCCACCAACTTCCTATCAACAGGAACTTTCTTCTATAACTCCAATAGTTGCAATCGTGCGCACCGAGCTATTAAATAACTACTCCAAGATTTGTAGCAAACAGTTACAGTGCAGTGTAAACAATTGATACAGTTGCTTTTATGGACAATGAGAATTCTCTTCGCTCAGTTACAATTACACTTGGATACGCCGAATATAATGAACGTATTACATTAACACAGTTTTATTATGATTCGCCGGAGAACATGTAACGTAATTATGCTGTTAGTGGAGGAAACGTCTTCCTATCGTATGACATACGGCTTCAATGAATGGAGAGCTGTAATATAAATTATAAATACCCCCAATCTCCATTTCTTTCTCAGAAGAACCTATCCCCTCAGCAAGGGAAGTGAAATTTCTTGAAATGGTGTTTGATAGCAAACTATCAGGCATTGGTCACCTTAGCTATCTGCCAAAAGATGTGGACTATGCATAAACGTGATCCGAGCAATCTCCGGTGTGCGGTGGGGGTCGCATCCAAGCACTCATAAACTCCTTTATAACGCCTTGATTAGGAGCGTAATTGACTACGGCTCATTCCTACTTGAGCCATGTAACAAATCAAGTTTACTAACCACACACAAAATCCAAATCCAATGTCTGCGGATCATCTTGGGTGCAATGAAATCATCTCCAATTAAAGCGATGCAAGTCGAGTGCTGTGAACCTCCTCTCCAACTCCGAAGAAATTTCCTGTCAGACAGGTTCTTCCCACTCAATACACCTCAAAGTCCTTAAAGTCCTCCATCCTTAACTCTAGCTACTGGGATAACAAAACGTCCCCTTGTCTTATACAAAGCCACTACAATCATTACATACAATTCACCTACCCCCATATTCCACTGTGAGCATAATTTTGTTTATACCTTCCCTTGTGAATCACTTATATTTACTCCTAATATAGTTCTTAATTTTTGGGTGACCAAACATGACCCACAAGCCAATACCACCTTTATGAGCATTGCCGAAGAAAGATGGATGGACTGGACTCAGATCTACAAAGATGCCTCAGAGTCCCCGGTGTGGGGTGTGTTGGATCAGCTGTGTGGACCCCAAAATACTCAGTTCTTCTCTCATATAAACGTCCCCCTCAATCTTCTGTCTTTACTGGTGAGTCAATCGCACTTCTGGAGGCTGTCAGAAATGTTAGTGACAACCAACTTAATAACTCACTAATACTTTCGGACTGCCTTAGCTGTGTGCTTGCCCTGAGCTCCAACCCGTTTAAAACTGGCTCGAAACTGCCAGTCATTCTGCAGATCAGGTATCTACTCCCACAATACAAATGTTGCAATATCTTGGATACCTGGTTATGTGGGCATTACAGGAAACTGCGTGGTTGACAACTCTGCCAAAGATTTCAAATCGGTTTAATAGACCAATATTAGTTTTTTATTCAAGACCTTGGTACTCTGGCTAAAGAACGTCTGAATGTGACATGCAATTTTGATTGGAACCGGATCAGGAAACTGGTAGGTAAACACTATGGGGATGTCCAACCTGCAGTTACCAACAAACCTTGGTTCTCCAAATATAAAACCTAGATAAAAGATCAACATCAACAATTTGTAAGCTCAGATTGGGTCATTGCTGTAGTCCTGAATTTTTGTAAAGGATAGGTGTCCGGAACTCCTCACTCTGTGACTGTGGTCTAGAAATTGGTACAATAGACCACATCTTTTTCAACTGTCCCCTCCATCCCACCTCATTATAGGAAATCCTTCCACCACATATTCGCAGGCCTATTAATGTAAAAATACTAGTATCTACTCTCAACCCCCAAATTTTGAAATCCCTTACTAATTATATTCTGAAGTATAAAATATACTTGTAAACACAGTAAATTAGTACATGTTGTAGTTTCCACTGACCATAAGTAAGGTTTTGGTTTTTGTTTTAGTGAGTCTGGTGTGTCCTGCCCTGAGGAATCCATCGTCATTCAATAACAGTGGCTCTTCCAATACCTGACCCTGGCAGTAATAGTCTGTCGAGTCGTAACGACGGCTGATTGAAATATATTACAAGAATAGAATAGAATTATAAATAAATAATATTTCTAACAATCACACCACATTATCTAGCCCAAATTAAGTATCATTAAGAACTTGTTATGGATATTAGATAACGGATTAATAAACTTAAGAAATATACAAGCACACATAGATTTTTTTTTCATGTATAAATATTAGAAATAAACTTAAAAAAACATACATGCACATCCATGACTAGAAAGCAAATATTATAAAATTTCTGCCTTTACCAGGATTCGAACCCGGGACCTCTGGCATGAAAGGCAAGGGTACTTACCTCCACACCAAACAGGCCGTCGTTATAAATGTAAGTAGTACCTATATATGTATAATCATTTTTCTACACAATTTTGAAGTAATTTTTTTTTATGGAACAATGGTAAATATATAAGTGAGTAAGTACTTATATGATTTACGCATTAAATCATTATTATCATCACGTTCTATAAGGAGGTATGAAAAACAGTGGTTATCCATATCCACATTTATCTATACATTACCTTCAGTTTATTTCTGAGTTATAATACCAATTAGCAAACAGGTATTAAATACTTATCCATAAAATCACACTTTGAAGAAATTTTAAGTTAAACCTGAATAAGAACTTGTTATAAATTTGCTGGCACACAAGTTCTCCGTTCACCACAACCGTATGTCCTCAGACGACAAAGTCCGGCATCGTGCGCTCGCGCATCGCAGGTCCCGAGTTCCGCTCTATTTGAACCTCATGAAAAAACCGGCTTCGCCAGATGAATTATTAGAAATTCTGAATTCGCGGCCGTTAACCGTGACGTCACATTTATATACTGGCCTTCGAGGAATCAGATACCGGTAATTTGAATCGGGATTAAGGTGGATAGTTAATTAACTTTTTCCATTAGCTTGTTAATGAATTTTAAATGTGTGCCGGCTTCATGATTAGTAACTGATGAAATGAGTTTCATGCATCTGTAAGCGAAACGTATTATGCGCATAAAACTGTACTTTTTGTGTGTGTATCTAGCTCTAGCTATTATTTGGTCTTACTTAAAATACGTGGCATTCTCATTTTTATTTTTTCAGTACACCTAGATAAAAATAAATAAATAAAATGGCAATTTGTGTTCCTAATGCGTATTGTAAATTTTGGTCTAATTTGTTTTATTAATTTGTGTTTAGTGATTGTTCTAATATTTCACTCTAAGTGGGCTTAGGTTATAAAATCATAATGTAAGTAAAAAATATGTTTCAATAGTAGCAATAAAAATACTAATAGCGATAATGTTTGACATAAGATATTCAGCAAATCAAAGATACGCAATATCATATATTTCAAAAGTACTAAAGTAATCGTTTTTACATTCGTGACCCCTTAGCTCCTAAGAATTTTAATACAAAGTACTTAACTTAATCTTACCTAACCTAAAAAAACTGACTTTTCATATGTGATCAAATTTTACAGATTAAAAGTAAATAAAACCAATGCTGTTTGTTTCAGGGTCGAACTATGATACGAAAATTAGTTTAGTAAGTTAGATTAGTAAGAATACTGTAGTTATTTGTTTCATAGATCAAACTCGGCTTTATTACACCGAAATCGCTGGTTAATTTGGAGTCTCGTGTGAGCATATTTGTATAAGGTCATTACATATAAAATTGGCGTTTTGTAAGGGAGGAACATAAAGTAATTTTTTTTAATATAATATATTTATCTAATTAAAGTATGTACCATTGATATCTATGCACTTTTGCTATCTCATAGGTAGTTCATTGATCCCTTTACTAAAAAACAATTCGGACGGGAATCACTAAAATCTTTGAAGGCGCTTTGGACTGCCCCATCGGAGTTGAACTTTTCCCTTGCAAGAAGTTATCCAAATTTCGAAAAAAAATGGTAATCTGTTGCTGTTTAGATGCTAATTTGGTAGCCGTCTGTTGTGCAGTGTGTGGTCTAGCGTTGTCCTGAAGCAGCAGTGGACTAGAGCAAGATGACCAGCCACGGTTGTTTAGCAGCTAGCTTTTCCATCATGGTTTGCAGTTGCTGACAATAGACATCTGCCGTAATCGTCTGGCCAGATTAAAGAAAGCTGTAGTGACCGACACCGGCACTAGTCCACCAAACGCTCACAAGTAACTTTTTTTGAGTCAGCTTTGGCTTGGGGTAGGATTTGGCTAGTTCGCCAGGGTTCCACACTGGTTCCTGGTTTCCTGGTTCGCCACTGCGATAAGCGTTTCCGATTTTCGTACAGGATCCACTTTTCATTATTCGATTTAAAATACTTTCATTATTGTGCCGGTTGAGTAATGTAACGCAGTAATCGACGCGCGTTTGTCGGTTCGCTGCGATCAATTCATGAGGTACACACCTCTCAAGCTTTTTCACCTTCCCAATTTGCTTCAAGTGGATTAAAATAGTTTTGTCACTAATACCGCAGCCTACAGCTAACTCGGACGTGGTTTGCGATGGATCCGCTTCCACTGTAGCCTTCAATTCTTCATTATCAACTTTTCAGTTTCCAGTTTCAAGAACGAAAACGTTGGAACCCAAAACGCACTATGTTTTCTTTTGCGACACCGCCGCCATACATAGCGTTAATACTTCGAGCCGTTTCTGCAGCACTGCGGCCACGGTGGAACTCGTACTCGTAAATAACGCGATAATTCAAGTTTTCCATTTTGTTAACTAAGTGACCCAAAGAAAAAACCAAAAGTGGAAAAAACAAATGAATTACGGTTTTCGAAACACATATGCGTGAGTAAATAGCCGCATAAATTTGAAATTGGAATTCTTAACCAAAGAGGAGATAATATGGATCAAATTGGCCAGTACGACAAAACGCCAATTTCATAATATGTAAGGACCTAATATTTTATGGATACAACTCAAAAGTGTCTTTTTAATTTTAATCACTGTTATGAACCTCCTTGTTCACCGTTGTTTTGGTCAATGCGTTAATTTATAGACACAAAATATAAAATAGGAAATCGACACAAAATTATATTTTTTTCAAATCTGTGACTTTTTATAAATGACTAACAAAACATAAAATCTGCATTCGTATCAACGTTAAATAAAACATTTTTCAACCATCTGTTACCTAAAATATTTACAGCGTAGGTACTGCAACGTTTGCTTGTGCCGTATTTATTAAAAGAGGTTATTGCACAAACAAACTTGCCGACATTTATGACTGGCAACTTATAAGTCTGTCAATATTTGGTTTTATTTGTGAAATGTAAAATATAGAGAATATCGAAGATTGTTCTAGATCATTCCTTGACAGGATTCCTTAGAGAATTCTATTGCGGGCTTCGTCCCCAAAAATAGTCTAATAAATGTTTCTTGTATGTTATTCTATAACAAATTCATTTTAAATAAAAGTAATTTCAAGTTAAAGTGTTTCTTTCCTATTAGTTAGGAAGACCTCCCTAAGTTAGATTAGGTCCATCTAGGGTACCGACCACAGATGGTGGAGGCGCCGCGCGCAATTGTAGTGATATAAAGTGTAGTGCTGTGTTGTGTATTTTATTTCAGCTATATTCCCCACTAAGTATAGCGGAAAGAAAATTTTTGAAGCCAAGATCCATCTGAATACCCGTAATAAAGTAAAGACTCTAAAAGTGACGACGCTTTACGTTTTACGACGCTTTTAAAAATAACCATGAATTTAAATAAATACTCCGGCATTTCGACAATTTTGGTGAGTGAATTTTTAGCCTAGTTCGAGGTAATTGCGGCAGTAAATAAATACAACGATGAAAGCAAGAGGCTAATTATTCAAACATATTTAGACGGACCTGCGTTGTATTTCTACAAAACGATAATCGATGCATGCGAAACGTTCGACGAAATAAAAAGAAGATTTATAGAAGAATTTGGCAGAGAAATAGATCATGTAGCTAATTTTTATTCACGAAAGCAACAAGCCAACGAAGAACTGATAAATTATTTTTACGCGTTGGACTTGTGTGCAAACAAAGCTGGTAACACAATTACAGAAAATATTTTTATACAGCATTTCCTGAAAAATTGCAAATACACATACAAATGCCGATTAGCGTCTCAAATTTATACAAATAAAAAAATGTTAAAAGAAACGATCATGCAGATGCACGAAATTCTCACTGAAAAGCAGGAAGAAAATTTATGCCTTCAAACGAATATGGAAATATCACAAGAAATACCAGTAAATTCTACAACACCACCGAGGAGTGAGAAGGAAGATTCTCAAAGGTTAACCAACATGGACTACGGGAACGCGAGAGGAAGATTTGCAAACGACTACAACCGATATCCATATGCTTTAAGAAGGAGAGGAGACCGTGGCGATGCATACAATGGATCAAAGATGGATGAACCTGGAGTACAATCGGCGTCAATCAGACAGATGGAGACTCAATTGATGCCAAATAGTCTAGAAAATAATAATACAAGTGAGTTTTCCCCATCCATTAGTTTAAAACTAAAAAATAAAAATATTTCAGCTTTGCTTGATACAGGTGCATCAATTTCTGTAATCTCCCAAAACTTATGTAACCAATTGAATATAACAATACATAAGGTTGAGAATGTAAAGATTCGAGCCGTTAATGGTAATCGAATGGATTTAATCGGTAAAGTACAACTATGTTTGGAGATTGAACATGTTGTGTATATACAGAATTGTTATGTAGTTGACAATATTGAAAGAAATTTAATTCTCGGGCAAGACTTTCTTCAGAAGTCTGGTGCATTATTAAACTTTAAAGTAGGTCATGTTCAATTGAACAACATTATTTGTAAATTTATTATAAAAAATAAAGTAAATAATATTAATAATAATGATATTATCGAGAATACCCTTCAGGTTATACAAGTTTCAAATGAATTAAGTAAGGACGAATATGTTTATTTTTCTGATTTAGTAGTTAGTAATGATGATAAGTTAGTGGTAGCTGAAGTCAGTGAAAATGAATTTAATTTAACCCCGAGTCCTCAAGACTCCAAAGTTGTGTGTTGTTCTGAGAAACAGAATCTTAAAGTTGAAGTAGTAGAAAAGGTTAAGAAAAATATTAAGAGTCGTATACCTTGTCAAGAAAAGAAAATATATAATAAGATAGTGCCATTACGCCCTATAGTAACGGATTGTTTATTTCAAAAGATAGAGATTGATGTACTAGGTCCTTTTAATCGTTCAGTAGATGGTAATAAATATATAATAACATGTATAGATTGTTTTTCAAAATATGCTATTTGCAAAGCAGTTCCACGAGTGACAGCTCAAATAGTATATAATTTCTTTATTAATGAAATTTTAACAAAGTTTGGGACAGTATGTGAAGTATTGTCAGACAAAGGTTCCATGTTTACGTCAAGGTTAATTAAGTCTTTATTAAGGCAATATAATATAAAACATTCCTTAGCTACCACTATGCACCATCAAACATTAGGTTTAGTAGAAAAATTGAATCAAACCATTTCATATTCATTAGCTAAATATGTTAACCAAAGTCAAAGGGATTGGTGTCAAATTTTACCTTTTATAATATATGCTTATAACTGTTCAAAACAAGCTTCAACTAAATTTTCTCCTTATTATTTAATGTTTGGTAGAGAACCTGAAGTTCCGTTTGATAAAAGGTTGAATCCTAACTGTAATATGACCGTTCAACAAAAAAAAGATACTTATATAAGTGCGGTGAATCAAGCCAGAGAAAATTTAAGGAAAGCTCGTTTAGTACAAAAAAGATCGTATGATAAAAAGGCTTCTAATATTAAACTTCGTGTAGGACAATTAGTTTTGTTACATTGTCCAAAAAGAATATCAGGTAAAAGTCAAAAACTTAGTCGACCATATAAAGGTTTATTTCGAGTGTTACGATATATAGGATGTGACAATTATCTTGTAAAAAAAATACAAAATAACCAAGAACTAATTGTACATGTGAATAGATTGAAACCATATAATATTCGATAAAGTAAAACTAATGATAAAACTATGTCTATATTTATATATATAAAATAAAGTTTTTGTATATACATTTATGTATTGAAATATTACGATAATATAATTATATAATATTATATAATTCCTTTATTCTTAGAATTAATAGAGTAAAAATACACATTTAGGTGTATAAGTATATATATCGTTCATTTGTAGATATGCAACGGTTAGAATTTCGTTGGGGTTTTAGAATAATATAAGAAACTAATATTTTTTTTTTCTCAAATTCTATGTACACTTCACAACGCAATGCTCCGAGACGATATATCCTGCAAAGCCGATCCAAACAGCATCACCAAAAAAGGAGATGCAATGGATGGACGATGCAGATAAAAGAAAATAAGGAAAAGGTTTTTATATATTATATATTGAGATAAGAGGGTATTTTATTTAATGATTTAATAAATTAATTTTAGATACCCGAAGAGAAACCTCTAAGGGGCGGCAGGTACACGCGGCACGTATTTACCGCGTTACTTTTTATTTACGAATCATAGATATACGTGTGGTGCCAATGCTCTAAAGAAGTCAATTTTCAAAGACTAAAATAACACTATAGATAATGTGCACGTTTAATTTGAGCCACACCTAATAATCTCCATAAGAGAGAAGGTGATAGCCGATTTAGCTATGCGGCCAAAGTTTACGAGTATATATAATATTGTGATATTGATGTCTGTGGGTCAATACGCGGATGTAGAATAGGATCCTCAGTGAGTTAAATAGTAAAAGGGTTGTGATGGAATAGGTAATGATTTTTTGAACGTGATTGGTATAGAATTTTGTCAGGTGTATTTCGGTGCATTTTGAAAAAGTTCTCTGCATTGCGTTGTGAAATATTAATTTTTAATTTATAGGTATCATTCTGGGTTAAGTAAAATACTTTGGATCCGATTTTATGATCTTTTCATAGGAAGATTTGTCCGGTAATAGTTAGGCAGGTAAAATCTTAATATTTAGGTAGGTAATGTTTAAATTTTCGAAAGTTACAAACTTTCAAATAAACTTTTAATCATTCAGAAAAGTTTAAAGTTAATATGACAGTTCATGTCAAACGTGTTTGTTTTGCCAACTGAATGATAATGTTTGATAATATAATTTGATTAATTTAGTATTAATTTTAATATAAATGGGATTAATTAAATTTACTTTTATTGGGATATTAATATATTTATTACTTATCAATTAATTATAATTATAATTTGATTGTATTCAATGGGTTATTTTAACAATTGTTGATTAATTTAATAATAAATATTGGTTATTTGAATTTGCATATGATTGGGTAACGTAAATAATTAATATGGGGTTGTTGATTATATTCATGAATTATGTGAGAAATTAAAATAAATTACACTGTTTTATTTAGATATAAATTAACCAGCCGGGATCTTGGCTGATTTTCATCAGGTTTTGTGGCTAAGGCTCTATTGATGGAGAATAAATACAATAAGATCATTTTTGGTGTAATAAGATGTTGTAATTTAAACATGATCAAGTGTGTATATTCCTATCGGTAGGGTGCTCATCTGAGAGTAATCCCGATTAATGTATATGATCCTGATTTAGGTAGGGTCGTTATTTAAGAATGAAATGTATATAGGAATTTATTTAATCAGCTTCACTAATTAAATAAATTAAACAAGAGGGGCGATTGCAACGTTTGCTTGTGCCGTATTTATTAAAAGAGGTTATTGCACAAACAAACTTGCCGACATTTATGACTGGCAACTTATAAGTCTGTCAATATTTGGTTTTATTTGTGAAATGTAAAATATAGAGAATATCGAAGATTGTTCTAGATCATTCCTTGACAGGATTCCTTAGAGAATTCTATTGCGGGCTTCGTCCCCAAAAATAGTCTAATAAATGTTTCTTGTATGTTATTCTATAACAAATTCATTTTAAATAAAAGTAATTTCAAGTTAAAGTGTTTCTTTCCTATTAGTTAGGAAGACCTCCCTAAGTTAGATTAGGTCCATCTAGGGTACCGACCCCAGAGTACCTACTTGTCTTTATACTTTTCATATTATTAAATGAAATATTGTCTGGTATGGAATACTGGAGTTTAAAGTTAAGTAAACATATCATAATTCGCAAGGAAAATACAACTGTCATTGAACAAGCAGAAAACAGAACTAACAGTTTAAATAGAAGTCATACGTAATTGAACTGGGTTGATCATACATCAGGTTTTAAACCCCGTAGGGCTTCTCCCAAACACACCACGAGGATATATACACGAACTTTGTGACCATTTTCATGACTTATTTATTAATCGTTCGTGAGTTCCGTGACTGCTTAATCCTACTCCAGGAAGCGTAAAGGTCTCTGAGCGACGAAAGTAGAAAACCTAACCGAAACGTTTCAGTGATAACGACCTTTCACAATTAGTTCTAGATTACTTTATGTTGTGCTAAAGGCTAGTGCGGCGCACAACTGTTGGTATTTCAGCTGCAACTTTCACCATTTATGTTGTTCCTTTCGTGTCATGGAAATAGCGGCCCTTTTATGTATGCGGGCTGTTATCTGCAATAGTAATCGCTACTCGAGCTCCACCCAATGTGGTTTTAAAGATTGTTTGACATTGTATAACTTTAATTGCAGCGAAACGAAAGATAAACTTGAAATATCATTTTCCTTGCGTGAAATTTTATAAACGAAATATAATCCAAATATCGCACATTATAACAGTTTTTTGCAATGTCTTTTTATTTGTTGTTTCAGTTACCTGGATATTGTAGATTGATGTTATATTATAATATCAATCTACATTATTTTGTGAATACCTTAATTACCTAAATTATTTTATGAATGATTTCAGAAATGTTCAGCAGACTTGACCAAATTGGTGTATGGCTAAATATAGGATTAAAAAATTGTTTTTATTAAACTATAAAATTAGTTTGTAAAAAAATTATTGTTCTGTTGTACTTACAGAAAAATACTAAACGCTTGTAATCCGGATTTCTTGACTACATTTTCCTTAACACGCCTGAGCTTTACCGCGTCAAAATCATTTTGTCGTTTGGACAACGCATAATACAAGTTTCTAGTATTTGACAAAGTCTCGTCAGATTCACGTCGATGTAGCAAAAGATTGCCAACCAAATTCGCTGCCTTAGGGCCGGCACATTCACACAATAGTGTTATTCTAATCAAGAAAACAAAAACTATTAGTCGACTTTTTCTTCGCACACCGACGAGGTTTAGAAGATAGATAGAAGATAGACAACCTCAGTCATCGTGGGTAAAATTGAAGTTGCCTGGACTTGAAAAACCAGTGCCTGAAGCGAACGCAACACAAACCATTTGGTTTAAAAATTTTATATATTATTGTCAAACATAATACTATGTCGGTATTCAAAGAACAAAATCTAAAATTCACAGAGACAAGGCAGGGTACTCAGGTAGGCTAATGTGTTTCCCACGGGTATTATCTACTAATTAAGGTTTATTTTATAATAAAGGTGCATTAAAATTTGCTTATCGCCATATCTAGTGCGGCTGGTTGTTCGCAGCTACGCGTTAATCGTTTGAGTTTAGAAAGTAGACAAGATATGGACACCTTCCTCTCGAAAAATTTTAACAAGAAAATTGTCATACGGTTTCTTTTATTAATAAAAGAGTAGATTTCATAATGTTCTGAACAGTAGTATTCTTTGTATAATGCTTTTGAGGTGGTGCACTTGATTTATTTGTTTCAAGCAAATAAAAATAAACCCATACAAAATCAGTGTTCGTAGCATCCTTAGTTACCAACATGTTGCTTTTGCATCAAATATAAAAATAAATGCCTGAATAGAAACCAATAAAGTGTAGGGTCAATAACCAATATAGTGTCTTTACCATAACTAATTTTGTTTAAGAAATCTTATTTGATTATGATACTGGCCCCAGTAGATTTCTTTACTAGGCGGCGTCTTCAATGATATGGAGCGATAAAGGTTTACAATGTGAACACTCTAAAACAAGGCGAAAAGGGACAATTTTCTCCACTCCGTCGACACAAACGCAGCGTTAAATCGCTTTTTTTGTCCAAAACATAAATATTCTTACAAGAAATGTACACGTTATAATCAACGGTAATCGAAGTGGGAAACCTGAGTTGCCTTTGAATTGATAACCAATGCGACAAAAGATACAACATTATTACATAACAGCCTAACCCATGTTTTATAATATCAACATTATTTATCATAAGTTTAAGGAGGTAAAGTGTTTGATAACAAGGCTTGGTTATGAAACGGCGCGGCAGGCGACGGCCTCACCTCAAATTGTTCATACTTGGTGCTGACTGATTAGAGCAGCTGGTAAAACTTTACGGTAACTTTTAATTGGCGTCGAGTTGTTTAAAACTTCAAATTAAGTTGATGTTGACAGCAACATGAAGCGAACTCTACTAAAACCGAATTCGTATACGATCTTTTGCCTTGATGAGTGCATAAATTAGTTTCACGTATCGATTCAAATTAAAGTTGTCACAAATTATTCCTATGATATATTTTGCAAATTATGCACTAAATTTGTATTCAATTAAGCTTCATTTTAATCGGCTGTAATATATAAAAGGTAACTTTAGGCAGGCCTATGACACCAAAGGCGCCCTTAGGCGTATTGTATGTAGAAGTAGTTTAAGTTCAGGCTACAAAGTACGGTGAAATTTACGGTATATATATATATACATAATAAAAAATAACCTGTCCATTTCGAAAAAAAAGGTAGCCCTTAGCTAAGTAGATGGCCGAATCGCGCTCTCGTTAAAATTCAATAGGATACAACTTTAGTTAAAAATGCACTTATCTTAAGGTAACTTATCTGTAATGAAGTAACCTTAGTAATCTGTGCTATAGGTTAGTCCTTGTATATATAGTTTCCTTTTCCTCATTATCAAAAATGGACATTATACAATGATTTGATTTTAAAACATTCATCAATTTATAAGCTAACATTCGCCTGACACGTGAAAATTAATCGAAGCTTATACCACAGCTACTAGATCTCGCTTTCGCATTCATTAACACAGTCCTACGACTAGCAGAAAGCAGGCAGAGTTAGATAACGCTACAAGTACGAGTTGCACTGTCTGTCACACTGTTTCACACCTCCCGAAGAGTTTCAAAATAAGAGCGGACAGCCGTTTTAGAAAATGCTCGGTTGTAGGCATCGCACGTCACGTAACAGTTCGGAAATGGACATGTTGTCTGCTATTGAGAGTACTTGTTCGGCTACTTCCTTGTTTGGAGTGCAATTGCTGCTTCAAAAGTTTAGTTTCATTTAACTAAGTTGTCATACGCTGATAATTTGCAATTTATAAAAATACCTAGTTTTATTTTTATAGATTTTTAATGCTAAAATTCAAACTTTTATTATCTACTTAGAAAAGTGTCTATCCGCAATTGCTTGTTTTCCATATTTTTAAAAGTAAATTAAAACCCGGTTGAGGGCCGCCTATCCAAGAATTACCCTATGATGTTTTTTGTGGAACTCTTTAGTTTGGAAATCATGAAAAAAAAATATAGTGGCGCAAACAGCCGAACGAAATGGAATCAAAAGATTTCGACTCAAAATTACGAAGTCGCATTTGTCCAACTGGCATTAAAACTCTTCTGCCAAAAAGAAACAAGTATGAATATGAGTTTGATATTATCGAGTTTTGGGAACCAGGGCGTCACGCTTTATTTATTTAACGGCAAATCCACAGCTCTCGTAAATATACTTAAAATGGATAACAAATAATTAGATTCATATAGCCACTTACAGAAATACATTTTTTGTATAATAACAACTATACAGATTGCACAACGTAATTAAAATAAATCTTAAAAAATTAAAATAAGGAAGAGATCAACATAAATAAATAGTAATAATATATATAATCAATGTCGATTCACGTCACAAGTCATAAAGTAAAATAAATTCACCATACATAAAATCATACTGTAACTAAAATGAAGAAACGTGTCAAGATAATGTCAAAGTTTTAAAAGGATCATAAACGTGTACAACATACGAGGGTAAAAACTGAAAGTACTTAGATAATCAAAAACTGATTAAACTATGGTGCAACCAAAAAGGCTTGACAAAAATTGAGGGAGCCACTTCAAACGGGTACACTACATAAATACCAAATTTATAATTACGAAAATCAATATGCCGAATTTGAAAATACCGATCCATAAAAAATCCGAATTATTAATATTCCGCAATGTCATAAATAAGAATCCCGAATATCAAAACTCCGAATATTATTAGTTGCAATAACAATAACGCCTTGTGAAACTGCATGAGCTTATCAATTTATCCGTTCGAGCATTCAAGTAGTCAGCTGGAAATGAGAAAGTTTATTTAGTTTTTTGTACCGAGTTGTTTCTTGAGTATATGTTATGTACTCCAAATCGCAAATCCAAAGAGTGCAATAGAATAATTTTAAATAAAACAACTAAAGTATTTTTTTACATACTTATTCATCACATACATCTAGATATTCAACACCCGATAAGTCGCTATTGCTGCTACTATCACTTTCCACTTGAATAATAAATCTTCAATATCATTATATAATGTTCTTCCTCTCTCAAAATATTATTTTTCTATTTTAATGACATGAGACCTCTTTTTTGGCGGGAGCCCAAATGAGCTAAATAGGATTCACATCGTAGTGATAGAGTGGAAGCCTGGCTATAATATGTCCACGTTCTCCAAGAAGCTCAATTCCTATATTTATCATATTGGATCTGGTTTATTATTTTTAACTACTTTGAGAAGACTTAGATTTTTCAGACGTCCACTTCTATGTTTGCCAGGACTTCTAAATACTCCATTATTTTGAGAGCCTAAATCTACAATTCGTCTGATGGTACTTTCTGATTTTCCTGAAAATAACATTAATACTTTTAGCAATAATGTACCTTTATTAATAAACAATAATAAACAATATCTAAACTAACAAACAATACATTTGAACAAAAATAACTACTCAACTAAATTAATATGAAATGGAAAAGCATCAAATTGTGTCGACCGATCTACAAATAACTCCTGGTCAATTCTTACATAACCTCGAAATAGAGCAATGTGAACAGTAATCAAGAAATTGAAAAAAAAGTACTTACACCATGTTATTATAAACCTTTTCATTTTAAATATTCACCATATCCCTGTTACATATCAAAATCTCAATCTGATAATAAGCGTCCATCTTAGTATTCCGCAAAACACCGTTGGAACACGTTATAAATCACTTCCCCAGCTCCACTGCGTATCGGTTTATTCGATTTCTTCTTATTCGTGATGATACTGATGACAATCAACGACTATTACTCAAAATTCTTAGAAAAACAATACAAAAACTGAAGATTCCTTCACCATTCAATTAAAGATATCATAACAGTGACGTCAATGATATGTCAATTGATAGTTGCCATAATCAGATTTATGTTAGTTCCTCAAAAATTATTTTCAAGATTTTTTGGTCGGCCTGTAGCTAGTTATTAGTTTTATCATAATTTTTTAAAATAGCGTCCATTCACGTCAATACATCGCTGCATCCGATGGAACCACTCAGAAAAGCACTTTGCCCACTCGACCTTAGGGGTCTCTTCGACGGCCTTTTTAAGCGCAGCCACAGCTTCCGCGGCGTCTATAAAGACGTTTTTCTTTTATTTTCGGGAATAAATAAAAATCGCAAGGTCCGAGTTATACAGCGGGTGACCTAGTAATTCCACATTTGACGTGGAGAAGGAGAGTCCTACTGCGAGGTTGTTTCTCTCGAACTTTTTCCAAAACAAGTGGCAAACAATTATTAGCGCACCGCTCTGCAGAAACTGATTTTCGATCCTCTAAAACAATTGTCGCGAAATGACCTGCCCTTCCGAAAAACGCCATCATTTTTCCCACGCTTCGACCTCTCTTCACTTTAGTTGGCAACTCCTCAGAAGGAAACACCCACTGAGCAGACTGTCTTTTGGTTTTGGGATCATAACAGTAAATCCAGCTTCCGCTTACAGCATTTGAGTCACCTCCGTAAAATCTTTCAACCATTTTACGGCAGCAATCAACACGACGGAGTTTTTAACCCTGAGTCAAATTATGAGGTATCCACCGGGCACAAAACTTCCTGACCGCTAAATGTTCATGGAGGATTTTGTGCACTTGAGTCATACCGATGCCTAAGCTCGTCTGAATCTGCTGATAGGTTACTCTTTTGTCAGTCTCTATCATACGCCGCACAACACAGACGTTATCTTCAGTCGTCGCCGTCCAAGGCTGTCACTCACGCAAATCCCCCAGAGGGCACAGTCACATAGTCAAAGAGAGATCCACCCAGCACAACCGTCTGGCTTCGATTTTGTAGGTATAAATCAAGCCATCTCAATATGTAACGTTTGATTTGTTTAGCTAGAGCAATTAAGTTCTGTACGGACATGTCGCGGGCGGAGAGGTGAATCAGGCTTTTAGCGAAATTGCTAGGCGTTTGGTTGAAAGTATTATACTATTTTTGTACTATTCTGTTTTCATTCAGGATTTCAGAATATCAAACAGTTTGTAAGAAAATAATTAACAAATTGCAGATTCCTGTCTTTATAATAAACTATTCTACGCAACGGCTAGCCAACTGTACAGATTCCATTCAGCAACACGACTTGCCATTTAGTCAAACGCTGAATTCAGCCATCGGCTTGCGATAGATCCATCAGGAAGTATAACTGGATTGTTTAACTGGTAACTTCAATGCTGTATAGTGGATGATTTTAATACACTATTTATATTTCAAAAAAACTAATAAGAATTATAGTAAACGTAAAAAATAGACAAAGCTGCGAACCGTACTTTCAAAACTTAAAAATATTACCTCTGTATATATATATTGGAAATATGCAAGTATGTCTGTTTATACCCAGAACTCTACGAATGAAGAGGAGACATCCAATCAAAATACACATTAAAACACAAAAATAAAATACAACTTCTATACGCAAAACTAGAGTTAACTCGGCCAGTCCCCTAGCAATGTCAGCAAGAATATACAATAAAATACCGAAACACATACAAAAAATAACTAAAAGAAAACAATTTTTAGAGACTATTTTTAAAGAGAACTTTTAATAACCAAATGTTACCACACTGTAAAAGAGTACCTAAACGACAAACTTCTGCATTAGCCTGAAATCACATATCTCTTTTTATAATTCGTTAATTTGAATTATGTCTTGCCATGGTTATTCCTCCTCTCTCCCTAATTGCAGCGCCTCACAAGGCCCTTATTTCTCATCTCATTAATTTGTTTGTACTAATTTATGTAAATGATGTAAGGAAGCAATAAAGTATTGAGTATTGAGTAATGATCATAATCAATTTATTTTAATTACTCATATGGCAAAAAGCATTCATAACATATCTTAATAACATATGAACAATCACCGATGGCGACAATAACTTAAGAAGGTTTGTACGGACGAGTACCAGAGTTAGATACTACTCACCTATTTTACTGTATTCATAGGTTTTGGTTTCATTTAACTCGACGGATCAAAGATCTTCGTGAGAGTCTTGTAGAATATGAGAAAGTTGGTCTAATAGTTTGTTAACGCATTCGCTAGGATTGAACCATCGCAGCGTGCAGAGTACATTAGATAGCTTCCCTATCCGGAATAACATAATGTTTGCACATTGTAAAATATCATGGCACCTAAGTAACGAGTTTTATTCGAGTCAATTTACCTGCAGGTAATTATAATACCGACCGGTCGATAGTCCATCGACTTTAGAGCCATCGCATAATCTTAAGTAAGGGAGCGTAACTCGTGGTTACAAGTAATTTCAGCTAATTATTTATGTCATTATCTAAAGTTTTATTACATATATGGACGTAGATTGAGTAACATATCATAAAAAATACCTCATCTTCCTCATGAAGAAATATCAGTGACCATGGGGCCTATAATGGCACCGAAATGTCGAGTTAAATGTAAAAATATAATTAAACGCGATAAAATCCGGTTAAAAAGGCATTTATTTAAGAAATATCAGCTTTTCTCTATCCACATGTATATCACTGACCTATATTAATAACACTAAACTGGCGCTTTTCATTGTTTTTGTGCCTGTTTGATTTTTGCCATATTGGCACTGGAGGCAGCGGCGGGGTTGTCTCTTGGTAACATTGAAAAATTAAAGCACATAAATAAACTAATCCAGCCTTCACATAAATTTGGGCCTGGCATTGCAAAAATAAAATAAATTAATTAATTCAAGAAATAGTCTAATTAAAACATCATTTTTAACCTTATATATTCTAATTTTACAGCACTCTTATATATTCTATCACCATACAAAAAAAATCGGTGACGATGTGATCTTTAAAAACATTGCTATGTATCTGATGATTGGACTATCATAGATGTATTTTATTATTGATTGGCAATTTGTACTAAAAGTCGGAAAATATTACATCGCTTTCTTAAGCTTTGAATTGGTATATAATATTGGTATCGTAAAGTATTCATTAAGCATATGAATACATTTTAGTACGGCAATTTCTCTCAAATACCTGTTTTACTCAATCTATTCATTATAGCCATTTCAATTTTACCTTCTATTTATTTAGAATTGACATAGAACTTCTATAGGCAAGGAAAAGTGTTCCGCTTATTTATTATTGGTATTTTATTGGAACAAAACAAGGGAATGTTTTGGCTCTATAGTCGGACTTTAGAACAGAATTACAGAACTTAGAACAGAAGAAATTACCTTTGACAAAATATATTTCAAGGGATTACCTCTCCGTTTGTTAGCTCCTTTCTATTTCATATTGAGGTTACCTTTGTCGGTAAGGATAAATACTTTTTTATTTATCCAAGCATACACAAAATGCCTTGATTTCTATAAGTTACAATAAATTCATATAGCCTCCGTTGCTGCAATGGGACGGATACCGTATCTCAACATGCAGCGCTTCTGAAATATTTTGTTTGGGCTTAATATTGACAATCGTCTATTGGATCATTCTAAAAACATAAATGTATATATTAAATCACAATTAATTTAAGTGTTTTTCCCAGCTTAGTTACAAAAGAAGTAAAGCTTGTTCTAATATTGCAATATAACCGCGATGTCCTAGATACAGGTAGTTTTACAAACTGGCTAGCGAGTACGCACCTTAAGGCACCGGATGTGCGCTGTAAAAATGAGATAGGCTGCGCACAGCATCGAGTATCATAAGGTCTGTATTAAATTTCAATGAAACTCATTATTAATAACTAGATATTTTAGGAAGTTAAAAATAGTCAAGAGGTTTGTTGAAGACTTTAATACAAATGTAAGTAGAAGACTTAAACAATACTTGATTGGAAATTTGAATTTGTTAAGATTACTTTTGGATGAAATAGGTATATTACTGTGTAGCCAAGTAATTGGGAAGAAAATAACAGAAAATAACATAATAATGTAATAGAAAATAACAGAGGAACATTCAAGTATGCTTCTAAATGAATGCTCATCAAAACATTTATATTAAGTAAGTCTTAGATACTAAATAGTTTGAAGTTTATTGCGTGGTTTTAATCAAATCTGCGCTTAAGCCATAAAGGCTTTTATAAATGGTTAGCGCTGCAATCCTGCGATTTGATTGGCTCAATTGTGCAAATCCAAAGGTATTTTTAGTGCGGACCATACACATAATCTATCGTGGCTAATTAAACGATGGGATTTATTAGATTCTTAACACGAATTTGGTTTGTAACATCGACATTCCGATACAAGTCTCCGTGATTGTTGTAAAATTTTACAACAAAGCTAGGTTGTCCCATTTGATTAGAAAATACATAAATGTGACTTTATAAAATACTCGAAAAATGGATCCTGAAGATTTTACCTGCACTTTATATTTGAGCAAAATATAAAAATACACTTCATAGCATTTCTTACATTCTTAACAAACATTTTACTCTATTGGAAAGATAATCTTCAAGCTGCATTAAAGTAGTACTTTTACACCGCTATAAGAACGTGAAGTGCAGTTTTATATGAGTGATGAATGATGTGCGTACGATTGCTAATCTAGATCGCCATTATACTGTAACACATACCTGAATGCAAACGCCTTTTCAAAGTCGCTATCATTTACGACACAATGCCACTGACATTTAGATACTTATGAGATTCAACATTATGGAAGCAAAAGATCCGGGTATGATTAATTATTTTGTTTACTAGATGGAAAAACACATTTATTTTTGAGTAAGCACAAATTTGTAAACAGGTCTTGTACTGCAAGTAAGTCTCGATCATCAAAACGTAGATGATAAGCTAGGTATGTATTTATTGATAATAAAATACTATAATACAAACGACAACTGAGCTCTTAGTTCTTGGTAGGTATCTGGGTTCAAACGAGTTTCTTGGCGGGACGAATAACGATGTGGACTCATATTTTAATCATTGGTCTGTTTACTTCCTAATATCTTTTAAAGTTTGGGGATCTTTGAGGCTTTGCACAGTTGTTTAAATAAATAAGCTTAAATTTTTGTAATCTTCACATACAAACCTTCCGTTCCTAAGACTTTATAATCTGCTCTTTTTTATAATCGGAAACGCATAACAGAGAGGTGATCAACTCTTCAAAAACAGGTATTTGATAGCTTCGGGGTTTTTTAGTAGTAGCTTTACCTCGTACACTAGTAGTCCTGGGTTCAATTCGGGTACAGGTAGATATTATCATGTCATGAACTTGGATGATTCATGAGTGTCTGAGAGATGGCTGGCTCCCGCGTTAAGCCAGTGAAAGCGTTCGCGGATGTCGGTCATTAGATAGTATGAGGGGAGAAGTAATATGCAAGTCTCCCTGACTTGCATATTCTAAAAAGATTTTTTTTGTATTCACGTATGAGCCATTCAAAATTAAAAAAAATGACACCCTTTCAGTTTCTTGCCACTTCTTCTTCACGAATGTCTTTCCGTACTGGATTGAAATTACGTCTTTGAACAGTCACAAACTATACGAGACAAAAAAATCTATAGAACTATTTCGCTCAAACTGTAACCTACACTATCTAAGAAACTTTACAAACGCTCGCTGTGGAACGCTGGCGGAGCGTAACATAAATGCAATAGGTCGCTGTGTAATCATGGCAGATTTGCATAGCCATCTTGAAGAATTACTGCCTGGGTACCGGTACCGCTTCAGGCCTTTAAGCCTGGCATTGAATAAGAGGAATTTATGATTTGCGCGTGGAAAATCGTAAACGTAGAGAAGGAGAGCAAACCAATTTTTTATATGACTGTGTTATTTGTATTTTAATTCATTGCAGTTTTGAGTGAAAAAAAAAAGGTACTTCAAATGGCGTTAATAATTGTCTAAAAAATAAAATTTTAAGCGCTAAGATAAATGAAGATAAATGATTGAATTTATCTATCCTATAATAAGTTTACGTTTCAGATCCATTAATCGAAGACGTCAAATAAGAATGTCACCTATCTGCCGCTATTTTAATTTAATCAAAGCTACGACCGTATTAATTATTCGTAGTGAACATCCTGCTACAGTACTTAAAGAGTATGCTTATCGCCGCGTGGCGGTAAAGTGACTGATCTACAATATAACTTCAATAATACTTACCTTTATTTACAATTGTTTTATTATTAATTACCGTGTTCCTATCGTGTGCTCTGTTTGTTAAGTCTTCTGACTCTTGAAAGACGATTAGAAATAAACTAATTAATTAAATACAAGATAATAACCTTTCTTTCACTAATATGAAATAAATTAAGGTTTTTAAATTCGTAGAAGTGTACTTGGGTAGAATAAATCTGTGAACAAAAAAGCATTTGTTGGCATCTATTCAAAGGAGCTAACTTTAAGCTACTTGTATTAGCAAAATGTAATTTTATGTTCCCTTTTTAATAAGAAATATTGTTACATAGTCTATCTGTCAATTAATGTATTAATTTGTGTCTGTAAATCTTCCTAAAATGAATTAATGAATAAAATAAATAAGTATTATTTTTCGTTTTCCCAAGAAACGTGCCCAGACATTCAGATACCTCAGATTTCCATAACAATCAAACTCTTTAAAGAACTGGCCTACTGGCACACAATACATAAAAGGTATGTTATAAATACCAAATAACCTAAATGTTTTCTTCGGAATGTCTATTGTATAAAACTGTGAAATGGTTACTTAGTAAAATTGCTTTTATCTGATGAGACGAGGACGTGCGCTGCTTTTTACCTATACCAGGCGACGTTTTTTACCGTTTGGATAAAGGGTACAAGGGCTTAGACCAAATTTCTGACCAACATTCCCGAAGACAGCATATAGGTAGCGGAAATAAAAAATAAAACTTCCACTCTACGTACAAAATTGACAGCCGACCCGTAGAGTTCGCAGGAAGATTCGAATTGTATACCGAAGGGTAAAAAGATACCCGGTATACTTTTATCGATTTTGTCATTAAAGTCTTAAAGCTTGACCAGTATTTTCGGGTTTAGACAGAGGATGCGTAAACTTTACTACGTCTATCTACATAATTGACCTATAAATAAGCACCCTCAAAACATGTGAACCTTAACAAGGGAAGTTTTTGTGCTAATACTTTTATAGAGTGTGATCTACTCAATGGGTCGTGCCGGTAATATAGACAAGGTTCACAATTCCACCTTAAAAAATTTTTTCCAAAAAAACTCAGAAAGCTTTAAAAATTTGAAGAAAACCATCATTCATTTTTAATGACGGCTTGTGAAACTACGTATCTTCTTATGTTTCAACTTATATGGTACCTACCTGATGTACCTGTTTATTAATATTATGCAATGTTCGCACACCATAATTGACGAGCTTTCTTTGGATTTTTACTACTTGAGATTTGATATGTCTAAAGTTTGAGGTGATTTTTTTTTAATTGATGGAAAGTGACGATGAAGACGAAGGTGTTACACGTCTATCCACGAGATACCTATTCACTCGACGCTTGAAAGAACTAGGACTATAGTTTTCTGGAAAAACAGACGCAGGCAGTTTATTCCACACCCTGGGGACCCGCATCAAAAAGGAACTATCGAAGCGTTTGATTCGACTTCTTGGGATATCTGGCATAAAGGTATGGAAGGCCTGTCTGCGTCTAGTAGTCCGATGTAAGAAGGGTTTGGGTGCGACCTGATCAAAAAGAGCATTCGCGAACTCTCCAAAATGTAATCTGTAGAAGACTGCTAAACTGGCAACTTTCCGACGATGGTCGAGGCTTTGCAATTTTTTGGCGGTGAGGTCAAAGTTGTAAATAATTTTTCGGGCTCTTCGGTCAACTGCGTCCATCGCTTCAAGTTGGTACTTTGCAGAACCATCCCAAAGGTGGCTACAGTACTCCATACAAGATCGAACTTGAGCTGTGTACAAATTAAGTAGCTGTTCAGGGCTGAAGTACCGTCGGACCTTCGAGATGATTCCCAACTCCTTTGAAGCAGTTTGAGCCATGGACACAATTTAATGCCCGAAGTTTAGTTGGATGATATAGTTACGCCCAGAAGCCCTAGGTGGTCGGTTATGGGTACAGAAACATTTTGGAAAGTGGGCGTTAAGTCGATACTGCTCTTTTTCGCGGATAATAAACACGCCTGTGTTTGTGCCGGGTTAAATTTGACCAAGTTGGACTTGCCCCAATCGGACACTTTCTTTAAGGCCAAATCCACCCACTCAATCAGGGACTCTCTCAAAGCCCGGATTTCTTGAGGACTCGCTCGCGCATTGCTGTGCTGTCATCAGCGTAACCAATAATGCCTGGGGTTAGCAGGTCATTAATGGGCAGTAAGAATAACGTTGCCGAGAGAATAGATCCCTGAGGTACCCCGGAATTAATTGCCATTAGGTCAGAAGAGCAGCCATCTAAAACTACTCAAATTGACCGTTCCCTCAGAAAATGAGATATCCAGTCGCAGAGCCCTTTAGGTATAATTTAATGAAATTGCGCGATTCTTATCACGATTTTCGATTTTTATTTCGTGCGTCCGATATTTCGATGCTGTTGCAAGCACCATGATCGCGGACTAAAAATCGAAAATCGTGGTAAGAATCCCGTAATTTCATTATATTATAGTGAAAATAACCTTGAAAGTTTAAAACAGTTACCCTTTAGGTATTCCGTATGCTGTAAGCTTACTCAAGAGACCATCATGCCAGACCCTATCAAAAGCTTTGGAAATGTCTAAGGATACAGCTTCACCGTGACCTTCCAAGGCTTCGCTCCATAAGTGAGTGGCATACACAAGAAGATCTCCAGTCGAGCGTCCACTGCGAAAACCGTATTGGTTATCACTAAGGAGCTCGTTGGACTCAAGGTTTGCCAGGAGACGATTGTTCAATACACGCTCCATAACTTTGCAAAGTATGGAGGTGATTGCAATAGGTCGGTAGTTGATAGGATCTGCACGGCTTCCCTTTTCGGTACTGGTAGCACGTTAGCCAGCTTCCAGGATTTAGGGACCTTTCCGGATTCCAAAGAGAGTCGATACAGGCGCGTTAGTATGGTAGACAACTCGGATGCGCAGTGTTTTAACATAACTGCAGGTATGCCATCGGGGCCGCTGGCCTTATTCACGTCTAAATTCTGCAAGCATTTAAGAACCTCCTTTTGGCGAATATGAACGGTACCCATTTTGGGTCCGAACTGAGGTAACTGGGGTGGCACTTTACCTTGACTATTTAGACGTGAATAGTCTGTAAAAAGATTAACAAAAAGGTCTGCTTTCTCTTTTGCGGTGTGGGCCAGTGAACCGTCAGGCTTCCTCAGAGGTGGCAGCGATGGGCAACAGAAGTTCGACTCAACCGACTTGGCCAGAGACCAGAAAGCTTTGCTTCCTGAAGAATATGATGCTATCTTGTTTCCGATGTGGCCAATGTGGTCAAAGCGAGATTTCCTGATCACCTTTTTGCAAGACTTGGCGGCAGCATTGTATCTTTTCTTCAGTTCATGCGAGTCCACGGCTTTGCTTCTGCGAGCGTCAGCCCAGGCTTTGTACGCTTCTTGCTTAAGCTTTTCAGCTTCCTCTCTCTCAGCGGTCCTCTCTAATCAGTCGCCAGCTGGCACGATGAAGCCTCCCGGGATTTTTCGTGAGGTGGCGGAGCAGCCTTTCGCATGTGGCTAGCACACTACTTGGGCCCCCTACTACCTACGGTCAGCCAGCGGTGCACCGTTTCTTCGGATACCGCTACCCTCCAAAACCAGTTACCCGTCGAGCCAATTAATTACGAGCTGAAGACAGTTCCCTGATGCAGCACGATTACTCAGACCTACCCTCCTCTATGGCTACACTAAACATAATGCCGGAACGCGACCATGTCACTTGGCGGCATGGCCATGTTTAGTGGGTGGTGACTAGCCACGGCCGAAGCCTACCACCAGAAGATACTGCTCGTTTAGCACCACCCAGGGACCACGTACAAGGCATCGAGGGCTAAACCTTACGGACGCGAGGAGTTCCAGTCCCCAAAAAATTTGTTCTACATTTTTTTTTGTGGTGACAGAAGGAGGGTTTCTTATAAATATAAAAAAGCATGGAAAATTTATTGCATTTGGATACCAGTTGTACGTTCGAGTCCTTGCTGGGGTTTTCCTTTGTGCGATGTTTGTTCTCGGGTTATGTTTTGTTTATATTTATACATATAATACATAACACACTTACTATGTATGTTTATTCTGGGTCCCCCCCCCCAGTTCACTGCATGGTCATCCATAATACAAGCTCTGTTGTGCAACATTAAATAAACAGTTTTGTAAAAAATTCCCAGTTAATATACGAGAGTTCTTCTTTTAGATTCAACCTAAAAAAAGAGAGGCTCTTATTTTACACTCAACCATGTGTAGAGAAAAAGCCTTAATTATGTACAAAAACGAATTTTAATATATTTAAATAAGGGCTGATTTTTCAATGCACAGATAAATTTTATCATTAGAATTATTTTGAGAGTTACACATAATTTCTATGGAAATAACAAGAAATTATGCCCAAGGTAAATATCTAAGCATTGATTAAACAGCTTTAAAGGTTTACGGAAATTTTTTGCAAGGAAACTCTGCTCCAAATGTTTCAATATTGCTTAAGTAGTTTGAGACCTATTTAACTACATGTCAAAAACAAACAAAAAAATACAGCAAAATCGTTCCTTTTTATAGTATGTAACTGTCACAGTAATATTTTGTGAAGAGAAAAAAAAGAATTATAATTATTATTATTCGCCTGGTACACCCATTTAGCTCAAGGATATTTTTGGGAAAAATATAACCTCTGTTACAGCTTGACATTGTCGTTTCAGTATTTTCAAATTTCTATAAAAATACAAAAAATCCCTTCATAATAAAAATAACAATTTAAAATATTATTGAATATAATAATAATAGTTGTGCAAGTTACACAATTCATATTAAATGCAACATCGCACACCTAACTCGTGTTCAACCTGTCATATCAAGAGCTACGATTACACGCACATCTTCAAACATTAAAAAAACGTTACTTAGGCCCACTTGACGATCGATTGGTGTAGTGGTAAGTAGCCTTGTCTCATACGCCGAAGTTCCCAGATTCGAGTCCTGGCCGGGGCATTCATTTGTGTGATGAACACAGATGTTTCTTCTCGGATCTTTTTTTTTGTTCCACTCCATGGAGAGGGCAGAAGGATAAAAAATGCTCTGACGCATACACTGGCGCGCGCGATCCAGGTTATGTGGGGCTCGTTTCGACGCCTACCAGAAACACTACCCACTAAAAAACCTGTCGGCTCGTGCAATTTTTTGCCACTCAGCCTTCATCTGAGCGACGGCCAATTGGAGAAAGAGGCCGCGCTAGCGGGGCCCAGAAGGGGTCACCCGCTGCGATTTACATAGCACTGAAGGTGCTCAAAGCACTGAAGGTGAATTCATAGCACTGAAGGTGCTCAAAATGAAAAGTAAATAATAAAAAAATTAAAAATTGAAAAATAAAATTGAATTAATTCGGATTTACGTTAGCATTAGGATTTACGTTAGAATTAGAATTTACGTTAGAATTAGAATTTGCGGCCAGAAGGGCTTCAAGGTCGGCTGACAGTCTGGTGGATGAGTACGCTTGCGCATTCCTAGGCCTAGCGACTTTGAACTTCGAATCTAAGATAGGAGTAGTATATGAGACTGAATTACGAACTAGAGGATTGGGATGGGTTTCAGAGCGTTTGAAGAACGCTTGAGAGAGTGTTTTGAGGTGTTGTTGTACTGTAGGCAGTTCAAGATCTCTGTGCAAGTCCGCGTTACGCGCGTACCACGGTGCGTTTGTGGCCCTGCGGCAAAAGAGGTTTTGAACTGCAGGTAGTTCAAAACCAGGAGGGTTGCAGGAGGGAGGGTTTGGCGTGGGCAAAGATTGGCGAGGCATATGTCATGACGGGTCTAACGCAGACCTTGTAAAGTGTACGTTTGTTTCTGAAAGACATTTTACTTTTTCTACCTAACATACTATTTAGGCGGCCTAAGTAGTGACGGGCGAGTTTCGAAACTCTTTCGATGTGTGGCTTGAAAGAAAGCGTCGGATCTAACGTGACGCCTAAGTATTTAGTACTGCGCTTCCAGGGGATGGGAATGCCTAAGATTCGAACGTGGGGATCGCCAGCGGGAAGACGGCGTTAGTGGTCGAAGCGCATCGCAGAACTCTTTTCAGGGTTCACATCGATGCGCCATTTTTGAAACCATACACCAAGGGCGTTTACGGCCTTTTGGAGTTTGGTTATACAATGCGGAACACTGTGGCCTTTGGTATACAGTGCGGTGTCGTCGGCAAAGAGGGCGAGTTCGACGCCTTTCGGCGGGATGGGAATGTCGTTGGTGTACACGGTGTACAACAGAGGGGCGAGGGACTCCTTGAGGGACTCCAGCCTTTATGAGACGAGGCGCGGAAAGCGTGCCTTCATGTTTAAATCAAAACGTACGGTCTTTGAGAAACGACGCTATTAACCTGACTAGGCGATCCGGTAAGCCTATTTTGTAGAATTTATAAACGAGACCGCTGTGCCAGACTTTATCGAAAGCCTTGGCTACGTCAAAGAAAACCGCGACTGTTTTGTAACGACACGGATAGAAACCGTCAAGTATGTACTCGACGATTCGATGGACTTGCTGAGGGCAGGAGTGCTTAGCGCGAAAGCCGAACTGATGGGGAATAATGAGGGGATCGCCAGTCGTCGGAAACAGATGGTTCCGCATTTGAGCGAGTATGACTCTCTCGAGAAGTTTAGACATGGCCTTGAGGAGGCTGATGGGTCTGTGATTAGCCGGGATATTCAGAGGTTTACCCGGCTTGGGAATGCCTATGACTGTCGCTTCTTTCCAAGCTTTTGGAAAGTAGCTATGGTCGAAGCAGGCATTGAATATAACAGCTAAAAAGGTAAGCACCTGTTGAGGCAGATGCTTAAGTGCTTGGTTGGAAATTCCATCCGCACTTGGAGCCTTTTTGGACTTTTGATTTCTAATGACAAGCGAGATTTCGTCATTAGAGACTGTGATGGGGTCGGCGGTGATGGGGAGAGAGTCTCTGCGAAGGACTTCGTCCTCCACCGCCTGGATGTGTGAGGGATCAGCAGGTTGCGTGCTGGGCGAGCATTGTGCGGCAATGCTGTCAGCGAAGCATTCGTCTTTCTCTTCGACTTCGAAGGCAGTAGTGCCATCGGGACGAGTGAGAGGAGGAACGTGAGAGGCGGTGTCTACGCGTAAGGCTCGGGCCATACTATAGTACGCTTGGTGAGACGAAGAGATATTCGCCATGAGATCGTTCATCTGAGCGTCTCGGAGTTCTGCGAGGCAAGACCTAACTTTACGTTGTAGCTGATTCGCAGCTAATCTATAGGCGGGCGTGGGATATTTCTTGACTCTCCGGAGAGCCGCGTTCTTGGCTTTAATAAGATTGCTAACGGCTAAGGGAAGCGTGGGTTAACCTTGCTTAGCAAGGTACAACGAAAGTCACTGATGGCTGAGTTGATAGCATCAGTGAGAGAATTGACTAATGAATCTGTTTTATCGGGCGAGATCGCGAGCGGAGAGTTCGGGGCCTCGAAGGCTGAAACTAACGTATTTTAAAGCCTTTCCAATTGGTAAAGGTCTTAGGAGAGGTGACGTTATCGTTAGGCGGTCCTAGCACGAGGGAGACGGGGCGGTGGTCAGAGCCTAGGTCATCAAGCGGTTCGATAGACCTGAGGTCGAGGTTGATTCGCTTGACAATTACAAAATCGAGGATATCAGGAGAGTGGTTTGGGTTGGCGGGATAGTGAGTGGGAGTGATGGGAGAGATGACATCTAATTCGAGTGAGTTTGTGATGTCGAGGAGAGCGATACCGCTGGTGTTGGTTGATAGGCACGTCCAGTCAGTATGTTTGGAGTTAAAGTCTCCGAACATAATGACTGAATGGCCGAGGGCGAGAATGGCCTCAAAGTCGCTGCGGATTGGTCTGGTGCCACTAGGTATGTAGATTGAAGCTATGATGATGGTCGGATGACCAGTCATAGCCAATCTACACACAGTGGCTTCCATGTTGAGGAGAAGAGGGGTAGGGAGAGGACAGCAATGGAATCCTCTTTTGTAATAAAGAGCAGTGCCGCCGAAACCGTCGAAGTTGGGCCTGTCTTTACGAATAAACGCGTACTTGGGAATAGCGAATCCCCTGGAGCGGTTTGGAGTTAGCCACGTCTCTTGAAGAAGCAATAAGTCTGGCTCGTTGTTCTGAAGGAACAGTTTGAGCTCAGGAAGGTTAGTATTAAGGCTACGAACGTTAAAGGAAACTAGGGATAAGCCCTTGGGTTTGATACGACAGGACGCGGGATTTGCGGGTCTAGACATTCTATTTATTTATTTAGTTTATAGGAAAAATGGAATTTATAAAGGGCTTAGTAGCGAGTGATGCTCAGCTAACGCAAATAGACGCTCTTGAGGAGAGCGGGCGGCTCGCAGTTTGCGTGTGAGTACGGAAATTTCGTTAATGTCGACGTTTTGAATGACGTCAAACATGGTCTTCATGTCCTCAGCCAACGACGACTGAGGTGGAGACGACGGAGCGGGACGCGGGCCTACGGGAGCTACGGGAGCTGAGATAGGACGGGAAGGTGCAGGTGGAGCGGCCGGACGCTGTCTTCAGGACAGAGCCGGAGTAGGTGTCGGCTGCACGGGCTTTGCTTCCGGAGGACCCCGGTTGCGCAGCGGCGGGAAGTTGGCAGAAGTGAGCGGTGGTGCCGGTTTAGGCGCGACCCTCTTTGAAGCGGAGCGCGGAGCGCGCGAATAACTCCTGTAGTTAGCTGTGTGGCCAGACTGGCCGCACAGCACACATGCAGGGGGGGAAGTGGAGTCGGGAGTCCGAGTGCACTCCTTCGTAATATGGGGATCTAGGCACTTAACGCACCTGGGAGGGGCTGAGCAATTGGCCGCTGCGTGGCCATACAGCTGGCAGCGGTGGCATTGCCCGGGGTGCCCGCGAGGATTGGGACGCTCGACAGAGATATTCGAGAGTCCGCAGATTGTGCGAGCCTCTCTGAAGATCTCCCTCGAGTTGGGAGTGTTAGATAAAATAACTAATGCTAACGGAAAACGCCTACCGCGGTTGGAGTGCATCTTGTGCACTGCTTCAGCCGGGAAACCCTAGGACTTAAGGTCCTCGAGGATTTCATCGTTTTCGAGCTCAAACGGGACGCCCCGTAATACTGCGCGGATCTTACGCTCCTCTGGGAGGGCGTAAGTATGGTACGCGATTTGTTTAAGCGAGAGTAAACGAACGAACGCGCGGAAGTCGTCGATAGTCGCGACTTGGATTTTAATAGTATCGCCTGCGTTATTCGCCTTAAGATAATTTATTTTGTGCTCTTTGCACAAGTTAGAGACCGCGGTCCAGCGCGCTTTTTCGCGGAGGAAGACGGGCGGAGGGAGCTGAGGCTTCGGTGGGACGGGAGCGCAGCGCGTCGCTGGCTTCGACGGGACCGACGGAGACGCGGTCACTCCGAGTGACATGAGCGGCGCGGGGGCGGGTGTAGAAGACACCGGGGTTGGCTCGGGTGTTGAAGTCACCGCAGCTTTCTTGGAACACTTTTTTGAGCATTTGGCAACTAATTGGAAAGGAGGCTCAGGAGAGCCGGTTAAGATGGGCGCGTCCGATGACGCATCAGACGCGGATTCCGAGTCGCTCCCCGGAGCGGTACACTTACGGCGCGACGTTTGAGATGATGAGACCGACGCGCAGTCCATATCGGATGGAACAGGAGACGCGGGAGAGCTATAGACCTGAGGGGTCTGGACATTGGAGGCCTGAGGAGCTGGGGTCGGGGCCTGAGGGGCCGGGGACGCGATTGATGCCTGCAAGGCCTGCGTTAGGATGTCTTTCGGAATGGAGACGCCTGCCGCAGCAAGAGCCTGGGTGAACGCTTTCGCGAAGTTAATAACGCTTAGCGAATCCATTTGGGAGGGTTGGGACAATTATATGTATAAATATGTATATCAAAAGATGCCTAGTTCCTATAAACCTAGCGAACCCTAGCGGCTAACCTCCCTACCAGCGGAAGGGGGGCTGGGGAGAATAACTTAAAACTAACCGTAGTACGCCGAAGGCCGCTACCTAGAAACCTAAAAAAGGGTACGCAGGTAAAGAGTTGACCGCGTTAGGGTCAACCTTTACCGACAGAAAGGACAAATACACACGAAAACACACAGATATGATAAAAATAAATGTGAAAATAGGAAAAAACTAATAAAATAAAATAGAGAAGAGAAATAAACTTAAAATAAAAGGACTGGTTCAGTACAAATTTGTTGTCACCGTTAAGTCCTTTGTACTGAAACAAGACTACTTACGCTGGGCACAACACTGCACTCAGCACAAGCACAACACAGCACAGCACTTTGAAGACTTAGAGGCTTAGTCGCAAAAAAAATCACTACGATAGCGCTCGGAGGGAGTAAGAAAACCCAGAAAACCGTATCACGGAACCAACACGCTATACTGTGACGTCAGTAAACTGAGCGCCACGGAATATCGGGAAGGGACCGATCAATCGGAGTGGTCTTGGAACGTCCGTACCGGGCGTCGGAGCGAGGATGTGTTCTCGGATCTTTTTTTTTTTTTTGCTGCCGAAGCACCCTCTCTCGGGAGGGAGGTGGAAGATTCGTCATGAATACCACCGCAGCCGTCTGCGGGGTGATGTGGGACTCACCAAAGTGGCACCTACCCACTAAAAACCACCTAATTGGCTGTAGCATGGGAATGCTGTCAGCCTTCATCGGAGCGACACCCGGGTAGGGAGGTGGGCGCGCAAGCGGGGACCCGCTAGCGGGTCACCCGCTGAGAATACTTAATCACTTAAGGTGCAAATGACATTTATATGTTGGTGATTATACGGCCTGGGCAGCCTTAAGCTGGTCCAGATTAGCCGAAAGTTGATCGGGGGGATCCGAGAGTGCATTTCTCGGTCTACGGACTTTGTACCTCGATGGCATGGATGGAGCAGTATAAGCTACTGTCTCGCGTATAAGGGGGTTAGGATGCTCTTCGGATCGCTTAAAATAAGCGGTGGAGAGCGTCCTAAGGTGTTGTTGTATAGTAGGCAGTTCGAGATCTCTGTGCAGGTCTGCGTTACGCACGTACCACGGAGCATCCGTGGCCCGGCGGCAGAAGAGATTCTGAACTACCTGTAGTTTATACAAATCGGAGGGTTTAGCATGTGCAAATATTGGGGCGGCGTACGTCATGACTGGTCTCACGCAAACCTTAAAAAGCGTTCGCTTGTTCCTAAGAGACATTTTACTGTGCCGGCCTAACATACTGTTAAGTCGGCCCATGTACAGACGGGCGAGTTTGGTAATTCGGAGTATGTGAGGTCGGAATGAAAGCGTACGATCGAACGTTACGCCTAGGTACTTGGTGGTTAGTGCCCACGGGATGGGCGTACCTAGCATTCGGATGTGGGGGTCGTAGGGACGACGGCGTTTGTGATCGAAGCGCATCGCAGAGCTTTTCTCTGGATTTACATCGATACGCCATTTTTTAAACCAGGCTCCGAGGTCATTTACGACCTTCTGGAGTTTGGTGATGAGTGTGTCGACGTTCACGCCCTTGACGTATAGGGCAGTGTCGTCGGCAAAGAGGGAGAGTTGAACACCTTTAGACGGAATAGGTATGTCATTGGTGTATATTGTGTGAAGTAACGGGGCGAGTACCGAGCCCTGAGGGACGCCCGACTTGAGGGGGCGGGGGGTGGAGAGCGTACCTTCGTGTTTGAATCGAAAGGTGCGATCTTTAAGGTAGGAGCCGACTAGTTTGACTAGTCGGTCGGGCAAGCCTGTGTTGTGAAGCTTGTAAATGAGCCCTGCGTGCCAGACTTTGTCAAAAGCCTTGGCTACGTCAAAGAAGACCGCGACTGTTTTCAGTCGTCTGGGGTAGAAGCCGTCGAGTATGTACTCGACGATTCGATGGACTTGCTGAGGGCACGAGTATTTGGCTCGAAAGCCGAATTGGTGGGGGATAATGAGGGGGTCACCGTCCGCTGGGAACAGGTGGTCCTTCATTCGAGCTAGTATGACTCTCTCGAGAAGTTTGGTCATTGCCTTGAGTAGACTGATGGGTCTGTGATTAGCCGGGTTGTTCAAAGGTTTACCCGGCTTGGGAATGCCTATGACTATAGCTTCTTTCGAAGCTTTTGGAAAGTAGCTTAGGTCGAAGCAAGCATTGAAAATAATCGCAAGTAAGGTAAGCATCTGCCGAGGCAGCTGCTTAAGTGCTTGGTTGGAAATTCCATCCGCACCCGGGGCCTTCTTGGATTCCTGTCTCTTAATGATGAATAGGATCTCATCATTAGAAACTGTGATGGTGTCAGCGGGGACTGGACGGGAGTCTTTGCAGTCGACTTCGTCTTCCACCGCCTGGATGTGAGCTGGGTCTGTGGTTTGGGTACTCGGGGAGCATTGTGAAGCAATGCTGTCGGCGAAGCATTCAGCTTTCTCGTCGTCCTCGAAGGCGGTAGTGCCATCGGGACGAGATAACGGAGGGGTGTAAGTGCGGGCGTCTAGTCGGAGGGCTTTCGCCATCCTATAGTACGCCGTGTGGGACGGGGAAATATTAATCATAAGATCGTTCCTTTGAACGTCTCTGTATTCCGCGACGGTACGTTTTACTTTACGTTGAAGCCGGTTAGCGATTTGCCTGTAGGCGGGTGTGGGGTATTTTCTGGCTCTGCGGAGAGCGGCGTTTTTAGCTTTAATTAGGTTGCTAATGTCCAAGGGAAGCTTGGGCTTGCCATGCTTAGCAACCTTTAGATTCTCACTGATGGCTGAGTTGTTGGCGGTAGTGAGCGAATCGACTATCGAGTCGATTTTATCCGTGCTATCGAGATAGTCGGATGAAATCGCGAGTGGGCAGTCTGGGGCTTCCAAGGCCGAAGACAGGGTGTGTTTGAAACCTTCCCAATTGGTATAGATTTTCGGAGCAGGAGGGTCGTTTTGGGGTCCTAATATTAGAGACACCGGACGGTGGTCTGAGCCTAAGTCGTCTAGCGGCTGTATGGTCTTAAGGTCGAGACTGATACCCTTGACGATGGCAAAGTCAAGGATATCAGGGGAATGTAGCGGGTTGTCCGGGTAGTGTGTCGGTGTGACTGGTGAAATGACGTCAAGATCGAGTGACTTCGTGATGTCTAGTAATTTAACACCAGTGGTGGTGGTCGACAAGCATGTCCAGTCAGTATGTTTGCAATTAAAATCGCCGAACATAATGACGGTTGCCCCAGTTCGAGTAAGGCCTCGAAGTCACAACGAAGGGTCGGTGTACCACTAGGTATATAGACTGAGGCCATGACTATGGTTCTGTGACCTGTCATAGCCAGCCTACATACTGTGGCCTCCATGTTGGTACGTGGAGGCGTGGGAATCGGTGTACAGTGAATACTTCTCTTGTAGTATATGGCAGTGCCACCTAGTCTGACCGAAGCGGGCCTGTCATCACGCACAAGAGAGTATCTAGGAATATTGAGACCCCTGGTGTGCTGGGGTTTTAAGAATGTCTCTTGGACAAGGATTAACTCGGGCTGTATGTTCTTAATGAACAGTTTGAGCTCCGGAAGTTGGTCGATTAGACCTCGGGTGTTAAACGAGATCAGGGATAAACCCCTGGGTTTCGTGCGACCAGTCGTGGCGCTTACTGGAGTATTCATTATAGATGTACCTATAATGAATTAATTAGGGGTTGGTACTCTGCGATTACGAGTAATCGTTCGTACGAGTCGCGGGCTGCGCGTAGTTTACTAGCGCACTGCGCTACTTGGGTCATGTCAACACCTCTTATGGTGTTGAAGATTAGTTTAAGATCCTCAGCCATAGAAGGCTGAGGAGAAATCTGGGGACCTGCTTGTGGAGCAGGGCGGGTGGGTGCAGCCGGACGCTGTCTCCAGGCAAGCACTGGAGTGGGCGTGGGCTGGGCGGGCTTTGCTGCCGGGGAATCCCGGTGGCGCAGCGACGGGAAGTTCATGTTACTTAGAAGAGGCGGGGCCTGTCTGGGTGCCGCCCTCCTTGTAACATGTCGGGAAGTGTGGGGTGCGCGGGGGCAGCCCCTGTAGTTGGCGGTGTGGCCGGACTGGCCACACAGCACACAAGAAGGGGGAGAGTTTGACTCCGGAGTGAGGTTGCACTCCTTTGTGAAGTGTGGCTCCAGGCACTTTACGCACCTGGGGCTGGCGGTACAATTCAGCGCCGCGTGCCCGTATAATTGGCACCTATGACACTGACCGGGATAGCCACGGCGTTGTGGCGTCTCTACGGAGATTCCGGAGAGGCCGCAGATAGTGCGGGCCTCGCGGAAGAACTCTCGCGACTTAGGCGAGTTGGTCAGTATGACCAAGGCTAAGGGAAAACGGCGGCCGTTTTTGCTGTGCATCTTGTGCACAGCCTCGGCGGGAAAGCCTTGAGCTTTGATATCCTCTAGGATGATCTCGTTCGAGAATTCGAACGGGACTCCCCGTAGGATGGCTTTTGTTTTACGCTCTTCTGGGAGAGCGTACGTATGATAGGCGATCTTCCTTTGGGTGAGGAGTTGTACCAGTGCTCTGAAGTCAGCTACTGTGGGTACAGTGATTTTGACGGCCACGTTCATGTTAGTGGCCTGTACAAAGTTGATATTTTGCTCGCGGCAAAGGTTTGAAACTAGAGGCCAGTTGGCCTTTTCCCGTAGGAACACGGGGGGAGGGGTCTTCGCCTTGGCTAGGACCGGCGTGCAGCGCGAAGCTGGCTTGGTGGGGGCGGCTGTTGAGCCGGCTGGGAGAGTCACGTTGAGTGACATCAGGGGGACGGGGGAGGGGGCCACTGTGTCGCCGGGCAGGCGGTTGGTGTCGGAGACACCGGCCTGGAGTTGGGTGTCGGAGACACCCGGGATTTCTTTGACCGCTTGGAGCGGCGCTCTACAAGGGTAAAAGTAACTGTGGGCTCAGGAGAGCCGGTGAGGATGTCCGCTTGGGAAGCGGACTCGGCGCTGCTGCTAGACGCAGTGCGCTTGGAGGGGAGGGCGGCGGATGAGGCCGAGGTTGAGGTAGCCGTCGAGGTGGCGTCCGAGTAGTCGCACTCCATTTCACTGGAGGCGGAGGAAGGGGGAGCGCTGTGAGGCAGCGTTGTCGAGGCCTGAAAAGCCTGGGCCTGAGGGGCCTGTGGAGCCATGTTGGCGAGCAGGGGAAGCAGTAGACTGCTAAGCGATTGAAGAATCGCATTAGCGTCGGGGAGGGAGCCTGAAGCGGCGTAGCCATCCGCTAATTGCTTCGCAACATCTCAATCATGGACTCTCTCAGAGCCTGGATTTCTTGAGAACACGCTCGCGCATTGGACATGTATCTCTATACAACGGTGCTGTCATCAGCGTAACCAATAATGCCTGGGGTTAGCAAGTCATTAATGTGCAGCAAGAATAACGTTGCAGAGAGAACAGATCCCTGAGGTTCCCCGGCATTAATTGCCATTAGGTCAGAAGAACAGCCGTCTAAGACTATTCGAATTGACCGTTCCCTCATAAAATCAGATATCCAGTCGCAGAGCCCTTTAGGTTTTCCGTATGCTGAAAGCTTACTCAAGAGACCATCATGCCAGACCCTATCAAAAGCCTTGGAAATGTCTAAGGATACAGCTATAGCATCACCGTGACCTTCCAAGGCTTCGCTCCATAAGTGAGTGGCATACACAAGAAGATCTCCAGTCGAGCGTCCACTGCGAAAACCGTATTGGTTATCGCTAAGGAGCTCGTTGGACTCAAGGTATGCCAGGAGACGATTGTTCAATACACGCTGCATAACTTTGCAAAGTATGGCGGTGATTGAAATAGGTCGATAGTTGATGGGATCTCAACGGCTTCCCTTCTTTGGTACTGGTTGCACGTTAGCCAGCTTCCAGGATTTAGGGACCTTTCCAGACTCCAAAGAGAGTCGATACAGGCGCTTTAGTATGGGTGACAACTCGGCTGCGCAGTGTTTTAACACAACTGCAGGTATGCCATCGGGGCCGCTGGGCTTATTCATCAGCGCAGCATGATGGATCGGTTGAGTGAAAACAAGTCTGCCGCCAAGGATAAGACGCGAAAAAATGCCGCATCTCATCCCAATCTGCTGACTTTTATCGCCATACTCGCCTAGCGCCTTTTGGGCTGGTATCAGGCGGCGAGTACTGCGACACAGATTTCACCACGCAGTGGTCGGATGTCCCTAAAGGTGCAGTTACGGACACCGAGCACCTGTCAGGATCCGTTGTCAGCAGAAGGTCTAAGCAATATGCAGTGTGCCTTCTGACCGGCAACATCGGGGATGCGCGTGGGCTCGTGCACAAGCTGTGAGAGGCCTTGAGTCACGGAAAACTTAAAAGCCTCTCTTCCAGCGTGGCCAAAGTCCTGATACGGGTATATCCATTGCCCGTGATGAGCGTTAAAATCCCCCAGGAATACCAACTCTGCTGAGGAAAAACGTTGCCGAAACTTGTCTGCTGCATCGCTGAGATACTCCATGAGCCTCGTTGTCTCCCGATCTCCGTTATGTGACCGGTATATACTGGCGTAGATCAATCGGTCAAATCAATGTGAACCCACATAACGGAAAAGTCCAGATCTTCCAAGTAACGGAGACGCTGACAACAGATCTCGTCACTGGCATACAAGCACACCCCGGCGTTCGGGCGGAAATTGGACTCCAGGATGTACCGTGGGTAACAAAGGTATGCCGAGTCTGACGGATTACAGATCTGCGTCTCCGTTAAGAAGAGTAGGTGAGGCCTCTCTGTCTCAAGATGGTGGTGGACATCGTTGATATTTGAGTGCATTCCTCTGATGTTGCAGAAGTGCACTTTAAGAGCGAGGAAGTGCAACCGCTGTAGAACCTTACTCTTCTTGTGAATTTTCATATTAGTTGTGTGAGTGAATAGGGAGGAGGACAGAAGTTGAGTGAAACGCTGCAAATGGAACCAAGCAGCTCGCAATAAACAATGCACCGATGGGGAACTGGCTTGGAGACTGCGGGGACGCCCGAACCCCCCCAGGGATTGTCATCGGGTCCTCCGATGACAATACCCGCCCCGAATCCGATACTCGGCCGGTATTCGGTACCGGGTCCCTTTTTGATTTTAAATGTAAAATATAGAATATAGTTACTTTCATACTCTCAAGTAAGTACTTAATCTTCGATATACATACATAATGAACTGACACCTGCTAACTCGTATGAACTCCTGGAAGAGACTTGCAATATTAGTACAAAGGTTCTTTATTGTACAGAGCCAAAATTTTTTAAAACCTCTATGCTTGTGAAAATTAGGTACTTACCTCATGATTATTGAAACAATCTATGTAACCATAGTTACACATGTATGCAACACGGTACGATGTCGTGAAATGAAAGAATACGGACAAAATTCGGATCTATTCGTATCCAATCCAGTTCTCAAATCGAACAATAATGACTTATAATATAATTTTTATTATTTAAGAATTCAAGGTTTTTGTTTCGAAGCTTTGTTTACCTTATTATGGGTATTACTTTGTAAAATTCTTACAAACACTAATATACATCCGAGTTTTATATATTGTAAAAATAAATGTAATCTTCCAACAAAATACAAAAGCAACAAGTTTTATTCTCAATTCCAATTTTCTTGAAATCTTCGAAGCATCATTGAATACAACCTCCATGCACGTCCACGGCTCAATTTGTACATTTACATGAAATCTGATCCCTTGTAGTTCTTGCAGGTAAGTACATTTAAAAAACGCCTCTAAAAAGAAAAAGCAATTGTTTACGTCACGCCCGCCAGGAATGTAACACAAAACGCTTACACGTAATTCTGGTTCAAGGGCGGTGGATCATACTATGAATATTTTTGTAACAAGCATTGCGTAAAATTCAACTCTGTACCGCTCCACATAAAGACCATCTACAACTACAACTTTCCACGCAGGTACGTAAATAACGCTGCGTCCATAATGACTGTATGAAAGTATATATTTTTTAGTGTAGCTCCGTTTTTCCCAAGGCTGTGTTATAGTCCTAGTAAATTTTAGTATGTAATTAAGTTGGACAATTATAAAACAGGTTTATCAAGATTTCGCAATTTTCCTTGATTTCCTGTATATTTTCTTTGGAAGAACGCTGGAGAGACCTTAGTTTAATGTGTGAAGTTAAAAACTAAGCATCGCATCTCATACATTTTGACAAATAACAAAAACGGAAATCGGAAGTCCTGATAAAAATTATTTAGGAAATAAACAAAAATAGTAAAAAGCTGGCCTGCTGTACCTAATTGAGAAAAAAGGATGTCGTGGTCCCAAACAATAGCCTTGACAATACTGCTGCAGGGATATTAGTCTCTCCCAAGTTTAAGCAATTTAAAGCGCGGAACTGCGGAATGTCAAACTTTACATCTACATTCGAAATAATTTATTTCGTACGAGGATTCCTTCAAGATATATTCCTTCAGCGTCAAAGTATGCAGCATAATGTAAATAAGTTATAAAAACTCATTGGTACACAGAGCGCTTGACCAGATAAAACCGGGGCCCAAATCGACTAGTCAGGCCTTCAAAATGGCACCTACGCGTGGTCACGCACCGTTATTTAACCAAACAAATCAAGATGACTCCGCATGCTCGACATTACGCGTAAACATTTTTACGCTTCATATGTATTCGGTCATTTAATAGGGTCTCCAAATTCTGAACATACAATTATGGAGTGAAATGTAATCGCGATGTTACAGAAAACCTTAACAGTATATTTTTTAAATCTTCGTCAAAATATTCCTCTTTATGTCACTTGTCAAAAAACAACAAGTCAGATCGAAAATTATTTGTGTAATGATTATACAAACAAACTTAAAATATTATTCTTTACAAAAAATTTTCGTATCAATAACATGACGGATAATAATTCGGAAGACAAAACACTGATTAAGAAACTGAGGAAACCGTACCACAGAGTTTCTAGTAAACCTATCAACGGGAAATCAAAAGTTTTAAAAGTGAGTAAACTGAGTATAGGAGTGTATACATGTTGTGGTTAGTGTATACATGTTGTGGTTAGTGTATATATGTTGTGGTTAGTGTATATATGTTGTGGTTAGTGTATAAATGGATTTCTTCTTTTGATTTATTTCGTGAAGAATTCTGAATTATCAAGAACAAATTAAGTTTTATTTATAAAAATTGCAGCAATGCTGTTTTAATTAAATCCTGGAATGACACGCAGTTGTTGTTAAATTTATTTGTTGACAAACAATGTGTCTTTGTTGGCAAAGCGAAGAGTTTCTTACATTTCACTACTAGCTGTTGTGCATACCGTACCCGAGAAACATGGAACTCACTTAAGTAAGATGTGCTCAAGGGATATTTTTCCAAAATATCAAATACATTATCAATAGATCTAACTTTACCGAAGCATTTTCTTTCAGGGATCTCCATGCTCTATTATTACTAGCATTTTATTTAAATACCGATATGATACTGATTTACATTTCTTATTCCGCAGCTCAAATCTAAATCAAAACGGAAGAATACGATAAAAATGAGATGTCCGATTTGTTTCAATGATTTGGGTAAAGAATTGGTTTCGTCCACAAAGTGCGGTCATGTTTTTTGTACTTCATGTTTGCAGAAAGCCCTCAGGCTAAAGGGCTCGTGTCCTACGTGTCGAAAACCGTTAGGGAGGGGAGTGCATGGCTACCACGCCTTATATCTAGACAACAATGTATTTGATTGATATTGGTACAGTAAATTGAAACGGTAAAAGAGAAAAATCTAAAATAAAAGTAAATAAAAGTATTGTAACTATAGCATTGTTTCATTTTATGATAATCGAGTTTGAGGTGTTTGTGTAATAATGGGAAGCATAGTTTGTCTATATATTGGACATTTAACCCTCCCGGAGGGGCAAATCCTCTGTATATCTGAACGACACGACAGTTAGTATCCTCCTGTGTTCATAAGGCGCGCTACCGACATATTCAGCCTGGCATTAATCGCCAATGCCGAGCGGCCAAGTCGAAAACGCAGCCCAGTTATTGCCGTTCGGGTTTTGACGAGATGAGCCGAATTTGCCAACCCGGATCCGTCTGCCCGATCGGCACAAGCCGAATATGTAACGCAGCTGTTTCGGGCCGGCCTTGTCGTTTAACAAATACAGCCAGCCCAAACACCTCGGTAGCGCCTCTTACAACCATAGACTGCAGCTAGCACGCAATTTTCGTTCAAAACGAATAATTATCTAACATACAGTTGAAAATATTACAATTAATTAAATGAAAACCAAGAAATTTGAGTTAATAACAGTGTTTATATTTTGAGTCTCTAAATAATAAGTTTACATATTTTAACGCTCTATGTGGAAAGTAAAGTCAGAAGCAATGCCATCTCCGAAATACCAGATAAAAACTTCTACACCCTTAATGATCATTTACGTTAAATGTTAATTTATTCCAAGTCTTAATGATAACTATGATTATTATTATTATTATGAAATTTTCGTGTTTCATTGTTGACATTTTGTTCTAGTTATTCTCATTTTGATTTGTGTTTCAATGTTGACTTAAAATTTTTTCTACTTTTGTTATTTTTACATAAATATTTGCACACCGTTGAATACGGTTTAATTGCCGTTCAAATTGAATGAAGACCACCTGATGTATACCATATTACTACCATACAAATTAGCTCTAAAACAAACACTTAAATAAAATACATTGCAAACATCGCAAAATATTTTATTAATGTTTTCAAAATAGAACTGAAAGTAGAATTCTATAGTTTATAATTATTTGTATGAGTCATTTAAATTTTTTATACGGTACGGAACCATCTGATCCCAGAACATCGTAAGTAGCAAGGAGAATCGAAACATAAACACCTGAACTTAGTCTAACGACAAAACTTTCTTCAAATTATCATTAACGAGCGAGTGAATTAATCTTGGAGCATAGCGCGCCACTTCCACCCACATCAGCAGCTGTCTAAATTACATGCAAAATTCAATACAAATGCAGCTCCTCATTAAAGTAATTCAAAGAATTTCACCTCTAGAAATCTCATTGCCAGATTTGCACAAATTACACATGTATTTAGGCCCCGAAAGACGAGAGCGTAATTTAATTGTGACATGAATGAAGTTTCATAAGTTGTTCATAAAATTCATATAAGTTGTTGACGAATTTCGTAAAAACGCCGAATGCGCGTGCAACAAAGCGGAACTTTTGAGTAATTTAAATTAATTAAATTGCCCATTACTTGCTTTCGCTGTTCTCATGACAGGATAAAAATTGTTACGACTTCGAAAAGTGCGAGCGACGAATTTTGAAGTGTGAAATGTTCACACCTTGGTATTGATATTGTGGGTATTCCTATTTCATGAACCGCAGAGATATTTGATGCGAAGCTTTTACAGGAAAGTACCATAACCGCAAACTATTAAACAGGAAATTTCTCCAACTCGTTTCGCGCGTGAGCGTTTCTCTAGCGATTAAAATAGTATTTATCTATTAAAGAAGCTATTGCTTAAACTAGTTAAAAATACGTTTACAGTCGTTTCAAGCATGGAGTCATTGTTTTCATTTGATTAATTATTACGTGACATGATGTCGCTGAGATAACATAGTAAAGAAAAGATGTTAGCGGTTCAATGATATCGAAAGAGTGAACGTTAGCGCATGTCGAAGGAACAGGTTCTCAGGTGCAGCGCGGGCGGCGTCCCGGCGGCGGCTCGGCGGTGGAGCGGCGCGCGCGCATGCCAGTGTTCCGCTCGCCTCTATCGCGTGTGCGCTACTCGGCGCCCGCGCTTCTTTCCAATTCCGATATCCGTAACTAACGGAGTGATCGCCTCGTATCCCAGCCCTTCTGGATTTTATTCTATTTGGAATTTCGGAAGAACAGTGTTGTGGCCTGAATAACATGTTGAGTGAACTGGTTTAATGTGCAAAAATGGCAAGTTTTGAGGACCTCGCTTATGATTGGGAGTCGCTCTGCCAGGAGTGTCCTGAATGCTGGACCGCCTCTGGTATGTAGTCCATTATCATATATTCTATTTTTTTATAAGTTCGTTTAGCGATGGAGTCTTCACGGTTAGTTTACAGAGTATTTGATCGATTGGAGATTGTAAGCTCTAACCGAAGGTTAAATGATTACCAACTATGGTTGGGTTGACATTCTGTAATGCTTTATAACAACATACTTCGGTTATGATTTATTATGTTCAATTTAGTTTTGTTTTACTTTTACGTAGTCGTGAGCAAAATTATTTAAAAGGTGTATTTAACATTCACCGCTTAACTTGTAAAGGTTAAGCTTTTTATCCAAGTATGTACCTTCATGTTTGTGTAATGTTTTAGTAATGTAACCGATTACTAAATATCGGATTCAAGGTATATTCCACCTCAGATACCCGTTTCAATTAATTCATTGTATAAATTATGCATGATTTTTTTCATGAAATGGATATAGTGAAGTGAACATAACAGCTAACCGACTACAGTGGTAGAATGGAAAAAACAACCATTTTAATGAGGTTTTTTAAAACTTGTAACTTTGTATTGAAATTAACTGAATTATTGAATAAATTACCTTTCTCGTGACCATGGGAGGCGTTTCTCTTTCTACTATTGTTTAGTAATTGAATAATTGTTTCTCAAAATTCAGATACTTCAATAATTGAATTTAAATAACCGATTTCAAATATTGCCCTCAATGCGGGTAGGTAGGTACCGGTTTTCTTAGTTAAAATGTCGCCGTGGTTAGCCGTTAATTTTATTTAAGGCGCAACGGATTGAAATTCTTTTCTAATTTATAAGCTAGCTTAGTAATATATTGGTTTATTACCCATACGGTATTAAAACGTTTTTTAAGGGATGTACGCACCCCGAAGGAAATTGTAGTGATGAAAGTTTACGCACCTGCTTTGAAATATTATAGAGGGTATTTGTAAAACTTGTCAGCTAGATTTTCGGATTTAACAAATCTAGCTCAGTTTATAAATCTTAATTTTTGATTAAATTACTTTGATTCTGAAATAAGATGGAGTATTGGGAAACTGTATATTTTCGAGAAATTGCTTGTCATGTGGGTTGGACAACGGTATTACCAAATAGAAACCAGTTTTGCATTTAAATTTTTATCCCACAATACGTATAACGACATTATATTACAAATATTTATCCGTATTCTTTCTAGTAAGGTACTGGTATTTTTAATTGTACTCTTGTTGAAACAATCACGTAAGTAAAATATTTTTGTTTAGTAAATATAACTCTTTTTATACGGATAAACGAATAGGTAAGCAGTGTGGTATGCGATATAAAAAGAATCCATACGTAAATAAACGAAAACCAGTGTTCGTCATTCAAATTCTTTGTTAAAGCCAATAACTTTGCAGCTTATATTTAAAAAAAATCCACCAGACTGTTGTGTTCAAAATCTGAAAATCTCGCGTAGAATTCGCTGAAGCACGCCGGAGTTGCGTTTGGCGCTGTTATGAGGATATCAGTCCGAAACTGCAATGTAGCGTGAATATTGATATACTTTTGATAATTCCAAGCCCGCTGTTTTATACCTATGATATACCATTTGCTTGCTCATAAGCAGTAATCATTTTATCAATTTATTGTTTATCAGCATTATTATTTATAGTTATAATGATAACAATAGGAAGACTAAGACAATATTAAAACAATTAAGTGCATTTATTAACAATGGACATGCGATGCAATTTGTACGTTTTACTGCACCACTATTTTGTGGCAAGAATTTATAAAACCATTCGATTAATTTATTTCCTTTAGTTATTATGATGAGTTATTTGAACAATGTGCGAAGCGAAGAAGCAACGTTACTTGATAATTAAGAGCTGGTCCGTTACAAACACTTAGGGAATGAATATAGCTTCAATAAAAACTAAGCTTAAGAGAGAAAAAGATGCTGTACATTTAAAAAAAATTAAATCGGAAAATCGAGAGATACAAATAAACTACACAAATTAGCAAAACTTCTACCTCCGTAGATTTCCTTCGGATCTCAAGCCAAGTTAGAACCAAATACACCAGTCAGTGTCTCTCGAATGAAAAGTTCACAGACAAGATCCTAAACTGTAGGTATTTTTATTTTATACACGCGCACATAAGTAGTGCGACACAAGATATGCGAATAAACTTAAGGTCACATTGTGGGTTTTGACAAACTAAACTTACAATAAATGTTAAATACTCGTATTAAATAATAACTTTCCCGACCAAAATAATTTTTGAAGCGGGCGTTTTTTTTGTAAGCCTAAAGAAAAGTTCGCGTCATTCATCTAGATTTTTTATCGATAAAACTTATATTATCAATAGCTATCCTGCGTTTGTCAATCGTGTGACAGGTTCTCACCGCTTTAGAAAACCCTCGTATATTACAGCCTTATGGTGCGATCCACTGCAGCTACTGTTTATTGATCAGTAGCAACACGAGAACATTAAGTTACTTTCTTTAACTTAAGAGTTTTTGCAGCGATTTGCTTGTGTTGCTCATCCTTAATAAAATCAGTTAACAAAATAAAATTAATAGAAACTTGAAGCAAAAACCTAGTTGTTCGCGTCGGCTTATAGACAAATTGTTACCCTAATTACTAAGACCACAGCCGGTAACAGCAAAAAAAAAACCGAATTTAACTAAAAAGTTTTTAATTCAAGTATTACAATTCCAAATTATTACAAAAATATATTAAAATTAAGCAACGTTAAGTCGTTCGAACGTTCAACGTTCGAAGTGGGCACGAAAAAGTGCGAATTTCCGCCAAGCACCTGCGCTTGGGGGGACACCGTCACGTGACACGCACGACGCGAGGCGACGACACCTTCCCCGAATCCAGGACTCCCAAGTTGAAGAAAGCGTCGGTAGGCTCGACGACAAATATTATAGTTTACATTAGGTACTTACTTCAGAGTGCGGTATGTAACATCCTGTAAGGAACCATGTTTACAACAGGACATTGTTTGGTTCTGACATATCACGTAATAGGTGCTGCGTCGACTGACTAGCACTCGTAGGTATTTATTATTAAAAGAAAAAAAACCAGTGTGGATTTTCAATACACTCTTGCGTAGTCAAACAAATATCAAAAATAAAGAAAGAACCACGTGTCACTAAAGACGGTTATTTCTGTTCACGCCTAGATAATAAATGAAGTTATTTGAAAATGAAATACTTGAAGCATTTGCGAATGATAATATCTTGGTAGCATTGGATATCGAGAAAGCGTATGAGATGGTCTGGAAGCACAGAGTTCTAAAGTTGTTACAACAAACAGATATTAAAGGAAATACGTTAGCATTCATTAAAAATTTTTTGACTGAAAGAACAATTAAGGTTAGGGTAAACAATGTTTTATCTAAATCTAACCCTATTGAAAATGGTTTGCCTCAAGGCTCAGTTCTTAGTGTGATATTATTCCTGATAGCTATTAATGACGTTTTTTCTAATATTGCTAAGCCAGTAAAAGGTTTTCTTTTTGCTGATAACCTAACTATAACATGTAGCGGTAAAAGTCTCAAACCTACGTTGAAACTCATTCAAAATACTCTAAATCAATTGGTCAGAAAGGTCTGGATTCAAATTCTCAAAATCTAAAACTGAGTTTATTGTTTTTTCTAATAAAAAAAAGAAAATTAAAAATTACACATTAAATTTTAATGAATGTTCAATTAAAGAAGTTAAAACAGTAAAAATTTTGGGATTAACACTGGATACAAAGCTATCATGGAGCTCTCACATAAATAAATTAAAAACCGAGTGTCATAGGAGGTTAAACATAATAAAAATATTGTCATCAACAAAATGGGGGGCTGATCGAAACTGTTTGCTAAATACCTATCGCGCAATAATAAGACAAAAGTTGGATTATGGATCAGTCATTTATGATTCCGCAAAAAGACGTACCTTAAATTCGTTAGAAATCTTACAAAATACAGCTTTTCGACTTAGTATAGGTGCTTTTAAGACTAGCCCTGTTCAAAGCATTTTGGCTGAGGCCGGAGAAACACCATTGCATCTCAGAAGGAAAGAACTTACCATAGTTTATGCAGCAAATATATTGGCTCAACCTGAAAACCCGACGTTTAAAATTTACCCCAAAAAGCCAACTTCCGAATTAGAATATCACTTTCGACCTAGTTTGCCACAACCATTGAGAATCAGAGTAGCAAAATATTTAAATGAAGTAGATCTGGTTATTCCTCCTGTTTTTCACAAAACAATATTTACCTTACCACCTTGGGAAAAGATAGATCTTCCCATTAATTTAAAATTAGCAGAAAATACCAAAGACGATACACCTCAATATATCTACAAAAACTTATTCCACGAAATAAATGATAAATATAAAAATTATAAGAGTTACTATACAGATGGATCAATCATGAATGGTAAATCAGGATGTGCCATTGTGTCTAGAGGTGAAAAGCACCGATACAGACTTTTGGATTGCCACTCGATTTTTAGTTGTGAAGCTATTGCTATACTTAAATCCTTAGAATTAATCCAAAATGAACCAAAATTAAAGAAAGCAGTAATCTATTCCGACTCCAAATCATGTTTGATAGCATTACAAAATATAAAAAACATAGAACCCCTTATCGTAGAAATCAAGCAAAAAATACTAAATCTTATAAAAAATAACTTTCAACTTGAACTAATCTGGATTCCTAGTCACCAAGAAATAGTTGGCGAGAAAGCTGATAGCGAAGCCAAAATTGCAATTAGTATTATTCATGTTGATACATCAGTTAAAGCAAGTCATACCGAAATTTAAAAAATTATGGGATAAACATTGGAAAACAGAAAACACAAGTAGTCTATTTAATATAAGAAAATCTATTTTTGAAAAACCACCAACTACCCTTTCAAACAGAAAAGACCAAGTGGCAATCACTAGACTTCGTATCGGGCACACAAATTTAACTCATATTCATTTAATAATGAAATCTGAAAGAAACAAATGTAACAAATGCGGGCTGGACTTAACTGTGCCTCACCTCTTAGTTGATTGTAATTCGTATGATAGTGTAAAAATTAATTGTAATCTCCCTAATAACTTGAAAGATTGTTTAACTGAAGAAGGATGTACACGAACCCTTAAATTTTTGAAAATAATAGATGTATATAAACAATTGTAAAATACTGTGGTCGCTGATGACCCTTGATGTTAAAAAGCGACCTTAAATAAAACTAAATAAAAATAAAATGAAGTCATTTGTTTTTGCTGTTTTCTTTCGTAATTTATTACGTTGCGTCAGCGAATTCACACAATTTTGTAACCCACGTTTCGTATTCAATAAACCAAAAAACAAAAAAGTTCAAAATTTTATCTAAGTAAAACTGCGTTGCCATTTCACGCTAATAAGTTACAAATGTGCACGTACTTTTTAGCATTCGTTATATCAATGTGATCATTTCTCTATCTCTATCTAGATATAGATATCTCTCAGATAATCTCTTTTACACTAATTCATAATTTATAAAACAGCGAATACAAATTGAATCGTAATTATGAATTTAAAAAAAAAAACAACATGAAAGTAAATGCAGGTAAATTACAACCAAAAACACTTTATTCGCTCAACGCGTATGCATGTTATATAACGTAATAGTAATTTTTGTCAATATTTATAAAGAAAGCTGTTTATTTTCTTAATGGAAAAATGTTTATTTAGTAACATACTTTCATTACATTACTTCTTACTTGCTACTGTAATTGGATGCTCGGAGATATTTTAGTTATTTTGACACGGAATACCTTCCTGAGATGGTTGTCTGCTATGAGATATAAAAAGTAAATTAGATACATACTTCTTTCTAAAAATAAAGAAAATTAAAAACTGAAACGTTGTCGTCCAAAAGGTCCATCTATCGGACAAAGTCTGTAACTGTTTGATTTGGTTACCCGACAAATTAAAAGTATGTTCATGATTGTTGCACTGAATGTGATTGAGATATCTGTTTGACTTGGTCGTGTTACTCGAAATTGTTATTCGGATGAGACATTCACAAGTTTCAATAACGACTGAGTAGCGCAGTGGTTAATAGCCATACCTTATACGCCGGAGGTCTCAGGTTCGCGTCCTGGCCGGGGCACTCATTTGTGTGATGAACATAGATGTTTGTTAATGGGTCATGGTTGTTGATATTTATAAATATACGTATATTTATTCTGGGTTCTCCTCACCAGTTCACTGTATGGTCATCCATAACACGAGCTCTGCTTACTTTGGGGCCATATACAGTAGGTGTGTTTGTCGGGGGATTTATTAATTTATTTGTTTACTAGCGCAGATCTGAGTTAACACATTAAATCGGACTTAGCTAATTTGTATTATTATTGCTATAAGTATAATATAAACAAATATGTTTGTAGAAGTTACTTGTCTCGTAATAATAAATTACTTACTTTTTAAGACGACAATATAATATTTTAAGGTTAAAAGTAGGGGATGAATATTATTTTAATTATAGTTATCGCAACATTTAAAAAGTTTAATTGTTTTAAAATCACATGTATTCACTTCACCATACTTTAGACTAACTGAAGTATGAATAATAAACTTCGTACTCAGTTGAAGTGGAGTTTATTGTGTTAAGATCTCGTCAGGGGCGGGGTAATACCTTCCTATATTGACAACCATAATAATCTCTAGCTCCATCCAATAGCTCCATCCCTTTCAGTTTCTCCGAGTCTGGTGTTATATAACCTTGTACGTGTGTAAACGTCATTTTTTTATAAAATAATGCCAACATAATGTAAAAAAAACGCTTGCACAAGGGTACAGGAGCTGTCATCGACAAAATAAAGAAATGGAAATAGTATAACTAAAGTTGAGCTATTACAAACGTGCGAACTGAGTCATAGATCATTTTTACCAGATCTCTCGCTCACACTTATAGGCATATCGGAACTCTCGCTCGCACTTCTAGTGTTGTGTGTATCCTTTTGACGTAATGTTTTATGACTCAGTTCGCACGTGTGTAATGGCTCAACTATAGAACAACGGCAAATCCAACTTAAGCTTAAGGACAGCAACGCATTACTGTAATCAATAAATATCAATGTTAATAATCAATAACATCTAATATGATGTTTATGGGCTCGGTTGCCAGTTACCATCACGTGGGTCGCTGGCTATGACAAAGAAAAAAACAATTATATTTTGTTTAAACTAATACTGTAATGACTTAATTTTATAGATTCGTAAGGTTGCTTTAGCTTGTATGCGAGATAGAAGTTGTGGTCCCATGTCGATCGCAGACATTTCTGATGAATCAGTTATAATCTTCCAACGGCTTTACTCCACTCGAATTAATGCCAGTGTAACTATTTAGAATAATTTTACTTATAAAGGTTATTTTAATGTAAATTCTATAAAATTAAAGTAACCATTTTTTACATTTTTTAAATCATTTTAAATCATTTGTTTAAAGTTTAAATCATTGTACAATACAATACAAAGCCTATAAAGTTAATGGTTAGTGACGATGAAGATATTCCGCGACGGTTTCTGGTTTTCACTAACCTCTATACTTTTATAAAAGAAACTTTTATCAAAGCATCGTTTTAACTTTAAGTAGGTATGATGAAATATTTTTATCAAAGAAAAACCATCAAAATATCACAACTTTAGTAAACTGTATCTAACAATCTGTAGGAGCTCAACTCATTTATTTTGCAGACCCTACAGAGATGTAGGAATAGGAATAGTCCATACTATTCAGATAATGCACTGAGAAGTGAAAAGAGGATTTGATAAGAAAAGCAAAACTGTTTAGATCATAAGATGTGTATTTATTTCCTCTCTGCAGAAACTAGATGCCAGAATCAATTATAATAACACATTCGTGTTATTAATTAATTGCCATTGTTAGATAAGTATTATTTATTTATAAACAAGAATATTTACAAATAAAAAATTTAAAAAAGAACAACAAGGAAACAAACAGATTTAAAGATAGAGTACAACGACTAGATTACTTTGTATGCACATAGGCTAAAGTAGCCAATAGGCTGGCGAAAATACCGCGCAAAATAAGTTGAAGTTTTAAGGTTCCGAGTTTTATTCAACAATCGCTTGAATAAGGCTTTTTCATAAATATTTATTGTACAGCTGTGCATTTTCTTCACAAGCTTTTGTTCATAGCTATTGGTATACTTATACCATATTATTATAGCAAACATACTTCCTTTGCTTATTTTTCTCTACGCAGTCGAGGCGTGTCTCATACAATAATTATACACATATAATTCTTTTAACATAAACTTGTTTGATTAATATCGAAAATATTTTTATTCCATACTCCATGTAATAAATACCACTAAATGGAAATAGGCATGAAATATAACTTCTGAAAATTCAAGTTTCTAAATTGTTATAGCTTTTATTTTACAAAACATATATTTTAAACAAGTATAAATGTAACAAAATAAATACTTGAGACATTGTCAGTTATATTTATTATATAACATAAGTAACCTATAAACTTATGCTCGAAGAAGATAGTATGCTTTTTATTTTAGAATTTACGATTGAAGAGTCGCTTTATGCTGTCAACTTATACCAAACCACGTGTATTGCATCTCGTACATTAATTAATAATTCCACTTGTGTACATCAAATAAATTATTCTTATTTTATTACAATGTGTGTGATAAAACTTTCGTAAATACGCAAATTTACATAAAAAAACTATTTCTGAATTTATATTTCAATACTTAACGTAGTTAAGGTTTCAAACGGAATAAAAACACCAACTATACAAAAAAAACCTAATAATAAGTATGAACTGAAGGATAACGTTTTTGGCATTTAAAGTGATATATAAAATTATATTTTTAAAACCTTATTTTAACCGTAATTTTAAAGCAAAGCGTTGTTTTATATTTTATTTTAATGTTTAATTTGACAGACACACAACAGACCGGTATTATTTAAGTGGCTTCAGTTGTAGTATTAGGTTGCTGTTGACATGTTCCTAAAATGAAATACGACCTTTTTGGAACCTGTGTCACCTGTTATACTGGCTGAAATTAAAAACGAGAAGAATGTCATTGTTTTGATTAAATCTCCTTTGTCAAGGACTTTTTTTAGTGTAAGGTTTTTTTGAAAAAGGAACAATCAAAAGATTTGGTTCGTGATGATGTAACTTAAGAAGCTTGACTATTGATATCTAGTTTTGATGTAATAAAATATTTTGTTATTTTAACTTCATAATTAAATTAGATTATCAATAAATGTTGAAACTACTTTTAATATTTCAATTGTAGCGTTAAAAATCGTAACGCTAACTCAGTCCACTGGTTTTCAGTAACTTCAAAATCGTTGATTTATCACAGAATAATCAATTCAACTATTAAAAAAATTTATTTTTTTTGTCAACAATAACAGTAAAGTTTGTTTATTGAGCTATCAACAGATAATATTACGAGTATAGATAATATTGCTATTAAACATAGAAATACAGTATATTCACACACAGCTCCAACAATGGTCGATGATCAAATTATTCCACGATTACCTACGTTAGATTACTGTGCTAAAATATCTGAACGTACCCATAAGCAAGCCTGTAGGCAAGACTATTAAACTTTTGAGTTTATTACAAAGGATATACATTCCATAACCTTAATAGCGCCATAAGGCCTTACAAAATACATGTTGCCAGTACTAATAAGTGGGATTACGATTCTTACATAACGCAATGTAACATGTTAACTTACTAAGTTTTACTAAGCTTTTAAATATAATAGATACCCTCGTATTAAATGATGAATATCGACACAATATTGAAGTTAAGTAATATTTTACTAAGCGACCGTATTAAAATCAATTACTTACAGTGATTATACAATTTTACACAATGTCGTATGGTCGTAAACATTTTTTACGAAGTTCTCATTGATATTATCCGTGGTTATTGTCCAAGTAACGCAATATGTTAGTTCATGTGGTGCCAAGGCTGTTCAGTTTTTAACACCTACACTCACTAACCTGTATTCAGCTGTGATGGGAAAAACAAAAAGGTATGAAAGGTCGCACATGTGATGGGCATGGGAACTGTCATTCTTAAATTTATCTGAGTCGATGATCTGATGTTGTTTCAATACCCACATATTGTTTCTTATCGAAAATAGCTAACGTTATTTAATTTTGATGTTGAGAATTGATTGATAATAAGTATGAATCAGTTGCTCTTTTGGTTTGTCTCAAACAGAAGAACATTTATATAGATGTACAGTAGTTTCCTTCAGAAAAATAAATATTATATATAAAAATAAATATAATAATTTCTGGTTTAATAAAATATCACTGTCTTATTATTATCACAGAACCTATGTGTTATTTACTTATTAAAATTAGTACGACCACTCCGCAATCAAATCAGTAAAGATAAGTAATCTTATTTTGTTTAAAATTATTTGAAAAAATACAGTAAGCGTGACTTTACTTTGAGTGAGACTTTACTTTCAAATAGGCCCTCTGTACATTTTTTCTTTGTAGTGCTTACAGAACTAACTCGCATTGGTTTTAAAAGTAAGAAGCTGTAGCAGCTGTCTAACAATGGGCCGGTTGATTTGTAAAGGGCTGCGTAGGAGTGGTTTCATGGTGACAGAGGATTGTGGTTGGTCGCCTCGGAAGCTCGGGTTACTCTGTATCTAATTAGTGAGGGCGAGTTGCAGCTGTTGTTTTACTTTGAAAGTCAATATATAGTCAAGTTGTTGTGTTGGTGGTTTATTTAATATCTTATTTCATGAATTATAATCAAAACAATATATGAAAAAGAATATGGATGTCCTTAAAATTAAAGAGTTATAAAAGCGAATTTCCATATATATATAGCTAGGACATAGTATTTATAAAACAGATTTATAAGATCTGTTGTAACCTTTCACGAATGGCAAGAAGGCTGTATTTTTATATTTAATTTGATATTCAGTTATATTTTAAATCAGGTTAAACTGAATGGCAATATGATTAAAATTTGTCAAAAATATAAGTACTCTATTATACCATGTGCGTGATGGTTTGTGATTGGTTTGATTACCTCTTTATGATGCTTCGATGTTTTTGTATGAACTTATCGTGAGCCTATTTGACACGTTTTATAGCTAACCTTCATTTTTATTAGTTCAACATTTGACAATTAGCCTATTATCTTTTATCCTGTCAGTAATAATAAAAATAATAATAAACGCATCCTCGTACCTACTCCAACGTTTTGTAACCAGAGTACTTGTTGCAAACCTATGTAACAGTTGCATTTACCGACATAAAGTCGAGAACCAAGTCACCTGGATACAAATAATAATACTAAAAAATATATTTTAATAAAAAATAAATGGTATAAGAATGAATATTAATATGTATAACTTGTCAGTTTGAGATCCAGCTATGATAGTTTCATCAAAGTTGGTTAGTTAGTTAATAAATAGATATATATAGATTATGAAGACCATCTACAAATGTAGATCAGTCCCATCTTAAGTTGTTTTTAAAGTAAGCCTTAGATTTTTTTTTTAATACCAAGTAACATATCTAAAATATTTTTTTTCATCTCAAATATAGCAACTATATTTATATATTTTTTTTTATCATATCTTAAATAAGTACTGTCATTCTTTGATCATTAATGATTCTTCTTGTAGTTAAATTATTTTTAATTATTAATATTCAAGTTTTTACCTTCGAAGACATGTCTAAGTTTCTCGGTAGCCTAAAGGCTAGAACGAACAAGTGGAAAGTTAGCGACATAAGCGGGATTTAACCATGCCTAGAATGTGAATTTGTTAAATTTCCAACAAATTTTCGGACATGTTCTGGCTAAATCTTAATCGGTCAATATTATGAAACAAGTTGGTATAATGATTGATAATGACAAGTAATATTCATAACTGGATGCAGATGTACCGACCAGTGTTGCGTGACTATAATAACCACAAAGTTTTGGTCCAGAATAAACAGGAAATGTAACTATAATATGCCTACTACTAAAAACTGTATACAATCTATAAGTTGTCTTTTGAATATTTTACTAAACTTGTGTTGTGTTGCATTAGCTAGTGCAAAGGTATCTTGTGCATTTGTAGTCGACAATACTATAAAATATTTAATTCGACTTTTGTTAAAATTTAAGAAAATATTACGAAGTTTTTGTTACAAAAAACCTAAAATAAGATAGTCTAAAACAGGATCTTTAAAGTAACAGCAGGTTTTTATCGTTATACCTAGTTACACTACCGTTGTACCATCAGTTCTTTCGCAGCCTTCATCATGCATGGTAAAAGGGCCGCATATTCATATTTTCACGTGTTTACAAAGTGAACTACGGCGTAAATAAAATATATATATTTAAAACTTCATAGCTTATTTTGGATACTTTTGAATAAAAACTTACTTTGAATAATCTTCGGATTGAGTTGTTATGCTAGTAGAAATCTTTCGTGTTAGCTGCGCCGGCGACGGGCTATGCTAGTGAACTAAAATAACTGTTAAGTGTCAAATAAGTATTAATAGGAAGATTTTAAAAGCAAAGCAAAAGCATATATCACCAAATCAATGAAACCACTTCTTAGTAAACTATCTTTGTGTATATCTATACATGCTACAATTCAAAATCGCTTAAATTCAAATTGATACACTTTGGTATAAATTAATGACACTTAAGCGTTGAGGTAGTTTTCGTTGTTTAAATATCGAGATTGTTTATAGTATCTATGATTCTAATATTGAAAATTAAAATTTTCCAATGAGTATGCTTCGCAGGGTAATTTTGAAACCGATAACACCAACGATTCAATCTTACAAATTAATTAGTTTAGCAACAGTTATGTCTAAAGAAAAATGATATTATTATGAATTTTTTGATTATTATACATAATTGTTACATAATCGTAAAGTCAAAAACACTTGCGCATGCGAATGAACAGCTCCGTACATTCTCAGCCGTAATTTAAATACTAGTAATTAGTCACTTACAAATCAAGTTTTTTTTTAAGACTACTACGACATTGATGACACAGGTCAAATTTGTACTTATTGATACCAAAATCTGCCTTAATTTACTATAAAACAAATTTAAACTTTACTATTTTGATGTTCGAAATGGAAAGGTTCTAGATTAGTTATTGTTACAGTCATGATTAAATTTTAGAAGTCGACGTAAGTTTTGAAAATTAAATAAATTACCCAATGTCGCTAATGTTTTTTGCAAATCTAATGCTGTAGGTAGATTTCTCACAAAAATATAAAAAATATCGCGTGCTGATAAATAATATGCCATCTCGTATTGAGTTCAAGTAAAAAGGTTACGCAAAATAAATAAATAAACTTTAACATTTGGATTAAGCGTAAAAGTTACATACCTACGGCAAGATAAAATTAAATGGTCACGCGATAACATCAACGTTTTTCTCATTATATTAATATTACCGAATTGTAAAAAACTGATGTTACATACGAACATTTTATTACATCTGCACTTGATAATGTTTTAACGTTTCTCTGAGAATTAATAGAGCGAATCATATTGTTTACAATACGAATCAAAACCTCATTAAAACAGATTTCCTAAATCTAGATAATTTGTTTTATTACTTACTCCATAAATAAACGAAACTTTTATATTTTTATGTCACAGACCTTAAGTCATGCTCAAAAAACACACAGACGATTTTTAATTTGTCTCCTTTTTTGAATTAGGATTAAAACAGCGTAGCTGTCTGCATGTCGACACTTAAGTCCGGTGAAATTTAAAAGGCTAATATGTCCACACTTTGGCTGCACCAACTAAGTGTAGACTTTAGTATATCGACTGTAAACAAAGTTGTCTGAAGGTTTGACTTCCTTGTGAGGATACTTATGAAAGGCTTATTCAAAAGTCTTGTACTTTTCCAACCGTAAGTTTTCAGTGTTAAATTAACTATGTTAAAATAGTCTAGTGTGCTAATTATAATGTCTACTACTAATTGACGACCGATTGGTGTAGTGGTAAGTAGCTTTGCCTCATACGCCGAAGGTCCCAGGTTCGAGTCCTGGCCGGGGCATGCATTTGTGTGATGAACACAGATGTTTGTTCTCGGGTCATGGTTGTTTGTATTTATATATGTATGTTTATTCTGGGATCCCCCCCAGTTCGCTGTATGGTCATCCATAACAGAAGCTCTGCTTACTTTGGGGCCATACAGTTGGTGTGTTTGTCTGGGGATTTATTTATTTTTTTAATTCTCTACTTCATTCTTGTTGGTCTGTATTTAATAAAATACTTATGCCAAATTAATGTATTTTCGGTTTCCTAACTTTATTAAATCAAGTGTTTGCATAGTTATTTTAATAACTTTAAAACTGGTTATCTTTTTCAATCAGTATAACTTGATTACGAGTACATACATACTTCATTCGGTTATAAAGTCAATCATAATTTGTAATCTAATGAACTTCTGTATATATTATTAGAACTTTAATAGTTCAATTCAATAATACCATGATACTTTTAGACCGGCTGAGTGAGTCTAGTTCTCATAATATGAAGATATCTATAACTCGTGGAACACTGATTACAAAGTTGTAAGAAAGATTCCTGTGAGCAGAAATGTTGGGGCAATTTGTGTGATGAACACAGCTATTTGCTCTCGAGTAATGGTATGTATATATATATATATATATATATATACCGTTACTCAACATATATATATATATATATATATATATATATATATATATATATATATATATATATATATATATGAATATTGGATAATATGATAGTCAGACCATTTTAAGATTTCCTTCGGCGGCGTGCTAGACTTCAAATTTATGATGTGAGTACCGTATGTGATGATCTTTGCACAATTTTAACACTTGGCCTGTGTAATAAGCTGGTGAAAACAGTATAACAAGAGTGAGGATTGCGAATAAAGAAGAGGATGATTGCTTGGCTTCGGGTAGATACTTATAGCGTTCTTGGCTATATTTAAAACTGTATAACTTAATAGTATATTACAATAATGTAATATTCCTCATCGTTCGTCTATAAACAATATTAAGCGCACCATCAGGTCTTAAAAGTGTTTTTAAAACACACAACTTTGACCGGTTTTATGCGCCCAAGTGCCATATAGTGGTCGTGTAGGTACCGTACTTTCAATTGTTTCACTAAAACTATTCAAGACCCAATAGAACCGTAGGTAAAATTTGGAAGTGTGCGGATGCAGTGGTAACGGTATTTTGGCCGGGTCAAATGTGTGCCTTATTTAAAATTCAAGTGACATTAAATTCTATGTAGGTACGGTGAGTTATTTACGGATTGTAAAACTATGGGAAAAAGTCTTTGAAAATAGGCTAACAGTTACTTTTAGGGCTGCGTGCTTAAGAGTATCAATGGGTCTGTTAACTTAATGAATAATATAAACTTCATTGAAACCATTTTCTTAAAATTTTAAACTTAAATTTATAAACATTGTATTCAAAATCATACAACTTTTGGATACGTATATTTTGAATTCTGGCATGCAAGGTTCAATCTAATGTTTTCCATTCATATAGGCCCAGGCTAACGGTGACAATGGCTTGGGCGTCTTTCGGTATTTTGTAAGTGCTCCGCATACTATGTGACAACGAAATTACTGGGAATTTATATATTTATATATAATTGGTTAAAAACACTAAATTATGAACAAACAGAAGATTTGCTAAAAACCGTTACTTAATAGTAAATTATTTAATATTTAAACAATATACATATATAGTTAAATATAATGTAATGTACTAATAAAGACATAGTTATAAAAGAGTTATATAAGAAATTGAGTGTGTGTGTGTGTAAATGCGTGCAATTTATTTATTTTAAATAAGAGTAAAATGTTAAGTAATCTACAATGTAAAATACTAATATATAAATATTATTATAATTATATAAAGAGGAAACTATGCACCAATTTAATTCTATACTTGAAACGTCATTCCACATTGAACTCACCATTTTCATTTCAATTAACATACTTACTTGTATAAATAATTATTAAAATTAAAATACAAAACGCCATAAGTTTATAACGTATACATTCCTTAACAATAGTTCGGAGCGTATCATACTGCGTGACGCCAAACTAACCTGAAATATATTGTAATAAGAATCAAACTCAAATAATACTTTGAGTCCTGTCCTTTTTTGATATTGTTACCCACGGTTTGTGTCTAGTCGCGGTATTTAATATTTGTCATGTCGTATTATATCTACCCTACAAAAAATAGTAGATAAAATAAATGTGTATACTTACTATTTTTTACGACAAAGACGTCTGATAATCGATTTTTCAGTGTATAACTACTTGAATTGTATAACGATTGGAAGAGTGGACACCCTTAATACAGGTCTGCGTGCTTAACAAGGGTGTCCCACAACATTGTTAAAAATTGTTTTGTTCATAAATAAAAAGTATTAAAAAAAAGAAAGTATTTAAATTCAAATATAAACCTGCACATACGCTCCCGATTGTATAAGGTGGCCCGCGCTGCATGAAAGCAGTTCCCTTTCTTTTTAATTTTTTGTTTATATGTATAATTAAAATTAAATTCCCCTCAGACCCATAGATTTTCACTATACATTTTGATTTGTATATACTAAGACGTTGACTCTGATGCCGTATTTGTACATTATGGTATATCCATATTTATATGTATATACTACTTACTCGTAAATATAAATTTATATTTTGGAACAGGAAGATTATATTATATATAATACTATTCCAACCGCAACCTTGACGTCGAAATCTGCAATTATAAAAAGAACCAAGCAATGCAGACCTAACATTCCATTCCTATTTAGTAAAATCTGTGTAATTTATCACAAAATCTACAGGTTACAAGATAATTTGCTAATACCTAGAACGTTCACTTCAAACAGTTCGCACTAGCCTTTTAACTGGATTAGGTTTCATCAACTTTTACATATGTCCACATATTTGCTTACATAAATACATTACCTAGTTTAATTGTAAAACAGTCTCTAATTCAATACTTTTGGCATAGATTTTTATGAAGAGATCTACATATAATTAGGGTCAACGAACTCTGGGTAGATGGGTTGTTACCAAAGAGGAAATATTCTAAAGAGGATGCAATCATTGCAATTCCTTGTTATGAATTGCAATATATTGCTAGAGGTGTTTGGATTAGAACGTGCTTTCAGGTATGTAATCAGTTATCGATTATGCTTATTACCTACGTGTTATTTTCTTTGAATGTGTGCTAGGCGAATTTTCAATAATCGTATGATGTGCGATTTTACTGTAATTTTCTTTACGATGACAGTCCGGTGAATACGTTCATTATAACTTCATTCGCTTAGTTCATTTTGCTTTATATATTTTTGGATACAGTAGCGTAATGCCAAGTTAGCAGACGCACGCAATAACACTAATGTATCTCATACATTTTGTTACTCAGAATATAGGTGTCTTCTTGGGATGTTTTTATACTCGGAAAATCTATGGTTTAAGGCAGATAAAGTAGATAATTTCATCTGCAAGTATTATTTTAAGATCACTACTTACACGCCAGTTACTTACTTATATTGTACTACTTGTGTATGTATTTAATTACTTCCTGCGACAAACGTGTTCAAGATATTCACGTATTTAACAAGTCCGCCGGTCTTCCTCTATTAAATACAACTGATGTGTAATTATGACTCATACTACTAGTTCTCACCAATACATAAAAGTAAAAAACCAACTAATTAAGGTACACGACTCCATAAAGGATGCATCCACCGGGACATCACATTGTACTTTCCGAGACATTGTATTTTCAATTCTTCGCAAGCGCGAATCTCACTGATAATTGTTGTCACATAGCAACGATATGCTTAAGCAAAATAAGTTCGCCAGACTTACCATTCGCTTACTATTTTGACACACGATGTCATAAAATAGTAGATTATACACCAGGTGGATGAAACAGTGAATTTATTCTTTACTCAGATCATGCTACAATTGTCAAACTAATAGCAACAGAAAGATGTCCGTCTCTGAATGACACTTAACCTTCCCGAATGCAGAGGTCATCATCACTCGCTGATCCTCTCATAAGCCTCGCTATTTATACATTATGTTCTCACCTCCGTAACGTAAGCACTGGACTGACGCACATGTTTATACGTGTGTCAATAGTTCGACACTGATCGATCAAGCAATACCATTTTGCTGGGAAATAGAAATCAGATACGTCAGTTACTGAAGCATGAATATAACAAGCATAAATACCTTATCTCATGGGAAGACATCTGTTGGTTGTTTCCTTTCGGATAGCATGAAGCAGTGACTCGACTTAATTAGCTTGGCAAAAATGTCGATTTCTTCTCACGTTTACAGATAGTTTTACTATTATTGATAAAGGTACATGGAAAGTTTTCTTTGGTAGTATAGTAAAAATTCTAATCATTTTTCAATTATAGTTGCCTAAGAAAGTTTTCGCAGTAGAAGTGTTTGCAGTGCATCATCTCAAAAATCTACCCTGCATTCATATACATACTGATGTTTTTGTAGAGAAAATCAAAGCTTTTATTGTTATTATACAAGTTAGACATTTAAGCTATTTAATGACTAAACTGTTCTATAACCTAACCATTTTTTTTTTTTTTTTTGCGGGGGGAAAATGCTTTACGCATACCACCCGGGCGCAGGGGGCACCCGAGTGGTTATGTGGGACTCCCGTATAGGCTAATGAGACCCCACGGTATACCCACTAAAAACCCCCCCATCTTCCTCCTCGCCGCCTCGTGACGGGGCCACGGGAACGCTCTCGCACACATCCGCGACCCCGCACACATAGCGGCTCCATCCAGACAGCCCGAAGGCCCTCCACGATGGGCGCACCAGATGGTAAGGTGCGCCTCCCCCCTCGGCCTCCACCAGTACTGTAGCAGACTCCCCCTAAGTCTGCTACTAGGAGACCATGGGTACCAGATAACTGGTACCCGGTGGCAGATCGGGTCTGTGGTTCTGCCACCGACCACACCTCGGCCGCAGAGGATAGGGCAAGCGGCGCACCGCAATACCGACATGCCTCTTCCTCTGCGGCCCCACCAGTGCCGTTTCCGCGGAACGGCCCCGCCGGCTCGCAGGGGGTAGGGAGAGTGGCGCACCGTGATACCAACACGCCTCTCCCCCTGCGATCCCTCCACGGCCGCAGAAGATAGGGAGAACGGCGCACCGTGATACCGGCACTCCTCTTCTTCTGCGGTCCCACCTCCAAGCGCGTCCTCAGCAGACTTCCTCAGCCCACTGGGAGCGCCCTCCTCGGGCCAGCCGGCGGCCCCAACAGGCCGGCCCTGGTTGCCTCTTAGTTCACCGTGGGTGACCAGTCCACGGCTACTAAGCCCCCCCGCCACGACAAGGCGGGCAACCATCGGGGGGGTCTATAACCTAACCTAACCTAACCTAACTGAAGCCATACTATAGTAAATATATGTGCGAACTGAAAGCAAAGCTGTGTAATAATTATTTGTGTAAGCTTATGAAATAGGTGAGAATAACGGTCAATATTAATGCTCCGTCTATACGTCTTTGATCATAGCCAATCATAGGTAACATATTTATTATGTCAATGTCGCTCATAAATTGTTATATAATATTATTTCAGATCGATCTTCCATCTCGTTTACTTTATTATATTGCCTTGTTTTGTACACCAATTGTCCTGTATTCGAACAATAATATGGACAAACATACGGGACACGCACAATTACATTCAAACTATAGTTTACATATTTCACTTTTCCTTTAGTTATTTCTGACAACGTGTATGTAGCATTTCAGGATGAGCGGTGGAATAGTTATTGCGTGAATACATAACAAACAAGCATACTCACAATCACATTTATAATATTATTTAAGGTTAAACTCAAAGCAAATTACGACTGGGTCAGTATTATCACCTGTCAACGCAAACGACTGCCCGCAAGCAACACACTAACCACAAATAAATTTGACATGTTGTTTATTTATGCTCCATAGAACGTGTTGGTAAATATACTTTCATTCATATGTACTTACAAATACCAATATGCTTTCTAACACTTATTTGCTGGTTAAAGTTGAACAAATACAACATTGCGGTCACAACTTATTGTTACGAAGAGTAACAAAATCGTTTAATGCAATCAATATTCAGTTGGTTTTGACTGAACAATTCAGCTTCTCGTCTTGATACACTTTTTTTTTCAAAAATTTTCATTTTAAAAGTTCGCAAATCAAAATTGCCCTAACCGTAACTAACTGGCGAGACATTGCTGATTAATTTTCCACAAAGGTTTTTTTGTTGTCTATTGTTGGTCGGAATTGTCCTCTGTGACATAAGATGACCGTGCTTTAATCATTAGTAATTTTAATTATACCCAGGTTACATGCGCTTACGCAAGGCACTTAGAGCAATAAAATAAAGAAACTATTGTTATTCCGTTACGAGACAAATGGAGCAGTTTTTATTTATGAATGACCATTTGTTATTATGATATAATAAATAGTTCGTCGAGCTTTACATTTATTATCGGCTATTGATGGGACATTCGATTAGGTGTACGAGTTCTGAATCTAATAGTTTGTTACGTAAAATAATTTAAAGAATAGGAAGTTAATAGAGTTTTAGGGAAGTTAATGTTTATCGCTTTCGTTATCTTACTAGAATATCGTTCTCTATTCAGAAATATTTGGTTTATAACCTCGACGCTATCCGTTGTAGAAAATAATTTCGATTTGGTAAGGCTCTCTAGATAGTATTACTTAAAGATACGAATCAACTTTTCAAATTCATATTTATTTTCAAAGTGGAAATTTTTTGCGGAAATTGACGTCTACCACCTTTCGGAAATACCTTCGAGAAGAAGAACTAGCAAGATACTAACTTTTCAGTTTGGTTAGGCATTTTGCTTTAAAGTTACTTAATACCTACATGCCACCATGTCTTTTTAGGATCAGCACTATTGAAACCGAAAATACTATAGTTACTTATTTACCTATTTAAGATAATAAAAGATTCAGACATTTTTGAACAAATGTTCCTAAAGTTTTAGAAATAGCCAATTTTGAATTTTACCCATCGTATTGCAACTTTAACTTACATTTAGAAAGAATAGAAACCTTGAATTCTTGTGGTCTGGAGACGCGTTTTGTTTGTAAAGTGAATGAAAACCCTGTTACTTTCTAACGAGACTTTCTTAGAATTGACAACGCGGAGATAGCTTGTATTAAGACACAAATTGCAGAACTTGTAACTGGACTTGGAATGCAATAAAGTAGGCCAGCTATTGTCAAATTGCCAAATCTCCTCGATTCGGATTTCATCGAAAGGTTAAAAAAGGCGGATTAAAAATGAAAATGATTGAAATATATTTTTTATTTCTACCACTCGTAGATTACAGCTCTCATATCCACCCTAAGCAGTGGGCCAATGAGGAAGGCCAGTCCTACTACATACTGGCTCTTAGCTCTTGTTCAAAAACAAACCTTTCCATACATAACTAACTCAGTTATTCAATAAACAATTTTAAACTAATATCGTAGCCAAACCTGACTAACAGCTTTGTGCCTTAAAACTTTCCGATACACATAAAGTATGGCGTCTCGGTGTTAGTTTTACTAAGAGTTATTCGCTCTTAGTTAGTTCTAAAAGGAAATACCGTCGGTTTATAACTCATTATTTTAGCTTAAAACCTATCAAAAGCTACATACCTGTCCGGTCCGCTTTCCAAGTAAAGAGTTCCATGTAACTGTATTCTAAGCGCCATCAAATGACACTTTCGTTGTATAAAGGATTACGGGGTTCAGCCACGTTCAGCTATTGGTAGGTAGCTGTTCTTTAGAAGTAACGTTTTATAGTTGTTTTTATTGGTCTTAATATAGTATAAATTCAACTTTACTCATATTACTAATTGAGAATAAAGCTCAGATTCCTTTTCACTTTTAAATGAGTAAATATAAGAAAATATTATTGAAAAATATCACACACATAGTAAACATTGTTATATTTCATTTTTCTTTTATAAATTACAACAAAATACTAAAGAATCCTTGGCCATAAGTAAGGTGTAAAAAATTAAGCTCGATACTCGAACTAAAATTTAAATAGAATTCGCAGCAGTAAAGCCAGATAACCAAAAAATGTTGAAGCTTAGTGTGTATGATGTTTTATTATTTATAATGATTTTTATTAGAGGCGATCTGTTATGGCCTTTCAGTTTTAGATCTTCTATGAAAATATTTATAACTTTTTCCTTCAGCGAAGTTTTGTAGAATGTTTAAATATTCAAATGAGTACAAGGTACTCACAATACACTTTCTTTAAATGCATTTTTAATAACCTACTTAATTTAACAGTTGCGCCTACTTCATAGTAGAGAATCCCTTTAGTTTGCAACTGGCAAATACGCACTTAAGCAACAAAGATATGAGATGAGATAATTTCGTTACTACAGATTAATTTCTGTTTTGTTTATTTTATTTTCACAGAGTCGACAGCAGTAAGTGTTAATTTAAAATTGTTTGTATTTAAATTCTTAAACATACTGCCAACATTTTAAAACTTATCTTAGGTATACTGTAGAAAATGAGAGAGATTTTTTTTACATTTTAGTATTAAGAAAGCTAATTTAAACAAAAAGCAAATGCAGAAAGAAAATTAACAAAGGAAATTAAGATTAACTAATATGACATATAAATAATAATTACAGCACGTGACATGTGTATTTGTGTGTCTGTGTGTGTTAAGATTATTATACTCGTTTGTATGTAAGTGTGCGTTCAAGTATTACCGGTATAGAAGTTTAAAATATGTAAACTTATTTAATAAATTTAGTTTTATTTATTTATTTGGGAAACATACAACTATTTAATGTAGTTAAGTTAATTAATAATGAGTAACACAAAAGTCACTAGAGTTTCCACTGTTAAAATATTACATAAATCCAATAATAAGAATACAACAATAATAAAACATATAATACAATTCAAATATTTAAAAAAAAATTTATACTATGAAAAAAATTAAAATTTAAAGTTAAATGTCAAGTATATCTCTTAATTTCTCTTGGATAAGGCCCATTGCGTGAAAATTTGGAGTGTAGCAGCGAAGTATTTGGCATATTACCGAAGTTTTGGCATAAATTGAATGGTCAGTAAGAAGTATAAGAGAGTGGAATGTCTAGTTTTCACCTAGTTAGTGTTCTGAGTTGTAAGACCTGCGAGGTTAGCTCTGGGTTTTCAACGCTATTCTTACTTGTCATGTAGGCATAGCATCTGCAGCAAGGGCCTCTATCTTTCAGTGAGTAGGTCGGTGACTGTAATGAATCCAGATTCAATAAGCTACGAGAGGTTTCGAAAAAGATTCTTAGACTGACATCATACTCTTCAACATCACTTTCCATCAGGTCTGATGGATAACAATTCACAATAAAAATAAATAGTTATAATACATAATTTAGGTAACTTTGTTTGTAATTTGCGTTTTTAAACGATTTCAAATGAAATACTTAGTATTATTACCAATTCTTTCATTCATAATAATAATATGTCTGTTTCTCTTCTACTATCAAGAAATTTATTGAAAATACCACAAAATTTGCATAAAGTTATTCTAAAGCACGCCTATAATGTAACCATGAATTTCGGTGAGGTTGTATGACATAGTTTGTATTTTTTCAGTTCTATGTCTTTAGAAATAGCCCCTGGAATACCTACAATACAATAAATATTACATATAAATCGGACACTAGCTTGGTAATACAACGGTAATAAGATCCGCGCAGTACTACGGGGCGTCCCGTTCGAGCTCGCGAACGATGAAATCCTTGAGGACCTTAAGTCCCAGGGATTCCCGGCTGAAGCAGTGCACAAGGTGCACTCCAACCGCGGTAGGCGTTTTCCGTTAGCATTAATTATTCTATCCAATACTCCCAACTCGAGGGAGATCTTCAGAGAGGCTCGCACAATCTGCGGACTTTCGAATATCTCCGTCGAGCGTCCCAACCCCCGCGGCTTCCCACTTCAACGTAGGCCCGTGGTTCTTTGTACTGAGATTTATTCATTACAACTGTCACACGTAGAACAATTTGATATTCTTATGAGTGCTAATATTTTACCAGAACAAACCCCCATTTATTAAACAATGTTATGTGATAGCAAAAAAATAGCAGGTTTATTGCTATTATATTATTGCTATATTATACATATTTATTGAACGAAATTAATAATTAGTTACTTCTATAATTAAAGTTACTACTAATTAAATTATATAAGCGAAAATTTACAAAAACTGTGTAATGTAAATCTAATCACTACATAATGTTAATGTGATGATCAAATTGGAAACTTTTTGTTCTAATTTTTTTTTAATTTGCCCTAGAAGACTATAAAATTTGATTGCCAAAGGATTTGTTATAGAATTTTCTGTATTTATTTCGACCATTTACTAGGTATGTTTAATATTATGATGAACATAAACTCGTAGAACCTATCTGAGTAACTTATCTAGAATAAAATCAGCAACATCAAATACGTAAACATTAAGACTTTAAAAAACATTAAGACTTCTAGGTTTAAACTATCTTCCGGAAGTCGAAAATTAAAATGGCACATCACAATCTTGTTTTAGAGAAAAATAAATACGTTAAACGGACTTAAAATTTTGTTTTATTGGTGTATTGAACTTGACATCATGGTCGCGAGTCGTGACAGGTAGAAATGATGTCACCGTTATATTAGATATAATCTGTCATTTATAATTCTAATGTGATGGAAAATTTACATGCTAAGATGTTAAATAAAATTCTGATGTAGCGTCATGTTTTATGGCCAGGTTGGAAATGTGAAAATTAAATGGAAATTTATTATTATTGAAAGTTATAAAATACATTTAACGCCTAGGCAAACATTCGTTAAATTAGTAGATTGTATTCTATTCGCATCTGACTTCGGTTAGTGTTTGATAACTGTATATCATTCTTTAAAAGTTTCGCCTTAACCTTTTCACGAGCAATTCTTTACATTCTCGATTCAAATATTCTATTCGGCCAGGCGTGAGTGACGTAATGTAAATTCGAAACGGAACAGTTAGATTTACGTTAGTTATTCAAGATTTACGACTAGCTGATTATGGCAATGAAAACTTGAAAAATAATATCTTGGTCACAACTGATTAATCTTATTAATTGTTACCAGTACTTTTCCAACGGAATATTAATAAAGGAAACTTTAATCATGTAGATAGTTTCTAACATGTGAAACTTAAATGATAACGTTTTAAATACAAAGTCTATCAAGATAAACCTCATCGTATTTTAATCCTACTTTGAAATCAAATTTAAAAAATTAAACAATATACATGAAATTGAATATTTAACACCAACAATCGCTGTACTAATCAAACATGATCTATAAATCTTTAATCATAACAGCAGGCGGCAGTCTGTCGGCCAATGGAGCGTCCCTAGTCGCGCCGCGCGTCGATATCCTGCGCCTGCGTCATGCGGTAGTCCATTGTCCGCATGCGCGAGGGAAACAATCCTGCGACACTCGTCCTCAGTCGCATTATTGCTTGACCACTCGATATCTTTTGTCTGACATTGAACGCCGCGCGACCGACCGGTTGATTGCGCCAGTTATTTGCGTTCGGCAAACGTGAATACTCGCCTCATTACAAAATCCTTAAACTAGTCAGCTGGTGCCGTGCCTGTGCTTACAGAAAATGTTTATAGTGTCTTGTGATATGGTTTTTTAAACATGGATGTGACAAAGAATAAAATGGGACGTGAGTTCGAAGAAGATGACTTCGGATCCCGAAGGAACATGCTCGATGGTGAGAATCTTGGCTTCTTAATTGTATGCATAATTAGTTAAGTAAACCAGTGCCAATGCAATGAATTAGCGAGCTTGGAGATTGCAAAAAGTGACAGATAACTTACGAAGGTTGTTTGTCGGTTAGTTACTAAGAAGTCTTGTATTGATTTTTGCGTATGACATAGAATCTCTAGACAGGCGTCTGTTTACTATTTGTGCAAGATAATACGAGAGAATCAATTTGTCTTAGCAACATAGCTTGCGTAACAACGCGTACATTAATACTTGATTATTACGACACTAATTAAGATAATGAAATAAAGTCCAGCTTCTCGGAGATAAACAATATTTCGATAATTCGTTTAACCGAACATGCCTAATATGAATAACTCAAAATCTTAAATTATTTTGATTCACAAAATAAGGTTAACGATAAGATAGTCTTGATCTTGTAATTCAGGCACATGCCTGTGGTATAATTTGTTGTGAACTTAATATTGTTAACCAGCAGTAGATACCTACTGGTTAGCTTGCAACTTACGTAGTAACCCGTTTCAATTAATAATTTTGTGATCCTATTTTACTCATATTTTTTTTATATTTCGAATAGTAAACAGTAATACATTTGAATTTTACAATGGTAACATCTTAAATTATTAATTAATGAAGCACTGTCCATAGATTAGTTGCAAATTATGATGATTCATCGTTTAGTATCGTTGAGTGTAGTATCGGTAATTAATTTTAAAGTACAAACTCGTGTAAACTGAACCAAACTCGTATGTAAAAAAACCAAATCAGTTTAAAAACTACTTAGTTCGTAGCATCCGCAACGAAAAAAGCAGCAACTTCCTCAATGCATAAAACCAGATAATTAACAATAACTGCCAAAACTTGAATTGCATGTATTTGACAACCTGTTGCCTTAAAAAAACATGGCTTCTTCACAGATGAGTCACAAGTCACAAAACCGATACATCAGCTTGAGAACCGATCCATCTAAATATTCACACCAAATAATGCAAACCATACCCCATTGTTTTAAAGTTTATAATATAAACAACTTTTTTGCGTACGTAGGGCCAGATGTTACTTTTTGGTACTAGCTGGTAGGATTGACCATGGAACGTGTCACGCAGTACATTCACCCTTTTGTGACTTTTAAGGGTTCGAAAATCGATATTTTTTTACAAAGGACAAAGTTGTAAACCCCTCTTCTAAAACACTGGGGTAACCACCTTGTATTTTTAAAATTGTTTAATATTTCCATAAAAACGTTAAGTTGGTTACACGTAAAAACCATATCTTTGTAATCATAACCTGCCCGCTTATAGGAAGACGTACCCACTTATTTAATTAATTGGCATTTTATGCTGTTATATAATTATCATTTTAGCAATTTTATGCTAGCTGTAAATGTAGTAAATAAGTCGCTCTAAATGTAGTAATAAGTTCCGAAGCAAGATTGCATTATTTCAGGTTCCCTATTTGTTTGTTCATTAATTACCCCAGTGTCTTCTTATGCAAAAATAATATAATAATATTTTATAAGTAAATAAAATTAAAAAGTTTGTAATTTTTTCGTAAGACAATAAAAACAAATAAATAAAGCCACCCGAAAGTTTCAACCTAAGCACATTACGTACTAACGAAGAAAGTGATTATTTACTAATTTCAGCAATTACTAATTGTCGCATTGAATTAGCAGCATGAGAACAATGCAGCGTGCGTACTCATGTTAACAGCCACAGATCCATTTACATTGTAACGTGACCTAATTTTGTTTGTCTCTTAATTACTTGGATGTTATTACAAAAGCGGACCAAGAAATGTCCCAATTTATAAACAGAAATGATTAACAAATCATCTATTTTATGTTTTTATTATTGTAGGCTATTCCGAGAATTTGCTAATGTGAAAATAGTTATTATAGGAATAAAAATATCGTATTAAGACTAATGTCATAACAAATTTGATGCCGATTAATGCCATATAATTTAGAAGGGGCGAAGAAATGGAAATTATCATTAATACATAGCGTATTTTATTTTAAAAGTCTCATCAAGCTTCCTTACACATGACACATGACACTAAAACCTTTATTTTAATACTGAAATTCAATTACACAGCAGTTAAGCAACATTCACAAACTGAAACAAGTTCATATTTAAATAAAAACTTCGCTATCTGCAACATACTTATGTAATGACAGATTTGTAAAAAAAAAGAATTAACCTCATTTAGATAAATATTAAGATTTTGACTTTTAAAACTAGAATGTTTCTGATGAATGAAATTAATTATTTCTTTCTTTGCTCAAATAGCAAACTGTTATGCAGCTGGAAACAGGTTATTAACAAATGCTTCTAAAAATTTTACTTTACATTTTTTAGTACTGTCTTACCAATTTACAATTTACAAACTATCTTACAAATATTGGTATACATTATGAATATTCATTACAGAAGTTTAATGATGATATTTATGTATGTAGATATGTATGTATATATGTATTTGTCTACTATGTTACTTCAATACCTTGCTAAAATGCACTACCCAACAGTAATTCTAGTTAATTTATAAATTTCAGGTTTGCCGGGAAGAGATTACTCTTTTAGCGATAAGGCCGCCCACATTGTCATTCTCATTTTGTTGTAGTTTTAATCTAAGTGTATTTTAATTTTGTAACTGGTTTGGCAATAAAGTGTATTATTATTAGATATTATTTAGTCTCGCTTAAAATAATGTCGCTTAAGTTGATGCGTTCGATCTAGAAGTTATCTTTTTACCTCCAAATTCTATTCTTAACAATTTTTTTTATGATAACTGATACTCAAAGCCGTTTCCTTTATTTCAAAATTTGTACATATATGTTTGTAGTACCTATGCTTCTTCATGGTATACATCGATGTCTTACGTTTTCTAAGGGACAGTTTGAAATTCGAATTGTTACAAGTTCACTAATCAACTCAGTCAATTTATCACAAGCTTTATGCATTTATTAAATTCGCGTGTATTATGAAAATAATTATTGTTGTCTTGCGTTAGGGGAAAGAGGTAACAAATAAAGAATTCGTCATTTTTACCAATAGTTAAAATCACGCTCTGTATTTCCTAAATAGCATAATTCTAGAGCCAAATCCAGCGAATGAAAATACTATTACGCTTGATCTAAGCCATTTATGCTATTTGCAAATAATGTTTTTGTTACTACCCTACCTAACTAACGCAATTTAAAGTACACTTCGAAATAGAGCCAAACTATTACAATACTGTAGAATAACTGTAAATCAATATTCCGTATTGAAAATCGAAATCTAAAATAGTAAATAAAACTCCTAGACTAACACACCAACTGTACGGCCCCAAAGTAAGCAGAACTTGTGTTATGGATGACCATGCAGTGAACTGGGGGGATACATGAAAAAAACATACAACCATGACCTGAGAATAAATATCGTACAAATAAATGCCCCGACCAGGACTCGAACTTGGGCTACTACCACACTCGGACGTCAAATAGGAAAACGATAAAAAGTTGTATAAAACACGATCACCTAAGCATATTATGGGGGTGGATTGAAAAGTTCGCGGCCTAACTATAGCACCTCAAATACCTTCACAAAAAACACTTAACTCCAAAGCAGATTCATGAAGATATGGTGGCTACTTTAGGAACGTCTGCTCCGTCGTATACAATGATAAAAATGTGGACGGCTGAATTAAAACGTGGACGAGAGAGCATCAAAGATGACCCCCGCTCTGGACGGCCTTCTACAGCTATGACTTCGGAAAACATCAAAAAAATATGTAATCTCATCATAGGAGACAGAAGATTGAAGGTATGTGAGATAGCTGAAGCTCTAGGGATTTCATATGAACGTACACAAAACATGATTGTTAACGAATTAGGGTTCCACAAGGTGTCTGCAAGATGGGTTCTGCGGCTCCTTTCTGTTGAACAGAAACGAACTCGGCTCACGATTTCTAGAGACTGTTTAGAGCTTTTTAAGCTGATCCAAACGAATTTTTGGCAAAGTTTGTTACTATGGACGAAACATGGGTTCATCACTATACTCCTGAATCCAAACAACAATCCAAACAATGGAAGAGACCCGGATCTCCGACCCCCAAGAAAGCCAAGGTGTGTTTTTCAGTAAACAAGGTAATGGCAACGGTTTTCTAGGATTCTAAGGGTGTCATCTTGGTTGATTACTTAGAAAGAGGTCAAACTATAAATTCTGCATATTACGTCGTTTACGCGAAGAAATATAGTATAAAAGACCAGGATTGTTGACCAAGAAAGTTTTGTTTCATCAGGACAATGGTCGTGTTCTCACATGTGCAGCATCGATGGCTCAAATAGTTAATTGTGGTTTCGAAATGCTTCGTCATCCCCCTTATTCACCTGACTTGGCACCTTCTGGCATCCACCTATTTCCAAAACTAAAAAAACACTTAAGTAGAAATTTTCTACCAATAAGGAGGTCAAAGTGGCCGTAAATGCCTTTTTTTAGGACCTTGACGAGACCTTCTATTTAAATGGGATCAAGGCTTTGGAGGACCGCTGGACTTATCTGCGGTTTACATGTATTAGTAGTTAAGTTGGTAACTAAATTTTAACTAAATTTTAAGTTACTACATGTCACTTGTGTGTCCAAACGGATTAAGTAGTTAAGTTCATAAGTTCAATGAAGATGAGCAGTGATGAATCTCAAGGAATTCGTCAATTCTGTACTTAGATATATAGTAAATGTGATTTTGGACAAATTCAGAGAAGAATTTTATTCAGAAATTAAAAACTTTACAAGAATATGTTTTTTTCTAAATTTTTATTCTACAAGCATATCTATTTTAAATATTCTTCAACAAATTTTAAAGTTGAAACTAAACTCCACTCCGACATTTAAAAAAGAGTAAACGTGAAATAAATAGTAGCTCTTGCCGCCACCGGCTTTGTCAACTTATGCACTGAACTAAAAAATCACGTCCAAACTTGTTATTGAGAAGCCCCGCTCACCCACTTATATGAAAAATAGAACGAATCCTAATCTACTTAATCACTTGCGTACTAAATTTTAAGTTGCCACTTGTCACTTAACTGACTGTTAACACGCAACTTTTAACTTAAAATTTAGTTAAAATTTAGTTACCAACTTAACCACTTAACGCGTGTAAACCGGCTATAAGTGCTGTGACCTAGGAGGAGAGTATGTAGAAAAACAAATATAAAAAATTGCATTACTGCTGTGTCTTCTTATTTAGGCCGCAAACTTTTCAATCCACCTTCGTACATATACAGAATCAATATTTATAGCAATAGCAGTTAAAAAACTGCCACAGGGTTTACATTTTTTTTTAAATAAAAAAGCACTATAATTTGAAAAATACATGACTGAATTTTTTTTCATATTTTTCTGATAACTGTTATGACCTAGCCTATCACCCGGTTTCGGCTTGACGTCGACCTTTGGGACACCCTGTATATGACCTCATCGCGAATTTGGGTAACCTTTGATACATGCCGCGGCACGGTGTTGATTTGTATGTAGAGCACCCGTACGGAACCTAAATAAATCCTATGCATATAAGTACCCAGATTTTAACTTTAATATTGGGACTAAGAATTTTTTTCTGAAGTGTTCTTTTCATGGAGCATAGTGGTCTTCATTTTGAAAACTTTTTAGGATTAAAATGAATATTATTATGTTTAAATATTATACAATGAAGGTGCTTAAATCAACCTTAATTTAAATTTACATTTTTTACGTACGTAATTCCCTACAGTTTTGAAAGGCATCATTTTCGAATATAGGCATGTAAAACTTAAAAATATTGTTTATTTAATTTATAAACGTTTAATTTAAAAAGGTTTAAGTTTTTACTTTCAATTTAGAAAGAGGTGGTAAGCGTGAAGTGTATTAATGACGCAAATGATAACAAAATGTGATTGCAATACTTAATAAGTTTTGAACATTAAGTTCTTGTTAATTAATAAACAGTTTTTTATTATTTGCTTACTTGATTATTTTTTCGATTTTGCTAAGTTATGTAACAAAATTTTCCGTGATCCTTAAAGTGCCCTAGAAATTGTATACTTGAACTATTCTAAGATAGATGTGGCGTCCAATGATCAATTTTCGTATCATCTCTTTGTTTCATAACCTGACTTTTGGCAACTGTTGCTAGTATATTAATTTAAATTATATTATTATAACTTATATTCTTCCTTTGAAAATCCATGCATTACTATAAATGGATTCAACATGACAAATTGTCCTTTATGTTGTAACTTTTTAAAGCTTAACATAACAAAACGCGAAAAATATCTTCGATACAAAGCGAGTTTAATGCACCTTACGGGTTCAGAGAAAACACACGACAGTCAGATGTTATCTTCTTGGCGTCGCCGGCGCACATCGAATGGAGAAACCGTACGGTTTTCAATGCCATGGTCCAATGAGGAGGCTGGTAAAGATGTGCGAGAAATTAGCTGATTGATTATGATAATTAGAATTTGCTAATGCACCAATTGAGGTGCTTGTATGGAGCCGGATTCAAATTTCTGTAAAAACGAAATAAATATTTACTCAGTTCTTGATAATGTTTATTATTAAATAGGGGATTTGTGGGTCACTATAACAAATAAACAACCTAATAGTAGAATTAGCAAAATTAATATCTGCGCAATTTATTTATGTAACAAAAAAGGGGCTTTTCCTTCAATTCCCAATTAAAACATTTTGCTGACAAATTTTCAAATATTGTAAATTCATGATTTGTGATGGAAACTCTCTTACACCTTCAGGTATAAATGGTGAAGCCCAAGTATATTTTCTTGACACATTAATTGAATGCAATCTCTCACAATTTAATACGTATAGCAACCTAAATAATCTCTTATCAGATTTAATATTTAGTAATTCAGACTTGGTAGCATCCAGCTGCACTGATCCGCTAGTGCCTGAAGATCCTCATCACAAACCATTGAATGTCTATCTCAAGTTTGAATCACCAAAACACCTTGAAACCAATCCCAGAGAAAAATATTTTCACAACTTAGGGGACTATGAAATAGTTAATAACTGTTTAAAATGATATTATCTAGGAGGAGTGCTTAAGTAATATTTTATTACAAACTGCGGTCAATCACTTCTACGAATGCCTTTATTCAATAATTAATAAATATATACCACAAAAACTATATTCCCCTCGAAGTACCCGCCATGGTACACATCATCGCTTAAAAAACTCGAAGTAAGCAATTACAGTCCCACATCAAAAATCAGTATTTTTGCTAAAGTATTAGAGCGATTCATAAACAAGTCCAAAGTACACTATCAACCTTTTTTATCCACTAGTGTTGCTCGTTTCTCCAGAATAGGTCTACTACGTCGAATTTACTATTATTCTGTGAATACACCACATCAAACATCGACGCTGGAGGCCAGGTAGATTGTATTTTCACTGACTTCAGCAAAGCATTTGATCGGATTGACCACATGCTGCTGTTAAAAAAGATTTTATCAGCAGAAATCACGGCAATCTATTCCGTTGGTTCAGCTCGTATATAGAGACTCGATCTCAAGCTGTAGCTGTGAATGGATACTAATCTGACTGGGTTACACTTCCCTCAGGCATTCCACAAGGAAGTTTAATAGCGCCGTTACTTTTTAACGTCTGTATCAACGATATAGGTAACTGTTTTAGATATAGCAAACTATATGAAAATATTTCAGCAAATAGGTCTCAGTGACAGTCACAATCTACAACAGGATTTAGATCGGGTTCAACAATATTGTTGTGAAAACAGACTGAACCTCAATATTAGTAAATCCTACAGCATAAATTTTACACGAAAAACTTAAAACAAAATAGATAATACATATACATACTCCAATATGGAACCCTCAATATGAAGTTAAACGACTTGAAAATATTCAACGAAAGTTTCTTAGAATTATCCATTATAGGTGTAAAAGTTATCAAAACAACAATGAAGCAAGATGCAAAAAGCACCGTATATTACCTCTTACACTGAGAAGAAACATATCTGATGCTATTGCTTTTCAAAATAGCACAATATATAAGATAGACTCACCTGATCTTTTATCTTATATTTATTAATTAATATTCGTATCCCAAATTATAAAAAGTGCAAGCTGCTACACAGTCCTCACTGTGCAACTAACAAAACGCGTGCTTCATTCGAAGTGCAAATTCCGTCAACAATTTAGTAGATGAGCACGAGTTAGACATTTTCAACACTACACCAGAAAATGTTTCCATCACATTGGCTAAGAATTGGTTTGACGCGATTCCTTGCTACCGCTTTTTTGCTATATATTCTATATTTATTTTGATGATTGCTGTGTTGCTAAAACTTTTGTATTAAATGGGCAGGTAGGTGTCGTTCGTTCATACACTGTAGGTACATAGTTAACTAAATGCGAAAACTGCGTAAATGTGTACTGTGTTATTGATGTTTGTTCTATACCAGTTAAAGTTACTGTTAAGTTTTCCAAATAAATTAAAATAAATTAAATAAAAAATAAAAATGCTGGAAATGTGTTGATCATTCTATGATGTCATTTTATGATGATTAAATGTAATATAAACACAAAATAAAAAATGTAAAAACTTACAAATATTGACAGTATCGACTATTATTCACAACGAATTTCTAATATTACAAAATCATATCACATATAGTTAATCTACTATAAATATAGCTTTGTGCAAATCAGCCACGAAGATGCGCCTTTTTTCAGCTCACTCTTTTTTGGTTTATTCAATGTAGTGTGACCATGGACCAAAAAGAAGTGGGGCTTTTCTTCGTAGATGGTACTTACTGTGCCTAGGCAACATCAAATTGCAAATGGCAGTTTCCCTGCAAACAGGTCGTCAGACACAGTCAGTCTCTCTGACACAAATACCGCAGCATACAATGACCTAACTTCACATAATTGATGATAATAATCGTATTGTCGTCATTTCCATTAGTTAGACGAACAATAAATTAATCAATCTAAATATTTTGTTCCATTTACTTACACGAAAGAAATGAGGTATTTATTTATTTAATAATTTATGTACACACAGAAAAAATTCTAATAGAAATTTCTACCAGCAGACCTATACTGGAGAAAGTAGTACAGAACAAATTTAGTGTGTACATTTAAATAATGTATATTTAAATAATATAAAGTAAAATGCAATACAATAAATAGGTAATCATAAAATAAACATAAAGTTATCCTTAAACCCATAAATAAAATTCAAATACTTATATACATGCATGCATTTATAAAACATGTAGAAAATAGGAGTGTGGCGCTAATATGTAGCTCCCGCCTGTTGCATCTTCTCCTGCCAAGTAAGTAAACGAAACGTCAATAAGGTTGATTTTAATGTAAAAATACGTCGCGATTTGTAATTCGTTTTTGTCGTCGAAATCGGTGCATAACAATGTCGTGATCAATATATACTTAGATATAAAGAGGCAACTACTGCCATCAGTTATTAGACTTATGATTTCACTGCTGTGGTTTCTAATGAAAGTTTCCTTTTTTACTATTACTGATACAATTTTGTCGTACCTACCTTAAAGGGTGGCCCCCGACACTTGTTCCTTTTATTGATTTTATTATATATTAATTAGTATGGAAGTAACATTTTGCAAGCAATTTTTAACCTTAAAACGCTTTATTTTTAGAAATAATTAGGTATACATTAAACATGTAACTTAGTGGCCTTAATGAGAAACTATTCGAAAATATAAATTAAGTCGTACAAAAATCGCAATGTCTGGTTCAGCTGCTGATATTTTGTCGTATGTCATTCAAAATACATTAAATCCTCTTTGTTTATAATCGAGGCTTCTTATTAGAGTGTTTTTTAACTGTTATGTTACAGGTATATTGATCTTATCGTTAGATCATCCTTTTTAATTCATATTGCCATCTCACAAAATAAAGTGCCTGAGATCTCCTTGAAAGATTTTTATAGGAAAGTCATTTACTTAATTTTTTAGCATGTGCTTTATATTAATTACAAATAATGCTATCGTGTTAGCACACCTGACGGAAACAAAATGCAAAATAGACGTTAAATGTTAATAAATTACAGAAAATCATATAAAGATTTTGTACAACAAATGCACGAGAAAACCAGTCTTCGTCGCGCAGTTGCAACTTGAAACATGGCGGGGATAAGCCGCTATAAAGTAAACTTTACAAGTTCGAATCTACCGGAAATATTTATGTTAAATCTGCAATTATGCCTTATTTTATTGTCATTTGGAAAAAATAATTAAAAAAAATTCTGTAGGTAAAGCTCTATTTAGGTTTTTTTTTCTAAATGTAATGCCTTTCTATATTCACTTTTTTTTAACATCGATAAGTTGAAATAAAGCAGGTGCCTACGAAAATGTATTTGCATGGACATATGATTATAAATCGCATTGTCTTTAGAATATACAGGGTGACTATTTTACCGTTCGGAAAAGAGCACATGGGGTTGGACCACATTTGAAAAAAAAATTCGGCTATTCATACAAAACTGACCCTTAGGATTTCAATCAAATTTAGAATCAGAGAAATAGTCCATAAAAATACTCTCCCCGTATTTTTTTTAACTTATGCATACGTTGTATCGGAGGATAATTCGAATAACTCCTTCCTGTTTGAAAGTTTTTACGATACGAAGTCGGGATAAACTGTCAGGTGGTAGGTTGGTGCGTAACTTGCCGCATGACTGGCCCATGCGCCCGCGCAGTTATTCGACCGCGGCGTATGGCTTCCCTATAGATATAACGTATCAACCGCGATAAAGACCATAAACTTAACAATATAAACCATTTTCAACCTTAAATCCGAGAGATAAGGGTGGGTTTCTATCGTAATTGTGATGATAAGGTAATTAAATAGCACTTAGGATTTAGAATTTTGATGAGGAAGTGCACTTTTATATCCGAACAAAATTAATTAATCACTAAATTTGAATAATCAATTCAAATCCACTTAAAAATCAAAGTAATGTTTAAATTTACATGCAAAAGCAATGAATATGCATCACGGTTGTATAAGAGCAAATATCGCAAACGAATAAAAGGAGCTGATTAATCTTAACCGATCTTAATATTTACAAATCTAGTATATTTGTTACAACCGTGAGAAAGTACTCCCAAATATTGATATTACATAGCGAAGACGTCCAATTACAGAAAGTAAACTCATAAATCATGGTTACCGTATCTGCTAAATTTCCACACGAAGATCGATCTACTGAGCGCATACTTCGTCTGGTCAGTACACTTTCTCCTTCGCTCTTGAATACTTTGTTTCTGAATATAACATTAAGCGGTCGATTCTTAATTTCTGTTGTCAGTAATCGGAATAAATGAGTTTTGGTCTGTGACGTAGGGAAGGTGATTGTAGTGCGTTAGCGAGTGTAGCGCACTTGAGGCCAGTCAGCCGCGCGCCGCGGCGTTGTTAACCGCTCGCCGTCCATTATGGAGTAAAAGTATTGAAGTGTAATGGAAAATGTCAGAAGAACAGGAACAATGCGACTCGTTCAACTCCTGGGAGCTAAACGGCTTGAATTCCCTAGACTTGTGGGACTACACTGTTGAGCTGGAGTGCCTCCAAGGGACCGAAGGTTAGTCGACTTGCGCAAGGCTCCGTGAGAGGTCCACCGTGAAGTTACATTACTGATCCAGCGCCACAAATAAATTAGACCCAAAATGTTTACTATGAGAAGTAATATTTTGACTTATAATTTTTTGATTTAGATCAGAATTGAATTAAAGTTTGAAATAGATTTAAATGATAACAATAGCAGTGTTTAAAATGACTATCACGATTAAAACCAGAAAATAAACCGATTAGATAAATAAGTCCACTCTTCGAATTATTAATTTATTTTAAAATTGATATAATTTTTTACGCATCAAAAAGCAAATCATTCGTTTGCATCAAATGATTCGTATTATTGTTACATAATTACTGAATAGCCGACTAATTAACATAATTTCATATCACCTTTGCTGGTTATTACGCTATTATTTCCTATAGTTTTATAACAAAGGCCGCATTAGCTGAAATAATTTACATTTTTAATTATATTATGAGTAAATATTCCTACGGTTGACGGAGTAATGGCAACATTAGTCGTAATTATCTGCAACTTTAATGATAAGTAAGAACCTACCTAGAAATTAAGAAAGTTAATTAATCCTTGAAGCTAAATGTTGGTCAGTTAGCCCTGTGTGTAAACCTACTAGACAAGGAGATTTAAGAAACATTAGTAAATTAATAAAATCTTGATAATAACACACTTATCTACAGACAACGAGGGCAGTAAGTATCAATGTGAGTAATCAGCACAAAAACTCATTTCGTACCTACTCATTAGAGCGATAAGGCCGCCTAAGATTTCCAATTTTTTTTATATTACTGACACTATCTGGCAATAAAAGGTTTTTGTTACCACTATAGAATAAATAGGTTATTCATTTCCAACCTGACCATCGAATCGAAAGGTACAAAGACTGACAAACCGTTCAGGTTCTGTAAGATTTTACACAATGCATAAATGTGTAAAAAATCAAATTCAAGGAAGGAGGAAAAACGGCATTGAACGTAGCCTATTTGCTTGATACAGTAAGTAAAGATAAAGACAGTCTTAATTTTTTTTATTTCTTCACATTTTAGTTTATAGGATTGCTTAAAACCGCTACGCATTCCATACTAGCGAAGCTTTCGCGTCGAACAAACCTTTCGAAACCGTTTTGTAAAAATTTCGTAATTGATGTTATTACACAAAAACTAATTTTTTATGACACTATAGTTTTCTCTTTGTAACTAATTGCATTATTTATCATTTACTATTATTTTAAGGCCGTCTTACACTCACGCAGTACATACCTCCTGCATCTCCGCATAGCCAGTTTTATTCCGATTGGTAAAAACAATACGATGTACTTATAAATAGTACAAAAAATAACACTTGATTTAGTAGAACTTTGAAAATTTTGTAGAACCAATTTTTCATAATGGTTTATAAATAAGAATGAAAAAATAACGTAAACAGATGTAACCAGCGCTAAATTCTTCTCAAATTAAAAAAAACTTTTTAATAGTGGCTTCGTTTAGATATGATATGAACAATCAGCCCTAAAATAAATAAATTTCCTTAAGTAAGTTACAAAAAAAGATTTGTAAAAATAATCACCTCCATTAGATCAAAATTGCTTTGCTAGCTGCATCATAGAAAATTACATACTTAAGTTACAGGATGTCAAATGATAAAATACGTTTACTAGACAGTAATTACCTAATTTAACAACGAAAAATACTACGTGCTCAACCTCTTACGTATTTTAAACAAAGCTTTTATTAAACCCTCCACCTGAGACTGGGGTCACTGCAGAGGGATAGTTGGGGTTTTCGTGGATAGAGTGAACGTCCATAATTTATAGATACATAGATAGACTGCTTGAAACAAAGGTAGCTATAATCAGGCTGGAAAATTTTAAAATCGAACTGTTTATTTTTTTCTGGAATTTTGTTTATACCGATAAAATTGCTTTGAAACAGGTTTCGTACGCATAATCTTTCATAAGTAAGAAACTAACCAGAAAATAACTAAATGATAAACAAATCTCGTTTTTTACATATTTTTTTTTTCTTATTTGTACAGAAACATTTGATCGTACTTAAATTCAACGTCATGCTTCCCGAGCGTTTTACGCAAAACTTGACTAGCATTTTTTTTCTGCATTGTAAGAAGATTTAAAGCTAATTTAAAATTGAGTATTTGTTCCAAAAATTAAAATGCGATCTGAAATGTTTTGAAAAAATTCCAATAATTTGTAGCCTTTACGTAAACTGCTTAATTGCTAACTCTTGAAACCTCGTTACTTAAATATTTTAATTTAATTTTAGTACCTAGGAAGTATTCTTGTATGAATAAGTAAACGTTTACATTTCCTAATAAATAAATTATAATCAGAAATATTTTATAAAACTTTAACTGAAAAACGGTCTATTATTATTAATAATACAAGTTATATAGAAATTGTTTGTATTTGATTTTGTTTGTAAAAAATATGATGACTCTATTCAGAGACTTAATAACCTTGAAAACAATAAACTTTATCGCAACAGTCATAAAAGGAATAATAACCAATCTATTTTCTATAGTTTTTTTAGATTAGCATACAATGGTAACTTCTCCACAGCTACATAATCGTATAGCTCCAAAAATAATTTATATTGATACCTACTACTACATAGAAAATCATTATACTTATAACCTAAAACTGCCAACTGTGTGACCAAGTGGTCGCAACATACTACAACCTCAAGTAGGGTTATTACAACAACCGTTAAATAATATTATTTTAATAGAGAAACCTATGGTCGTTCACTATGTTATTGGGTAGAATGGTTTTGTAAAACTTTACTCACCTGGAGAACTAGATAATTAGAAGAATTGTGCCTTTTTAAATTATGTTAAGTAACAGTATGTTGTAATTAAGTTCTCTTTTGTTTGCATAGGAAAAATAAATGATTACTAAAAAAAAATTATCCTCCATTAAAATAATATTATATTATATTATATACATAATAAAAGTTCCACCCTTTTATTCACCAATAGAGAAAGATCCAAAAGGCAATAGAGAAAAATCCTTTTAAACGATTCGATAAGTTTTTGTTCATTGAAATTGTTTCCAAATAGTAGAATGAATTTCCCACGCCCATCTACTCGTATTTTGTCAAATAAAGTTCCGTATAATTTGAAATAAAGTGATAGGTGCATTTTTGTCCTCCGTTAGGTAAAATGGAAGATACAACTTTGTAAATTTAAATAGACAAAACGTTCGCAAATACTTAGCTTAATATTTTAGGTTATCTTACTAGGAATATGTATTAAATAAACCACAACCAGTGAGAAATGAGAAGACAGTTTTATCTACGCTGTATTCGCAAAAGGTCAAGAAAACAAAAGGTGAGACCTGTACAATAATAGCAGTGAATCACAGCCCGGCTCATTACTCAGGGCAAAGTATAAAGAAGGAAAATTATTGACGTTCCAAGTCTGTATAAAGGCTAGAATTTTTACATTAATTAGTATGAAGGTTTTTTTCCAAGGGGTATATGATATGATAAACAAGTAACCATTTCTATATTTTTAATTTTGCTGGTATTGTTTTTTAAATAACAAGTAGCTTTACTGGTCTCAGCACTTGAAATGAATGTTTCAAATTCTTAAAATTTAAGAAGTTTATTTTTAAATAATTCGTCATACTAATACACAATTTTTTGGATCTCCAAATTAATATACATGTATATACACATACACATACGAAGAGAACGAAGAGAAACGAACAGGACGCGGCATAGTCAAACGCACAGTCATTCTTATTATGTCTAATTTATCAAATGGTCTTATTTGTACTTTTCTCTATTTGGTTGTTTTAAATTGCTTGTAACACTTCTCAAGTTCTTGTGAAATCGGCTAAGTCATCTATCATTGTTTGCTTGCTGGGTCAAAGTGTCCATTTTTAATTTAAATACAATAAGAATTTAATGCAATTCAACGTTTTATCACTTTTAAAATGTAATTAGGTGACGAAAATAACAGGCAAGACGTATGGAATGATCGGATTTGTATAAAAGTATTACAGAAGTTTGTAAAATTTTTCGAAATGTTATTTATTTATTTCCAAAATTTAATTTTATGTCTTCATCTACCTTAATAGCTTGATGGACCACATGTTATGTGGTCGTCTGTTGCTGAGCATCCCTAGAATTTTATCAAACTTGCGAATGAACGTCTTTGTGTAATCGTTTCGATTTCTTTTTGTCCATTTTTTTATATTTTTCTTGTTAGTGAAATTCGGCATGTCAATACATATGTTTAAATAAATACTTCATGGTTTGATAAATTTAATTTTTTTTAAATGTTTTTGGACCCCTCTTTTTTTTTAATTTGAGTTTACTAAAATAACAAACACTCGTTAACTATATAAAAACTATAACTCGTTAAAAAGTATCTTTTAGTGAAGTGGACCAAAATTGCTAATGGGCCGATTTCTTCTACTTAGTGGATTAAATTGGAATTACAGGAAACGTAGGTTTATTTAATGAATATCCGTTTCTAAGATGAAGTATGTACTTACGGTTAGTGCTACTGATCAGTGCAGAAACGGCACATGTTAAAAACATACTTTTTTATAAGCATTATTCTGAGTATGTTACAATATTACACTATTGTTATGTGCTTTTCGTTTCTGTTTATGCAAGGTGACGCTAAGATAAACTATTTTAATGTATTTGTTCTTTTATCTGTCAACGATATTGATTTATAGAATTTTCATTCAATTAGGTACATATAAATAAACTACTACATGACTGCACAATTCATTACACATAAGATAACTTCACAACGTTTAGACTTTTTATATTACTCTAGATCAAAAACTTACCCAATACTTACCAAATCATGGTCTGAACGATCGGATAAAGTGATCTACAGCTCGAGAAAGTTGCACATCAGTGGTTTTACAACCTCATTTCTAAATAATAATATACCTACCTACTATAGAATTCTGCACAACTTTTTCTATTGTTATTACACTGATGACCGTGCATTTATACTGGAGGATGTAGTAGATTTGATAGAACGTAAAACACCTGTCAGTTAGTGTTTTTGTACCATCATTCAAGGTTAATTAAAATTAAATAGGCTTTTCAGTCAGTTTTAATGTTGAAATTGTATTTTGTTTGCTACTACGAAAAATAACAAATTCTGCGGGTCAGCTGCCAATTATGAAGTGCTGATTTTTTTTTATTTCGCTATATGGTATCTTTGGGAACTGCTCAAAATCGTGGTCTGAGACCATGTGTAAAAAAACTCCCAAAATTTTCATAATCCGCAACTACAGAGAATGAAAATATCTGGTATGAAAATGAAAAATTATATCCCCAGACAAACACACCAACTATATGGCCCCAAAGTGAGCAGAGATTGTGTTATGGATATGAAGAGTACTGGGGACCCAGAATAAACAATGTACTTAGGTAACATCATACTTACAACCAGGCAAAAAATTCTATATTAAAATACAACTTTATCTTCCTATTTATTAAAAAATCTTCCTATTTAGTTAAAGTGAGTTTGTTTATTTATTTCTTATTAATTTATTTGAGCATAGACCAAAAAAGTAGTTGAATGCGACTTCGCGGATGACGGCCAAATACAAACGATCGAATTATACAACCGATAATCATGAAATGCTTACAAGTTACCAGGAATACATAAAAAGAGAAACTGTACCGTATACTCAAACAAAGCTGAGAACAAGACCTAGTACTAAATAAACGCATAAAACTCCATCGTTCTTGTAGTCCATTGCTGGACGTAGCTTTACTGACTAGCTGACTTAGGTATTCAACAAAATACCGTTTTATTTCCGCCCGTCAATTGTCTAGCGATTGTCAACATTATGGTAATTCGAAGTTGTTTCGTAATTCCGATAACAACCTATTTTGTTTTCAACTTCATTCTTAATAGTATACTATTCTTATTTATTGTTGGAAATAACTGTTAATGCTTTACATCACAATTGGCATTCACCATGGCGTCTATAGAATTCTAAGGAATAACGTGCAATTAAATGGCGGACACTCGTAACTAAGAGTGTGTTTAAATTGAATATTCTATTAGAAAGGTCCGTTATAAGAACATTGACGACGAAAGCTAGGGTGGTGTGGGCGTACAGTTAATGTAGGCACTTAACCTAATGGCTTCATAATGAAGGAATTTTATTTAAGTCAGTGACTTTCAGAAGAAATTTAGAATTATTTTATCTTATTTCATATAAGTATCGATTAATATAATCGTTACCAAAATGTCATTTAACAGCACTTATAAAAAACTGTTTTTATGTTATTTCGATTAAAAATAAAAGTTGGAATCATTTTATATTATAAAAACTTACGGAGGTAGGTAATAACAAAATATGTGTGCTTGTTTGTTCACGAAACAAATTTGCGTCCTTTCACAATGCTAGAGAAACTCACAACTCGTACGAAACAAGAGGCTTATGTTCCAGTTTTCGGCGACAAAATTCGAGAATCGCAACGAACATAACTCAAAGTCTCGTGACGTCGGATTTCTTCGTCAAAATTCATTGCGCTGGCTCCATAGTCAATTATCTTTGCTTCATCTTGCACGCTGTCGTAACTCGACCAGTACAGGTAGATCCGCAGCCAATGGGATTTAGCTAAATAAATTAGAAGCGACATGCTTTCCAGTCCGGCTGGCCATCGCTCGACTAGCTCTCACCTCACCTTGCGTGCTATTGCATTTGCCGGTCTGTTAATACCATGAGTCATGCACAATGGTGTATTAAAAACATGTTTTTTCTTTGCCCACAGATTTGCAACTCGCAGCCGAACTTGGTAAAACGCTTTTAGAAAGAAACAAGGAGCTTGAAACTGCTCTACGTCAACATCAAAATGTGATTGAAGACCAGGCACAAGAAATTGAAGTAAGTTTAAATTATTTCGGCCAGATAAGCAAACAAATTAAATGCCTTTATTAAAATCACTCCAAGCACCACGTACTTGAATTATAGGAAGTTAAATTTTCTATCGAAAAAGTAATCACTAGAAACTTTGTCAAAATATTAATGTCCCTTTTTTCTATCTTATGGCATATTTCAATACCCATATAATAAATCAGATTTGGTAATACCTCCTTACATACTCATGATATTAGTCTAAATAGAATTCATATACGCCACATAAATCCGATTACTGCTAGACGGCTAGAAACCAAACACGTACCTGCATAATTCGATCACACATTTAGTTCACAAAGCGATCCGGTCTGATTCCTTCATCTGATTACCTGAGTACCCCGCCACGCTAAGCCTTTTATGGACATCGATATATCTAGATATCTGTAGCTCATGTTTCACGCACCCAACCCGTGATTCATTTATTTACTCAAATTATATCAAAACTCTACGGAAAGACTTTTTTAAAATAAACAACAAATTGAATATAACATTTTATAGTACCGTAAATTACTTTGGTATATTCGAGTAATTTTCATATTAGCTATCTTTCACGTTTTACTGCAATTTAATTGCATACTTTCCATTCTTTTCAGTACTTAACGAAGCAAACCGTAGCTTTGAGGGAAGTTAACGATTCAAGACTGAGGATTTACGAACAACTAGAAGTCAGTATTCAAGACTTGGAACGCGCCAACCACAGATTGGCCGTCGATCATGCCGCTGATAAGAAACACATCAAAACGTATGTTTTCATTTTATTTTTTATTTTTAGCATATTTCTTCTACATTTGTGCAACACGAATGACAGAAATTTAGAAATAAGGTAGAATTATTTCTAAATATTTCAAAGACAGTATTGAAAAATGCACAAAGTCGTTTGTTTCACTATACACTTTTTTATTTCCTACACGCTCAGTAACTGTCACATGTGACCATTTCTCAAAGATCACTCTCGTCTCTAGATTTAGTCGCATCAACCTGTTCTTATCTCATGCTTTACCATTACTTAAATCACGTTTAAGTTATTTGCTTTCATCGTGAATAGTTTCTAGTTGGTAATACGATTCTCGACATTAATCGACAAAACAATTTTAGTATTTATTCGTGTACTTGCCTCTTTCCGACAACTGTGACTGGCGAGGACAACGACCGGTTTTCAGGCTACAATAACAGACGTAATTTCAACGCAGTTAGTTTGGAACGACCATGATCTCGACCGTATACATTAACCATTAATTTAATACGTCTTGCTGTGACTAAAAAATCTTTTATTTTCCAGTTTATGTGCAACCATCGAAACGCTTGAGAGCAAAACAGAAGAACTACAAAAGACTGTTGATGACCTAAAGGCTCAGCTTGATATCGCCAGGCGACGGGCAGAAAGAAAACCAGAACAACTTGAGAAACCCAAAGAAACAGAAAATAAGCCAACAGAACCAACGTTGGGACTCAAAAAGGCTGATTTAAATAGTACTCCACAAAAAACTGTTGCAGCGCTTCCAGAATTAACAAAAGAGGACGAAGATTTGCTCCGACTAAGCGATGAACTCAGAGAGAGCAAAGTGTTATTCGCTCAAGAACAACGAAGAGTAACAGAACTTGAAGAACAACTAGCATCTATTGTACAAGAGAATAATAGACTGCACGAGCAATTGAGGAACTGGAATCAAAAAGATGAAGAACCTAAATCAATGCATGAAGAATTCTCCATCCTTGAAGAAGTAAGGTTAGTAAAACAAGGTTTTGAAATACAACAGAAAATATAAAAAAACCCTCCTTTGTTTTTCATTCACACTATGAAAGTAACTTTTTTAACAAATGATATTCTTATAGTTATAAATGTTTCTTTTCAGACAAGGTCAACTGTGCATACGATGCCTCCGTGGCGTCGAGCGAGGCGATGACATGTCCTCAATTCTCGATGATGATGACGACAGAAGTGCGATCAGCTCACTGATATTGTCGCCATCAGGCCAACAAAGCCCCAGAGAAGACCACGTCACGAGCAAGCTTATAAAATTCGATGTAAGTAACATTTTTTCTTTCACGCACGCGGCAAAATTAACTTTTTTTCCTCACAGTACTCACCGCAATAATTTATACTTTTTTCCACCAACTAACATTTGAGCATTTTTATTTGTTTATCTTTGTATTATCTCTGTACAAACGTTTAAAATATTGATATAACTACAACTAACATCGCATAAATTCTATAAGTTAGGGATAACACAATTAACTGTACTAATTTTCTGCTGTTTATTAACAACTTGACTCTGTAAAAGCGCACAAACATTTACGTAGAGCACAAAATCCTTTCTTCATAAGTCTTTCGTAACATCCTGTATGTTAATTTTCATATAATAAAATCATATTCTGTAACTTCGATTTTCATAATGTGATACATCGCATTACTTACAACCAATCAGGCTGACGATAAATCTTGTCCCCTTTCGATATCTCTTTCAAAATCTGATGTGAATATTTCACTAATTTCTAGGCCACAAAGCTTTTCCAACTGCCCCTGATGTTGTTGATCACGCTTTGCATTTGCATAATGAAGCGCATTTGCAGTAGTTTTCTTTGGATATATCGAATGTAGTTGAAGGTACGTCCATTACTAGCCAGTTTTAGCCTCTGTGCTAATGCGTGTACGTTGATCAAAGGTGAAGGTTGAAACAAATTATACGCTTATCTGATAGTTGAGTGTAACATAATACAGGAAATAACATCGGTAGGTACTGCAATAGCTACCTTTATTTTGGCTTTAGAATTACTTTCCGAACAGTATATTAACCAACTAATGCTTCAACTATCAGATGCATGCGGAATGTGTGTGGAGTAATGGGTGTATTTTTGACTAATAAAACTTCATCTTCATATTAAATTTTTTCAGGTCATTTAGAATTTAGATCCTGAATGCATTGTAGTGATGTTCTTTAATATTCTAACGACCTTCTTACTTCGGTCACTTGATCTTATTGAGAACTAATCTGCAGTACCTAGATATTAATATTTTCTCACAATTATTCAGTTTTTTAATTCGCTGAAGAATATTTTCATAACATGTTCACTAAATGAAAACATTCAACAAACCTAATACTATCCGATGTTTTAAAAATAGTTCGTAAACATTGACTAATAAATTAAATTGATATTTCACAGAACGCTAAAGAAAAATTACTTCAAGGCATTTGGGCTAATAAAGATGATGGGCATGAAAATCCCTACAGGGAGCTTGTTCAGAAGTACGAAGCACTTTTAGAAGTCCAATTGTCACAAGTTAAAAATATTAAGAAAAACAAACCAAACACTTTACCCGCTGCAGCGAACCAAATGGGACCTCAGTCCTTGCAGGATGAATTGCAAACATCTGGAGACTTTAGTCAGTTTAGTGTCAAGGACACAGATGAGGAAAGCGGACATGGCGAGGAGGCTCAGAAAGATAATAATACTCAACATAAAAATATAGCTCCTGCTTCTCGCAAGAAAATCCAAACACCTGATTTCTCTGAAGCCGAAACATCAAGTTCAGGATTTTCGGATGAAACTAGCAACAAAGGAACTCAAACTGAACGCGAGCGTCCAGGATCGTTCCTTTGTACTATTGCTGACGGGGAGGATTACCGATTCAGCATCTATGATGACGTTAGTCCGATGGACAGCCGGTTTAGGAACAGGCCCGAGTACAGAGAACTATTTAAAGAAATCTTTACGATTCTCAAGAAAGCCGCCGAAAATAAGGATGAGGGTGAACAACTTCCTCTCCTCGATGATACCACGGCAGGCAAAGTTCCTCCAGTAACACCAGCTACAGAGGAGCCTCCAGAAAACTTTACTGATGATACACAGAGCGTCCTGTCGTCTGTGATGTCTGAACAGTCAATTCCAGTCTCCGATATAACTTCTCCTGAAACACCAACTCTGAAGCCTGCAGAAGAAAGTAACATTCCAGAAACAATCAAAAAGGAGGAAGTTGAGGTGAATAAAGAAAACAAACCAGTAGAAGAGATCACGAGTGAAAAACCGAAAGAGAAAGAAACAAAAGACAAAGAACGTGTTCTTACTCCTCTAGTGCGTCAACCTTTGGAATACATCGCTGCGACTAGAAAGAAGTCCAGACATCGCAACCGCAAACACAGTCAGGATCGTCAAGGAGCGGACTCTCCGGTGTTCCCTACTCCACCCAAAATCACTTACCAAAAATCTTCCAACAAGAAACGACGTGATTACCGACCAATAGAAGCGAGCCCCCTCGTGAGAACCGCAGAAGGCGAGTGGAACGGAAACACTCTACAATTTTATAATAGAAACATGAATTCACCGACACCCAGCACAAGCAGCCGATCAGGAAAAATCTACCAAGGCTGGAATCCCGAGACTGATTCTTGGGATATCAAACAAAGTACTGCCTCGCAAGAGATACATAAGCTAAGAAAATTAGAGCTTTCATACGCTGAAGTGTTAAGAAATGCGGACAAGACTAAAGTCAGGCGTAAGAAGCATCAATAAATCAATCAACAATTTTACATAATCGACCCCCTCTTACTTTGTAAGAGGCGAGTGATCCAAACGCCATTTGTCTTTGCCCAACTGGATATGGAATTAGTTTAAGAATATTGTGATCAGGTAGCGTTAGCTTTTTAAATTGTATCTAACGACACTTACAATCAGAAATTGCCATAATACTAAATGTTTTAGTTTCAGCTGTACTTATTAATCTTCTGGATTATGTATTAATACAGATTAGTATTTAACGTCGATTAAATAGTCGCAGTACTTATCTACTTGCTATGATTAATTTATTACATTTTGAATAAAATAATACAATAGTACAGTTTCCCTCCGAATCAATACATTTGTTCAAACCGATGGTCTGTTGCATTTATAAACAAGGTCTAAACAAAACGCTTGAGTCAAGTATTATTCCGTAAACGAAGATCGACATTCAATAAGAGTTTTATTTTTTTAACTCTGTCCTGTTATTATTTAGTCACTATTTTTATTGTATATTATGTATTTTGTGTTTTAATTTGTAAATAATCATTTTAAGTTATATTTTTTATTGCCATGGATATATGCGAACTCGCAATTCTTTATGGAATTGTATGCTGAAATTATTAATGAGGAAGAGAATAAGGTCGAAGGTGTGAATAAAAATTTCAAATTGAATGATCTTTGTTTTACTAAGTCCCTTATTACTTCAATAGAACAAAAAATGTTTACAGTCTACGTAGCTGCATGTCATCCAACAACATTAAAAGAATAAGTATTTTGGGTGATTGTCATCCAATCAATGAATAGGTACATAGGTAATATTGGAGTTTGCATGCAGGGGTGATTAAGTTGTAAGTTCTACACTGTTACAATAAGACCTCTGTAAAACACTTAATATGCAAATAAATAAATAAATGGAGCCCCCACAATAGAGATAAATAAGAAAAAATATATATTCAAATTTTGAAAAATGAACAACTTTTCTGTTTAAAAAAATATTAAATTTTTTACCTTAAACACTTGTACAAAATACAAACTAACACAAACGCGCCCTCAGATTATTTTCAATTGTGTACAATTAACCATTTTCTTTAACCCAATCCGTAAAACATCAATATAATATAAAAACAGCCCTGATACGCATCTTAAACGAGTAGGTAGAGTAGAGTAAAATTAGCATTTCAAGTAACTGTACATCACCACCAAAACCGACGAAAACTTCTTTCAACAAATGCTGTACACCACGAATAAAAAGTAAAGTGAACTTAAGAAAATCTTCGTGCTATTCTACACCAAAGCGCCATCTATCTTTATCTCCTAACGGCGGCATAAAAAACTTGTCATTTGCTAAAGCTGAAAACATTAAAGAAAATAATGAAAACAATACAATCCACACTAAAAGTACCCATATGCCAATAAATACTGAAACCAAGAAAATAATAAAACATAAACAAGCCAGCCCTACCCAAACAAGGAAAGTAGTCATACTTGCGGATCAGCAAGGTAGACATCTGCAAAAAACACTACAAAATCTGCTAGGCTCCAAATATAATGTATCATGTTTTTGGAAACCTGGAGCTCAATTACATAACATAATAGAATCAGGAAAAGAGATGATCGAAACCTTAAATAAAAGCGATTGTGTTATCATTCTGGGAGGTACAAATGATGTAAATCCATATGAACTTCAGTTAAGGTTAAATATTTGGCTTAATTCTGTTAAAAATACAAATATTTTGATTTCTGAAATACCCTTTAACAGGAGTTTGAATGAAATGAAACTAAATAATGACTTAAAATTTGTATGTAATAGGTATAAGAATGTGACATTTGTAAATATGAGTTATTATGAAAACAGACCGTACCAAAGGAGCTTCCCTCTGTATGTGTGCAGGACCATTCTAAAAGATATACTGCATCTTGAATATGCCAATAATTACTGCACTTATCAAAATCAACTGAGGTCAATAAGTTTAAATAAAGTAACTTTTGAAAAATCTACGCAAACAGAAGCAAAGTGTAACAGTTCTAGTGTGGCCGAGCAAGAGTTAACTCATAGCGGTAGTAAATCTAATAAACAAATTAATTCGAATAGTAATTTTCGTGACTAAAACCGTAAATATTATGCATCAGAATATAAATGGCCTATTGGAGAAGTCAAATTTGTTAACTGTCTCGCTAAATGAATTAGAAAATAAAAATAAAAGTGTTGATGTTGTATGTATTACAGAGCATAATATGTTAAAATCTGATACAAGTCTCTTAAAGATACCAAATTATAATTTAGCTTCAAAATTTTCCCGAAATAATAGGCATGGAGGCTCTTGTATTTTAGTTCGAAACCATATTAAATATAAGACTTTACAAGAAATTGAAGATCGTCATTCAAACGTCATTGAATGTTCAGCCGTGGAACTTATTAATCACAAAATTATTTTAATATGTATATATAGACCACCAAAGACAAAACGAGAATATATTGAGATGTTTCTTAAATCTATACATGACTTATTACAGAAACTATTTTATAAAAAAAGTAAAATTATAATGTGTGGCGATTTTAATATAGATATTTTAGTAAATAATAAAAACACAATAGATTTTGAACAATTAATAAAAGGTTTTAATCTCAAATTTGCTATAAGAGAGCCCACAAGATTGTCTAGTGGCACGTGCTTAGACAACTTTGCACATAATTTGAGAGGCTGTCAGAGTAGTGTATTAGATATTGCATTGTCGGATCACACAGGACAACTACTCGAATGTCCTAATAAAGGTGTTGTAATTGCTTCTCACTCGTTTATTATAAAGCGCGACTTTAATAAAGATAATATCAGGAAATTTAAAGATTGTATTAAAGTTCTTCAATTCACAGAAACCTATTCCACTGTAAATCCTAATGAAGCATTCAACCATTTCTTTGGTTTATTTAAACTTTTTTATGAGTTGTGTTTTCCATTAGTTCGGGTAAAAATTAACAATAACCAACGACCAAAATGGATATCAAAAGGTATCATGCAATGCTCTAAAAATAAAAGAGATTTATTATGGAAATTTAGAAAAACACCAACTCTAGAGAATAAAAGTAAGTTGAAAATGTACTCCAGACGCCTAAAAAATGTAATTAAACTAACTCAAAGAGCTCAAAATAATTATTTTATTAAAACATCTAATAATAAAATGAAAGCAACTTGGAAACTAATCAATGACTATAAAAATAATCGACCAAAACATTATATTGACCAAATAATAAACAACGGCGTTAAATTGACAGATCCTTTAGATATTGCAGACTCATTCAATAATTTTTTTATTGATCAAGAACAAGATAATGATAGTTGCAAATTTAAAAATAATAATATTTCCAGTAATTTAAAATCATTATTTATGAAGCCCACTACATCCAATCAAATTTTGACCATAATTAAGCACCTCAAAAATACAAACAGTACTGGTTATGACGACATTGCTACAAAAATTATAAAAGAAGTAGATATTTATATTTCACCGGTATTGAGTTACATTATTAATCTTTGTTTTGAATACGGTATTTTTCCAGAAAAATTAAAAGTTACGATTATAAAACCAATATATAAGAAATTAAACCGAGAATACATGGCTTCATACAGACCCGTGGCTATGATTCCTGTTTTCTCAAAAATTTTCGAAAGAGTGATTTACAATGCCCTTAATGATTTTTTTGAAAAGAATGCGTTATTATCAGATGAACAGGTAGGCTTTAGAAAAAATAAAGGGATTAACTTGGCCTTGTACAATTTCTTAAAAAATGTAACATCTAATGTTGACAAAAAAATACCAACATGTGCTTTATTTATGGACCTCACGAAAGCATTGGATTACGTTAATCATGAAATTTTAATTAAAAAAACTCAATGCATATGGAGTTAGAGGAGTAACATTGGAACTCTTAAAATCTTATCTCGAGAACAGAAGGCAAGCCACTCAAATATACAGTATATGCTTGAAATCTCTTACAGAAATAAGTTACGTCTCAAAATATAAGAAGGTTAAACAGGGTGTCCCACAGGGCAGTATATTGGGGCCGTTATTATTTATAATATATATAAATGACTTTCCAAAAATTTCTTCACATCCGATGGTATTATTTGCAGATGACAGTACTTTGATATGTAGTAATAAAGACACAGATTCACTAAAACATGACATTGAAAGCAATTTACAAAATATTATGTAATGGTTAGAAACTAATAATTTAAAAATTAATTTAAGTAAGACAAATATTATAAGTTTTAAAAATAGAAATAACAACTTGACATCGTTTGACTTCGAAAATAACGGACATGAAATTAAGGAGGTAAAGTTTGCTAGGTTTTTGGGGATAAGCGTGGATTCCAGCTTGAACTGGAAGAGCCATTTAGAGGGTGTGTGCAATAGATTAAATACATTTTCATACGCTTTACGGAAATTGGCAGGAATAGTCAATGAATCGGCAGTTTTATCGGCTTATTATGCATACGTAGAGTCGTTACTTCGATATGGCATAGTTTTTTGGGGAAACTCGGCTGATAAGGAAAATATATTTAAAGCGCAAAAGCGGTGTATCAGATCAATTAATAATCTAAAAGTTGTAGATTCCTGCAAACCCTATTTCAAAAAGTTAAGAATTTTGACTTTTCCATGCCTCTATATACTCGAAACTGCCTTGTTCGTTAGAAAAAATTACAATATGTTTGAAAAATTACAAAGTAACCGGAAGGATATTCTTAAAGCTCAACCGCGTGGAACCACTTTGTTTACAGAAAGCTTCTTTGGGATGGCCCCTAGAATATATGATAAATTACCTACAACTATTAAAAATTTAACTAATTATGATGAATTCAAATATAATTTAAAATCATTTCTATTAAATAAATGCTATTATAGGACATATGAATACTCAAATGACAAATGTATAAATTGAGTAAATTGTAATTTTAAACGTAAACCTTGTACACGCCGCAATGGCAGAATATGGCTGTGCTATTATTTGTATGACATCTTTTTTTACCTATATTCGTGCAATAAATGATTTGATTTGATTTGATTTGATTAGGTATCCTGGTGGCACAATAGGGCAAATACTTCTCCCAAGCCTCGAAGGTTCAGTGTTTTTGATTCCTCGTCACGACGAACGCGTTTTTTTTTTTTTATGAAGTGGTAAATATAATTCGAAAATTACATGTAAATAATTATTCACAAAGTTAAGAAGTTAGGTTAATAACGTTGCTTATTATAGTCCATTCGCGTTAAGAAAATAGTGAGTCATCAGTGCAACTACATGGTAAGGGTGTATTCACAGTGGAGTAAAAATTCAAACATTATCATTAACAAGTATTTAAGTTTAATGGAAAAATATGCATCTCCCTCCGCTATGGATTATTATTGATCCACCTTATTCTTTCGACAAGGTGAGGTTATTCATTTTCAAAATTTGTTGTTGAACGAGTAACACACAAAATACATAGCCGTATTGTTCGAAGGTTTGACTTCAACTGATCTCTGTGAACCCGATTTTCTGATTTCAGCTTTCTAATTGGCTAGGGGGCGTGGCTAGGCCGCCGGCCAACGATGAGTCACTATTTTTTAACAGCAATGAAGTATAGTTAGCTGATTATAATTATTACAATAATAATACACAATTTAAAATTTAAAATTAAAAAGATATGGTTAAAGATCCATTGGCGAATTTAAGGATTTCCCGGATATAACTCAGAACAAAGTGATTGTATCCTATTACATACATCCTTGCCAGTAACTAGATTATTATTTTAATAATTCAACAATTCGGTTGAAGTTGCACAAGGTATATTTTTGAGCTCAAAAATCAAAGAAATCATGTACAATAAATAAGGACCGATTTTAATTTTTGCTACTCACATTTTAATATGCCATGCCATGCGAGTATCTAATTGTGAACACAAATAAGCAGGCAATTATATGAAAAAGAAAACAACGTGAAAGAAAAGATAAAAGACTCTAGTTTACGTAGTTTTTGTAGAAAATGTGTCTTTTCTTGGCCTTTATAACTTGTTCAACGTGTTTAAGCTAAGAATATGCCAGTTTTTAACTATCTTCTGATGAAATTAAATGAAATATTTATTTCTCAACATTGACAATTACTTGTTCTTATTGACGTCAAATATAACATGACTCTACCACCAGTTCGAAAAAATCTTCGTGAACAAGAACTGGCAAGAAACTTCACGGGTATATTTTTTTCAAAATAAATTTTCAGAGTCTCTTTATGTCTATACAAAATTATTCTTATCTGCATCTGTTAGCTCGGCAAGTCTCCCTTCCTCCAAGTATCCAAACGACAAACACCCTGAAACGTGGCACCCGTTCACGAGTTAACGCGGGATCCAGCCATCCTCAACCATATTAGAGGGAAGTAAGCGACCCGTCACCCGACGCCACCATAAGAAGACGTACTTTAGTGACAATGACGCTTTAGATATTCATCGGGACGAAGAACTCAACGAACTAACAGACACATTACACATGTTTTGTTACAAATACTAGTACAATCCTGTTAATGAGGGGATTATACTCAAGGGCTTTTATCATCCAAATAATCGGATAGTTTATAATATGCATTAGCACACAACTTCTGCTTTATAGTTTCTTTGAATTTGTCTATAGGAAGACCTTGGATATCCTTAGGAACCTTATTATAAACCTTATTATAAAAGCGTATACATTGACCCATGAATGAGTTAGTGACTTTATGAAGCCTACTATTATGAGGTGCCAGCATATTTCTTCCTCTTGTGTTAACATTGTGCAGATCTTTTTTTCTTTTGAACAAGGTTATGTTCTTTTTTACATACATTAAATTTTCTAAAATATATTGTGAATGGTAAGTAAGAATATTTATTTCCTTAAATTTACTTCTAAGTGACACCCTTGGACCGAGCTAATAGATTGCGCGAACAGCCCTTTTCTGCAGAATAAATATAGTATCGATGTCGGCAGCACTCCCCCACAACAGAATACCATATGTCATGAGGCTGTGGAAGTAACCAAAATAAACTAATCGAGCAGTTGTTTCATTTGATATTTGTCTAATTTTTTTAACAGCATATGCGGCAGAGCCAAGCCTATTCGCTAAACCATCAACATGCGGTCCCCACTGGAGTTTGGCGTCTAAAGTTATGCCCATAAATACAGTTGAGTTGACAGGAGGCAGTTCCTGGCTCTTAACTACAATGTTTGTGTTTACCTGTTTGACATTTGGCAATGTAAATTTAACACATTTCGTTTTTTTTTCACTGAGGAGCAAATTATTAGCTGAGTACCACTGCTCTGTGTTGGAGATGCATTGGTTTACTGCTCGATAGTCAGTTTCTTGTCTTTTGATTTTAAATAAGAAGGAAGTATCGTCAGCATACAATATGACCTCGCATTGATTCTTAACGACCGATGGCAGATCATTAATATATACTAAAAATAGGAAAGGACAAAGAACTGAGCCCTGGGGCAAACCCATTGTCACTGCCGACCCTGATGATTTTTCTCCATTTATTCGCTCGGTTTTTTATGCCGTAATGGTGCAGTTTCATGAATAGAGTAGTGTGATCCACACAGTCAAACGCCTTGGACAAGTTACAAAACTCCTCCCAGGCGCTGAGTACGTGTTTTATGAACTCAAAACCGGCACCGGTTGTTGAGTGACCCAACGTGAAACCAAATTGCTTAAAATTCATTAAAATATTACCATAAAAATGAGAAAGTAATTGATTTAAAATTAATTTTTCAAAAATCTTACTGAGAAATGGTAGTATAGATATAGATCTAAAATTATTAGGGTCAGACATACTTCCTGCTTTGAATATTGGAATGACCTTACTCAATTTCATTAAATCCGGAAAAACACCATTATCAACACAGTTATTAAATATACTGCCTTAGTACGGGGCTACACCATCAATGATAGATAGAGTAATTTTAACAGAAATTCCATCTAAATCGGCAGTATTTTTTACTTTAATGCTTTTAAATGCATTTCAAACTTGTGGAACAGTAACATGTTTAAAAAAGAAATCAATATCGCATGAATTTACATTTTCCATTAGCAGTGAATGTGCAAGAGTGGAACATGAATTAATACTCAAAGTAGTTGACACAGGGATGGCAGTAAAAAAATTTTCTTCAGCAACTTCTCTGTCAGTTGACAACGCTTTAGTAGTAGGGATTGGCGGATTCCCGCTCACTTATTAGGTATGGTATCTAACGCGAATTTATTTAATAAGGTCGCGGGGGGTCGAATCAAACCGCGATGCTCGCTAAGTTAGCGAACGTTCATCAAACGAATCCGCGATATTATTTTGATTAAACCGCGGATCAAAGTAATTCGCGATATTATTTTGATTAATCCGCGTATCAAATTAATTCGCGCCTAGTAGAACGCGAAGTCCAACTTTCCCAAAAAACCAAAAATGCCCTGGTTTCTGGTAGTAGTAGGGATTCACTTATTAGGTATGGTATCAAACGCGAATTTATTTAATAAGGTCGCGGGGGGGTCTAATCAAACCGCAAATGTTATTTACTATTTACTTTTTTTCAATTATAATTTATCTTACTATACCTATTGTGAATTATAATCATTTCACCCGCCAGGTATTGCAAATATGTTACGAAAGGGTGGTTCAGTAGCGTCTTCTTGTTCATATTATTTAAACGTTATGCAGCATGTTTTTACTTGTTACATATGACTAACCAAATTCTTGTGATAACAATGTAGCCCCATGACGACGGTTACTTTTTGTGTTTCTTGGAAAATTACCCAAATTCTTGTGATAACAATAAAGGGAGAGAATTTGCTGCTTCCTCAATTATTTCAATTGTTCCTTTATCGGTTTGTAGTCTCATGACGACGACGGTTAATTGTTTACGCCTCCAACCACCTCCTTCTTCTTACTTTTTTTTTATCTATTTTGGATGGATATAAACCGAAGGGAGCTCATACATCTGTACATTTCAAATCTACCAGTGCGAGTGAAAACTTGAAACTTATTACCCAGTAAGAAGTTCCTGCATCGCTGCTATACAAAATGTCTGTGAGTATTGCTTTTAATTTTTTTTTTTCTTTCTATTTGTGTAATCAAAATGTGTTTTTACTACTCATACTTTGGTCGCTAGATTTGTAATATTGTCTTATGATTTTAACAAAGTTTAGTTATTTTTCTGAGGCTTTTTATTCGATTCACTACTTTCTTCATTTCGCAGTTTGTTTTTTCAAACATTGTATGTTTTCATGGAACCATTTAATATTTAAATTCTTTGATAGAGATACATGTCCGTTTTATTTCAATGTAACTTAACAAACTTATTAATTTTGTTCTTTACTTTTGTTTCAGAATCAAGATACTTTTACATTAAAAAACTACTACTTTCCTGATACTCCCGACGAAGACGAAGAAATCACTCTACCGTCGTTCAGGATAAATACCCAAAACGTCGGTTGCAAAAGAGTGGCAAACAACATCGAAAAGTTTTTTGAAAAACCGAAAAGGAAGAAGAAGGGTGCTAAGTTATCATCGTGCGTCGGACATTGTAGTGAGGGTGGTGTAAGCTACATATCAACTAATGACGATGACGGTTCAAATGCGAGTCATCTTGTGAAAATCGAAATATATGACATGAACAAAATTCGCAACGTTTCCAATACGGAGCTTTGGAAACATACAGACGTGCGTGTGAAATATTACGCTCACAGCGGAGACGACCAACACTATCAGAGCACCCGAGATATCATCTACGAAATAACACAGAAAATAGCAACAAAAGAAGATTGTGCTAAGTTCTTTGTGGAGACTAAGGACAAAAAACCGTGAGATAACTCTTAAAGGTGTGATGTGATTCAGTGACAATACTAACTTTAACAATAAAACCAAGTGAGAGACACATAAAACTGTGAGTGCACGCAACTACCTGCTCAGTGTCTACAGTCTACTCGTCATAAAGATATACCATGCTTACAGAACAAGTAATTGAAAAGATGGGTAAAACAATAATTTTACGTGACTTCAAAAGATACATTCGATTGTGGTACCTTCAGAATGAATTACCACAATGGATGATGGAGGATACGGATATCAGTCCATTCTTTACACCTTGTCAAGGACATAAAGTACCATATGTTTACAATGAAACGGAAGAATGTAGTGAAATCGACGGAGTGCTTCCCATGGCAGGGTTTTGTTCAACATGCACTCAAAAAAGTGCAGGTTAATAAATAAATTTTACCTTATCTTTGTTGTTTAATTTACTAAGGGTATTTCATTTTTTGAATGCTGTTTCCGAAGACATTTTAAATACAAATCTACCACAATATTCTATGTAAATGAGTCTTCAGATAGTTTTTCCTTAAATGAAATATCTTTATCAAATTTCTTTTAAATGAAAGATCCAAGTTTGTTACAAAAAATTTATTTTAATATAAAAATACAGACATGAATAGATTTCTTAAAATTAAATCGTTACATAAAGTATTTTCAGTAAACATGTTTATAAAATCAATCATCGGTATTTTGTTAAATCTAAAGTAAACAAACAAAAGACTATACATTCCACATACCGAAGTCATGTAGTTTTGTAGAACTGACCCATTACAAAAGTATTGCTTAGAGTTTCTCTTCAAAAAGTTTTCCAACATTAGTGTAGGCTTCCGACCAAACGAATCAAAATATTCCCCAATTCCATTACCATTAATGAAAATTGCTACCCAGTGAGATACAGGTCTTGTGTCAGGATCTAAATTGCTTATTAAATAGACAGGTAATGTAACTTTGACAGGTAAACGATTAGCAGCAAAAACATTCAATGTTAAGTCGGGGTGTATTTTCCACAAACATTTTTGTATGTCGATGGTGTTCATCTTAAACAAATTGATTTAACTATTGTAATCTAAAGTAATTTCACGGTTTTTATTAATTTCTAATATGTTGTCAAACTCTGCATATACTACGCAATTGATCGTGTCTTCAAGCGGAGATTCGAAACCTACTTCCAGTCGAACACATCCACGTTTTATGAGACTCCAATGTGAACTAGAGTTCGCAGACAAGTCAGGAGTCATATCAAATGCCAAAAGACAACAACCACGTGAGAAATCATATTCTGTTATTGCATTACCATCATTTGAAAAGTGAATACCAGTTCCCGAGAAAAGAGTGTGATAGGCACTTGTAATTACGTTTTCAGAAAACGAAGGTTGCAAAGTTTTGGATGGTATTTGTTTACCGTCTACATATATACTAAATGAATTCAGACCAAAGTTATCAAAGTTATAGGGATTAGAGGTAAAACTACCATTAAAAGCAGAATTTTTTACAAAACCGACTATACACCGTTTAGGTATCTGACCAAGAAATACATTATCCAATGTCTTAGTTTGAACTCCAGAAGAAATTGTTAAAATTTTAACTTCTGCTCGGGTAAGGGGGTATTTAGCAGTAGTTTTTAACAATACTTTTTCGTGAGCTAATAAAACCGAAGGATTTATTCGTACTTTTCGTACAAGCAACTGCGCAGCACTAATTTTAACTTTAAACTTGTGATCGTTGTTTGGACACATAAGATTGAATGATTCCTTTGTGCGAACTAACTTTAATCTCATTTCTACACCATTTAAAAGAAACTTTTCTTGATTGAATATATCCCCATGTACGTGACCAATCATTTCAACAGTACGACTTCTCTTCACGAGTCTTCTTCTTGTAACGAAACCTCGATTTGATTCGTCACAATTATCCATGTTGCTTGCTGTATCCTGGTACCACATGGCACATGTGAGGTGATTAGTTTTAGCCGCAGATCCATAGTTTAGTAAATTTTCTATATATGCACGGTAAGCATATGTATTATTCGGTGGTGATATCAATTTTTGGTTTAAATAAACTTCAAGTTGATTAAACAATGAATGTAACCAGTTATTGATTGGAGCTACATTTGCATCCGCCGTAATCGATGTTGAATCCTGGTTAGTTACTTGAGCTTTGATGTTAAGTAATGTATGAGACAAATCTATGTATTCATCTCCAGCACCGGGTATAACGAATTCAATCGGTCCTTCATCACTTAGAGAAGAAATAGGACTATAATGCATCCAAGCTCCACTTTCAATGCTTGTTTGTGTTGATGGTAAAGCAAATAAATCCAACTCCGATTTCACACACTCACGAGAATGATGATGTAAAAATGACATTTTTTAATTTGAGAATATATCTGGCATACGTTGTGTGCTCTTACGTGCTTTTGAAACACCTTTCCTCTTAGACGCTTTCGAAGAAGTGAGTGCCTTTTTACTGGTTCTTTTGATTTTATACCCGGATCCTAACATTAAAGAATCAATTTTTTCATCTGCCTTTCGTTTCAAATTGTTGCTGACAGCCTTCAAACGAGTTTTGACACTTTCGTTTAAAGGTCGAGTACTAATCATATCTGAAAGGAGGCCTACACCGGCATTGAGCGCTTCCTTACCTACTGTTTTTGCTCCACTAGTCAGCAAAGGCAAAACTGTCCTAAACAAGCCTCCTAAAAAACTCCCAATACCATGACCACGTTGAAAAGCAGCTCCTTTGTACACAATTCCTACACCTGAACCCGCTTGATGGGTATAATATTGCTCGTAAGGACAGGCCATAATAAAAAAAAAGTAGATTGCTATTTAACTCGTTTGAAATGGAGTTTAATACACGCAGTCCCAAACTGGAATGGTACTTTTTCCCCAGTGTTCGTTCTTATATCTATTTCTAAAACATCAAATTCTCTTCGCAATACGGGAATATAATGTGCAGAAGAAAATACGTTCATTTTATAAGCACCATAAACATACTTTGCTGGATCCAAGGGAACTATTCTAAGCAAAGATGTCATCACATCTCCAACCATTTGTGGTTGAACGATATCAGAATAAACAAACAATTGCGATGGTAACCCTAGTAGCAAGTCAACAGGATATTTTCCCATAGTATTTTTGGTTTTTATAAAATTAGACCTTGGTTCAAACCCAAGCTGTAATCCAAGCGTAGTAGATGTTGTAACGGATGTTATGGAATCATTATTTGATGTAACCGATACACGTTTTGATATCTCATCGTAACGAAACTGAACACTGTCTTTTAGTAAAGGATTTTGATTAAAAGCCATTAAAAGATGATCAACAGAGTCATAGTTTGTTGCTGGTATATGTGATTTGTATTCCACTTTGGCCAAAGCAGGTTCACTCAATAAACGTTTATTTTTGCTTATATAAACCACGTTTTCATGTTCCCGAACATTTATTATGGTACATGGATAGTGATATTCCACTAACCCAACTTCCCACTCTCCTTCAAGCTTGATTGTTTTTGGTAATTTCGTAAAAAAGTTTGTTGTTTTATTATCCGGAAAATATGAAAGTGAGCTATTGCTCAGTAACGTTAGATAAAAACTTTCATCACTCATATTTGTTCTAACGTTTGAGCTGATATCCAACTATTAAATTTATTCGGGTAACCTTTCCACTTAACCAACACTTCCTTTCTGTTACCAGAATACCTAATACCTATGATTTTATCTATTTTGTATTTAGTGGTGGGGTCATAAGTAACTTTTTGCAGCTCCTTACCATAAAAAGTACCTACAATTGGTTCATTTTGCAAATCTTTTAAAGTATAAACCAATAGTGGTTTTCGTTTGACAATGGAAGTAATAATAAATATTTCATCACTCCAGTTAGTCTCATAACCTTTTTGAAATACGTGTTTATGTTTTGTTATTCTCACAAAATCACCAACTTGCAATGAGGATGTGTAATGGGTCTTAGAATTACTTTTTCGTTCATATAAATTACACCAAACCGTCATGATGTTACTTGAATTAACATCACATGGTCGCATTTTAATACTAGAATGATAACTCATATTATAAGACTTTAATAAATTTTTTAAAATATCGATATACTTATATGTATTTTTGTGAGTAAAGTATCGCCACATTTTCATCTTCAATGTTCTTTGGAATCGTTCTACGATACTAGCTTTAATATCTGGATTATTTGTGGTATAGTAATTTACTTGTTACTTTTTAAAAATGAAATTACATCTCTCGATGCAAATTCCGTACCTTTATCAGATTGTATATGGGTTGGTGTAGCATTTGCTTCGTTAAATATACTTTGAAAGCACTTTTTGATGGACTCAGAATTTTTCTTTTTGATTGCTCTTGCAAAAGCATATTTACTAAAAACATCAATAACACAAAGTATGTATTTATAACCATCATTATATTGACTATAAGATCGCATATCACTTAAATCTGCTTGCCATAAAACATTAAAATTTGACAAAATGTATTTATTTCTTACAAACTTTTTATGAACTGGTTTATGTAATGTATATGTCTCTTGTTTTTGTAACCATTGTTGAACTTGTTTTTTATTCATTTTACCCCTTAAGGCACTTGACAACTTATTAACGCTACTGTACCCCGCTGGATGTGAAACATCATAATAAATTTGATCTATATCTAGTACGGGTTCCATCTCTCCCAATCAAGTTTCTTCCGAGCTTTTTTCAATGGTTCTGATGACAATGATCTTTTGTTTGATGTTGATGGTGTCTCATGAGGTTGTAGCGTATCTTTAATTTCTATTATGCTATTTTGCAGGTACTCGTATATATCAGGATTACCGATACATCTGATCGGTACTTGTATAATTGATAATACTTTAAGGTAAGGGTCGCTTCCAATTGGTGTAGGACGTTTTAATTTCCTTAGTGTGTTATTAACTAATTCGGTGATATTACTGAATGGAATAGCTTTATCTTGGATTATTACAGTACCATTTTCATCCCATCGTATTTTTTCCTTATTTTTTTGTAAACAATCCAGTAATGTTTCAGCTCTCTTTTGATAACTTTTTGGTATAGATTGAAGGATTTCTGGAACCGAATACGCGTCTTTCCGCGGAATATCACTCTCAACGACTGATGGTGGTGTTATACTAGGATTAAGTTTCTCATATTCATTTTTTAAGTATATTGGGTTGGTGGACACTTGAATGTGTGGTTCAGTTTGAACTTGAGCGTCGCTTCTGTTTTCTTTTTCACTATGGAGTGAAATAATTTTTAAAGAGTTTTTTTTCTCATCGTTGAAATGCAAATATCTTTGCAACGTCTGAAGGTATAAAGTCCATTTTTCACGATCATCTACTTTACTTTTCATAATTTTTTGCATTTCACCATCCAAACGAGATAAAGTTTCTTCAGTTGGGTTTTCCCTTTCCTTGAGTCTTTCGAGTGCACTCGATTCAATCAAAACCATTTTTTTTACGTTAGACATAATGTTTTTACTTTAAGAACGAGTTATTGTATTCAAAATAGTACTTAAAACAGCACCCAAGATTAAAGGTAAAAATGCACCACCTTTTTGTATAATAATTTGCTTTTTAGATTTAGTATTCCCTTTGGATATTAATTTTCTTAATATTTTTCTGTACTTCTTTAATTTGCTCTTATCTTTATCTTTTAGTGGCACTTTTCCTTTTAATACATTAAAAATACATTCAATTAGACAATGTATTTCTGTATCCCCACAGGTTTTGAGTAGCGCTGCTCTGTACTTTGGTTTTAGTGAATGTAATGATCGTAATAAGTCCTTATGGGAAGTTACTCGACCAAGCATCATTTTAAGACTAAATAAATTTTATTGTGTTATAAAATATATATATCGTGATTCAAATGACATCAGTTGAAAAAAAACAGTTCAATTTACAAATATTGAAAGTTGATTCACTTGTATCTTTTAAATCAATTTTTTCTTTAAGAAAATTTAAAAGAAAGTCACAAAGATTCTTTATTTCATCATCATCACACTTTTCAAACAATTGTTCACGATATTTAGCTTTGATTATTTTTAATACTCTAAACAAATGATTAAGGTTTGTAGATTCTGCTTGAGTCATTATTTAGAACTGATAAGAGTCGATCGCTACGTGTTCTATTTATACCCTTTTTTAGGAATGTAAACAACACAGTTATTATCAGATGGAAATATTTTGCTTTTGAAGCGATGCATGTCATTGGTGTTTTGTTTCAGATCAATTAATAAATATCCGTGAGCTTCGGTGGTTGCATCTTTGTATGCTTCTTCAACAAACTTCGAATTATCTGGATAAACTTGTCTAGCCAAATGTCGTATCTGTGTTCTGTCTCTTGGATTTTTAAAATAAATTATGTAACTAGAGTTTAATGAAATATCACGTTGTCCTTTTCCTTGATGGAATATGTTTTGTGTAATATAAAACACACTCAGATTTCTGTGGTGACTGCCTTTCGTAAAAATATCAACAATCCTTCCATCTGATTCCCTCATGAGATCATCAATTATAAGTAGTCTTGGAGATTTACCGTCAATCATGCTAAGATCCGGGATCCCTTGATAGTAAGTAACATTTTTTAAATTATACAAGGGTTGCATTTCATCAAAACACCAAATAATTTCAGAAAAGCTAATGTTACAAATTTCATTACAGTATTTCAAAAAGTTTGTAACAAAATTTGATTTTCCACAACCACTAGGACCTGCAACAATTGCAGTGAATGGATGAAAAAAGTGGACCATGATTATGATTATTAAATGGAGTTCAGAACGTGTTACTCTAGTGAAAATAAAAATGCAAATACTGTTCAGGTTTAATGCACAATTTATTTATAATATAAAAATTAACCCTAAACAAATTGGAGATAAAACTTAAACTAATTAATAATTTAAAAGATGGTTGCAAAAACTAAACTTAAAACTATGTTTTTAAAATAAGTACATAAAAATTTTTATTATGTTTGACATACAAAATTTTACACAAACAATACAAGTTGTATGAACAACACATAGTGATCACATCAATTTTTCTTTTTATTCTTTAGGAATTCTAAAATGCCCCCAAGCTAGTGAATTTGTTGAATTTGGTAAAATATATCGTTTAGTATCAGAGTAACTCAAACTGATTTTATGAATTTTTTGTGTAAATAATACATGTTTTATGGATCTAAATCGCAACATTTTACTTATTTTATTGCATTTTTTGAATAAACAAGTTTTGTAATCTTCTAAATTGAATGTTTTTGTAACGCATTTATTAACACCCTTTGCTTTTGTTGTTAAGTTATCTTCTACATCAATCGCATACATTTTCGCACGAAGACCAACGAATTCTTTACATATTTTACCATTATTTTCGTCTTTGAAGAACCCTAACTTTTTTTTATTAATTAATGGAAAACCATATTCATTATTAGTTGCATAATCGGATGTATCAAAGTATAAATGTAAGTCTGATTTAATATCTTTATATAAATCATCTGTGAATACTTGATAAACTAAGCTGTCGGTGTCGGTATACAATAATTTAAGATTGTTTTGAAACTTTTGTTTCATGTGATTATAATGGAAATTATACATTAATGTTTTTGATATATCTAAAATGCAAAACCCTAAATAAATGGGTTTGTTAAAAAATAATTTTGTCTTACTTAATTGTATTGCAACTAAACTTTCCGAAAATATTGACAAACTGTGGAATTCAGGTTTCGCAACAAGCGATTGTGCACCTTGAACTTTACCACGATTTTCCCAATGATTTAATAATTTAACGTCCACTCTCTTCGCAATGTTTTCCATAGTCTTTCCAAACACTGAATTGTTCATAAGTTTAAAAAAATCTTTTTCGAAATCGTTTGAAGACTGTGCTCGTAATTGAGTATTCAAATCAATGTATGTTTTTAACCAAGCGCTTTGTTTAAACTTAAGTATTCTGTGTATTTTACGTAAAATTAAACCGTTCTCTAAACATTGTTTTAAATTTCTATAATGTATGATATATCTTGATTTGTTATTTAGGTTTGGAATTAATTTTTTTTCTCTGCAATTAGCAACAGTAATGCTTTCAGGACAAAAAGGTAAATCTGAATGAGAATCGTGTAAGCTATGAGGGTAATCTAAATCAACTTCCAATATATAACCATATTCCGCCTCATCCGAAATGTTAAAGTCAGTATTGATATCAACCCATTGAAATTCACCTGTAGGTAGGTATTGGGACATAGCCCATCCATATAGGTTATTAGCATCAAGGTAAATGAGGAAGGAAGACTCGATCTCTCTGTTATATTCATTCATGAACTTATTATTTGCCTTTGCATATCTGTTACTACATTGGGATATTCCACCTCTTATACCTTTTTGTATAAAAGCAATTATATCAAAATCTGTAAGCAACTCCAATTTAACTTTTGTATGAATTAGCATAGCATCCCAACTTAATCCGGGTGCAGTGAAGTAATGGGTTGGATCTAATTCATAAGTTTTGAGACAGACTTGTCGAAAATTTTCGAAAATATCAGCTAATAATAAAACATCAGTTTTTAAGTAAAGATCAGAATAATCATTCATGTTTTTACATTTAAAATGATTCCAAACATCTTTTGCATGTTCGTAATCGTTCTCAGAAATGTTGCTATCATTTATTGAACTATAAAATTGATCTCGAGTTGGAAGACAAGTCATTTCTAACGACTTAAATGAAGTCATGATTTCATAGGGGTACACACCCTTTCGGAGTAAACGTTTGAAGTCATTTTTGTCAGGAAAGTTTAAACCGAGTTCATGGAATTGTTCAGGCTTTAAATTATGAGCAAGTTTTTCCAGACTACACGACATAAATTTTATAGAATCTACAAATCGTAATTTAAAAGGAGTTCCGGCAATATTTAAGTTTTTGGTAAAAGAAATATATTTTTCTTTATTCTGTGGAATTATCTCTATTTCACCTTCCTGAATATTTAAAGCATGTACAAGAAAATGAGCGTCGTAATTACTTAAATTGTGGAAAAATATTGGAATGAATTTTTGCGGTTTATATTGTTGTGCACATAATTTATGGGCTACGCCAGCGTATTTACCACTATACCAGTCAAAGTTCACAAATTTTTCAACATTTAATTTTTTTTCACAAATGTAGCAAACTTCACTATTCGAAATGTTAAGCTTTTGTGTATCGGTCAATTCTTTTGCGGGAGATTTTATAACAATTTTCGGAACTAACGATTCTAAATCTTCTTTCACGGAACGAATAAAAAGTTGGGCACAATTTGGACCTGTATATGTTTTGTAGCGTGAAAGTCTATCATTAAAGGAACATTTTATATAATATCCAAAACTGTACACTTCATGTTTTTGTATTTCAATAGTAGACGATTGATTGGGATCGTTTTCACAAGTATTGATTGGATTAAGAAACGCTTCGAAATCAGCATACACAACAAATGGTACTTTCAGTTTACGGTCGTATCTATCAAACGTAATTTGGTTATTTGAAACGTTTTCGCCAAACCAATTTTTCTTTTTAGAAATCTGATCACTAGGTAAGTCTACTTTAATTTGACCGCAGTCACGTTGTTGGTGTTCTAGCAACTTTGATTTGATAGAAAAATGAAGCAAACCACCATCGCAAATATGAGCGGAAGACTTGTGTGAGTTTAATTGCCTACTCACTAATCTAGATAAGTTTTTAATGTAACAATAGTGACCAGAAATCCCTCTGGCAAGGTAAAGAAGGTTAATGTGAACAGTTTTACGAGATTTGGTGTGATACAGAGGACCTATAATTTGATTGAGTTTACTTTTCGTATCGTATTCTAATCCAAAAACGTTGATACTAATATTGTTAAGTTTTTCAAACTTATGTATATCCTTAATTTTAATGGGAAACGGAATGTTTTCAAACTTCAGTTTATTCATATGCTTTACGTATGAAGTCATCCTATCTGAATTACTATTGGTAGGAAATAATGCAGATAAAATTGCCCACATAAAACATTGATGGTCATTATTTTTAACATTTATAACCGCTTTTTTTAACTTAATATCAATTGGTAAATCAATAAATGAAGATCCACGTAAAGGATTGAATTGATTGACATTCATATCTAAATGTTTTATCTTTTCTAAAGACCAACCACTATCTTTTTTTTCAAAATTGCTAACTTTATTTGTAATTTCGTTATTTATTGAAGCAAAAATCATTTTTAAATCGTCACCATGGCAGACAGTCCAATTTAACGTTTGGAAATCAAATGTATTCTTTTGCTGTTTAGTTTCTTGTGTGAAATCAGCTTTTAAAATAAAGTTCACTTTGATTATTGTTCGTTTTTGAATGCATTCTTCTAACAATAAAAATATGGTTTCCTTAATATTTGTGAGGAACGATTCTGGTGTTTCAAAGTAATTATTTATTTCGTCATTGGACTCAGAAGTGATTCTAAAAGTAAGAAGGCGGTTGCCGAACGCGGAATCGATTAGATCAACGTTTTTAAGTTTTTTATGCGATGATAGCACATGACTTTTATGACTTTCACTTTTCAAATGGCTAGCAAAGTATTTTTTTGAAACAATTTTTTTACAAATCATACATTCAATGCGATCACTATGTTTTGAACTTACGTTTGATCCATGTTTTACTTCTTCTGAACTTGTTGACGGCAGACATAACCTCTTACTACTTGGATTTTCTTCAGGAAACACATCCGCAGAAGTTCGCTTCGCTCCTTCTTTTCCATGTTGAATGATATTTGCATCCTCAACTTCTTGACATAGTTGATTCAACTCATAATCTTCACACAAATTGAACAAATCGATATCGTATGAAGTATCCATATTGAAGTTCATTTGGTACTGCTGCTACACAAAATGTCACAAGAACAACAAATTGTTTGGATGAAAAATTTGAATTTTATTAACCACCACTGAGCAGGTAGTTGCGTGCACTCACAGTTTTATGTGTCTCTCACTTGGTTTTATTGTTAAAGTTAGTATTGTCACTGAATCACTTCACACCTTTAAGAGTTATCTCACGGTTTTTTGTCCTTAGTCTCCACAAAGAACTTAGCACAATCTTCTTTTGTTGCTATTTTCTGTGTTATTTCGTAGATGATATCTCGGGTGCTCTGATAGTGTTGGTCGTCTCCGCTGTGAGCGTAATATTTCACACGCACGTCTGTATGTTTCCAAAGCTCCGTATTGGAAACGTTGCGAATTTTGTTCATGTCATATATTTCGATTTTCACAAGATGACTCGCATTTGAACCGTCATCGTCATTAGTTGATATGTAGCTTACACCACCCTCACTACAATGTCCGACGCACGATGATAACTTAGCACCCTTCTTCTTCCTTTTCGGTTTTTCAAAAAACTTTTCGATGTTGTTTGCCACTCTTTTGCAACCGACGTTTTGGGTATTTATCCTGAACGACGGTAGAGTGATTTCTTCGTCTTCGTCGGGAGTATCAGGAAAGTAGTAGTTTTTTAATGTAAAAGTATCTTGATTCTGAAACAAAAGTAAAGAACAAAATTAATAAGTTTGTTAAGTTACATTGAAATAAAACGGACATGTATCTCTATCAAAGAATTTAAATATTAAATGTTTCCATGAAAACATACAATGTTTGAAAAAACAAACTGCGAAATGAAGAAAGTAGTGAATCGAATAAAAAGCCTCAGAAAAATAACTAAACTTTGTTAAAATCATAAGACAATATTACAAATCTAGCGACCAAAGTATGAGTAGTAAAAACACATTTTGATTACACAAATAGAAAGAAAAAAAAAAATTAAAAGCAATACTCACAGACATTTTGTATAGCAGCGATGCAGGAACTTCTTACTGGGTAATAAGTTTCAAGTTTTCACTCGCACTGGTAGATTTGAAATGTACAGATGTATGAGCTCCCTTCGGTTTATATCCATCCAAAATAGATAAAAAAAAAGTAAGAAGAAGGAGGTGGTTGGAGGCGTAAACAATTAACCGTCGTCGTCATGAGACTACAAACCGATAAAGGAACAATTGAAATAATTGAGGAAGCAGCAAATTCTCTCCCTTTATTGTTATCACAAGAATTTGGGTAATTTTCCAAGAAACACAAAAAGTAACCGTCGTCATGGGGCTACATTGTTATCACAAGAATTTGGTTAGTCATATGTAACAAGTAAAAACATGCTGCATAACGTTTAAATAATATGAACAAGAAGACGCTACTGAACCACCCTTTCGTAACATATTTGCAATACCTGGCGGGTGAAATGATTATAATTCACAATAGGTATAGTAAGATAAATTATAATTGAAAAAAAGTAAATAGTAAATAACATTTGCGGTTTGATTAGACCCCCCCGCGACCTTATTAAATAAATTCGCGTTTGATACCATACCTAATAAGTGAATCCCTACTACTACCAGAAACCAGGGCATTTTTGGTTTTTTGGGAAAGTTGGACTTCGCGTTCTACTAGGCGCGAATTAATTTGATACGCGGATTAATCAAAATAATATCGCGAATTACTTTGATCCGCGGTTTAATCAAAATAATATCGCGGATTCGTTTGATGAACGTTCGCTAACTTAGCGAGCATCGCGGTTTGATTCGACCCCCCGCGACCTTATTAAATAAATTCGCGTTAGATACCATACCTAATAAGTGAGCGGGAATCCGCCAATCCCTACTACTCGCTTTATCATTAATTTTTAAATTATATTTGGTGTGCGGTTCTTTTGCATTCCCAGTTTCCTGACTAATTATATCCCATGCAGTTGGAGAAAAATCATACTCGTTTAAATAATTTTGAATACCTTTTAACATATTCATAAAATGTATTATTATTATTATAAAGTTCTTTCACTGTACAATTCATATAATCTATTTCTACTTCTGCATATTCACACTGTTGCCCGTCACTAAACTTAAATAAATTATTATTTACACATATTTTCTTTTTTTTTTTAAACAGAGTCATATTCATTTTTAATTATATTATGAATAGAGTTATATTGAGTAATAGGATCTCCACAGTAATCTAATTTAAATGTTTTTTCAAATACATTTTTCCTAAATGTTTCCATCCATCTCTCATTCATGGGTATAAAGGTAATTTTTCTTTTTAGAGTCTTTTCTAGCCCAATATCAAAAGTGGCCAACTGCCCACTATGATCTGATTGTAGTTTATTAATTACTGACTTTGTACATGGCATTAAATTCGTAAATGTTATCAAGACATGTGGCTGAGGTCGCTGTGATTCGCGTAGGCTCTAAGAAGAGATTTTTTAGGTTGTAACAATTAAAAAGATTCAAGAATCGTTTACTTTGTGACGTCTCTACTAATAAATCATTATCAAAACCGCCACAAATAATTAATTTTTTTTTTGTTATTTTAAGTTTTTGTTATTTACTCTATGTAATAATACCTCATCCATAGTGCTCTCAAATACTTCAAACGGTGAGGATGGGGTTCTGTATACACTTATTATAACAATATTCCCTATCTCAATACAGGCTATTTCAACTGATCGCTCAACAGACAGACTTACAATATCACAGCGTTCTTTAAATGTAAGGCTCTTATGAGTGATGATCATCGAGCCACCGCAAGTTGTTTGTTCTCTGCTGGATGAACTAGCAATTACATGAGTCTTATATGAAGACATAATTTGACACTGTCTGAGCCAGTGTTCTGTGATACATAGTACATGAATATTTTCACAGTTTATGAATAGCTCAATCTGTAATTCCTTCCCATCAATGCCCTGCATATTTTGATCAACTATGTTCATAAAATTATTTTTTACATTTTTTATTGCTTAAATTATTGCTTAAATTACTACTTATTGAATGTAATATTCCAATATTACATTCCAATGGGTCAAAAGTATAAAGTGACTGCTCAATAGAAGCAGCGGTTGTAGTCAACGAATTGACTATTGAATTGAATTGATATTTCATATACATGTCAGGAAAGCAGCCTGATTAAGTTTTCGCTTTGTTATAAAATCTACTTAATATTGTTTAACTTTTGTAATACATCACAGTGTTTTAACCGGATGTAGATCTGGTGAATTGCTTAACTTCGAGGTTCTTTGTCCTTGAAATATTTCATCATTTCATTATGTTGTCACGTAAAGTATGTTTTCAGCCCATCAAATATGATTATTAAATTATTATAAAATACTATCTTTTATGAAATTATAAAAAATAAGGAAGGAAGATTTCTTATTTTAAACGATTCACATTTAACTATTCCATCCTATTTTTAATATGAATGAACGCAAAAAATAATATTATCGCTGATCTTTTTGATTTGAATCGAAAAATATTCTGGAGGGATATTTTGAAGTCAAAGAAGCTCTAAATAGCATATCTTAAGAAAAGGAGCAGTAAGATATTGTAAGTAAAAAGCACCTTTTGGAATAGATGAATTTTGGAGCAGTGCAAGAAATAAGATATTAAATGATCTGAAAACGTATCAGCTATCCAAATCGCAAGTCTCCATTCGCTACCGCTATAATTTCATTTCGGATAATTTTTGTATTTGACTACGTCCATATATGTTAATTTTTATACCTAATTTGAATTTGTTTCGCATCATTTGAAATTTTTTAAAATAGGAATTAATTAGGGGCCTTCACTCATTTGTTGTTTAAGGGCCTCCAGACATCTAAATCCGGCCCTGTGTTTATATTACCTACAAGACATTATAAACCTTTTTTCTTAAAACAACTTTCCGAACATTTGTACCCTTTAATGTTAGATGTTATTGATGAATTATAGTTGTATTTATGGATTATCGATTATGCGTTGCCGACCGTAAGCTTAAGTTGGAATTGTCTTTGTTCCAGTAGGATTGTATTCAACCCCAGAGGAGATCTAACACGAGAAACTCTACCACCACAAGTTCTAAATCAACAACTGGTTGTGTTATCGGGACATCTTCTTAGTGGTGGCATAAATTCATTTTAAATCTAAATAAATATCAATTGCAAGTACTTAAGTTGCACAGATAACAATATCAATTTTTGTTGTGTAATGTTAGTTTTACAGGGATACCTAAAATATGATTACCAGATGGGGTCAATCCAGGAAAATTGTACCCACCTGTATACGTTACTATATTATTATAAATAAAATAAGATAGATCTATAAAATAGAATCTTATGCGCATGTATTGATTATTGATATGCGCATGTATTATAATTGGTTATTGATACCAAAAACCATTCGACAGTGTACTGCATTCCTGGCTCATATAATTCCTTAACATATACAAAATTTTCAATTCCCTAATAATCTTTCATAAGCATGTAATAAATAACTGGACAACAAAACTTCGTATCAAAGTAGAATCCACAACAATTAACCCTTAACTAATTAAAATAGCCTATTCCAAGGCGACGCCCTAAGCCCCCTGTGATTTTGTCTTGCTTTAAACCTCTTTTCAGAATTCTAAATAGTACAAATGACGCATACTGGATAGATAGACAAAATAAAATAAAAGTAAAACAAATACTTTACATGGATTACATAAAACTGTTTGCAGCCAATAGAAAGAATTTGAAAATCTCGAAACTAACAGAAAAATTTGGTAAGTATAGATAAACTTAAAAATGACACTCTGAACTAATAAATAGTATAAATAAAGGCAAGAAATGTAATCAAACTACTTACTTCTTTAAATCGGAACAATAGATAATTATGATACACGCAGACACATACAAATATCTTGGATTTTTACAAAGTACATCATAAACCACACGCAGATTAAGGAAACTTTAAAATCGAAATGGTGTGTTTGTCTAGGGGAAAAAAAAGAAATATGAACAAATCCCAAATAACTATCAGCCAGAAATAAAACAAAAGCCATCAATACTTCCGCAGTTACAATACTAAATTATTCTATGGTAAAATAAAATGGTCAGAAGCTAAGCTAGCAGCTCTTAACACTTTGATAGGAACAACATGCCACAAAAATAATATACATCACATTCACTCTGCTGTACAAAGATTCCCACTTAATAGAAAGTTTGGTGGGTGTGTATCTACAGACATTAAAAACTTGCTCTACAAACAAATAGAACATTTAAGAACGTACTTCCCCTTAAAAGCTAGCGATAGTTACATCAACCGAGCAATAATGAACCTGCCACTACCTGCCACTACAATCCGACGCAAAAAACATAACGAGATGAAAAAAATTTGAAACATGGAAAGACAAATCACTTCGTGGCAGATATACTCACCAGGTAGAACAAGATCGCATACACCGAGAAGCATCACGTAAATGGCTAACAAAAGGGAATATATTTTAACAAACAAATCAGAAACAAGGGCTCATCATAGCCATTCAAGACCCAATTATAAAAAACCTTCATTATGTAAGGTATATAGAAAGCGATATTTGCAGGATGTGTCACCAAACTGCTGATAAAATAGACCATAACGGGAAGCTCCAGTTTTCAAGCAAACAAAAAATACACACACCGCTACAATAATGTTGCAAAAGAAATACATGAACTGCGCGCGCTTAAACATAACTTAGTAGATTCCTACACGGCATATAGTATAATAAACCTAAAACTATATAATAAATATAAACCTAAAAATGAAAAATAGCAAAAAACTATACCGGGACGTGAGTTATAACAGACCGCACGTTAATTAGCAATAGACCTGATATCACACTTATCGATAAATCAGTCGAATGCCTCGCATGCAACTTTTCTAAACCAGAATAGTTGGCATTGCCCGTAACTGGTTGCATTAGTCGACATAAAGTCGAAAATCAATTCACTAGGGTGAAATAATAATAATGTAAATATAATAACAACGACGTGCCAGCAAACGTCCAGGCAACTTTAAGATCACTTTTTATCTTGTTCAGTCCAGCTTACTAAAGTTATTGATGATTCGCTGTATTTTGAAAATTCAAATTCAAATTCAAATATTTATTTCTCAACATTGACAATTACTTGTTCTTATTGACGTCAAATAAAGCATGACTCTACCGCCGCGCCAGTTCGGAAAAACCTTCGTGAAGAAAAAGTGGCAAGAAACTTTACAGGCATAATTTTTTAAAAATAAATTTACAATTTATCTTTATTATCATTTAGTCTATACAAAATTATTTTTTTATCTGCATCTGTTAGCTCGGTAAGTCTCCCCTCCCCTCAACTATCCAACGAAGAACGTTCACGAGTTAACTCGGGATTCAACTATCGCCCTCCTCAACCATACTAGAGGGAAGTGAGCGACCAGTCACCCGACGCTACCGTAAGAAGGCGTTCTTGATGACAATGAGCAGTAGGTAGACATTTTAAATAAATGTTTAAAAACTATTATTAATATTTGATTTCACTACGTCGATTAGCCAGCCAAGACGTTTATTCCGCGAATTTTCTGGATGGAAACACCTCGCTGATTTCCAAGAACTTAAATATTTTTTCTTGACCTTTTCTTTCCCCCTGTTCGGGCGCCAAATGCGACATTTAATGAGAGGCAATGTTAATGGTTTATTTTGAAAAGCCTGAAAACAATAATTTATTTTTCAATTTCAGATGCATTTTTAAAGCTAAATAAAGTTCTTTTTGAGCTGTTTTGTATCAACAACGATGTAATATCTCAGCAGCGATAGGACGAATTGACGATTTTAAGTCTTATAAGTTGCCTGAAATTACTGTGTTTTGAAACCACATTGTGGTTGTGATGGTTAAAGGACGATTATTGTAAATATATGTGGAAAGTGTAAACTAAGTGATCAGAAATTATATTACATAAAATTATATTTCTTTCAATCTTCACGGGGAACACGATCGCAGTTAGTTAAACTTATTTCTGTGGTTGTGTTTTCTCTACAACTTATGCTTAATTTTTTAGATTCAAAGATTGATAAAGATAGTCACATTATTTACAGAAGATAAATCCATACAACTAAAGAAATTTTAGAAGAATTTTAATTAAAGTTTCAATATCGATATCTCGTAATTAATTGTTTTATTTGTCATTATTCCTTTACAATAGATCCTTCAAATTATCAGGGCCATCCCCCCGGGAATTCTAACACTTTTTAGAAGTTATTTCTCGTGCGACGACAGTTAAAATTAGGTGACTTTACCAGTATTAACTCTGTCATATGGTGTACCCCAGGTAGCATTCTGGGTACCACCTTGTGTGGTGACATTCTTTCATACGCGAATGATAAGGTTTAATTATTTGTTAGTAAACCTTGGGATGACCAGTTTGCTATGGTAAAATGAATTAGATAAAGTGAGTTTTTGGCTGCAACGAAAAGTCTTAACCTTAAATAATCAAATATTTGTCCTTTTCCATTCAAAATGTGCCCAACCTATTCAAAATTTTACCTGTACCTTTTTATCTTTCTCAATGTACAAATAATATTTGCTCGTGTTTAGCTCTCGATCGGGTTTTGACCATCAAATAAACAAATAAATTCCCAGACAAACACACCAACTGTATGGCCCCAAAGTAACTAGTAACTAGTGACAATAGATAATATATCTAGCACCAGTATTCTAAGTAGTAATTTAAGCAATAAAAATGTAAAAAATAATTTTCTGAACATAGTCCATCAAAATATGCAGGGCATTGATGGTAAGGAATTACAGATCGAACTATTCATAAACTGTGAAAATATTCATATACTATGTATCACAGAGCACTGGCTCACACAGTGTCAAATTATGTCTTCTTATAAGAATCATGTAATTGCTAGTTCATTCAACAGAGAACAAACAACTTGCGGCGGCTCAATGATCATCACTCATAAGAGCCTAACATTTAAAGAACGCACTGATATTGTAAGTCTGTCTGTTGAGCGATCAGTTGAAATAGCCTGTATTGAGATAGGGAATATTGTTATAATAAGTGTATACAGACCCCCATCCTCACCATTTGAAGTATTTGAGAGCACTATGGATGAGGTATTACATAGAGTAAATAACAAAAACAAAGAAATAATTATTTGTGGCGATTTTAATATTGATTTATTAGTAGAGACATCACTAAGTAAACGATTCTTGAATCTTTTTAATTGTTACAACCTAAAAAATCTCTTCTTAGAGCCTACGCGAATCACAGCGACCTCAGCCACATGTCTTGATAACATTTTTACAAATTTAATGCCATGTACAAAGTCAGTAATTAATAAACTACAATCAGATCATAGTGGGCAGTTGGCCACTTTTGATATTGGGCTAAAAAAGACTTTAAAAAGAGAAATTACCTTTATACCCATGAATGAGAGACGGCTTGAAACATTTAGGAAAAATGTATTTGAAAAAACATTTAAATTAGATTACTGTGCAGATCCTATTACTCAATATAACTCTATTCATAATATAATTAGAAATGAATATGACTCTGTTTTTAAAAAAAAGAAAATATGTATAAATAATAATTTATTTAGGTTTAGTGACTGGGCAACAGTGGGAATATGTAGAAGTAGAAATAGATTATATGAATTGTACAGTGAAAGAACTTATAATCATAATAAGACATTTTATGAATATGTTAAAAAGTATTCAAAATTATTTAAACGAGTTTGCAGTGTAGCTAAATCTAATTACATTAATAATAAAATTAAATATAGTACTAACATTTCAAAAACTGCATGGAATATAATTAATCAGGAAACTGGGAAAGCAAAAGAACCACACACCAAATATAATTTAAAAATTAATGATAAAGTGTTGTCAACTGACAAAGAAGTTGCTGAAGCATTTGAAAATTTTTTTACTGCCATCCCTGTGTCAACTACTTCGAGTATTAATTCATGTTCCACTCTTGCACAGTCACTGCTAACGGAAAATGTAAATTCATGCAATATTGATTTTATTTTTAAACATGTTACTGTTCCACAAGTTTTAAATGCATTTAAAAGCATTAAAGTAAAAAATACTGCCGATTTAGATGGGATTTCTGTTAAAATTATTGAATCTGTCATTGATGGTATAGCCCCGTACTTAGCCAGTATATTTAATGACTGTGTTGATAATGGTGTTTTTCCTGATTTAATGAAATTGAGTAAGGTCATTCCAATATTCAAAGCAGGTAGTATGTCTGACCCTAATAATTTTAGACCTATATCTATACTACCAACGCTCAGTAAGATTTTTGAAAAATTAATTTTAAATCAATTACTTTCTCATTTTTACGGTAATAGTCTAATGAATTTTAAGCAGTTTGGTTTCACGCGGGGTCGCTCAACAACCGATGCCGGTGTTGAGCTCATAAAACACGTATTCAGCGCCTGGGAGGAGTCGTGTGATGCTATTGGTGTCTTTTGTGACTTGTCCAAGGCGTTCGACTGTGTGGATCATACTACTCTACTCATGAAACTGCACCATTACGGCATTAAAAACCGAGCGCTTGCCTTGATTAAATCATATATTTCTAATAGAAAACAGAAAGTTGCAATAAATGGAGAAAAATCATCAGGATCGGCAGTGACAATGGGTGTGCCCCAGGGCTCAGTTCTTGGTCCTTTCCTATTTTTAGTTTATATTAATGATCTGCCATCGGTCGTTAAGAATCAATGCGAGGTCATATTGTTTGCTGACGATACTTCCTTCTTGTTTAAAATCAAAAGACAAGAAATTGACTATCGAGCGGTGAACAAATGCATCTCTAACACAGAGCAGTGGTTCTCAGCTAATAATTTGCTCCTCAATGAAAAAAAAACGAAATGTGTTAAATTTACATTGCCAAATGTCAAACAGGTAAACAGAAACATTGTAGTTAAGAGCCAGGAACTGACTCCTGTAAACTCAACTGTATTTCTGGGCATAACCTTAGACGCCAAACTGCAGTGGGGACCGCATGTTGATGGTTTAGCGAAAAGGCTTGGCTCTGCCGCATATGCTGTTAAAAAAATTAGACAAATTTCAAATGAAACAACTGCTCGATTAGTCTATTTTGGTTACTTCCACAGCCTCATGACATATGGTATTCTGCTGTGGGGGAGTGCTGCCGACATCGATGCTATATTTATTCTGCAGAAAAGGGCTGTTCGCGCTATCTATCAGCTCGGTCCAAGGGTGTCACTTAGAAGTAAATTTAAGGAAATAAATATTCTTACCTTTCATTCACAATATATTTTAGAAAATTTAATGTATGTTAAAAAGAACATAACCTTGTTCAAAAGAAAAAAAGATCTGCACAATGTTAACACAAGAGGAAGAAATATGCTGGCAGCTCATAATAGCAGGCTTCATAAAGTCACTAACTCATTCATGGGTCAATGTATACGCTTTTATAATAAGGTTCCTGAGGATATCCAAGGTCTTCCTACTGACAAATTCAAAGAAACTATAAAGGAGAAGTTGTGTGCTAGAGCATATTATAAACTATCCGATTATTTGGATGATAAAAGCCCTTGGGTATAATCCCCTCATTAACAGGATTGTACTAGTATTTGTAACAAAGCATGTGTAATGTGTCTGTTTGTGCGATGAGTTCTTCGTCCCGATGAATATCTAAAGCGTCATTGTCACTAAAGTACGTCTTCTTATGGTAGCGTCGGGTGACGGGTCGTTCACTTCCCTCTAATATGGTTGAGGAGGGCGATGGCTGGATCCCGCGTTAACTCGTGAACGGGTGCCGTTTGAGGGTGTTCGTCGTTTGGATACTTGGGGGGAGGGAGACTTGCCGAGCTAACAGATGCAGAAAAGAATAATTTTGTATAGACATAAAGAGACTGTAAATTTATTTTGAAAAAAAAAAATATACCCGTGAAGTTTCTTGCCAGTTCTTCTTCACGAAGGTTTTTTTTCGAACTGGTGGTAGAATCATGTTTTATTTGACGTCAATAAGAACAAGTAATTGTCAATGTTGAGAAATAAATATTTGAATTTGAATTTGAATTTGAATTAAGTAGAGCTTGTGTTATGGATATAGCGAACTGGGGGGGAACCCAGAATAAACATACATATATTTTATGTTATTTCTCGGGTCACAAACAACCATGACCCGAGAGGTCAGGACTTGAACCTGGGACCTTCGGCGTATGAGGCAAGGCTACTTACCACTACACCACTCGGTCGTCAAATACTTGGGGATAGTTATTGACCAAAATCTAATTTAAAGACCTCAAGTATTGCAACTCAGTTCCAGAATCCGTAAACTCATTTTTACTATTAAAACCCTGATACATGTTATGGATTCCAATTTACTTAAACGCATAAATTATGCACTCTGCCAGTGCCTTATAACCTCCTGTATAACGTCTTGGGGTTTATAAAACTATTTTATATTAATCTTGAAATATCCCAGCGATCTGTACTCAAAGTACGCTTTTTCGACCTTATCGATTCCTTTCCACCCTGTTGTACAAATCCTGCGAATTACTTACGGTTCGGCAGCTTTTTATCCTATATTTAATTCTTCATCAGCATAGAGTTACAACCTTTGTAATTTTGTAATTGAATTACAACGATAAAGGGAGAGCAGACATTATCTGTATCAAAGAAAAATTTAAAACCAAATTTAGCAATAACTTCCATCTCTTTCTTGGACCTAATATACAGGGTGTCCCAAAATTCAACGTCAAGCCGAAACGGGGCGATAGGATAAATGGTAACCATCATCAGAAAAATCAGAAAAAAATCCATCCCATGTTCTTTAGAAATTATGGACATTAAACAAGAAAAGCAGAATTTCTCCATTTTGTTGGTTATTGTGGTTAATGATGGTTATTTTTGTCCATTTACAACGTGTCACCATAACCCTAAATAACATATCTTTAATCACAATAAAAAATAATACTACAATTGCCCCAAATTTTCTTATAAATAACACTTTTTGCCGAACTATTAATTTAACATTTTCAAAATACCTCGACTATGACAGAGCCTCCTGAAAAAATAATGTACTAGAGTGCCTTGGCAAGTGCCATCAAATGAGCCTTTAATCAGAATTCCAAAATGGTACAACTCTTGGTGGGTTAATACTAAAAAATAAAAATCTTGAAGTAATCCAATTTTATGTGAATCCAGTTTACTTAGCTAAAATAAGTTTGATTTGCACAAACTCTTTGGTGGCCCTTAACTTTACGTCAGAATGATGAATGATGATGAGAGAGATGGATTGTGGAGTTTGGAGCGATACCCAAGAAGGTGGATAGGGCGATCAGGTACAATCTCGTGGCCAGCTCGTTCGCCGAAAATTACGGATCATAATTTTCATTGATAAATGTTTATCCTAGACTAACCTAACGAAAGGTTTGATTGCCTTTTCCGTATTGCGTTGTAAGAGTAGCAGTTTTTCTCATATCCGGGCGACGGGATTTTTGAAAAACCCTTGTTGGCCCACAGAACACTTAATACCTAAATTACATATTTCCAAATTCAAGTCTCTTGTTGCTGCCAAGTAAATCAATAAAAGAAAGTATGTATATATAAATATGATATCACTAGACAAGGACAAACAAAGCTAACGAATCTCTGTTTCGGCTCGCGTTTTGAGCTGCAGTAGGCCTTCCATTCGTATTAATACCGAAACAAAACACACAAGTGTACACGTTTGCGCAGTGCCTAAAACCACCCTAAGACTTACATATCTTAATACAGATGATTTTTTAGAGGATTGTCCAAGTTCTGAACTAATTAAGACAAGCCTTAATGGATCTTTTTAAGAACATACGACCTGAAAAATCTTCACACAAAACAACTTTGTATGAAAACTTTTCATTTCATGTAATTGAACAATAAAACACCAAGTATATTACAATAATTATATAATTTAGATAATCTTTTTACAGATACACAATTAAATATAGTAAACGCAGTGTAACTCAAAACAATTGTCCTACTTATTCTGGCTCTCGAGTTCTTTTTCGACGATTTTACGGTACTCGTCGAATCCGCCCTCTATACTTGAAACAGAACCGTTGCCGCATATCCACAGCTCTTTGCAAACCATTCGTATTAATCTTTCGTCGTGAGATACTAAAATAACGCCTCCCTGGAAAAATAAATAATAATAAATGATTGAATACAAGAAAGCAAAAATAAAGATTTATTTATATCATGAAACACATATAACGCAAACACAAGTCACTTAATTTACTAGTCGACCGAACCAACTAGACCACTGCCACGCATGATGTCAATTGTTTTAGATGCGAGAGCAAAGAGGTTATTTTTACATGCCGGTTTTTTCCTGACTAAATTACCAAAGTATGAAACGTAGCTTCTTTCATGCTCGTTTTGTTTATAAGGTTTTAAAGGGGATACCGAACTTCATCCCCTAGTCTGGAATAATTAGATCTAACATTAATGATGATACCTTGACAATAAAGCCAAAAGCTGTAATAGCAATTCCAATTTCTTAATAATTAATCAATAAAACTGTATTATATTTAAATCCGTGAATATTAAAGAAAAATCGTATTTATTATTGATTTTATACCTTCTACAACATAAGAACTTGTTACATTTTCTCAGGTGCGACATTCAACAACACATGCGTCAGTAAAAAAACTATTAGTTTAAAAAAGTATATAATACTTACAGTATACTTATTTATAGCCTTCCCCAAAGCTTCGATAGTCTCAATATCCAAATGATTGGTAGGTTCGTCAAGAACTAGGAAGTTCGGGTTTCCCATACACATATTAGCGAAGGCCACTCTAGACTTTTGCCCTCCAGATAAACTTCCTACTGTTTGCAGCGCTAAGTCGCCGCTTACACCGAAACTGCCGAGCTGTCTTCTGTATTCTTCTATAGTTTTACCTGTGAAATAAATGAGGAGTATTAAAAAGTTAGCATGCCCCAAATTGAATACACTATAAAATACATACATATAATTTATGTTATATATGTAGACAACATAATTAATCAGTTAAAAAATGGTATGTTTTTGTATTGCAAAAAAATTTAAATCAAAATGTTTTATTTTATTATTAGTTTACCAACTGTAACGCTGAATGAATGTCGATTGATACATCTTCATACTTTTTAACTTAATAGGTATTATTTATAGGTAGACCGAGAGAATAACACCCGACAGAAATAATACTTCTCGGCACTCTTTTGTCATAAATGTTCAATACATGGAGTAATACATTATAAATAGACTAGGACGTGCAGACAAATACCCTAGAAAACAGTACTTTATTGCATTAAATAGATATCTCAGGAAATTTTAAATAAGCGCACACTATCGTTAAACAATGTATTTTCACAAAATTATTATTTATTATAAATTATTTAAAACAACTTAACCAAACAAAGGGGTTTATGAAGTTTCCGAGTGCATATTAAATAAAGTGTAATAATTATAATTTATGATATTCCATGAGCACATATTCCAACCACTTTTTCTTTTAGCCATGTTATATGACTGGTGAAATTATTTTATAGTGGGCTGCTATAAATGTCAAGTCAAATCGGCGGCGTCGTAATATAATTACACGTTTATAAAAGTTTATTTTATTACCTGGATAGTTATGCTGTAATAATTCTACGGAGTTAACATTCATTTCTAATTGGTCAACGTGGTGCTGAGAGAAGTAACCAAACTTGAGTCCTCTGTGAACGTTCCTCACGCCATTAGTAGGCGATAGAATGCCCATTATGATTTTCAATAACGTTGTTTTACCTGCGCCGTTATCACCCACCTGTAAAAAGGAATTTATTTTTGAATCATGAATATTCACAAAAAACCGCTTGATTTCAATTAAAACAGAATCAATGTAAAATGGATAAATCACAAAAATTCAGGAAAGACCTCCTAGAGTTCACATAGAGTAACATAACTTTGTACATTTTAACATAATTAATTGCATAACTAAATTGATTTTTTTTATTGAAAAAGGATTAGACGTTTGTCTTCTATCTCACCTGATGGAAAGTGACGATGAAGACGAAGGTGTTACACGTCTATCCACGAGATACCTATTCACTCGACGCTTGAAAGAACTAGGACTATAGTTTTCTGGAAAAACAGACGCAGGCAGTTCATTCCACACCTTGGCGACCCGCACCAAAAAGGAACAATCGAAGCGTTTGGTTCGACTTCTTGGGATATCTACCATGAAGGGATGGAAGGTCTGTCTGCGTCTAGTAGTCCGATGCAAGAAGGGTGTGGGTTCAACCTGATCAAAAAGAGCATTCGCGCACTCTCCAAAATGTAATCTGTAGAAGACTGCTAAACTGGCAACTTTCCGACGATGGTCGAGGCTTTGCAGTTTTTTGGTGGTGAGGTCAAAGTTGTTTATAATTTTTCGGGCTCTTCGGTCTACTGCGTCCATCGCTTCTAGTTGGTACTTTGCAGAACCATCCCAAAGGTGGCTACAGTACTCCATACAAGATCGAACTTGAGCTGTATACAAATTAAGTAGCTGTTCAGGGCTGAAGTACCGTCGGACCTTCGAGATGATTCCCAACTTCTTTGAAGCAGTTTGAGCCATGGACACAATTTGTTGCCCGAAGTTTAGTTGGGACGCTATAGTTGTGCCCAGAAGCCCTAGGTGGTCGATTAAGGGCACAGAAACATTTTGGAAAGTGGGCGTTAGGTCGAAACTGCTCTTTTTCGCGGAGAATAAACGCGCCTGTGTTTTCGACGGGATAAATTTGACCAAGTTGGACTCGCCCCAATCGGACACTTTCTTTAAGGCCAAATCCACCCGCTCAACCATGGACTCTCTCAAAGCCCGGATTTCTTGAGGACTCGCTCGCGCATTGGACATGTATCTCTCTACAACGGTGCTGTCATCAGCGTAACCAATAATGCCTGGGGTTAGCAGGTTGTTAATGTGCAGCAAGAATAACGTTGCAGAGAGAACAGATCCCTGAGGTACCCCGGCATTCATTGCCATTAGGTCGGAAGAGCTGTCGTCTAAGACTACTCGAATTGACCGTTCCCTCAGAAAATCAGATATCCAGTCGCAGAGCCCTTTAGGTATTCCGTATGCTGGAAGCTTACTCAAGAGACCATCAAGCCAGACCCTATCAAAAGCCTTGGAAATGTCTAAGGATACAGCTATTGCTTCACCGTGACCTTCCAAGGCTTCGCTGCATAAGTGAGTGGCATGCACAAGAAGATCTCCAGTCGGGCGTCCACTGCGAAAACCATATTGGTTATCACTAAGGAGCTCGTTGGACTCCAGGTATGCCAGGAGACGATTGTTCAATACACGCTCCATAACTTTGCAAAGTATGGCGGTGATTGAAATAGGTCGATAGTTGGTGGGATCTGCACGGCTTCCTTTCTTTGGTACTGGTTGCACGTTAGACAGCTTCCAGGATTAAGGGACCTTTCCAGATTCCAAAGAGAGTCGATACAGGCGCGTTAGAATGGGAGACAGTTTGGCTGCGCAGTGTTTTAACACAACTGCAGGTATGCCATCGGGGCCGCTGGCCTAAATTCTGCAAGCGTTTAAGAACCTCCTTTTGGCGAATATGAACGGTACTCATTTTGGGTCCGAACTGAGGTAACTGGGGTGGGACTTTACCTTGACTATTTAGACGTGAATAGTCTGCAAAAAGATTAGCAAAGAGGTCTGCTTTCTCTTTTGCAGTGTGGGCCAGTGAACCGTCAGGCTTCCTCAGAGGTGGCAGCGATGGGCGACAGAAGTTCGACTCAACCGAGTTGGCCAAAGACCAGAAAGCTTTGCTTCCAGAAGGATATGACGCTATCTTGTCTCCGATGTGGCCAATGTGGTCAAAGCGAGCTTTTCTGATCACCTTTTTGCGAGACTTGGCGGCAGCATTGTATTTTTTCTTTAGTTCATGAGAATTCACGGCTTTGCTTCTGCGAGCGTCAGCCCAGGCTTTGTACGCTTCTTGCTTAAGCTTTTCAGCTGTGAGGCAAGCAGCATTAAACCATGGGCGACCTTTGGTTTCAAGGGATAGGTCAGCGTAAGGGATGAAATACTCCATTGCTTGGCCTATCACACTTCATACAGCATCAGCGCAGCACGATGCATCGGTTGATGTAAAACAAGTCTGCCGCCAAGGATAAGACGCGAAAAAGTGCCGCATCTCATCCCAATCTGCTGACTTGTATCGCCATACTCGCCTAGCGCCTTTTGGGCTGGTGTCAGGCGGCGAGTACTGCGACACAGATTTCACCACGCATTGATCGGATGTCTCTAAAGGTGCAGTTACGGACACCGAGCACCTGTCAGGATCAGTTGTCAGCAGAAGGTCTAAGCTATATGCAGTGTGGCCGGCAACGTCGGGGATGCGCGTGGGCCCGTGCACAAGCTGTGAGAGGCCTTGAGTCACGGAAAACTTAAAAGCCTCTCTTCCAGCGTGGTCAGTGTCCTGATACGGGTATAGCCATTGCCCGTGATGAGCGTTAAAATCCCTCATGAACACCAACTGCGCTGAGGGAAAACGTTGCCGAACCTGACAAGGCATGCTGCATCGCTGAGATACTCAATGAGCCTCGTTGTCTCCCGATCTCCGCTATGTGACCGGTATATACTGGCGTGGACCAATTGGTCAAGGCCGGTATCAATGTGAACCCACATGACGGAAAAGTCCAGATCTTCCAAGTAACGGAGACGCTGACAACAGAACTCGTCACTGGCATACATGCACACCCCGGCGTTCGGGCGGAAATTGGACTCCAGGATGTACCCTGGGTAACAAAGGTATGCCGAGTCTGACAGATTACAGATCTGCGTCTCCGTTACGAAGAGTAGGTGAGGCCTCTCTGTCTCAAGATGGTGGTGGACATCGTTGATATTTGAGTGCACTCCTCTGATGTTGCAGAAGTGCACTTTAAGAGAGAGGAAGTGCAACCGCTGTAGAACCTTACTCTTCTTGTGACTTTTCATATTAGTTGTGTGAGTGAATAGGGAGGAGGACAGAAGTTGAGTGAAGCGCTGCAAAGGGAACCAAGCAGCCCACAATAAACAACGCACCGATGGGGAACTGGCTTGGAGACTGCGGGGACGCCCGAACCCCCCCCCCCCCCCCCCCCCGGATATTGTCATCGGGTCCTCTCTAACCAGTCGCCAGCTGGCACGATGAGGCCTCCCGGGATTTTTCGCGAGGTGGCGGGGCAGCCTTTCGCATGTGGCTAGCACACTACTTGGGCCCCCTACTACCTGCGGTCGGCCAGCGGTGCACCGTTTCTTCCGATCCCGCTACCCTCCAAAACCAGTTACCCGGCGAGTCAATAAATTACGAGCTGAAGACAGTTCTCTGATGCAGTGCGATTACTCAGACCTCGATGGCTACACTAAACATCATGCCGGAACGCGACCATGTCACTTGGCGGCATAGCTTTGTTTAGTGGGTGGTGACAACGGCCACACTTCGACCACGGCCGAAGCCTACCACCAGAAGATACTGCTCATTTAGCAACACCTAGGGACCACGTATTTTATTTTCAGAAACAAACTGCATCTCTACATGATAACATAACTTTTACAGACACACACTTTGATTAAAGTAAAATAGCGGAAGATAAGTAACAAGGTCCTGATGCGTAGACCTCAAAAATCTTGTTCCCGGTCGCCTGATTCTAAATGTCAAATGGTTTAGTCACTACGTGAACCGAGCCGAAAATATACGACAAGACACCGATACAATCGAAATTATACGGACACGAAATATTTCGTCTTGCTCACAAGCCCATGTTTTGCTCTTTTATGTCCGGAAGCAAAATAGGAATTGAGTGCGTGTGAGAAAATGTATCTGTGGTATGTAGTACCAGGTTCATTTATCAGGAACGTAATATATAACGTAAGAACGTCACCTATCCTTCCTTATTTAACTTTAACTAAACGACATACATAATTGAATAATATACTCACAATACATATCCTAGATTCCAGGGTTGCGCCGAGATTCACATTTGAAAATATAACTCTTTCCTTAGAGTAGTAAAAACAGACTTCATTTAGTTGTAAAATTGGAGGCGAAAGTGGTTCAGTCTCGGGAAACCTCAGTACTACTTCCACTTCTTTCTCAACAGGCCTTAGTTCAGGTCTGGAAATATAAATTAATTTCATTATCAAATCATTGAGGTTCCGTGCATGCTTTTTACTTGTACTCTAAACTAAAAACTACCTAAGATACCATACAATACTTTATACAATAACGTTTATGGTACACCTAGCATTTCCTTGTAAGGTTGGTGAATGAAAGTCCAATAAGTTATGTTATAATGCATACTAACGGTTATAAAAACTATTATTCTAAAATTTTAATTATAGCTTCTGATGTAAGATTCAAACTATTCTTCATAGCGAAAAAAATATGTATTGTACTGTCAATTACCACATAAGGTTTTGAATATGCAATTTTCAGACATTAAATTTCACAATTCATTAGGCGACGAGTTTCTTCAATTTCATTTGACAAGGTAATATACGTACACCACACACTATAATATGCGTACAGATACGGTACATACTCAGATATTATAATTTCCCCATTCACTCTTTTTTCTCAAACTTTATCTAAATTAAGATGGTACTACACCCTACTACTAGATCTGTACTTTTTATAGTATTAACCAATTAAAAAAAGCATTAAAACACTCACAATTTCTCCAACATCTTAATCTTGCTCTGTACACTGGATGCCCTGTTCGCATTGTACCTAAACCGGTCAATGAATTCCTGCGTGTGCGCTCGTTGCTGTTGCTGAGCTTCATACTCCCGTTGTTGGTTCTTGTGCTTTTCCGTCTTCGTTTTGTGGAACTGTTCATAATTACCTCTAAAATTGAAATAATATACAATTAATGCTGATAGATATGGAAAACAGGTTCGAGACACCAGAATTATCAAGGCATTAATAACAGAAAAATTTGCTAATCCAAGAAAAATTTCTTAACATTCTATAATTTAACTATGCAACACTCAGAAAGTTTTGAGAAAAAAAATAAAAATGTTCTATGCGTTATATTTTTATTATTACATCTTTTCAAAGAACTCTCCACCATCGTTGGTTCAGGCGCATGAAACAAAGCATATTTTCCAGTCTGCAACAGGTACTTCCTCAACGGCGTTCTCGAACGCAGTGAGCGCATTTTCTGGCGATGAAAACTGTATCCCCTCGAGCTGGTTTTTAATTTAAGGGAACAAGAAGAAGTCACACACTCCCAAATCAGGGCTGTAAGGCAGATGACCCAACAGTTTTGCCGGTGTGGTGTTTAGGAAATCCCTCGTTTGTTGATCGCTGAGTGCGCGGGCGCGTGTCGTAGTGGAGCAAAAGGCCTCGGAGTCCCATGTTCAGTCGCTTGTAGCTCGCAGCAGCAAAAACGTCTGGCAACCGTTTGGTAGTGTACCACTCTGCATTGATGCTATTTTCTTCGACGCTTCTCGATCGTTTCACTTTCGTAGGCTTTGGTTCGTTTTGAAACAGCCACACTGTGGACTAGCGCTTTGTTTCTGGATCATGTCGATAAATCCAAGATTCGTCACCTGTTATGATATCGTAAACACGGCGGGAAGAACCTGCTTTGAATTTACAATCATATCATGGCACCATTCCACGCGCGCCTGCTTCTGAGCATCGGTGAGGTTGTGGGGTACCCATCGCGACCCTTACGCTAACGTGGTTTTGTAAAATATCACGATCACTTCACGATCCAATCTGCAGATTGTGCTAAATCTTCTCGAATGTGAGTCGCCGGTTTTGTTGAATCGATTTTTTTTGTTGTATCATGTTTTCTTACGTAACAGCATTCTAAGGACGACCACCTCTTTCGTCATCCTTCAAATTTAAGTGACCGCACTTAGAATCTTTATACCAGCGGTACTCAACTTGCTTTAGAAGGCGCCTTGTTCATAAAAGCCAATTGAAGTCAATTAAACGATTCATCAGGTTTCAATTTGGACTTGAAGTCGTAGAAAATCATTGCACGAAAATGTTCCCGACGCAGATATGAAACCTATTGTGTGTCAGATTTTCTATGACACACAATAGGTTTCATAATGCTGGTAAATTTAAATTTGGAACCATAACAACTTTAAATATATTTTTACTTTTAAATAATCGAAATTCTAAAATAAATTAAAACTCGCCAGCGCTGCATATATAAAAAATAATTTATTTTTAAAAACGTTCTGAGTGGCCTGATATGTAATAGATTAGAAAACTATTATGAAATATCCAAACTGACTATTAAAAAAGTACCAGTTTTGCCTAGGCAGAATACCTATTTTTGAACTGGTAAACAGCCAATGATGCCACAGTTGTCACAATCAATAAACTATAATACAGATACTCCAACCCATCGTTGCGCGCGGCCTTGTGTGTGCATTAAGCTCATATATACAGTACTGTGTGTGCGTTATAAATTGTACACGCACACCAAAGCGACCCTGACAGACAGCACCACCCACAATGAGAAGTTGAAGTATATATAATAACTATTATTATAAATACATTATAAAGACGATTTTAAAATTCTTTCTTCATTAGAAAGCTACTTTGTCTATGAGTAACACAGCCAAATTTTTCCCGGAGGTCCCTACAGGTTCAGGAGCAACACGGTGCAAGAAGCAACCTTACAGAAGTTCTTGTTAAAAATAATAACACACCTGTAAGTTTCTATTCTCTGGGAATGTAAATGCAATATATCTGTAGGCACGGTGTCTAAGAAGTTTCTGTCGTGGGAAACTACCAAAAGGGTAGTCGGCCAATTTTGTAGGTAGTTCTCTAACCAGATGATCGCTTTTATATCCAACATGTTAGTGGGCTCATCGAGCAGTAGGAGGTCAGGCCTGAAATGTAAATAAAAGTATATTGTTAATACATTTTATTTTATAAATATTTGATTTAATCAGACTAGACATAATGGAGAATGACGTAGGTACTGAAATAGTATTCTACGAAAAATCAATTAGATCCTTTGATTAAGTTAGCATACAAGGCATACTTGAGGAATGGATCTGAATTATAATTATGAAACTTTAAATTTAAGAAACTGATGTGGAACAGACTCGCGACGAGGCACGCGAGCAAGGCATAATAATGAATATTTCATTGCGTTAGTACATCGCGTCGAATTACCTTTTCGCGTAGTGACAGTGGGCTTGCGACCTAGTTATTGAGGTTCCTGCGCCAGGAGCTTGTACAAACATCAATGAATACCACATCTGTTTGCACAAATGTTAGTCCATACGAGCCCCAAACCCGCCACCTCTCATACTCAAACCGGAGTAACGCGCTACATGGTCGCATTTTTAGATATATTCTTTTATATATTTATATTGGTCGAAAATTCCACAAGCTAGTTGTGAAGAGAAAAATTCCTTTAGCAATTTTTTGATTGATATTTATAATTTTTTAATTATTTTTTAATCAATGGTTACAATATATATTTAAGAACTCTAACATCAAACATACTTTGAAAACAGGGCTCTAGCCAAGGCCAATCTCATTCTCCATCCACCCGAGAACGTCCTGGTGGCTCTAGCTTGCATCTCGGGCGTGAATCCGAGACCACTGAGAATGATCGAGGCGCGCGCCGGCGCTTTATCAGCTTCAATGTTTTCCAGCTGAGCGTAGATCTCGCTCAGTTCCGTTGTTAGAGCTGCGTCTGCTGATCTGAAATATATATTCCAATAAATACACTAAAGAAAAATAAAAACTTTCATTAGAAGTTTCTTCCAGTAAACCTTTGAGTGGCAAATACGGTTCAAACCGCAGTTTTGTATTTTATTTTTGTTAATGAATGTAATAAATATCATACTAGAAATATACATAAATAAACCTAAATACATTTGTATGTTTTATAAAGTTTTACAAATATATATTTTTTGTCACATAACATTTTTTAAACAAAAATAAAACACCATCATAGTTAGTTTATTTGTATATAATACAGAAACAACAACAGACAGACAAATGATAAATTTGTAACACCAGTATTTTTGCGTCTGGGGTTAAAAATAAAATAAAACTTAGAAAATTAAGTAATTTTGGAATAACTGGAATTACTAGAACCTTAATTTTATTTCAATCACTAAACAAATTATTTTGTTTATCACACTAATTTATGATTTAGGCTTACCCATTATTAATTGCTGCTGTTATCTCCTTTTCTCTTTTTAGTAATGTTTCTCTAACAGTATCACATTCCAAGACACTTTGTAAAGCCACAGTGTCATCACCAACAACTTCTTGTTCCACATGTAAAATGGAAATGTGTGATGGAATCTTGAGTTGCTTCGCTGAGATCAATCTCAGCAGAGTCGTTTTACCGAGACCGTTTCTTCCAACCAGACCATACCGGCGACCAAAGGCAAGAAGTAAGTCTGCACCTTGTAATAATACTCTGAAATGGCAGTGTAATAATTATTAACTTTAAAAATATATATATTTTTAAAGTTTAATAATTATTACTAATAATTATTTACTTAGCGACCCTTCACCCTGCATCATACCTAGGAACAGATGTTTGATTTCGTATTGGTATGGCACTCAGTTAGATGTACAGTCCATCCATAACAAAAACCTCTGCTTATTTTAAGCAGGTCAAGAATTTGATGAGCAGTTTGTAAGCTATTTTCATGAGTAGTTTTAAGAACCCAAAATTCAAGTTTAGATATTTATTTCTCAACATTGTTTCAGTTCGGAAAAACCTTCGTGTTTTTATTCTTATCTGCTCTCTTAGCTCGGCAAGTCTCCCTCTCCCCAAGTATCCAAACGACGAACACGCTCAAACGGCCCCGTTCACGAGTTAACGCGGGAGTCAGCCATCGCCCTCCTCAATCATATTAGAGGGAAGTGAGCGACCCGTCACCCGACGCTACAATAGGAAGACATACTTTAGTGACAATGACGCTTTACATATTCATCGGGATGAAGAACTCAGCGAACAAACAGACATATTACACATTTTTTGTTACAAATACTAGTAAATCCTGTTAATGAGAGGATTATACACAAGGGCTATTATCATCCAAAAAATCGGATAGTTTATAATATGTCCTATCACACAACTCATGGGATCCAGGCAAGTTAATTTGATGCATTTAGCTCATCTCGAAGGTCTCCCTAACTAACTGCGGCAATTAAGGGAACGTAAAAATCAGTGCTTTCGCTAGTGTTCACAGCCAAGGGTGCAGGTGCGGATGTATGGCATAGAGTTGTCAATACAGTTTCAAGGTCTGTCCATATTGAATCTGGTCTATTTACATATATTAAATCCAAATCACCTATATCATTTGTTAGTTATGAAACAAACAAAATATTATAACAATTAGTATTGTTTTGCTGTAGTGAGAGTGAAAATATTTATTGTTATGCTATTTGAAAAAACAAAAGAGTCAAACAGCTGGGGTCTTGGATCTTATTTTCCGTTAGTAACCCAGTCAATTCATGCTTTGTCCATTTGGGATCTCCTTTCTGGACTCTGATAGGGATCAGATGTTAGCATAAATGTTTGTGGACTAAGTATTAATATTAATTTATAATCGTATGATAAACAGAAAAGATTTTTGGGAATTGGAATTGTCGCGTTCCGGCATGACGTTTAGTGTAGCCATCGAGGAGGGTAGGTCTGAGTAATCGTGCTGCATCAGAGAACTGTCTTCAGCTCGGGTAACTGGTTTTGGAGGGTAGCGGTATCCGAAGCAACGGTGCACCGCTGGCCGACCGGAGGTAGTAGGGGGCCCAAGTAGTCATGCAAAAGTCTACCCCACCATCTCACCAAAAATCCCGGGAGACTTCATCGTGCTGGCGACTGGTTAGAGAGGATCTGATGACAATCCCCAGGGGGGTTCGGGCGTCCCCGCAGTCTCTGTCTGAAGGTGGTGATGTCCGCCACCACCTTGAGACAGAGAGGCCTCACTTACTCTTCCTAACGAGACGCAGATCTGTAATCCGTCAGACTCGGCATACCTTTGTTACCCAGGGTACATACTGGAGTCCAATTTCCGCCCAACCGCCGGGGTGTGCATGTATGCCAGTGACGAGTTCTGTTGTCAGCGTGTCCGTTACTTGGAAGATCTGGACTTTTCCGTCATGTGGGTTCACATTGATACCGGCCTTGACTAATTGGTCCACGCCAGTATATACCGGTCACATAGCGGAGATCGGGAGACAACGAGGCTCATTGAGTATCTCAGCGATGCAGCAGATAAGGTTCGGCAACATTTTCCCTCGGCGCATTTGGTGTTCCTGGGGGATTTTAACGCTCATCACGGGCAATGGCTATACCCGTATCAGGATATTGACCACGCTGGAAGAGAGGCTTTTAAGTTTTCCGTGACTAAAGCCTCTCACAGCTTGTGCACGAGCCCACGCGCATCCCCGACGTTGCTGGCCACACTGCATATTGCTTAGACCTTCTGCTGAAAACTGATCCTGACAGGTGCTCGGTGTCCGTAACTGCACCTTTAGGGACATCCGACCACTGCGTGGTGAAATCTGTGTCGCAGTACTCGCCGTCTGACACCCACCCAAAAGGCGCTAGGCGAATATGGCGATACAAGTCAGCAGATTGGGATGAGATGCGGCATTTTTTCGCAGTCGACCGAAGAGCCCGAAAAAAAGCCTCGACCATCATCCGAAAGTTGCCAGTTTAGCATTCTTCTACAAATTACATTTTGGAGAGTGCGCGAATGCTCTTTTTGATCAGGTTGAACCCACTTCATAGTAGACATCCCAAGAAGTCGAACTAAACACTTCGATAGTTCCTTTTTGGTGTGGGTCCCCAGGGTGTGGAATGAACTGCCTGCGTCTGTTTTTCCAGAAAACTATAGTCCTAGTTCTTTCAAGCGTCGAGTGAACAGGTATCTCGTGGATAGACATGTAACACCCTTGTCTTCATCGTCACTTTCCATCAGGTGAGATAGAAGACAAACAACTAATCCTTTTTCAAAAAAAAAAGATTTGATTATTTAATTATTTGATAAATGGTTGAAATTGTGTAGAATTTATCAATCACCAATTTAACTTAGAGTTAAAGTATAGACCAAATTAACTAATTCTACAAAATTGATTAGAAGCTACATGAATGAAACATTTCTAATCTAATATCAGTTTGTTCTGTTTAATTATTTTTGATTAAAATAAAAAGCAATGTATTACCTGTCTCCATAAGCTATATCAAAGTTTTCTATCCGAATATCCTGGGCCCTATTTGTGCCTTTTGCTTCTAATTTACTTTCTTTCTTAGAGGTCACTTGTGATGCTGTCGCAGTTTGTAAAACTGGTGCCACGGCTGGGGTCAGCTTAGCATCTTTTTGTTTTTGTTGTTTCTGTTGTAATTTTGCTTCAGCCTTTTCTAATTTCTTAGCATCAACTTTCTATAAAAATTAAAACTGTTGATTAAAATGTATGGTTCATGATAGCTTTCCAGTTAACTAAAAAGTAAATTAATTAAACTTCAAAAACTGTTGGTAGATATTGTTAAAAGATTATGTAATGCTTGTTAAATGAATAACACCAGCCTCACATTCATGTAAGTACTGTAAGTATATAGCATAAAGTCTCTTGTTGGTAAATCCTCTTAATGCAAAGACTGTCTGTGTATTAATGAAAATAAATATAGTCTAGTCAAATTAGACAACACAATAGGTTTCCATAAATTTGCATAGTGTAATTTAGTAGACCTTAATAACATTATTATCGATAAATTACTTAACATCCTCGTCAATCTGAACTGTTCTAAATAAGTTATTCAAGGTCAAAGTCAAAATTATCAGATTTTTTAAGTTTCCAGATAAACAATCAGTTTTATCGTAAGCATAGGTAAAACAAGTTGCTGATCATACAATGGTGTCCAAAAAATTGTCTCAAACTATTTTCTTTTCTTTTATTTTCTTCTTAAAAAATTGTCTTAAGCCAAAAAGCACTATTTATAAAACCCGCCATTCTTGACATAATGTGATTTTAAAAGTTGGAGAAGATATCAATCATCATGGCTAAACAAGCATTTAATTTTTCAGGGACGATTTGAGACATTTTGAGGTTGAATAATCATATAAGATTTTTTTAGGTTGTTAATTATATTATCTAAAGTTATTACAAGATATTCATATTAAAATTTTAATCCTTTTTCAGTCAACATTGTCACATCAAAAACACATTTTTACAAACACATGCAAAGTCACTAATATTTTCATATACAGAATGTTATGCAGTTTAAAACCTGAATTTTCTTTCACAGCCAATAGAAAGTAGAAAATGTCCAAGTAGAAAAATAATTTTTGACTTTTACTGGCGATAACCACACAAAGAATCAATTAACACACCTTCCAATTATGGCAAATTAAATAAAATAAAATTTATATTTAAATAACCAAAAAAAAAATGTAAGCCCTTTAACCTAGCCTAACCCCTTTTTCCGCCAGCACTCTGCTAAAGAGAACCCAAAATTTACACTACTTACTAATGTGTCATCTCTAGTTTGTAGCCAAATACTTTTAAGGTCCTCTGGTTCATGCACTATTGTCATTGATGCCAAATGAATGGGTGCATCCAAAACTTTCCTAGGACCATTTGATGTTGTTTTCTCTGGCTGAAGCATATGTAATAATCGTTCACATATTTCTCTGAAAAATAATTAAATTTTTATCTAGGTCTATGGAATATTGATTGTAGTACAGCTAAAATAAGAATTCCTTGTCATACTTGATATCTTTTTCAGATTTTTCAGAAATTCCTTGCAGCACTTCTCCAACTGCTTCGAAAACTTCATCTGTGTCCTCAAATTCACCAGCACTGCTTTCTAATATGTCTGAAAAAATTATTTTTGTGTCTTGTGACATTTAAACATATTAAACATCCCACTTTCCACTTTAGAATTAGAAATACACCATAGTAGTTATTAAATAGTTAAGTTTTATTGGCTGCACATGCATCATTTACCTAACATCACATGGTTTTATTTTTCAATAAAAAAAATATTATCGGTTTAAAATTGATATTACTGCTAATTTATCGCACATGGTGTTTTCTACAACTAGATGTAAGGTTTTTAATAGATACACCAACAAATAAATTAAAATGTTCGGCAAGATTAAAATGAGAACTTGGTGATTTCATGAGAAATTTTCAAAATGTAGATCTGCTCTGGGAGTCTGGATAGCTCCAGTTCATTACCACAGTAATAGTCATTTCACAAAATAAAAAAAAAATATAACCTAAAGTCTACTTACCTTCTACATACTTCTTCAATTCATCATCGATTAATGGAAATTGACTTTTAATATATTCTCCACAAAAAGACATTTTACTGAGAAGTAGCTTAAAAATATTACTGAGACTAGGCAACCATTTGAACAATTTCCGACTCTCGATAAGTCACTCTTTTACTTTTTTTCATATACTAATTAATTAATTAATACTAAAGTCTAAAGCCGACACGGTGACGTTCCCGTTTATCTTTCAATGTCAGTCGTCCATTATTGTAGAGTTGATTTAATGATTGATAGATATTTGAATTTTTTGTGAAATGTATTCAAGTAGTTGCAGGTGCACAGATTCGGAATTATTATATAGTAATAAAAAAGTATATGTTAATACCGGTAAGCAGGAACAGATTTTGCTTTATTCAATTTTTGTTTTAATGGCACGTTAAGGTTGAATCATTTTTAACTATGACAAAGTCCTAGTCAAATGGGACACGTAGGATTGCAACAACAGCTTTTAAGTAAAAACATTTTAAAGGTAGAAGTTTTTTCGGAATACTTCACTGCGATTTTTTTAGGATAAATAAAATTATCATAATTAATAATTAGGATGTTTCCCTCAAAGTTTGGCTTCTGTTTGAAAAATAACCCTATATTGTGGAAGATACTAAGTTTTAGATAAACTTTAGTACAAAAGAGGATATTAAGTCAAATGAACGTTACATGAAAGTAACATAAAACAAATCAAGTGAAACTTAAAACAAATAAACGTTCTGCCAAATGTTATTAGAACAAATGACGGGTATCTTCTATCTAGGTTTTTATGTTAATAACATGCTATTTGATATAAAATCAAGTTAAATGTTAGTATAGTTTATAAAAATTATTATTCGAGTTTATTGCAATTCATATTATGTTATTTGTTTTTATATTATGCACATCTGTTAAAATCATATCAAACAAGTGCATCGGATCTTTGTGGTTCATCCGTTAATTTTGAGTTGATGTTGTTACGGAGGTAAAACATTTGTGATGTAAAAAAAACCACAAATTAAACGCTTGCCAATAGTTCTTTTGAATTTGTCATTGTCAATTTATCTACGTTCTTACCAGCAATAACAAAAAGGTTGAATGTTTAATCTTAGTAACATGCTATGGGTCTAGGACAGTTTAACGTAGCAATTAGGGTGACCATGAGACTCAGTAAATTTAAAACAATTTTTTAATTAACGAATCATCAAACAAAGTTTGCATATTTTTGCCAGTTGTCTGTCACGTCCACATGTTTAAACTAAAGTTAAACATTAAGAAACATATATTTTTCTGTTTACGACTTACGTTTCACCCGGTATAACTTCGGATATTCTATTAAATGTTTTTAATCGATACTCTAGCTAGATAATGAGATGTGAGCAACTATAGTATCTACAATAATTTATAAGTTATAAGCTCTAATTCTATTCTATTCTTGTAGTATATGGCAATCAGCCTTCGTTACGACTTGACAGATTATTACTGCCAGTGTCAGGTATTAAAAGAGCCACGGATATTGAATGACGATGGGTTCCTCAGAGCAGGACACGCAAGACTCACTAAAACAAAAACCAAAACCTGTTAGTTTCCTTAAAAACTATTGATACAAAGGACTTATGGTTAGTGGAAACTGCAACATAAAAAAATTTTATGTGTTTACGAGTATATTTTATACTTCAGGATATAATTAGTAAGGGATTTCAAAATTTGGAGGTTAAGAGTAGATACTATTGTAACGGACGTGACGTCAGCCCTGTTGCCAAGCCGCCAAGCCGCCATATTAACACGCCCCTTCCTGCCAACTCGATTAGCCAAGCCAGAGAAGTGGGGATAGTGTTAATAATTATAAAGCTCTGTCAGCCATTTTTGTATCTCTTTGTTCGTAATAAACTTAATCATCGTTAATCTGCTAGTTTTTATAGTGCCCACCGTTTTACTATACTATTTCCATTTCTTTATTTTCTCGATGACAGCTCCTGTGAAAACTTGTGCGACAGTTTTTTTTACATAATGTATGCATTATTTTATAAAAATATGACGTTTACACACGTACAAGGTTATATAATACCAGAGTTGGAGAAACTGATAGGTATGGAGCTCTATCGATAAATGTAACACGATTACAGACCCAATATTTTTTTACAAAATTTAAGAAACTAAACTACTGCCGGATACTTTTGTACAAAGGCTTAAGTCCATAGTGTTTGAGCCGTCAGCCGATGATGTTTCGGCATATAATACCGTCATGATTATTCTGAATAGATTGACTATATAGTCATGAACCATATTTCAAAGGTAATTGAACTAACTTTTTTGTTTATGGTAGTTTAATTAAATAATGAAGTCAAAGCAAATCTTACGTACAACACCAGAGTCACATGTCCAAAATCTTAATTAGAATATAGAAAGAAAACACATTTATACATTAGACTACCCTAAAGGCTTTTAAAGGAAGAGGTCTGTACCCGAGACAAGGAGGTCTCAAAATGCGAGAATCTGACGCTACTGAGCCTGATATTATCTCTCGGTCCGAAGCGAGTGTTTGTCGCGTTTAGACACCTTCTCAGCTACTTATGCTAGCCCCGTACAACTTTAATAGTAAGTGTATGATCAAGATACATACTAAGATATTCTTGGTAATGCCCGCAACCTTCCGCGCTTATGAAGCTTGTTTTCAGGTTGAGTTCTTAGTTTCTTACACAGGAGAGTGTTTTTGGATAATTTAGTTTATTTTATGATAAAATACGTTCTAATATACTGTAAAATCAAAAAGAAAATAACATGGGAAGAAAAAAAGTCAAAAAAAGGTAAACCGACCGAGCACATTCACTTGTTGAAAAATAACAGAGCGAATATTTGATTGACGTGTTAGAATTTTGAAGTTTGGTGATTGGGATCCCGAACTAAAAGAAAACAAAACTCACAAAAACTTATAGTTGCAATCGAAACATAGTTAAGTTTGTAACATATTTTTGATATTATTTATTTAGTTTTAAATGTTTACTTTATATGTTTACTTTGCTGTTTATGAAAAGCTTTATGCCTTTATCTTTAAAATAATCCACCAGCAAAACTTTTTTTGCATTGAATCAGTAACCCCAACGTTGCGCAGCTATTGTATGGACTCCTCACGTTTAGTTTCTTATTAATTGAGATTGTGGGATATCGTTAATTTTATTGGGAAATATTTTAGTTCTGATACTTTTTTAAATAATAATTTACATAAATGATACAAATTATCGTGCATTCCATTCGTCCATTAAGTGCTGAAACAAAAAGCTTACTGACGGCCTGAAATGGACTTAACCCTTTATTAACTAATATTATATTTCATTACAAGATGTTAGACGTATTAATTCTTGATTGATAATACCAACTTCTTTAAAATTTTCTAAGCTGTTGTAAAATAAGTAGGTATAGGTAGGTAATCGACAATGAAACAAAATAATTATAACGACAGGTAATCTTTATTTATTTATTTTAATCAAAATCTGATGAATCGTCACTGTTACTGGATGACCTCTCCCCAACATTTATTATAAGTTCCTGTACTTGTATATTATCGAATGCCACATGAATTTCCCAATCCGACGCTATAATGTAAAAACTCAGCGAACAGAAATGTAGTGAATAGCACGACCGTCTTGTTGCGAGACAGATTAAAACAAACACAAAATGGCGGTGGGCCATTGAGTGTTCCCTTGAAAAAATACATTTGAATGTTTTTGTTGTATTTGTCTTTGTTAAAAATATAATAAATATATACAATCGATATCATTACTTAATTGGCACATCACTACATTATATCAAATTAGAACTGTCATCGAGAAAATAAAGAAATGGAAATTGTATAGTGTTTTTACATTAGTAGGTCTGGGAATATGTGGTGGAAGGATATCATTTAATGAGGTGGGATGGAGGGGACAGTTGAAAAAGATGTGGTCTATTGTATCAATTTCTAGACCACAGTCACAGAGTGGGGAGTTCCGGACACCTATCCTATACAGAAATTCAGGACTACAGCAATGACCCAGTCTGAGTCTACACATTGTTAATGTTGACCTTTTATCTAGGTTTTAAATTTGAAGAACCAAGGTTTGTTTGTCACTGCAGGTTGGACATCCCCATAGTGTTTACTTACCAGTTTCCTGGCCCGGTTCCAATCAAAAGTGACAGTTGTTATCTACATGACATTGATGTATACGTTTACTATAGGTTTAGTACAGCACCTACTGTTGAAATCAACTACTGAAATCAACCTTATCTTTCTGGACAGAATTATACTCTCTCAAATGAGAAACCCCCCCCCCCCCACCTCACTCATACCCAATAGATCGGATTTCATGCTCAGTTATAAAATGTTTCAGTCTTGTTACAAATATGTTTGTAAATATCGTTATATCTCATTTCTGGTAAAACTGATAAGTTTCTAGCGCCTAAAATAATTGTGTATGTTAGGACAACATTGATAATTCAAAACCGCTTATTGTCATTTAACAAGAAAAGCATTATTATTTTGCTCTCTAATAATTAGGTACTTTCTTCAAGAAATTGAAACAAGCATTTCAACATGTTATTTAAACACAAAAATATAAACTGCTATCGATTAAATTTACTTTAAAATGTATTTGAAAAATTAAAAATTTATTTACAAACAAGAATAAACATATAGGACAAAGTGCCCATAAGGTTGGCCGACTTGCCGTTTTGAATCCGGTTAAGATTAACGTTATGCAAAATAAGTTTCAGACATAAGCAATGCCTTCAAATAAATTAAGTATTTTTCAGTTTTATTATACTTATATCATTTTTTAAATCTAAGTTCTTTTCATAAATAGCAATTTAGCATTGATTAATAAATCAGTTGAAACCGGTGATTCTAAATAGGCAGCATATGGATGGAAAAGATCAAAACATTTAGAAAACATGTCATAAAATTGTAACTAATGATAGAGCATTTTTGTTAATTTCAGTTGATTTATCTTAGTTTTTTGTTAATTACTAGTTGTTTTTTTTTTAGCGGAGGTTATGTTATGGCATATGCGGAGGTATGTTATTAGCCTTAAGCGATTAAATTGTTAGTTTATTATGTGTAAAAGGCTGTAAACCCCCCAAATAGAAGTAAATAAAAGAATAAAATAAATAAAATTTTTGAAATTCGTTTCTCTATAACTTCAGACCTTTTCAAAGTTTTTCGAGCAAACCAAAGAATGAGTCTTCTTCTCGTCCCTGAGTTCTGTAATTGTAGTAGATTTTCTCTTTTTATTTACAAACCAATAAAAATATTTACAATTCTACAATGTACTTACATGCATAAAAGTGTATTAAATTAATACGAATCCCAATGCAAAAGAGTTCGTCCGGTCATATATTGCAAAGGCTGCCTGTTTTCAAATTAACTAGGTTTTCATAAACCAGGCCTTTGAAAAAATAAATTGTAGAGGGTAAAATTCTCCATCCTATTGTTGTTAATCAGGCACTTCTAAATAAAAACTTCTTTTACTAAAATATGTACTGACTTTAATTTGCTACGATTAACTCAAAATAGTTTGTCTATTTCTTAATCTATGCAAAAGAGTTCGTCCCTGTCTCAATTCTACCTGTTATAATTGAAAAATGATTAAAATTCGATTTGAAAATAGAAATAATCTGTTACGTAAAAAACCATAATTTCATGCAATTTTATCATTATTTTCAATTAAAATGGCTCGCGGGAAACCTATTGCTGACAAAGTACGAAAAAAAAATTATTCATAGCCACAAAAATGGCAAATCTGCTTACCAAATAGCCCAGGATTTATCCCTACCAAGATCGACAATTCAGACAATCATCGAACATCACAGTAAAAATGGCACGGTTGAATGTTTGAAGAAACCTGGTCGGCCGCGAATCACAAGCGAAGGTGAAAAAGCTTAAGGAAAATCATGAAAAACAATCGTCATGCTCGTTCAGGAGAACAAACCTTGAAGTGGAGAGACATGCAAGAGGGTCGTAAAAAGATTGGGCTATGGATTTTATACTGTAGGAGAAACCTTTACTCACGCCTCTCCAAAAAAAGAAAAGGCTGAATTTCGCAAAAAAAATTATGATAATTGTACTGCATACCAGTGGCGTGAAATAATAATGGCGTGATGAATCTAAATTTGACGTGCCGATCGGTAATGTACGGAGAAATGTTATCAGAAATAAAGATGAAGCATTCCATACCGATTGTATCAAAAGAAAAGTGAAGATTCCTGGATCGATAATGATATGGGGCTGCATGTCAGCACAAGGTCTGGATCGTCAACATTTTCTAGAAGGAACTGTTGATACAGTAGAGTACCAAAATATTCTGGAAAGAAGTCTTGTGCCTTCGATTCCAACTTTGAAACATCGTAATGCCTACACCTTTCAACAAGATGGTGCTTCCTGTTACACTGTCCTGTCCTGTCCTGTGCGAGGACAACCAAGGCTTGATTTAACTGGGATCAGATCCCTACAATGGCGGCCACTCCATTGTAGGACAAGTAGTCCAGATTTGTCACCAATTGAGACCCTATGGTGAAAAATTAACAAGGTCTAAAATCAATCTAAAAAATTAAATCTGTCTGGAACTCGATAACTACACAACACTGTGAAAAGTTGGTAGCAACGATGCCATGAAAAATGAAGGCCGTGATCGATGCTAGAGGCGATGCCACTCAGTGGCGAACTATTTTGCGCCGTTGAATGCGATGGACGAAGCTTTTTTTTATTTTGAGTAATATTTTGTTCCTTTTTTATTTGAAAATAAACTGCATTAAGTGTTCAAACCCACTGAGCATATATTGAACTAATAAAGTTAAATTTATTTATCTAAATTTTACTTCGAATATTAGACACTTGCAATATTTGGCTCTTTTGCATCGGGGCTCGTAATTATAAGATAAAAATACGCAGCAAATAAAAAATACATATACACCTAAATTAGAATCTATTGAAGGCAACGTAGCTAAAATGCTGGCCGCATTACCACACTGGATCGCAATAAAAGTTCGTTGTGCGAGGTACGTGTCAGCTTTAGGGTCACGAGTTTCGCTCGCCATTCGCCTCGCTAAGTCCGAATAAAGGTGATGAGCCCGTTGTTTCCAAGACTGGATAGTATGAAGTATAACAGATGCATTAATATACTAAAGCCTACATAAAAACCAAGAATACATAAACGGACGCCTAACTGCCCAGTCTCCTCTTTTTATTCTATAGATCTTGTCATTCTAAAATCACAAATTAAATTAAATATTGAATTATGGAACAAACTAAAATATCTTTTCGAATGAAAAGATGCAAACGAATGTTTGCAATGTAATTTTTACACTTGAGAAACATACTAGTTAGCATTATGTAAGTTTTTTTAAATTAAATGGTACGATAAGCAACTTGCTTCAAGTGCATTCTCACAAATGTCAACTACAGTAATTACCTAACATTCTAGTTCGTCTCGTATCGTTCTCACATAACAGAGCTTGGTCTTTATCTATTGTACGGGCCCTTGTTGGTCCGTACGATGCTGATGTCTTGATAAATAATAAAACTTGATACTTGATAAATTATCTTGATTTATTTTCTTGATAGGTAGTTACAAAGTGTGCACACGTATGAAGTTGTTCGTAAAAGTGAAAAATCGTACAGGTTTGCGTCTATTTAAATGATAATAACTGCTGATGTGAACTATTTTGCGTTTCGCTATATAATGCAAAATATGTACTTTGTTCATATTCCCGGGCGTGAGATGAGGATGCTGAGAAAATGAGTAGGTATAAATTTACGTTAATTACAAAAATAACAAAAAAGTTTACTTGAAAACCATTTAAAATAAAAAGAAATTAAAAGTTGTAAAAGTCAAAACATGTAAAAAAGTTAAGTACTAAAACAAATTTTCTTAAAACACGGTGAAGTGGCCTTGTCTTGCATTTGTATGTTGACTTGATCCGGGGCTGCGTGGGTGTTGGGGGGCGCCGTCTCGGGGGGCTCCTGCTGCTGCCTCGCCGGGGTAGGGACTCGCCATCTGCCGCTGCATCCACGACGCCGCCACAGGTAGATGCCGCCAGCGACGCCAAGTACTGCGAGTATTGCGTATATTGCGGAGTACTGGTGGACGTCATGAGAAGCTAGAACCTCTGCCTCGGCTAGGACATCATTTTCATTCACTTTGAGAAGCTTGATCTTCTCTTCTAGTTGATGTAAATCCGACTTCGCTTGATTTAACCTTGACGTCTTGATGTCGGGTATTGTAATGTTCAAGATGTGATTTATCGGCGACATGGTAGGTATGTACAATTTTGTATGATACCTGGCTTCACCTGTATGAATTTTGTGAGGGTATATAGTGACCTTGTCTGTCATTATCATACACCCGTTGTCTAAATGAACGAGGGCGGCGCCGATCAGCTGGCGTACTGTCATACGATCCTCGCACATAACTCGTACATTGCACTTCTGTTCACAGCAAAAATAAATGTAAGTGTTTATTGTAAAACTGTCTATCCATTTCGTTTCGCAATGTGAGTAAATGATTTTACATTCTTTATTTTCTAGCTCACAAAAATGTTGATCTGCGTTCATGTGGTACTCTGGTTTCGAGCCGCGGCAGTAGTAGACATCAGGTTGTGTAATGCATGATCTTACGTCATACTCCGTCATCGGTATGTAGGCATCTTTCCTAAGATTCACCGCCACGTATGGTGATATGGGCACCAGAGAAACGCTGTAGCCATCTTGCTGGCGAGGTACTGGTACTATTTTCGAAATTTTAAACGAATCCCTGCTTATCAGTGGTATCCTTACTTCAAAAATGAGATAATCTTGTAGAATCCTTGCCCTCACTGATAAGAGTTCGTATATCTTCCGTAAATCTGTATGTTTATTTTCAACAGGCAAACTTGTGTCTTTAGGTTGTTGGCTTGATATCATACTTAATTGTTCAGTTAATTGCTATGGAGTTATTAAGTGTAAACTGAGACGCCCTTGATAAACGTCAGTAACAGTATCTAACATATTGGTTTGTAAACTTTTTAGATTGTTTAACATATTGCTCGCAAGTATGGATGTTATTGCGAACTCATTAAGTATGATATTCGACTGTAGAGCATTCTTACCTTGATCTAAGGCAATTTTTAATTCATTCATGTGTTGATTTAATATTTTATGTTGTTGATTCATAATGAACTCCATGCGTTTTATAATATTATGTTCGGCTTCGACTATTGAAGTTTGGTTCTTGAATAGCTTGACAAAATGTTCTTGATTTTATATCTTTTAATTTATTATTTTTATTAATTTTATATCTTTTCTATATTGTTCGGCGAATCTCTCGGCCAATACGCCGAATAGCTCACTTGTGATGTATCCTATTACGTTGACAGCGCCTCGTCTCTTGCGTCGTTGGTGGTCCTTACTTGTGATAGGACGCGCTCTTGTATGGTGACTCATTAACAACTGATTGTAATACTCTAGGTCGGAGATTCCGTGACGTAATTGTAGAAGCATAGCGTGGCAATGTGTTTGTTGTTTTACGGTTGCGCACGTGTCGTCTAATGTTGAAGTATAACTTTGTAGAGCTTTCATGCCTTGATAATAAGGTTCCATTGCATAGAATATGACGAGTTTCCAATCATTCTTGATAAGTTGCATGTCAGATACTTTGTCAAAAAACAGTCCTTGATTTTTTCTAAAACTTGTTGTATTTACCATGCATTGTGAACTTGATACTAAAGTCATAAAAAATAGTATTGCAGTAAGCATTGACGTGAAGTTGTATTTATTTTTCTTGATTCTTGTTTTATTGTTTTGACCTTGCTTGTCGGTGCTTTGATCTTGTTTCTTCATATCGATATCTTGTTTATATTCGAATAGCACTGAGACTTTAGTCACAGGACGTTTGAGATAGCCAGACTTCGTTTTCAGTGTGACCACTCGTACAAGCCCGTCTTGACCAGGGTGCAGCTCGACAACTCGACCCATTGCCCACTTGCCTGGGGGAAGGTTGTCTTCGTTTATGAGTACCACGTCGTTTTCCTTGATGTTTTCTTTAACTTGCTTCCATTTACATCTAGACGTCAATTGAGCTAGGTATTCACGACGCCAGCGTTTCCATAGATCTTGTAAAATCTTTTGAGTAAGTTGCCAACGGGTTCGTAGGTCTCTTTCTGTTTCTATTAAAGTTAGCACCGGTCCACTTGAGAGGAAATGAGGTGGTGTAAGGAAGTTTAAATTTAAATTTAAACTTAAAGTTTAGTTTAAATTTAGACACGCCTCTATTTGTGTCAGCAGCGTGTAGAACTCTTCAAAGGTGAGTGTTTGTTCTCCAATTACTCTCTTGAAGTGGAACTTAAAGCTCTTTACTGCTGCTTCAAATAAGCCGCCTACTGTAGGCCATGCTGGAGCATTAAAGTGCCACGTGATTTCCATTGCAACTATTTCTTTTTCAAAGTCTGCATTCAATACTTGTAGAATATCTTGATATTCTTCTTGAAGAACTCTGTTTGCCCCCACGAAGTTACGGCCGTTGTCGCTGTAGAGATGCCTTGGTGTACCTCTGCGGGCTGACATCCGACGAAGGGCGGCGATGAAGGTTGATGTTGAGAGATCTGAAGCCAGCTCTAAATGCACAGCCTTCGTGGCCATGCATACAAAGACTACTACGTAACCCTTGGTGGTTTTTATGCCAGGGCCCTTGTTGGCTTTGACAGTCACGTGGCCGGTGAAGTCCACGCCGGTGTGGTAGAATGGACGTGATGGATTCATACGTGCATCTGGTAAGTCCCCCATCAGCTGATCTTGTGTTCGAGGGTTATGTCTCTTACAGATGACACACTTGCGAATTAGTTTCTTTGTAGCTCTATTACCACTTGTAATCCAATATTTTTGTCTTAATAATGCCAATGTAACTCGAGCCCCGCCATAAAACGTAAGTTTGTGCGCATCATCAATTATTAATTCTGTTAATTTATTTTCATATGGTAGAATTATAAGATGTTTCATTTCGCTGCTTATATATGCCTGCTTTAATCTGCCGCCAACCCTTAAAATACCTTGACTGTCTAGGAATGGGTTGAGGCATAATAACTTGCTCTTAGCGGGGATGTTTTTGTCGTTCTCTATATTTTCAATCTCTTCTGAAAATTCATCTCTTTGTACTTGCTGGATAATCATTAATTTTCCGTTTTTCAACTCTTGCAGCGTAAGAAAATATTTTCTTTCTCTATCTTGTTTTCTTGTTATAAAACGACGTACCCATGCTAGTACGCGCACAGCTTTATTTAACGAGCTGTATTTGTTAATTATATTTCGTATAATACTTTCTTTTTGTACTAAGCCTGCAACTAGCTGATTTTTTATAACTTCCTCGTTTGTTTGGTAGGTAGTATTTTCTTGCTTCAAACTATTGTAGGTAGGGAGCCAGCTAGGTCCTTGGAACCATAATTCGTGTGACTTGAGTTGAGTAACTGTGGTTCCTCGACTGGCGCAGTCTGCAGGGTTGTCAGCTGATTTTACATAGTGCCAGTTGCCCGAGGGGATTATAGCAGTTATATACCGGACTCTGTTTGCAACAAATGATGACCATCGCTCTGGGCTTCCTTGAATCCAGCCGAGAACAGCAGTTACTCAACTCAAGTCAATATCGCGGAGTACTGGTGGACGTCATGAGAAGATAGAACCTCTGCCTCGGCTAGGACATCATTTTCATTCACTTTGAGAAGCTTGATCTTCTCTTCTACTTGATGTAAATCCGGCTCGAAGGACCATATGTACGGGCCCTTGTTGCTCCGTACGATGCTGATGTCTTGATTAATAATAAAACTTGATACTTGATAAATTATCTTGATTTATTTTCTTGATAGGTAGTTACAAAGTGTGCACACGTATGAAGTTGTTCGTAAAAGTGAAAAATCGTACAGGTTTGCGTCTATTTAAATGATAATTACTGCTGATGTGAACTATTTTGCGTTTCGCTATATAATGCAAAATATGTACTTTGTACATCTATGTTCTAGAAGAAGAAGAATTTCGCATTTGGAACTTTCCTTTTATGGACTGCTTAATTTTAAACTTATTCAATCAATATAAGAAAATAATAAAGGGTAAAGAATTAAAAAAAAGAAAATAATAAACAAGTCTGCCAACATTTTCTTTGTTGCCAACATTTAAAAATCCCCGCCTCGATGAGGGGTCTTGAATTTTAGAAAAATATTTTGAAAATAACAAAATACTTTACCATGGCTGAGGCTGATATGTACAAAAGATATGAAAAATCTTTAGGTTTACTTACAACAAGATTTGTTACATTACTACAAAGAGCTAAAGATGGAGTTTTGGACTTAAAAATGGTCCGTCAGGGCGTTGTGGTTTGGAACCTAAGTGTAGTGTTGTTTTTTGAACTTGTTGTTTACACACAAATTGTTCGTTTGTTTAACTTTTCAGGCCACAGATTTTTTAGAAGTGCGACAAAAAAGGCGGATATACGACATAACGAATGTTTTAGAAGGCATAGGATTAATAGAGAAGAAAAGCAAAAATCTAATCCAATGGAAGTAAGTTTTTTAACAAACCATTTTCCGTATGATTTTTCCATAATTTTGCTTCTCATGAGACATGTTTGACTCACAAAAAGTTATCAAGCTTATGGATTTCTGTGTAATTAACATTAAAGCATTCATATGTTTAATGTCATGCAGTAAATAAGTCTTGTCAACTTAACGTTTTTATAAATTTTTAGGGGAGCTATTGATGTTGAAGATTCAAATAAAATTAGTGAAAAGGTGACCATGTTGTTGAGACAGATATCACAAATGGATGAACAAGAAAAACTACTTGATAAGTGAGTAATCCTATTTCTACATAGTGATCGGTCCGAAATACCTGCAGACTATCTTTTAATATTATGAAACATATTTTTATGAATCTTATTAAATTCATAACATAACTACTCAATGTTTTCTTTACACCCAGTAAGAATATCATGTACAGTAAACTGTGTATAAGATCAATTAAAAATATTTGGTTAGGAACCCATGACTTAACACATGAACTTTGATAGAAACAAATCTCTTCTTCTTACAGCCAAATAAGATGGGTTGGCCAGAGTATAAAAAATCTGTTGGATGATCCAGATATAGAAAAATACATGTTTGTTGAGTCACAGGATATTAAAAAGAGCCTGCCTAATAAACAAGTCATTGTACTGGAAAATTCCCTAGGTTCGGATTTATCAGTGTTGGTACCTAATGAGGTGTGTATCTTATACAGTGTGTCCCAGGGAGAAATGCTCAGCCAAAGTGGGTTGATTAGTTACGAAAAATTATCAATAAAAAAAATTTGTTGAGAGGTATATCAAAGAGATTTTTATTACTGTCAATTCTTTTTTTTTTGCAGAATTGGCTGACTTGTTTAGAGTTTGAGCAAGTAAGTGACAGTAATAACAATTAAATAAAAAAAAGTAGAATGGTAAATGAACTCAACACAACCAAAATATTTCAAAAATAGTGCAACAAGTCGGCCGTTTCTGCAAAAAAATGAAATGACAGTAATAAAAATCTCTTGTCGATATACCTATCAACAAATTTTTTTTATTGATAATTTTACGTAACTAATCAACCCACTTTTGCCGGTCATTTCTCCCTGGGACACACTGTATAAACTTCAAATCATAACTTACCCACTATTCAATAACTTTCTAATCATTATTATAATTATTAAGTGAATGTTTATGAGCAATGTTAGTGGATAAACTGTGACATTTCTGAAGACGATAAATTCATAAATATTTTAACATATTTATAACTAAGCAATAAATACAGGAAATAGATAGTTATTTTAAAGAGTCAAAATTTTTAGAAATTGTTTTATTTGGGTCTTTTTTGTTCGCAAAATGGATGGTTTTAGAGTCCAAATAATTAAATTGTATACAGCTATAATGATGTTTTGAACATTACAGATAAAGAGAAATTCAAATTTTCTCTTACATGTGAAATCAAATAATCAGATGGGAGCAATATACCTATGTGACAGTGATGAAGAGGTTGGTAGCACCTTTAATGTTCTTTTTTCAGCTTCAACCATAGAGCATCTTGGACACTGTTTATAAAAAAAAGAAAAGGGATAAAAGTTTTGATAACGAACCACTAAATAAAACTGCTTATAAATATTGATTTTGTTATTCCAGGAATCCAGTGATGATGAGGATGAAGAAGTACTAAAGTGTACTGAAAATGAAAATAATAGATCTTCAAATAATAGTAAGTTTCATATTTTACAAAGGAATCATAAGTTTTCAACATTTTGAATAAGGATATCTTGCAACATGCCAACTAGCAGAAGTTTAAATAAACAACAATACTGTAAATACGAAAACCATGCCAAGGCCACACTCAGAATAAACTATTGTATGTATGGTTATTTAACTAACTTTGTAACTTAGTAGTTTGCTTGGGTCTAAAAATGTTTGTATTTGACCTGACCAGTCAGTACGATTACTAACTAAATTTGATTTTATTCAACAATGGAAATTTTATTAAATTAATTTTATTATGATTGAATATAAAAAACAAAATATGTATGTATAAGCAAAGAAGTAAAATATCCAAATATTTGTTTCAATTAGCTTTATTTGGGAAGCTTCAGTAGGTATAGTGAATCTCTGTCCTCTCACAATAGTTGACTATTTGATCTTTTTTCTTACATAAAAAAATTTTCTTTTTTCAGATTTTCTGATCAGGCTGAGCCCACCCATCACAAAAAACGACTTTTCATTTACCTTGACAGGTTCAGAAGGCTTGTGTGATCTCTTTGATATTCCATATTAGTTATTATAAGTATAGTCTAACTAAGTGATGACAATCATTTCTTTTAGATATTTTTACATCATGTTTGCAATCATGGTTGAAGTCTCTGATGTTTATAAGATGAAATTATGTACATACAAATCAAAGGACATATTTTTTTGTTAAGAAAAAAGTTTATAGAAATAAAATGAAATTTGTATACAAATTTTTTATTTTTTCTGTTTCGGGTTTGCTACAAATCTGTCTAGAACCCCAAATGATTGTTTAGGTGTGTTTTGTTTCTCCGGTAAATCTAGAAGTTTCTTTGCCTCTATAACTTGCTCAATGAACTCTTTCCTTGCTCCTTCTTTGATTATCTTCTTTCGGGCTATATAGGTCTTTCCTTTGTTTTTGCGTCTTGGGGTTGGGTCAATGTCCTTAGGTTTGAGATACTGAAAAAACAACCTTATTTTAAAAAGGATTTAATAAAATACAACGCAAGTTTGATTCAAGTCAGTTATTAAAAAGCAAGTTTCATTACTGGAAATTGAGTAAGTAAGCTTTACTTGAATCTGATGGTAAAAATTACAATACTAAAAATAATTCCACAAAAATTCTTACCAAGAGCTTTCTCTTAGCATCCATAATTTCATTCATAGTTGGCACGTCGACTTCTGTAACTTCATAAGGGTTGAGAGTAATAAGCTCAGGTGGAACTTTTTCCAGTAATGCCTTAACTTCAGCTTCGCGTCTTTGTTTCTTGTTTTGAAATGGATTTGCTTCAAGAGCGTCAAAGTTCGGTTCTCCACTCCCTGTAATGAAAAAATATATATAGTATAAGTAGTTACAATTTATATATGACTTCCATGACTTTACTGTTAACTAGTTACCATGTCATTTTGTTGAATACAGAACTTTTCACCCAGAAAAAAGTACTGTTGATAACACATAAATTATAGCATCAACAAGTGTTAGTGTAACAAGTATGCTATAGTTTTTATTAAAATTTACTGAATTTGATTACCTGGAACAATAATGCTTGTAAAACCATGGGTTGTACCAATTCCCAGCACATCTTCATATGGACAGAATTTGAAATTATTTATAGATTTTCCCATTCTGTGTCTCATATATGGCCTATCAACGCTATGCGTGCAGCAATCACTGTAAATAATAAACAACATTATTAAAAACTGTAATATACACGTTAGGCTATAAGATTTCATAAAAAAATGTTTATTTCTCAGTCTCAAGTGTCCGGATGCTAAGCTTTATAGTGCTATTGTGCCATACAACCAAGTGTAGTATCTTACTATTTTTTTTTAATTATGGAAGAAAAATTCGGAGTGACAATTTTGTACATATGAGAAGAAAGAAAGAAAATATTTATTTATTTATTTTACAATTTATGTACACACAAAATGTAACTAAGTAATCATAAATGAATTAAATGCTTGTACAAAGTTAGATGTACTACTGGTACTACTTATTACTAGTAGAAATTACTTATTTCATAAGAAAGGAAAAAAAATAAGAATTATAAAAATATACCTACAGATAACATACATACACATAAATACTTTATACACATACTTAGATACATATGCACACATGAATACTTATATGAACACATCATATAAATACATAAATAATACTTATGGGATAACAACTAAAATCATGTCTGAGAAAGATAAAAGATAGATCTTTCACCTTTCACTTAAAAAATTTCGACACTAGAATTGTACATGGTAAGGAGTTCCATAGCCTAACTGCAGGTATTCTGCTGTGCAAACCCAAAACCTAGCAAGAGCCATTTTTTTGTAAATAACTTATACTTTCCTATGTCTTAAATTTTGAACTGTGCATAATGTAAAAACACCCTTATCTCTATCGTATGTAGAACCAAAATTATAAAACCCCTTAAACCTAGCAACTCCACTTACTACTTTCAGAACTCAAAATCAAAACCCTAGTATGATACATTTTCAAACTCAAATACCTAGTAAGTACTGCTCTTGCTAGGTTTGTAATTTTCATTTACTAGGATTTTGTGCTTTGAATTTGCTTTTATTAGGTTTTTGAATTTGGATATGACGTACCAGTAATTGGGAGCCGAAACAAAATATCTTAAAAAAAAATTGTAGCAAGTCGCTACCTAGCGGCTGCGGCCGAAGTGCGGAGACCGCGTGTGCTTGCGCGGGGGCATCTCCCGATACCGCCCCGTCGTCGCCACACAATTTGAAACGGTGACGCGTACGTAACGTTTTGTGTTTAATACGTAGGTATATATTTTAATACGGAAATATTAAACTAAAAATTAAAAAACAAGATACGATTTTGAAGATTATTGTATTGAAAAATTTTACTTTGAACAAAGTGGTTCAAGCAAAATTTCGATCGGGTTAAAAAAAACCTTTTTTTTAAAACAAGGTTCCTAGTCCAATTTAAATTTTCGTTGCTGAATGTTAAAAGATTTTCTGTAATATTCTCTTCGAGTTCATTCACCGGTGAAGAAAATAATATGAGTCTTGTTTTTCTTTAAAAAAAAATATAAAGTCACAGAAGTGCCTCTTACAGTCACAATTCCTCGATGATTAAAACACCAAAAAGAGCACTTATGCCGATTAATTTTGGTGCCCGTTAATGACATGTCTTTAGATCTCCAAACTAAAGGAGAAGTTTCTGAAGATTTTTAATGTTTTGTTTAATGTTGTCCTTAGAAATATAATGTTCCAAAACCAAGTGTCAAACTTATTCACTCAAATAATTTTTTATAAGAATAACTTAATTTTAAATAGATAATTTAGTTAATTTTCTAAATTATTACTTAAGTTTTCAGCATAATCAAATAAGTTACGAGGACACGGTCATCCGTCATCATGCTTCACACTCAAAATGCTTCTTACCAGGGTTTCAAAATAGATAGAAACTATAAAAAAATCTATTATTCCAAATTAAAAACCTAGCAAGAGACCTTACTGTGTTTTTGATTTTGTTTTTTTAACCATTTTTAGTTAGCATTTTTGTAGTAATTCTCGTAAATTGTAAATTTTTCGTAATTTGACTGTTTGTATAAAAGAGGTTATGAAAAAATGCTAAAGAAACATTTCGTAAAAGTAAATATCTTCGGAAAGGCACCCAAACATGTTTGTTTTGCTTGGTAAACATGGTAAAACTTCTTAAGACCAGAAATGAAACGGATAGATAAATTTTGTAAGCGCTCCAGTTTATTTAATAGCTCCTTTCTGGCATCCAAATAGCACGCGTCTGCATAATTGATAATAGGTTGGTTAGGGGATTGTGCAAGAATAAATTATATTTATTTTAGAAGAATAAAATATAATATTTGTTTTAGAAATAACTAGGGACATAAAACAAAAGAAATAGGGATAAAATATTTATAAAACTATTTCAAAAAAATATCAGCACAGCACTCCTTATGCGCCATAATTCAGCCAGGTTCACGGACCACATTGTTGGCATACTTAACAAAAAATTATTATTAAAAACTATTATATTTTTGCACTTGGTACTTACTTGTATATTTCAACAACTTCTCCCAAGCCCACAGCTAACATATCTTTTTGTGAGAATTCAAGTTCACAAGGAGCACTTCTTAGCTTGTAATGTTGTATGGGACCATCCAAGTTTCTTATGTCCCATATCTTCATGCTTCTGTCAACACCTGCTGTGGCCATGTACCTGAAAGGTGAAAATTTTTGCCTGAACACAGGATTCTAAATATACTTAATTATATAATATATATATTTTAATTACTGACACATTTTCAGAACTAAGCATATACTTAGTGATTTGTTGAGCTAGATTTATTTATATTTTGTCTAGTATAGATGCAAAGGCTACATAGCTGCAATCACATAAGGTCGCAATATGTAAGGGTGCAATACAAAGTGAACACATAATCTCTAACTACACAGATACTTATTAAAAAATAAAATGTATTTCTAACAATCACACCACATCTAGTTTCCATATTAAGTATCATTAAGAACTTGTGTTATGGATACTAGATAACGGATAAATAAACTTAAACAAGAAATAAATTCAAACCCGGGACCTCTGGCATGGAACGCAAGGCTACTTACCTCCACACCAAACAGGCTGTCTATTAAGTGTTATTTTTATTTCAATGGAAAATAAATACTTACATTCCTCTATTATCAATTGCTAAGGCTGTCAAAGGTGTTTTATGACACAATATTTTAGCTAATGGATCCTTCACAGTAGGTGACCATATTGATACCACACCTTTTGAGTTACCTAAACAAAGTGTGGCATTAAAGGGATTCTGTGTCATGACTGAAGTTCTTCCTAGACGATTGTTGTAATGGCCAACTATTTCTCCAATAGATATGTCCAACCAAGACATGAAACCATATTCATTCTGTAAGGGAAAATATATTTTATTTTATTTTAAATATGTTAGAACTGCAACTTCAGTATGATTTAAAGTTTATTCTAGTCTAGGTTCTAATTATTACTGGATGTACTATGGGTTTCCATAATATGTCCACAGTTAAATCTTTTCTTAAGTTTTCACGATACATACTTTAAATAAAACACTTTTTACTAAAATATACGCGATAATATCCGGTAAAAAGTGTTTTATTTAATGTCCACAGTTATTCTCAGTTCATAAATTGAAAAATACTTTCTATTAGAAATTTATACATTTGTTTCCTACATTCAAGGACTAGTTAACCTCATTGATGGTCTATATCATGGATATATATATACATGGAGTATCATAAGACATTAGAAAAATTGCTATTATTTATAATTACAATCATCTACTTTGTAAGGTTATAATAATTAATGGCAAATTACCACAGCAGCAAGTAAGAAATGATAAGGTAAAAATTCCATTCTCAATATTTTATCCATTCGTTTCACACAATGTATCTCAGTTCCTGTGTTGTCGTAAATGTAAAGCCATTCTTTTTGTGCTACTGCCATCATTGTCTCAACATGGAGCCAGCTGAAAGAATCAAATAATTTATTCCATATTGAATTATACTTTGAATATTAGGTAACAGTTTGAATTCAAAGTTTATTAAGTTGTATTTTTGAAAATATAATATTATAGAATAAATTGGTTTATAGCTGTTGTTGTTAAAACTTGAAGCCTAATAATAATACAACTAATAAATCTTTTGACTATTTCATATTAGACATAGTTTAGAAACAGAATAATCAATACAGTCTGGGGAAAAAAAGAAAAACTCATTTCTTATTGCAGGTTATTAGAAAATACTACTTTTATCTTTTAAGTACTCTTTCTTGATTTGTATTACATGTGAATTTATCTTACCTAATATCATGAATAGATTCCATCACATTTATTTCATAATGAAGTCTTTTGGTAACCCAGTCAAAAGCTGCAAGGTGACCTTTTCTACTTCCTAATAGCAAATGTCTACCGTTTCTTGAATATTTTGCCCTATAAGGTCCAAATTCTAAGTTCAATTCAAATATCTTTGTAGCTGCAGCTATATCAACATTGTCTTTGATAGTTTTCTGAAAAACTGCTGTAGTTTTTCCATTTTCATCATCTACTTCCAGCAATCTAGAATAAAAAACCAAAAACCATTAATAAAAAGCATCTCATAAGCTTACTTACACGATTTTTAGACTAGGTATTACTAATTTGAATCTGGGATGCATCATTTATGGTTTTTTACAAAGTTTATTCACCACTCAGAACAAGAATTGAGCAAAGTTGAAGAACAAGTGATGGGTTTATGACATGAAAAACTGTTTTATGTGAATGATTTTACACATACCCTTGGTTTTCAGTCAGCAGGATATCTGCTCTTGTAGCTTGTTCCTCAGCATATTTGATTTTCTGTTCTTTTTTCTTTAATTTCTCTGCATATAATGGATGTCTCACACCTTTACCTTCAAGACCTTCACCGCGCGAGTAGTTCTCTAGTTTTTTAGGGTCTATAGGTGCTTTACCCGGAAATTTATTTTTCTTTTTTTTCTTGTTTTGGAGTTTAGTATGTATATGTTCATTCTGTAAAAATGCGTTTTTTGTTATGACACAGTACAGTTATCGTACTAAAGCTCATAAAAAAATAATAACTACGATACCCTATATTTGTTACTCTTAATGAGTGCTGGGGTTACTTTTATATTGTACACTTTGACATCATCCTTTGCTTCATTTTTCTCTGATTCATTGCTTTGATCGAAGTACCGTTGTGTCTTCTGTAATAATGAAAACCAAATATTGTCATCACGGAACAAGGAAATTTAACACTATTTCGGAAACATATGAATACCTCACCTTTTTCTTGTGTTCGACTTTCATAATAGTGTTTTCTATTGTCTTACTAAGAACATTATTTTAAACCTTTATATACTTAATATGCTTTACAGTTAAACAGACTTAATAATTCAGGGAATTAAGCATGCAACAACCGCAATAGTACACACAAACAAATAGGTTAGGTTTTGACTTTTGACATTGACAAATAACACATGGCAATGGCAGCCACAGCTTCGTTCATAAATTCATCCTCGTCTTCACGTTCACTTTCCATCAAATGCTACCATAACACATTTCAGCAAGACCACAATAGCTCTTTTCGAGTATTTAGTGTGGTATGGTTTGAGTTGTTATGTTATAAAAAATTATTAATGTGTTTGAAACTTTTTTGTTTTATACAAATATGTCTGTATATAATACCCCATAGAGGTTTACCCAGAGTGCGATTTGATATCCGCAACTCGTAAATGAACAGCCACTAAATTGTATCTGCACATCAGTCCTACTATTTATCGCATCAAAGTAGAGTGATGAACGCTTTTTACTTTTATGTTGGTTTAATTTTGTTTTTTATACTTTATAAATTTCTTTGATAATCAAATATCTGCAAGATAGTTAGCCTATGGGCCAATTTGGTGAGATATCGACCAAACTGCGATGAATCTTCTAGCTGACAACAGGTTTTTGACAATTTCTTGATAACTATTGCATCAACTGGGTTATAATAGCTATAGAAATCGCTCAATTTTTTTTTGTATAAAATGAGTTCCTAAAAACATTTAAAGGCTGACACCTGATGTGCTCGAAAAACTGAAGCTCTATAAAGCTGAACCACTATTTCTTCTTTTTCTAAGAAACTATTGCTGCGTTCCGTTTGCCGATTACAGCGCTCACAGCGCTCTTATACCCGTTCCGTTTGCCCGTGAGCGCGCTCACAGCGATATCGATACGTCATCAATGACGTCATAATCACCGCCATCTTACCGCTCACAGTGCCAACGCTACGGAGCATGGTCGCTGTGAACGGCCTGTCAAAACTGACACATGACGTTACTTTGTTGATGTTTTTATTAGTCTATTAAAGATTTTAAAAGCTTGTTTATTAATTTTCTTTAGTAACAATGTAAAAAAATGGCTCCTGCTTCATTCAGGGTCAAAGATCTTAATGAAATTATAACTTTAGACTTAATCGACGAACAATCAGAATGTTAGCGCGCTATTTACCGTTCCGATTGCAATATCACTAATAAAACTTTTAGCGCGCTCAAACGAATCGGAACGGTTTTGAGCACTTTTAGCGCTGGCGCTGTAATCGGCAAACGGAACGCAGCATATTATTGCGTAACAAACGTGAGGTACCTAGCCGATTGGCGTTACTTACGAATTTACGACGGGCTATTTTATCTATATTTTATCTTTTTTTACAGGCATCTATCGTCAGATTTAATCTACATACTAAGCAAGCTCAAGAGTTGAACTCTAGGATGCATCAATTGAATAGAGGAATCAGTTGTAGTTTCAGTATGGTGCATGGTTTAAGTATAGACCATTAAAAATAATTACACGCGACTCTCAGTATTTATTATTTTTATTCTCTTTAACAACACATACTCAATATTTTACAGAAACGTATATGACAATCGGAGTAGTAACATAGTAATAGGTTTAGTATTTAAATGCGAATACATTATCAATTCAGTGTACCAACGTGCTTCATGAGAACATAAGATTAAGTAATATAATATTAGTGACATTCATAATACACTTCCAATTTCATTAAATTAAATCAGCACATCATTTTTGTGTGCAGAGAAAGCGGCAAATCATAAAAAAAGTAACTATCCAAGTTGTTAAGCTATCACATTCAGAAAAGTTAACAATAAATAATTAACATGTAACATAATCACAGCAGTGAAATTCGCTAACAAAGAAACTTATAATTTATCCCTAAAATTGGTTATCAATTTAATGACAGAATAATTAACTTACTTGACCTAATGAGATCCATTATTTTCTAATACAAATAAAAACGTCTGTACGACATGACAACTATTTATTCACAATTTTATTTACAAAAAATGACTAGAGAGTATTCTCTAAGGTAATTTTAGTTTCTTGCTTATTTCTTAGGATTCAGCATCACTATTTCATCTTAGTTTTATGTAATGTATAGCTGCAGTTTTGGACTGCAGTTTTGGACTGAAGCCTTTGGCACATTCTCGTTGAGAACTTAAAACTTGAGTTTACACATCTTCTTAAAACTATACTATTTTATATTCCTTGATTTGATAAAACCTCCATCATGACTAAATGTCGACTGCGGGGTGATTGACCTGCTTAACATCGATATTTTGATTATCTATATTTATATAAGAAAGTTTAGTACAATATTTACATAAGATAAAGTGAACTAGTCACATGTCCGTGGGGCTAAAATCACTTACATTACACAATAGTATAAACGTCCATCCCTAACAATTAGTTACTTACATCATTATAAGCATTTAAGAGTAACAGTGTTTAAAATTTATTAAGATCTATGTATTATAAAGTCCATTTCATTTAAAATCGAACATTTCAACGTCGAAGCGTCAGAATGAAGTCGTACATCGTATACTTATAACGGTTTCGAGAAACGTTTGTTTTTGTAGAAAATAATAAATTGCACAATACACTCTAACACTGTACACAAAGTTTGATAGATTTAACGAATATTCACTTTAATGCATGCACTTGAGTCATTCGAGAGTAATTACTCTTTGGTATACAGCATCACTGCATAGTTTGAATTGCACCAAAATTTCCGGCCTACGTGATAAGCTCCGCCGAGGTTAAAAGTCGGTTTTATTGTCTTTTGGTTTCGGCGGCGCTCGGTGAGCCTTAAATGGGCGTGGGGAGTACTGTGAAGTCCTGGAGCGCGCTCTTGACGGTCTCGTAGATGGGCCGGTTCTCGTCGGGGCAGTAGCCGTCAGCGGAGCAGAGGGTCTGCAATTTCGTGAGGTAAGAGTCAAAGTTGTCGTGTGATGGCTTCTCGCCGGCGGCGGACACCGGCGGTGCTCCGGGCATGCCGCCAGGTGCCGTCACCGGCACGTAGCCGGCGCCGGGCACCTTCACTTGCTCCAACAACGTGATCATGTTATCGCGCAGACTTTGGTAGTAACCATTTAAGTCGGTGTTGCGCTGAGCTATCGCCTGATTTTCCTGTAACGAAAATATTATTGTTGGGTAACTCATAAATTTAATATTATACGTATGTCAAAACATTTTATGTAGGTTTTATTTTATCATAAGGAAGTTGAAAATAAAATAAAATGTAGACTTTTTGAATTTATGCTTTAAAAGCTGCTACTAAACGTCGAATTCTTAGGTAGAGTAATTAATTTAATGATACTCACAAATAATGTGAAGTTTTAGTAGCACTCAAAGCTGCTAGTATGAAGCCATGACTCTACCATCTACGTTATGAGACAAAAATAAAGCGTTACAGACCAACAATAATAGCACATTCATTTTTACAAAGCCAACACTTAAATATAGCAACGTTGCTTATCCCTGTCTGCTAGGAAATTAAAATATGGGAAGTAATATATGTAAGTAATATGAGTAGAATAGAATAATGTGAAGAAAAATAATATCTATAATAATAAAATTGTAAAATTTTAATGAGTAGGTATTTCATTAAAAAAAAGAGGTCCTAGTAAGTAGTAAGTAATGATTCCTTTGCAGTTTATAATGCCATGAGGTATGAATAATCTGCAGAAAGAAGAACTAATAAAATAAAGAAACTCTAACGCCGCAAAAGTTATTTTTTAAGGAGCAAAATTAACTGATTACTTACTCTTTCACCGTGACTAAGATGAGATTCCATCGCAGTGATATCAGACTTTAGGCGCATCATTTGAGACTCTACTCTCGCATTTTCCTTCTGCAACTCAGTGATCTCTTGTTCCAAAGACATCAGATCTTCACTGTTGCCAGTTTGCATGTTCATTTCCATACCTGAAGACAGGAATATTTGTATTGATTTGTATTGATTTTTAAACAAGACATGCATAAACGGTTTTAACACAGTGCGAGGAAACATGCTAGCAATGTAGGTACACACCTGAATATGGTTTAGGATACAGTGGAGTGATGTCATCTGGGTATTTAGCTTTCTTCGGCTGTGGTGTTGGAGTAGCAGCACCGGCGATGGGGCATCCAGATAGAGAACGGTGGGTTAGAAATGACCCGTTAATGTGTCCCGAGCCATCGCAGCCAGGGGTCGGGCAGTTGACTCCGTCGAACTTGATGGACGACGCCGCAGCCGCCACAGCCGCCTTGTGCTGCTCCACAGTCCCTCCGCTCTCAAGAACACGCATTTTGTTGCGATTCGCAATCGGGCATCCCGAAGCACTGGTGGAGTGAATGAACACACATGAATTTGCTATATGGTTAGTATGATATTAAAAATACACCGCACCTTCACATTTCAAAATCGTCACTACTATCTTTACAATTTAAAATTCAACGCAGCGGCATTTTTCTGAACATTTCTGTCTCGTGACGATTTTAATGGAAACAAACGGAGTAATGATGCTAAATACCAATAAAAATACATCTACCTACATGTCAGCTCATACAACAATCGACCTACGAATGTGAATCTTACCTCCGATGCGATAAGAATTTCCCTGTAGCGTGTCCAGATCCGTCACAACCCGGAATTGGGCATCTAAGCAGCGTGCAAATAGCAACAAACTTATTGTAATACATTATTTCATTAGCCTATTATCTACAAAGTGTTTACAATAAACATACAACTGCAGAATTGACACATAATTAATGTTTATGACGTTCTGTTCCGTTATTACAATTGGAACATTCGAGAAGTGTAGACAATACGGTTTGCCTCGAAGTGCATAAGGGAGTTCAACTACATTTACACAATAGTCTAGCTGAAGTTCCGGTGACTCGGTTTGCTTAGGGCGTCATATTACGTGCAAGTCAAGTATTCGACTGCTAACTGCCGAAAATTAAATGGCAGACGTAGCCTGTTTCGACGATTAATATAACCATTCTCTAGGTATTAATTTATTTAGGTTGTTGTTGAATTATGAATGGCCACAATTTACCTGAGTGGTTCTGAATCTTGTCCATCTCTTGGTTTGCTTTTGGGTTTGTTTGCCCTTGGACAGCCAGAGAGTGAGCGATGTGAGGAGTAGTTTCCAGTGACATGGCCCGATCCATCGCAGCCCGGTGTAGGGCACTTGAGCTCCTGCGAGTGGGGCTGAATCGCGGAGCGGTCGGCTCGCGGACAACCCGACAGACTGCAAATATAGAAACTGCTTACAATGCCGTGGCGGATATTCTTCTTGAAACAATTTAAGATTAATTGCATATTTAAATGTTGGTTAAGAAAGTTGGCAATTTTTCGTCAATAGTATTAACTACTTAATATAAATAGTAAATACTTAATACGTTTTTTTACGATAACTCCGTCACAACTTTTCCGATGTACCAACCTACGAGAAAAACAATCGTGTTATGACGACGTATGATACTGCCTTGTAGTTCGTAATTAAATCTAAAGCAACGGTGTAATAACGGTGTTATTAATACAACAATACTTACTCCCGCAAAGGTCAAGTACCATGTGTCATACATAACAAGTAAGTTCATGAACACTTAGTTAGTTAGCTTAGTTATTTGTATACTTGAGGCAGTAAGTATATCTACTTTTCATCTAAACGAATTACGCTTACTAAACAAAGACCAAATAATTATGCTTTTGTAGCAATTCTCTTTTGACACAATAGCTATTAATTTAGATGGTTAATCTTCATAGCTAAAGAATACTTTAATATAAAGCAATTCTTCTAAAAATAATCAGCCCAAAGCTACCTGCTCAAAGTGATATTTCTGCTGTTTGCATTCTATTATTTAGCCCATTCATAGTCTCGGAACTAGTGTAGTACACAGTATAATACTTTGCATTACGGTACTCAGCAGCAGGCAGATGTGAGTCCCTTCTCGCTGGGGCCGTGCAGAACAACAAAATCACTTATACAATGGCCAACCAGCGTTGCCACCCTTTTTGTAGAGTACGAATTATGAAATAGGAACACTAAGTTTAGCAGTTATTGTAGACTGTACTTAAAATGATTTCTTTTACGTTAAAACTGCACATTTTAAATACTATATGGCTAGATTCCTCGATTAAAAGATTATTTTATCCATTTGAATTCAATAAGTAACAGTAAAGGTATTTCGAAATGAAACCGTTATTTAAATAAAGTCTTCGGCACGTGTTGTAACATATTACCCAAATAAATAATTTTCGAAGTAAATATAAATTTTATTCGCAACTTGCTACTTTTAGTTATATTTAGGGCCGATGATTTGTTTTATATTCATTCAGTCGAGTATTTATAAATAGTTGGAGCGAGAACGCAATGCATTCACTGTGAGAGTTCGGAGGGTTTCGACTTTCGACTCTGTTTTGAATTTCTTACTTAATTACATTTGTTCGTGACAAGATTCGCATATTAAAATAAACGTAGGCACATGAATAAATAAAATTTGATTGCGCAGCGATAAAACAAGTTGCTTACCCATAATGATTTGTACAATATTTTTGCGATTTCACTCTTGGAAACATTCCTTTTTACTCGAGTAATGGAATGGCGTATTATGAATCTAAAGATTACTCATTTGCTAATCTAGATGGACATGTTTTGAAAGCTGTGATATTTTTGATTTTGTTATAAGAGAAGTCTATTAAATTATAAAAAAAATAAGGTTGTATTACTCTTTTACCTGTTTGTAGAGATATTGCATAACTAGTAAGTATACTTTTATTGCAGCGTAGGAAGCATAATAGGTATCACAATCTGTGCAAAACAAAGGTAGAATAATAGCATATTATTGATTACTATTAGAGTTTCCCATATATTGAATAATTAATAGGTGCATCTATTTAAAGTTTCATGTTAACATCATAGAACGTTCTGGAAAAGTTTATCTTGCCTGCGGTGAGAAGCGAAGTGTCCCGAAATGTGTCCCGATCCGTCGCAGTTCTCCACCGGACAGTGAAGTAAATCTTTTTGATTTTTGTTATAATACTTCATCAGAGCCGCATAATCGACTTGCGGATAGCTGTTTTAAATAATAAGAAAAGAAAATAATAAACAATAAAAGAACGTAAAAGGAAAAAGGAACGTAATGAAAACCGAATGACCCAGAACTATAAATACAAAAATGCGAACATATGTAGCCAACAGAAAGAAACAATTCAAAACTCAGCGCCAAACGACGCCACGCGCGCGCGCTCTCATGCGACCTTTTTGTACTTCCCATTTTTGTATTCAACTTTTTACAACTTGTATAAAGTGTCATTAACCTAGTTATGATCACTTTTAAACTAATGTCAAGATGTATTTAAAAATCGTTATTTTCGAAACTAACGCACAGAAACTGTTTACAAAGTTATATCACAGGTTGTTTACGACTTCAATCTATAGATTCAATAGAAAAAGTTTTTAAACAATGTCAAAAGTTTTAGAAAGTCGTTTTTCTTACCTGTTTCGATGCATGATTGAAAACATATAAACTTTGCACAAGTTTTGAACACTCTCAAATACTTTTGTATGTATATCTTATCATTTAGACGTTTTATCTACTTAATTCTTCACGCCACGGCGTGTCGCGCGCCTGCGCGGGCGCCGGTATATTTAGACTGTTCATCAACTGTGAATCGCAAGCGTTCGAAAACTGACTCCATGTTTGTTTAAGGTTACCGTTCGACATGGCGGCCGCACGCCGTCTAGTATTTTTTTTGATAATGTTAAATACGCATTTTGATGTATTTATGTACAACCTTCGACATAGTAATTTACTATATATTAAAATTATCTACAGTTAATAAGTTACCGAATATTTTATAATGTATGTTTAAAAATTTTCAAAAAACGCTTTAAAAATACAGTCGAAAACTGGATAACACAATAGTGTCATTCATCCAGTGTTCTAATCTTAAAATACTCCAATATTCAGCTGTGTTTAACGACAAATTTTTGTGAGTTCGATTATTAATTTACTACAAGTGATTATAATTACTTGTTATAAGCTGTACGCAACAAAAACACGAACTTTCGAGATGTCATTATAAGGCTGTTATGCTCACTGACACAGCAGCGCCACCATCTTTGGTTATTGCTCACATATTGTTGTATGTTTTCGATCACATGCTGTTGTACGCCGACCGTTGTTGTGAGACGTCACATCTGCTTCATAACAAAAAGTTTGAAACTTCTTCATTTAGCCTGCTTTTGTTATATCCAGTATTTAAGAAACAAATTAAACCCTCTCCTTTATTTTCCTGTCACTAGGATCATAGTTCTTATGATTAAGAAAAAAAGAGCATAGGTAGGTATCTACAAAATATGAAATTAATTTTATTTTGTAACTTAGGTAGTAAATGAGAATAATTTTTTTTAAACATGAGCATTTTTAAATCATATCACGTTATGTCACCGTTGAAGACTTTGCGATATTTTAAATGACTTCTTTAATATTTTTCATACACTATTTGTCCATTTTATTGTTCTTCTTAAGACAACTTGCAAGCGCTATCCCCACGGGGAAAATCGTAAAATTCATTCTTATTTACTAAATATACTGAATGTCTGCAGGGCACCTACTTATTTAAAATGTTCTCTTAACTAACGAAATTACCTACACGTTTTGGCACTGGGCCTAATTTTAATCATTAATTTGATTTATAAATTATATGTTCATCAAATTATCATTCTGTGACTAAGCATGTAACGAAGAACGTCGTAGTTTAAAGCAAGTTGGTATATCATATGAAGTAGGTTACTATATGGACTGTTTGTTACTCCAGATCATCTTTGTTTAGTTGTATGCTAGGTTATAAATGACGACAGGATCTTTAATTATTATTCATGGTAAATATTATCTATTATTTGTCTATAAGTAAGGAAAATGAACCAAAAGTAGAGCAAACGCAAAGTTATGAGTCGTTTTATGCCTAGGAATCTAAGGCGTATACTGTACTGTATCCTCCTAAGTACTTACATTATTTTTTAAAGCAATGTTTAGATAACAACAAAATGCCACATATAGGTATTTATTAAGAACTTACCTTGTGATGATACAAAAAAGGTAATGTTCTATTTAAGTTTTAAACTTATCAAACCAATCAATAAAAAATGCAAAGATTTGCAGAGGTTTCTCTAGAGAGAAAGGGTTATTGTATTCCACTGCATATGTCGATGTTTGTTGCCGTTCACGATAAAATATCTGACCGTACTCTTACAAAAACGGGGGGTTAACAGCAATCTCTTATTTCCGTCTAGATAACTTTATTTCCAAAATCAACCTATTCCATGTTTTTATTAAAAGTTACGAAATTTTTAAAATTTTAAAAGTCTTCTTGACTCACTTACTTTACGTTGTATTTAAATATTATACATGTTAGTTCATATTTGTTTATTCGATACTTAAATTTACTACATAGGTACATAGACATAATACGGCCTGGAATGCAACATTACCTTATTGTCGCTCCGTAGCAAAACCTCGTACTTATTACAAATAAAAAAATTGCCAACTTTCTCTGGTCACTTCTCGCATATTCACCTGCTGTCCTTCGGCTTGTCGTGCGGGGCGTGCGGGGGCGGCATGTAGCAGGGGGGCGAGTATGGCGGAGGGTGCGGCGGGTACGCAGGCGGCGGCGGGTAGGCACCGCACTGGTACTGGTAGCCACCATACCCGGCTGCCGCCGCCGCCGCCGCGTAGTCCGGCTGGGCTAGACCGTACCCGGCGACTGGATGGGGACTTACGCCGCCGTAACCTAGGCGGTAATGTGGAGGGTAAATATAAAAAAGCATTTGGTTCTGATCTATAGAAATAAATCCTCTGAAATCTGAAATACACATGTGCTTTTTCCTCTACCACTGAACCCCAGATTCACTAATGTTTCCTAAGTAACATAAAGTACTGAGAGAGCGTCACTTTAGTGTTCGCCATAGGAACAGTGGTCTAAAATTACGTTTTGCAAAATCTATAGCCAGAAAACCGAAAACCTTTACCTCCGCTCCACGCAGCGGAGGGCCTAAAAGCTTATATGTTCCCAAAAGTATAGATACTCTGTAGGTACAGCTAATGTGCTATTTGAAACTTTTGTTTATAGGTACTTACAACAATTTCTACATCTAGAAAACTAGGGTACAATAAATTTTCACTGTTTTCAGTAACTTTATAAAATGATTAAAAAATGCCACGGTAGGTACTGATTAATTTATATATAATGTGCATATGTAGGCATGTGGTAATTTAAGGAGGTAAAATGATACAACTTATCATTTTACCTCCTACTAATCAATCTGATATACATTTGTTACCTATATTGAAAAATGAAATACCTATTTCTATATCACAACTATCAAACTAATTACCTTGTCGTGTGTAGCTGATCAAATATCCGACCAAGTATTGAATTGAAATCAATAAGGCGCCTATAAGTAGGAACTATACTGGTAATAAATCTAGCCTTGATATTGTTTGTTTCAGTTTTAAAGGAACGTGAAGCTTTAAAAACATTGATTTCACAAATATGAGTTTGTTCAAGGCCATTTAAGTTGAAATGTTTGTGTTTCTAGTAAAACTACAGTCCTATATACGCGAGTATACTGCATCTAATATAATGGTTAATATAAACGCCTGATCTAACAAATTAGCAATGTTATTTTAGGCGCATGTTGCGGATGAAAAGTCAGGAGGCGCTTACAACCGGGAGTGATTACTGTGGTGGTGTTTTAATTTGCATGACGTGTTTTATGGCACCTCAGAGTGTGGGGACGTAACACGCAACACCTTACTGCCTCAGCTACGCGAGGGCGCGAATATGCGGCATAATATTATAGCAAGCTATTAAAATTTAACGAAAATGAGGCCTAACAAATTGCACGTTGCTAAATCTCATCTCGTAATCTTGCGGGCCCGGTTTACAGGGTCGAGTAAGCATACATAATAAATGGCATGATTTCTGAGTTATTTGAGTTTGTGTTTTTTGTGAATTGTTGACTTACCGGCTGCGTCTCGGTGATAAGCTTCTAAGTATGGATGACTGCCGCCGCTATCGGGCGTTGATTCTCGACTATACGATACGCCGCCGGGGAAGCCGCGACTGTAAAAAAATTTTCATTAAGATGATAACGGTAAGTTTATTAACTGATAGTGGAATAACTGATAAGATGAAAACTTAATGAAAAAATGTTTTAGATAAGTTCCCACACGACTATATCTTTTTCTATTTCACTTAGCCAGTTTAAATTGTAGTAATTTTAATTTTAATTGTTTAATTGTAGTAGTTCTGTTGGTTTTGAGATTTCAATCTTTCTCTTTAAGTTTTAGGTATTATTACCCCATAGTAATCAATAATATATGCACTGAAACGTATGAGTAACTAAAAATCAGAAGCATTCCTAAAGCTCTTTCTCGGTCTTGCCTTTATATGAGTTTATCGATGAATTCGAACATTCGAATTTTATAATTTTTAAGCTCCTTTTATGATGTCCTTCCTTACCCAATTCCATCAAATAATTCACAATAATAAAAATGCTTTACATGCACTTAATTAATGTCTTCTTTTACATTCTCATTCCCAAGTATTCATGAGTAACGTAATTTGTGGATGGTACATAAGTCTTATAGTGCGATCTACCTATGCTGCAACCTCGAGACGCTCAGGTCGAGGGTCTGTCCCTGGGGGCTTGGCACCTGGGGGCTGGCGGTGAGCTGCGGTGACGCGCCGGGCTGCGGGGACCCAGTGGCGCCACCGCTACCGCCTCCTGCGCTCGTGTACACCGGGGAAGCGTACGGACCCTGTGTGAAATGGAGGAGGTTTTAGTAAGTCGATACCAGGAGCGGATGTTTAGATCTCAGGGAACTAAAACGATAAGTGATGCTCGTTTATAAAATTTTCAAACATCAAGGCATCATGAACCGCGACCGAGACAACACATTTGGGTTCCTAAACTAGTATATAGGTAACACGTAGGCAATTTTTTAGGCGATGTTTGGTGTCGTAAAGATCCTTATAGCGACATGGTACTCTGGGAATTGTAGTGGTAGGTAGTTGTAATCCGGGAAGTCGGTGGTGGCTCAGGCGAGAATCGCTGGAGCTTAGTTTGGTCTTTTGTAATAGCATAATTCTGATTAACTATAGTGATTTTACTGTATGACAAATGATTTTAAACCAGTTAAGGCCATTACAATCTCCTACCTGTGGACTCCCACTAGTCGAAGACAGATCTATAGCCGGTCGAGGGTCCCTGGGGTCTCTAGACCCGGGGCTGCGCGGTCTCTGCGCCTGCGCCGCCGCGATCTTCACCGACAGGTTGATGGCAGAGAAGCCGGGCGGGACGCCAGGGCCCATGGCCGCCACGGCTGGAACACCAGCGACTGCGCTGCTAGCTTCGTAGTGGTACATTGGCCTGCGGTGAGAGCTTTTTTGAGAAGGAATATAGATTTAGGTAACGTAACTGTTTGAATTTACTCAAATATTAAAATTTGTTTATGAAAGTAAAGCAAAGGATAGTTTATTATATCTACTATACTTACCTACTCATTTCAGCTTGGCGTGTGAATGATAATTTCCTATAGCAACCTAGTATAACTTCGCATTGATGCGGCTTGGGATTAAAAAACACTTTTTGTGGAATGTATTTGTCACTATCAGAAACTTTGTTAATTTCTACTGCGTGGTATAGTAATATGACTGAAAGGAAATACAACGTAATTTAAATGAATGTCATTAGCATACCTAGGATAAATCGGGCCCGAGCTAGCCTCCTCCGACTGGTCAGTCTTCATAGGCGTGGGCAGGTGTGGGTCGTGATAGCGCTCTTCGTCCCACGAGTAGGGCCGTTGGGCGCACTGCGGGTCGTACCGCTCGAAGGCCGGAGCCCCTTCGTAGCACCGCGACTCGTAATACCGAGTGTCGTTCATTTGGCTGTTGGAGAAGACGGGAGATTGATAAATGTGAATAAAGGTTTGATGCAATGCTAATTTAGAAAACTTGGATCAGTTTCGCATATTGGTTTTTGCGCTGTCGTTGTTTCTGTGTGTTGTACAATAGTATTTTTCATGGATATCAGAAAGAAATCATGTAAAGATAATTCTAGGTGTTTTACGGTGATTTTGTCGTAAAGTATTTTTGTGTATACAGCTCGGATTTTCTACGAAATTCTTAGGTAAATTTCGGTTATTTAAATACAAAATTATTTACAGTCCAATCAAGGTATTTGTGAACTGACATACATTGCTAATATCGTTTAAGTTTTCACATTAAAATAAAAGGAATTATTTTATTTAAATAATAATTTCAAAAAACTATAATGACCAAAGTTAGTTATAATTATAATTATAAAAATGGATACTTATCTCAAGAAGGCAGCCGAGTTAAAAAAAAATCCGTTTCACAGACGGCGTAGTCGGAGTATAATTGGTATAGGCATGACAGAACAGACAGTTTATTTTATCCTAGCCGCTGTCAATAAAGAGTAAAACTAACATAACAGGAAGTGCCTTTTCGTTGTGAGAGTCTTAATTAGTATACGGTAGATATTAGAGCGTTTTCATCCAGGTAAAGTAAATGTTATCGTTATTATCATGTCCAGATTTATTAATGGTATATGAGCAGGTGCAATGATCTTGTTATTTTAGTTATATAGGTGCACCCAGAATGAACGTACAAATATAACAAAGTTGATCCTTTTTTATTTATGAAACTAAAAATATAAGTACCTTTATTACGATGATGTAATCTGATGAAACTATTTTACAACAAAAAATGATTGACAATTCTTACCTGTAAGATCGAACGTGATCGTCCGGTGGGCGCTCGTAGATGCGCTGGTCGGGCGGCGCGCCGTAGCCCGCGTGGCGGGTCTCCATCGGCGACGCCCGCTCGGTTTCGGCGGCTTCGCGCTTCGGCGTCAGCAGCGCCGGCTCCCGCTTTACGGGGCTTGGCGACGGCGGTGACGGTGGAGGACTGGGTTCGGCGGTTACGGGGGTCGTGGGTACGGTAGGAACGGGCGGTACAGTGGGTGGCACCGGGACTGGTGTGGTTGTGACAGTTGGCAGGATTACTTGATGTATTGTTGTGGCTGTGGGAAATTTTGGGTTATAAATATGCGAATAGTAACTTGGTAATTGAAACTGCAAACAATTTTTTTGTATTTGTCAAAAGGTATTCTTAGGACAAAGTTGACATGATACTTTATTAAGGTGTAGGTAGGTAAGTCGGTGAAATGTCTTGTTTCTTGTTCTGCCCAATTTCTTCTAGTATCTGTTGTAACCCATGTCGCATCAACTATAAGTATGCAAGTTTCAAGATGCAGCTTATACCAAAGTAAAATGAGGCCGGACTGGAAGGAGCCGTGCTTATATTACAGCTCACAACATCGGTACAATCTCACCAGTGAAGGTGCCAGCGGGAGGGCGCGCTCTCTGTGACCTCGCTGCGGCCTTCCTCGCCGCGGCCGTCGGGCAGCCCGATAGCGACCGATGCGTGCTTCGGTTAGAGCTCACGTGACCGCGACCGTTGCAGCCGGGCGTCGGGCACTTCAAGATTGTCTCGTGGAGCGCCAAAACTAAGGGTGATTGGTTGTTAGTAAAGGGGTAAAAAGATAACATCACTGAGATTTATATTTAAGAAGCAGGACCAGATTGTTCATTATTCTAGTCGATACCTAATTACATTTCAAAGGTAAAACTAGCATTTACAACTGTTTATATTATCTATCACTATCTACAGAATTGGACAATACATTGCTACTAAATCAATTATTTGTTTTTATTACTTTCCTCATATCAAAATAACGAACTCAAATAACACAACGTAGATAGAAACATAAAAAAAAAAATGAAAGTAAGATGATAACTCTGTCTGTTTACTTACTTTCCGGTGTGACTTTATCCTTTCTTGGGCATCCTGATAGACTGCATGAACAGACCAGAAATGTATAAATTTAAAGCAAATATTTATTATTTTAAATCACTGGGCACTGTTTCTTTACATAATCAAAGACTTATTTGCCACGCTACCATTGTTCAAATCTAGGTCATGTTTTGTATCTACAAAATATTCATGTTTTACAGCCTTACATGACGATTATATTAAATGTAACATAGAATTTACGCAACTCTTTCGGGTTGAGGCAAAAAGCTGTCTTATTTACCTGTTTTCAAGGTCGTTGAGGGCTAATATTCATGACAAGCATCATTGACTCACCTCCGGTGGTGTGTATAGAGGCCGGTGACGTGGCCCTGCCCATTGCACCCAGGCGTAGGACACTTGTTGCCTTCTGCGAACAAACGGACCGATGCACAAATTAGTGTTGTGCTAATCATCGCGGGGCGTGGACGGCGATCGATACCGGGCGTGAGGCGTGCCTGCGCGGCGACGCCCACCGCCCGCGCCCGAACTCACAAGAAAAAATAAAGAACTCCGGGCGGCTGCGCGACTCTACAATTTTTCTTTCAGGAACGGGGCGGTGACACGCCCCAACCCCCTCTCTGACCCGTTTTTATTGCACGCCCGCCGTAAACCTTTATCCTGCTACGAGGAAAATATCTAGGTATTTCGTATACATTATCGACGTAGGTGGAGTTTGGCCACACTAGTCATCGCCTACTGAGTTATGAGAGGCATTTTACAAATGAGCTATGATTTGCAGCCCGAGCGGAGAAAATATGCCTCCCCGATAATGTCTTGAATGATAATGCTGAAACTTATTTTATTAGATACTTTTAAAACTTTAGCCATTACTGATTGTTAAGAAAGTAAAAAGCGAAGCAAAAAACATTAAATAAGATTCTTAAAATTGTAAATGTCTATTAAATTATCGAAGTTAACAGCCGACTCCGAAATGAAAACATTGTAGACAGAACAGTTTCGAGACTACACAATGGGTGTCGTCGAAGAGACCTTGAAACAAACTTGGAGTTAGTTGATAACGCGAGTTGTTGGGCAGGTTGGTAGGGAGTTGGCGCGGTACCTCTGGCGGTGGGCGGGGAGAGCGCCGCGAGCGGACGGGGGTCGCGCGCTGGCGTGGCGGAGGGCACGGCTCGCGCTTCGTGCACCGCCGCGGCCGCGCGGGACCCCGCTGCCGGCTGCAGCACCGTGTACTGCTTCGACTGTCGCGCCTTGTCGTGCTCCGTCGAGTACCCGCCAAATGGCTCACTCGGGAACGATACTCCATGTATCTTGTGCTTCACCTCTGCCGGCGGCTTGAACGCCGACTGCGTCGAGTACGGCAGAGCAGCCGTAGCGGCTTTGTACGCATTATACAAAGACTGCTTATTGACCGTCATAATCTCAGTACTTTTCCTTTTCTGCTTGCTCTCCCTGTCATCCCCATATTTATCATTACTCCGATCAGACATGTCAATTTCTAGATCATTGGAATCTGAATCGCCCAACTCGTCAAAGTTAGGCGCGTCATCGTAATGGTCGCTATACTTCTCGTGCTTATCATTTTCATCATTGCTGTCCCGATCTGACTGAGCACTTTTGGATTTTTCGTCATTATCACTAGTTTCTACGTTGCTGTAGCCTTCTGGTTGGTGTCGAATGAGGTAGCTTTTTTGGGAAGTGTCGGCGCTTTCTGACGTCTCTGGGGAAGACGGGAGCATTTTATCTGAGCGTTTGTCGTCGAAGAATTGATGGAAGCCGTTAGCGTCGTCGTTTTCAGCTGTAGTGGATTGGACGCGGGACCAATTGTTAGCGCTATTCGAATCTTGTATGGTGATGTTAGTGTCTTCGTCTGAGTGCCTCAGTGCGGCAGTGCGACGTCGCTCGAGTTCGTCGAGTCTCTCCTCGTCAAACAACCGCCGACGCCGCTTGCTCAGTACTTCGTCTTCATCCATGGAACCGTCGCTAGTAAGTCTATCGTCTCTTCGACCAGTCAATCTAAAAGCCTCTACATCAACGCCAAACTCCAGCCTTCTCTTGTTGAGGGGAACCAGCGACGGCTGCGAGCTGAGTGGCGTCGTCCTGGAACAAATGACGTCATCAGATCGGCCCTTTACCCTTCGAGGTCAAATCAAATAATCATATTATGAAGAGATACTTGCGTATTTCCATCCACAATCAGATTTTTTACGCGGAAATGATTCTCGGCGTTTCCAATCGACGTCGTTATTTTGAAAGCACTGGATTTGTTAGTTTATTTGCACAAAAATCGTTCCCACGTAAAAACCATTTCACTCAAGAGCTTTCAAACCAAAAACTATTTTCAAAGAAGTCAATGAAAGAGCATGAATTATGAATAATTCGTTTTGTAAATAGTTCCAAAGTATGAGAACTGCAATGTAAATAGGATTTTGTTCCCTAGTCCCAATGGTTTCGTTCGTTACACGTTGTTATTGTATAAAATATACGATTTTGTAATTACGTACCAATGAAGAATCTGCACCGCGTTTTATTGCTATTAATATTAAAAACGAAAATATAATTTGAAAACTAACTATTACAAAATTGTAAACTTGAAACTTTAAGACAAACTTTCAAAAAAAAGTTTTGAAGTAATGTCAAAGATGCTCTTTCTTGTTTATTTTTTATTGGATTACTGTGCTTTCTTTTTTTTCAGTAGTGGAAAGAAGTTTGTTCATCAAAAAGGTTTGCCGTCAATTGATTTTTGCCTAGGACTATATTTACACGTTGATTATCATGTGATTGTATAACTAAACAGTCATAATGTTGTATTAATTGGAAATATAATTTCTTTAATTGTCTACACAGTAAATTTGATAGAAAATCTTTTTCTGGATAAATAAAACAGTAACAATTGTAAAATAAATATATAAATATGAGAATCCCTTATTTCATTGTAACAAATTACTACAAGATTGTAATGCTTAGCGTATATTAATATCTTACAAAATACGTTGCAACTTCATAACTATTTAATTCACAAGTACGTCAAGCATCTGCTCAGTTAGCTTCTAAACCATTTAAGCTCTTCCAAATAAGCACTAAACTTACAAAGGTTTGTTGATCGATATTCTAAGTTGAAACTTGTGCAATATTCGGCGGCCCTTAGATAGGGATCGATGGTCCTTGATACCTCCGGTAAGGGCCTTACCGTAGGGCAGATAGCGTGGCCTTTAGCAAACATGGAATACGTGACTGCCCCTTAAAGTACTTATTGGACGAAGGACGTGAAAGTATTCGACTGGGGCTTGATTGTATTTTGGTATTAATTAGGCTGTTTAAATCAAATTTCATTTGGAGTTTGACGAACAAATTTCGTATTAAGAAACTTGGAGGGTTCATACAGTTTAGTTATATATTACCAGTGTTCCAGTTTATCCTCACAGTCAGCAAGAATAATCTAAGTTATTTGACTTTACTCACCCTAACACAGCTCTACAGACGTTAGAAGCAGAAGATATATAATGCTTACACGAATACGTTTATTTGAGACCACTTTTACATAAACATTTCTAGTAATAAAACAAAAGCAACAGTAAATTTTTAACCGACTCCAGAAAGACAAAGTATACATTGATCTTTAAAATGGCACTTATATATATATATTTAAGAATGATTTTCGAAGAATCGAATGAGACTCATGGGTACTGTTTTGTGCGTTATATTAGCGTAGGGTAATTAGATAAACCCTGAGGGCGCGGTGATGCTTAACCGGTTTATACTGCCTCACATACGAACCTCAAGGAAAAGGTAAGGGTGACGTTGAGCGGAAAATATTATTGTAATTTTAATAGTTAAATAATAATTAAGTATTATTTTCACCTCGAATTTATTTATTCTATCTCTCGTGATGCTTTAATACTAAGATAATATGGCACTATGGAAGTATTGAGTAAAAATAAACATAGCAATTAGTAGAAGGGATATACTTTAAGTCTGATTAAAAATGACATTTGAATGTTATAAATGATATAAATGAATAAAAATGTTAATTAAAATACCATGAATGATTTGTACATATATATTTGATTTAAAATGAGTTAAATAATAACTTGTTTTTCACTTTCCACACAATTATATATGCTTTTGGTGAGATCCAAAAAAAATTTTAACCCAGCACAAATGAAGACTAGGTAAAGCATAATAAGATTTTCGTATATACATAATTAATAATATCCTTTTAAAAATTTCAGCAAATCTTAACGTTATCATTACATCATTAAAGAAAACTGAGAGCCTACATAACAAAATATATCCGCTCCGCGGCACTCTATCACATAACCCCTAAGACGGACCCATATCAGCGGGTGGCGAGTGGCGGGTTATCTCGGGCCCTGGGTAATTGTAATACGCGAGATTATGCGATACCAGTCGAAGGGTTAAGACGAGGCAATGAAGGCACAAGATGAAAGTGTACGTGACGCTCATGGTTACGCCATAGATTGGGATTTTTAAGTGAAGGTTTTGATTGGCGTTTGTCTGGGTTGAGATAATGGCTGTATCTTAGATCTGGTTACCTCTTTTATTTGTATTACAAAATCTAAAGATATTTATTTTTCCAACTGGGATCATGAATTACCAACGGAACATTTCCAATGAGTAGACAACGGTAACCTTTTACTTCAAGAAGGTTGAGTTTGGTTTCGTGTAAGAGTTAATAAAATTTGTTAAAATCATGTAATGAGAGAACAGACGAAACAAATATTTAAACAAACTTAACAAACCCATTTAATTTCACCGCATAATTTCCTCACAATTCACAATTTAAAGTAAACTTCTTGAAAATTGCCATATTCGTAATTCCTCATAAAACGAGAGGTAAGCCTGGGGACCCCTTCCAGCAATAACAAACAGGCCCGTGGCTGCGAGATTGCAAATTCAAATTGCACCTTACAATTCTTAATTATTGAAATCGTAAATCAAAACGTGCGCGGGCGACCATAAAATCAGGGGGGCAGGCCCAAGTGTGGCGGGATTAAGACATTATCACTTTTCTTTGGAGTAGCGCCCTCCTTGGCAGCGTTTTCGACTGTAAATCAAGGACTAAATCCTGTGGATTAGATTCATTGACTCCAAGCCAGTGCGGGATCCTCAGATGGCGATAATAACGCTTGTGTTAGCGTGATTTCGCTTTTAAATCGACTACCCGACAAGATAAATACGCTTCCAATTTTCTCCAAGGTTTAGCGAAGTTTCTATAGAATAACAACTGAAAGTTGCTGATAAGTGGACAGCATTCGTGGAGTTGCAAAGTGATAAGCCTGCCTCGTTAGAGTTTTATAACTCTAAAGTTTAATATTTAAAAGGAAGTACGTTCGTAGAACGTCCAAATCGTACTGTGAGTTTATTTTCTTAATGAGGGTAAATCATGTTTATTTACTATTAATTTCGTGAAGTCAATGTTTAATTATCATAAAGTTATTACAAGCGCAAATAAGAAATTTTTTTCATAAAGTATGATTAAAAATGAATGTTGTTTAGGCAAAATGGGAGCTTGTCCACGACAAACTTCGATTAACTGGTTGTGAATTCACATATTTTCAATAAAACTTTAAATGATTTTATTCTATAAGATTTTCAGGAGCAAGAATACAATACAACCACACAACCACTGTCGCTCAAAACATTCATGCAATAACAAGTAAAAGGACAAACACGCACACACGCACACACAACACACGCACACACAACACACGCACACACAACACACGCACACACAACACACTTTAGTAGTAACACAGTAGAAATTATGAATTTGGTATCTTATTTGAAGCTGTATTGTTGAAATAGTTTAGAGCTTCAAATACACTACCGGATTATAAACAGAAGTTGTATTGTAATTTCTTCATACAAACAACAATAACCGCGCTGTTACCGCAAAACGTCAAAATACTTCGTAATAGGTACATACAGCCTGTTTGCTATGACGTTGCTTTTGTTGGTAAGTCATATACGGTTTTTGTGTTTGTTAGCAATTGAAGATGGAATTTGCGCAATTTTTGCTACAGCAAGTTACGTAACAGCCTACCGTCCAATGCGTCCAAAGCAGACTACTAACAAACGTAATAGCCGGTAAACTCTGAAACTACATAATCGTTTTTTTATGTAGTTCGATCCACATCGTATAATATACGTAAGGTCTAATATACACGAACGTCACGGATTCTGGAGCAACATGAGTGAAACCTTTACTGTTTACTGAGGTGACGTACCACCAAAAAGTAATTACAAATGTTTATTTGGTTGCATTCCATCAGTTTCGGCCTCAGTTTCTCTATACTTGAATACGTTAAACACAGGGTGACTTTTATTACGGTTTGGAAAATGGGTACATGGGCTTAGATGAAAACTCTAAGCAATTTTCCAAAGACACCATATAGCGGATATGAAAAAAAAAATCGGCTTTTCAAACTCTACGGGTCAGCTGCCATAACACATCACGATTACCTAGTAGTTAAACAGTTATGAAAACACAAAATTACTTTTAAACAATGAAATTCATTTCCTTTGTTTTTGGTATTATTTTTGCACTTTGACTCAGCGTTCATCAACTATTAAATTCAATTAGTCTGTAACTGATAAAAAGGAGAATTTTTGAGACTGATCATTTGTCAAAATTTTACAATTATAATAAACTTGAAATTTATTCCTCAATATAAAGCTGTAGTTTTTTTAATGCTTTTTTGGGCCGAAAAAGCGAAGTATCACTCATATTTTCAAAATTTCAGCATCATTTAGCGCACTTTCGTTGATTAGAAACTCGGTTATCAAGATACTGATTTAGAATTGAATTACGAAAAATTTAATTTGAAATCGATTTTTATTTACTTGTGAAAAGATTGGATTCAATTAGTTTCACTCATACGGTGTACGAGAGCGGAGTGAAAAGTCTGGTAAAAATCTATTTTGGAATAACATTATCGGAAATTTCATGAAACCTCCGTGTTCACAACTTAAAGGTTTAAATTAAAATTTTCATCTAGTATCGCCGGTACGTTCAGCCATTAGAAAAACAATTGGACGGATTTTTATTTTGTTTTTGCATTTTGCGCAAAAAAATCTATTACGGAAACGAAACAAAGACTTGATGAATACGAGTATTATAGGGACTCTGCTCCGTCGGTTAAAGTGATTCACAATGACTGGTTTACTGATACTCCTATAATGCCTCCATGCAATTTGTTATGTACCATATTTTTTTTCTGAGACTAATTGGTCACAGGTTACAAATTGTTTTAAAAATAAAATAGATAAAAATGCCTTTTACTTCTAACATTAAATGCTATTAAAATAATAATTGTGAAATATATTTTCCGTACATTTTCTTGGTTTATCAAATACCTAAGACTTCCATTTCTTGAAATACCCAAGAAAAACACTAAGTTGCTTTTTACCTTAGCACGAGCAGGTTCAAATTTACAGATATATTTGCTATTTGAAACAAGAATGTTGGAGTACGTCATTTTTGTGTAGAATTTGGTATTTAAACAATTTCTGAATATGGCAAGCTTAACAGATCAAACTGTCAGATATGCGATGTTCTATTATAACTGTTTAAACACATACTTACTCAAAATGCAAAACACGTAGATGGTTTTTAAAAATTTAAAATACTTTACTTCTGTTTTTCTAAACTCCAGAGGACCAATCTCATGAGCAATTCTGTGAGTAGCGGTCCCGCGACAAGAAGAAAAATAATGTATTGAAACGAGTCTTCTTACAACGGCCTGTTTGGTGTGGAGGTAAGTACCCTTGCCTTCCATACCAGAGGTCCCGGGTTCGAATCCTGGTAGGGGCAGATATTTTATCATATTTGCTTTCAAGTCATGGATGTGTATGTATGTTTATTTAAGTTTACTTCTAATATTTATATATGAAAAAATATATCTATGTGTGTTTATATATTTCTTAAGTAGATTTATCCGTTATCTAGTATCCATAACACAAGTTCTTAATGATACTTAATTTGGGCTAGATTATGTGGTGTGGTTGTTAGAAATATTTATTATTTATTAACTCAAGGAATTTTATTTATTTAACAAAAACTTAACATTCGACTCTTTTGTCAACAAATGTTAATATTTCTGAGCTTCAGTGGCACAGTGGTTAAGGCGCTGGCTTCTCGATCTGAAGGTCCCGAGTCTGATCCCGGGGACAACCAAATATCAAGCCGTCTGCTCTAACGGTAAAGGAAACATCGTGGGGAAACCCTTATACATTAGAAATTATATGAAAGGTACGTGTAAAGTCTGCCAACCTGCAGTAGGTAAGGGTGGTGGACTACATCTTGCCTGATATCACCCCTTAGTTGGGTGAGGCTGCTGTCGCTGCAGTGGGGTTGTTAAGGGTGTCGCGATGTTGACATCTTCTCACGATAGCAATAGTGGGCACTTTTTGCAGCTTTAATTTAGTATGTAAGAATTTTATGTTATCGTAAAGAGCAGTAAAGAATTTTCATTCATTCATTCATTCATACATGACCATGATATTTTGATATTGTGACCACAACGATTTAGGGTAAGTAAGCCAAGATAGATGATATATATATATATTAACAAGTGGGCCTAGTTGCCACGATAAAGAAATTTATTATTATTATTGTGTTTCATTATTTTTTTATTCGACAATCGTCGGTTTTACGTGCCTAGGTACGGGCAATACGGGCATATGCCAAGTAACCTATGACGAAGTAAAAGTGTGTTTGTTGAGATGTATGTGAGTCTTACTCTATTAAGACTATTTGATGTGTTATGTGGTGTTAAAATTGTGGTCAGGATTATGTTGATTGGATAGTAGGAGTGAAGTAGGATTTAAAAAGCGTCGAACTAAATATTATTATTATTTTTATATTCTCGGCACTTACCGGTATTTAAACGCACACGGGCCTAAGCCAAGTGTACATTAAGGTTAATTCGCAGGAAGGAAGAGCTGTGGATCCTGAGAGATATCAAGTTGGATGTTTTGCTCGGGTTGTAGATATTTTCTAACTAATCTGCATGTGTTCAGTATAATTGCTTTTTGTAATACTTGAAAGAGGTTTGCAGGGAGGTCTAAACTTTTTAAAGATTGATGAAGTTGTTTCGGAGTCACTGCAGTTGCTGATATAACTGTAGGCACTATTGTGGCATTATTATTATTATTATTCTGTTTAGTTATTTTTTTTTACTCAACAATCGTTATTGTTATTATTATTATTATTAATATATCTATAATATAACAGAATTGAGGAGGATACATAAAGTGGAAGAATTGATTTATTTGAAACATAATCCAGTAGTAACATTTTATCCTAAAACTTTTACTGGAACAGGAAAGATGAAAACGCATGGGATTTATAGTAAAATATATTATTTATTATTATTAGTGGAAATCACCTATACAGTATTTTCAACTCATATCAAAGTATTTACTAGTTAATTTCACCAACAGACACAGTTTTAACCTATCTTAAAAGTAAATAAAATTTTAAGTAAAATGTCTACAAAAGAAAATTAGGCTTTTACAGCTGATAATATAAAAATCGATATTTAATACAAACCGAGGTACAAAACAAGAAACATGCGGGTCAGAAATCGATATTGCAATAGTTGAGTTCAGTTTAAATAAGTGGGGTAGTGGCACCCGTACCACGCGACCCCACTTCTATCCTAGGGCTGCGAAAAATGCTGTTCATATTTAGAAAACTATTTTACATCAATGCAGGGCACTTCGGGAATGTTACTCGCATATACCGTGAAGAAATTTTGAATTCCGGCGTGTACTAGTTGTGAAGAGATGGCTACATGAAAGCTCGAGTTAACCTATGTTAAAATATTAAGTACCTATAACTTGATAACGTGAAAAATATGTTGTTTACATTAGGCGGTAAATACAATATCGTTTCAAACTGCAATAAAATCTTGAATGATAAAAGGTGGATTATAAATTGCGTTATAATAAGTTTGACTGTGATTTAAAAAAAATGTATATTTGATTCAACAAATTAGTAAAACATAAACTTTAAAAAAAAATCTGTTCATTTAGGCTCAATATTTTGCAAGTCCATAGGATGCTAATAAACATTACGCAAATGTATTTATACATATTGAAAACCCTTGAAAAGCTCTTACCCCTAAATCGGCAGCCCTACGCAGGTTGCACAAGTGCGAGGGTTGCGAGCACACTCCTGTGTTTTACTTATTACTGTAGCCCTTTGCCTGGGCCCTCTGAAGGTAATATTTTAAAACTATTTCTTGGTATTTTGAAACGAAGTGGTTAAGTTGTTTTAAAATAAAGGTTAAGTGCTGGGCCTTCGGTTTTTTAATAATGTCGGTCGTTAAATTGTGTGTTGTTTTAGGTGGAAAAAAGGAAAAGGGAGAATATTGTTGCGTATTGTAGTTCAGTGTTGAGACTTTTTGCATTGGATTTCTCATTTACATTCACATAAATTGACAATATTTTGGTATCGTGTTAATCTCTTTAATTATAGAGCTCTACAAACCACTGACGTTTGTTTGTTAATTATTTTTAGAGTTAAAACTTCATGTATTTATATGCCATCAACAATGACCAAAGATTACAAATGTAGAGAAATTATCATAGAATTAATCTATGTGGATTCTAGTTTTAGATCGATTTGGTAAAATATAATTTTGAGTCTCCTTATGATTGATGGTATAGCTGGACATCGATAGAGATACTATCAATTCGAAAATTTGTCTGTTAGATTACTTTCACGTTGAAACAAGTGACGGTTTGACGTGAATTTTTTGTGTGGATATAGTTGGAGGGTTGGAGAGTGACAGATGCTATATTTCATCCAGATTTTCCACGTGTATGGAGCTCCACGGGTCAAAATGCGCGGAACTTCTAGTAAATTTAAATTTTTAATCCTTTTGTAAGGCATTCGAAAACAATTATATTTTTTACTATTCATAATCATAAGTATTCTACGGTTTCAATCGTAGTCTACGCCTAGTTCGTAGTCAGTGTTGTACTTTTGTAAATGTAGTAGGCCAATATAAGTAAAGGTATTATTGTACAGCGGTTTACTGCTAAGTAATTTTGTAAGGTAAAGTTATATTTCTTTGTCTAATTACGGCTACGGGAAAAACATATTTCGGACCCGTTTTATAAGTAAATCGTTGTCGATGAAATAAAAAATGCAGTCTTTATTTGAAATAAATGCGGTCTTAAAAAAAACTTTAAAACTGAGTTCTTTGTGAATGACAAAACAATTGCCGTCTATATATACGATTATACCTTAAACGAAAATATTAAAGGCACCACTGTTTGACAAAATCACTAAACAACAGGTACATCAGCATTCGATAATAAAGTTTTTAAATGTGATCGATGACATCAACCGATTAAAATTGACATTTAGAAATCATTCCACGTTTGAATTACAGAACAGTTAGGCAGGCAGCCAGCCAATCAGATAGTGTCGTGTTGAAACAATTTCACGGTTATCAGATGGGCGTACGCAGGAGGTGTTACAACTGAAGCGAGGTACCTGAAACACTATATGTCTGCTTTTGGTAAGCTTCTGACTTGGTTGTTTATAAATAAACAGGTGAATTGTTTTTTTAGTTTAAGTTTAGAGTTGATTATATTATACGTTGGTGAAATTTAGGTAACAAAAATTGAGGGCGTCGGCTCGTTATTAAGATGCTAAATAAATAATATGAAATGCCTAAAATATTGTTTTGATCTTATTAATAGTATTCTTACGTATGTAAATCATAATGTTTTAGGAAAAATTCTTTGAGCTTTTTTACTGCCTAAAAAAAGGGAAATAATAAATGCAGATCGAAGAAAATCTTTACAAAAAGCTTTGAAGGCTGTGCATCTAATTTAATTTAAATATAAATGAAATAAAAAGAACAGAAATTAAATTTAAATCCTTTTGTTGAGGAAAAATATAAATAGTTCCATTCACAACATATAATTTAGTTGATAAAGTATTTTGTAGGATTATTATTTTGCTCTTATATTATTTGTTCATCCTTTAGGATTATACGATGGAAATAATACTGATTATCTAAATGTAAAATATAATTAGACACTTTTTACAGAAATAAAAAAACGTTTAACATTTCAAATTCCTTTGGTACCTATGCGTCAGATATTAGAACAATTTTCGGTCAAACATTCGCAATATATATCCAATTATTCAAGTAATTTGATAATAAATAATAGTACATTCGTAAAAAAAATATGTACAGAGGAATAATAAATTTCAAGGCCTAGAAGAACTTTTCTACGTATTTTTCCAGCTGAAAACTTTTGAAAGCGTCAGTGAAATGGTTTTACGAACGTGGGACTTGTGCGTGAACGATTTTTTTTATTTATTTATTGTTTATAAAAATCTTCACAATCTTCAAAATCACAGACGGAGCACTGCTGAAATAAATAGCCGCAAATTTTCCGTAAAAACCGCGTGAAAAAAGGAAACATAGGCGTTTTTTGGTGGAAAATTCGACTTACCAAACTGGGCGGACCAGGGCCGACATGGCTATAAACGGGTGGGGGTCATCACGTTTTTCACTTAAAGTTTTTTTTCACAATCACTTCACAGTTGGATCGCGGCGCGAAAGTTTAGTTGTGCCGTGAGGAGGTTGGCACGGAACGGTCAGCGGGCGTCTGCAGGACGGGCAAGCGCGCTCTGCGGCGACGGCGGCGGCGGCGGCGCGGGGAGTGGCGGTGGAGTGGCGCAAGGAGATGCGCGCGCACGACCCGCCCACTCCGCCCCGCCCCCGCACCAACCTATTTATTCTAAGTTACGTAAAATTTACGCGCAATACCCGATACTGCATTTAGCTTATGTTACTCCTCCCAGCACATAACATACAACCAAAGCTCCCAAATGAACCGTTTTTCATCAAAGATTCCAACGTTTCCATTTAGCTCGAAAGTTACTGCAAAAATAACGAAATGTTTCTAATCACTTCCCCTCTGAAAGCGTGTTAATGAAAGCTTTTAAAGGTTACACAAGTGGTGGGCAGATGTAAAAAATAGAAGGTTCCACATTAAACGCCAAGCAGTGAAGCGCCGCGCGGCAGGTGAGGCGGCAACTCAAAAAAGAAGTCCGCCGAGGGGCGACCCGGCATTTGCCAGACGCATATTTTTAACCACATTCAAACCTATCAGTGTCACTTAGATAAATTGAATGAACGCGTCGAAGGGTATGTGGCGTTCGGGATATATCCCCCTAAAACAAGACTGTAAACATTAGCCCAGCTTTCAATATGAGTCTTCGTTCTAAACTTTCGCCATAAATGTAATTTCCGATTGATTATTCCTCCGAACTATTGAAGTAAGTTTGACCGTTTCCGAAGTCACGTAGAACCTAAGCAAGGCATGAACCAGGCCGGGTCAACGGCCGTGTCGTCACGATCAGCTGTGCGAGCGCAACAGACAATGCGATTAAGATCTACGCAGGACAACTTTCGCCGTCGCTGCGGCAGTTAGTTGTTATGAAAGAGAGAAATTTGTAAATTGTTGGCGCCCGAGTTCACGAACTCCGTCGAACTGGAGTTTGTTTTAAGAGTCCAACCTTGAAACAAGAAGAAAAGTAGTCCTGTAAAACAAAGTTTGCGGCCGCGTCGCCGGCGCAAGCGGTTCAAGGATTGTGCCCGAACTGTCTGTCTGTACAACTTTACCGATTAAAAGCTCAAAAGCTTCCAAAGTCATTTTAAAAGTTTATCTGCACGCGGGCCGGGGGTGGCGGGGAGGGTAGGCGCGGGTTTGTTATCATGGCGCCGCAATACTTTAGTTAAACCTAGTTTAGGTTATTTATAAATCAGCGGACGGATTAACTTCGCACTTGTACTTTCACGTATTACGCTGTCCAAGTTTTTGAAATTGGCGCTTGGCTATCGCGCTCGCAGAAGGCGTGTGTTGGGCGAATATTTGCGAACACACTAAGTTCCTAGACCCTTCGCTACTTTGTTTTACAGCTGTTCCACTTAGCGAAGTATGCTGGAGTTGGGCGCGAGTTCTTGCATGTGTATCGGCGCACACTCACGTACCCGAATAGTTTCATAAACATAACCCAACTTAGTTTTGGACTACTTTTCAAAGTCAATGCATACTAACTTTCGATGTCTGAAAGTGCGATATTACGATTGGATCACTTGTGGTGACTTGAATGCTTTCGTTTGTTCGGAAGTAAGTTTTATCGAAGCAAAGTTTCGAAGTAGGTAAGTGACTTGATTTGACTTTTTGTTTGGTTGATTCAATGAAAATCGATTTTATTTCAGTTTTTCGAGTTGAAATTGAACCAATTTCAAATAATGAACATTCAAAGTGGTAAGAAAACTACGTTTGTAAAAGTTACATTCTGTTATTTTCCGCAAAGTATTTCAAAATGTAACCAGTTCACAGAACGCAAGCTAAGGTACTAATATAATAAGGTATTAATCCAGTTATATAAAGTGAAAAAATTTTATAAGTAAAATATCGCGGTATAGCAAGAAGCAGTACTAACGTTGTATTGTGGACAAACGGGAACACAATATTTTTTCATGTTACGTAATTATTTTTAGAACAATGTAAACAGGTTATGTAATGGAGGCACATTCAAGGGTACTAACTCTCTAAGTAAATATCGCCCTTTATTACTTAAACCCCACGAATTATATAAATGGCAAAAAACAAAGCGTAGATTCCTAAAAGTGCGATACAAATTACATTTACTTTGGGTTACAAAAAATATCCATTTATCTAAAAGGGTTACAGATAGCTCATTTATTTTTCTACAACCACATTAAAAGCAGGCACGAATACGTTCCCATAATCAACGTAATTACCAAACTCTCAGTCGAAAAGTCACGATCAACCTTCGAGCGGAGATAAAGCATCCGCAGCCCTCGAGATGAACGCGTCCAGCTTAACTAGACCCCCCGTATTTCTCTCGATTCAAAATAAATGTATGATGAATGTTGGTGTCGGAAAGTTCTGTATTTATGGTTGTTACGTACGTGTTATCTTCCGCAGACAATAAGTCAAGCAATAATTACCGCGAGCGAGCATCACGCGTTTCCTCGAATTATTTATGTTTCATACACCAATGTATATAGGAGTCGCGACAATTGCAAGGCGGTGTGAACTGTGATGGGTGCGTATGGGTTATTATTTCATAATTGGCTGCTGTTTGGTCTTAACATTGAAGTGTGATTGAATAGCTCGTGTCGACGCCTTGGTGATGTTCCTTATACAAATAGGGAATGAAGCGAGCCTAAAAATCGATAAAACATACTTTTCACGTCCTTTAATATCTATTCAAAGGCTATATTCCTTGCGATGCGATGGCTACATCGCTTGCGAATGCTAATGGTACGCTAAATTATGTTGTGGCTACTTTGTCCTAGGGAAATTATAACTAAGGCATCGTTAACTCTCTGTTGACTGCTACAATATACGTTCCTTAGTTCTTTATATTTTTCGTCGAAGAAAAGATGTTCGGGATGATGTTTCAGGAAAATGTTCAGAACATACTTGCTGAATTTTTGTTTATGTTAGTTGTAATCTTAAAATATTCATTAATTTGCTCCGTTATAAAAAAAATAAGTTATAGAAGGTTTGAAAGCTCATGAGTTGGATTTTGTATATTTTTATAGTAATTATTTAGAAATTCTTTAGTTACTTACGACTTGGATGTAGAAGGCCGAAATAACTTATGTATTATCTGTTGATCGCTACGTTCCTGAAACAAATAATATTTAAAATTAATTTTATAGGTTACGTACAAATTGCTAAGAGTATTTTATTTTATTTTTTATTATTAAATTTAATTGTATGTATGCAATAAAGGTTTTATTGAAAATTTTTTTTATTTAGTAACAATATGTTCGCGCTATAGAAATCATCCACTAGGTGATGCCTTATATTGAAAAAAAAAACAGTTTTATTTCTATTTTGATAATTCTACAGTCTTATTTTCATTTCCATTATTGTTTTAAATAAATTTGTAGAATTTAGGTTATTATGGTAATGAGCGGCCTGGGTAACTATTTAAAGTCTAGGTTAGATTTACCTTTGGTAATTAGTCCTGCAAATGAAAAATACTCATGCACATAAAACACAAATATATCCACAAATAATAGAAGGACAGATATGAACAATTTACGCAGCACAATATAGTTTATTAAGCACAGTCACGGACAATAGGTATTGAAAGAACACGAAGAAAGTCTAGGTAATATGACGTGCACAAAAAAGTCCAAGCGTACAAAGGTGCGAAACTTTAGAAGGGGTTAACAAGAACAGTTTATACACAGTAGGCACAACACTTATACGCGCAAATATAATAAAATACTAAAAGGCTTCGAGAAAAATATCGAGCGAGTGCTAAGACAAGCGGCACGGATTTTGCTTCTAGAAGGTGATTTCAGACTGCCGGCGAGCGACGCCGGCGCAGCGCGCGTCCTGTAGGCAACCAAACCGGTCGCGATGAATACCTGATGAATTAGGCCGGGTCTCCACTGCAGTAAACCGCGCGGATATATTATAATTAATGTAAATATTTTGTATGCTTAAATTATGTTTTGATGATGTATAAATGTAAATAGAGAAATTGAATATTTATATTATTGTAATAAATATATAAGGTTTAAATACTTTCTAATGATACAAATACATAGATATTTGTAGAAGTTGTTATAAATAGGCAATAGTATATTTATTTAAAGTTAATAAATTAAATATGATTATATAATCAAGATATGTGGCAAAGTTCGCCACATCACTCCCCCCCAGAGACCGTCACTACGATCGAAGTAATCAGGGAACCTAACCCTGCGCCCGCAGTTAACTTGTCTCGCTTTGCTGAGCTATCCGATAGTAGGATAGGAGTAGGAATGGGAAGTGACGGGGGAGGATTGTAGTAGTTTGGGTGTCAGTGGGGGTAACAACATTAGTAGGAGTGTCAGTAGGAGCGGGATTGGGGTTTGCGATAGGAATAGGGGAAGGGTCCACAAGAAGATAGGCCAGCTTAAGGTGGTCTATGGTAACTGTGATCGTTTTACCCTTCACGAGAATTTTATACGTATTTTCACTCCTTCCAAGAACTTTGTAGGGTCCGGAATATGGAGGCTGTAATGTTCCTCTCACGGAATCATCCCGTAAAAATACGCGGGGTGAATTAAGGAGATCTTTGTTAATAAAGATCTTACCGTTATTGTGGCGTGATGCAGGCGAGGGTTTCAATTTCTCTGCAAACATGCGCAAACGTGTGGGAAAATCCGTTACCACGTTGGTATCAGGAGCGGATGAACTGAAAAATTCTCCTGGCAGACGTAACGGTTTGCCATACACAAGTTCTGCAGAGGAAGTTTGGAAATCCTCTTTGAAAGATGTTCGGATGCCTAGGAAGACGAGCGGTAAAGAGTCTACCCAACTAGCGTCCGCGTGGCACATTATGGCTGCCTTCAGCTGTCGGTGGAATCGCTCCACTAAGCCGTTGCACTGTGGGTGATACGCGGTGGTCTTACGATGTTTGAATCCGATCATTTTTCCAAGGTATCGGAAAAGCGTGGATTCAAACTGTCGTCTGCGATCGGTGACAATATAAGTTGGACATCCAAATCTGGATATCCAAGATATCAATGTCCTTCCCATAGTTTCAGCTGTGATGTACATCAACGGCGTGGCCTCTGGCCATCGAGTGAAGCGATCTACGATGGTAAGGCAATACCGAAAGCTTTGTGAAGGTGGAAGAGGGCCAATAATGTCCACATGTAAAAAGGAAAATCGAGCGCGGGGTAAATCGAACGTGCCGTAAGGTGCTGACAGGTGGCGATTTACTTTGGATCGTTGGCAAGCAAGACACTTTCGTGACTACTCTCGACTGCGCACACCAGGCCAAAAGAAGCGTTCGACTACTAGTTTAGTAGTGGCGCTTGCACCTGGATGACCGAGACTGTGGAAACTGTCGAAAAGTTGCTTCCGAAACGGTTTCGTCACGAAAAGTCTTGGATTTGCTATACTCGTGTCACAGTAAAGTTCTGTGGAACTGTTGCATACAGCCAACTTTTTTAAGCGGAGTGCTGAGGACTTATCGCTTAAAAGTTGCGCCAGTTCGTCATCTGCGGCTTGAGAAGTTGCAAGCTGGTCGAGATCGATAGGTTTCTGCAATTCATCAACTCGGGACAATGTATCGGCCACCACATTATCCTTGCCCGATATATGTCTGATGTCGGTGGTGAATTGCGAAATATAATCAAGATGACGAAACTGACGTGGCGAACAGTTAGCTTTCCGTTCGTGGAAGGCATAACTTAGCGGCTTATGGTCCATGTAAACGACGAAATGTCGTGCTTCGAACATATGGCGGAAGTATTTAATACTTTCATATATGGCTAGCAGTTTGCAGTCGTAGGGTGAGTACTTCTTTTGTGAATGACTCAACCCACGGGAGAAGAATGCAAGGGGCTGCAATATACCATTCTTCAGCTGTTGCAACACCGCACCCAGGGCAAGGTCTGAAGCGTCCGTTACCAGAGCCAGTTGTGCTTCGCAATCGGGGTGGGCGAGAAGTACAGCTTTCGAAAAACTTTCTTTGCATTTCTGGAACGCCAGAAGTGAGTCTCCGACTAACTCGACAGGATGCGACCCTTTTACCGAGCCAGTAAGCAGACCGTTTAGGGGAGCTTGTATTTTTGCCACGTTTGGCAAAAAACTCCTATAAAAGTTGATCATAGCCAAAAAACGCCTAAGCTGCTTTACTGTCTTCGGCGTGGGGAAGTTCAGAATAGCTTGGACTTTGGAGTTCAACGGTTTGATTCCAGATGCCGAGATGTATGACCAAGGAATGTGACTTCGCTTGCACCAAAGACGCACTTACCAACGTTGAGAAGAATGACGTATTCCTTCATGCGGCTAAATAGCTGGTGCAGGTGTTGCTCGTGTTCCTCAACGCTCCTCGAAAACACCAAATAGTCGTCAAGATAACAATAGCAAAAGTCCAAACCTCTGGTCATCTCATCGACAAACCGTTAGAAAGTCTGTCCTGCATTTCGAAGTCCGAAGGTCATGTAGGGGAATTCGAAGAGGCCGAATGGTGTCGTGATGGCAGTTTTCTGTATATCCGGCTCAAAAACCGGTACTTGGTTATACGCCTTCTCGAGGTCAATAGTGCTGAAAATGGAACAACCTGAAATTTCCTGAGTGAAGTCCTGAATGTGTTTAATAGGATAGGGGTCGGGGATTGTCCTGGCGTTGAGTAGACAGTAACCACCGCACGGCGTCCAGCCGTTATCCTTCTTGGGAACAAGGTGAAGTGGAGAAGCCCAGGGACTCTCGGACGTGCTATACCTCTGCTCAACATAGACTCAAACTTCTGTTTTGCTATTTTAAGTTTGTCAGGGGCAAGTCTACGGGGGTTACTAAATACGGGAGGGCCGGGTGAGGTACGAATATGGTGTACAGTTGAGTGCTTTGGAGAGCTAAAAGTGCCTGAAGGTTTAGTAATCTCCGGAAAAATGTCTAAAATTTTATGATACCTCGTGTCGCCAGTCACAATTTTCACTGAAAATATATTAGTTTTAGCTATAGAAGCAAATGTACATAATGAGGTTGTATTGTCTATTAATTGTTGATTCGCGCAGTCTACTATAAGATTAAAATGAATAGAAAATTTGGACACCGGCAGATCGCTGCCACGGTCTTTATGTTGCGGTCTGTGACGAAGAGGCGTCCATTGGAGGCAGGGCAATCGTCAGCCGCCATTAGCGACTGCCCGTGGCGTTTCCCGACTTCCCGAAGTCGCAAGGCTTGATGCACTGATGCACATTGGCCCCGTGCCGGCTGTGGTACCAGCACAAGGGAAACTTCCGGTAATTGGAGTTTGACCTTGTACGGGACCTGGATCTGGAGTGGTTGCTGGAGTACGGCGGCCTACGGGTGTGCTGCTCCAGTTTATTACTGAGCTGCTCCACCATCCTTTCCAACTCCGCTATCTCGCTGCTGGGGTTGACGTGCGGGGTGCTGGTGCTAGCTTACGTCGAAGCAACGAAGTGAGTCGGTGAGATGATATCGAAGATCTGGTCAGCCAGGTTCCCCAGCTGGTCCAGGCATTGTGAAGGCTGGGCCGCTAGTACTGCCTAGATACTGTTGGACAACAGGTTGCACCAAATGGTCCTGATGAACTCGTCAGGTCCGATAGGTCCAGCTAGATCCTGCAGGTGGCGTAGGAACTACGATAGTTTCCGGTCACCAAGCTCCACGTTGTTCAGAAGCTGCTTAATCTTCGCTTCATGAGAGGCTGACAGGCGCTTGATAAGCTCTGTCTTAATTTTTTTCGTACTTCTGGCTCGCTGGAGGCTTCACAATTATGTCTTTAACCTCTTTTGCGTGAATAATGTCTGAGTTTGTTATTACACTATTAAATTTTTCAGCATCATCTGATATTCCCAAAATCGCAAACTGTCGTGCCAAAAGAGCGAACCATATTTCTGGATCGTCCGCAGAAAAAGTAGGCACTTTTAAATTCCCTCGCCGAGCGATCGCAGCGCGGTCCGTGGGAACACACCTTAACATCTTGGAACGTCTTATGACGTTCTCGTTCGCGGTTTTACAGAGTCACTGTCACTATTGTTCATGTTTATTTGTTGTTCGTAGTCGGCCACCAATGTAGAATTTAGGTTATTATGGTAATGAGTGGCCTAGGTAACTATAGTCCTGCAAATGAAAAATACTCATGCACATAAAACACAAATATATCCACAAATAATAGAAGGACAGATATGAACAATTTACGCAGCACAATATAGTTTATTAAGCACAGTCACGGACAATAGGTATTGAAAGAACACGAAGAAAGTCTAGGTAATATGACGTGCACAAAAAAGTCCAAGCGTATAAAGGTGCGAAACTGTAGAAGGAGTTAACAAGAACAGTTTATACACAGTAGGCACAACACTCATACGCGCAAATATAATAAAATACTAAAAGGCTTCGAGAAAAATATCGAGCGACTGCTAAGACAAGCGGCACGGATTTTGCTTCTAGAAGGTGATTTCAGACTGCCGGCGAGCGACGCCGGCGCAGCGCGCGTCCGGTCGCGATGAATACCTGATGAATTAGGCCGGTTCTCCACTGCACTAAACGGCGCGGATTTATTATAATAAATGTAAATATATTGTATGCTTGAATTATGTTTTGATGATGTATAAATGTAAATAGAGAAATTGAATATTTATATTATTATTATAAATATATAAGGTTTAAATACTTTCTAATTATACAAATACATAGGTATTTATAGAAGTTGTTATAAATAGGCAATAGTATATTTATTTAAAGTTAATAAATTAAATACGATTATATAATCAAGTTATGTGGCAAAGTTCGCCACAACTCCATTGACGCCTTGAGACTACAACTTAACAACCACATTTCCAAACCCACACTTAAGTTACCAGCATTCAATAGAACCTCTAATAATAGGGCAGATAATCGTGTAAATATAATTCTGAATCGGGCTATCGTGTTCACGGTGAAATTACTGATTCTCGTGTTGAAAATGTATCAAAATGTATATTTAATTGATGTCCTGTGGTTACTTTTAAGTTTGGTTTTTGTTAATTTTCAACTATAAAATAAATATTAAATTTCATTACATTCTTTATTCGGTTGAAGTAGGTTTTAATGTTGAGCTTTTAATTTGAGAATAATAATTTGGGGCTATCTTTTTTTTTATACAGTTATGTCAGGCATTTGTCACTCTATGCTCTTGCGCACTAAATAGGTACCAGTAGCTGGGTTGCCGGCGGCCGTTAGCAATGTAGATGGCCGTATCTCGTAAGTTCATTTTTGCAGTCGTACGCGCGCAGAGAGATTAGCTGTAGTTAAATCAGGAAGAGCATTTTTGTACGTAGTGATTTACGTGTTACGTGGTAACTTAATACAGCTTACTGTAAAGTAGGGCCTTTAGGTCCCTGTGCTGTTTTCCCCGTAAAATTGATTTTCTGGGAATTTCGGGTATAGCATACGTTGCTTCTTCATAATGTACCTTTCAAAAGCTAAATAATTTTTAAAATTTAGATTATTAACGGTTCGGACAACGAACACCGTCTTTGTAATTGAAACGTTTTATTGGCAGTTATTGTATTATTTTAAACTTGGAAATAGAACATCAGAGTCACAAAACGATGAGGACATGTGAGGGCAAATTTTTATTATTAACAATATTTAATAATTGTATTATTTTACCCAAAAAACAAGTTTAAATTTCAAACTGAATTTAGTGAAATTAATAAAAATTTCGGAATAAAGAGACAATAAATCTTAAAGACCTACCTGCAGCATCTTCTTACGTGTTCATTTGAACATTGTCAGCGCTATGCGATAATTATACCAATTGAATACGAAGGGACAAATATTTTCTCTTTAGAATACTATTATTGATTTTACATCAATTATGAATTAAATTTGAAAGAAAACAGGCTAATTTATCTCATGTCTTATAGGAAATCAGTGATAAATCAGGAAACCGTAAAAATGAGAGATTATAAGTAAATTAAAAAGTAAAAAAAAATAACAATGTTGTTTACTTTCTTTTGTATAACCTTTTATATGAAATAATCAGACATAAATAGAAAATAGTGGAATAAATTTAAGGTAGGATTACTACGGCAGTTCGTAGACTTGAGAATGCTACGAATCGGGCTTTGGTATCTGAAATATGTTTTCTTATTGAAGTACACAATTAAAATATTGCTGTATATTTTCGTTTTCTACCACCCTCAAAAAAGGAAGCAAGTCTCAAATAATCTAGATAATTAAGTATATGCGTACATAAAAAAGTGTTTATTCAATTAAGTGAAACACATCACCAAAATAACTCTTAACTACAAATTCATCATCCATTTACACTTAAACCTCTAAAAGCCTTTACATAAGTAAGACTTTAATACGACACATCTAATATCCAATCTAAGCAAAGACCCTCTGTCTGTCTGTCCGTCATTATTTTCTCATTCACCGCCGAAGCATTAAATCGTCAGATTACAAAGATGCTACAAGTTTACATATTAATTATAGGTTATTTCGTAATATTTCGGTAAGACGTGCGTTCGACGGCTAATGGACGTTTGATTGTAAATGTGTCATTAGAAAATATATGTTTGAATATGGAATACTGGGTTGTGTCAGTTAATTTGGTTTTTGATTGTTTATTAATTTGTTTTGTCTTGAATTCTTGTTTTTGTAACGTTGTTCAGTTCCTAATAATCGATTATTGTGTTTTGTATGTAGTTATTGTGAGTAATGAACACACGAAGCATTTTTACTTTTACTTTATAACAGTCATGAATTTAAAAAGATTTTTTTAAGCAAAGTGAATAGTCAAATAATATACTTTTCAACACGCTTAATTGTAAAGTGACTCATATGGCAACGCTCTCAGGGTCATAATTCAGTTTATTATACACTCGTGTTTTTTACTTTATATTACGACACTTGTGGTTTATACTTCAAATTTTTTATATCTCTTTTTTTATTATGTTTTAATATTTTTGCGAACAAATAAACTATTTTAGGTTACTTTTGATGAATCATTCATCAAAATTAGCATAATTTATTTTTATTTTATTTTATTTTAAGAGTACACGAAAACTTACAGCCTAAAACATTACAAATTCACAATGTAAGCATACATGCATGGCTTATTACAAGTTTTCACCTATGAGTAAACTTATAAATATGGATACATAGTCGTGCTAAAATTTATTAAATATAATCACAATTTAATATTATAAGCCTTAGCGGGTAAATTAATAGAAGAAAATAGAAATAGCTACAGTGTTGCATCATTCAGTTAAAGACTCAGAGAAAAATTTACAAGAAATATTTGATTTAAACTTCATTATGGAATCTGATAATATATCAACTGTTGGGTTCGAACTTAAAAACTTATTTAGAAAATGCGGAACTCGGCTAAAAAAAGTGTTATGTTTATAATTGGTTCTTGCTTGAGGTAGAAAAAATGTTGTACTACTTGTGTGCCTAAGAAAATAATTGGGGACTTTAAAGTATAATTTATCTAATAGTTCAGGACAGTCTATCGTACCTTTCAGAATTTTTAACAGATAAGTGACATCGCCAATGTTGCGACGTACGTGAAGTGGTAAAAAATGATAGTCATAGATCATTTGAATATAGCATTGAAGAATTTTAACTGTATTCTCTCGATGTTTTGTTTATGACAGTCATATGTTGGGTTCCAGACTTGGGATCCATATTCAAGAATACTTCGCACATAAGTACAGTATAATATCTTAATAGTTTTAATATTATGGAAACAAGATGATTGTCTAATAATAAATCCTAGAGTTCTATATGCTTTAGCCACTATCGAGTCAATGTACGCAACGTACGAAAGCTTCTCATCCTGAATTATGCCTAGATCCCTAATAGTTTTTACTCTGGAAAGAATTTGTCTATTTAGTTGATAAGCATTGAGAAGTGGCTGAAGTTTACGGTTAAATGATATCACAAAACATTTATCTACATTCAAACTAAGTTTGTTATTTTGGCAATAATTTGAAAACCTGTCAAGGTCCTCTTGAAGTTTAAGTGCGTCATGTATTGAGCTTACTGTTTTTAGTATTTTATTATTTCATCAAATATACTTTCTTTTACTGCAACCTCAATCCGCATATTCAAAAAATTATTTTGTTTATTATATTTTCATATAGGCTGTTTAGCGGGCACAGGCTGTATGGACAAGATTCCGAGCTGTTAAATAAATAGTTTAAAAAACCGTGCAAAAAGCGCGCGACGCGTGGCAAAATAGAACCGGCGCGCTACGAGTATTTCCCATAAATATTTGTTGCAGTTTACGTTGTGTGGTTTATTATTATCAAATATTTCAATTTCTCGTAGGGAAGAAGAGCAATACGTAGATTTGAACCCGCCGAAAATACTATTCGAGGCGAGAAACGTGAGTTGCCAGCAAAATCTAGAGAAAAATATCTAGCGGCCAACGAAACTTTTATACAGTAGAAAATACAAGGTTATAATACAAGTCTGTTTTTCATCATTAAACATTCGGCTCCCAGATGGCGCTCGCTTTAATGACTAACTAGCACACTTGTATTATAATGTACTACTATTTACGGGATTCTTACCACGATTTTCTGCTTCAGATGACTGCGGACCAGTCCGCGATCATGGTGCTTGCAACAGCATCGAAATATCGGATGCGCGAAATAAAAGTCGAAAAACGTGGTAAGAATCCCGTAAATTCATTAAATTATAATATCTACTATAAGTCACACACTCCAAATTTTTATATATTATATAAAGAAGAAAGAAACCAGTTTGACTTGCAGAACTTCTTCAATAAACGGTAAATTATAAGTAATTAATTTTATACCGTACATCGTAATAGTTCACCAGAACACAGAAATTTTATCATCATTTTAATTTATGTAATTATAAAATAATCTTAAATAAATTTATAATTTCTACCTTCGTGTCTCGCTAGAAAATGAAAATAAATACAGCTGAAAATAGTTTAAATATAATAATCAAACAAATTGACGTTCCAAATGTCCAAGTTTTAAAAGTATTTGAGTGGGAGCGTATTGCGCGAAAAGGTTAAGTTGGCAGAAGGCCGAAGTACGGTGTTATATACTCAACTCCTTCGTCACGGCACCCACACCTCATTCCGAAAAGCATAAAGATATTTAAAGATTCGCGACGTAAAGTCGTAAGTTTGGCGCCACTCATATCCAATACAGGTGGAGTAGGCGCGAGGGTTCCACAGAGATTATGGCGGCCCCGCAAATATGCATAAAAGCTGTAAAATGCCGCACTTAACCGCTCTGTGACGTTGACACCTGTAAGACAGTGGGAGGGTTCGTACCTGGTGGTTAGTGGCACTTGGGACTTGTCAGTTTTGAGATGTGTTATCATGTTCAGTTCACGGTGTTGATAGGCTTTTTTTATTTATGAAGCGATTGGAATAGATTTCTGATTGTAACAAAAATGTTACTTACTTATAAATGTAAGTAATGTTTGTTTACTTACACAAATAAATAATACATCTTAATAAATGCCCAGACAAATACACCACCTGAATGGCCCCCAGAGGTTGTGAAGTAGCGGGGGGGGGGGGGGGGAGGGAAACCCAGAATATATAAACAACCATGACCCGAGAACAAACATCTGTGTACATCCAATGTACATCACACAAATGAAAACCCGACCAGGGCTCGAACCTGGGACCTCCGCTGTATTAGACAGGGCTTTTTACACTGACGCCACTCCAGCAGAATACATTTTATTTGTTACCACGATTTATGTTTCATGCTGGCTGACTGACAGACAATTCATATGTCAAACCCATGGACCTACAAAACATGAATCTTTGCACACGGGTTCCTTATGTAGTGTATTTGCTCTTATACAATATAGAACACTCATCTCTTATAGGGTTAAAATATACTTACACACGGCATGACCACTACTGCAAACCGTTTCACATTTTTCAGGCTCAAATGCAAAGGCACCATTGGTTCGTCCAAAATGAGAACAACCCAGCCACTCGCGGCACTCAACCCTCGTCTCCAGGCGATCCAGACACACTGGTAATTAAAAACTGCCGTCACTCATGAATTTACATGAACGTAACAAGCTTGAGACACCCACGTGCTGTCTTCGCTAATAAGAAGCTGCTTTCGTACTATTTATACATGTATTCTATGTGAATTAGGGTGGAATTGGTTACAATAATATTTTTTTTAACTCGGGTTAGGAATGTAGTATGACTATCTTGTAAACTGGTTAAATATTCCCAATCTTTGTTAAAAAACTGACCCTATAATCGAATAACTGATATCTAATAGTTCATGTAGTATTGATTTGTTGTTCATAAACATTGTTAGATTTTTCTTGATGTGATGGGAAAACTTCCCATCTTGCAATCGCCCCACGCGAATGCTTCTTAATTAAGACGACACTTCACTAGTTCAGCTATACTAAGCTATATACAATAGTTCTATTATAACAATCATCTTCGTTCATTAACGGTGCTAAGATTCTAAATTTAAATTAACTTCTTGCTATACACCAAAAGGAGTGAATGTTCATTTAAAGCGAGGTTCCGATTGTGTTCGACTGTTGTTTTGAATATAGATCTATAACTTAGTTGAATAGGATTAGTTTGTTTATTGAATGAGTTTAAATAAATATGAGTCTTTAAACCTCTTAGAAACGAAGCAACTGCATATATCGTACCATACTTGAATCTTTTTGAAACTAATAAGTGAATCTTTTCTTAAGTTTTCACGATACATACTTTAAATAAAACACTTTTTACCGGATATTATCGCGTATATTTTAGTTAATTTTAATTAATTTTAAAATTATTTCGACGTTTCGGCATCTTTGCAGTTGCCGTGGTCACGATAGACTAAGGTGTTGTTCATCTATTGCCAGTAATAAAAACTACATGATTGTCAATACATATGAATTTATACAAGTGAATTTCAATATTTTAAACACATTTAAAAAAAAGTTTTAATGACATGCAATATATTCTCTACTAAAGAATTTATTCGCAAGGTGGTGAAATGATCGATATTTAAAACTATCCATAAAGCGATATCTTAAGGCGTAGGTTACGGTAATTTAACAGAGAACTTCGTAAAAAACTTTTTCTGCAGCACAAAAAGTTAATAAAGCATATCTTAGTAAGTAGGTAACTGAAAACTGTACCAGGAGTTCATAATCGTTAAAGAGCAGACACCGTCACATGAATATGTATAGTAAATGCGGTAAAACGTCGTAGTGCGGAATAGTCAAAAGCAGCCAATTTAGTCCGCGTCGCCTAGCCGTCTTTATCGTATCTTTAATGAACACTCATAAGCGAGCACTACTTAACGTATTGTGGTTGGCTTTGGCTTGTTACGTACAGCGCGATGCACGAGTATATCTCAGCCGTTTATATTTATTAACTTTTTTAACTCATCTGTGGTTTAAGTTCTTTGTATGATGTATTCGGATATAAGTACTAACATTCAGATTTTGAGTCTTAATTTTCCTGGTCATCCGAAGTTCATTGTTATTTGAGGCACATTATTAATCTTAGAATTAATATGAGCGATTCCATTCGCTTCAGATCGTTCAGCCATCACGTTCAGCCATCGGACCCGGTTGTCTTTGCAAGATATCAGTCGTTAAGGCACGTCAGATACCCATGGAGTTTTTAAGCCAATTTATAGATTCTGACACCAGAGGTGCCACATCCCCACACGATCAGAAGATGAAGAATTAATATAGCTTCTGCCAAAACTTTTCGCGAATTATAACTAACGTTAAATTATTAATAAATAAATATTAGGTATGGAAGCAGTTAAAGCTGTATACAAATTCAAAACTATCATTTTATTTAAATGAATTCTAGTAAAAGAAGATTAATGTTAAAATTTTTTCCGTTTGTTATCTTTATAATATATGCTTAGTAATGATGTTTTCAAGTCGCGTTCCCTGAATGTAGCCTAACATGCGAGGTACCTTCCCAACCACACAGACAGGAACAAGCGAAGAGCCAGCTTTGTGGATTTGCGTATTGTAAGGCAGATGTCTTAGCCGCGTTATTAGGCGCCTTTTCGTGTGTCTTTGCTGTGTGCTTACTTTCGGATGCATCTTAATATAATTCTAGAACAAAAATGGTTCTTAATTTTTGGTATAGAATATAAAATGTTTGTAAGTGTAAGTAAAATTAAATATGTTATAAGTAGATGAGTATATGTATAAAAAATATTATTTAGTAACAATTATTTGGTTGCTAAGTGATATTTTTTACAGTTTGACTAAGATGGAATTACTACTAAGAAAGTGGGATCATCTTAAAGCAAATTTATAAAATTTATATTTAAAATTTAGAACTACCATGTCTACTAATTTATAGGGAATATGTATTAACGAAATCAATTTTTCAAAAAGACTGTTTACTTTCTCTTACTGATGAAGTAACTATTATTAAGCGACTTATCAAAATAAAATCATAAAATTAATCCATACTAACCAAATGTACGGTTACTAGCACATTATCATTTCTTTAAGATTCCCCTAGGAGGAAAAAAACTTTTCCATACCTCTGTGAAACAATGTTAGGCCGTTGAAATGCTAATACAGGGCGGCCCCATACAAATTGATAGTCGATATTTGCTCATATAAAACACTTGGGTGAACAAGCTCATCCCATGAATAATAAAGATACCCCAGTGAATTCCTGTGACGTCACGAACATGGTAAAAAGCTCTTTTTCGGGGATTTGAAAGAGGTTTCTAGTGTAAGATGTATGAGTTAAGAATGTAGCTAGTATTCTTGTTGGCGGGCTTAAGGATAAAATCCGACAAGTGAGGTTTTTGAATTTAAAATCTAAATATATCTTAATTTAATTTAGGTCGTTTATGAGAAGATTTTTTTAAAATATTATTTAATATACTTGAGAAAATACCGTGTTGATTTTTTACCATATGGAAAAATGGCACATGGGCTCCTACCGCAATTCTGGGCAACTTTCCCAGACACCATCTCCTTATACAACTGCCAATTTTGCTGTATGTATTTGTGTAACAAATTCAATATGACGACCGAGTGGTGTAGTAGTAGCCCTGCATCACACGCTGAAGGTCCCAGGTTCGAGTCCTGGTCGGGGCATTTGTATGTGTGATGACCACAGATGTTGGTTCTCGGGTCATGGTTGTTTTATATATGTATGTTTATTCTGGGTTCCCCCCAGTTCACTGTACGGTCACCCATAACACAAGCTCTGCTAACTTTTGGGCCATAAAGTTGGTATGTTTGTCTCGGTGAAATAATATAATTATTTCTATTATTATTCTATGTTATGCTTCTCGTAAAAAGTAGTATAATAGACCTGACAATATATAAGTCAGTAACACTTTGGAGAAGCAGCAAATCGGGTAATGAACTTTACTACACCTAGTATCACTTCAAACTTAAGGATGTTAATACAGATTTATTTATTTATTTATTTACATATTAGGGAAACAAACAGCACAACAATATTTCTTAAACATGAAAGAAATAAATATTACATAGGCCAGTAAAGTTTCCACTATTAAATTACAAATTTAAGAGCAGGTTATATTCTTGTTACAAATGACAGAAAAAATAAAATGGTATTATATATGATTACAATTCAAACTTAAAATATATAATATAAAAAGAGGAATGTATAAGGCAAGTGGATTAATTAAACTCTTTTAGGATGATAGACGATATAGTATTTCCTAATATGTACCTAAGTCGATATTATATTCATACATATGCTTGTCAGCGCTTTGCATTTGTATCCTTGAGAACTTTGCAATATTCAAACTAAATATTCCCCTTTTACGAGGCAGAGGTTCCCAAACGGTTGTAAAACGCTTGATGGTATGTGCCCGTTTTTATCGCAGTTTTATTGAAGTCCAAGGTTTGCCATTCAGGCTTCAGTAGTGAGTCTGTTGAATTCAGGACATGATTTTAAGTTACGATTGTGTTTTTAGTTCGATTTTAGTTATAAATGATGCTTAAATGAATATTGTTTTTAATTAATCTGTAACGTCGTGGTGCTACTGTTATTTTTATAAATAGTATAAGAACCTCGAACATTGGTTCACTTTTGTCGATATACTCAATGGGATTTTCTTTACAAAAAATTCTACACTATCCTTACTACGATAAAAATTGGTTAAAAGTCATTAGCAATACAATTCCAATCTACGATCTTCCAATCTGCAAAAAAAATCTAAACTCATGTAAAACTTATTTTTCTAAGGTTTCTTAAAAAACAGTATTGGTGTCGCAACTTTACAATACTCCGACATTTTGCTCACGTTCAAAGACTTAGTATTAAATGAATCCTTTTCTAGTTACTCACAAGCTTAATATGGATTAATCCATTCATTGTACATACACGGTAAATACCTGTAATGTTATGCTAGTCGTAACCGCGGGCTTATTACGTGTAATTAATTGACATCAAACGTAATCGTATGTCACGTAATAGGTAAGGGAAGGAAATTAATCTTGTCATCATTTGGTTAATAGAAATCATGTAGTCAATGAATAGGGAGAGGCGTCGCGGATATGTTAGGTAAAGTTGAGATTTTGTGAGAAATGAAATGAAATGAAATGAAATGAAATGAAATGAAATGAAATATTTATTTCTCAACATTGACAATTACTTGTTCTTATTGACGTCAAATAAAACATGATTCTACCACCAGTTCGAAAAAAAACCTTCGTGAAGAAGAACTGGCAAGAAACTTCACGGGATATTCTCGGGAGATTCTGAGAGATTAACTTTTGATATGAAAAGGAATTTATCTTATATAGATTGTTGTATGAATATAGGCGTAAAAAAATCACAAGTTGTTTTCGTTGTACAATTTTTCAAACATTTTAATAAACATCATGACTAAGTTTCCTCTGCCTTCTAAGTTTTCTGGTATGGAAAAGGTAAAGGAAAGGGTTTCAATCTTGGATATAGTTAATTATGATGAATTGTTTCTATGTCTGTAGTCTCCTTCTTTTACGAGAAAACAACTCTTTTACTGCTCCGGGGTAACTCAAGCGACTAATCATTACATTTTTTTCCACCTAACATTCCATCAACGTACCCAATGTATGCATCCACTAATTCATTAATTCACTATTTACTGTTAAAACCTCGAACCACCGAACTACTTAATCCACAACCTCGGAATCAGTTGCGGTGAAAACGTTCACATGAACACTCTGACACGAATCCGTCAATCAGCCCTCAAACGTAGAGATTAACGTTCACAAACGTACATATTCATGTACGGGGAATCCTGTTGTGTTTACCTTTGAAATCCGCAATTAGCTCTTTATACGATTAAACACTCACTACGTCCGCCAGGTGTCGTCACTTGACAAGATCACACAGAGCGAGGACCGGAGGAAGAATTTAATTTATTCATTAATTCGTAAGGTTATGACTTTGTCTAATGCTTTTTTCATTATTGTTTGGATTATTACGGTAAGAAAATCTTTTTAGCGTGATATCTCATAAGTTTCAAAAATTATCTATAAGTATTTCGTTAGATATAGTCTAAGCGATTAGTATTTTTAATGTACGCTATTGTACTGCTCAAAAGAAAGTTTTCTTTATACATTTAGCTTAAGGTATGAAAGTATTAAAATGCTGCTAACAGCGATGCTACAACACATAAATCGTACGCCCCAACTGTTGTCGGGACTACGACGCTGGGGGGACATTTTATGAGGTACTTCATAAACTCACACGCAATTCACAATTTTTTACTGATATTCTTTCAATTATATCTTTAATTCATACTTCACCACTTCGATTTCATTACAGAGTTTAATACCGGGCTCAGAACCATCTTCATCATATTCTGCTGATATTTATGTCTTCTTGGTGTTATTGAAGTTTAATGTTTAGTTTTGCACAGTTCACTTTCAATTTGTTTGTAGAGTTTCTTCCTTCGGACTATATTGACAAAGGGTTTCACAACATATACGACGAAATTAAGCGTGTATAAAAATTGTATTAACATAATCACCTCTAAGGTTTATCAAAATATGCACTGCATCCTAAGCTCTGCGTCCAACACTAACGCTCACTGCGAGAGGTTGTAAATGATTTCCAGAATCAGTCAGTCACTAGTCGGTATGCTAATTTGTGAATAGAATTTAATGTACTGTTTAATGTTTCAGTTAAAATGGGAGTGTTGTACTGTTGACTGTTTTAATTTGAGATTCTGTTAATTTAGTGTCGTGGTAATAATATTTTTGTTCCATTTTTAAATTAAATGATGTGTTGAAACGTATGCTGTTTTGCTACTCTTATGTATTACGATAATATACCATTTCGATTTAATATTTCAAGGAAGTTTTTCGTCTATCTAAAACACATACAAAAACTCCAAAACAGGTATAATTTTAGCATCTTCCTCTACATCTCCCCATCCTTTATCTCGACGTAGAGCTACAAATGCATAGAAATGACGCGTGCGACGACAGGAACCGGAAATGTGACACAATGAGGCGCGCCGACTGGCTGTGTCTCCGAGAAACTGTGTGCTGAGGAAGGGTTAGACAAGACAGGATATTGAATGGACCGTTTCGGTTGTATTCTGAATTTGATTCATGGAAAATCATATCGTTTGTATGTGACTGATGTGATGGCGTAGAATAGAGTATGAGGAAATGTTAGAATGAAATGTTTTATTATTAGCAATTTTATAATTATTTACTTACTCGTAATTATAATTTGAAACTCGTATTCGTAGTAAGTATTCAATACAATTTTTGAATTAGCCTTATGCTAAGTTCAATCATATTGTACAGTTCTTTTGAAACATCAGAATAGTATAATTCAGTTAAAAAACAATTTAAAAAACTTTTCTTAAACTATAAAAATACCAACTAATAAACAAAAGTGCTTTCTTTATTCATTAAGTCGTCTTTGTCTATGAACTGAATTTTAGTATCTCTGAATCATAATAACTCTACGTTCTCACCTTAAACGTACACCAAGGAGGCTGATTCACCACGGAGTGCATCGGCCTTCAGCACAAGGAGCATAAAGATATTGAGCGCATTGTTGCCACCGCTTTGTGCGCCGGCACAGAGCGCAGCCAGATAACACTGTCCGCTCGCAGCCTCTTTGTTTCCCTAATTGTTATATCCCGAACAAAGACCCAACAGAAACAAACGAGCGTCAGCTCTCACGCTAAACGCTCGTAATAACATGTCTTCAAACAATTGTTCATTTCCAATACGTTAGGAAATTGCCTGTATAAGACCGCCTTTTGTTGCCGATCGATATTACCCTGCAGTTGAAATTTTGCAGATTGATGCGAACTAAAAAAACAAGAATCAAGTAATGAATTGGTGGTAAGTCGACTGCCTATAGCGCTAATGATGTTCATTTTCAAATTTTCAAACCGATCGACATTTATTCGCTTTAAAATCTTGATTGACGGCTGAGCGATCGCCCTCCACAAGCATCAATCATTTTTAGAAGGTTTCCCTTATCGAAGTTTTTCCTCTCAACTTTTAGAATGATCTCGACTAAACCAACAGAGCGTTCGTTCGTAGCTGCGTTTTGTATTTTTTTCTCTGTGAATAAATAATATTATTCAGTTAAGGAAAGGGGATTGGATTTCGTTAAATATGGTTTAGTAATTGAATTGAAATCTCTCAATGTCGACGTTCAATTAAGCTTTAGATTTCTTACTTGATTAAGATATCTCCTTTGTTTCTCAGAAAATAATAATTTAATTTATTATAGTCAGTTTTCGAATTAAGATTGAAATGTAGAATTGGAATGCAATTATTTTACTTCTAATTTAAAAGGGGAGGAACACAACAGTACATTGGTGTTTGCTACGAATTCTATGAGAGTACATAAATAAATTAGTTCATTTATCTATACTACAAAACTAGTAAGATAACTAAAAACGGTAGAATTACATAAACTCATACTTCTGTGTGCAGCCGAGGTTCATCACATAAACTGACATCCTTCACTTACCCGTATTATCCTCGAGGCAATCTGCATTTTCCTCCATTAAGCACATTAATTACACTATATCCATTACGTGGACTGTCAAAAGTGATTAATGTTTATGTCGGACGCAAGATTTTTAACTAAGTTAAGATTAAAATAGCTCAAGGTATTATAATCTGTGAGTGTCGGCTTGGGGGTAAGATCCGTCATTTCTCCCTTCCCGCCAAATTATAATGGCACATCCGCCTGGGGTTTTAAACCAATCCAACTTTGAACGCGGCCGATATTGTGGAGAATTTTCTTTTACAAAATGAAATTTTTGAACCGAATTTCAAGACAGGCATAAAATTAAAACGGTTTACATGGAATCGTAATTTGGGAGACGGATTTTGATTAAAGGTTCTATTTGGTAAATGTAGTTCTGAGAATAGGGTAATTTTGATTCATGATCCTCGTTATTTGAGGTTCACGATTAGAAAACTGTTGTGTTTCATGTTTGTTATTAATTCGCGTAGTACTTATTTATTGCATATAAAAAAAAATATTATAATTAAGAGCTGCATTTTTGTAGCAAGATTTAAAATCCCGTTTTGCTTCAGATCCATCAAAAAATATTTACGAAAACAAATAAACCGCAGGAGTACCCAGAATGGTTTCTAATTCAATTTCGAAATTTCAATACAAAACCAATAATAACTTTTCTGTAGCTGCAATTCTCGATATCGATTCTCGAGGGTTCCGTAGGAAACAATTTGCGGCGAAAATCCGTAGCGATATGAGCAACGGGAGCACTTTTTTATATATTTTTTTAAACACAGGGGAGATTGCGATCTTTGTTTTATGAGAACGATTAAGAAAAGCATATTTGAAGTGTGTACTTGGCTTTATTTCGCTCCCTGTAGGGAAGGCATGCTTCATTGATCTGTAATCGTTTTTTCTCATATTTATTGCCTGTGCTTTGTGTATTTGAGGGCTCTGAGCAGTCGAGTGCTGGGTCGTGTATGTTTTATGAGGTAATCGAGACTAGGGATTAAGTTAATTATGCTGTAAGCAATATTGGGGAATTACATCATGTAATATCAAATTTTTGGCATTCGTTCTTTATTTTTTAAAATATAATAAGCATACGTACTATAAGCAGAACAGTAGCTTCCTTTGCTTCAATAATTGACTGGTTAAAATTAATCCTTAATAAAATATTTTCTGTTTGTAACTAAACATTTGGCGAGAAAACGGACTGCTTGAAAGAAACCCAAACTTTGGTTTCCTCAATCGCAGGATTACTCGATTCTGTCCGAAATTAAAATTAGGCTCATGTTCGGGGTATAAATCGCCTTCGTTACTTAATTTGAGGGTATTAACAGTACATTCTGGTACTCCTGCCTGCTACCTGATTGGAATTCTAAGGGAAACAAAGGGTTACTACGGATCTTAAGGGCTCGTGCGAGATTTCTAGTTATTAAAAGGAAGCAGGATTTTGTGTTTATGAAGGATATTTGTACGCACTTTACAAGAAAACTGAACCAGTGATCGGTTTGTTATTAGTATATTAGTGAATTTTTAAAGCTATAAAAAAAACATGTAATTTAAATAACTGACACCCATTTTGAATTTGAATTTGAATTTGAATTGAAGATAATTTTCTTAAGATGGTAAAATTATTACTTTGTAGATGTTGGATGACTATGTTGGCGATGAATTAATGGACTCAATCTACTAAAATGTACCCATATTGACCACTTTCAGTCGAGTTTAGCATTGCTTGTGTGTAAGTGCGTAGCTTATGAAAACATTGCACATTTGATTATAGAGCGAAGTAGAAATATCAAAGTACTTTGATTAAGACTTAAATTACAACTAAAATTATAGAATGTATAAATAATTAATTACAAGTGGTGTCTCCGTGATTTAGCAAGCGCGCAGTCGTTAGTAGGAATGGATCTAAAGGGTGGTTCCCCAATATAATTAAACTTTACTCTAAGCTTTATTTTTGGAGGGTTTTCTGCGGCGTTGTAAGTAATGTTTCATTTTCTAAATATCATAGTAATATGATATGTGATATTTAGATCTGTAATCTGGCATACACTAAGGGTCTTTCGTCTGGTAATGGTTATGTGGCGGGAGATGATTTTAAGTACAGTAATGTATTTTATAGTAAACCCATGGTTTGAACTTGTTATGGATTGATTGTCATTTCTGTAACTTTTGGTCTTGCATAGGATGTAGAGAAAAAAGTTCTGGTACTTAAATATCTAAAGCTAAAGTTACGGCCGCAAACACAGACATGAAATGTTGATTTTCCTTAGCCAATTCATACATTATCTATACATAATTTAAGTCTAGATTTGTTCAGCAAAATGTACAATTTAGACCATCTGAGTACGGCCGATACACATTTTTATTTTTTTGCACCATACAAAAGACGCCTCTGCGGGGCAAAGCCCATAGGGCTTCAAACCACCGAATCAGAAAACGCGTGCAACAAATAAACAAACAACACTGACAAAAAGCAATGTTTACTTAGAAATGACATCTCGCTTTACAATCATAAATTAAGCCGCCACAGTTGGTTTTGTTCCTATGAAGGAGCATTACACAAAATAAAGGCGAATTAATTATTCAGCGCCACACTCTACGCAATCAGAATAAGTGCTGATGTTTCTGTCACCCGCCAGTCCCGCCACCGACTCGCGCATGATTAGAATTCTTAAGCCGAACGCTCTTGATTAGAGGAAATTAAAATCATTATGCTCCACCCGCCATTTTACCCGACTGACGTAAAAATGAGCGGGAAACGCGCATAAAGAAGTCGGCCGCCGGAAACGGAAGCGGCACCATCTTGGTGCCGCCGGGCGGGAAAACAATGGATTCGTTAATTAACATTTTCTTACGCCTCGCGGCTGTCGAACGAACGGTTTATCGGACAAAATATTTATGATGCAGACGCAATGGAATTTGTATCGTAAAATTCGGCTCCCAGTTCTATAGAATTTGGGCGATTATTAATAATGTTCTTGACGTTGGATTATCCTTTTGTATATTTGAAATCGTTCCTTTTGTTTCCGAAATTTTATTACCGTCTTTACAATTAAAACCAACAAATATAATCTAATTAATGAAATACCCAGCTGCACATAATCCTCATAGGTGCCATATCTAAACTAATATTTTAAAAAAGAGCCTTAACCCATTCAAACCATAATGTCCAACAAATTGGTAGGTTACATACAAACAGCAGATCTTGAAGTAAGACGGCGACCGGCGACCGGCGGCGTCTGCGGCCGGTGCCGGAGCGTGAAAAATGACGGCCATCAATAATGCACGATATCGGATTCGATGCGACGAACCGGCCAACGATACCGATAATTGATTAATTGTTGGCCTCCGCCCTAATTGCACGTGGGAATGATGTATGAGCACATTTGTTGGTTATTTTGGGATGGTAATGAAAATTGAGTTGTCGATTTATTTGATACCGAGTTATTAGTATATTCACGGGGATGTTCACCGTTGGTTTTAAAATATTTTTTGTGCAAAAAAAATTATGTTTAATACAGTATATTTTATATTTATTGCATCAGTTAATCGTCATATAAAAATTAACTGCTTCATCAAACAGGCCACTCAGACTTTAAGCTTGCATTTTCCAAACGTCATAAATCACACTCAACTGATGTAACATCGATACCCCCCTCTCAGCACATCAATAGTGTCCACTCCATACCCCACGTCACACGGGCCGATTTGTCAACACTGCAGTACACTACTATACTTAGCCGCCTCGGGCCCGCGCGGAATGCGTTTGTAAAACGAACCATTGAGTGATTCACGGCCTACCATTCGCGTTATCGGTATTGTTTACAAATTGTAGTTGTTGCCTTGATGGATGAATCCGATTTGAACTTGGTTTTATAACCGATTTTGATGAATTAAATACGTTTGTTATTACATTGTCTTTTGGCTTATCAGAAAGCTAACGAGTTCGATTCGTAATTAATGAACTTTATTTTACTATACGTTCTAAAACTGTCAGTTCCGAGTTTCTGAAAATGATTCACAAGATCGTCTTTTCAAGTTCAAACACTAATAAAACAAACTACCAGATCCATTTTTAGTCCCATCTAATTTCGAAGATCCTCGAGCGATATTAAAGGTCTCGCAGACCCATAACACTGCCATAAACCGTGCTCGGTGGTGGATTACCGCCATTAACCATCACGACAGTTGTAAAATGGATGATCGGACCCCCACCATGTTTATTGACAATTTATTGCAGACAAACAGACCAACAGATTTGATCTAGTTCGAAATGAATCCAAGCTATAATTGTGAAAAGATAAGCGGTTTATAAATAAGCACAACAATATTTAATTGCGCTTTACTTATTTTTCTATATGTGCAGCATTTCAACGGTTAAGTCTGCAATTAAAATATATTAAACTTACATAGCGATTTGAGAGCACACTGCTAAGAAAAATTAGGTCATTATCAAAAATAAGTTTATGAAATCATACTTTTCGTGGGGGAACACAATTGTCTTAATTATTAATTGTAATTTTTGATAGGCACCTGTCAATTTCGTGGCTCTCAACCCTTCAGGCTCCGCAAGACGAGCGTCTCCTTAACCGCTCCCTCGGAATAAATTAGCCCTCTCCCAGCATTGGGATATAAAATTTTGAATATGAATGGAAAATTTTGCATTTGTAATAAACCGCTTTTCTGTGTTACGCTGCAGATGCGGACTGGATAAAAATGAAATCCAGTGTCGTTTCAGTCCTCAGGTGGCCCGCCATAAATATTTATTAATTATTTTTTCAATAATCTCTCCTCTGTAGTATCCTTGGAGGACGGAGGGATACCTCCTCCGTTAATTGCTTTTTGTTTCATTTGAATAAGTATTGTTTTTGACTGTTGAAGCGCATGGAGTTTTTCAAATCTGTGCGATGAATATTTTTTTGGCCACCCGGAGCTAACTGAATATCTTCTATTGATTATGTATCTTTATTGAATCAAACTTTCTGTAATTTAATTAATTCAAGAGTTTTTGTATTATTTGTATTCTGCTTTTAAATGTAAATCAAAATTGCTAACAAATGACGTTAGTAGAAATAGCACTCTTTTCATTGGGATTGTCCCAATAGTCGATACAAAGTCACCCTCGTAACATGTAAATTTTTGATTAGATCATCGTACACCAAAGGCAAATAATTTCATAATACGCCTGTTTTTTCATAAATTTCGGTAATAATTCAGTATAACGATGAAATTACATATCAAGGCGTGTCATTTGGCAAGCAATTTCTAAGTCATTTGATCCATTAAATTTTTTTAACGATCCCTTATTATTTAAAGTGTGGTTTACTTAAATACTCAATTTTGTATTATTTGTTCGAAGTTACATGGAGATTTGATCGACGAAGTTAATTTGGAGTTATTTATGAAAGTTTTAAACTAGTTCGGAATTAATTGATGTCGATAATTTAACACCGAATTGTCACTGACAAATTAATGTTAAAACTTTATCGTAATTTGTCAAACCTACTATTGTGATTCTCAAATTGATAATCAATAGAGGTTTATACAATGGACCACTAACGAGATACAAGGCAAGCATTATCAATCTTTCTTTACGATGACCAACAATTTTGACGCTTGTTATCCTGATTGTAACACAGAATCAGTATTAGAATTTGTGTTTTGAGTTGTACGTTGTTAATATCCAAAAAGACAAGATCATGCAAAATTAATAAACGTCAGATAAGCTTTCTTGTTTCTTTTATTTCATGTGAAATATACGGCTTATTTTTTGGTTTTTTTTACGTAACTATCGCTTCAAATGTTGAAGTGATTTTGAAATGTGAGTATAGATATTTCTCAGCAATGACCTACGTATATTCCTCCTTTACACTTTTAATCTACATGACATGGTCACCCGTGCTATCAAAACTGAACAGATCAAAATCGTGAAATTAAACTCAACAGCCATTCGTGTATCAGGAGAACACGTCGGGATATCAGAATGGAACGAGCGATGAACATCAGAGTAACAAATTAACCCGCGCGGGCCTATTGGACCCGATACGGCGGCGCAAGGGTTACGCACTATCGCGACATCTAGTGTCAGGGAATTGACGCTGATTGTGAATATAGGTAATTAAATGTAAACACGCAGGAGTATCATTCAGTTTCACATAGGTAGTTTTTGGATTTGAGATATATTTTCGAATACTACAATACTACAGTATTCGTTTCCAGAAAATTATTTTTATAGTTTTATACATAGGAATTATTAGTTGCCAAGTTAACTTTATTGGGGGATCGTTTGTAATCTAGAAGTTCTCTTTATAATACACCATGATATTAAAAGGTTATGAAATTTGAATAAGTAAAATCACATTAAAGAACAATGCCCATGTTTCATATATGCAATGACCTGTTAGCCTGTTTTTTATTGATCTAATGTATAAATATAAAAACGATGCAGAAAAAATAGTGTTATATTCCTAAACTTAAGGTAACCACTTAATCCAATTTAGCAATTCTAAAAAAAGTTACATTGAAAAATATATTTCGAGGTTATATGTCAAATTCAATCAATTTTCATAGCACATCTTGGGAATTTTTTACTTGGAAAAACGAAAGTGCAGCTCATTTCAGGATTTTGGTTTCAGATTCTCACGGATATGTTATTTTTTTAAGCTAAAGAAGTAAAAGAAGTAACTGTCAAAACCTCAAATTACTAAGTATTCTACATAATTATGTTAAAATTCATGTTGAAAACTCATATTTGGTTAAAATGTAGACAAACCTTCTATCGCTGTAATGAAATGACATGAAAGATGTCGATTTTAAATGAGTTTATTGATGTTTAGCAAGCCTCGGCATTGTAATGTAGATAGTGAAATACCTGTTCATTTTATCCAGTTAGATTATAGATTTTTACACAGATAAGTAGGTATGTGTGGATTATAAAATAAAAGTCCTCAGACAACATGGCCCCAAAGTAAGCAAAGGCTTGTGATATGGGTTACCATGTAGCGAACTACGAGGATCCTAGAATATACATACAAAACCGATAACAAGGTGTTACAGTTAATACACAGCATACGTTCCGCCATCTATAGTCTTTTAGATGTAGCCGACATTTTAACGAACAGAAACACACTACGTAAATCCAATAGTTCAGCAAAATCCGAGATCCGTGTAAAACTAGCGCAAGTAATCGTTGAAGCAGAAGCCAGAAGCGTTAACCGGGAGGAATGCCAAGGTGATCAAAAGTTAGAAAATCCAGAGTAGTATCGCACAGTACACAATAACGCAAAAGCAAACGAAGGAATGCAAACGTTTAATTCAAATCTAAACTGACGTTGTAACTTTTGACATTGTCAATATGACAGTTAAGTTAAGCTGTATTGTACATTTAAGAAAAATAATTCATTATTTCATTTTGATGTGCATTAATTTAAATAAATTAACAGATAGAATATTAATTTAACTTAAAAAGTCATATATTTTTATTACTTTATAAGCAAATTAGAAATATTGTAAAGTTCAAGCTTTATTTGGAACGAAACGTGTCATAGACCATATATATATACTGGGCGCGTTCCTAGCAAACCAAATGTCAATAAATGACTATAAAAAGAAAACCCAATACATTTTTTGTGGATTGTAGTTTTTGACATGAATTAGGTTTTATGGTTCAGCTAAAAATTTGTCATTTTTAGTACTATATTACTTATCTGTACATAATACGAGTTGTCAAAATGTTGACAGGTCAGGAATGGTCTTTCATCTTTAAAGTAAACCTACAGGTACAATTCTATTTTTCGAAATAAACACGTTCTTAATTCAAACACACATCAGCTAAGCTTCCCACGATTAAAATCAACTTACATGACATTTACTGAAAAACTTCATTACTGTCAATTTACCTTGCATTCACGTGTAACATTTCCAGTCATTAGTCCGTTCTTAGATCCTTTCATTCCGTTCTTTTGTATGGGGAATAAAAAGGACACAAATAGTTGTTTTCAGTGGATACAATTTTATTATTTGGTTCCAAAGTGTTTAATAGGCTCATGACAGCTAATGCTTGGATCGCGTGGATTGCTGCAATATCTGAGGATTGACTTGGTTCATGGCAAATGAATAGATTTCCGTGTTAGTGTCATTTTATGGAGTTAATATCGCCCGTTTGTAATGTGAAACTGAGAATTATTGGCGTGTCGTGATATTTGCCTGAGGTGTTGTTCTTGTGAAGTGAAGACAACACACTGCATCTTTAAACGTTGTTATGAATTGAAATATAGGTAAGGTAAATTAAAAGTTTTTTTGCTTATGTTGGTTATTATGATTTTAATATTGGCAAAAAATATTTAGTAAAAAGATAACAAAAATCTAACCAGGTCCAAGTTTTTACCAAACCTTGATAGAAATAAAAAAAAAATAGTACTTTTATACCTTTCCATCGTTTAAATAAAATTCACCCTCAATAGAAATATGACTTAATATTTATAATATCCAAGAAATAAACAACATTCAATTGCCGTACAAAATTACCGTAGAAATCGCAGCCCCAAATAAAACGAAGCTCAATTACATCACAATGTCTTTTTTCGTGTTTTTCCCCAAAAAAGGAAAAAAAATCTTGCGTAATAAATAATACCTTATGTCGTTTCTCAGCACGTATGAAATTTATAACACACGGAACGATTTCGTCGGCAATTTATTTATAATAGAGCCGGTTGTAGGAAAATAGTAGGGTTTGTTTCGCTTTCATTCATAATTTTATTATAGTTCGGGTATAATCCTTTTTTATTTTTTTATTGCTGGGAATTCATTTGAGCAATCTTCAATGGGATAACAATTGAAGGATTCAGGATAGGTCTAATTTAAACGCCAGAGTACAAATTATTTTACATATTCAAAATGATATATTATTTGTAGGCGTGTTTTCATAAATGGTTAATATCAGAAATATCATTTCCCACGACGAGTCAAGACGACTTAATCTTAGGTGTCGTTTGTTTGTAACATCTCCATATTGCGTTAAATGGCGTATTACTCACAGATAATTCTAAATTAATTTCTTTATTTGTTTATTTTCAGTTAGCATTACGAAATAAGATCTAGTATATTTTACATAAAAAAAACTAAAGCAATGGAAATCTACCATATAATTACTAAAAATAGTAATAATTTATATCATTTAGTTATTATTAATTTTAAAAAGCTTTATCGAACTTAAGAGATATTATCTTATATTTGTACATTTATTAACAAATATATTAAAGTTTTTGAAAACATTTTAACTAAATACCCTTTTCAATGAGACACATCTTCCATTCAACAAGACAATACATAAGTTAGCTACTTTAAAAGCTTATATATTTTGATGACCTTTCACAAAACAGACAAACATTGGCGTCTTCAAGTCGCAATCTGTGGATAAATCGTTTTATGTGCGCGGAGGGACCTTATCGCCAGTCGAAGAGCCATCGCTCTCGACTGATTGTAACGTGGTGACCTATCATGCAGCTTGTTTTTGGCAATTTTATTTAATATTTATTTGTAACTATACTACAAAAGTGTGTTTATTGGTCTATCATGGTATCATGACGACAATTTAATTGGAGTTTCAAATGTGCATAAAACTACAAAGTCATATTATTTATCAACTTTACAAAGCCCATTAAATTTGCCATCTTAAATGAGTTTTTCGTAAGTATATTTACGAGCATACCCATTGGTTTGATGGGTATCTAAGAAATTATTGTAAAAATGAAAAATCATATTAAAAAACGCTTTTTCATCGAATGTTTATATTTTCACGCTTTAACTCGACGTTCGGTACCTTTACAGACATCGTGGTCACGCGTTGTATTTAATATAATGAATTGTAAAAACTAAATGAAATATTATGATTATCCTAGAATGCAAAATCAAAGGTAAACTATTCACAAGAAATAACATACCAATTAGGTACTTTTACCCAGAAGGAAGAATACGATGCGACATACATTTCATACAGCTTTAAAACCATATTTACGAAATCACACTTTCATACTACCTACCATGTACCATAACTGTTAAAAATAAATCGATGAAAAAAAACCATTTAAATATTAATGTTAACCTATTAAAAGGTGCAGTAAATAAGCTTGCACTTTCCCGAGTTTTGGCGGTCACAGAGCTCGTAAACTCGTCGCCGAAGTTTGAATTGCATTTGCGGGTACCGATTGGGGGCTCAATTTTATATTTTTATTTTCTTGTTTACCTTGTTAGCTTCGTCTGTATCGCAGTCACGCGCATCTGAAAAAAAATAAAAAAATTAATATTTACTTAATAGTGGAGATTTTAATTGCAAGTTGTCTATAACAAGTTTCGATTCAAAATGAACCAAGCAACGGTAGTTTTTAGAGTTTCTTTTAACAAAAGTCGTACAGGCAAATCATGTTGGAGAAGTTTTTAGAATAAACCAGTTTGCACACCGGAATAAATAGACACTTAACAACGGATTAATTAAAATTATTAAAATTAGAGAAAACTTCAATTTTTGTAAATACCAAAGAAACGTACTATTACTTAAATTGCAGCCAATATAACAACCAAACTCGCCTATAATACTGAATACAAACATAGGTATATGTGCTAATATTAATATCAACAAGAAAGGGGTAGTTAAGGCACTGAGTATACACAATGTCCGTCGTGCTGGTGATTAGCCGCCACTGGACCTAAATATGTTTGTATTTAAGCTCTCGGTATAGTCAGATTGCGAAATTTTTCCAAATGGTTAAATTAAAAAATAAGATGCTATATATACAACACATCTTAGAGCTTCCAGATAAAAACGGATACTTTATATTATTTATATGGATTAGATAAAGAAAACTTAGGGATGCTCTACTTAGTACTCTTAGGTTTGCATTAAACGGAACATTAAAAAAATGTATAGCAAAATATCACCAATCAAATTGTCTTACTTAAGCTTTAAAAGACATATGCAAAAAGGTGTAAGCCGAAGTATTTTCCTTTACTTCTTGTTAGAAATGTAAATAATTGCATAACAAAGGGGATTGCTTTTTAAATAAACATTTATCTTACTAATATTTAATTTTTCTTTTAGTGAGACATTTAAGTTATCCAAGCATTTTCAGGAAAAAGTATCCAAGGCTTCTTTCCAAGTATTAAATGTTAAATGAACATTTAAAATACAATATCGGAATGCTAATAGTGGCCAGTTTTGAGGAGCTTACTGTACCCAATCGGGTCTCCGTGGAGGATCACCTATACTACCCACCTCTTATTTCATGGGAATTTTAATTAAAAACTTGTAGCATTAGCTCGTGTCCGCGCGATTATAGCCTTTATAGCTTTAAGATATTTTTTTTTGTAATATATTTTAATGTTGAGGTGGTTATTTGAAAAAAACAATGTATGTGACACTTATGATATTTTCAACAAGTGTATTCAAAGAAATGGTTTATCGTAAATATTTAAAGCAAATAAAGCTGTTTTGTGTATATAAATTTATAGTTGTAATGATTATCAACCTAAAAGAACCTTTTGTATTTAAATCGGAAAAACAACAAGGAAACCATCGATTACTCTGTTCAGTTTCAAAATTATTAATAGAGTCCGTCAAGCATACCCAATATATGTAGGTCAACATACTCCTAAACACACAAACTCAAGTACCGTCTAAGCAATAAACAGGTGTACCAACCGTAAGCTGTGGTACCAACCTTCCGGAGAGCAAGTATTCGCGCGCGTTCAAACATGCAGCCCGTATTACGCATGCCCTACTGGTTTTAATCATGGCGAAACCTGGGCCGCAGGCATACTTAATGTTTTCACTATGTATTTTTTAAGTACTGGCAAATTTGTACGGTATTCGAAAGGTACGGTCTTGATGTTCTTATTAGCATAAAAATGTGTGGAAAAATGCGTCGCCCGATGTAGGGTTATTGAAAAATTTGTTTACACAGATTTTAGTTTAGAGCCCCACATAATTTAACGTGATTGTATTATTTAAATTATTTCATATTGTACAGAGTCTACAATAAAATTAATTCTAAGTATAGAGTTCTCTCATTAAAATCGTAACTTTACCTCAAATTGTTACACGGTAAATCAGCCAGCAATTGAAATCGACGTCAAACGGCGAACTGACAATAGTTCGTCGTCGGGTGGTGCATATTCAAAGTTCTGTCGAGTCGAAGGTCCTCAAATATCTATTAGTAGTTGCCCACATCTCGCTTGATATGTATTATGTCCATATTGACATTATGTCCCGATTGTTCTGTGACAAGATCCCTTGTCAAATATTCTACGTCTGGTGGCGATACTGTTTCACCCTGAATCTCATGTAAAATGTATATGTTATAGGTAAGTAATTTGAAATTAGATAAATTACATTGTATTCTAATAGTATTCCATTTTTTAAATTGTTTTGCATATCCATTTTCCTTTCTAAAAACAGCTCACCAAAGTTTCGTCATAATTGCATCAACTGTTGTAATGGTATGATGACATTTAAACATTCCTTTTTATTTATCATAGAAGATAAACAAAACTATAAGGTTATCTTTGTGAGATTTAGATAAGATAAGATATGAGGCTAAAACTTTAATATTAAAAATTTTATAATTTGAAAACTAGATTCATCAACAAATAAAACATTTAGCACCTAACGATATAATACTAGAAAAAATGATGCCGTAAGAAGATTTAAAAGGGGCATTTTATAATTCCACAACTCATGGTCAGATCGGAGGCCTACCAGATAATTCCAAAAAGATTATTAATCACGCGCAACCACGGCGTAAGCTAACGCTCGATTTTGTTTGACTTGCGAAAACTTTCGACTCTTATTTATTTTTTATCAATTTCACTCGAGCGAGCTTTAAAAGCTCTCTCCGTTTTATTATAGGGACGTGAATTAGCAAAAAGAGAATGGATTTCGGTTGTGATTATGTCAAAAATAATTAATTATTATCGATTGAAGTGGGCGAGGGTGGATTGATGGGAGTCGGGGCTGTAAAATTAGAAAGCTAATTACGTGACTGCGAGCGGTGACTGCGGCCGGCGTTTCTTAGAGCGTATTATGTTTACGATCAGTTGACGATTAGATTTAAGTTAGACATTTTTGTACTTATATGGGATATAATATAGTTTTTTACTTTATACAAATTTGATATTTTTAGTATTTTTAGAAAATAGGCAATCTATATTTCCCCCTTATTATATAATAATTTTTAATTAATATAGGGATATCCCTATATTAATTCCCTTAATTAATGTTATACTGTTATATGATTGATTCAAATCATTATTTTACTATGTGATAAAAATAGCCTGGAGAAATTTTTTTTCAATTTTCAATAAGGTTATGCTCCGTTACATAAGCTCAGCAACGGCTTGATCTGAATCTTTAGGTAGTACGACAAGTATACAACAAAGTCACTTCCAGCTGTCCGTCGCTCTGTACGCTTAGATCTTTTGAACTACGCAACAAAATTTTGATGCACTTTTCATCAATAGATAGAGGATACAAAATGTAAGTTTGTATGAATAGTTTGATATAGTTTTGCGTTAATTTGCTGAAACATGACGATAATGGTTCAAAATGTCCTAAAAAATCAAGCCAACTGAGAGCTTTCATCGAAAATGCTGTCTTATTCTTTTGAAATATAACAAAATCATGTATGATGGAACTGTTTCTCTTTTATAGGTCTAAGAAAAGTCCGCGATAGCATATGTACATCTTTTACGAGCAGCCTACTAAACCTATTTTAAATATCTAAAAAAATGGTCACATACAATGTGCTAAATAATGCAAGCTTCTAGACAGATACGGTATTCTTATCCTATTGAATTCGTTAGTAGCCTTAAGCATTTCATATTTATTATAATTGTCCTTTACACCATACATTTTAAAACTACACCAGAAAATAAATTAGGCATATAAGCACTGATACCCGTGCGAAGCCGGGGCAGGTTGCTAGTTTTAGTTAGATATTTAGAACTCTTTATCAAATATTCGCATCCAAAAATCCGACCGTGAAGAAACATTTTGACATTAAACTACCGATAGTAATAATTTAAACCTGTAATATATAAAAGCATTAGTTGGTGTATAAAAACATAAAACACCAACATTTTAATTCCAACCTACCAAACAACAAAGTAACCTAACTACAATGTACCAGGCGGCCATCACCACGCGGGAGCTTCACAAAACTCTACACTCATTAACCAAAGAGTCCGTGACCGGCCTGACAACCTCGCGCGGAGCTACCTGCCCCACCGGCCGCGATGAAACTACCCTCTATTTAGTTAGTGCATGTGACTCACATAAACTAACGGAATTTGCAATAAAAGTTTAATTTTGCGGCGTTCTCGAAAAGTAGCTATTTTAATCTATAGAATTAAAGAGCATTATCGTTATATTATCGATATTTATCGTTATAGAATTTCTTTTGTTTGCAGCTCTATCGTTATAATGTCATGTGCGTAATTATTGAGGCTGGAGAAAAAAGTGCTATTATTTTTTAGTAAGTGTATGTTCTGTAAGGAGCGCTATTCTCTTTTGTCGTAAACGCAACACCCAAATTGGCGTATTTTTTCTTACGAGTATAAAAATAAATATTTCTGGCCATAACAAAATCTCAGGCGGCATTTCTTTAAATTAACATCATTAACTTCAAGATTTCTTCAAGAATTAGCTTCACTCGAAAACGCACCAAGTAATTAGTGATGAATTTTATTTGTTGACATTCAAAGCTGGGTGCGAGCGAGACGCTAGCTGTTTCTTGGGAAAAAGACAAAGATGGAGGATACGGTGGCACCTGGTATGGAAAATTTGCAATTTAAATTCTGTAGGAATATTCTGGAAGGAGGTTCTTAACACGACATCTGCCTCGATCGTCGAACTGCACTCTTTGTGATCACTTAATAATTGAAATAAAACAAACCCTTTCTGTGATTTTAAGGGTGGTTTTTGAATTGAAAATGTAGATTTGCAGATGTCTATTACTGTGGTGAAAATGATTGGATACTTACACATCGATCTAAGCAAACTGCACCAGTCAATTGCCATTTTATATTCGACATTTTATACATGAAATCAGAATATTTTTGAAATCAGAATATTTATTAAATAAGTAAGTGTAATAAAAATCCCTAAAACTACAAGGAATTAAAATTCCAAACTTCGGCATTGAACCGAAGCAAATAGAACGAAACTGAACCACAAAATTTCTACGACTAATACGAAATGTAACACATCAAATAAAGATACATAAATTATATTCTGACAAGTCGTATTAATCCACAAATTGATGGATTCTTTCCCCTATGATGTATTATTTTGGTATATTCGAGAAATAGGTGCTAGTGTGTAAATAAAGAAGTGAAGCGGGCGGAGTCGTGGGTCATTTATAAACTAGCCTTACTTCATTTACTATCAATCATGGGCCTTTGCACTGGGCAGTTCTCGTGGGTTTTTGTCAAGGGTTCATTTGGTTAATATTTTTTGTGACCTGTTTAGTCTATACGGTTAAGATTAATAATTAATATTTTAATACAAATGCATAGAATGATACTTTTAATATAAGGGACTTAAAATATAAGCTTTCTTTGACTCATGACAAACTTACTAAATACTGATAATAATACGTCACTGGAAGTCAAAGTGCTACGCTCCAGTGTACTAGTTCTACGGTACTACGCAAATTTTGTCGTAGCGTTATGACGATTTAAAAATTTGCAGAGGTTAGTAATCAGAGCCATAAAATATTATTCAATATCAGGATCATCCTTGCAGATTGGTCTAGGTCTCCGTCGACCATAATGCTGGTATATACCTCGCGTATCGCATTAGCCATATAACGATGGAACTCTGTCAGTATTATTGATTGAATGCCGAGGAGCAAAGATCTGCGCCAGGTATTCTCTTTTTGATATTTTTGTACCATTATTAATTTAAGTATTTTACGTTTTTCTTGTTACCCATGTAAATTTTTAACATAGTCTATTGTAGTATAAACTTATCTAAATATCTTATAGGTAAGTTTATTTAATTTTGGTTACAATTTGGTTAAAAACGAAAATTTATCCAACCAATAAGAGCACTTTGTAAATCAAGTTTTCATTTCAAAAACCATTAAGATAACAAACAGTAAATAAACCCGACCTCGCCAATTTTGTAAAACACTCAATATTGAACGACAAATACTAAATAGATTTTAATAAGCTCGTAAACGTACCCATGACTCGAAAGAATAGCTTGTCGGAAGAAGTTAATAATGTTATTAATTTGTACGTCGAGTAACCCGCGGCGAACTTCACTGGTCCTGACGTTCTTTGTTATTAATGAGAACACCTCATCTATTAAATTAGCCGAAGACCCGTGAATACTCTCACATATGAGCACAGCACCATTTTACTCAGATCCTTCATCTCGAACAAAAGCGTTCGGAAAAGTTTGAACGGGACGGTTTATCTAAGAATGGTCGCGTGTCATACGGTCTTAACGCAACAAATAAATTGCGCGTAAAGAAAATGAAGCAAGAAATTTCATTTATCAAAAGTATACGTTCTTAATGTGTGTTTCTTGTGTTGATTAATGTAACGGCGCTTAGTATTAGAGATAATTACGCTGACATGCACGTTTTGCCGCCATTTATGTATCCATAGGCAATATAAGGTGGGAATAAAAGGAATGTGAAAATATTTAGTTGAAGTATAGTTTCTTATGTTCAGATCTCGTTTGGGGCGGTACTACAGTCTGTCCTATTCTGTCCCATTTACGTGGTTGTGTTCCAGTTACAGGGAAATAACAGCCAGTGCATTTGCTTTTTGCAATTTTGATAAATAAAGCACGTGCTCATTTGACAGATATGACAATAGAACAAAAAATCTTATGTATTAAAAGACTCCTGAATATTATTTGGCCATTAATATGTAAATGGATTAAAAATGTACGTGATAGTAAAGCAACAATGTGTTAAAGTACAATAAGCTCTATTTAAGAGTTTTATTTATGCATGCGTTAGATTTTTTTACACTGTAAATATTGTTATTTGGTATTTAATTAAAATAAAAAAAAATTACCCAATGAAATTTCTACGTAGGTAAATTATAACACAAATGACCTCATAAATCGGCACCATCAAACAAATCCTAAACCATAACATGCAAAATAAAAATCACCTATTTATTTCATACTCCACACAACCCTACTCAAGATACTGAAACCAGCTCATAACTACGAACTAGCTTTGATCAATTATATTTTATTACATTCGTTAATTAAACGGCCGGTTAAGTGAAAGATTTATCGTCAGTTTATCCTTATACTCGTACCTCCAGATTACAGGGCATTAGTCGATAGAAACCCTTTGAGAAAGGGCTAAGGTATAACCACCCCGGAGGTCTAACCTTTATGAGTAATATTTCAAGATGTGTGCTTTGTTTCGGCTTATTGGAATTATTGTGATACACCATCGGGTATTGTTCCTTGAAAGGTGAAGGTACCCGTGATTTAGGTGGCTGTAAGTCTTGAATTGTTTATTGGCTAAGATTCGAGTAAGATAACGACATAAAAGTGAATATAAAACCTTATATTTGGTCATAAATTAAGTTCATGTGAATAACCATACATCGGACTGGGGGTAAACCAGGACTATTATAAATAGATGAATAGAAAAATCTATGGCTCGTGAAGAAGTCTCGCGGTTCTCCGTACAAAATAGGGCTGCTATTGGGGGCTATATTCAAACCTGGGGACTATGGCGTGAGAGTACTATTACTACCACTGTCTAAATTTGGCTGAGGAAATACGTCAGGTTTAAAAAATCTTAACTGTCAACTGTTTTGTATTTGTAAAATTTCTCAATATGCCATGTTTTTAATAGGTGAGGTGTTACTCTATCATTTATTTTATTTAAATGTTTTCATTATTAAAGCCAACCGTTCCTACACTCCTAAGTGTACTCTAGCTATAATTGTACACAAATAGCATCTCTCCATACATTCCAGCCATAAATACACTACATAATATTACTTGGGGTATAAGTAAAATTAATCTGAGAGTAAACGCTTGCGCGGCGGATATTAAGGGTCCACTACATTCGGACTAATCTCACGCGTTATAAACAAGGATCCATGTTTTGATGTGTGTTTCTGAATGCAATTACCCTTTTAGACCTCGGGCGTTTTGACTTTTAGCAAAATTGTACTGTTGAATGAGGCTTATTTTAAAGTTGGTTTTTAGTAGCTTATTTTTAAGTCCTGCATTACATTGTGATACAAGTCTTAGACACATATATCTTAGATTTTATATAAAGGTGGGAGACTTGTTACCTGTTACAGTCTCTGGAAATACTTAAATAAAAGGTTGAAAATCTTGTTTCAAATTGTGGTGTCTGGTAGAAAAGTAAAGAAATAACGAATTCAATATAACATTAATGTATTTAAGTAGAGAATTGTCTTTCTTAAAACTTTAAGGAAAAAGCAACATGTCCGTATATTATGTAGATGTACAAAATAAATCATAACCTCACAAAATGTCTTAGCGCACAAGGACGCGGCCTCACGTGGATAATCACTCCTGAGGCGTACCCATATAATTCCTTAGTGCATAATGAAAGTTGATTAACATTACGGTCGTAGTTCGCGAGTGTGTGTGTGTGTCCGCCGCAGATTCAGAGTACTAATTAAGAGCAAGGGAGGGGGGTGCGGCCGGCGGGAGGGGATCGATCATCGCCCGCCAAGGAATCGACGCAAAAAGGGGAAGCTCTCATCTGAAATCAGCATCCGACTAAGCCGACCCGCTCTCAACACATGTGTTTTGATTTAAATTCACGCTAAGGGTCAGTTCCTGGAGAGCAACGCTTCGGGCGCCACTGCCAAATCCGATGTGAATAATTACACAGCTTATGAGCACTTACCCACTGCCTTATAGTGATTTGCATATTTTCTTGTGGCTTTACGCCGGACCGAGCGTTCATAATAACACTGTATTTGGCATGAAAATCGTTAGTTAATGCACATGTGGGGAATTTGTAACGAGAAAATGATTTTATGTGCTGTTTAAGAGGATATTTTAAACGAAATGTTAAAGTCCCAGTACAAAAGTAAAATATTAAACAAAAATATTTATACGTAAAATGTGTTTTCGAAAAGTACCAAATAACAAGAAAAGAAAACACTAACAGAGCTGTTAAAAATACGTTGAAAACCACTTATCTCGGTCGAGTGCAAATCGTCTATTGTCACTTCAAATTCCAGCGCGTCCGGACAAAACAGGAAAACGAAAAAAAAATAACAATCAAACAGAACCTCAGCTAAAATGAGATCTGAAAGAATGATCACGCGCGACCCCGGGGACCGCTTGCCTCTTCAAAAACGACTTAATCTCTCAATCCGCTAAGGAGTTAAGCTTAAAAAATATTTCGACAGGAACAAAGACGCCTCCCTCTTCGCACTGTCTTTGACACGTCGCAGCCGGATTTTTTCTCGAGACATCTCTTTAGAGACAGGATGTCACTTACTTTGTATCGGCTTTGTCACAAGAGGTTAAGCGCCAGTTTATTAGGCTTCACTTCCTATCCATAAACAGAGGGATCGTTTGCAAATTCATTTTTGATGTTCTGTTTATCGATGGGGAATAATTAAAATCCTCTATCGCCGAATCATATTTATGGGAGCTGCAAATGCCACATGTAACCGAGGGACTTAGGAAATCGATACAAATGTGACGAGTGGGGTAGCTAGGCCGCCGGCGGCCTTTAATTAAGAATACGTGACAAAAGACGAGACATGCACACAAACACAAGGCGCGCACAAAAAGGTCCGGATTACGTAACCCTTTTGCGCTTTTGATTTTAAACGTCGCGTGAAGTGAGAACGGACTGCGGCGTCGTATTTGAAAGGAGACTTGACAAATCTGGCTTCGGGCTGGCCCTCGTTTAATCGAGCCATCGCAACACGTGACGTCAATATGAATGTTGATACAATGAAATAATAGAGTAGAGCGGTAGGCGGTCACTATGGTTACGGGGCGGGTTGGACGGAAGCCTTATTTGAATGGAGCTGTGAAAGGCTTTTAGCCCCGTTTGACCATTTGGAACGGGTCAGCATTTCGGGAGCTGACTGCGACCTGCTCCGGGATAATTAGCAGGCAAACAAAGTCCGGGGTGGCCGGCAAACTTTCGCAGACCGTTCAGGTGCACTACAAACACTGCTGCAAGAAGTTTAACAGCAGTTTAATTGCGGAACGAAAACAGAAGCGCTAAAACCGCTTTACTTGCTATGAAAAGAACCTGTTTGGTTATGCTGGAGGGTGTGGTGCTTGTACTAGAATTAATTCCGAGTTTGCAAGTAGCTTAAAACGTTAAAACTAATTCTAAAGATAAATAGTTTATTACAGAATCTGTTAGCAACAGAAATATTTGTTAGATATTTAAATTTCTCGTTTAGGACTGTTTTATTGTGAGGAAATGGATGCTATTGTACGGTGAGGGTATAAATTAAAATTCCCGCAGCATGGGTCCTTAACCAGTGGATAATTTGCTTAGGTGCGGTGCACACCGGTCCATAAATCGGCCTTGTCAGCGACAGAGCGGGGTAAAGGTGCGGCCACATGGCCACGATAAATTAACCACCTTTTGGGTTTAATTCGAAAGGACTGGCGTTATTTGTCCTTCTTATATATTCACGTGTTAACGAGATGTGAGCTTTTTATCAAAGTTTTTTATCTAAGTAGATTTTATTGAAGTTTCTTGGGGAAATTTGTATAGAAAAATTACTTAAACTGACTTAGAGTAGGTGTGTTTATAATTTAGTTTTAAGATGCGGCTGTCAAAATATTTTTAGGTCAAAATTCTTTCTTAATTTTAGTTTCGGTACTTCATCTGTGTGGATGGACAGACAAGGGCAAATTTTCTCTGGTGTACAATTGCACACACACCTTGTGCCTGTAAGAATACCGTGGCAAATAGGACTAAGAAGAAGTTTTACAATTTGCACAAAAAATCTTCATTATTGCAACAAAAAAAATATGAAACATTTATCTTGCATCTTGAAGAAATTTTTAGTCATATTTCCGATAATTATTTTCTCAATTCTCGGCTCACATTACCAAGTGATATTAGTAACGACCCCACTGCAATAGCGTGTGTACGTGTTGGTAATCCGTAATCGTACGTGACGAGAACTGTACGATTTAATTGTCGAACCCGGGCCCTATTGTATTACCGCCCTGGTTAGTTAAGTCGATGTAGAAAATGAAAGAGCCTTTTAGATTCCTAGGCCTTAAACCTTTGATAAGCTTTGTTGTGGCAGGTTAAATAGGCGTTGATGGTGTATGTCCATTATACCGGGTGACACTTTTACCGCTTTTTTGCTATATGGTGTCTTTGGGGAAAGTTGCTGAGATTTGTTTTTTTTGCTCTTTTCCTAAACGGTAAAAAAGACAACCTGTATAAAAAAACAATTGTTAATATTCTTTAATGGATCAGTTTTCATAATAATATTTATTATAAATGTTAAATAAAAAACAGCTATTTCAAATTTTACTGTTATTTTATTTGGAGTACTTTACATTATTAGATAGCGGTGTTTAACATTACATTTCTATATAACTATCAAACCCATGTTCTTTGTATTACCAAGGCGATGTTCAGATACCACTTTTTTATTAATAACGACTACAAAGTTCTAGTAAATCTGCTTAATTATTCTCGCTGCTTTATTTCACGTGATTTAGATGTCAATACAGAAAACTTTGAAATTTCCTATAGGAGTAAATTAACAAAACACTGCATTCTAACAATTGACCTCACTCACAACTAAAGCCAGCCCCTATAATTGGTGAAATCCCAAACGAATCCTACGAGTCAAGGGACTGAATTCTTAACTCAGAACCAAAGGGAGGGGGTTAAATAATGAAATTAACTCATACAAGTACGCTGAGAACAAAATTAAAGATATAGGTAGATTCTGTGGTTAAATTCAAAATCGACATTATTTATATTTGTATCATTATTTATATAATCACCGGAAAAGCTCGAAAAGACTCCGTTTAGTTTACAAACTACACTTTTCTAGACCTTTATATTATGAAAATCACTGCTATATAAGAAAAAAAAAACAGCAACTACCAAATCCTAAAATCCCCGAAACGAAACTTTAAAAAAAAAACCTATTCATTAGAGCTGAAGCGATCACAGCGCTGGCTGGCTCACTTCAAGCGCTGTACCTATACTTACAAGCGGAGTGCATATAAAACGCGTCTCAAAAGTTTTCTGACGACGCGCGATCGATACCGCTCGCTCGTTACTTTGCCATTTCGAACACGACGCAACGCAACACTATGTTGTTATAATGTAGTTGCAGTGCGCTTATTTGGGTTATTATGCCATTTGTATTTTGCATGTATTTGTGAGTGTGTAAGGTTCTTTCGAGTTAGAAAGATGTGTCAATTAAGAAAGGGGATTGTGTTCACTTAGTTTTACATTTAATTGTTAATAATATTTCCATTATTTTAGAACTTTATTTAAGGAATGGAAAATTAATGTAAGGTAAACCTTTTTTTTGAAGATCTGTGGAGTTTGTATGCGCAAGGAAGAAAAGAAAATTACAAGCGTTTTATAAGATCCTATTTTTTTAAATAAATGAGCGTTATTATATGTCTTTACTGGTATTTTTATTAATTACCGAAAAAGGAGAAACACATTTTATATTTTAAACTAATACCTATCCACAAACATGGTTCCTGTGGTTGATATAAAAATGGGTTAATACAACATTTAAACATTAAAACAGGTAATTTGCCTTAGTTAATTTGCTATTTAATTACTGCTATAATGTAACTGAGGCTAACATTATCATTAAGACATCGTTAAGACAAATTATTGTCCTTTAAAAAATATTATTTTTTTCTCAACAACCCACTTTTTGTCTTTTTAAATCCATTAATAACATTGTCATAAAAACGATTTCCGAACAAAGATTTCAATTTAAAAATAACCTCGCAGGAGATTTGGAGTCAATTAGTTAAATTACTTGGTATTTTTGTGTTTGTATTTTGGCCTTAAGACGTCAAATGTAGACATGTGACGAGTCTGCGTTCGACGCATGATAGGCGAAGGGGGTGCCTTATTCTGTTGTCCTGGAAATATTTACATTTCAAATATTCAGGGCCGGGATCATCTTCAGATTTATAGATATGCTAAAAGAAGAGGTATAATTTTTAGGTTTAATGGCGATGTTCGTACCTACTCGTGAAAGTTATTAGGGAATGAAGTTATGAGGTGTATTTTATGCAGATTCTACTATAAAAATGTAACTGCGCAGACATCAATACCATAATAAGATAAAATACCATGTTGCAATAATTATGATGATATGTAAGCCAATGAGAGACATGTACTGCATTTTTAATAATAGCTTGTACAACTTCTTATAAGAATGCAATGCCGTGACTGTAAACATGTAAACATGTGTGACTGTAAACAAAAAAAAAGCAAAACTAGTATAAATTCAAAATCAATTAAAACATTATTTTATTAATGAAAACTATTTACGAGTGATTTGAAATGATTCCAGTATTTTATGAATATAGCCGTAAAGAATGTCAAGAGTTAAATTTGGAGCAAACTCTGGCGCTATAAATGGTTCTTGTTACGAGTTGCCTTGGGATAATACGAGGTACGGTCAAATTTAAGTTGCATGTAAAATCTGGACAGTCAATAACTTTATGATAAATTTTGCGTAGAAAAATAAAGCCATGATATTTGCACCACTGATTTAAAATTGCCAAGTTTGTTAGCCTATTTTTGTAGATAGACAAAAGAAAGCAAGGTATCTACATAGTAGTATCTCTGAATGTTCTGTTTGTGTTGGGAGAGTTTGATTGAAAATACTTGATTAATGATATTCATGATGACGATAAATCTAAACGTGTTATCAAATTATATTTAATGCAAAAGTCAATTCAGTTTTAATGTAATTAATTATTCAAATCAATGCAAATGTTTCACCCGTCAAAATCAAACGCAAAAACAGTAATCTGGATTATCGGAAATATCAAACTTGATCGTAAGTCTTTCATATTTTTTACATAAATATTACAAAACTCAAGGGTTTAGCACAACTTTTCTCCAGAATAACCCTTCAGGGATTATGTAATCACATGATCCGTATGGGGTACGTCTAATCAGCTATGAAAATTAGGTTCCGCATCGTATCTTCTGCTTTGTACTGTTAATGTGGAATTTAATTACTATTTCCAAACATTATTTGATGAGAAAAGCCTTTCATGCTAAATTGAAGATAGAAAGACCGGAGAGTCGTAAATTTGTTTGTTTATAGGATTCATCTACAATTAGACGTTCAAATAAATATAATTATATTTAGAGGCTCGTAACGCATACTTTTAATTCAAATTCAAAACTTTAGAAAAAAAAAATTTAGAATATGAATTAAACTTTATTTATTACTTTAAATTTTTTACATGAACCTCCAGCTGGCCAAGCTACATCACGTTTAAAGCACCAAGACCTTCACATGGCAAGTTTGAGGATCCCACATCATCAATCATCCAATTAGCTGCCTGATCAATCATCGCTCCGATCACTCCCCAGACCACACACCACAATGATTTTTTCCCGCTATTTTTCAAAAGAAACCATCAGGGACTTGTTAATCACTCCACGAAGATACGTGCCGCCTACATTGATAGATTATTTCGCGCTTCATTTTTATTTTAGGGTTAATATCCCCAAACGGGGAAATCATTTTATCAACTCAATCTCAGCGATATTATAAAACCCAACAAAACGGCAAGTTATAAAGAGATGAACAATAATTCTTTTTTATTACGCGCCAAAGTGGGAATCTCATTGTCGGCGAGGAAATAAATAATATCAGGAAGGAAAAAGAATAGGAAATAAAACAACATAAAATATTAAGATTTACCAAGGATTGCCATCATTTCGTGGTCGCCTCGCTGTCTTAAGGGGAGCACCTACTTCTTTGAATGTTAATGCCATTTGCATATCCGAAAAGTCATGAAATAAATCAAGTGTGACGGACAGTGGGGACGCTATTCATTATTCTTTCTTGTTTTACAAGAACACAAATTTATTATCAGAAGAAATACATGTTACATTCCGATATACATTTTACCAATGATTTTTCTTTGTTTTTAGCATAATACGGGCCATTACGCAAATATGAAGCATAAAAATAAAGTAAAAATATATTCCGAAATCCTCAAGCCAAAAGGTGAGCCTCCGTGACGATAATATAAGGATCTCGCATCAAATTGCACTATATTGTGTGGCAAATGCGAAAAATACGGAGAAAATGTTAGGGCACTATTTACATAAGTTGAGACAGAGGGGCTGTTACAATACATACAAAAATATTCAGGGTCGAGGTGATGAGAGACCCGCAGGCGACTCCATGCAGGGCCCTCGTGATAGGGAAAATATTTACAGGCGTCGAGAAAACGTAATATTTATGGAGCAACTGAAAATAACGCTATTCATGTGTGGGAATTTAGTGGTAAATCCCGCGATGCTCTTTATTGTTTTACACTGCGCCGTAAACGTTTATTGTCTTTTAGTGAGAATTTATTTCTGTACCAATCCGTGCTAGGGTTGTGTACGAACAAGTTGATTTTATATTGTAAAACTGTTTATGCTCTGCCTGTAAAACGTCCAAGTTCGGCGACAGAGCCGAGTTCGCTGTACACACAGACTGCAGATATAATCGATTAGTCAGCCGGGAAACTTCTTATGAATTAACCGTCAAACAAGTAATGAAGAAGAACAATGAAAACACAAACTCAACGAACAAAAATCGATGACAATCTGGGCCAAAAACTTTGTATAACTTTGCCGACAAAAAGATTTATATAAGTACTTACAAAAAAGTGGTAAAGAAGTTTTGGAAAACTTTAAATTGCAACCTTGAAAGTGAACTTTGTTTCAGATTACTATTAGTGAAGTTCGAGCCGGGAAGTTGAGGCGCTCCCGAGTTGTTAGGCCGTTGGGGAAGTCAATGACTTCAACAATATTTTGATTCATAATAAAAATAGACGCTATTTTAGTGTTTACACTTTCTTCGGATGGGTTATTTTTGCTTGTATAGTATTTCAGACGTGATCTGCTGGGCTATTTAAAAAGAATCGCTGTACTCAAATTTTTGAATACGAGCTCACTAAACTTTAACGGAAACTGTTGACATGCATAACTGCGGATGCGAGTGGTTTTGATTTTTTGTCATATTTAAAATGGTAATTTTAATTTCAGTTATAACCTGAAAAAATCCTCAAAAGCCTTTCATTCCAAAGCATTCATACTAGTAAAGGCCAAACACAGTTTTAAATGACGAGAAAGTCCAACGCAACATCATTCGCTATGATATGAAATAAACATTTTTACAACGCTTGTTTGAAATATACTGGGCTTGACAGTTTTACTAGAAGTTTGATCCAAATTTTATAGAGGATGTAGTACTGTGATGAACCAGATATCGATCGGAGCTCTGGGGTCTACGTCACCAAAACTTTTGGGTCTGTTTTAATGAAACGGGCCTGGTTGCCTGCTCGGGTGAATTTAGGTCATCGTGCGAAATACGCAGCTTGCGATGATCGCGGCCCGATTTCAGATTACACTATAGAGGCTTAGGATTACGTACACAGGATGTTTTTTAGAAATATTAAATCTTTTCTTTCTTTAAACTTTGCAGGGACAGAAGGGTCCTCAATTTGGTGAAGTTAAAAATATTGATTGGTGTTTTATTTCTACTAGGGGGTCACCTACAATTTCCCACCGATGTTTTACTTCGTCCTTTGGGAAAATAAACTTTGTGATAATTTATACTGATCAAAAAATTTTTATTGGGGAATTAAATTAAAATATAAACAAAAATTTCTCAAACATCCAAGCTTACAACCTAACACCGTTATTTGTTACAAAAACAATCATAAAATAAACTTATCCAATTTGATCGACGTAAGATCTCGAAGTCACTCGAAACATTTTGTTCCGTCAACTTGCGCCGTAAACATTTACATTCAAAAGGCATTAAAAAACGTCAACGAGGCCTTTCTTTTTATTAACTGTTAACTAGGACCCGTCGTTTATGTAAATTGTTATTGCTTTTTTAAGAAAAATCTCGTTTGACACGTTGAGAGGCGATCCTTATTATAGGAGAAAAGCTCCGCTTAGGCCCGCTTGGGACACAATGGGATTTTAAAGGTAAATAAGTCTTTAAGAGAGGAATAAGTAAATTAGAAGCGACAAGATAGGAATCTCCCCTATTTTTTTGAAAGGTTGGGGCCAGAAAAGGCGATCGCCTTAGTATCAATGCGAGGGCGGGTTCAGGATGTATGGAGTGGGTTTAGGAGTTCTTTTTTATATTTTTTAAATTCATATTAGAAAAGAAATCATCTAGGTCGTTGCCAGAAACTTCTATTTCTTTATTTGTTATTTTAAGTTAACTAACTGATCGATGTATCTTTCTCAAACTACTTTATTATATAAACTTGACTAAAAATACATGTGTAGTTTATAAATAAAGTAAACATAAATGCTATTTACTCGATATTAATATTTTATATTTTGAAGAAGTTGACAAATTGAATTTGATGTTAGTAGTAGTTATATTTTAAGTAAAACTTAAATGTCTTAAACATCGGTAATACTCAAGCTGCTGAATTTTCTTTCAGTTCATAAAACAAAAAGTCAAAGAAAAGCTTAAATTGAATTTAAAGACTGAATCAAAACTCACTTTTTTCTCAACGTGAACAAAGAATGAAAGCCTTTTCCATGCTATTCGGTCTTAATTTTTTTGGCCGCCGCGACACTTTCCTCGGTATCATAACATCTGCTCCCGGCGATACCCGACTTTTTTCCACTTATTAAGACACCGGCTTCGAAACAGGCAAAGGTATCTACGTATTTCGCCATTAGACGTGCTCATGTTTTTAAATTATAATCTGTAGATGGATTTTTGCGGAAATTTCTCGAAGTTGATTAGCCGCGCGCCGCGTTACCGAGCGGACATTTTTATGAATTTTAAGTTTGGAAACATCTGTGGACAATGGTTGAGAGTGGAAAAAACAAAAGAATGCTCCGAAATAACTCTAAATATATGTAATTTCGTTGAGTATACCTGTATTAATTTGAGTTTAGTTTAACTAGTAATGTTTTAAATAATACCGGTTAGTAATAGATTGTTGCACTTTGCGATATGCGTTACGAAAAGAAAGCCCACTAAACTTTACTGTTTAGTACACTAAATTAATTTATTTAATTAATCGTTTATGTAAACGAAGTTTATGTAAAAGCAATAATTTTTCACACATAAACAAAAAATAATACATGTAATAATTAATTTTTCCTTTTATAATTTTTTAAATTTTATAAAAGTCTGTCAGCTACTACTGCATATGACAGTTTCTAAAGTAATCTTCATATTTGGGTCATTCTTACAGATATACCTACATGAAACACTAATAATGACACTCCTGTACTCCCGTACAGATTTAATTCGGGATTATTTATCTGCTTTATGCGTACATAATTTAGATATTCCAATCTGCTATTGGATCAATTACAACAATAAACATACGACACATTATATCTCTTAATACTTAACAGCAAAAGTTATTAGCGTTTCATAAAACTCGACAAAAATTACCTCGATTTAAATTTATATTTCATTCTAGGCAGTCGAAATGATGTAACTACAGCCTACAATATAAAATAAAGCCACCGCAAACATTAACCGAGTAAAGATAAAATATACAAAATAAATATGGCATTCCAGATAACTTCAAAATATTACCCCATTAAAGGTAATTTACAAATTACTCCCCCATTTTACGTGTCCCAGAAGACGGCAACAGAGTCTGAAAATGATCTTACAAAGTATAGGCCTTTCCAGAAATCGCCGCGAGCTTCGCGTCATAGATACCAGAGTTTCAGACTTATGTTAATGTTATGGACAACAAAAAAGTTAATGTCAATGATAAGTGCGGCCTCCAGGGAGCGATCACGCAAATGTACTTTTTGCTCACAGTACTTTGAGATTTTTTATTTCCTATTGTGTTGCCCTCTTTAATTTATTTTGCAAGTTTATAGTCAGCAGCTAATCAGAGTTTATGCCGGAATCTCGCTGTTTGTAGCAAATAAAGACAATTTTTATAAGGTCTCAGGATGATTGTAACAAAAAGTAAATTTGTTTTTATTCCGTTTTATTGTATTTTTTTGCTAATATAGAAATAAACAGTTCTTTTTCATATTATCTTCTATACTTATTTAGAATTTGGTGAACGTAGATAAAAAACCGGGTAGTGAGGACCTACTTCATCCTGGTCTCCGTCCACATTACCTTTAATCTATAATAAAAACTAGGTGTACGGTATAAATTAATAAAGAACGAATATTAGGTACATCCAGCAACACTACAAGAAAAAAGTTTTTTCAGATGTATAACTATCCATAACATTCATTCACTATTCATAACATTCAAAATTAAACAATTAATTATGTAATTGTTGACAAATGCCACTTTATTATTTAACCCAGGGTTAGCCTATTAGGCCGACTTACGTGGACCTGAGTTAACAATTTAACTCGGAGTTTGCTGGTTAGTCATCTCTGTCAATTTCAACGCGACTGAAAAGAGACATAAAGCAATAGTTTACCCCGAGCTAGCTTACATTTTTAACTCAGGTCCGTGCAAGTCGGTCTTAGCCAGTTAAATATGTCATTTCGTCACTGTCAATTTCAACTGGATTGACAGAGACACACAGCAATATTTAACACGGGTAAGCTGATTATGTTAATTCAGGTCCGTGGAAGCTGGCCTTAGTAATCGGCATTTAGCTTAGCATAGCATTTAGCAAGCAGCTTAGCTTTGCTAGCTATCAATAACTTGAAAAAATGAGTATAATTTTATTATTATTTGTCAGATTCAAATCGTTTCAAGGGAAGTACGGTTATTTAATGCAATGCACCGTGCCATCGGTTTTACTATTTTAAATATTTAGCAAACCATTCATTGTTAATTTTTCCCGTAATTGTTGTCAATATATGAATACAAATTAATTTATTTTCAAATATCGACCCATAAAATCCACAAACAGTCTCCTTTTTTCACCCATAACGTGCCTAAACAAACACTTAAAAATGCAACATCAAAAAAACCTTAATTCCCATCCTCTCAATCATGCAGCAAATTGGAGTCACTCCGCGGATAGTCCTCAAGAGGCACCGAATTACTGTAAAAAGTGCTTCTCACCTCGAGAGGCTAAATTAGAAGGAGACTAAAGGGGACCGATCCTATTAAAAGTGGCGCCGAATTCAGGTGTCTGTAGGTTTAGCGAGGCAACGACCTCTGTTGCTTGATGGGTAATATAGTGCTGGTTTTAAAGGTATTCGGTTAAATATGTAGTGTTTATTTTGTGTATTTAGGTGTATAAGCGGTGACGGTCTTGCAAAATAAATGTTTTCATATTTTTTTAATACGTGTCTCTAAGTCTTTTGCGAATTGTTTGGAAAGCAACTATAAAAAACGATCATTACCTACGTTGGTAAATTTTGCAATCCTAGTGGTTATAGTATTTTATTAGTATGTGTTATTGATGCGACACAAAAGTTATTGAAATGAAAAAATTGTTTGATAAATACAACTAATAAAAAGGGTCTTGTTTATATACAGAATACATGGAAATGTACTTCCTAGGCACCTAAAATTTAAAATTAATTCTAACCCGCATCCCACTCAATTTCACGAGTGTGTTATCTGTAAAACAGCACTCGGCTGTTCGATCCACACCGCACCTTAGATGAAGTTTTACATGCAAATGAATTAATTCTTAGAGAGAAGTGTGTTCGTGGTGCATCTGAGCCACTGAGCTATATTTTTGTAGAGTGATATAATCTTATATCTAGTAGTTAAATAAGATCTCATAGTAAGTAATAAGGCTAATTGTGGGGTAAATGTTTAGTTGCGTTCGTAGACATGAAGGATTCCTATAAAATGACCGTCATATGTATGCACGTTCGAGAAGACATGCTTTTTAAACAGTTGTTAATCGTTCTTAGATGCTGTTTACAATTCTGCTTCCACCCCTGGTGACATGATAAGTACTTAGTTTATCTGTAATTCGAAAGTTTTTATCTAATACAGTTATAAAATAAATAAATGTTTGTCATCAGCCTTCGTTAAGAGTGATGAGACAAAGCTTGACGTTCCTATTGAAAACGCAAATCCTCAAAATTGACCAATCAATGCAAAACAAGTATCCGAATCCTGACATAATTCCTCACACCTAACTACTCTAAAGAATACTCTCTCTTAGTTCCTAGCATCCTAGGAGGCGATGCTTCGTTGCATTTATAATATGAGTTCATTACCAGACCCGCTAGTCTACAAGCCTTATAATGGGTTTGGAAGAACCCTGCCTTCAATTATGATAGGATATTAAATCGGTGGCTACGTATTTGTATTCGGGCTTTCATTTTGATAGACTGTGATCTCATCTTGTTAGTCTGGGGTTGGTATTTCGATAATTGATTTAAAATAGTCTGGCTGGTGGAGATTGAGGTAGGTTTGGTTTTTGAACAGCTGTTGAATATTTGGAATATTAATGTCTAATCTAAAATGTATATCAATTTTACATAATTTTTGCGGCACTGAAGTATACATGAAGTAATTATCATAATGAGGTGTTGTGCAAGAAGGGGAATTATTTGCTTTGGTAACAAAATAATAAAACTGAGCCGAGGCTGAGCAGTAATAGATTTTTATGATACTTTTTTTTTTGATATCGGGATAATTGACAACTTGAAAATATAGTGACCATCACTGTCATCAAAAATCATACATGACTATGACATTGACGATTGAATTTTATTTTCTGAGGGAATCATTTTTTGCTAAGGCTTTGTTACGAGTATTAATTTCATTGTACAAAAATACTGGTGGTAAAAATGAACTAGGAAGATATTGTTATTAAAACACTTTATACATAGCTTAAAAAAACTACTTAAAATGTGACTTATAAGAAAGGCAAAGGAACTACGCCGTACAGTCTGACCTGTCCTAAATATTTGTTCTTCTTTTATGATGGTGAATGCGATATTATGAAAGATAATAAAAACGATGAAGGTGCCCATCAAAAGTGCAGTGAGAGAGTAATTTTACTTACAACAAACGCACTTCTTGGTTCGAAATAATGAAATTGGGTTTTCTATTCAATGCACATGTGAATCAGGAGTCATTGAACATTGTACATTAAACACTAACGTAGGCATACAAAAAGAAAAATAAATGAAGAGATTTGCTTCGTCGAATAGCCGCCAAAAAGTCATAATATGCTTAATTTTCTGCCACGTAAACATTTTTTAAAGTTTTATGACTAGGGATCAAAGACTACTTCATGTTTGCAATACCATTTCTTTGATATTTTGAAATGATTAGGTGAGTAATAAAATACACAAACATACAAGTTTTTCTGTGTATTTGTATTATGTACTGTATTTTATAAGTGTACGAGAATCTCTACACATTTTTTTATACGTATACTTTGAGATGTGATTAATTTCCTTTAATGTTTTTTTCTGCTCACAGGTAAAGTAATAAAGTAGCCATAATAATTATGCAAAATGTAACCTATATTCTTTTAAAGCTTGTAGCGTCCTTGTTGGACTCTGCACACTTTGTTACTTGTTAAATAAAACTAAACCAGTTGTTTCATAAATGACTTAAATAAACGGATTTATTGATCTCTTGATTGATCAATGACGATGATATCAATGATGAATGTGAGCACGCGCGACCCCTTGATAAGTCTTAATGCACTGAAATTTAGTTTCAAGTGTCGCAGAATGTTAATGCATAACCTACTTAAAATGTCCGATTTGCATCGTACAAAAAGCTAAGTATGTATAAATTCTTAAAAACAAACCTTAATAACTTACCGCACATTTTCTTACCACCCATGCACAAAATTTAATAAAAATAATGTTTATACACAAGCTAGTAAAAGAAAGCTCAAAGACTGCAAAATTCCCGGAGCCGCGCTCGGCTGAACATATTTTCCTTGAGGCGGACCGACAAATGTGCATTTTTAATTTTTATAACCTCTCAGCCGAGAATGACGTTTTGAATTTTTACTGAACCAAGCTGGGTTTCTCCTTATTAGCGGGGCACCGTAATTGAGATACAAGAGAAGGTTCTGTCTAACACGTTATTTCATAATGAAAGTCGTTTGTCGTTATTTTTTTATGAGTTTTTTAACATGGTGGACTTGGAAGATGTGGTATTTTGATGTTTTGTAAAGACGCTTGTTGAGCGAACTTCTTTATACGTAATTTTAGATATAGTCTTTTAATTTTTTAAACCTATACGATATTAGAATGTATGTAGATATATAAAATTATTTTCAAAACGTGCAATTATTTTGAAACTCGTGACTAAGGCTAATTCTCTCAGGCTTCTTGCCACTTTGCCCCATGTGCAAAGTAATTTAGGCGTTGTCCTTAATTCTTTAATTCATTTTCATTCCTTGCTTTTTTATTCTTGTGTTAGTTAGCAAATATTATTGTTTGTAAATAAGAAATTTTGGATAATTAACAAATGTAAGATCGGCAATAAAAACCTTGTATTCTTATCTGTTGAAAAAAGAGCTATTGAAAGGTATTTTAAGTAAATAATCCAACCGGTTGAAATTTTAGTATCTTATGAAATCCTTTATCACCTTCCACCCCGCCAGCTTATAAAACAAACCCCTTCCGATATGTTTATCACCGTCCCATGATTTAGAGGCTCTATGATTTACTTTCCACCGTCCTCCATCTAACTTTTTTAAAAATTGAATTGATACGTTTCCGATGGTATGGAAAAAAACGTTTTTCGGGAAAGCAGATGATATGTGTGTTAAAGTGAGCGGAAAATGCACGGATCGGTAGCGTCAGCACGGACGAGTTCCTAGTTTAGCTTAAACATAATTGTTTTCACGGGAAAGTGTTATTTTGAATATTAAGTTGACTTTGTGACCAGTTATTTTTATTTTATTTTATTCTCAAGTATTGGTATTTGTCTGGGGATTTATGAATATTATATTATTGTCTAATTTTCAAACTGAAACATTTATAAACATGTGTAATACAAAATAACACAGATAACTTAGCGCTAACACGAATTATATAAATAGTCGCAGTACCCAATTCTTGTTGGAGATATGTTTTTTTTTTTGTAAAAGGTGTATGTTTGATTCCATTTATTTTCCTGCAGACCGTACTTATGAACGAAGTGTGAGATAGGGGTGTACTAAAGAGTGCGAACGATCAGGTCGCGCTGTCATCCTGATTCCTTACTACGTAGCCATTTTACATATTTTCCTCTTAACGCTCTCTTTGTAAGCTCATATTGCTATGAAATTTTTGATTCTCAAAGAAAAGGATGATATTAGAAATTTAAGTTATATATTTTTTTATGGAAAGGCCTATGGGATACTACTTTAGACTTAAGTAAAAAAATAAATTTTTACGTGTCACGAAAAATATTCTAATGTTAATTTTTAATATTTTCCTAGCATTTGTCAGTCTGATAAAATAAACATATACCCTGTTTAGCTTATATAAACACCAAATCTACAACATAGACTAAAATCACATAACTTTAAACTCCAGCGCCATTTATCATCAAAAGCTCCGAAAAAAGTCAAGCCTCTACATTCCCTCTGCCTAGGACTAGGGTGCACCTTTACTGTATCAAAATGATAAAAACGCTAGTTCCAATAACCATTCATCCATCACACGTCAAGATATAATCTGCGGGGTGCGCGGGTGCGGGGTGCGGGGTGCGCGGGTGCGGGGTTCGAACCCGTGCAAAACGCTGGCTAAAAAGCGGTTACCGAAAACTACCTTTTGTACAGACGTTTTTGAGGAAACGTCTTATTTATTTAATTTTACTCATCTGTTTCTTGTTATAATAATTATTTTTTTATTTATAAAAATAATGAATTAAAAACAATCCCTCTCCTACACATGTAATAATTCTGCAACGAAGTCTGCGCAGTTAATATTTCTGAACGTTTTAGGTTGTGTTTATTAGTCCTCAAAAATACCAAAAATGCCAATTTTTTAAGTAATGATAGTAAATACATTTTAGTATAGAAATATTTTTGGACTTTTTTGAGTTTACACCTCAGATGTTATTCTGAACTCAGAATTGAGTTCAGACACCGAGACATCTCAATGATTTTATATCTAATAAAAACATCGTTTCAAAATGATTTTCATAATACAATTACATTTGGGAGTTTTCATTAAATCATAATAGTGTTAATTCAGTTAGCATAGCTAAAGAAAATTTATAAAGGTTTATGCTGTGATACCTATAGGTATAACCTCAAATAATTAATACTTATATTTTTGCACCTAGAGATTATACACAATCGAAGGTATAAATTGTAAGTCTTACTTACAAAATGCGTTCTGAAATAAATTGACCATCGGGAAGTTAACCCCTTTCTTGTTTAACCGAGTTCCATAGGATTGTAGTGAAGATAATGGGGGGCACCTTTACTGCAATATAAAAACCAGGGGTTCTGATTTAGGCTTCACAATAATGTACTATTTGCTACTCAGTGCAGGTATTATTTACGCAGCCAATTGATGTTTGGGTTTGGTTTATTTTGGTTTTACTTTATATAGTTTGTCCAATCAACCGTCGAGTTTTCATCGTGTCCTAACTATTACTCAGACAAGGTGAGCGATATAACTGTTATATGATTTCAAGCCTGACATATACAAAATACTCAAAATATGATTTAACGACCCTATATTAAGCATTCCCTTAATAAAGATGTTATCAAACGAAAGCACTTAAGATAGTTTAAGCAAATACCAAGAGTCAACAAAAACCTTCAAAGTTATATCTTAAAAGCCAGGAATAATATTGCACCTCACAGGTTTATCTACCCTAAAAGTTTGCCGTTCTCGTTTAAAGATATCATTTCTTGAAGCGCGGGCAGTAAGAAATCTGTTTGTATCTGGCATTCCAGGCCAGCGAACGATTTAAATCTCTTAAGCTGACTGCGACCGGCCGCGGGCGCCACTCGAGAACTCACAAATCTTTCATAATCTCGAAAGATCCCAAGAGGGGCGTTTTTCATAGCGTACTTACAGCCTTAGGTCGGACGTCTAACAAACAAACTATTATCCGAAAATGAAACACGCTTTTCTCGTATGTGATTTTGACCTACCGCCACTTCGTTGGGAATTTTAATTTTATTTTTGTCCGAATGAAACCTATAACATTTTTATACTTCAAAATATGAAGGGAGGTGGGCACCTGTATTCATAAGCAAATACAAGGGACCCCATAATTTTTGGTTTGCATTTTTCCATCGCGACCGCGAACTCGATTCCGACTCCCAAGGGCTACCGACCGCTCGTTCTCAAAAAATATTAATGAAAATTTTTACATAAATTTATTCGACAGAGGGGCATATGCGCTATTTCGAGAGGCACCGGTCACACTCCTGTTTTTTATTTATTAATTTAATGGCATTTTTGGTCTAATTACTTGACAAAGGTATAATTCAATGGATTTTCGTAACAGATATTTTGTATTTTTAATAAAAATGTAAAAACACAATTTTATTACATTTAAATTAATGCCATAAGATATTTTGTGAATCCAAATGATTTTGTTGCGTTGATAACCAACCAAAAGTTGTTTAACCAACATGAAACTTGTTTTAAGTGATCCACGTTGATTCCTTTATGAAGTTTATTTCTGCACATACATTGTTTCAGTTCGATCTACCAAAAACTTTTTTCTCATCATTGCTTTGTAGATCAACCGATTCGAAATATCCAAAACATTTCTCTTTTCAAACGAGCAATTTGCAGCACATTTTAACCTCATACCTACCGTATATTGCCGCGTATATTGGACTTACAATAAAAAGCAAAGCATTCTTGGCTTAACCCTTCGTCCGCATCAAAAGAACAAACGCAATATATCTGGGGTTCGGCTTAATTTGCCCTCTACCTAACTTTAATACGGTCTGCCCGAAAATGCTCTAAATTACTCTGCGATATTTTTAACGTGCGGAATTCGACCGTTTTAGGTAACGGACAATATTAGCTCGGTTGTTGGCTTCATAAGACCTTCCTGCTCATTGATTGGGAAAGAGATTTAAAGAGGTTAAAGAGATTTTTAGGACAACATTTGTTCTCAAACTTCTCTCAAAAAATAAAAATAGCTTCAATAATTAGCTAACCTATATTTAAAATTCAAATAAGACAGTGAAATCTAATTGCTAAATAACTTGAATAAACAAAAGAGGGGGCCACATTTCTAATTTGGAGCGCTGTGCCTAATTTTTTTTTTCTCGAAATGAATTTCCTATCTTGGGGGACACTGGCTTCTTACCGTGTTTACCAAACCAGTCCCACTTTGTTGTTTAATGAAATTATCGGTTTACCGACTAAATGAACAAAGCCAAGATTTCGCTTTGCAGTCGGTCAAAAACCAGGGGAAGGGAGGATTTTGTTTTTGTTGTGCTTAGAATTGGACTCTTTTATGGCGTGTCTTCGGTTCTGTACTTAATCAATTATAACCGATTCGTTAATTCGGCATGCAAATGGATTTAATATAAATTCTTTTGGTTTCTTTTCGGGCACGTTCGTTTTTGTTCAATGTAACTGTGTTTGCAAATTGTGTACAGCGAATGTACTTAGTTTTCAGTCGTTTTTGGTACTTTAGAAAATAGTTCAACGTATCTGCGATAAAATAACTTTGTAAAAAACTAATTTAAATAGAATATTTTTGTATTTTATTTTGCATGAATTGATATTATACAGAACAACGGTTAAAAGTAAAATATATAAGAAAGTATATTAGAGATTTATTTATTTAATTTAATTTAACTGTAGTTAATGACTTCAGTACTTTTTGGAACATGTAAACTATTTAAGGTATAAACTTAGATATTTATATAAATTTATGAAACAAGTAAGACATGAAACAAGTTCATTTAAGACACATTGCCAGGTTAAAAGAAGAAAGAGGACCAACAATACGACACAGTGATCACGTGGGAGGTCCCAACTAACGGACGTAATTAGAGACGGAAAGAATGAGGCAAATGGTGACCCCTACGACAATAATGGCCGCTACACTTAATTATATAAAGTGCTTAACTAAATGATAGCTAATTTACTCTGCTCGACGTCCCGTAAACAAGAGGTGTGACTTTCCACCATTGTCAACGATCTGTCATTTTCATTTCCGCAAAACCTTTTTTCTTTTCTTTCGCTTTGTTACTTTTTCAAGTGAAAAGAATACTTTTTTTCTTTGCAACTCTGCGATTGTCACCCTCTGTAGTATTTGTTGTGCCTTGATTAAATACTTGCTGTCAAATTTAGTTAATTTTTTTCCTTCCTGACTGAGGGTAGAATAAAGTGGTCGACTATGAAGCACCTTTCTAATGTTTTTGTTAAAAGATTCTTTTGAAATTAGTTGTGTGAATGGGAGTTTTTTAAATGAGAAAATGGGTAAATTTTTCGGTGATTTTAAAATTCTACCAACGCAATGCTCATTATTATTATTCAATATTATTTTGACGTGCTCGTCAAATATTTGATTCTAAATTATTTTTTTATCCTTGTCGTCGGCGCGTTGGGGTAAATTTACATTTAAATAGAACATCTGGGGGTAAGACGACCCTCTTAAGGCTTTCACGGCGTTTTTCTTACCCACTAATTTGTAAATCGTTAGGTAATATAGAGAATTAAAATGCTGATATCATATTGGCAGAGCGATTTATATGCTAATAGTGAATTTGAAAAATCGTAGGGTGTGATTTTTGATTAAAATAACAATAGGTAATTTTGTTCATTTGGAGATATTATAATGAAAGTGACATACATTTTATAAGCACATAATATAATAATACTTTCTGAAGAAGATTTCAACAGGTATTCTTATTATAAATCGCGTTGTTCGTTGGTCCAACCAAGTGTTATAAGATATCTACCGAAACGTAAGATTTTTTTTTTTAATGAATGTCTTTAATAAGTCACTTGTAATTTAGTTTTTTTCAACACTTTATTATTCGTATATCATTGTAAATTTAAGCAAGATATGCTTTTACGATTTTAGACATTAAGGTTTCTAGACTCAAGCTGGTTTCACGCTGTAATGATGTGTAAAGAAAAGTTAGCATAAAAAAATGTTACAAATCATGTAAATTGTTGTCAGTGAGCCATCAAACATAAAAAGAACACTTCATAAACAAAACACAACGCGATGATTTGTAAAATCTCTAAATTCATCTACATTGAACATAAAGCGTAACATCACAGCAATTTATTTGTAAGATGAAGGGTTGAAGTGAACCTAATGCCGCAATATTCCTAAATTAAGAGCTTTCTCGACGCCAAGCTCGGTAAATATTATTTTTTTATGTTAATAACCACCCGATTGCGTTAATAAAGCCTTACACTCGTAATTAGTTAACCCATTGTCTGCGAAGACGGCGGACCAAAACTTGGGAATGAATTGTAACAATTTTATACGATTGTTAATAGATCTTTTTGTCTTTTTCTTGTAGGGTTGCTTAGAAGTATTTTTTCAATATTTATTTCATCTTTAACATTTTGGGAGATGAATTATATTTTCGTACACCTATTTGATGTTTAATTTACGGTATTGAAAAAGACATATTTCATTTTTGTTTGAAAAATAAGTCCAAAACCCTTTTGAAGTTAAATAATATTTAGTTTAACCCTTTTTTGATATCATAGAGATTTTTATATTTATGTAAATCTTATAGGAAAATAATTGTATTTATAATTTTATTAACACAGTCAGCGTTAATCTCGCTCCGTGGCGTCACCGCTGCGGGTCCATTAATTAATAAATTAAACAATGGTGTCTTTAACTCAGCCTTCCTCTTCTTGACTTGAGCCGCACTCAAAATATTTGCCATGTATAAATGCGCGGGACTTGATGAAGCAACCCTTCATCGCCAAGCCTTCTTTATAGCTCTATTTGTGTATTTTAATTACTATCATTATATGCTAATGACGACCATCCCTTTTTCTTATCCTCCTAAATGGGTTATTGCAGACTTATATCTATATTCCACAGTTATTCGGAGATTTAAATAATCATAATTACTCAAGACAAATTAATGTTGTATTTTTTTGGGTTTTGATGAATTGTGCTTTTGTTTCTTTGGTATTTTGTTGGTGATTTGTCTTGTTTCTTTATTAGACTGATGAGAAAGTCGTTTGTGAAGAGGAAAATATGGTTTTGTTATCATTATGCGAAATCGTTTTTACTGTTTTGTGAATTTTGGGTTTATTCCGTCGTTTATTTTTTAATATTTGTCATGTGTAACAATTTCAGGTTATCTCAAAAGGAAACGTAGCCGTAACTCTACGTGGGGTAATAAAAGAGATTTAAGCAAACATTATCATACGTTCCCCGTGGAAGATGCAAATCGGTAACCTCACGTCTTAAGCAGACGAGTTTTCTTTCCCTCGTCTACTCAAATCTGGGAATTCTTTTACATAATCATGTGTTGAAAATATAACAGCTTTTTAGCGGGGGCTGATAAAGTCCCTATTGTGTATGCGCCGAGCATCGCAGAAAATAACGTGTACGTGTATTTAGCATAATCTACGCTTGTCTTAGGTAATTTACATTTCAGAAACTTGAGGATTTTAAATATTTTAGTATTTGGGATTTACATAATTATTGTGGTAACATTTTCTTGTTAATGTCGAATTGGATTATTGCGATATTTAATTAATAGTCCTTTTATTTTCTTTACTTTGAATAAATTTCGTCATTTTTATATTTGAATCAAAAATGGTTGTGAAAATAGTTTTCAAAAAGTCTGAATAAATTTTGAAATTTGCCACGTTGTAGTGACAAGGTATTTTTTTCACTTTTAAAATTAACGAATCTTTTCAAAACAGTATTTTCATAAACAAAAATAATACAATATTTATGCAGGGTAAGCATCTATAAACCATCGCCAACCACATAGAGTCAATAAAAAATTAACTTATCATGTTTCCCTACACGATAAAAGCATTATCATTTACCGGTTTACCGTAATTTTTACCGTTTTACCGTCTCGCAGACGCCCGTCATTAATGCCGATCTACTGTCACTTTGACACGGCTACACAGCTTGTCTGTGTTTACGGCCATCGTTGGTTTTTACTGAAGTATATTTTCTTCGTTTTTATGAGAATGGCAACCCTATTGTTAAGTTTATTTGTAGGTGGTGAATTTTTTATTGCCTGCTTGGTTGGGTTGATTTTGGATATAATTTAAAAAAAACCGTTTGAATGCGGTTAAAACGAATGTAGTACATACATTGGTTTGTTTGCCACCAATAAGTTATAGTTGACAAATTTAAAAAAAAACGACAAAGTCAGTGTAATTCACATGATTTTAAAAATGTCGCTTCAGTTTTGGCTTGTATGATATTTATTTTATGGAGTGATAAATCTTGGCCGTACAAAGATAAAATTGTCCTATTTGAATACCGTGAAACTATGGAAATTATTAAGTAATTATTTATGAGAAATTGAACTAATGTTTTTAAAAACTATTTTATATCACATAAATATAAGCAAAAAGGCAAAGTTGAAAACAACCTCCAATATTTTTATTCTTTCATTCTCACGCCAAATTCATATCCATTGGAAACCGAGTAATGTATTCATGCGCGCTCGGAGCATGTTTCCTTGTCACATTAGGCATAAGTAGTGCTTTCTCTGCACCCTATTAACTGTGATATATGCGACGATTCTTTTTCCAAATCCGTGAAACAGAAGGGAAATGACGTCATAGCGACACTCATTCCCGTGTCGACATCTCTAATACGTCGCTGATAAATGATTTTAGCGGAATTCGGAATTTGAAATGTGGGGTTATTTGTCATTATTACATGGTTTGCGTTTCGTGGTTTGGTGGTGAGTGGGAGACTTTGTTTGGGTGTGTCGTTTAAGTAGCAGATGTGTCTAATAGGTTAAAAAACTCAACTATACTATCAAAGATTAAGTATTAGGTAAGTATGTGCGTCATACTTACCTAATACTTAATCTTTGATAACACTTTAACGTAATACATAAATGAGAAAATCTCTGCAATGACAAAAAGGTTATTGTATTCCAAAGTTTCCAGCAAAACGTTAAACAAGAATGCATTAAAGACGTAAGGTGTTCTTACCCCGCGAGCGATTTGTGAAAAACCTATACCAATCCAGACTAATAAGTAGCGAACATGGATCGCAAACGCGATTCACGTGTTAGACAAAAGCGCGATGTTCCCCTCGAAGACAGCCGCGTGTGTGATGTATGCAAAAAGGGAATTGAATAAGGTGATTTTGTTCCCGGGTCGCTCCCGGAGGAAAAGAATCCGCGGTAATGGCGAATACAATAAATTTTCATAAACAAATTGCGTTTTGATGGCGGGATATCGGCGCGTGGAGCGTGGGCGCACTCCCAAGCAGAATTGATAGGGAAACAATATCGGAACACTGATTGAATGTCAATTTGAAACTGTGGCTTCGTACAACGCGGGTGACGTCGCCCTAACGACGTGTGGATTGACGCACGTGTTGCCGAATAGCTTTCCTTTTTAGCAATTTACGTGGGAAGTAAGGCTCGAGGCTGCATTCTGGAAATTGAATCATACTTACCTTGTTTCATTCTGAATCAGATTCCTATTAAATTATCTCGTCAGTATTTATTTCGTGTAAAATAACTAGTGAGTTGCATTAAGAATATTTTGTGAGTTCACCGCAAATGTAGTCATAGGATTTTATTTTTATTTAGCCATACCACGGATTGAAAATATAGGAAGAATAAATATAAGTATAAATGCATTGCAGTATTTATCTAAGGTCTTTCCAGGTTATTATATAAAAAGAGTCGTAATTACTTGAACATAAAAGCAGTAAATCGTAGTATTTATTTATATTTTAGCCGTTACATACGTATTATAAATAAAAAATAATTTAATTATTTAATAATAATATATTATAAAATAATTTAATTTGTCAAGTAAGCATTTAACCCTTTAAATAACGCATATAACACAAAAGTTTATTTCTGTGTTCAAAAATAAAGCATATAAGCTCATTTGACTATTGTTACTATAATTAATTACACACAAACTATTTTTTACAATTTTCCTCGTAGCATTATCCTCCAGTAAAATATTTAAATGGTTTCGGTTTTACCACACGCGGTAGTCGGGAGCTCGTCGAAGACAAACTGCCACATGTGAAACAGCTTTGACTTGCAAAATACCCGGAGATTTTTCCAAAGGGCGGTAATGACTACTTGATGCGATTCGGGGTCGTGTGGTATGGAAAAGGCACTTTTAAAAAGATAATTTCAAGGATAAAGTTACTAGAGTTTGTGTTGTCCGTGTCCATCCAGAGAATTCCAACTTTACAACAACTTTCCAAGAATACACACACTAAAATATTAAGAATCAATTTCATGAAAACAAATATTTCTGTCTATCACAATCTCAATGCTAACACATTCTATTAACCCTAGATAGTGAAACGAGATGTTGTTTTTGTATTCATTCTGGTTTTAAAATGATAATTACTACTGATTTGAACTATGTTGCAAAACACTCAAAATATATATGAACAATCAAAAACAAAAGGAAAAACTGTTCTTATAATTACAAAACGTGTTCACATCAAAACATATTACAAACATCTCTTGAATAAGGTTAATACCAAGCAAATAACATATAAAATCAGTCATAAAGTTAGTCGTGAGGAAATAGAGGACATACCTACGAGTTCGTATTACGTACAAACAAGGACTTCTCATTAAACATTCAAATACGATTTCCTTGCATTGAAGGAAACGGCATTGTGACAATTTGCATTGTTACAGATCTCATAACGTGTCGGTCCTTTGACTCGAGGTTCATACGTGCTAATACAGCAACAGTGCAGAGTAAAGCCACTTCCACACTTTTAGCTCCGTGTCATGCCACCTTTGATGCGCGTATGATCGCCGCGCCCGCGACACTTTCGATCTATATTGTTGTCTTTTTCAAGTTTCGTAATAAGGGATGAGGGTGTATTAAAGCCTTTTATCCAACTCGTCACGCGGCAGATGGGGTCGGGAAGGGGTTCAAGGTGTGCAAACATTAGCTCTTTTAGATTTTTGCAATTTCATCCGCGACGCCTTACTGTTTGCTCATCCCGAGTTTGACAGGAATGTTGAAGAAGGCGCCGAACAAGTTTAACTCTTTTAAAAAGGGTTTATATGTAAATGAGCTTTTCCAATGACTTGCAAATATGAGCGGTATTCTGTGAACGAACGCTTAGGGTTTCAGTAATACCAAGTAGGGTTAAGTCGAGTATTACGCTGGTAATAGTAGCAAGGCTCGAGGCCAAGACTGAGCGCCGCAAAATGCTTGCAAATCTTGGCTGCATTCTCGAACATTCCAGAAGATGTAGCTTGGATTAAACGATGCAGTGTATTCAACAATTACCGTATATTCGGTGTCAGGTAAGACCGCATATTTAAGAGGCTATATTAGTCACAGTATTAGAGTGGAAAACGAGACAGTTTTTGGGGTTGAATTTATAATGCTATCCTTGCAATAGGGAGTGTGTTGGGTAAAGAGATTTAGTTGTCGTTTAAGTGTATTTATAGAATGAATAAAAATGTAAATCTGTAAAGTTCCATAACAAGATACAGTAGAGTATTTTCGTTTGCTTATCTGCATTGTACATTGAGTAAATTGTTCGTAAAGTGAGTTACTACTGAGCGGGCGCGCTAATTGTCGCGTCGCGTCGGGAGCCTGCGGCGGCCGCGGCGGTATCGCGATCATAACTCAACGCAATCTGCAGTCGCAAGTCGCGCCGTCTTGCCCGCTGTCGCACGCGATTGCTCTTTGTTTATTCTAATGTCTTGATTTATCTACTGAGAGTTATAGTTTATGAGTCAATTCATGTTATTGGAATTGTAGTATACTTACAAATGTTTTACTATAGTAAATGTAGCTATGACTTTTTGGTGAAAAAAACATGATACTTATATACAGTATCATCTTAAAACTTAAAAATGTTTTGCTGAAAATGTTACGTTATTCGCATAGATTTAATGGTAAAGTTTAACGTTACACGCTTTTACTTCCGCTTTATAAATCAACGTTTTTGATTTATATTACATTCCGGTAATCAAAATGGCTTTTCTGCCACCATTATCAGAACAAATAGGGTGCCGCCATTAAGATACTTACTCTATGTTTAACACATTATTGTTCTTAAGAACACGTGAGGCAGAAACCCTTAAAATTACATTCGAAACAGTGCTCTTTACGAACTTTCCCATAAGAGCCCATTATTTACGGAGGTACCGTGGCATTAAGATTCTCCACATATCTATGGAAGGCGCGTTATGGTAATTACGGGTCGCCATTTTATCTCGCGAGTCTCCGCGATTAGAGCGCGCGTCGCTCGGCTGCACGTAGAAATAACAAGTCCGCGAAGTTAGTTCGTTTCGGAGGAACGTTCTGAAATTAATTCGGATGGAAGATATCGGGTGGTGCGATAGGAGTTCCTTCCGCGCCATTTATTGCTCGTGTGGTGGCGTATCGGCGAAGGGGTTAAAGAATATCAAGATGTAACGAGCACAAGCCGGAAGGTTCGCAAATGAGCTCGTGGAGTTATCTGCGCTAATGCGGGGAGGGTTCATTTTGTCTTACATGGCCAATTCGATTACACCCTTGGCCTTTAAGCTTATGTCTTGTGGTGAGGCGGTATTTTAGTAAGGATAAATTTTTTTTATGTCTATAAAGTAAAAATCTTGCCTGGTTGAAAACTTTAAATTCAATGTTTTGTAACTTCGTTATCGTAATTCAAATGCATTTTTTTAACAAAACAAAATACTTAATTAATCCGTGACTTGATAATACCAAGTTAAGAAATTAAGAAATAAGGTAGATGTATTATGTGCGGACACGTTTCACGGTTCTACTTAAATATTCGTTAAGATTTCGTCTAGACAAAAGGAAAATATGGTAACGTCTGAGGCATGAAATGAATGCGGTGCTTCGCAAATAAGGATGAATGGTGAACAAATAGTAACTTGTATTATTAGGAAATTGAATAAAGCGCGTGGTCACACTGCGATTATGAATGGTTTTTTTATCATTATTTTTGCCTTGTATGGGTTGGTACATCGTATTTGCATTGAGTACTTTCTTGGTTGCAACAAAAAATTGTATTCGAGCCTTTCAGTGTTCGTCATCCAGTTTGGAATGGCTTTCGTTTTTGTCTGAGTTTTTATATATTATTTTTATTTAACATATCTATACCCTCTAAGACAGTGGCTTTAATATTTATATTTATTTTTTACTAATATCATTGCCGGAAAACGATCACGTGACCCATGGACATCATAAACCGTAGCTGTTTTATTTATTTACAGAAATTGTAATTATTATATCAAAAATAAATTGTCGACCGTAGGCTGCAGCTGGAGTTGCTGATGTTCCAGTAATCACACTGGCCGTTCCATCCCTATATCTGGAACACAAACACGTAAAAAAAGATTATAATTGAGGTCAAAACAGGAAGGACTGTAGTACCACCCAAGACGAGATCCTAAAGATATTCTACTACCACCTCCGTTAGATTGATCCTTCTGAGATTTCTTAAGGATGACTGATGACGTATTAAAAATGACTTAAATATTAATATTGTCCATCTATAGGTACTACTATTATAAAGAGGAAACATTTTTTTGTGTATTTGTAATCGATAAACTGCGATGGTTCTGAAACAGTTTTAAAAACTCTTTTACCATTGGATAGCTACACTATAAAGGAATAACAAAGGTTTTTATATTTAATTCCAAATTCTCATGTGCTTTGGAGACATGAGGGTGAGTCCGCACCTAGGATTATAGTACAATATAACTTCACACTTAAAATTTATTATTTATGAATTACTTTTTTTTAAAGTAATTGCAACCCAGAATAAACGTACATATATAAAATGTCAACAACCATGACCCGATTACGAACATCTATGTTTATCACACAAATGAATAACTAGGACTTGAACCTGGGACCTACACCACTCAAACATATATACAAATAAATATAGTTTCATGTTTGTACGTTAGGAATGCCAATTTTTTTCACGATATTTTCCACAGCCCTTATGAAAAGAGCCTATGTTTCATCTTAAATCTAGGTACACCAGAATCCAGAATAGAACAATAGAGAAATGTCGAAAATCTCTCCCGGTGTAAAGAAGAACGCCCGGGGGTGGATTCTGAGATTTGCGGTCGCAGCACAATCTCGATTGCGGCCGTGTTCCTAACTAGATGTATTCTGGATACGAAGATGCTTAAAAGCATTTATGGTGAAGTAGAATTTTGTAATTAGGTTTTGGATGCAGTTTGCATGTAATGTTTTGGTGTTTTTGAGTTTATCTTGGCTTCACTTAAATTCATAAAAATAATATCTCTTTAGCGTAACAGTTCCTGAGGTATTCGTATTAACTATAGATTGATTTCAATGGATCAGGTAGAAGAGATTCTCTTTTAAAGAAAATTGCAATTTTGCGGCGTGCTCGTTTACACCTATTTTCTTGTATCGGTTTACAGCAGTAAAACGTTAGCAAAATTAACATGAGCAAAAAAAATTATAATAATAGGTTAAACATACATCTTTTGTTCGTCCAGTTTGCGCAATGTTTTTTCTTGACTTATTATTCTAGAATATAAGTAAAATATATTTTTAACACTTAGAGAATCAAACTGAATTGAAACATAAAAAATATTCCAACATTTCCTCAACGATGATCCAAACACCACACGTTTTACTAAATTCAAATCCAGCGATTTAAAGTGGTGTACACAAAACATTTGCGGTCGTAGGTGCTAGGCTAAGGGCTTGTTCACACGGAGCGTCAAAAGGACGCACGAGAACGTGTCCGCACGCCCGGTGTGACCGCAGCCGATTTAACCATGTTTTTGAGGATAAAATATGTTTCTACAAATTATAGTGTGGGACGAGATCTCCGGTCCGACAGGTTCTGAATAACTGTGGTTTTCGCATTTATTTTTGATGGAGTTTGGGTAAAGGGTTAATATGTCGCTTGAATCATAGGTGTATTTGTTTGTCATATCTATCTTTTGCAATAAAAACTGATTCATTTACATTTTTGTACTGAGTTCTCAAAGCAATACACTAACTCAAAATAAAGGTGAAAATAATTTAAAGCGTATGTAACAAGCTACTTTTAGGTCAATCCGGTTTTTGGTTGCCGGTTTTCAATTGCACTACTTATATAATAATTATACACATATATACAATTATACAAATAAATGAATTACTCATACACAGTTAAATCAGACGTTTAACACTCCTGACAAACAGCCCCGATCACTTAGCACAGAGAGATGTTTCCGAACGAAGCAGAGGATGTTTACGTGGGGGCTGGTAAACACCTGAACACCTGTACTCCAAGGACCTTGTAAACACCCGTGCTAGCCTTGGTGGCCTGTTTGCTTTGACACTAACGTTCTGTTCCTCGAGGCGTTTGCTTAATTCAATGCTTAAAGACAGTGTATACTCAGTTTGTTATTAGGGATCAGGTTTCAAGACATAGTTCTTAAGAGTAAGTGTATAACATATTAGTGGGGTCACGTAGTTTCACCGGCTTCATCTGCGCTGAAATCTTTGTTTCAAATTTTATAATAAAATACGATCTTTGTCGTTTCAGCTAATTTTACATTTCTAGTGACAAACCAATTAAGAGAACGATTGCATTATAGCTCTGTTCAAGCTAGATGCAAAGTTTTTATTAATTTGTAGTTTTATAATTATTTTAGTCGGCAACACTTAGTGTTGGTTTTTTTGTGTGTTGCAATCGGCAATACTATTTTTCTTGTCGTGGGGAATTCGAATCGCGAACAACCCTTTTTCGTCGCTCTCGCAATTTTGATTTAAGTTAAATAATTGTCGTGTTGTTATATTCGCTTTGGTGTTGTGAAAGATTAGAAGCAAAGTCAGTGCCTGAACTTCATCGCTGCATCATCACCAACCACAGTCCTACACCAGGTATTTGAGGAGAGATCGCGGTAAGTCGAGATTAACCAACATCAATCCAAGGATACCGTGGTTCCTGGAGGTGCCAGGTGACATCGATACCAGAGGTGAGTTCTTGCGCTTGCTTGGTTCTAATTTCACAACGAATAATTGTTATTTTGATAATTTGATTTGTTTGATTTGATTTCGATTTATTATATGATTTTGCACGTTAGCTATTTTAAATACAGTCCACTTAGCACTTGGTAAACCCCACATTTTGGCCCTTCGGCGGATATTTAGTACAGTACCTGTTAATTTTGTTGATTTCGTATTCGTTATTTGTATTTCCTTTGTCTTAGCTTAACCGTTACGCTTAATAAAATTACTTGGGGGTATTTTGGAAACCGCGTTATTTTGTACCTTTTCGTATTATTAGGTTGGCACTTGGCATCTGTAGTTGGCACTACATTAATCGAACTTCGTTCTAGTTCATTCAATCGCCTGTACAATCTGTCACTTTCAAATTTTGTCATCAATCTGATCTGTCATTTTGAACATAACCTCAATTAATTTTGTTTTGTTGTTATTGTCGTTTGTAATATTTTTAGATTTGTTTTAGGTTTTCGTTTGTTTTAGATTTTTAAAATGACAGAAAGGAATGTTGACAAGAAAGGGGGGGATTCTTCAGGTGATATAAATAGGATTGCTCGTGATTACGCTGTTATGCGTATTGAGTATATAGAGTCATCTGATTTGGTAGGTTACATAGAAGAAGATCTTAAACAAATAGAAGCTGAGTTTCATGACGCTCAGCGGAAACTACTAATGACGTGTAGCAAAGCAGAACAAAGAGCGGAATGTGGTGTGTCGATTACTTTTGAACAAAAATTTAGAAAATTGTTACATTCTTTGAGGTCTCAAAACACTACTCAAAACACAAGTCTGGAAAGTAAAGTAGTCGAGTCTATGCGTGCTAAGTTGCCAAAAATAAGCATCAAGCCATTTGATGGCAAGTTAGAAAACTGGGTATCATTTAAACAACTTTTTGACTCTCTTATACACCAGAGAGATATACCCAATGTAGAAAAGCTGCATTACTTGTTATCTAGTGTAGAAAACAATGCTTATGCTTTAGTCAAAAACTTTCCGCTTACCGATGAAAGTTACTTGGATGCCTATAATACACTAGCCAAATATTATGATAAGAAGCGACAGATTGCAGTAAACTATTATGAAAAGTTAGTGTTCTGTGAACCCATTAAAGTAAAATCGGGTAGTGAGTTAGAGAGGGTTAACAGAACTTTTACTGAAACTTTGTCGGTGTTGGAAAAATATAATTTACCTGATAAAAATTTTATGTTATTTTATTTGTTGTGGTCAAAACTGGATAGGTTAACGCAAGAGGCTTTCCTGTTAGAATTTAACTCGGATGACATTCCAGATTTTGAACATTTGCAAGCTTTTATAGAAAAGCATGTTCGGGCTTTAGATTTTACTCGCATATGTAAAACTCAAAGCCAGTCTACTCCTAAGCAAATCAAGTCAAATATAAAGCCAGCTCTGATTGTTACACCAACCTGTGTTTATTGCGATGGCCAGCACCCATTAGTCAAGTGTTCCCGCTTTCACAAGTTAAAAGTAAATGACAGATTTAAGTTTGTAAAGTTGAAGGGACTTTGTATTTGTTGCCTTTCTGGGTCACACCATGTCAAGGCATGTACCACTGACAGTCTTTGCAAAGTGTGTAAGTTTTCCCACCATACACTGCTGCATTTTGATAGACCTAAAAACATTATTGTGCAACCCAAGGAGCCTACAAGTGAACCTGCTACTATTGATAAGCAGGCATTAACAACAATGTCGATTAAAAATAATATCATATTTGCAACAGCTAAGGTATTAATTAAAGATTGTTTTGGTAGGCAGCACAAGGTCAGGGCCCTGTTAGATTCTGCAAGTGCTTGCAATTTTATATCTGAGCCTTGCGTTAAATTACTGGGACTAGATTTAAAAAATAATATGCAACAGGTTAGCGGCATAGGACATGCTCGGGCTGAACCCCATAGTTTAGTGTCGTGTGAAATATTTTCTAGGCAGCATGACAAATATAAATTTAGTTTTGAGGCCTTAGTGTTACCCTCAATATGTGCTGATCAACCATCTCAGCAGATAGATAGTTCAAATTGGTCACACCTGACAAATCTGGTTTTGGCCGACCCAGAGTTTGAGACCCCTGGCCCGGTAGATTTGTTGCTAAGTGCAGAAGTTTTCGCATCCTCCCTTTTGTCAGGACTTAGACAAGGTGGTCAGGGTCAACCAAGGGCTCTGAACACAGTTTTCGGCTGGATCGTCATGGGGGCGTGTGATGTTTCTCCTGCTAACCGTAGTGAGAATAATAAAGAAAATTGTCTTTTTGTATCAAATCCTTCACACCCTATGTCGAACTCATCCTTGGAATTGTCCATTAAAAGGTTTTGGGAGTTAGACAATGTCCATTCTCAAAAGGTTCATTTGTCGAAGGATGAGCAAAGATGTGAGGATTATTTTGTCGAACATCATCAGCGTCATAGCGATGGAAGATTTGTCGTTCCGCTTCCATTCAAGGATCCGTTAGATAAACCTGTCTTCACGGGTTCTCGCAACATTGCGCGCAAGCGATTTGCGTCATTAGAAAGGAAACTGAATTCCAACCCTGACTTTCGTAAAGCATATGTCGCATTCATGACTGATTATGAAGCGTGTGGGCATATGGAAGAAGTTGAACCCCATGCTTCTGATATAGGTAGGTTTTATTATATTCCACATCATGGCATCTTGCGTCCTGAGTCAATTAGTACTCCCCTTCGTGTCGTTTTTGACGCAAGTGCCACGGATACGTGTGGTAAATCATTAAATGATACTTTGTTTGCTGGTCAAAAACTTCAATTAAATATTTTTGATCTTCTTGTTCGCTTTCGTTGGCATGCTATCGTGTTCACTGGGGACGTCAAACAGATGTATCGGCAAATCTGGGTACCCAATGAGGATGCAGAATATCAGCGAATCCTGTGGCGATCGTCGCCTGACATACCTGTGCGTGAATATCGTCTCCGCACAGTCACTTATGGCGTATCATCGGCACCATACATGGCTCTCCGCACAATTGCTCAACTGGCGAGTGATTCAGTTGAATCATTTCCGTCGGGTTCTCAAGTCTTATCGCGTGATATCTACGTTGATGACCTGGCCTCTGGTGCTGACTCTATCGAGCAAGCGTTGTTATTGCGAGATGAGCTGGCTCAAATATTTTCGTCTGGTGGCTTCCATCTCAGAAAATGGACGTCGAACAACCAGTCTTTTTTTGATGGCCTGCCTTCATCAGATGTTTACTCAGGAGAGTTAATAGACTTTGAAACGACTGAGGATACATGTCTCAAAATTTTAGGGCTATTATGGCGACCTCGATCTGACTGTTTCCAGTTCAGAGTTTCATCCAGTGAAGGTTCTCGATGCACTAAGCGTGTCATCCTCTCACATATCGCTCGCATCTACGACCCCTTAGGATTCCTTGCCCCAGTAACATTTTATGCAGAATACTTAATGCAGTTACTGTGGACATCCGGTGTATCATGGGATGATGATGTGCCTGAAGCTATCGCTTCGGAGTGGATGACCTTCAGAGAGCAGTTATCATGTTTGTCATCTCTTTCAATTCCTCGGCGTATACCCTGTAAGGCATTTGTTGAAACGCAATTACATGGGTTTTGCGATGCTTCCGAGCGTGGCTATTGTGCCACAGTATATTGTAGAACCGTAGATTCGAAGGGCAACATTTATGTGCAATTAATTTGCTCAAAATCGAAAGTTGCTCCTCTACGTACCTTGTCGATACCCAGATTGGAGCTGCAAGCAGCTGTGTTACTGGCTGATCTCTTTACTTCTGTCCTAGTGTCGTTAGAGCCAATTCATAACACATTTAAAGTAATATGTTGGTCGGACTCCACTGTGGCGTTGTCGTGGATCAAGTCGTGTCCATCTAAATGGAAAACTTTTGTAGCCAACAGAGTAAGCCACATACAAGAAAAATTTTCACCAGAAAGCTGGCGCCATGTTAGCACATTTGATAACCCTGCTGATTACGGGTCACGTGGCACACTACCAAGTGAATTTTTGAAGCGTGACTTGTGGTGGAGCGGTCCTTCTTGGCTGTCGGAGCCTGAAGAAAGGTGGCCTTTGTCGAAAGTTGCATTACTTCCCAATAGCCTGCAGGAAGAACTAAAATGTACGACCCTCTTGGCAATCGAGCAAGAGGTGAGCTTGGTCGAGGTTGTACTAAATAAATACTCTTCGCTGTCAAAACTACTAAGAATCTTGTCGTATTGCTTTCGTTTTCGTCGTAATTGTTCATGTAAATGTCGCAAAGAAAAGGTTTATGGTTTTGTTCAGCCTAATGAGATAGAAAGTGCACGCACATTTCTAATAAAACATGTGCAAAATATGGTTTTATCCCAAGAAATATCGTCCCTGGAAAAGGGCAATCTCAACTCGCTGCCTAAAGGACTCCGCAAATTGTCACCTTTTATGGACAAGGCGGGTGTTTTGAGGGTGGGCGGCCGCTTGTCAAACGCTCATATAGGTTTTAGCGCAAAGCATCCGATCCTACTGCCTCGAGATCATCGTTTCACATTCCTTCTTATTGATGAATATCACAAGAAGTACATGCACCCTGGAGCTCAAACTTTACAAAATTTGATTTGTCAATCCTTTTGGATTTTATCAGCTAAACGGGCAATACGGTCAGTAGTTTCAGGTTGCGTAAAGTGTTTTCGTGCTAATCCAAGATCGGCTCAACCACCCTTGATGGGCGACCTTCCTTCCTACCGTGTCAGTGAAGTGAAACCTTTTTCTAGTGTCGTAGTTGACTACGGCGGTCCTTTTGACATAGCCCTTGGTCGTGGTCGAGGTGTCAGAACCTTTAAGGGGTATATCTGCGTGTTTGTTTGCACAAGCACCAAGGCTGTTCATATTGAGCTCGCCTCTGAGCTCAGTACTGATGCATTCTTGGCTGCATTAAAGCGCTTTATTGCACGACGTGGTCGCTGCTCTCATATTGTCTCCGATCAAGGCAGGAATTTTATAGGTGCCGCTAATTATCTCGGAAACATTATGCAGAGCGCAGCAGATACACAATCAATAAAATTTTCGTTCAGTCCACCAGGGAGTCCTCATTTCAACGGTTTGGCTGAAGCTGGTATTAAATCCGTTAAGACACATTTGTCACGTGTGATCGGTTTGCAGCGCCTCACGTATGAGGAATTTTATACAGTATTGTCTCAAATAGAGGCTATGTTGAATTCGAGGCCTTTAACACCTGTAAGTGCGGATGTTAACGACCTTTCAGCTCTAACGCCGTCGCACTTCTTAACGTTAGAACCTGTGTCGACACTGCCTGAAGAAAATTTTATAGGGAAAAATATTAGTATGCTTCATAGGTGGAGACTTATTCAAAAAATGCATCAGGATTTCTGGAAAAGATGGCGGAACGAATACGTGCACACTTTGCAGCAGAGACTGAAGTGGGATAAATCAAGTCCAGATTTAAAAATTGGCACATTGGTGCTCATTATTAACGAGCAAACTAATCCCTTGCATTGGAGCCTGGGACGTATCGTTTGTTTACATCCAGGTGCGGATGGAACTTGTCGTGTCGTTACTGTAAAGACGGCTATGGGTGAGTATAGGCGACCTGTAGTGAAGGTCTGCCCCTTGCCGATCATTCAGTAATCTGTCGCTGCTTATCGTAGTTTTATTTTATTTTTTATTTATTTTTTCGTTCGTAAATACGTTGCATTTAGGTGGGCGGAATGTTCAAGCTAGATGCAAAGTTTTTATTAATTTGTAGTTTTATAATTATTTTAGTCGGCAACACTTAGTGTTGGTTTTTTTGTGTGTTGCAATCGGCAATACTATTTTTCTTGTCGTGGGGAATTCGAATCGCGAACAACCCTTTTTCGTCGCTCTCGCAATTTTGATTTAAGTTAAATAATTGTCGTGTTGTTATATTCGCTTTGGTGTTGTGAAAGATTAGAAGCAAAGTCAGTGCCTGAACTTCATCGCTGCATCATCACCAACCACAGTCCTACACCAGGTATTTGAGGAGAGATCGCGGTAAGTCGAGATTAACCAACATCAATCCAAGGATACCGTGGTTCCTGGAGGTGCCAGGTGACATCGATACCAGAGGTGAGTTCTTGCGCTTGCTTGGTTCTAATTTCACAACGAATAATTGTTATTTTGATAATTTGATTTGTTTGATTTGATTTCGATTTATTATATGATTTTGCACGTTAGCTATTTTAAATACAGTCCACTTAGCACTTGGTAAACCCCACAAGCTCAACATATTGATCTTCCGTAATTAAAATAACGAAAAGCGCAAAAGCACATAAAAAAAGCAAAAATCTTCATATCTCAACAAGGCGTCCTTGAAAACATTGCATCCAGAAAACCAGTCTAATATCCCGCTGCTGAGTCCTCCACGATATTCGGGATGTTGACTTCTGGAAGGTCCTTGAGTCGACATGATCATAACGACCCCTGGCAACCCTTCCGCGCGACTCGCGTACAAATCTTGCGAGCGGCATCTTTATAACCGGAGTACTACATCTCTTAACCCAACATAATAGCTGGGTTTACTGCCCGTCGTAAAGTGTCCCGGGTTCGGGACTCGGACCCCTCGGATTTCACGAACTATTTCGCCTGAACTAGCCCTTGTTGGAGATTTTTTGTAGTGGTTTATTGTCCGGATTTTGTGTTCACCTCTATCGTTATTGTGTCCGCACGACTTCATAAAAGCCTTTGCTATTAAGACCTCATAACCGTGGGAAAAGTGTCCAATTTTTCGGTGTTTGTATTGGTTTGTTTTTCATTGGAATTGATTTAATTAGCATGTGTTGTTAAAGGGCGGTGTTTACGCAATGAAAGCATCGCCAATGCGGAATGCATTGGGTGTGTTAATTGGTTGGCTCGTACTGGACTCCAGTGGACAACACATGTACACGCGTTTGAGCAATTAATGGCGATAACGTACTTTAATAAATTGTATTTTAGTGTATGCTACAGTCTTTGTTTAAAAGTTTACATTGTATGTAAATATTTGTTACATTTTATGAATAATATTAGATATTGAATAATATGACATAAATATTAGTTCTTATAGTGTATGCTTTTGCTAATTTTAAGAATGTATGATTGTGTGCGGCTCTAAGGTAGGTTGTTAAAGTTTCAGAAATAAAAAGCATAAATCACATAGGTTCTCTATTTTCTCAACACTACAGTCGGTTTTCAATGATCGTCGAGCATCGGACACACGACATACCGTCCCGGTCACCGGTCGACCAGCTCCGGCATCGCATGATTCAGACACATCGGCTCAATTGAACGACTTGATGTCCGGCCCGTAACGGGTTATTTATTTTGAAAATCTGGAAAAGCCAGTGTAATGACTAAAAGTAACTGTTAAAAGTAACGTCAATATTAAAGTTCTATTAAGGTTTTGTAATAAATATAAATTATTGGTGAAAAAATAGTTTGATTATTTTTTACTTATAAAAATTTGATATTTCTAAATTGGAGTGAACAAGAAAAGAAAATTTCATGTACAAACCACAACATAGTTTATTTTTAAATGCAAATATGTTGCTTAGTATTTTCTGTAAACACTCCTTACTTACTTACTTTTGAAATAGAAAGTAGTTTTTTTGGTTAAAAAAATACCGTGCATTTCTAAAACAATATCAAATATGCACATACAAGTACACATTCCAGATACTTACATCCATGGGTGCACAGGTCCAGTGCATATTCCCATTGAGATAAGCGCATACGATTACTGTGGGCGGGCGGGCCAAGCCACAGGTGGCACATAACATTTTTCAGGCTCGTACGGGCCGGATAAGGGCTTAATTTGGACCTTTCCCACCATTTACGGCTATTGACGGCCGTGGGAAAATTGGTTTAGGGCGTGACTGGATGTCGGTTTTATTTTATTGGCTTTGAGGTTATTTTTGAAAAAGCTCTTGATAAACATACTGTTTGATGTATTCAGCTTTTAACAACACAAATAAGCTGCCATTTAGGATATATTTTTTGTATATGTATCTTTGGACATGTCAAATGTTAGTTATTTCCAGACCAGTTAGAAATCAATTTTATGTACTTATCTTATTTCTTTTAGTTTTTGCTAAAAGTTTACCTTTCACTGGATATACAGTATGAACAATGTGCCATATGACTTAGTTTTTATTATTGTTACGCTTTATGACTGCATTCACAATATATATAGGTAGAATTATAGAAATGTATTCCAGAAACAACGTAACATCGTCAAGAAAACCAAAACTAACCCATCTGAAGACGCTATCATGAATAACTTACCCTGAAAAAGCTGCCAATAATTATTCTTCTATACTTGACAAATTGCTAGAAAAGCCTAACGTGTCGTTGTTTCAATTTGCTACATTCACACCAACGCGTACGGGCCGAAATTTACATACTCACGTGTGGGGCGGGCTTATGCAAATATTTTTTATTCGCATTTACCCCGAAGAGGAAACATTCTGGGTGCGCATTTTAAAAAGATTTACTCTCTTTGTCGGATCATTAAGTACGGAACTAATTTGCTTACCTTTGAACGTGTTAGCTTTTGTTGGGTATAATTAGACCCCGTAACGTGATATGCAGATTTTCCTCGAAATTTTATTGTTGGTTTTTCCTTTGCAGGGTTGACATTTTATAGAACGATTAAAGGTTACAGGGGTAACATAAGGGTAATGTTTAATTGTGATTAGTTAAGACCGGATCAAGCGATTGAAATAATAGTTTCTACAAATAGCAATAGGCTTTTGTTTCAAGCAAAATTACCCGTTTAGCAGTCAATAAAATTTATAATAATTGCATTAGTTTACAGATTTTATTGATTCATTAAGTATATATAAAACTTCATTAAATAAATGAATAATTGCGAGATTTAAAACTCCAAAATCTCTTTTAAAAACATTGTCAAAAAAAGCAATTTTAATCCAGTCTGAAGTATCTAGCCAAAGGAGGGTGTCTCGATATTAAGCATGTGGGAATCGTTGAAATTAAATTTTCTTTGTTTTCCTTCGGAGGTTCTTGGCGTTATTAAATAAATTTCCTTGTGTTTTTTAAGGCAGCCGTATCATTAGATTGAGGGTTTCCGTCAGGAAACTGCGGCGAGGGGAGCTTTACACAAACGTATTGGTAATTACATAAAAAATTGTCTAATATGAAATTTTAAGGTCGATTTGGAATATAATAAGTATTTGTTTTATGAGTTGTTGTAATACAAATAATATATAACTAGTGTAATAAAACGAACACAAAAGAGAGGTTGTCAGCTAAAAAATAATCATCTTTTAGCTGAAAAATGGCGAGTATTTTCATATCGTTTTGTCTAAAGTGGTCCATACCCAATGTTTTCCAAAGCTGTGAATTTCTTACCCACTTATTTCATCGCAAAAACCTCACAGAAACATAACTGCTAAACGCTTACAAACTAATTAACATTACAATTTCTAACCACGTAGCCACAAACAATACTTGAAAACACGTTTCACAAAAGCTAAGTAAGTTCTAAGTAGAGCAACGTTCAGACGCCCACGTCGTCTTTCACCGTTTGAAGTGGCCTCGGCGCTAAGTAGAGCTACCGAGTTTCGTCACCGCTTTGGGTAACTCAACCTAAAATATACATATAACATTACGTGAAATTGGCCGTTTTTTCCACTCTCCACCCTAGCAATTAGGGTTCCTTGTGTATAAATATTGCACGGTACTCATTAATGTGTTTTCGGTGTACTGCTGTACCTACATATTTTTATGGGAGACTTTCTGGATCGTCTTTAAGGACCCTTTCTCATAGGTGATTATGGTAAAGTTACGACATTCATGAAATATAATGATTGTGTCGATAGATTTCTAAAAATATTAAGTTGCGATGGAGGTGTCATTTTAAGTATATAGTAGTAAGTAAGTAAGTAAGTAAGTAATCTAACAAGAATTCAGAAATATTATTACATAAATAAAATAAAATACGAGGATAGTGTTGGGAATCCAGATTTAGACTGTCTCGTATCTAATTATTGCTAATAGGTCTTAATAATTAATTTATTAACTACTCATTATGATGTAAATTATCTAAATTCACTGACTCTTGGTTTAAGCCCTAATCTTTTTTATATTTATTTATATCGTACACTGACGTATGCAATTTGCTTATTTTAGATTTTTATGGTTAAGTCTATTTTAAGTATGGATATTAAATGCATTATTTCAGTTAACTGCTCAATTTAATTAATTATTTACCGTTTATTTTGCATATTGTTTTCGCTTAATGTACAAAGCTTTTCTACCTTCGACTTCTTTTTCAATAAATTAAAAAATTAAACTGGAAAACCTTATCACTAAAATATTAATTGAATCATTTGGTCAATAATATTATGATTTGATTTTAACTTAACTTTTATTCATAATATGGTCATGATTATTATATACAATCTGTCTGCACGAGTGCATCTGAGTTACACTCCAGATCAAGAAATGTTTGGCTTGAGAATTGGTTGTAATTTTCAATTAGGCTACATAAATAAAAAACAAGAATGTTGTGTAAATTCTTCTTTACAATGAATTAAATTTTAAGACTGGATACAATATCATATGCCCGCCGTTTTCAAACATGTGAAGAAAATGATAGCTTTGCGACGTAAAATTTATGTTGCTTCATATTTTCTGTCAAGAAGCTTACCTTGATCTGACGGCGAAGGTATTCGAGGTCGTAGAGGTGTCTGAAATAAACAGAAAAGAGAGTTTATTTAAATTAAAATATTATTGTTAAAAGAGCAAAAATATGTTTTAAATTGCATTTAATTTAACAAGTTCATAAATAAAAATAAATTACAGCCTCTTTGACAAAAGTTGGCGCTAAAAAACTAATTAAAACGAAGAAGAAACTCTCAAAGAATTCATGACAGAAAATATCGGTTCGTCATTTATTAAAATTCATTAACGCCTGACAAAATAAAGTGACTTCAAAATTAAAATATGACGCATTTGAATGATTAAAAAAGGGCCGAGGCTTAAGATTGCATTTCTACAATTAACGCATTAAGAGTTTCGCCAATAAAGAGCAAGCTTTCCCTTAATTAAGTGTCCCTGTTAAAAATTGAGTACAAATTCAAGTAGCAGATTTCTTCCCCTTAGTGGGGTGGATCTAGTGAATGGTCTGTAATATTTTAGTTTGGTTGAAACAAAAACTTCCTTTAGCGAAGTGTGAGGGGATGAGTCGCTCTCACGTAGACACAATAAGCCTTTTAATTCGAATCGTCAAGAATTGGCGGACGTTGGAGACAAAGGGACAACGTTATCATTCAAGGAGGCACTTCTACCTTTTCTTTTGTGACTCGTATACTGGAGGCTGGTGGGCTGAGCGTGGTTTTACATGAGGTGCAAGTTAACAATGTGAGATTTGATCGGTCGTGATTTTAGATGATTTTATTGTTTGTTAGGTTTGGTAAAATATATTAAAATTAGGTAGTGTTTCATAACTGGTAGTATATTTTGTTTTATATCATCAATCGGATGACATGCTAGTGGTGACAGCCATTGGAAAGCCTTAACTTACTGTCATTACAGTAAGTTATAAAAATATATTTAGCATTATATAGAAAAACTTACATCAGTACCAAAATAGAAGAAGGTTTTACACATTTTACAAAATAAGGCCAATTTAAAAGTAATTTAATAGCGTATATATCAACGTATCTTTGCTTTCCTGTGCCTATTCACACCTACAGCATAAACACCTTAGATTTTGTCAAGACTTAAGAGCTACTTCAGTTCTTGAAACGACACTCTTTTAATGCGCCTTTGGGTGTTTAAGAAGAGGAGTTATATAGCAAAACAAATCTTAATAATATCGTTCTTTACGTATTCCTTTTAAATGTACTTGAATTACAAAAGCAAGTTTCCGCTTATACGAGTATGATATTCTCACATTTGCCAACACAGCACATTAAAAACGAAAATTTAAAACAATAATGAACTAAGAAAATATAGCTAAACTTGCGATCTGCACTTTTTTCCAAAACCCGTGGAGAACATTTGAAAGGACGTTTAAAAATAACATTTTTGAAGCGTCACTGTGCGTTGCCCTTAGACCTTAACAAATTCAGTTTAATTAACTCCGATTATTAGTTTATCCCCTTTCAACGACAATGTTCGTAATTTCTGCTAATTCACGATTTGGGAAATTGTAAAAAGGGTGCAAAGGGTTTTTGCTAATGTCATTCAATTCCATTTGAAAATTGAAAATATTGGAGTTAGTTCATGGCTTATATTCGGTATTCCGGATGGTACTGAAATTTTAATAATGGAATTTCATATCAACATAAAAGAAATGTGAGAGGAATTCGTAATTAATATATCTTTCATGTAAGGTTAATCAGAAAACATTTTTTTGCAGAATATGTTCAAGGCTAGATCTACAGCATATTAAAACGTTCTAACTGTATGCAAATGTTAAATGAGAATAATTTATGATAGACAAAAAATATTAATAGTTGAAATATCATTATATAGATATTATTATATATTATTATATAGATAGATTAATTCAATATAACCAAATGGTTTCGCACACTGTAATACTTCTTTGAACCTCGCGTGTTTTAATGAAACCGAAGGTAAATGCCACCGTAAAATTACCCTTCTTCATGAATTTGCTTAATTAATGCCTACTATGTTAGGGAAAATTTTTAAAAATGATATAACGTAGGTAATTGTAGAATTTTTACTGACTTATCAATGTTAATAAAATCTAGCTCGTATACCTGTAACCTTGTTTTGATGTAAACAAATCACTGCTTATACTTCGTTACAAAGCGATACCAATCTATTAAAAAATATTGCTAAACTGTAGCTTATGTACTCTAATGAGAGTTTTGTTCCTAATTTCGTATCATTTCAACTAGATGTCTTTTCGAAGCATCTCCTAAATTGCTTGTTTTATTTTCCTCAAAAACATTTTCAGATGATGAAAAATATAACATCAATTTTGTCCTTATTAAACGACCATTAAATCACGCTAATTGCGTTTTCTTTTGTTTTTTATTTGGCGGCCATATTTTTGTTTGTCGGCAGCCAGCTTTTCAATGGAATTCCTTTATTCCGGAAATACAAACAGTCTGTTTACTACCAGTGGTGGTGACAAAGGGATATTTAAAAATTATACTCGCAATAAATTAGAAAATGTTTCATAGTTAAAGGGGTATTTTGTGTATAAATTCTTGAGACAAAATGTTTTACAAAATAATGTTATCCATGGCATTTTTTAAACATTATTTTATACTTGAAATAAAACATGGTATTGAAACTTAGAGAACTAACGTTTATTTACTGCTTTGTACTCTGATTTCATTATATTTAGCTGAGTATATTTAAATAGAGGTAACGATATTGCGGTTTCCTGCGACATTGAGAATTATGTTTTTGCGAAAGTTTTAGTTTGATCATCTTGGGAAAATAGTAATTTTTCACTATTCAATAAAGCATGGCTAATTTAGCTTTTTTATATTAACTATCTCATCAAGTTAATCCAGTCTTACTATATAAGGCCTTTGATGGCGCAGCGCGTACGTCCGGTTCATTGTGCTCGCCACAGCGCGGACACCCCATGTCCATCTTCTTAATTGTTTTCTTTCAGAGCACTCCGACCACAATAGATAATGACGTGTTACGCCGCTTTGATGTCGTACTCACTCGTGTATATCGTGACGCAGTAACGTCACTTTGAAAACCCTTAGGAAAGTGAACAGCTCTTTGAATTGCCTTTCACCAAATTTTTGTTAATTCAAAAAGCACAACTTCAATAGTCTGCTGTTAGAAACTTAATTTCAAAAGAAAACTTTTAAACTCAAAGTACAGGTAGCACAAATGACCTTACAAAACTCAGTTGCGCTCTCTGAAGTCCAGAAAGTCCTGTTTCGTCAGATTTATCCCGTCACGCAGAACTGCGGACACGTGACATTCTCCAACGTTCGGCTCAAAACAAAACACGAATTACGAGTTGCTCGTTTGTGTGCGAGAGTTCCGCTCGTGGCAGCTTGGTGTGCGTGCGCCTGAATTAGACGCAAAACTTTCAAAGTTTTCCCAAATTTGTGCCCCCCGCTCCCCCACGGGGCGATCGATAGCGGGCGCCACCGCGCGGGCGGGACCGACATCTCCGTGAAAATACCGGACAACACTTCCTACGTACTCGTGACGTGATACGCTGGAATTAATTTACAGGATTTGCACCGTGCATGAATATTTGCTGCTGTTTTACCGTTGATTCTGATGTTACAGAATGTGTTTATTAAGCTTTGATCGCTGCAAAACTGTACGGAATGACAGTGAGAACAATTATAACGAAGTGCAGTTGAAATGGTTGCATATTGTAACTTCTGTCGTTTGAATGTTGTTGATAATAGAAACTTTATTTTGTCACACTTTGAATATAAACAAAATTAGGTAATAAATGCTATTAGCAAGTTTTTTGATTTCACGAGTAACCTTATTCAAGAAATGTGCCAAGTTTTCGTCTGTAATATTGGAATTTCGATAAGGAGTTTCGCGTGACCCGTACCAGCTGTCAACTAGCAAAACGGAAGCGACAACTGAAAATTGTTTGCTGGATGGCATTGTTGGTCATTAATTGAGGGTTCGATGATGTGCGTGCTCGAGCAGCTCGCGCGGTGCGCGGCCTTCTCTAGGGACCGCGCGGTGACAAGACCCTTCCTTCCCACTTAAGCCGGACTGGCCCGAGGTGGGAAAAACTACAGCCCGGCACAACTTAACCAACGGGAATTTTCTTGAGTGCTTGTTAATGTTTTATGGGTGGAACTTTTTCAAAGTAGTGCGTAGATTGACGTGCTAAGTGTACTTTAATAATTTAACGCGTTTTCCCTCAGGTCTCGATAGCCAATACGTTTTTTATTGGCAATAACGTCGATCACTCAGTGGTCAGACGTATCATGACTAATTTCGAATTAAAATAAAATTCCAATAATGGAATCGGCTATAAAAAGCGTCTCGCTGGGAAAGTTTTTTGATTTATCACAATTAAATTTGAAATATTGACAATATTAAGGGAAATGGTCGGCAGTCGACAAATCATATGAAAGCGCCCCGGAAAAAGGAAGCAGTGGCCCGTTGCTCAGGGACTTTATTTGGAAATGGAAAAATCTAAAAAATAACCGAACAGTGTGGGGTTTGGGCGAGTGATTTATTTGAGAGGTTAGTGCGCGGTAGGTATTCGATTATCGGGATGATATTTCTCGATATGAAAGTGTTGCTGGAACCCTGGACAATATGACCCAGGGAAGATTTATTGGCAATTCAACATGTCATCCGCTACCATTACGATTATTTCATTATATTGCTGGCGCCGTAAAAATTGTTAGCGTTTTATTTTATGGTTCTGGAGAGAGAAATTTTTATTTCTATATTTTATTGCGTTGTAAAATTGGACTTTAGTTTGGTAGTTGTACCTGATCTGTATCTGATCTAAATGGAGTCTTATTTGAATCATTGTATTTAAATTTCATTAAATCGTTTTTTTTGTAATTATAAAAAATATACTTAAGCAGAGTGAAACTACCTACTACAGTCCTATGTTGAGACCATTATTTATAAATAGAGTTTTTTATTTATTTAAATTACCACTTAGATAAATAAACCTGTGCTTCTCATATCTTCCAGAAGGTTAGTTTCTGAAGTTTTACAATTCATTATATTAAATAAATGCCTTTTTAACCGTATTTTATCGCGTTTAATTTATACTGTTAGGTACATTTTAACTCGACGTTTTGGTAGCTTTACACAGACTACGGTACCTGCAGTTATTAAATACTAAAATCAAATAAATAACTAATTATTAAAATCTAGTTAAAAATGTTTTATTGAATTCCAGAAGGTTCTTATGTCTTATCTATTAAGCAGTCATATTCTAATTTTAATGTTAAATTGTGCCTCTAATAATGTAATGTTTTAGAATTATATATTTTAACTAAACGTTCCTATAATGTATTATTATTGTAAAATATATCCTTTAAAGTTGTATAACTAAAATTCAACATCCAAATATAAATATCTGACTCACAGTTTCATATTTCTAATCCTTTAAGTAACCCGGTCGTATTTTATAGCACCGTTGATAAAAGTATTGGATTAGAGTATTTCGTGATTTGTGCGTCTCGCCCAGTCGCAGACGTGGAGGGTCGGGGTTCCGATCCCGTGTCGATTACACGTGCTGACCTTACGCAAACTGTTGCAGGAAAAAACTGGAAGGTCAGTAAATCTTGGTGAAATACTAGGGAATTATGGGATTCAAAAGGTGACGAAATAGAGTTTTATTTATTGTTTTTGACAACAACGTATGTTTTAAGGTTATGAAACGCGTTGACTTATCGGATTTGGTAATTTTTTGAGCTTTGAAGCTAACATTATGAATAATGATGAATGTTAAAATTATAGTAGTTATTACAAGTTAAAAATAACACACATGGGGCCAAAAAAATGCAAAACATGTGCATTTTCTACAAAAATATTCTCTGCCGAGTATTCTCTCTCTGAAGTATTTAATGCCCATTCCAATCATATAACAATAGTCCCACTAAAAATAAAAACTGCCCTTTAACCAAACAAAACTTCTTATTCCAATCCCAATTAACAAGAGGAACCAATTCACAACATAGGTTCATATTACTTTCGAGATGAAGCGAGGATACAGCGCAATAAAAATAACGATGAACAATATTTGCCGAGATTTTCACGGCGCTGTACGTCCTCGCAGGCAGAGGTCCCGGATTATTGAATAACTGGATGAATCACGGCGCTCGACACGCATCGCTGCTGTCCCCATACGTTGTGTTCTGTGAGGATTAGGGCGGTTCTGGGGTTGGCCCTGGTTCGTATCCTATATATAGCATGTCATTTTATAATATTCATTCGTCCGAAAGAATACATTTCATAAATCACTTATCATTCAGGTATCTACCATCTTCTTGGATGAAAGAAATATATTTATCATATATTTTTAATAAAACAGGCGTCTTTTTTTTCTACGGTATATATCCGTGAAATAAACGATATTGCGTGTGAGTAATAAATTGAAAAATAACATTTTAAGATATTGCTAAAAGCTTTTAGAATTGTTTTAAGAATTAATAATGAGAACACATTTTAATGAAAATACGCTTTAAAACGTCACGTGTTCTCTCATTAATTTAAAATTAAGAAGCACAGGATTTTTAAAATGTATCTTTGCTCTATTACGGAATAACCCTAAACATTACCGAAGTTGTTGATCCCCGCGCGGGACGAGACGGATTTTATCTTTTTACCGACTAATGCCATCGGCGACGTGTGTCCGAACACTTTTGTCATGATTATGAGCTTACGTCGTTCTACTTCCACCATGGTTATGCTTCAGTGCTGCTTGTTTAAGTGAAATCAATAATACTATGTTATTTGTATCTTGCTGTCTCTTTTTTTGTACTTATCGAGTGCTTTAAAATAAAAAAAATAATTCAATATTTATTTATGTAACCAATGCTTTAAACAAAATCACAGTAGTTTCAAATCGTAGACCTACTATCAATTTGTTTTATGACCAAGCTGTGTTATCTTAACTAAAAGCAAATTTGAATTTTGAATCCTACTATGAATCAACATATTTACCTAGAATATGTTCAAACCAAGCTTCACAATACGAAATCAGCGCTTTTCATTTCGATGTCATGGCGACTTATCACCATGGAAACCGCTGAAACTTACTCTGAAACGAACGTATCACCCGTGAATTTGTAAAGAGTCGACGTGCATCGCATGCACAGTCCCGGCTTTATCTCGAGTTCTTGCTGGCGAAGTTTCGATGTACGCATACCTGTGTGGAAGCAAGGCTTTGATAGTCCAACTGGAAGTCATTATTGTACAAATTTCCTTAAGTTTTCACGATTAATTATATTAAATAACACACTTTTAAGCTGGATTTTATCAAGTTTTTGTATTTTTATATAATACCAGCACTTAGGTATTGTAAAATATTTTTTTTAAATAAGACGAGATACAAATTTGTTTCAAAACCTTTGAAGTAATTTTAATTCGTATAATTTAAGATAATATAGACTAAAAAGTAATTTTATGTTCACTTAAAATACCTCCTTTTGTTCTTAAACCAGAATGAGTATGAAACATTTCCGTCATACGTGCCATCCCATCAGTTGTCTAGCTAGCGGAGACATGCTATTGTTACGAGTGCAAAAGGCGTCAATGTCACCTTTATAAGCTGATAAATCCGGAAAATCCATTGTATTTAAGAATCGTTTTACGCATCTCGAAGCCAGAGTTGTAGTTACATAACATTCACGAAGTACATTCCCATTAACAGTGACTATAAGTAATGTGTAGCCGGATTTAAACCTGCTTATTATTTAATTACCCTGAGGGGCCGTGTGCGAGTCGCAAGTTGCAACAACTCCTCCAGCGAGGCCACTCGACAGCCGTCGCCAGAGTTAGCCCACATGGCGAGACGTCCTGATTAATTAGGCATACCTTCTCCTAAGCCCATGTCTACGCTTTGTCTCCGCACAACTTTTCCAACGAAAATAAATTCAAGCAAAAACTAATTATTCACTTTCAATGGCCACCCCTCAATACGCACCTAAATTCAAATGGACACAAAAACAGGATGGCGAAATAATTTGAATACCTAACGAATCGAAGGGTAACGCACGGTCGGGCCATTCTTTAACTTACTCTCCCATGGATAAAGAGCTAAACTTGTTTTTAAGGGATGACCGATCGTGAAAATTTATGTATCGCGAACAGCGCCGCCGGCCGTACGTCGCAAAAAGAGGTTTCCGCAGGGTAGATACAGGAAGACGGCAGATGGAACGAAGAATTATGCTCCCCGCAGGCTGATGAGTCGAATGCGATTGTAAACTTTTCGACGCTATGCAAATCGGACAAGCGGGACGATATACGCCGGACCGGAATCCGTACCGATACGACACTTTTATTTGCTGATCTGAATTGGTATATCGAATGCAAGCCTTACAGGGGGTGTTCATTGTTTGGAGGGGTTTACATTTTTTGTTAACCGTATCAACTTCTAGATTTATAAAGCCATCTGTGCCATCGCTGAACTATATGTTATCGTAGTCCGTAATATTCAAATTGATTCATTGAGATACGATTGACGGATGAACGGTTTCGGTTATGATAATATCACTTTTGATTATTCGAATGGTTATTAGAATTCTGTTTAGATAGTGCTAGTAATGTTTTATAGAAATACAAATGAGTTTTGGAGGTAGCCAGCGACCCGTGCCGCATGTGAGACGAATAAAGGGGCCGGCATTAGAATAATTTGCTCGGCCAACGAACACAATTCTTCACATGGAGAGGCCTTAAATTTCACTATTTTACATACTGGGGATTATCATATCGCGCGGGTGTGAGCCCCTGGGCAGGACGGCCGCCCTCACTTTTTGTTATCCGCACCCGACCTCTATCGGACCTCGCTACGATATATTTAGTTGTTACTTTTTGTTATACTGCACGTGAGCTAAATCTCAATCATTGGGGATTTCTATTTGCCTTGGAGTAAAATAGTATTTTTGCTCAGAACTTTTCTTCAATACATTGTGTCATCACAAATATTAGCTTTTGTATAAACTAATTTATAAGCTACGTGGATAAATATAGCGTAATATGAATCACTAAGTGGCAGACCCCATTTAACCTGAATCTGAGGTTCGCCGCAGTATTATCACGGAGCTTCCAGACGAAGCCCCTCAGCCCACGGGATCACAAGAGGGCTGATCGAAGGTGGGCAAATTAGCCCAACTCTAAAACCTCAATTAAGTCTCGCCTAGCTTTCACAACGGCCGCATCCAATTATCGCGGTACAACCTTTGTTTCGATTCGAACCGAGGATGCTACGAGAATGGAGTTTCACCGCTTGTCTATTATTTTCGAATTTCAATACAACAATGAATTTGTTTTCAATACAGATCGAAGTTAAACAAACGAAAGTTAATAAAGTTTTTGGGGGTATTAGTAAATTCGTAATATTCGAACAGAATTTCTCTGCAAAATCACTCATCATTCTTTCTCAATCAGTCACCCTTTATTATACAGGATGATCTAGTAATTAGAGTCATAAAGAGGCCGTCGTCCTGGCTATGACGGATGGCGGCGCAGAAGTGACATACTCATCGACAAATTAACGACGAGAGTGCCAAAATATGTAGTAATGACAATCTTGAATTAAATTAATTTTAACAATGGAACCCGAATTTGACGTTGCTAATTGGGAAAATCTTTTGCTATTTTGCAGGAGTCATATAAAATTTGATAGATAGGAGAAATAGAAAAGATTACTGAGCAACGATATTCAAAAATAATGTCTTTATTATTTATATGTGAAATTTCATGTTATTAATTACAATTTTTCTACTTCATACACTGTATCTACATAAAGTCAAATTATCTCATTACTTAGAGTGCCTCTTCGGCGAAACAAATGCACAGTATACGTGGTAATGATTTGTTTCAAGAAACATAACAAATGAACGTTACCAGTGTTGTATATACTGCTATCTTGTATTTTTGCTATATTGTACTCTGAACTTGAATTCACTATTATAATATAAGTTTATTAGTAAATAGTAAATTGAAATATATTTTTGTTTAGATTAAGTTTAAAGCTAGCGTGAAGTTTTATATTACTTTAAAGTAAGCATTCATATATGATACCTATTTGTAATATTTGAACGACGGAGATCTTAATGTTATACTTTCGCCAGGTTTTTATTAAATAAATATACCTAATTGTTATGCAAAATTATCAAAAGTTTTGTTTCTAAACTACAATAACAAAGAACCATGTTTACGTTAGTGTTCTTAAATTGCTCGTAATTAATTTCACATTTCGCCCTTACGGTGTTGCCTGCTTCTAAATTTTCCCCATAAATTGGGAAATTTATTGCACACCTTGCACATAGCAACGTGATGGTTCACTTTCCCGCCAATGATTTATTGTCTTCCGAAACAATTTTAATTGCTACCCAGTGACATGATGTAAACAACTATTCGATTAAGTTAATTCCATTATTTGAAGCAATTTGTTTAAGAGCAGCGTTAAGATCACGGTTTTCTGGTAATTAGGAAAGATTTTAGGGATATTAATCTTGGAGAGCTGTAGGCGAGTGTTCATGGCTGTACAGTTATTATTTCGTTAAGATTAAAGATAGGCAATTGGGTAGTTGACAGCATTCATATATGTAAAATGTTGATATTTGTTTTTAAAAACACGCCTAACTTTATCTTAAATATGCTTGAACAATAAAAAAGCAGATATTGTATAACAAGAGAACCAACTGATTGGCAATAACAAAAATACAACATTTTTTTTCTTCAAAATATAAAAATATATTATTCACTAACACATCGGGCATATTAAAAATAATAACTTTTTCTATACCTATATATGGTTAACGCTAAATCTTTTTGGTTTCTAATAATATTGTTCGTACTCCCACACATGCAGAGCGTACGTTACTAGGTTGTGACGTCTCAACGCAAAGTCTTTATAAAGCGTTTTTTGCCGAACATATCAATGTAACCTGTTTAAACTATTGATTGTACACTTATTGTTCTTTGGGAAAGTTTTTTGCATTATTATCTTACTTGACAAATATGAAATGAAAGATTTTTAGTAAACATCCTAATCGAATTTATTCACATTTACATTACGGAATCCGTTCATAAAACTAAAGTTTTAGAATAAATAATAAGATTTTAGTTATTATTACTTTGAATCATCAAGAAAATATAACAAATACGCACAGTTTTAATAAGCATGTATATATTTTTTTAACTTTAAATCACTTTAAAGTACGGAGAGTTATTTATTTGAAAAGCTATATATATCTATTGCGTACCATTACGTTAGATTCATAGTCCTATCTACACATCTATAATTTTACCATTAACCATCACAAACCGCCTTTCTGCATTCAAAATCCCATACACCATGAGCATATGAGCATCATTAATTTGTATAGCGAACTTTCCTGAGGCTATAAGATGTGCCTCGAAGCATGAAATAAGGCTTCGCAGGACTTGTGAGTACGTGGACTGTGTGAAGTCAGGAGATACGTTGATTCGCCTTTGCAAGCTTCAAGTTAGACAAAAAGGAGCTAAATTATAATTAAAGATTAAAAACTGTGGTTACGATGTTGAATTTTATTTAATGTTCGACGGATCATTGCTATTGCAGTTATATTAGATTAAACCCATGTTATATTATCTTGGCTTCCTCAAGTTAACACAAAATAGCTATACCTATAAAAATAAAATAAATGAAATCCCCACACAAAAACACTAACAGTATCGCCCCATGTAAGCAGATTTTGTATCACGGATGCCATACAGCGAACTGTGGGATAACCCAGAATAAACATACATTTATAAAATGTCAACAACGACGACCCGGTTACGAAAATCTGTGTTCATCACTCAATTGAGTGCCCTGACCAGGAATCGAATCTGGGACCTACTCCATATTTGGACTGAAGCTATTCGGCCGAAATAAAGTATAATTTAGGTAAACGTCCTAATTACAAATCAATAAACTTTGCAAGGAATATAATAACTTGGCTTACGTAAAATTCCTTTGTAGTTTTGGTTTATTCATAGAAGTAATATTGTTTTTATGAAGTCTACAAATAACTCCATGTTCCTACGTACGCAAAGAACACATTTCACTCTTGTTAAAGAAAAATCGAAAAGAAAGCTGCTAAAATAATTCTTTATCTTGCCAAGCCTACATATGTAGTATTCACTTACGAAGGAGACAAAGAATGAAGCAATCCGGACGATTGAGCGCGTCCGTAACTTCCCGACCATTTAGCACAAGGCTGTACAACAAAAGGCTTTGCCGCGCGAAATAACACAACTATCGACGTTAGTTCCGATTTAGATGGAATCGAATTGTTTGTAGGTAAGGATGGAATTGCTATAGGCGTCTACGTACTCTGTAGATCTAGAATTGTCTGGCTGAAATTGGTTTTAATATTTGATAGATCTATTCGTTTTTCTGTAAGTTAATCAGTAGTAATTGACAACTTAGTCAATTCTAATAAAGAACACAAAAATAAATTTGAAATGTAGATCAAATTAGTTTACAAAAGTAGCTGAACTTCATTATTTCACGTAAAAAACAACTCTCATCTAAATTAGCAGTAATTATAGTTAAATCTGATTTTTAACGTATCTGAATACAAGTTTATCAAAGATATGTCCAATTCAATAGATGAAACCAACCCACCAACAGAAAGAAGATAATTAACTACGATATCCTTCAACTGGCCGAAATCCTTCCGCTTCCTTTATGAATAACTTCAAAAATTTTAATATCTTCGGAGAATCAGCCTGTTTGCTATATTCTGAGTATAATAATTACGTCTTTCCCATTTGCTTGCCTAAGGATTGAAGGGTGAGAGCAGATTCCGGGGGTTGTTGCGAGTCAATAAATAATAATATACCAAGTAAATGCCCATCGGGTGACCGGCCTTTCGGTGTGACTCCCAGTTCGAAAGCGTAGCGTTTTATGAGGTATTGTTATATACACTACGAATATTTGTGGCGCTGGTGCCACATACCAGGTGAATTTTTACCGTACGGAAAATAGATCACAACACAGAGAACACGGAAAATGGCTCAGAACACAATTTTGAGTACTTTTGCCAAAGTCATCATAGCGAAAACTAAAAAAATCAACTCTTCATACGAAATTGGAAGCTTACGGACCCCGTCAGGATTTGTGTGAAAAGTTGATTTTCTTTTCAAAGCCACGATAAGGTGTTTTTGGAAAAGATGCTTTCACTCAGAATTGTGGGCTGACCCCAGGTGGCGGTTTTCCGATTGGTTGCAAAATGCAAAATTTTTCGTTTGTGTTCTTGTCGTGTCGTATATTGCGGGTTCGAATCGTGTAGTAAACCTTTTGACAAGTAAAATCAGGAGACCAAGAACAAGATTTTTGAGGTCTGCGCCTGGAGTAACTATTAACTATCTTCCTTTGTTTTACTTTAATCAAAGATTATGTCTAATTTATAGAAGGTTAATTTTATTTACACGTTCAAAAGAAAATTTTTATTGATTTCTGGACTGGGAATAACCCTTAAGTTCGAATACTAATTATTTAGGATCTATTTTGTTAGGACACACGGGCCCCTGCCTGTATGTTTGGGTCAACTGACGTCCGCATCTGACATTTTCGCTTTCACTAACAATCAGCTTGGAATATTTTCTAGCTGATTTAGAAGGACTGTTTAATTAAAATGGACTGTGATTTTGAATTGATTTGTAAATTATTCTTAAGTCAAGATTTCGGGAAAGGTTGTATTTTTTCAAACGATTGACTTAACTGAGATGTCTCTGTGGAAATTCCATGGCAATTATTATTAGCATGCTTGAAAGCCTTTTATTTTAGCTTTTTGTTTAGCCTCATGGATTCCACCAAATATTGTCTGTTTCATAAATTAAAAGGTAAGGTATATTCAAGTTATTAAGACAGCAAAACAAAAAAATACCATATTTTATAGGTATTCAAAACAGGCACCTAACTCGCACTTACTTACAATAATAAAACAATTGAACGTCGATAGCAAATACAACAATTTAATTCGAAACCTACATCAGTAAGGAACTGAGAAATGAATCGTAAAGAATTGTCTATACAGGCCAACTTTTCCCATGGAAGACATAAATCGGGTTCGGGAGCAGATCACGTAACGGTTAAGAGTTCACAAAACTGTGCCATAAATCCGACGCGCTGAGGTGCGCGGGAGAGTTACGGCGCCGGACCTAGATAAATATTGGAAGGAATCTAATTGAATCTTTTGAATATAAACGGTCTTTTTCCGGGGTTTTTTTTTGACCCGTAATTATTATTATTAAAGACAAAGAGATATTGAAATTGAGTACCTAAATGAACTCATTATTAGATAATTGTTTTGTAAATGCATACTGGGGATATCTATTATAGATGTAGCGGCTGAGTATAAAAACTAAAAAAAAAACTATTTGAAAGAAACGTGAAAGAAATAATTTTATTCACAATGAGTTAAAAAAACCCAGACTATTCCAATACTTGAGACTATAATGGAACTAACATTGGTAATATAATCTCGATATCTCAATACTGCTACTCAACAAAATATAACATAACCCCGACAAAATATTCAACCAAGAAATGATCCTTTTTCAAAACTTCAAGACGACCATAACGACATTTACAATACTTTTATCCTCATACATGCAAGATACCAAAACTTTGGACCTTAGCAGTATCAAATTTGCATAGTCTATGGTTTCATGACTTTGTGGCTCTATAGATTTTGCACCAAGGAGCTATTAAAAAGATAGCACTTACTTCGAATACTGCCGAAGGGCGCAGTGAATTGTGGATGGAGAACTCAAGGAAATATATTTATTTAGGAAATCGGTTTTTATATTTACAACTAGGTGCGTTCTGTGTATAAACGTCGTAGACAATCAGGAGATAGAATAGCTTGGGAAAAAACAGGAATAAAAGAAAACTAGGAATGGTAGCATAAAGAGTCCTTATGACGACAAAAGCAAGTAATTTTTGAAATTTATATGAACTTACTAATATTACGCCTAAAGAAAACAATGAGACAAACAAGTAAAAACAATTACAAACAACGGGATAAAAAAAGTTATAGAAAACAATATTCAAATGGTTTAATTAAACGAACTTTTATTACAGATAATTTCGAAGCTAATAACTCACACATAACTCACAGATGAAGGAATAATAAAAATTTGGTTTTAACATAGGCTCATTCAAAAATCCTTTTTAAATACTAAATGACCTGCTACAACGTAAGATAGAGATCTATCGCTGCCATCCTCCGCGAGCGCTAGAGCGAGAAACGAGCGAATAACTCCCGACAGGTGGCGCTGTGGTTTGTCTCGCCGGAGACGTAAATGTCGGCTAATTCATGCAAATTACTGTCGTTTCTTTTGCGGGTTTTAGACGATACTGGCTGGTTAAGGATGTAATATAAGCTGTCTTATATTATGAAACAAAAGAAAATATTGTACAAAAAACTAAAATTTCAACTATAATTATAATGGAGATAAGTTACAGATACGGTTACCGAAACACAAAACTGTTTTATATAAGTACATGTATTTCATATGTATAAGAGAGACAAGTATAGCTCTGAAGTTTTTTTTTGTAAAAATAGTGAATAAACCTCTTGGAAGGACGTGAAGAGTTTGAGATAGTCAATATAACTAACTAGTTACCTCACTAACGTCTTTAAATAGTCTTTGATTAGAAATCCTTAGTTTATGCTTACAAAAGCCAACCAGTTCGTCTCAAGTCAACCACGAAAACAAAACAACCAATGCCAAAGCAAAACCGATTTCCAAAAACAATCGAGCAAATCAGAACGCACAATGTTCTTAATGAAACCCTATTAATATCCCTTTAGCCAAACCACAATATCTTCATAGAACATCTACGCACGAAAACCGTAGGAATACGGACCTGCGTCTTGGGTCCAACGTGCTATATTTAGAAGGTCGAAGGCAATCTAAGATGTATTCAGGATTGAGAGACGGAGGACACGACTAGGGCTCACGTAGGTTTTAGTTTCCCAGGGGGTAACGTTGAGATGTGGGAAGATTTCGATGTGGTATTCAGGAGGTAGACCTATTACTATAATTCTAAAATTATAAAGATTTTCCTTCATATTTGTTGTTGATAGTCAAGCATTAATATTTAAATATAGTTCTTAAATATCTCACTCAGTACATACTGCTCCGGTAAATTCAGTAATTGGCTGGTCCAACTTGCAGTTTATAAATTAATGTTGAGTTTTGTTTGCAATACACAAACTTTTACTTGCGTGTGGTACTTTTTACCAAGCAGTAACTTTTGATAAAAATTTGTAAGCAACAGCTAGTAGATACCACATCCACACAAGTCACCTTCCTTGGGACGACGCACTGCCCTCGCTCATTATTTACAAAGGGCCGATGGGCTGAAGTGTGTGACAAGCAGCACGTACATCGCTAACGAGATGCTTTGTGACCATCTCCAGATCGAGTGTGGTCAACAGTTGTTCATTCTTTTTAATGGACACAATCATATTTGGCGCGAAAGGGTCGCGTGCCCTTTTGTGCAAAGTTGGACTTTTAAAGCCGAGATGTAGACATGCGAGCCTCACATGCAATGGTACTTTCGAAGAATTGCAGAGGCGCCTAAGCGGTTGAACGGTTCGTTAAACTGCTATTTCTGTGCTTGTAGTTTATTTTTATTGTCGACAATGTTTCTAGAAAAATGTTATATATTTTCTTAAATTTTCACGATCCATAATTTAAATAAAACACTTTTTACCGGATATTATCGCGTATATTTTAGTTAATTTTAAAATTATTTCGACGTTTCGGCATCTTTGCAGTTGCCGTGGTCACGATAGATAAAATGTTATTTGAATTGCATGACTGCGTATTTAAGAATAATATTTTAACCATCAATGAGACTTATTAATAAAGTATTAATGCTGTTATTGGTCCATACATTCTATTTTCCAAACAAAATTCTTTACATGTGATCTTTGAATGCAAATAAACAATAACATTCAGCAGACATTTCTTAGCCATTCTATTCCGATTTGATTTCACAATAGCTCATTTGTTATAACCTGATAGCGCAACGTTATTACTGCAAAACAAATTGAGTCGAGACTTCGCCACCTCAGACTAATGTAATTCCACAGTGAGCGCACCCAAGAATAGATATTTAGAGTGGATTGTTTTCGACAGACCGTAATGAAACGGTGATGCCGAGCCCAAATCAGTTTCGGAGGCGATCGCGCCGCAGGGGAGGGAACTACATTGTAATAAGACGTGGAATAACCTAAAATAAACCGGAGTACAAAGATGGACACGGGGGCGCGAAGCGGGTCGGTGAGGCCCCTGCTTAATTTGCCTACCGTAATTACTGTCCTCTCGGGTTAGGGAGACCCCGGGCCCGGCGTCGGCGTCTTGCGAGCTATATTGCGTTCTGCGGGCGGAGCATGTGTGCTCAGCAAATACTACTACCCTAGTCGTTAAGTATGAATACGGGTGTGGACAAAATGTATTAGTTTAGGCCGAGATTTCGACCGTGTTTGCTCGCCGATGATAGATTTATAGTAATTATGTTATTAACGTTATGGGTTAAGGGTTTTACGAGACTTAAGTAATGAAAGCTCTAACTTAATACGAAAATTTATTATATTTTGTGCACGTGGTGCGCAAATACAAGTCCGGAAAATTAAGGAATTCTAGTAAACTGGACTAAAGTAACGACATCGTCGTTCCTTTGTTTGTATTGTTATGAATGTTTATTCGAAGGAACAATCTTTTATTTCATATTTTACATTATTTCAAGTAGATACTTAAATGCTTACTTATCTTCGAAGTCCTTTAAAGTTTCGCTTCTTTGTTACCTAACGAGTAAAAATGTAAAAACTTTGTCGAACTCATAATGATGAGGACACAGTTTTTGTTTTGGCACAAACTTCAATTGAATAATACATTTGTGCCGATGGAGACCATAAGAACGTATAAAAGTTTGAAACTGTATAGGGAATGCAGGTATGCAGCAAACTTTCTTTATTAGCCAAAAGTTATTATTAGCCAAAAGTTATTTACTTTAAACTTAAGAATTATTTTATCAGACATTTAAAATCTCAACGGGTTAAGATCACAGGGTAAGGTGCTTTTTAAATTATTTAAAAATCATGATGCAATTAGAAGTTCGAATATTCATGGAAATTAAAATAATTGCATTTCTAAAACATAATTAACACTTTTACGACGGTGGTTACTAGGGATGATCCCGTAATAACCTTGTTAACCCTGGCACACCGACTGACTCGACTAGCCTTTTAACGGTCGTGTACATGGGTATTAATCCGAAAGCTATCAACTTTTGTCTATTTCCCACTCGTGTTAAGCCACATCCTTTGTTTCAGCTGGCTCAACGGGTCCACTCTGGAGACCCGCGCCTTTTAGTGTGAGGTTTTCGCTCGCCTTAACGAAGGGAAGCAGAGCAAAGGTCGTCATTAGGGCAAGCGTGGCGTAAACAAGCTCCGAGCGTCCACTAATGGCCAATTCGAGCGCCTTCTCGAGGTGACCCCAGGTTCTTGCCGGGCCGGACCCGTTAATAGGCTTATAATTGCGATTTTGATGAAACAGTACTGGATTAGTTTAGTGTTTACGCCTTAGTAAACTATGTTTTGTAGTGAGTATGAAGTTAGGTAGGTGTTAAGGCGTCTTGAAATCAATCTTTCGTAGCGGTGGCATGACCGCAACGTGACGCGCGACACGTGTTTCTGTGGCGCTCGCGCTCTTGTTCGGATGTAAAATTTAATTTCCGTTACGCGGGAATCTGTCGCTGGGGAAAGGGGTGGGGGGAACCGCGAAGAAATATGCCCCGCTGTAAACTTTGTCAATTTGTTTGTGGAGTGAAATTAACTCGATCCAATCTGCGCGACCTGCGTGCAGAAACCGCGACTCCACCGTGTTTCCGTTACGGTTCCGACTGACACAGGAAAAGGCATCGGATGCTTACTTACCTTCTTATTAGAAATAGCAAATAAGTAGACATACAAAAATTTATAAAAATATCGTAAATACTAATTAGAAGTTACATGATATCTTTTCTACTTTATTCAAAAAACATTCACAATGTCTCTATGATTAGAAGTGCTTGATATGTTCTTTCCTAATTCGTATTTGTCAAAATTTTGTTCAAAGATCTTCTTTTTTAGTGCGTTGTTAAGCTAAAAACTTGTTAGAAAAATATTAAAAGACAATCACTACGTTTGCAACGTGTCGTTCAGAAATAATGGTGATTAAGTAAATGGTGGAGCCGTTACAAAGATAATTTATATCTAAACTGAAACATTAACGAGATTTTAGATCTTAAAAAAAAATCGTAACATTTTACAAAAGTATTTTAATGACATATCCTTACTAATACAATTTTACGGCATCCAAATTAACTCTCCAAATTACAGAGCCAAAAGCAAAAACGCGTAAATATTGTTATCCATATCGCAGGGTGATTCTCCGGAGAGTGTATTATTAAAATATATTGTGCACACACCTTCATTTTCGCATCCTCCACCGCCAAAGTAGGAGCAAATAAATTAGTTATGCCCAATATTTTCTCCCTAAATGTTGTTCGAACTCGAATGTACCACACACTCGGAAATTGAGGGGCATATTTATCTGATGAAGCAGTATCTAAGAATCAACCCCCGCGAACGTTTTCACATTTCTTATTATAAGGTGCAGAAACTCGGTGCCGCGGCCATTTGCATACAGACGCTTCGTTCACAGATGACGCCTTATAATTACGTTCGAGAACTTTCTGACACACGTTTTAGGTAAATAAGCTGCAGAATTTCTCGTCGTAGATATATTTTTCGATGTTAAACTAGTCTGTCTCAAAGGCTTGTTAATGAGGCAGCACGCACGGCGTATTGAACGCAAATGTTGACTTACAAATTAATAAATGCAGATTTACTTTTGAGTGAAGCAAACTTCAGGGAATCTTTAATTACTCTGCGTAAATAAACAAAGGCGTGTTTAATCAAGGAATGTATCTTTGCGACTAAATGAAAGCAGAAGAAAGTCTAAGAACTAGAGAAAGGTTTCAATGTTTGTTATTCGAAGGGGATGAGTAAAAGCTCGCTTTCTTGAGAGTAATTATTTTGGTTTTAATTGTGTGTCTGAGATTGCACAAGCAATTTATACAAGTATCTTAAATGTTGGTCAAGTGAAATTACACGTACCTATTTATTTCTTTAACAACATTCATACATTTTGTAAGTAATAAAAAATAATTGTTATGCGTTTCCAAATTTAGGAGGGTTTTTAATGTTTTCGCAACAACCCGCCACACACTTGGTCGGTAAAACCTTAGTAGTTACCTAATAAGTACGGTAATCGTATTTATTGGTACTGCAAGCAAACAATTTGTAATATATTATTTCAAAGAAAATAAAATAAGTAGATGTTGGCACAATTATGATAATACAAACTTTGACATTCTTGCCAGTTCTTCTTCACGAAGGTTTTTTTAGAACTGGTGGTAGAATCATGTTTTATTTGACGTCAATAAGAACAAGTAATTGTCAATGTTGAGAAATAAATATTTGAATTTGAATTTGAATTTGAATTGGTAGAAGGTAGGTTCAATTGAATTCTGTAAACTTCCAAATATTAAAATATTATAATATTTCCTCATTCTTTTATTTTTAAGTAACAGCGGGCATTACGTATATTACACTTTTTTTCTTATTTTTGAAACATTAACACCACACTTAGAAAACTCCCTACCCATACATACCTACAAAACAACCAAGTAAACTCCCAACAGTTCGTGTAAGACTGACTACCCTTCGCAGGCGACGACGTCAAGGCCGTTTTCGACTCCTTTCCTGCCGTCACTTGTTATTCCCGCTTAAGACACAAAGTTACTTAACAAAGGCTTGAGAGGAAACCATTATAGCACTAGATGTCGCTGCCATGCGGTCTTCATTAGCGGAGAAAAATAATTAGGAAATGATAAGAAACTTTGATAAGTTGGGAGTTAAAGTTTTGGGTGGGTCGTTTGTTGGTAATATGTTGTTACTTTTAGGTTATTTGTACATTACATGTATTTCGCATGAGTGTCGAATAATAGGTCTTTACCTATGAAACTGCCGTTTGCCGTACTGGCCATTTCAAATGAAAATATTTTTTTTTTGACTGATAATTCTATTTTCAAATTAATTTTATTTGACTAACATGGAATTCTTTTTCTAAAATCGTCATTTGTTTAATAGTTAGTGTTTTGTTTTCAACGCATTCGAACATTTTTCGTCATCATGGATAAGTTAAAAATTCGAGTAATTATGGAGTATGAGTACCGTCGTGGCAGCAAAGCGGCACAAGCGGCACGCAACATCAACGACGGTTACGGAGCGAACACTACAAACAAACGCACCACCCGTTATTGGTTTACCCGCTTCCGTTCTGGAAATTTTGACCTGAAAAATGAACCCCGTGGTCGTCCGAAAACTTTGATCGACAATGACGAATTAAAGGCAATTGTGGAAGCTGATGAAACTCAATCCACGAATGAATTAGCAGCAGCTTTCGACATTAGCATCAAAACAATATTGGTCCATTTGCGTCAAATTGGCAAGGTAAAAAAAGCTTGACAAATGGGTACCCCACGAACTCCATGACCGCCAGCGCGAAGTACGCGTGGAGACGTGCCTTGCACTGCTCAGCAGGCATACAAATGAAGGAATTCTGAACCGCATTGTTACTTGTGACGAGAAATGGATCCTGTTTGACAATCGTAAGCGCTCAGCAAGTTGGTTGGACCCTGGTTCAGCACCCAAAAAATGCCCTAAACGAAAACTTACCCCTAGAAAAGTGATGGTCACTGTTTGGTGGTCTAACGCGGGTGTAATTCATCACAGCTTCTTGCCAAACGGGACAAGCATTACTGCAGATGTGTACTGTGAAGAACTGAACACAATGATGGAAAATCTCGCACGTCTCCAACCAGCTTTGGTCAATCGTTCGGCTCCACTGCTCCTGCACGACAACGCGCGACCTCATACTGCACAGCAGACGGTCTCCAAGCTACAAGAGTTGGGGTTGGAAGTTCTCCGTCATCCGCCGTACTCACCAGACCTTGCGCCTACAGACTTCTACTTTTTCCAGAATTTGGATAACTTCTTGGCGGGAAAAAAATTCAATACCCGAGAGGCAGTACAACATGCCTTTGAAGAATTTGTTGCCTCCCGTCCAGCTGATTTCTTCAAGAAAGGCATTAATAAGCTACCAATGCGTTGGCAAAGATGCATTGATTGCATGGGTGATTATTTTGATTAATAGAAATAAAAAATATATAAAAAAATTACGCTTCATTTATTTCGTGAAAAACGGCAATTTCATAGGTAAAGACCTAATAGAATAAATGTAGAAACCTTATAAAGCAAAATGCGTTTGAATGCCGTATTAACTATGCCTGTGAAAACACCAAATAAAAACTTATATTTGCGCAAACCTCGTTTATACGTTTAATCAAACACCACACAAGACATACTTTTACTTTTGAGAATTTACTTTTACTTATAAAGATGTGATATACGTTTCAAACAACAAGCGAAAAAACCTATTTACATATCTGCTCCAACAATTGAAACACAAAAGTCCCTAAATATGAATTTCTAATCTTAATGTATTCCGCGCAGGTCCTAAACTACCTTCATTAGGTTCCGTATCAAGCTTTTGTGAAAAGATATAAAGGGTGTTACGAGGGAGAGCTTGGTAAGTTCTGCTCGTAGAAAACGCGAAATTTGATGTTTCCGTATGTCATAATTTGCATGAAATCAACCGTAATACGGTTACAGGGAAATTGTAGACTGTGAGCTTCTTGAAATTTTTGTAGATTTGGAAAAGGACGAAACTAAGTTCTTGTTGGAAAAAAAAATTAAATTGTAACGAATACTGGCTTTTATGTCCGTATGTACCGTGCGGAGAATATGCATCACAAAGAAAAATATTTTTTGTTTTATTTTTCATACGAAATGGTGGCTGACCGGTTTGTAAAGTATGAAGAGTACTTTTTGTAAATATTTTACCCACCCGTCAAATAATCACCCGGTATAAAACAATTTTACACATAGATAATAACCTTCAGTTTATTCTAGTTAGCAAACAACACATTTCATCAATTTCTATGCCAAGTAAGCCTCAAGACCGTCAAGAACTACATGCAACAAATCATTAGGGCATTCCACACTCGAGTCACTTCTCGATCACGTCATTAAGGCAGTCTCACACTACAGGGCTGACCATCGATCTGTCAAATTAGTCCGAGACGGTGCTCTCAGGTGGCGAAGACATCGCCTCAGTAACTAAGCCAATAACGTCTATGTGGCCCTAACAGATGATCTATCATAATGACATAGATATCCAATCTATGGACCTGAGGCTACGTGACTGACGTGGTGATACTAGCTCTAAGGATAATGGCTGATGCTTATTGACAGTTTGAAATTGGCAAATAAATATTATCGACTTGTATTATGAGGGAGAAATTGCTGTAAAAGGGAAAGTTCTAGGTTTGGATTTGAGACGTAGAATAAATTGAACCAATGTCTTTTACAGGCAATTCACATTTAAACTACATTCTAAAAACAGGCTACTTTTTTTATTTCTTTTTCTTTTCTTCAAATATGAAACACACCTCAGTCACAACAGCCCAAATTAAACGTATTTCATGTTGGCATCTCCACCGGCGCTTGTCACTGTCAAACATATGTCTATTAACTTTTTGCTAATTAGACAGCCCGGGGCGTCTGCGCGTGTGTTGGCATTTTTAATTACACGCGATAATTCCCGAAGTTACAGCCGGTGCAGCTCTAGGTTAACGAACATTTACAGAACACAAATTAACATAGCCCTTGTCTAATTCATGTTTGCTTAAGGGTTTTTTTATTAAGAATGATATGTGACGTTTGAAACGTTATTATGCTCTAAAGCTATTTTAGAAGTAAATTCTTTTAGGGAACGTTACGTGCACTTCGGTTTTAAACCACCTTGTTTTTGTAACATTAAACTTAAAAACTTTTACATTTTCTTGTAATTTTTTTAAATAAGTAAAGATTTCCAATCAAAAAAGCAATATTAAAGATTTTTTCATACCGCCGGTAGTTGGAAAAAGAACGATAACTAAATAGGAATCATTGTACCAAAAAATTCACAACCATTAACATGAACAATACGTTACAAATAAACATATTAAATTGTTCCGCTGGAATACAACCCGTGGAAAAACGTCACAAATCAAATTAAGCCAAATCAAAACAAACAAATGGAAGGGTACCGGCATCTATGCGATGCAATCACTTCGTTCTGTCAAACACACTCAGGTACCGAAGCTTAGCGGGCGCTTAGCTTATTTAACTTAAAATTTTCACTCCCCAGTAGCTTTTTACTAATTCGCCAAGTGAAAAGGGTTCGTCGAAGTAATACAGTTTACTGCTTATTCAGTATTTATACGCCAAGGGGGCTGCCATTCGTCTAGAAACGGAGATATAAGGAGAAATTTGTAAAATTTGCTTGTAATTAGCGCTGAGGTGAAATATGATATCGGGGCCATTAGGGTGAACGGGAATATGAAAGTGCTTCGACTTTGAAACGACTGCGTATTTATTTATTTTGAACCGAACCGAAACTACAAGTTCGTAAAGTTATTCAATAAAACGAATGAAAATATCGCCTATAAACGTATCCCGTATGTTATCTGGGTTTTATTAAAACCAGTCAAAGTTAGATAGGCAATAAAGAGTTAGGGCGCAGCAAGGCCCGAGGTGCTTTGTTTACGAGCCGGATCACATCTCCAATCGCGCGTAATGTATTTATGATTATTGTTCCTGTGTCTACGTATAGGGAAAATTGGAAAGAATACACTGTGATGCAGAGTAAATCTTCCTACTACTAATAGCTTTGTAAGGCACTTTGTAAACAAACAAAAGAAGAGCTTTATTGAAAATATTAATATTAACGTATAATTCGACTTAAATAGGAAACATTATTATTATGAGACGAACAGTAATAAAGCCTCTCCCATGGAATGGGATAATTCTTTAGCCTACCTCGGCTTGTACATTACTGGGCTAAGTCTATCGATGAGCAAACATTGTATATTAGCCGACGATATCCTAAATATTGAGGGCCCTTTCTTAATCCGGCGGTGGCGAGACGAAGCTGCTTCTTAATCCATCACGTAACCGGGAGCCGTCGGAAAATCGTGTTACATCAACGAAAAATGTATTAGAAGGGGGTGTTATACCCCCTATCGGACAAACTTCGCTAATACCACCCTCTAACATAATCGCAGAACATTTTACGAGTAGAATTTATGGGGATGGCCCCGATTTCTTGTTGTATTTATGGTGAAACGTGGCTGTTACGTGCCGCTGTGGCTTCATAGTTAATTAAGCCGGGTAAAAACTCCGAGTAGCTTACCGCGTATAAAAACTTCTCATAAAAATGTTACTCTTAACAAAAAAGAAATAAAACTTTACTAATAAATTGAAACCCTCATAAGAAGTGTCACGTTTAAATTGATACGCTGTCAATGTCAACTATCCCCATTGAGATAAACAAATTGGATTTTTACTTTCGCAAACGGATTCAACTTTTAGACAAATAGCGTCTGACCCGTATTATGATAGTACAAGAATATCCACTTTATTGTCCGGTACATAAATTGAAGGTTTGGCGTTATCGATTGTGTGTCTGGAAGTAATTGAAGGCTGGTCGTAAGGCGAAGTTGCGAAGTCTTAGCAAGTCCGGCCCCCAGGTGAGAATGCGCCGCCGCCGAGACTGGGACGGCCGCGAGCCAATAAAGCTGCATGCTGATGTCACTACATACGGCTCGAAAATTTAGGATTGGAAGAATTTTGTGGTAAGTCATAATGAAGCCTCCAGTTTTGAGTATAAACGAGCATTTATATATTTTACAGAAATCATTGGCATTACAAGCATAAAACAAGTTCAAGGTTTTGTTTAGATTTGCAACACTAAAATTAATAAATATTTATAAACATTATTTATATAAAAACAAGAATATTTAAAAATTTGTAACAGGAAAAAGGAGAACAAGAAAAATAATTAATGATAGTCTTCAATGCCTAAACTACTTTATGTATATAGAGGACAAAGTAGCCAAAAGGCTGGCAGAATTGCCGCGTCGTATCGGTATCGATAGTCACGAGTATAACTCACCAAAATCTAGAAACTGTTATAATTAGACTGGTCTTTTGATCTAGTTTGTTCCTAATACAAAAACAATTAATTTGGTTAAACTGGCATCACTACCCGCCGCGAAACTGCATTCTGTGATTGCACAATTTATCGTCTACTTCAATTATTTAAAATTGCTCAGTATTATTGTTCAGGATTTTCCACGATAAGTGAGCTTGACACCCGTGTGTATAATTACATAAGTGAATTCGACATCGCTGCGATAGGTGTAGGTAGCGCAGCGCGCGTAGGACGCTGTGCGGCTTTGTTCTCAAACTTTAGCCGCTTCTCTATGTATCTTATTGCATATGCGACCGCATAAACGTACCTAGCCTTTGTACGACTACGGCTAATAGAAAATCCATTCTATGTATATGAAATGTTCTTTGGATGTTTGTGGCAACCGTAGCTGAAAGGTTATTATGTTTCGTGGCGTTTCTTGATGGAGCGAGCATCGTTTACGATATTCTAAGACTTCATTCGCCTTTGATTTGAGATATTCACTTTCAATAATTTTGACAAATTAAAACGCTCCAAATTGAATTTTAATTATATTGGCAAAACTATTTAGCTAGAGAGCCTAAATGAAATCTTTACGCTTCAATTGCCCCAGTTTATGGCGAAATTAATTACTGGCTAGAGAGGATCAACTATTATAGTTTCTCAGTCAAATTATTATTGTGAAGGGTCGAAATTGTGTCCGAACAAGAAAATTAGTCAGCGTAAAACGGGGTGTGAATTTGAAAATCAAAGAGCTTGCAAAACTTATTTGGGGTCTATTGTGTTGGCCATCATTTACATGGGTCTCTGGGACCACACCTTACGTAGAGCCGAATTGGTGGAATCATTTTGTCCACATTTTGGCTTGAGGGGACGTCAATAGTTCTCGTGGTTAGGGTACCTGAAATGACGTATTGTTTAAATGGAAATTATATAATTTGACGAAGAACTGTGTTTCAATAGAAGATGAAAATGAACAGTTTGTTCTGCGTGATGGACATTATTATTAATTAAAAATTTTAAAAGTATTTTTAATGCTGCAAATAATGTTGTTGATCATATTATTTGAATTATTTGAGTATTTAATTTTGCATTTTTTTCTTACTGACAGAGTTTAACTTTGGTCAACAATGATCTTACACGCAATTTTAAGAATTTATAAATTAAAAATATAGGAAAAGTTAATTTGGTTCATTTCATTATTAGTGATGGTAAATTAAGTGGATATTAAGATAAAAACATATAAACCGAAATCAAAGGTCTCTCTAGACGTAATAAACATCAACTTATGTTCACCATGGGACTGTACAGACGTTAAGTTCTGTGCTGAATTCAAGATTTATTAGTTTACTTACTAGTTAGTTACCTTACAATACAATTATATTAAGTAAAATAGGGTTCATGTAACAAGTAATTTATCAAAATATTAAGCAATAAAATCATTTACAATCACCTTTAATAAGCAATGACTAAATTTAGTGGCCAAAAGGATAATTTAAAAACAAATTAGCAAACCAGAGTCCAAAAATTGTTCCTCACTTTTAGAACACATACTCATTTCAACCAGAAATGTAAATAGAATCAACTAAAAAGAGATTTACAGCAATACAGGTGCACCCAAGCACCGGGCCGTATAAAAACTGACGGCTCATAAAACAAATGGTAACTGGGAAGTAACGCCAAAGAATTAAGTATGAAATATGCGAAACTCCAGCGCGCCTTGATTTATGGTGAGGCGATCTGTTTTAAATATTGTTTCCTGCATCTAAGGAGTATCTCTAGGGATTGTGGTGGGATCGAGGATAGCAGGAACATGTTAGACGGTAATAAGTAATACTTTGATGATTTATAGGTAGCCGTAAAATCGGGAACGGATTCTACTTTGGGAGGAGGTCGGGGCTGATAGAATATGATTTTTTCAGTTTCTTAGTATGGATGATGTATTTATTTGGAACTATTTAGATAAAAATATTGTATCATAAGTTTTTGAATAAAATTTGAAAAATAAAAACATTTTTATGTGTGTAAGATAAGATTACGCAGCGGTTGCTTGGGAACACGGAATAAAATATATATATGTCGATTCTCTAGTGTCAGTGTTGATCAAGCCACCCATGGGTACCCACAAGCCCTGGCAAGGCTTTACGACTGTTGTATCACTGTTGGCTTAACGTACCCTCAGAATCACGAAAATGCTTAGGTACTAAAGCCAATGGCGGTGACATAACTTAGGTCTTTTAATGATGAAATCAGTATTTTCCGAATTTGTCGTTTACAATTCTAATAGTATAGAAATTAAGGTAACCAACCCAAAATTTTGTCTTTAGTTTTAGTCTTTAACATGACGTACCACAACTTTCTTAATTGTCCCACTGCTAGGACATCAGCCTCACCAACATAGGGGAGCTTTCGGGCAGATTGTAGTCCATCACACTTGCCTGTAGTATGCGGGTTACCTCACGATGTTTTCCTTCACCGTTACAGCAGTCGGTCGTACGGTAGTCACGCGGATCGAACCCAGGACCATAAAATCGAAAAGCCAGCGCTGTACACAACGTACGTCGTTATTTTAATTATTTATTATGATAAGTTTTTGAACTTGTGTATTTTGAAATGAAATATATAAACGTCTTTGAAGAAACTGTTTACCGCATATATTAATAAAATCAATAAAATAAATATTTCTAACAATCACACCACATTATCTAGCCCAAATTAAGTATCATTAAGAACTTTACTTGTGTTATGGATACTAGATAACTGATAAATAAACTTAAGCAATTTATAAACACACATTGATATTTTTTTTTCATATATAAATATTAGAAATAAACTTAAATAAACCTACATATTATGCCACAAGATTAAAAACTTCACTCGCACTTACTCCCCATCTAATTTATGCTAACATAGTTCAGTCTCGAATGCGGTGCAGCATTAAATCCAGGTGGCGTTTCACCTGTATGTACCTACTCATTATTTTCACCGTGATAATAAACTTAACACAGATTAATATTTTTGTTTCTATGAAAAACTGTTAACGAATCTGATTCTTCTTAATTTATGGAATTTCAGTAATAAGACGCGCAAGTCACGTATTTGCTCCGGCACATTCGGTTCGGCAGTGTCTACGGAAGACAAAGCCGGCCCGTGGGCTCAATCATCAAAACCCGACCGGCCTAAGTCGGGTGGCTATTTTCTTTTATTACCCGGCGGTTGTGCTGTTTAAAGCCGGCCCAAGGGTAGTGCCCTTATTCGAAAGGTTAAATTTTTTCAACTGAAAGAAACAATATTGCAGTCTTAATCGATTTCAAATTTCTCAAAAAATTTTAGTTATTGTTTTTTTTAATTGTAACTTATTTTGATATAAGTTACAATAAAAAAAAACAATACGTCTACTGGAAGCCTTACACTGTCATTGTGGATTTTTTTTAATGTTGTTCTCTTTTAAGGCTTGGTAAAACTTTCGTTTTATTTCTTTGAGCTTTGAGTGAGTTTAGAATAAACTCCCATGTCAAATGAAAGTAGGTACTAAATGCATCCATGCATCCAGCTCGTCTCTCACCTGCACTCATTATATTTACGCCGCAATAATAAAACTTTGGAGCCGTGTGGATATTGAAATGACTGGAGAGACTTTACTTATTGCTGTCAGTTTTGTAATATTCTGCTTTTAGGGATGAGCTGCTTACGATATTTTTCTGACAAAAACTGTATGGCACCACGAACGATAAACTATTTTTCCAAAAAAAATTTGTTGAAAATGGCACCTGCTTTCATACTTAATGAAAACAGGTGCCATATTCAAAATAATAATAAAATAATAATAAACTGTGCAGATATCTTTTTAAATTATAAGCTGTAAAGAACATATTAGTAAAGACAAGTTAGTGTTATAAAACCTAGAATCACGAGAAAACTTAGACAACTTAGACAACCAATCAAAAACTTCATCAACACCTCAAAAGAAAAAGCAGTTATTCATATCGATGAAATCATTTCCCATCACTAAAAAAGTGGTGGTTTAATAAAAGCCCGACCAGTGGGCCATTCGCAAAGTTTTCGTCTCGTAAAGGCAGCGTTTGTCGACAATGAGCTTCGGTAAGCTTTGGTAAGAGGCTAGAGATTTTTCATTTATTAAATCATTGCAAAAATGCTAGAAAGTTACGCTTATAATATATTTTATGAGAAGAATATTTTGACTGTCAAATTGCGTACATTAATATCAATTTAATTTCATAACTTCGTGTGGATTTACATTGAAAATTACAAAAGATTTTAAATGTAATATTTTGTGTATAATTCCCCATCTTATTCTTCATGTGTATGAAAAACATAGTTGTGATTATACGTTAAGTTAATATTTATTATTGGAAATATTTCATAATTTTAAGTTAAGTTCATTCAAATTAAAAACTCATTTACTTCACAAACGGCGTACTTATCTTTTTCATGTGAGGTTTACATAGTATATTAGTCTCAGCGACAGGCTAATAAACTCTCGACGGTAGAACATGAATAAAATCATAATGAATTTCTGCGCTGCCTCATATTATAGTTGCGGTGATCAAATGTGGCACTTTGCTACCGCTCATGCACAGAATTGCATTCCGCAGGAAATTGTCTAGTGTATTCATTCGGCTGATATTTGGAAGATAACGCTTAAATTAGCATTTTCGTATTGTTAGAAACTTTGGTACATTTATGGCTGTAGGTGTTTCTCGTTATAAACAAAGTGGGATGTATTCTCTATTAAGTTTCGCTATCTAAAATACCATATTGGTTTGCAATTAAAAAGTTTCGTTACCTTTCTAATGAATTCTTGTATATTAAGTCTAAGGGTGGCTAGTAATCTGTAGGCAAAGAACAAAATACTAAAACAAGCTCAATTTTAATCTAAATCAAAGGAGTTCGACCCAGTTCACCGTTTCAGTTTCTGGTTTTAATCAAGTTAATCTTACACAAGCGAATGTCAACAGAAGCGTCGCAGCATCACTAATGTAACGAAGAAGTACAAACACCTCACAGGGTCTAGCTAATCGCTTAATCAAAATTTATTCCGCACTTTGATTTTAAATTTGGAACGCAACATTTATTACTGGGGCCCTCAAGCAACCCTTCGCGGGAGCTTCATTATCGTGGATTAACGCTGCGGAATATTTTATCGATCGCATCGATACGCCAGTATTCATTTTCAATTAAGCGCCAAGTTATTTATTGACTAAGAAAACGTGGAATTGATGAGTTTTCTAAACCAATATTTACCTTACACACGTACCTGTGGTTGGTGTCACAGGTTTCTCGGTAATCGTCTCAGTGAACTTTAATAAGTAAAGTTCAATGGAATCAATATTCAATTTAGATTTTGCAAAACAACTGGTAGATAAATTAGATGTTCTTTCTCAAAGCATTGTTCGGTGGGTGAATAGGGTGAGGTGACTTCAATTTCCTGGCATCGGGTAGCTGCCGCAGCCCCGGCTGTCGCAACTTTTGAAGGCACCACCTCGTCATGGAATCCGATGCACCTATGTGTGTGCACTTTCACGTCTGTAAGCAAATAGGCTAACGCTTTGTAGAAAGGCAGACGAGCGGAGTTGAAGCAAAACTTTACGTAAAGTAAAAATTAATATTCATGTTCAATAGCTACAAACTATAGCTAGAACAGATAAAAATGTGCATGTATCTAATAATTTATTTCTTTACATTTAGTACGCTTAACAGGTTTCTCAGATTCATGACTCATGAAATAAATTAGGTAGTTGCCCACTTGAAGTGAAATTGTCTACTTCACATCTGTTTCTACAAAATATAAATTAATTTAAAGTATTGCTGTTAGTAAAAATATATGTTAATTTTAAAACAATGTTCACATTTCACATCCTATTTTATTGCAAATATGCGTAACAGAAAATCTCTCGAATAGAATCTGCGTATAGTGACGACGGCATCAAGATCAAATATACTGCTTTATTCAAAACAGCTGCTCGTCTGCAACTACCACCAGAGTGTCGGTAAATATAAGAGATTCAACGCTCTTGCCAGGAAACCAGCGAGCTTCTAATGCAATTTCCTGCACTCTACCTGATAGTGTACGCGTCATTGGATACAAGAGGTGTTAATTTTCATTTAATTATATTTTAGTATAAATAGGTGTGACGAGGTATTTTTTGCCTAACTTAGGGCTAGTTTTTAAAGGTTCAGATAAATGTTATCAGTAGAATAATTTTGAGAATTTGACATAATTTCTATGGAAAAATCAAAGTCATTCTCCGGATAAAAGTCATCACGGTTGCAAAATCAGACAGGACGATTGCAAAATCAGCCCTTAATCTTTTTGTTTATATTTAACAAATTTACTACGTATTCGTTTTCCACCTTTATTAATCTTTATAGCTAATTTATTGAGTTCTTGTTTTACCTAGTCTATCCCAAAGCATTATGCATAACATATTGCACCAAATAATATGTTCTTATGAGTTCACGTACAAAAATGTTCAAAAGCATGCGAACAAGCGCGCATTGTGAGATTAAATTGCAAGTATTTTACATTTCCATCACAATAAAAAATAAAAATATTTCTTTAATCAGAATAATAAAATAACATAAACCTGAATTTTATATTCGAAATCCTTCCAGGTTTCTTGGCGCACCTTCGGTAATAAGCTGCACTCCGCTTAACGAGTTTACAACGCACCCCAAGTTTTTAAACCGCATCAGATTTGGCACCGCCTTGAAGAGCTAGGAGGTTGCCAGCAATTAATGTTCCTTGACTAGTTAAAGGTAACTAATGCAGAGGTTATTAGAATGTATTTTAGTTTAATTACTGATTATTTATATAATTTTACATCATGTAGAGAATGTATCTAATGCAGGGGGGTACAAGTGTATAAATAAATAGTTCTACATAACTTTGTGCATAATTTGAGATTTAATGCATACAATTTTTTTTTAATCGTTAGCCAGGAATTGTGATTTGATTTACACATTTACACATGTAGATTTACACAGCACAGAACATTTCAAGTTGCCTTTACAATATATATATATATTTTCATAATATGTTTCGTTGAAGAACTCACAATCCGATACAATCTAATAATATGTAATAAATATCAATTTCGTACCACTACCCTATAAATTTTATCACTCAGCTAGCTATCACGAAAACAAAACATTTTTCATCGCAGTCCTGAGTAGTGGCGGGGCAATACAACGATGTTAACCGGTCCATTTCTCAATTTTGCTCTGTGTATTTTAGACCCCTTTATTTCTAGGAGCTCACGAAAGATAGTCGATAGGTTAACCCTTCTTCGCCCGCGGCACCGCGTCTCGCTACCAGGAGCTGTGGCGTAACCTTTAATTTTATTGCTTTTCAAAGAAATTTATGTAATGCATTTCATTATCTTCTATCTTGGCAGGTTGAGAGATAGCTGCAATTGAGTTCGACGAAGTTTTATGGTGAGGTTAATATTTTTTTGTCTTGAGTTTTCTTTTTTTTTAAAGATTTGTTGTTACTTGTAGCTTGCTTTTTATGAAGATTCTCTAGAAACTGTCCTTAAAAAGATGTTTCACAATTTTTTAAATATTGATTTATGATTAGATATTTGTTCATCCCGATGCATATGTACATAGTAAGTTCTCCACGAGGTAAACTTAACATAACAACAAAATATCCATACTCAGCATTTCAGAGAGCATGAAATCTTTCTAGGAATTATAAAATAATAAATTTCAAATACGCTTTAAAATTCGACATAAAGTCGCCACTGCGCCGTCTGCCATTGTGGTCGCATCCGTTTCCTGACGTTATATTAAATTTTATTATCGCCCTGGACTAAGTAATGGGAATATCGTGTAAGGAGCGGTCTCGCGCCCCGGGGCAGAAGTGGGGTGATTAAAATTTTGACTGCCCCCGAACATAGATGACACAACAGCGGCTAAAGGGTTAATGGTGCCGTTACGGGTATCTTAATGTAATATTGTAGTTCTGGATTATAAGTGTTTTATTGTTGCTGTAAAATTTAATTGGATTTTACACCTTTAATGTATAGGAGGAATTACTATTTAATGTTCATATCAAAGTTGGAAGGCAATCGCGTCTAAAAAGTTAACTTTCTTCTGAATATCTCAAAAGAAACTTTCAGATATTACCCTGAGATCGATACAATTCTTTTCAATCCCTTATTGTCTATTACACAGAAAAACCAATAAAAACTTTGTGCACATTAAGAAAACTGATATCGGAATAAAATCGACATAACACGGAAATTGATATTGGCAAAAACAGCATTTCAATAGAAAAGCAGTTAAGGACATTAGCGAACAAAAAACTATTCCATATTACTCAGATACAGCCAAGTTTTGGCTATAAACCTCTTTAGAGGCTGTTAAAGAGATATAAAACTGCGAACAAAACGTAGGACAGATTCCGCGTGGAATATAAACATTGAGACGTATCATTAAAGTGAATTTAAATAATTAATGCAATACGTGAACAAAAAGATGTTTAATATAATTTTATACAAGTTAACTCAAAAATTAAAAAATAAATGTAATCGTTCTACCTGATGGTGAGTGGCATTTGGGCCCTTAGACATAATTAATCTTTTAGTAGATGTTATAGTTTAATTTAATCAATATATTAGATGTAGGCTTCAGTTGGATTGCCATTGTTCTATGAAGTAAATACACGGTTGGTTCTTTCCCTTTATTAAGAAAACATGCACGTTAACCTGGTTATTGTGACGGTCTTGACGATCTTAACGTAAGAAACTCTACTATAACGAAACATTTTTGAAAACAAATATTCAATAAGTCGACTCCACTCGAATCCGCAACTTATCGAATTTATTTTGAGGCGCTCTTCCTCGATAAGTAGCCCAGAGTACTTTAATTACACCCTCAAGAGGAGTTAGGCGCTACTCTTTAATTATTTCTCAATAAATCTTGAACGCACCAGTTACCACGTTGATCTTTCAAGTGTGAAGGTTTATTTAAGGGCGCCAATATTTTTTTCCTCCCTGCTCTTAAATTTACTTCGTTATATTTATTAAAACATCGCCCGAGATTACAAAGAGCAAGATATTTTTTTTATACAGTAAGATGTGAAAACCAATTAAGAAGATAAAAAGAAAATCCAGCGAGGTGCCTACATTAATTTCTTTTTTGCGGGGATTATTTCAAAATTGCATTATATTCTTGTTAAGAAGGCTGGGCACCCGTTTTGTGATAGCAGTACCCGTTCTTTTTTAATTGCCTCGGGCTATTGCGAAATGAGGAATCTTCTGAGGTGCTCGGCCGTCCTTAAGATAAACTCCGCTTGGAATTAAAACACCACCAAGAGTATCGTTACGATAAATTAAATTACAAACACTTTGGAATTAATGTCACCAATGATTTAGAGATCGCGTGTTTGCGCACCATGCAACAATCGGAATAGTATCGAAAAATGAAAATGAAGAAATAATTCTTCTGACGTCAAAATAAGTTCTACAGCGGCTGGTAAATATTACTGACACGGATCACTCAATTCGGGGGTTGGGTTCTGAAAGTGTTCACTCGAAGTGGTCACGATTATGCTTTACAAAAATCTGTCGTTTGGCAATCGAATTTAACTTTTATGTCTAAAGGTTCAAGTATCAAATGATATGCATGTCGATATTGTTAAAGTAGTCCCGAATGTAGCGATAACCATCTTAATTTTGCGGCTGTATTTTTACTATACCGCCATTCCAGTGCTTATAATAGAGTTCAAAATTTGATTTTGGGGTGAAAATAAGCTCTGTTGTAGTTTATTAGTCATCGATGGTGGTGCGATAGGTGGTGCCAGGCGCGGGCGGCGCGCACGCACCTCTGTCAACACCGTCTAATGAACGGCGGTTATACAACGCACGATACTAAATGTCGCGATACTTCCTGTTGTAATTTCACTGTAATTTGTGCGTATTTGTCATGTAATATCAGATTATTGAAAAGCTTTATTGAAAAAAAAAAATGCTTTATGTGGATAAATAAATGGAAATAGATTATGTGGCATTCTACATAGGCTTCCGTTTATAAGCTTTGGTTCCTACATATATTATATCAAAACGGTTATTCGACTGTTCTTAATTATATATACTAAATGTTTTCTTACAGAGGGTCTCTGACTCTTCGTAGAGTGATCAACAAAACTGTGATTTTGCATTATTAGTCGACACAATCAAACAATAAGACTAACAAGAACTAAAACTCAAAACATTTGACATAACAAACATGCAAATAAACAACAAGAAGGTTGTGTTCTATTTGTGTATAACGATTATCAGACTAATTATTGGCATGCAGTAATACAAGGCTAGCATAGCAGCTGTATATAACATTTCCTTTGTCGGGGTGTCACGAGAAGTAAAAATTAAGGTTTGCAATGGAAGTTAACGACAAATGCTAATTGTAGTTAGTATTGCGACTGCAGTTGGTAGCGGTTCGTGCCGTCGCCGGGCTCGCGAATAAATTGTCGTGTTATGGCATTCCTAGTTAGATGCGGTCGTTTGTTCTTTGTGATATAGCCCGGGTTAGGGTATTTTTTAGATTAGAGGTATAGCATCATACATTTATGTATAGAGCAAGGTAAAACGTTATCGATCTTGATCGATCGAATCAAAAGTCGCTTGCTCAGATATTGGTAATATTTTGCGAGCCCTTTATTAGTCATTTCGAATTGAAGTTTCCGGGCAAGACATTAATAACTCATATGAGGGTTAGACTTGCATTGGATGTAAAGTAAGTACGTATAAAATACAAGGCTACTAAAATACGGGATCTCAGAGACAAACATAAAAATTTACTGCCAAGGTAGAATTTCTTAAAAGAGGCAGGTGACAAATAAAACATTAACTATTTCTTCAAAGAATAGAATTCTATATGAATTAATACAAGTCTCCCAATATAAATTTATATGAAATGATACAAAACTTTATAGTTGTACGTAAAATGTTGTGAAAACTACCATAAAATAAGTTTCTGGGTCTCGAAGTAGTAAAGCCAGCATTTAGTACCTGTAACAAATAATGCGTATTTAACTGAAGGCTAGACTGAAATGATTATATTTTAGGTTAATAGGGCAAAATAAAATGCAAATGTGTTTGTGAAAGTTCTGATCTTATAATATAATTTTTACTTATTTTAACACTATACTGGATGGTTAGTATAGTTTTTATTTAAAATTCGAAAAGCGTGTGTGTTCCATCTAACTTGAAATAAATTGACGATGAAAATGTCGTGTTACATCCAAGAGGTTCCTAATCCATTCTACTCTTCAAGATCCTTGGTCTACAGGTTTCAGGAAATCAAACATAGGCAGTAAATTTCACATTACTATGGTAGAGTTACTTCAGGTTTAAATGAAACCATCGTTGAGCTTGTAAATACGTCGTCTTGTTATGATTTTCAACATATTAGGTGTTTGTATTACTTTGTATTAAAGAAAGCCAAAATTCAATGATGAAGTTCGTGTTTTCTCTTACATATTTGCTCGTAAAATAAGCCTAAAGTAATTTAACAGACAAATGAGAGTACGAAGGTAAGAAGTTATCAATTTTAAAATCGAAAAGCTTTCAGTGTTTGTAAATACGTTAAAACAAAATGGGATGAGCTTTTGAGAGCTGCGGAAGCGGCGCGGGCGTGCGTTTTGGCGGCCGGAAGCTCTGTCGATCGCCGCTTCCGCTGAAACCATGGGTTTTGAGGTTGGTGCTGTTTTGGAATTGTGTATTTTGTCTGCTCATCTATTACTAGAAAGCAAAAAAAAATATTTCATGTCAAGAGACTGGGTGAGCATGATTGCTCATTGGCATTCACAAAAGAGAATTGCAAGGGGAAGGAAACCAAGAGGCATATTTAATAATTATAATAGGTATCAACAATAGCCAACAGTAAATAATAGTATTCATGAGCAAACAGGTCAGTCAACCATGGAAAAGGTCACCCAATTATTTTGATAACCAAAAACTTTATTCTAAAAAATTTATGTTTTCTAATTCAGGCGTAGACTTTTACCCCTCGAGAAGCCACGTCGGCTGGCCCGGCCGTGCCAGGCACCGCAGGCCCTGCATTAATTGATTCAGAGATAAAGTCGGTATGACAATAAAATCTTGATAGGCCATCGTCTGGTACTCCACTACAGAAACGTGATACTTGCGTTCCTTGTTAGTAAACTACTAGATTTTGGCGGTGACTTTATTTGCAGATATTCCCAATCAAGTCAAATATTTGTGACCGGTACAAACTGACTGGTGACTGGTAGTCAACGTTTTATTCCAAACTATATGATATACATAGAATAGTGTATAATTTGACTATCTCTAACCACAAACAAAGATCTTAAATATTTACACCTAGAATTCCGGAATCCCGAATAAAACGTAGCCTACGACACTCACGACACAAAAATCACGTCAAAAAAACACGTTCTGTTTCAACGTGTGAGAAGGACAAAGAAACAAATGCACGAACAAACTTGTATATAAATAATAATAATAAATCCCCAGATAGACACACATAGATCTGGTGGGAAACATACACATATAAATATATAACAACCATGATCCGAAAACAAACATCTGTGTTCATCACACAGTTAAATGCCCCGACCAGAACCCGAACCTGGGACCTCCGGCGTATAAACCACAATTGACGTTACTCGGTTGATTAAATACACATCAATGAGAAAAATGAAGTTTATTTTATAATTATAAAATGTTTTGTTTTTTATAACTTCTATAAAAGTGACATAAAATAGTAAGTTTTGGTTGCTACGGGTACAGGAAAGGTTCGTAATAAAGCTTTGAACCAATGCTAGAATTGTTATATAATAAAAGTATAATGAAGTAGGTGAAAAAATAACATGTATTTTTAAAACACTTTACAATTGCAGATTAAATACCCATATTTTTTTTCTCTTATAATCCATAAAACTGTTAAAATTCGCCGCCCTATGAAGCAATCTATGTAATGAGAACGGGTAAAACAATGCTTTTGTAATTTACGACTCGAGCGGCGTTCTGTGAGCAGATATTGTTTTGGGACAATGGTTTCATTCTAATACTATTTTATTCATAGGTGTGAATAGATGTGTTGTAATCTTATTATTTTTTCTGGCCTGAAATACAGTCCTTCGGTACCTAATCATGCAAATTGTTTAAATGTACTTCTATGTGGTTAACGAGTAAAAATTTGCGAATAAGCTATCATACATTTTTGATCTACTGAAAATTGTACGTATATTTGGTAATTTGGGAAATATAAATGAAAAAAAATAACTCACTGTGCGATAAAAAGTTACATAAAGATATGATGCTTTAATATAATAAATAAAGTAACACACCAACAGAAACTAAAATATAAAGAAAATTGAAACCCATTGAATCATGTTAGAAATATAAATTAAATTTTGAATAGGCAGGTCGGTAATTTGACAATAAAACGCAGCTGGGCCCCAATCAGAAGGCGATCGTGATAAACGACCGCAGTGAGACTGCATCTTACGGACTCGAGTCACTGAATTAAAAAAAAAACGAATCTTGGCTATAATTTACGCATAGGGGATTTATGGGTTAACTTTCGAGAGATTAATGGTAATTAATGCTATCGGTGGATTGTGAAGTGAAATGAGAAATAAAAAAATATAGAGAGTGGTGTGAACATCGGAATTTTTTGTTTATATTACTCACTTAATAAAATTTATCGATTAAAGTCTTAACGAAACATGATTTCGAGATAAACAGAAGCAGTAAAATGATAAATTATAATAAATAACAATTAAAAAGTACATGACTTCATTGCTGATTAAAAATACCTTTCTTAACATTTTATTGAAGCGTCATAAGGCTTGTGTGAATTTCAGTACATGACGACGTCTCATAAAAAATAAACGACAATGACAGAATAGAAATAATTACTCCGTATCCCGGGCAAAGCATTTAAATAACTACGCGTAAAAGTATACCTTTCCTTTTCTGGTTAGTATTATTTAGCAATGTAAGAAAAGGAAAGCGTTATGTTGCCTAAATAAAAGACGAGGACTGAAAACACGAGCCATATTGCCTCGTTGGAAAAGTTTTAAAAAGTTTTCTTTACGGACCCATTACAAGTACGGCGTGTGGTTGTGTGTGTGCGTTCAATATATGCCAGCTTGGAAGCCTAGTACGGTGAAAAACTGTGAATAATTACTTGAAAATAAGTGTAGTATTATTGAGGAAATTAAAACAAGAACTCCTTCTACAGTGCTTAGTAGTACTTAGCTCTATGGATATTAATTGCGATGATAATATTATATGAAAATATTATAAATGTTACTTTATTTAAAAAAAGCATTCAGAATTAATTGCCCTATGAAATGCTCATATTATTTATACATTTTGATGTTTCATTTTAAATCCAAAACAATTCATGACCGACGTTCCAGCTGTGTGAGTTTCCTTACGCACACAGCGAGAGAAGCGTACACAACGAAAGTAGGTTTATTTCCATGAAAAAGTTTGGAAAATCGATGGCTTTAGCTCCTACGTTGCGAAACTTTGCCGTCGTGCAGCCATAAATACTGAGCCCTGTGTTTTGCTGGTAGAAACGTCAGGGTTTGCTTTTTTATCAGTTTTTTCAAAGTAAAATTTATTAGGTTATATCTTAGATTCTTCATTAATTTATTTATTTTTATCAATATTTTTGAATAACTGGTGGAACGAGAGTCTAGTAACTAAGTCAAAAATTAAGTGGTTAGGTCAAATTTATCTTGCCCTTGATACCACGCAGCATATCAACTTTTTGGTTCAAACTTTATCGCAATATGTAAATAAGCATCGTGATTTGATTTTTTAAAATTTGATTTTTACTTTTTTACTTTTACTTTATTAATAGTACTGCGATCCAACTTTGCATATTATTTTATATACCATTTTTACGCCTATCATATAAACCGTAAGCCATTGATCTCTTGATATTCCTTCTATTTTAATTAAACTGTATATTATAGCTTGAATTTTTTATAACATAACTTTAGGACCATCTAAAGGAAACTCTATAAATTTTCAAAAGAAACAGAAAATATGGTTCAAAGGACGCTGCAAACATTTTCAAAATTATTTATCTCACTCCAAACATGAATTTGACGCATCATTTTGCGGCGTGCACCATCTTGAAAATATCGCTTTGATATATTATTGTTTATAAATAATGGTTTTACGACCCTCCCAATTTAATTGTGGTGTATTCTCGAGAATGGCTTATTAAGCGGCCGGTTAATAATTCCTTATTGGGCTGTAATTAATTTTGTTATTCAGGTGTGACGCCCACGGCGGTTTAGCTTTAAGGGCGCTCGCAGAGGAACGACTTTTTGACGTCTTCATTTTCAACTGGCAGCTTATTAAATGCTACGGACAAGACTATAGATTCGAAGGGAAATATTTAAGCGCTTTATATTTTAAATCAGTTAATTGTGGAGTTATATTTGTACTTCCTTCCTTTGTTGACGGATTAGATTAACTACATTTCTGAATCTATTAGACACTCAATTCTCTTAAATTTAAAAATTCCATAATGTAATGTGTTGTTAACTTTTTTTTTAAATACTAATCTTTTTAACAATAAAATTCTTCATAATGTTGAACAACCGTGTTTCGGTCATTATCTCGTTGTTGTGTTGTCGCGGCTATTTCGTTTGAAGCCTTTGACAGTGACGGAGATGTAGTTAATTAAGCCCAGATTTGATGAAATCGTTTTGAAAATTTGCTCAGATATTGTTTTTGACGATTAAGTTGTTTTGTAATGAATTTAATTTTAAGTTAATTAATTAAACTCAATAAAATATTAAATTATTATTTCTTATTTGTGTAAATGTTTTTCTTATCAAACGACTGATTAGGAAACCGTTAGAACTCTCCTTCAATAGTACTCGTATTAAAGCGTGTTACTGTAAAGATTGTAAAGTAAGCCGATTATTTAAAAGAATTGTTTTTTTTTTAAACTTTGTCATATCTGGCAAACGAACACGCGATCCACCGGTTGGTAATTGCGATCTAGACCTATAGACATCTTTAATCGTAGATTTAATTGATAAATTATAATGTTGTTTAATGATAATCGATAAATGATGCGTTGCCGACCGTAGTAGGATTTGTTCCTTTCTTTGTTCCAATAAGTACACCGGATATATATTTTCTTAAATTTTCACGATACATACTTTAAATAAAACACTTTTTACCGGATATTATCGCGTATATTTTAGATAATTTTAAAATTATTTCGACGTTTCGGCATCTTTGCAGTTGCCGTGGTCACGATAGACTATCGTAATAATATATTTAATAAAAAAATATACGCGATAATATCCGGTAAAAAGTGTTTTATTTAAAGTACACCGGATGTTTCTTCCATTTATCTGGAACACTACCAAGTAAACGTGGTTATTACGGTGAATAGAATAAAACGAGTGTAGTAGCGCCATGTGTAGTACGAGTGTAGTAGCGCCATGTGTAGTACGAGTGTAGTAGCGCCATGTGTAGTACGAGTGTAGTAGATGCAGATAAAAATAATTTTGTATAGACATAAAGAGACTCTGTAAATTTATTTAAAAAAGAAAATATACCCGTGAAGTTTCTTGCCAGTTCTTCTTCACGAAGGTTTTTCCGAACTGGTGGTAGAGTCATGTTTTATTTGACGTCAATAAGAACAAGTAATTGTCAATGTTGAGAAATAAATATTTCATTTCATTTCCATGTGACATTTTAACAAAACAAACTCTACTACAGCTGTTAGTACAATAGCAACTCGAAATACATTTTATAATAGACTAAAATGAACAAAATATATTTATGAAGAGTTGATTTTTAAATCAAAGCGTTAGAAAAAACATCTAAGGACAAGTACTGCATGGCTGCTATGACAAGGCAGCCTGATTTTAACCATTTGATGGCAAATGACTGTATCACTTCTTATATATATTTTTTAATTGAAATAGAATACCTATTGCGGAAATATAGAATACTAGTGATTTCGTATTATTATCAACCTCGCAACGGCAATTGCAATGTTTTGTTGCGAATGGATCAGACATAACATTGACAGCAACGGAAAAAAAATACATGTTCCATATAAAAAACATTCGAGGTCGTCCATAGTTAATGAAATAACCATTGGTTCTTACCAGGATTTGAACTTAAGACCATTACCATAAGTTTTGACCATCAATAAAAAAAGCAAAACTTTGAACAAAGAGTTTCTAATTAACAGTAATCCTCAACTGTTGGAGTCGCTGAGTCTCCATCAATTGGGCATTTATGCGCAGAAAAAATCCAGATATAAAACTTTTTCATATCCGGTACTCGAGCACGGTATCTAACTGACTGTGAGTGGCATCCGCATCCATGAACATTTTTAATCGCAGGTGTTTATTTTTTTGTCAATGTTGAATGAGACTATTGTATCGACTTATTATGCATTTATAACCGTGGGTTCCGGTTGCATTTGTTCCAATACTTTTGTACACTGGCTATCCATATAGATTGTAGTACTAAACCAGGCGAGATCTTAACGAAAGGAACTCTATTACCACCATAACTCTACTTTATATAACTTACTCTATTTTCTGAAAAATAAACAATGTCATCCCATAGGTTAACTTTTTTAAGTTCTTCATCAAGCTTTTACTCAACTGTGTGGACACACAAATGAATACGAAGCTAAAAACACTGCTTAATAGTTAAAGCTAAAAACGACCCGTTTACCAACAAATCTTGACCATCTTAACTCTTTTTTTCTTGAAACATGTTTAACTCAGTTCTATCCAAAAATAATTTATTGAAAATTCATAACACAGCAAATCCCCAAACTAAAGTTGTAGTTAATTGAAGGGAAGTTTTTTAAGTCAACGGACGTGTTTGCCGGTCACTCGGAGTTGTCGCAGCAGCGAGTGGACTCTGCAGAATTGTTCGACCTTCGAACTAAGTTAGATATTGTTAGGTTAGTTAATGCGCCGCTTTTGACATATTGAATTCTTGGAGAGAAAGTTGGGTTTTAATGTAAAAATTAATTTACCTTTATAAACGGATTGATTTATTATTTGGTACTTTGAAATAGTACCTAAACAAATTGTCTGTGTCCTCAGAGTCCAGATATGATGATTTATGTTTAAAAATAGGATAAAAATAAGTTATTATATGAGATTTAATTTATTAAGATTTTTTAATTTAACTATTGAGTTGCGTTTTACATACTGTCTAAATAACTTTGTTTTTAATTATGATTATTATTTTACAATTAATATTTTAGCATTTATATAAAAACTTGAAAACATTTAATATTTTGTGTCAAGTGACAAATAATATATTCATACTTAACTACGTTAAATCTTTATTTATTATTTATTTAATGCACGAACCTATCCTTCTTCTAGGAAGACTACGGCGTAGCGTTGCCACGAGCTACGACGTAGGCGGCACAAAGCTACGAGTAGCCTCAACTTTGCAACTCGGGGTGTGGGGTCCTCATCGATTGCCTCCCCGTGCCCTCAGCCTGACCTAACTAGTTTTCTTTTATCTCTCTGTCATGAAATTAAGCTTATCTTATAGAAAAGGGGATGATCATCGGAGATATAAAGATAGCACGCAAACAGGAAATATACGAATAAAAAATGTAACGAAGAAAAATATATATGAAAATACTGTTTTTGCTTGAGCTAGTTAAAATCATAAGGCCAGTAGGAAAATAAAAAACACTCTGCAAAAAAACATCACCATTGTAAAATTTTCGTATAAGTCCGAAAAAATCATTAAAAAATTGGCGACAGATGTGCTTCCGCCACGAAGTCCTGAACAGGACTGACGGATCAGCTCTGCAGTGGTCCTAGAACGCATGCGCCCTCCTCCCCCCTCGACCCACACCCGCAACACGGAAAACTTTTCCCTGACACAAGTATAAATATAAGCGTACACCCGCCGACAACACTTTTTGCCCCCCGGTGGGGTGGGGAGGTAAAACTTTTCCCACCCATCCTGGTACTCTGTACACACCGTTTTTCCTGTACCTACATTGAAATGAAGGCTCCAGAAAGAGTAGAATTCAGCTTTCGAACAAATTTTAATGAGTGTGAAGGTAAATGATTTAGGTGTAACTTTCTATGGATGTTATAAAATGTATATTTATAATGAATGTTCGTTATTCTACATGGTTTTTAAATATTTCTATTTAAAATATTCTATTTGAATTTAAAGTACTAAGTATTAAAGCTACTTGAAGTTTAATGTAGACGATTTTAGGATAAACCTGTGTACCTATCCATAAAGGGCAATATATTGTATCGTGTTGTAAAGATTATTTATATACATATTTTAAAATGTGATTTGCATAAAAGTGACAAAAACCTCTGAGTATAAAGACACCGTTATAAATTTCATTTACAGCTCACCACCATCCTATAAATTAACTTAACGCAATCTAGTTATCTTAAACCGAGTTTCCTCACCTACAAAACCACTGGTCATCCTAATGTATTATCTTTAATTACGCATCCTCCATAATAGATGAGCTTTGACCATCGGTCAGTTAAATAGTTAACTGTAATCGCAATTATGTAGCCAACACTTCGACCTTGGTTCAAGACAACTGGTTGGTTCAAGGAATTATTAATTACTATGACCATTTGTTTGTAGGTGTTGAACTAACAGACTTGTGAATAAATTTGAATTTTCTTGCTGATTAATAGTTGCGGTGATGTGCTTGATTAGTACAGAGGTAATGTTGATATAGGTTCAATATTTAACTGAATTTTGTAATGGTTAAATGGTGATGCAGGAATGTAAGAATGCTTTTGGAACAAGCTGCTGAATTTGACAAATTGAAAAACCTGAATGCTAAAGTTATTTTCGTGTGTGATTCCCGAAAAAAAAAAATATGTGTTACTCTCAGAACTGAGACAAATTTAATGACACCTCATACGTTGAAATCCGTCACATGGCTTAGGCTGTAGAGCGTGAGTAAAAAAAACACTTACATTCATTCGAAAAAAATAACCCTCCTTCTGTCAGTCGGGTAAAAAAGTGTTCGTAATTGCATGTACTCATAATTACTGCTTTATACGTCAAATGAGTTATGTTCGATTACTGTCAGGAGGTGTTTCCATATGTGGAAAAAATTGAGCTCTCCTAGAAAAACGTATCTGCTAATTAAATTCCAGTACACCCAAGACATTAATATGTTTACACTATACTCACACAAACATGGACTCTAGAACACACATATCTGAGACCACAATTAATCTGAAATGCACACAAAAACAAAAGCACACAATAAATCCAGCGGCGTGTTTGCGCGGGTTACTCAAACAGTTAGTTCCGAGGCTGTCAACTACGGCATATTTGAGGTCTGTTAAGGGTGTATTCATCACTGGGGGTATTTAGTACATTTTCTGACCCTACGTTATCTACTTGAGTCAGTGACGGGCCTTGGTCCAAACAGTGACTGATGACTGGCCTTAATTAAATTTTATAGCGTAGTGTTTATTAAGAAAGTGAAATGAACTATCTTAGGTGGGTAGATGTGAAACTAAATAAAATGGTTAATTATGTCAAATTAATAATTCATGTCAAATTTTTTGAGAAACTAAATTAAAAGACTTTGCGTGCAATGTCGTTAAAATATCATCAATTGTATGTATATCCTATGGATTCCAGGTTGAGAAGCTGTATTGTCTTAAAATAGGAATTTGTAATTGTCTGTATCACCGTTAAAAGTTTTATAAAACTCGTATTTAATTTAAATAAGAAATTAAAATCGAAATTTATTAAGCCAGCCCGTGATGTCTACCAAAATGAATTTAAACTGTTGCAAGGATTTTAAAACCTGAATAAAATGCAGAAATATTGTCAGTTCTAATCTAATGTTGGCAATATGTTGTGCAACTGTACCTCGCAGAGCTGTAAGCGCATACGCGTCGAAGAAGTTTGGACACAGACGGCGTAAACTGAAGCAAGACAGGGCTTTTACGAGTAATGAGTGTGTTTAGAGCAAGTTGCTTTAATCCTATTTTCAATGTATTTCACATTGAAAATAGGATTTAAACAAGTCTAAATAGAGTTATGTAACTAATGAGAGGATTTTAATTTTAATTACATATGTAAACCAACTAATAATGTTATGAGTAAAATTTGAAATTCTTCTGAGAATTTTTGCGTGTTTTAATAGTACGTCACAACTTGAATACAGTTGCCTTCAGTTGAAATATTGACATCCACTTAAAATTGTTCCAAAAATTGTAAGCTCCAAAAAATCATATCTCCCCATCCAATCAAAATTTGGCAGGAATACCAGAATATATACCAAAAAGTTGGCACTCAGATATTTACTTCGAATCCAGGAATAAAATACGATAGTCAAACTTTGCTCTTAGCTATCCGGAGCGTGTCTAACCAGTTTGTTATTGACAGGGCGCTGTGGCGTTCAACTTTTTTGTGATATAGGTTTTAAAAACGGACACTATCAAGACTTGACCATTTGTTATTTTGTTAAAATTAATCTTTATATTCTATGATATTTACGAGGTTTGTGGCGAGGTTGTTTTTAATTATCATTTCCCGGAAATGAGCACGTGATCCACCTGATGGTAAGTGGAAATCGTGCCTATGAACATCATTTATCTTAGATAGTAAACTACTGATTACTCATATTGTTATTTGATTGATTGCTCCGTAAGATTAAGTTGGAATTCCATGTGTTAATTAATAAACTGGCTGTTCCTTTCCTTTGCTCGGAACACACCACGTTAACGTGATTATTAAGGCAGTTCAGGTAGGAAAGACTGTAGACGAGACCTTTACATAAGACACTCTGCTACCGCACAAACTTACTAAGTATTGTACATATCGATATTTTTAGGAAATAACTTTCCTTTTTTGTATTTTTGTTTCTTTAATTATAACTTTTAGTTAAGATCAAATTTCTTTTACTTCAAAAGTCTTTAAAAAAATATGACGACTTAAAATATTCTGTGATTTGAAATAATTTGTAGGTGTCATATACTGCGTTGAAATTATAAATCAGGCTTTGCAAGTTATTCATATTCACCAGTAGATTCTAGGAAAACTGATTTAGTATTCAGTACATCTGTGATATCCCATTACATGGACCAGGATTCCAGGAAGGCAGGATACTGAGAAAACACCTAACTGAAAAGCTACTCAGCTGCTGAAACGGCTATATTCTCATTACTTCAATATACTAGTATTAAATAAACCAATTCAGCATATATTATTAATTAACAACAATTTGAATAAGATATCGGTATTGGTCGGTATTTTAATCATTTATCTATATATACAGAGTGTAACATAAAGGAAGCATAATACTTGAGGGTCAGTAAATATACCAATATTAGAATACACTCTAAAAGAATTGGAGTTATTGGGGCTGGTTAAGACTTTCACACATTTAAATTTTTTTGACAGCCCTAGGTGGTTTTCAAATTTCCCCTGGCCTGAGGCGCGTGTTAAGTCCACACGTGTGACATTCATACCGCAACCCAAATTATAATTACTGACTAAGTCTTAATAAGCATTTTATCTCATATTAAAACCCTAGGTTTAGATTATTAGTTTTTAATATTAATACTATTTTTAAACTAGACAGTTGTAATCCTGAAATAAATATTTTTTTTAATTAATCAAGTTGTCCGTCATTTAACTCACGCGAGGCGCAAATAAATAAAAAAATACGAGTTTTTTTATTTATTTGAAATCATTAAAGTAACTAAAATCGTGTCCAGCCACATCGCATTACGTGCTACTCGATAGGTAGGTAAGTGACGACGGCTGCGCTCGCCTCATGCATAGGTAGATATAAAAACCACTTTGGGGCTGTCAAAGATGTTGAATAAAAAAATTTAAATAAAAAATTATGGAAGTCTTAACCAGCCCCTATAACTCCGATTCTTTTACAGTATATTCTAACAATGGTATACATACTGACCCTTAAGTATTATGCTTCCTTTATTTTACACCCTGTATAGATAGGTATCAGACTTATTTGAGCAATAAATCTGGTACTCACACAAACTCAAGTATATTGTTGAAACTTTAAATTAATGAAACCGAATGAAGCAATGACGAAGTACGTGAGCAAGACGGAATAAAGTGGACATACCTCAGGAGCTTAGCACGTATCTTCTGCTATCTTGCTTTCACCAAAGTTTATTTTATTTTTAAATACAGCATCTTTTATTTTTTCATACCATACAGTTTTTTTTAAATTCAATCATTTATTAAGTACTGGAAAAGAATAGTAATAAATTTCAATTCTTCAGGTCAGCAAAGTTTAATTCAGTGACTAAGCTGAATATTACGACATACCATATTCCAAATTTGTCACTCGTACGTATTTCTATTCAGTTCTATTGATGGTGAATAAGTAATGGAGTTTCTAGAAGTTTCCAGCTGTATTGACCAAACCTAACTGAGGAAAACCGACTGAAATGGAATTATTCAGTAAAGTTAGAATTCTACATTTATACGTTATTATAGTTTAATATACAGGAAATATCATCAAATTTGAAGGATGAAGAAAGATGAGGTCGTCTTTTGACTGCTGTTGTGGAAGAAAACGAGCTACAAGTGAACTATTATTTTAAAAAAATTTCGCGCGAATCACATTCGAGGAGATTCAGTAAAATGTGCAGATTAGATCAGGAAGTATTTATGTTATTCTATACAACCTTTGCGTAACAATCATGTTTCGCGTTGGGTACCTCACAACCTCACCGATTCTCAGAAGCAGGTGCGCGTGCAATGGTGCCATGATATGATTGATAACTTAAAAGCAGGTTCTTCCCGCCGTGTTTTCTACATCATAACAGAGGCCGAATCTTGGATTTATCAATATGACCCAGAAACAAAAGGCCAGTCAATAGTATTGCTATTTCAAAAGCAACCAACGTCTACGAAAGTGAAACGATCGAGACGCGCTTGAATAATTTTGATCGTCAGTATTTTTCTCAACGCCGTTGAGGAAGAAACTGTTGCAGACTGAAAAATTTGCTTTTAAAATTGGTTCAGACGCAATAAACTGACTTCAGACGCCGGTGAAGAGTTCTTTAAAAATATGTTATTAAAAATATAACCAATTAAACATTTTTTCTCCTCATAACTTTCTCAGTATCCCACGTACATAAATACAAACGACCATGACCCAAACACAACCGTCTGTGTTTATCACAAAAATGAATGCCCCGACCAGGACTCGAACCTGGGACCTTCGGCGTATTAGGCAGGGCTACTATCCACTACACCACTTGGTTGTGAAATTATTATTTTCCTTTATATCATATAACTTTTTTGATTGCTGATAAAACACCTGTTTATAAAATATTTTAAGTATACGAGTATCACTTGACATTAAATATGTTTGAACACATTAAGGAACTTGACTTTATTGACTTTTATTATTGACTTTAAGATTTAAGATACGATCTCAATTTGGTTATATAAATATTTTTCATTTGTTGTTATAAATTTGGATAACATGAAATTATAACCGAAATTATTAAATCTAGAATGGCAGAGTATCACACAATGCTCTACACAATTAAGAACGCCTCAGAACACACAAAACAAATGAACAAATGAACAAAAAGTCATCAAAAATCAGAAAAACTCTCTAACTTGGTAATATTTTAAATCCATCACTAGAGACTGAGCCAACAAACAAAAGAATGTCGCCATCGAGCTCGTGACACCTCGCATTACTCACTCGAGTCCGAGATTTATTCCTACAATTGACGAAATGGGAAACGGCCCATTAGAAATTAGACGAACTCGCACAACCAAGGAAAAATGTAAGCAATATCTCCCATTGTGAGCGGAAACGGGCCTATAAATAATATCCTGTGTCTTGAGTGTTTGCGATTGGAGTCGGTTAAGCGAGAGGTACTTAAATTATTTTTGAAGATTAGTGGTTTTTGGTAAAATAATGGGAATGTAGATTTATAAGCAGTAGTAAGTAGAGTTATATAGTAGTAAGGGTGGGGGAGTTTGCTAAGATCTGGGGCGATACTACGGTCGTTTCTGTTTTGGCCGCCGTAGTTATGCCAGTTACGTGGTTGTGTTCCGGTTAAAGGGACAGAAGAGCCTAATAATTACCGGAACAGAGGCAATTCCAACTAAAACACATCATTAATCTATATGATAATCACAATGACTATTAATAAATAAAACACCTAGGATTAATGACGTTCATGGGTGCGAATGCCGCTTACCATCACGTGGGTCACATGCTCGTTTTCCGGCTATGTAAATAGAAAAAATTGGTTTTGAATTGATTTTGGACATTCAAGTGTTTGTTGGTTTAAAAAAACTTGTTTCGATTGGACATTCAAGTGTTCATTGGTTTAAAAAAAATTGGTTTTGATTGGACATTCAAATTTTATGTTGGTTTATCAGCTAACTTAGTAAGCAAACGGTTCTGAATCGTTTGAGCTAGAACACCCAATAATACAATTATATTTGTGTAGTAATGTTGCTTGTATTAATTTACTATAGTTAGGAGATATAAGTTGGGACTTATTATTATTTACTTCCCGTTTTAGCCGAATCGCGCCATTAACAAATTGACTAAAATGTATGTTTATAACCCAAATAGTCATCACACATCACTATTTGGGTTATTACATACATGGGTCAGTCAAATCCAGCCAGTCACAGTTATAAAATATACCTCCTTTTATATTACATAATCGTTACCTTAATACACGATAATGGTTACAAATCAATAAAAATAGTCTTAATAACGATACCATGTATAAGAAATGGGGGAACTCGTTCTATTAATGTTTTCATACGGCATCCTACGACATGTTTATTGTCATTGAGCAATAAAAACGCGTCTTATGATCGAATCTCGTGGATTCCAGCTACTAACGACTTGAGTAAATATATATTTTCTTAAATTTTCACGACACATACTTTAAATAAAACACTTTTTTACCGGATATTATCGCGTATATTTTAGATAATTTTAAAATTATTTCGACGTTTCGGCATCTTTGCAGTTGACTATCGTGACCACGGCAACTGCAAAGATGCCGAAACGTCGAAATAATTTTAAAATTATCTAAAATATACGCGATAATATCCGGTAAAAAAGTGTTTTATTTAAAGACTTGAGTAAATCATATATGGTTCAATAAAATTTTATGTATAGTTAAACAAAGTTAAAAGCGCCATATTCCACTGATTTGGGTTCATTTTTACAATAGTTCTTGTTTTAGCTGCTTCAAATAAGGAAGTGAAGTTATGTTAGGTTCAACGTATACTTGTATTATTTTTTGTGAGCTCACTATTCATTTTAAGTTGTAAAAAAATTATAACTGCTTGCACAAATGGCTGGTAAGAATCTTTTTTGTTACACATAAAGTTTACTTAAATTACTAACCGCATTGTATATGAGACAAAAATCGAATCGTACCTTAGGAAAATTAATATATTTTCAATTGCTTTTTAATTTATTCTGCCGCCAACAACAACACTTTATTTTGTAGATTGATATTCATATATTTTATACAGGCTTTAAAAAAACACAGGCGAACTTAAACTAAACAATTACTGTAATAAAAGAATTAAAATTAAAAAAAAGCAATGCTGATAATGTTTTGCGATTTCAACATGCGCAACAAGAACACCCCCATCTCTTTCCCGCTGCTGCTTTCGGTGCTGATATCGGTCGTTGCTGCATTAGTGCAGCAATACGGGATAAAGAAAAACAGTCCTACTAAATTTTAAAGACTATGTTTTCAAAAACTTGTTAAGTTTTGGACACTAAGTGACTCTTTTTAACAATTTTATTCTTTAAGAAAAGTTGTTCAGTTTAAGCAATTAACAGTAATTTTTTTACGCCTTGTATTTATAGTAACTTATAATTCCTTTATCTACATACGTTTGCTTTCAAAATACTTAATTTTGAGCACAATTTAAAGGCTTACAAATAAATTACAAACCACGATCTCCTTAAACTTTTTCTTAACCCATTGCATGCCAATATACTTTCCCCTTTCGAGGTCTCATTGTCCCCGATCCCGCGGGTGCAATGTGTCTGCGCCGCCGCAGCCGTGCGTGTCGATAAAAATAATTGCGAACCAAACCTGGATTACAATACAAATAGGTTTTGTCTCTTTGTGGGAAGTCCGGAAGTTCGTTTTGGTTGTTTTGAGGAAAAATCTGCGGCTGGCAATGAGTTTTCATTGTTGGTAATTTATATGCATTTTTATTATTAATAATGAATTTGATTTGAATAATAATTTTTGGTTACATATAAGTACGTAAATTTTTATGTATATAATTTTTTCTCAAAGCAAATAATACTATATTTTGTTTTACAATCAAATTATTGCTAATTATAAATAAGTATTATTTACTTCTGTTTATTACTCTTTGCATTTTGAAATTTCAAACTCTATAACTGGATAAATTTTTTCATAACAGTTATTACACTGTGTAATATATGCTACTAAATAAATAATGCAAGTATATCATCAAAGATATCAAAAGCATATTCAAATTCAAACGTACATATACAAAAATACCTCTATTCCAATTTCAATACAAAGTCCAACTTCAGCATTCAACTAAGCGTTTGAGAAGTCCAGTAATGTTCACTGCACGCGCTAGCACCGTGGGTACCGCTAGTTCTGATATCCAATATTAAGTTGCAGCCAAATGCACCCATTGTACGCGACGGCTGATAGCATTCGAACCAAATCGGGAATGAACGGATTAAACGGCAGAACTTTGCCTAAGATGGTGAATTTATAGTTTCGATGCTGTTTTTGCTGATACAAAAGGGGTAAATGCAATTTTTTAAATAATAAATGTTACTTATAATAATAATAATAATCAATATACTTATTGTTTCTTTATACCCTTTAAATTAAAAACGAAATTCCCAAAAAATATCAATACGCCAATCATTCAAACAGACTCGTCTTTTTGACAAATAAGGCACTGCACTCATGAGGGGATCCCATTCAACAAGTGAAACACTTTGTGTGTAAGCGGCCTATCAATCATAATCAGTGGGTCTTTCAGGCTGGCTAATGGCGCAGTAAATGCTAGAATGCGTTTGAAATCTGCAAATGGTGGAGTATTGGAAGGTAACCGCGTGGAAGTGGCACAAAGGGATCATCGTTCCATCTGTTATATGTCAGGTGTGAAGGTTGCGTGCAGCGGTTTTGTTACCTTTATACAACGAAAAAATACAAAAGGTTCTATCAATCTTTCAAATTTCTTGACATACCAAGAGAAAATATAGTTACAGTTGATTGTTGGATATTATTTAAAAATATTCTTTTCTTTTTATGCTTTCATTCTTAAGGGAACATAACGCGGTGACGTAAACTTCAACTACAACAACTACAAGTCTTTTAGGTAGAGAAATAGTTTGGATATTTTGTCCTATTAAAATTGTTATAAAAACTAACACATACCAACTCATATTTTCCATATTTAATTTTGTGTGTGCAAACTGAGAAAGTACAACTCATTTCAAATAAAACGAAAAGCATTGCCTTGATTCATAATCTCCAAATATAACTTTGATTGAAATTTTTCGTTTTCATAACGATCACACGCGCAGATTCTCACATTCCTAATTTCTTTTGAAGTAACCGAGTGACGTCAAATTGTGGATAAAAGAATTTTTAATTTTGTAACAAAAATGTCGTTTGCTATGCTAGTATCAAAGTTATTTTGTGGTCTTTTAAACAGGATTGAATGTAATTTATAGTTAAAAATAAAAATTAAAGTAAAAGTATATTGTCAATTAAAAAATATTTAGAACTTTTGAAATTGAAATAATATTCGTAATTGTAATCATCGGTACAAACCAACACCCTGCCGTATACGTCCTCAGTATAAAAAAAAATAAAGAAGGTATCGCTTTTCAGTTGTGCAGGAACGAATAGTGGCATTTCATATATTAGTTAATCAAAATCAAAGCACTGTCAATCAAAGTAAGATTTTAATTTGACATGGTATCAAGTTTAAACAAACCACAATAAATGGAACGCCAAATTAATCGATAATCGATAAACGACAATATAATTAATCAATACCATCTACAATTGATGATATCATCAGGTGGATTACGTGCTTGTTTGCCGGCCATGACAAAGTTAAAAAAACAACTTTACTGTCCAAAAAACTCTAAAGCCTGATCTATCAGACTTAGGCACATTACATTAAAAGTAAAACCATAAATGCCATTCTATTGTAATGAATAAAATATCCTATCACGACTGACTATAAAAAAAAAGTACTGAAATTACAAAGCACGTCATAAGAATAATACCTACTGGTTTTATAAGCGTCTACAAAGTTCCCAGTAAGGTGACGTTAAGTTTTCTTGTAGACTACTTAGTCTAAATAAAGTCTGACACGCTACTGTGGTTACTACTCATAAAGTCTTTTATTTTCTGCCTGCGGTGAATATAAAAATTGGTGTTCATTGTGTTGAAAGAGAAATATGGCAAAGAATTTGGCCGCGACTCTGTCGTAGTGAAACCCTTATCGTGTGATTATTCCGTTATAAGTCTACCTGTAAACTACAATGTGTCTTAATGGTTTAATCATTAACGAACAAAATAATTATTTAAAATTGGTCCCATTTAGGCAAATGTTCCCGTGGTATAATGCATGCTTGCAATACTTGGGTTTTATAAAAAATAAAATATTGAGAACAAAGGACAAGAAATCAATGGACAAGAAAATCTCAAGTGATAAATTTTTTTCGTGACCGTTTTTCATCAAACTATTTTTGGGTATTTTAGAATAGAATATCATTTATTTGCATCAAAAACACAAAATCAAATAAAGTTACAAGAAAAAGAAAAGAAAAACATTTAAAAAACTCAACTTAAAACTAGACAAAAAAACATTCCAAAAAGTACATGAACATAAAACTAATAGAATTTTACTACGATAGCATACACATAAATGGATGCAAAAAGGCCACATGTCAATTTGATGTCTGATTTTCTGCCTATTGATTTTCAGCTATCGCCTGAAGTGATTCACGCAAAGACACATACAGAACAATACCAGTAAATGATTTTTTGAACCACAATGTCCGCCATATAAATAAAATCTACATATAAACATATCACATACAAATCAAATTGCTTACAATGGAGATAATAACAATACATAAACATAAAACTGGTTGCAGTACCCAATGTATACTTTAGACATAATTATTGCAATCGTACATCATTCTTTTTTTTTTCGAAAAAAATTGCTTTGACATTTTTGTTAAATGCGATTTGGTTTTGATTTTTCATATCAGAGGAGGTAATTTTTTCCAGCACTTAATTGCTTGATGTCACAAGCACCCCGTAAATGCTACTGCGTTTATACTTCACAACTGGGTATATTTCATAGAAATCCATCAAATTGTAAAAACCTTGATATATCATTAAATTGAAGTAAATACATCTTCTTTTAACAATAAACTTTATTTCATGTTTTTATTTCATTGTAAATATTTAGTTTATCTTAACCGAAAGAGTCATGTCCGTTCCACACCAGACGATGGACAGAGAGCAGAAAATTTCAGTTGGTAAAGTTTTGATTGTCCGAGACAGCTGGCATTCTTGCCAGACACATTCCTGCATCGCGCTGAGATATCTCCCAGCTATTGTGACTACTGACACAGAGTACAGGAACATAAGATGAAGTGTTAGAGTGGGAATGGAGTTAAAGACATGCTGCTAACATGGAAAATTTCGAAAAATTACTTAATTTATAAGTCTACCGGTAATCACGGTTGATGAGATAAAATAAAAAACTTGAATCTTTCGAATGAGTTTTAGAGGTATAATTTACATATTATTTTAAGAACCGTTAAGAAACTTATTATACATAACTACTATTTTTAATGCTGTATATGGTAATAAAAATATCTTGACAAATGGATAATAAATAAGCTAAGTAAAGTTTAGCTTTCATTCAATAACATTTCGAAGTATATTTAAAGATACATTTAACTGAATGTGTATAGTAATGTAAAAAACAAACCCATGTAAATCTACGATTTTATATCTAGTGAGATCATTTCTTTTGTATAAGGAAGTAATCACGCTCTGCGTTAGCTGTGGATACGGCATACACACCATATACTGGTAAACTCATTTCAAAGAGTCGTTTATATGGACGCATGTTACTGAAGTTCTGCTTCTGTAAGAATAAATGATTTGGTTTAATGCCGTATCTACGTCTTGTAAAACATTCGATAAGAGACAAACAATTATTATTTTAAATCTGCATCGGATGTGACGTAAAACATTCAACATGTTATTAAAGTGTTTTAGAACAAGAAATTAATGAACCAACGCATTAAACTCTTCAACGGAACTAAAATATTATTAATTTCTGTATCCTTTGATAAACAAAAGGCAATCCCAAAACCCTCGTCCATTTTTATCCCTTTCTAATTGTAATTTCATTGATAACGCAGTTTACAGTTTGACCGGTCCATTAGTGCGAAAACAAGGTAGCGTCCGGCTTTTAGGGGCTGTATTTATTGTATGTATAAATAGAGCAATAATTTCATTAGCAAGGCGCAACTACAGCTGGACAAGACAAATGTGGCCATTAGGGGCCCTAACGATGGGCTCGTCAGACCCCCAAAACTTTTAACGATGAGAATCAAAGTAAATACTGGGTATCTTGTCGATTTGGCGCTATCATAGCAAGGGTTGGTTAATAGGATGTGCTGTAGTCAGCAGGTGAACTAATTAGAACTGACCGATTGTATAATGCCCGTGTTTGTTATAATCTTGCTTGGTCATCAGATGGGATGATAGTCGCTATGGTAATTTTGCAGCTTACTGGGAAGATTATTTTGCAAAGTTGGAAATTTTATTTCACGTAGAAGGTTAACGAAAATATTCCATAATTATGACTCTTTCCATGTTTGTAATTTTTCTCAAAAATCTCTCTTTTACGTAACAACACCAATCTCTTTCACTATTTCATTTAAAAGCAAACCCAAAAGTATACTTCTAACTTATCATAACTCCTTATAAGTCCGGGGTACACGGTACCCCCAGGAGACTAGCACAAAATCAGTCGTACATTTGTGTCCCGGATGTTTATTGTACTCACCACTGGTCATTAGGACCTATTCGTGGCGGCGTTACTTCTTCTGCAGGGTTAATGCTTTAATAGTGGCTACTGTAGTTTTAGTTTACACCCGGAGAATGTTTTTGGGGTATCTTAAATTAAACTTAGAAGCGCTATGAGTTAACATTATGTTTATAAAGTAAATTTTTACAATCAGTTTATGGTTGGAGAAAGTAACTTGACTGCTTATTTGAACCTAGAACGTATATTTAATAGCAAACAAAAAGGACGCCAAAATGATATCTGTACTATATTCGAACAGTTTCATTACAATTATTGTATAGTTACATTACTATTTATTAAACGTACAATAAAGGAAAACCTTGCCAGACTATGAGGCAGTCTGTCTTAAGGACAACATTATTTTTATGGATTGCTTACGTATTCCAGAAAACTTCGACTGTGCAGATTACACTACCATTTAAAATAATAATACTTAGCATATAATCGTAAACTTTCAAATAGTATACAGATTTAGAACATATATAATTATAAAACATAAGTTGTTACGTTTCTGGTACTTACGAAGTCAACATATGACACAAAAACTGTAATATCTGTGAGATGAGATTTTCTGTGAAAAGTACTTATGTGTATATTGTGGCTGTGATATGTGTTGTGTGATATACGTGTAGTGTGTGTGTGTTAGTCAGGAGTTGTGTGGAGATCTTCAGTGTCATGGTAGTTTTTGGTTGCAAGAAACTGTGTGATTAGGTTTTTACATGAAAATTTTGGATTATTTGAGTAGTTTAAAAATAATATAAATATTATTACAGTGAGATTTCATTTCTATTTTCTCTTAAACTGTAAGTTCCACAACAATTCAAATAAGCAATTAATTCAGTAACTTCAACCAATCACAGCATAGAAAGAGTTTTAATGTTTTGAATAAACCGATCAGCTTGCGTGTTTTTTAACCATCTCAAACGACGTCGGTATTTGCGCAATAATACTTGAAAAGGTTAAGTACGATTACGAAATTTTCTTTCGGTCTGTTTTATTTATTGCAATCATTGTAGACTCTTTGTAAAGATTCCAGTACGTTACGTATTTTCTGATCGTGTCGCAACACACCCAATATTTTTATAACGAAGCAAAGGTCAAAGACATCTGTAGCTCTCTCTAAACTAAGGATCCATAAATCGGCTAGAGTTAAGGTGGATCTTTATGAAATTACCACAAGTGTCCACCAACTGAGTCCAGTCACTGTAACTTGTTTGTACGGACCGTGGATGATGGGCGACACAAGTATTACGTAGGTACAGGGTGTGACAAAAAATATTTTACTTAAATAACCGCATGTAATTATTTCATGATGTCTTTTTTTATAACATATTCATTAACAACATAGGCTTATTATTCGAATATTTGTTTTTAAGATATTTCCTCAGGATTCAATTAAAATATGAAGGCAATAAATAAGTATTCCACCACTTTTCTAGACATCACAGACCATCACTTTTCTAGGGGTAAGTTTTCGTTTAGGGCATTGTTTGGGTGCTGAACCAGGGTCCAACCAACTTGCTGAGCGCTTAAGATTGTCAAACAGGATCCATTTCTCGTCACAAGTAACAATGCGGTTCAGAATTCCTTCATTTGTATGCCTGCTGAGCAGTGCAAGGCACGTCTCCACGCGTACTTCGCGCTGGCGGTCATTGAGTTCGTGGGGTACCCATTTGTCAAGCTTTTTTACCTTGCCAATTTGACGCAAATGGACCAATATTGTTTTGATGCTAACGTCGAAAGCTGCTGCTAATTCAGCCGTGGATTGAGTTTCATCAGCTTCCACAATTGCCTTTAATTCGTCATTGTCGACCAAAGTTTTCGGACGACCACGGGGTTAATTTTTCAGGTCAAAATTTCCAGAACGGAAGCGGGTAAACCAATAACGGGTGGTGCGTTCGTTTGTAGTGTTCCCTCCGTAAACGTCGTTGATGTTGCGAGCCGCTTGTGCCGCTTTGCTGCCACGACGGTACTCATACTCCATAATTTCTCGAATTTTTATCTTATCCATGATGACGAAAAATGTTCGAATGCGTTGAAAACAAAACACTAACTATTAAACAAATGACGTTTTTAGAAAAAGAATTCCATGTTTGTCAAATAAAATTAATTTGAAATTAGAATTATCAGTCAAAAAAAAATATTTTCATTTGAAATGGCCAGTACGGCAAAACGGCAGTTTCATAGGTAAAGACCTATTAAAACGTATTTTAACTAGTTGTGATGACCGTAGTAAAAATGTCACAATTTGTCTAAATCTTGATCCAAAAATACTACCAAATAACCGAAAATAAGACACCAACCTGTATCTACAGGGTGGTACTCAAAATATTTCATATCGTACATATTGCGAGAGTACAACCATAACCTATTAAGCGAACGACAGACAACGCGCGTCACTCGAGTTTGGGGGAAAGTATTAGGATCTCATAAGTTGATACGCGGTGGCTAAGGAATACAAATTTATTGTTTCATTAACATGGGATTAGTTGACGCATCGTCGGTGAAGGGAGCCTGTCACGTGATATTGTGAATTAGGTTTTCTTAATAAATTGGATACGGTATGTGTAAATGGAAGAATATTAAGAGCACCCTGCTGGGTAACGTAACAGATTTTATCATTTCGATAAAAGCTGGCAGTGTTAAAGATGAAAAAAAAAAAACTTTTAACACATCAATAAATTGGGAGCCCATCCACCATCTTACTTTAAAGAATTTAAAACTCGATCCGATTGTTCCCAAACACAATGGTCCTTGACAAAAAAAATTTAATGTTGAAATAATAAACTTTAAAAATAAATATTTTTTACAAAAGTCCTTTGCAAGTGAAGTAGAACGAAACAGAACACATGACTTGCTACTTTTCATTAATTTACGAAAGTTTTAATCTTGTTAGCGAGACCTCCATTGTACCTGGACATTGTAATAGGATCAACTTATTAAACACTAAGTACCCAAACATCAAACGCGTTCACGAATAGAAGAATAGCTCTTTGTTAAGAGGATTTTTTATTTGTTGATTCTAAACGAATGAATTCTCAAAAACATTTATTGTTTATTTTTCCTTTGTCACTAACGTGAAAACAATCTCGAAGCAATAATGTTATAACATGATTTAGCAATAACCGTTATGGAGCTAAATATTTGAGATCCATTTACCAAAGATATTAGCAGTTAAAGAGGTACTTGAAAGGCGGTAGGGACCCTTTGGGAGGCGTTTTCTGAAGGAGATTTCTAAGGAAGGTGTTGTGCCCAGTCTGTCGGGGCTAAATGCTATCAAATTACGAAATAGTTTCGCTACTTGATTTATAGATTTAGTTTCAATGCGCACCGGTCTTTACTCCGCCTTCAAGGACACTGATGTAATTATCTATTCTTTGGTTCTATAGTAGTTAGTTACTTACTCAGCGTGAGTTTTCATTGCAAAATAAATTGTGTGGGCAGGAAATAGAGCTTTCGTGACGGTACGCGATAATTCCTTGATTCTATTTATTTATGTTGAACTAGGTGGTACCTACTTAAAACTTTAGTTGATGTGTTTAAAAAAAAAGTAGTCAATAGCATATGTCTCTCATTGTATAGTATATAACTATTTAATCAATTGTATTATACTTATATTATAAATGTGAAAGTTTGTATTTTTGTTACTCAATCACGAAAAAACGGCGGAACAGATTTCAATAACTTTTGGCACATGGAAAGATAACCTGAAACAACATCCATACTATGTTTTATCCCGAAATTTTAACACTATGGTCAGAGATTTTGTAGTTAATTATTTATTAATATTTTTTATTGTTCATTATCCAAAAATTATCCGTTGTTGGAACGTCAAAATATTTATCCCAATATTGTTTATTTATTGTGTGACTGCATTATTTCAATATCCTTATTCGTTTAATTTGTGCTTCGGTATTGATTCTGGTATTGTTTTATTGTTTTTTCTTCATACGGTCTCTTGTTTGGTGTATAAGAACTAATGATCTCTTGCGATTGTTTCTATATAGTACGAGATATATGAATAGTTCGCAATGAGTGTTCGAGAACTAATGAACGGTTATTTATTTTTTTTGAATTTAAATATACTTTTCTTGATTATGTTAGTTTACTAAATTTTTGGTACGGTCGTTGTTGTTTCTTTAACTTTATTGTCCGATGCTCAGCATTGAGGGTGCGCAACGCAAGAAGGAGGGGGATCACTAAATTATTCGACAGCAATATAAAAACGTTTTCCTTGCGTACGGTGCTTTACTTGGTTAGGTGTAATTACGTGCTGGCTGACGTCTTAGTTGGTTAAGTTTTTCTTTGTTCTCTTATCAACGGTCAATTAATTTACATTCAATAATTTTTTTGGTTGGTTTTAGTTATTGTTTAGTTTGTGATTAGTTTGTGTTGGATAGTGAATATAATAGCTTTTTATTTAACTTATATACTTTCTGCACGAATACCAGTAAGACTTGAGTAAGACGATGTAGTATAAGAATTATGGTTGTTTCGTATTATTATTACTATTTTTTGGGCATATAATAATAAAGGAATATAATAAAAGCCGCTTTTCTTACAGTACACTTTTCTTTTAATTTAGGAAATTACAATTTCCCATAAAGTTGGCATTTGGCAATGATCTTCAATACGACTCAACGCCAAACGCTGAAAGCAGTAAGTATTCATGTAGGTACTTTTTGCTTGTCAAATGGTCAACTTTATGATGGTAGCTTCTGAATTGCGCGCGATCTGAATGCAGTTGAAACACTTGGTGTAACGTAGGAGCATTGCCCACTTCCAATCCCCGTTGTTACACCTCGCCACGCATACCTGACGCTACGTACCTAAGGAATACGCGAAAGAAGCCGTGGGCTAAATCTAGTAGATTATAAAAAAGGGAGTATAAATCTACATTAATTTTTTTTAAACCTGAGGTATTATTTATTATTTGTGTTACATTTACAAAGATATATTCCAACTCTAATTGATTCCCAATATTCTAACTAAACCATCAATACGTCTTTTAAAGGTACTACGATCTACGCGAACCTAAGGCAGTACGATCTCCAAGGCTTTATCGGATTCCACGGCCTTACAATAGATGCCTGACCGAGAGCTTACATGGGCTCAATGCTTTGAACCAAATCACTTCACGAGATTTATTGCTACTTCCCCTAACACCCTGTATAAATTGTCGAATAAGTGTTTTCATATTTAGCGGTGACGTATAGTTAATCGTGGACCGCCTGCGACTTGGAATAGTAATTAGTAAGCCCGGTCCGGTGACGAATGCGTATAATAAATTATAGATATAAATAATATCGAAAATTTATAGCCTCGAGGTCATTGGAGCTTTCGTTTGATGGTGACATGTGTGCCAAGTTTGGAGACAATTTGTGATAATATAGAATCTTGTAGTATTGGGATTTACAGCGATACTGTGAGTAGGTTTACACGTCTGGGTTGGACTTAAATGATTTTTTTCGATCACCTATAAAATAAATGAAAGATTCATGTTTTCACATTTGTAAGAGAATAAACATCACACCTTGAAACCAACTTGATACCAGCCAAACTTACCTAGTTTATTGAAGACGTTGGACGCCAATTCATTCTACATTGACCTAATCAATTGACCGTATCGCCGTCCTTTCTATCAAACTGACCACGAAAACAGCCTTATTTAAAGCTTTGACCAAACCAGTGACCGATGACAGGTGTTTACTATCGAAATGTAATTAGCAGATACCTCCCAGAGGGTAGAAATTCACTAATGGGTGGGATTATTTTGAAACACTCCGGTAGCCCAAAGTGAATTTGTAATAAGGACCCCGATATCTTACGACCTGTCTTGGGTTCAATAATTTATTTACATACTTTGATGTTATTGGTATCTGCTTAAGATTAAGCATTTTGGGTTTACGGTTAATTTATTGGAGCCCTTGCAGACAGAAAAGCGTTCTGCAGACAGCGATCAAATAATAACCAGTAGCAATTTAGTCAAATGAAATCAATATTTTTAACAAGTTTTTAACAGGAAAGCATTAGGAATTGAGGCTAGCAAAAAATCTATGAACCAATGAAGCAATATTTATATAAATATTTGTATAAATATATTTTTTTCTTTTTTCACAGAGAGCAACAGAGCACCTAATAAGAATAAGTTCTCATATAGTGGTCATGTTTTGTAAGTAATGAATGTACGAGTACTCGTCAGATCTCTCCATATAGTTAATTAATTAAACGAGTCGTTATAACTCGAGCAATTTGAATCAGCAACATACATATTTGTCTGAATAACGAATGAATTCATATTCTTATTAAATCCGATACTTGCTTTCAAATTTTCCATAAACATGTCTAATTTATCTAATGGACTTTAAAATATGAGAACCTTTTTTTTTCGCAAAATTAATCATCATGGAATTTGATTAACGTCGCATAATCAAATTTGAAATTCAATTTTAGGATCGTTATCGAATTAAAATGGGTCGCGTATTTGCAAAAGATAAGGCAATCGCATTAAGGCCCTTATTAACGAGGCGTACGTTAAAGGTGTTAAGTAAATTTGAGGTAATCACGATAAGCCTTTTTTCCGGAGCCGATTCCGGAGAGGCGGGATGTGAAAAATGCGCTCGGATTCCGGGATCCATTGGCTTGTTACCGAGATTTCAAAAGGAGATCGCAGACGGTCCGGGAAGGAATGCGGGGCCCAGCCCTCGCTGTCGGCGCTTTTGATGGTTCAAAAAAAAAGGGGCTTCTCAGACTGATGTTCATTTTTGAAAGCGATCTGAATTTTTTAAATGAATTCGTTTTATTTGTATTGCGGCTGCTTTCTTCGGAATGCAACAAGTTGATGCCTTGATAGCGATTAAAAATCTCTACAATCGAAATTTATCCACGTTTTATTTTTATCCCATTTTGAACCTTAAGGTTTATCGATTCTCAAATATTATAAGTGTCTAGCGTGGCTCACTTGAGACTGATTTTAAGAGCAAGTTATCTTAAAGTGGCTCTCCGAAGCTTCAATAGAAGAGGCGCTTAAGAAATTAAGCACGTTGTGTTTATTGTTGATTAAATTATAAGACAGTTAACTCAATATTGACAAAAATTATCTTAATTTTAAACAAAAAAAATGTTTTAATGGCTATAAAAAGTCAAACTTTTACATCACGTATAGAACCAAATCTATTACAGATTTTGACATTTTTAACACGTCTTAAATTCAAATAAACAGCTACAAAGCGATTGCGAATTCCCAGCGTGGTGGTTACATGAATATTTTATACTTTTTTTAACTCCTTCCGCAAAAGAACGTGACTTTGACGTCTCCGAGGGTAGAAAGAAATAAATGAGGTAAATTAATAAAAGGGGGCGGTTAGTTACAATTACGTTTTTAAATGTAAGCAAGCCGGCTCCTTGTTTCGCTTTGATTTCTTTTGTGCGACACGCCATTTGTCGGATTTTTCAGCAAAGTGGAAAACGACGTACCTATGTTTATTTTTGTATTCGTTTTATTTTTATGAAAGAAATGTGGCTCTTTATAATTTAGAAGTCGCAACTTTTGTAGATTTCTGCTGTCTAATGGTTGACATACGTTGAAGTTTTCTTTTTTTTAAGTGTTTTGAAAATACAAAAAGTGGTTATATTAATTGAAACGGAACCAAACTCAAAGCAGGCCAAATTCAATTACAAAAATAAACCAGTTACAATAAATTTATCCCATTGATTAATTTATGATTTCGTGTTAAGTACTCCGACAGTAAGCATAAGTAAATGAAAACGAGCCCAAAACAAAAAGCAAACTCGCAAAGTACATTTATTACAATTTTTATACGTCTAAATTCGTTAAAAGCATAATAATTTTCAGTCACAACCCTTTCTAACATCTCCGTCATTAACTTTTGATTCCTCCCGAAAGCAAAGGGTTCAGAATAAAAATCGGAGCCCTCTGAGAAAAATCAGGGTTTCAAAAAAGGAATACCAATCTTGTTGTTTTATTGTTAAGGCAGGGGGTAACCAGGTAGCCAAATGAATTGCAAACAGCATTATTATTTCCTCTAGGAAGTCGTATATATTCACGGCCTTTATTTTAACTTTTCTTGAGTTTATTCATTTTTTTCTTACCCCTTTTTTATAGCCGACAGCGTTGTAATATATGAGTGCTGTGAGCGCACCGAGATCTTGTAAACAACTTATACAAGGCAGGGTTACATTTTATCGTTTGGTATTTTAATGTTCTTTTTGGGCTATTAAGTTTACATGAGTGGGTTTTTGCATTCATTTTCAGATTTATCACAATATAGAAAAAAAAACTACTTAATCTTGAATATTTTAAAGAATTGGCCGAACACTCAATTTAATTTTTAGCATGTCTTGCGAACTAAGCGAATTCTTCAAGATTGAAACGATATCTGATAGTTATTTTTGACGCAAAACTTTTTTTTCCCATAATTACAACCATACTTTGAATCGTAATAATGCAGTACTAAATAAATAGTAAACATGGTTAAGTAATTTCGCAAGGTTCTTTTATTCGTAAGCACATCAGGCACTGATTATAACGAGATAATATAAAATGTGCAGTTGAAACTCCACTAAATGAAGAATGTTTTATCAAGTAAACAGATTTTAATATTATTCTTCCTAAAAGTAAAAAAAAGCTACTACTATTGTTCAACAAGATTAATTAAATATGACAGACCGTAGAAATTAGCCTGAACAAAGGTTTCTGAACGAGATAAGAGTACATTTCTTGGCTGAATAGTTTCTCTCATAAAATCAGCTATAAAATCCCGATAATGGGCGATTATATCCTTTCTAACGGAACCCCAATAATGATCTCTTTAGTATAATGCCTGTTCTGATGTTGTAACGATATGGAGTTTTCATGAAAAGCCTTAATCCGTTTATTATTACGACCTCGATAATGGATATAAACTTAATTATTATAAGTATAAAGTTGGTTTTAGTACGGTTTTTTCGTGTGAAGGTACTGAATCCAAGAAAGAACAGGCTACGTTAGTAAAGCGTAACAGTCGTTAGTAGCTATTTCAATATTTATTTATAGTAACATAGTAATAATTTGTAATATCTCAAGCAAATCCAGCGTACTATTAACAATTTTTTATATTTTCTCTGTTTTTTATACGCGTATAGTAAATATAAAGTGCAATAAAGCAGTAGAATTGAGCCAATAAACGTAGATTACCGGGAGTTATGACGCGATTCCTCGTAATGCGACCCGGCAATAGGCCGCGGCCCCTTGCTATAGAGATGGATTCTTTTTATAATAGTTGACGATGTTGACAATAATAAAATGTGCTATACATATGTTTTTCATATACTAACAAATGTGAATCCAAGTGTCATATAAAAAAAAAATTCAATTTGAAACTAATTGTGGAAAATCAACATACACACAAATAAAATAGAACACAAGTTACTGCTCATACCTGATCTGGTAAACACCAAGCAAAAGAAAAAAAAATAAAAGACAAAATTAAGAACTTAGTATCGATGCTATTTGTCAGTTAAATCTTCTAATAACCACCTGGGCAAAACTGAACTCTCAGAAAATAAATGTTCATAAATATTGGGAATCCGGTAAAACAAAACTGATTTAATTGATTGTACCATATCAACAAATGCAAAAGGTATATCGGTGCCCAGTAGGCCGAGCTGAGCAAACACTTCGACATGAGCAAATGTTGACTTTTTTCGTTGCTCCCCCGATCTGACGACAAAGGATCGTATAAATAAATAATCCTTACCAAACTGGGACTCCCATCACTTATTATTTTATTACCGAGATTCAATCGCTGAGATGGAAATAGATATATGACTTGTTTAATCGGGAATCGGAAATCAGTTTTTATTTTTTGGTCAGAAGATAATATAATTTATGGACAGTACAGGACCTACAATTTGGTTTGTGGTAGAAGTAAGTACACTAAAAAAAGATAGCTCGTCCTGATTTTTGAAAAAAGAGAGGATATTATACTCATAACTTGACGTAGTTGGGCAAATTAAAAAAAGCTGTTGTTTTATTGATTCATTTTTATTGTATGATGTGTGTTGGATATTTTTAATTAAAAATATAAGTAACTGTCTTTACAATGCAGCACAGTTTAGAAAACATTTACAGTTACAGAAAAATACACATTCTTTACACACACTTACCACCACAAATACTAATCCTTGCTCTCAACAAAAAAAAATTGCCCGAAACATCTCAAGGGTAAAAATCCCATAAAAAGGGAAATCTATCCCAAATATTGGGGTAAACTTGCGAATAGAGATATCGCTTGGTCGCAAACAAAGCGATAGCTGACCCGCTCCGGTAGTAAAAAACACGTTAACATCCATTCACATTTGGTGACCCCCGTGCGAGTGCCGACCACCGGGCTCGGTCATAAAGCCACTGATTGCTTACATTGTACATTATTTGTTCTGGCTTTTTTCCCGCCTGCGGTAAGAAAGGGTAGTTACAGCGAATGATTGCGATGAAATGAGGTATATTATGGTCTATCTTTTGTTTGGTTGCAATGTACTAAAGCGTTTTATTGTGGTTACCTCTGCAGAAGGTAACTATTTTCGTTGTGCATCAGTTAATTACAACTTTAAACTTAAAAATAACACGATTAATCATAAGTTACATTTATGGTCTACAAACAAACGTGTTTCAGGATTTTTCGTGCTTAGTCACACTCTTACAAGTAGTGTCCTTTGTGCATTTGACCGAGACCGAGGTGAAACATGAATAAATAAATAAACGACAAGATACCGTTCGTAATGATGACGTGTATGTCGTATTTTTTAAATATCTTTAAATTCAAATTGATCGGCTTTTAATAAAATAATTTATTATTTAATAAAGAATTCAAGAACGTAGATATTGTGAATTAAAATTAGAAACACGGAAATATTGTATTCCTGTACTTTTTTATAATACTACAGTAGCACTGACGAAGGTACTCAAAACAGAACTTTTATCCAAAAGTTTTATTGGGGGCACTCACAAGGGGGCTTGACCTATTTTTCGTGAGATGTTACTTGTTTCATAGATTACACGATATTATTTACAGATTATATTTCAAAAAAGCTTTGAAATAAAAACTTGGAGAAAAACCATTTTAAGTGCACGATTTTAAAAAAATATTATAAAAAATGCCATCTCAACAAGAGAATGCTTTACTTTTTATACGAATTATAATTGAAAAAGTTGCTATGAAATTTTTGTATTCTTATCAATTTTACATAGTTACAGGGAAAAAAAGTTCATCTCATACACAAATACTTACACCTTTGCAATAAAAATAACGATAACAATTATATTTCCATTCGGAAGTTATTGAAGTTAAAGTACATAAATCTATAAGACAGGCAGTCATAAATATTGTTCGTGGAGCGTCTCCGTACGCGTTCCGTTATTGAGTTATAGTAGTTCCTCTGGCAATGCTTATTTACCTTATAACTTGATACGTAAGTGCTTATTTATAGCAATTGTAAACAATTATTTTATGTCTATATTTGAATAAATTAATAATAAGTGTCTAAAAGCGTTATGGAATCAATAAAGTCCGGTGAAATTTTAAAGATCTGTCCTATAAATAAACAGTTAACTTTGAATAATAGGTTGTAGAATCAACTGCCTGCATCTCGAAAAAAAAAATCCTGATTTGAAAGTTACATAGTAACTTGTTGAATCAACTAGTCAATTTAAGCCTGAAAAACGCTTGTACATGCAGTGACAATTGCAAAAAGGTAAACTTATGTATTTATTTTTGAGTCTTTATCTTAGAAAAGAAATATTTTAAATTTTAATATACCCATTACTGACTCTTCCACACGCATTTGACGTTTAAAATATTATAAATGAATAATTAATTTGGCATACTCTTCGTTACTCAAAGCATCTATTGCTATTAATAGCATTGTATAGTTACAGCTTTATGTATCTCAGATCTTAATACCTTCAAAAACAACTTGCACTGAATTAAAATTACACCAAACAGCGAAGTCATAATCGGACTGTCCGAAACAAGATTCCTTCAAAGCAATTATTTGTTTTCTCATCTATAAACTGAGTTACAGACCTGGTCTCTTAGGGATGAACTCCTTACTCCTATTAAGTAATTAGTCAATATAAAGCGATGTTTAATTAATGAAGCGTAATTACAGGAGAGGACACGTCTAAAGAGATAAATAATTAGATCAATCATCCTTTAACGGGCGGTGTTTAATCTTTTCGATGGTATTTCTCTTGCATTTGAATTTAATTTTAAGTTCGAAAGCAAGATTTGTAAAATTGAGTTTCGAGGATTCGGACGAGAGTTTAATTTGTTGCTTTGCATCAAAGAAATGTGTCCGGATGTAGACCTTGATGTTGTTTATTTATCGTGGTTCTCATGGATGATCAAAAATCAAACTCTTGATCTTCGCTTTTGTTGATTTCAATAGTTTTTTTGTTCTACTGATTTCAGAAACATCGCCAGAAAATCACACCAATTGTATTGCTCCAAATTTTAAACAAGTGTCGTCATTTATGACCATACAACAAATTACACAGATTAACTAACGTACCCAAAAATTTTACTTATTCGTAATTATTATACAAATTTTTGTTACAAAAATTAATTTCATTCATAGAACAACGAAATGACTGCAATAGTGATTTCATTTTTGTGTTTTTGAAACAACAACTTTAAAATCCTAGCTAAATATGAGATATTTTTAAACATTTTTCGTACTGTCAATTTTACTTTTGTACATAAAGTATTCATCTTAATAACTTTGATTGGCGACGTAACTTGCAAAGATCTTCGGAGGGCCCCAGGGAGTTATTTGGGGCCCGAACTTTTAAAGATATTATCCGAGAAGGGTTGAAACGCCATGCGTTTTACGTGATCCCAGCTTCCATTCGTCTTCACTGACAAGTAATTATTTATTTCTACTTTATTTCCAATATCAAATATATTTGCTTAGACTCCTAAAGTTCAAACAGTTAAAATTTTATTCATATTTATGTTACCAACCACAAGCTTTAAATTCCTTAAAATACTATATTCAAACCCGAGTAGCAGAATTCTTAATTCAACTTTTTAACCAAGCCACAGCTTGCTTCAGTAAAAACACAGTCCTCATTGCCCATAGATTTGAATGAAGCTATTTGCATAATGAAGAAAAAAACAACCTCCTAAGAGAAAAAAATATAACGACCCAATAGTAAAAACAGTCGATATTATGTCAAGAAATGAAGCAGCCGAGGGACGTTGTAAATTATGCAAACGTGCCACAGTAACCATAAAAAATCAAGATTTTCTTTCTTGAGACGTTTAAATGTATTGGAGAGGAACTGGACGGCCATAAATTTATCATTTTCCGCTGCATAAAGCATAAATTGGAATATTTCGAATCATTGGTCCTTCCTTGAGGGCGACACGGAAAGTTTGTGTTGACACGAGCTCTGACGTCACGGATCACTAGAGATATTAAGTTGATTGAATACGTTCGATTTTATTGGACGTTGTTTTTGTCTGCAAGACTGAAGATTATTTGAGATTAGAATGTTCATTGTTAACTTGACGGCGACTTTCACTGCCTTGATTAATTTTATATAACTTTGTAAATTAATATGATCAGTTCCTCACTGTATGGTTTAAAACAGAAATTATATTATATTGTACAGTGCCTTATATATCACTTTGTAAAGGTATTAAAACCTTACGATTAAAAAATGTATTACCTTAAAAGGCACAACATATTCCATGAGGGATAACAAAAATAATACTTCATACTGAACGCCGTGAAAAGAAAGTGTGAGCTGCCGTTAGTAACCAAACATAATGCTTTCAATATTCACTCAGTACCCGCTTGTCACCCACATGGGTCCGAGGGTCGAATCTACATAAAATATCCATATTTTTAAATTTGATTTTCAAAGAAAACTTTGCGGACAAATGTTTGCTATTGAAAATTGAACAGTGTGGCCACGTGACAGAAATTCAATGCATCAAACTCTGGGACAGTGAATTATGCAAGACGAGTGCAGTTGCCCGCTAGTTTATTCAATTTAAAATTTTATTCTTAAGTTTTCTTTCAGGGAATTGTGAAATTTTAATTTTTTTATGTGGAAATTGTATGGGTGGAGTTTATACAATGGTGATTTTATTTGTATTTTCTCGTGTTGAAGTCCGATATAAAAGTAAAAATGAATATAAAAAAATGACAGTTGTTCGAAAATGATACTAAAGAGATCAAGAATAATTGAACAGGGTGTTTCCTCTAGGGTATCAAGCCAATGCCAGGCGATACGAATACCTAACTATGGAACATTTGGGTCTACATGTTCAACGATTGTGACTAATTTTGTCTCTTTTTGGTCAAGATTTTTAGAAACTAAGTAATTTGGAACTGAAAACATAATGGAGTTTTTAAGTTTAAAACAAAAATCTAAAAATAAAGATGCTTCTGACTAATTTAAAATCTGTACAAAGTCACACTAACAATACAAAAGTAGATGTTTTGAGGGAAGACTGCCTTTAACACTTGTTCTGGAGTATTAAGACTGTTAAAATTCAGTTAATGAAACCTAAAACCATCTCTCAAAGACTTTTAAATTAAAGCTGTTTCAAATTCATAAAAACCTTTAAACATAAACAATTAACACCCGACTAAGTAAATAGTCATGTCGGTTAGAAATGAAGTCCTCTATAGGTCGGGATTGCTTCAGGCTGTCTCTAGGAAACTTACTGTACATTGCCCGAGTACAGTTGCGTACAATATGTTGTATTAGTTCTTAGGTAGGTATGTACAGACGAACACAGATGCTGTGGCCGCAGACCAAGTTCTTGTAACGTTGCGGTGTAGTGACGTCTCCCAGATATGTCATATTTGAAACCCCCTACACCCTTTGGACTTTGTACGTGGTCGAAAGGTTTTGATACTAGCGTTTTTAAGTAACTTTAAACTTGAACTTATTTTTTTGTTGAATTGTTTAAAGGCCGTGAAGTTTAATTGTATGGAAAGTGGCCACAGAGCAGCTCCAGTGTAGTGCTAATTGGCTACCTACTAACACAGATTTTAATTTTATAAACTAACAATAAATTGTTTTATAATATTTGTATGCCTAAAATAAATGGATTTATGATTATTATTATAACACTTGAACGTCGTTTTTGAAAGATTAAACTTAATTAAAGTTAATAATTAATCCACTCCACACACAACACCCAGCAAGTGTTAAAGAATAGGTCGACTATCCATGAATATATGAGACTCCTAAATTGGGAATATTTTTTTGGTATGTTATTAGACGTATGTTAAATGTTTTTGATATACTTACCCGAATAACAAAATATTTATATTAAACCTTTTTAAATTTTAGTAATTTTAGTTTAGTATCAAGACTACGAGCGGGAGACTACGGTCGAATGAAAGGAGTTTTACCGCCCAAACTTGGCAAGTTTTCTAACGAACACGACACACATGTGGTCTGCTTTATATTTTTGACAACGATTTCAAGCCCCCGCCACAAGTTTGGAGCATAAATGAGAAAATAACATATCTGCAGTAATCATTATGGATAGTTTGATATTTAGGTTTTACGATCACGTTTTTTTAAATTTTTTTTTTTGTGGATTTGTTTTTTTTTCTTAACATGTCAGCCCTATTGTATAACACAGTTAAACAAACTCATTTTACATAAACTACTTTATAATCTATCTGATGAGTTTTCACACATCGTATAACATTTGTGCAGCGCTAGATGTTGGTTCTGCTAGCATTGATTGTGCTATCCCTACTTCCAGTAAGTTGGGGCGATCACGTTTTGTTATTAAATCCATTATTATCGAAACTTTATTAGCACTTACAAATAGTAATATTAATACATTTTTCATTCTACCATCAATCTTGATATTCGATTTAAAAATTATTTTGGCTTTCTTTTACTTATAATGAAAAGTCTTTATTGCCACAAAAATGTGGTCTATTTTCCTAGGGGTAAAGTTCATTTGCACTTCATAAAACAACAAGGTTGATTTCCCTTGTAACAATATTCTGACAGCTACTGAATCAATCTTTCAGCTATTAAGGTGACCCATGAAGTTTCTTGGGTGCCTGTATATGTATAGAAAATTTTGAAACTTATGAGCAAAGGGGGTCTTTACCACTTGCTAATCTCTATTACAACTTTGGATTACTACAGCTTTAATGAAGCAACAAAATTATGAAAATACATATTTAACTTCAAATTTTACTAAAACGCATGCAATAAAGAACTACGACATATTCGCAGAATCTCGAAGGACTTATATATTTGATTTGGGCCTCGCGCCGGACTAAAGCTCCAAATTGCTTCGAGAACTTCAACTTCGCAACGAAAACGTTTCGCATTCTATCTTTTGATTTTTCAACTGAACAGTAATTCGTAGGTTAGTTACGTTTCTGGTTAACCATTCGTTGGTTTCTGGAGTTATAGCTGGGTTACTGTAAAAAGTTTGTATATACTGCCTTTTTAATGCTGGCAGTTTTAGGTTGTGTGAACTTTAGATTTTACGTTATTTTACCGAAAATGCGAAGTGACAGTCTGTATTTATTTAATTAAAGTTAACCATTTAAGTATACGAAAGAAAAAATATTTTAAACTCGCCGTTATAACAGTTAAAATTTTTTACTTAATCACCTTAGAAATATGCTTAAAATCATACAAAACAACACAAAAAAAAAACAACTAACACTTTCGTTTTATCCAAACTACCAAACTAAACTCACTGACACATCAAAACGAATCAAAAATAAACTCAACGGCCAACACTCAGACGTCCTTTGACTAAATCCATGAGTGAAATTAAGTTTACCCATCGCCGAAAGCATTTTCAAGTAGAGCTTACCACATGTATGCACTTGGTTCGAAATTCCCGACGATCCCTTGAAATCGCGCAGCGAAGCCTTAGCGCTCCTGACCAAAGCTTATTCCATTATGAAGAGACGAAAGGATTAGGTTATAAGGTTTTAAACTTTAGGTCTGAGAATTAGAAAAATCTATTCTTTATAGTCAGTGAAATAAGTATTATCTTAAATTGAATGGTACATTCGTCTTACTTTTATCATTTTATTTAAAATTATATGAATCATAATATACTTAAAAGGGCGGTCAGTTTTACATCAATATTGATGTCATAACACATTTTTTGATATCTCAATACCGTTGGTAGCAGCGTTGGTTCTGGCCCAACAGCTGTTGAACATGTATATTCCAAATAGAAACCATAACCTTTTACTCGTCAGGAATATAGTTTTACCTCAGATAGATAATGTCAGACTGCTGAAGGCTGTTTTTTTAATGCTCAGATAACTTTGATCACTAATATTGAAAGAAAAGTGAAATAATTTCTATGGAAAGTCTTGTCAAGTGTCAAAATTATTCTACTGAATTTAAAATAAAATTTATTTAAACATTGAAAAATCAGCCTTAAAATTACTAAATGATACCAAAAACATTAACAAACCTCTTAAAAATAAACAATAAAATCAAATTATCAACTATCTTTGTAACTTTTCATCAGTTATCGTCCCCTACCATGATCCCTCTGCCATCTCCACCTCGCTGGACACACAATATAATAAACTGTGTCCTACAGTCGCTTCTAGAAGGGCCGTAATGTGACGTGCTTAATCTTAACAAGTGGTATTCAAGGACTGTAGGTTCTGATCCTGATAATGTTGTTTGGGAGATTTCAAGATGTCGTTGTAACTATTCATTGGGGTTGGGATTTTTGAAAAAAGTAATCATTTGAGAGAACAATGAAATTCGTTTTTGTTTTAAATTTAAAAAATTATTTGGCTTACATATACAAAAAAAAACATGTCCATAACTTGCATGGAACCTCTCGGGTGCTCGTATTGTCACCACAAACCATTAAATATACGTTTTACAAATGCATGACGTAATAATGTTAACTTGTTATAAAGAGTCTTCGTCGAACAACATCCCTAAGTCTTTGAAATCAGACCTCTACAGAAACCGAAACACAATCCCAAAATGTCAACTGACCAGGGTCAAGCATTTTACAATCAAGCCTCTATTGTGGTCCCTTCCAAGATGGCCGTCTTAAAACCATATTACAAGGCGAATTCTTGTCCGGTGGCAAATTCCTGGGACTGGAATGTCTTATGAGGTTGGAGGTCTTAGGTTTTATAAACGGGTTTATGGCTCTACTGCCTAGGATTTGTAATTTGGAGGCGTTAGGATGTTTAATTTTATATATTTTTAGTCGTTTTGGTACTTTAGCATTCAGACTTGCTGATCGGCTTAAAGATGAAGGAAAAGTCAGTGGACAATATTTTTAACACTACAACTTTGCTTCTCAAGAAAAAAATATATTAAATTAAAATTTATTTGTTTTGTTGTTATTAAATATAATTTCAGAACCAATTTATAAAATAAACGATTGCAAAAATGTATCGTTTCATTTCTTCATAAATTTATTTTATTGCACGTTTTAGTGTTACTCTTCCTAATCATTAAATACACCAATATATAATAATTTATTGCTTAAATTCGTAGTCATTCCGTAGCCAGTCGTAGCCGACCGTAGCTATTCGTAGTCATTACAGTTATCTACCCTAGTTTAATTACAGCACTCGATAACTATGGATAATAAGAAATGGCGTTTCAGCACTATTTGTCTGATTTATGGACTATCCCAACTTTGGGCAATTAATTCGCTTTTGTATGAAGCTGGGAGATTAGAGCCCTTTTTTGGCTCAAGGGTTTTGTTTCAGTTAGTGTCAAATCTGAAAAGCATAAATATTAATATAAGTTTTATCATGTTACTCTTTGACATGAAAAAGTAAATAGTAATATTGTTTCAAAAAGGGATAGGCTGAAGTGAAAAGCGATTCATATCACTTCATCATAAGATCTTTACAGCAATAAATTATACAAGAAATAAAATATTTAAAATAAAGCTTTGTTTTAGATTGTATTCAAAGTTAAAATATCAAACATTTTTAAAGACTAACTTTAACTTTAACCAATCCTGAGATTATTTAAAAACTCAAACTAATATTTTGAACCTTGAAGATTCCGAGAGGTAATTAGTATTTCAAAGCAATTTCCGTTCAACAATCTACTACAGACACTATACGTAAGTAGCAAGCCCACCATAGTAACATATATAACAATATTCATAGTACTAGTATTCATAGTAACAAATACAAATTCAACAACTGAATCTATAAATAGTGGCTCGATGAAAGGGTTTTTGAATAATGAATGAGGATCTTTAAGACGCTGCAAGGTCAGTCTGTTACATGGTAATTTGTGTTATTCAAATCGATGAGGACTACATTTGTAAGACGAGAAAGGGGTCTGTTTTAATGTAAGGAATTAATTGTCTAGTCTTTGAAGTGTGGCTTCTGCATTCTGAAGATACATTAGATAAGGTATACAATGTTGTAAGGTTGAATTGCCACACTTTTTAGCTAAATCTTCGTTGCTGTTATTTAAATTTAAGTAAATTAGAAATAGAAAGTATTTTTGAAAATAAATTACGTTTCACTAACAACATTTCATGGCTACTCTGTGAAGCCTTTCATCATCTGTACACATTCCTTGGTGTCAAATTACTCTAGGCTTCTAATTTTGTACTACTAATGTCTAACTCTTTCTTTTTGACCTCTATTAACCTCAAAAACTACGAAACAAATGAAACAAGTAACTACAACCAACCGCTTAACTAAAATAAATAGTGTTTATAAACTTAGTCATTGGTGTTTCAACAGCCTGTTACATTATAAGTTTATTATGTCAAAAGCATTTTCATTTCGTTACGGAAAGCAGTGGTGCGCACTGTGCTAATTAAATTAAATTTAGAATTGATAGCAACTTAGCAAAGTCTTTCTAAATAGCTTCTAGTGTAAATAACTATACAAATTTTCACACACTAAGTGTATTTTTTTATGAAAAGGCTCACCCGGATGTCGCATTTAAACTAGATTATATTATAAGAATATTATTTACCCAGAGATAGCATACAGATTGTCTTTGCATTTAGCTTGCGTGAGACGTCAAATGATTAGTGAAGGCGCTTGTAATTATAGATTTTGCATAGCAAATCAAGACTTACATAATGTATAGATAAAGTAATAAGTTGCTCAACAAATCTTTACTTAAGTGCTTCTTCAGTTACTGCTTTTGACATCTCTGAGTGCGGCTGTAAGGCATGCTATTGTGTTATTGGCTAAAGTTATATGAAAGAAATTTTATAATTACAAAAAATGTATTCTTCATTCTTCAGTACGATACTAAAAACCATAGCCGAAAAAGCGCAAGTAAAACATTATTTTTTACACAGATTCCTTATGTTAAACGGTACATTTTTGCAGCGGTCGTGTGTTGCGATAACATCGCGCGTTTAAGATAGAGTAGCGACATCTGGTGGCGAACAAACGCGAGCTATCATGGCAGATGAGCAAGATAACGCGTACATTATAGATACATCCATCGTTTGTTTTGTTACTGGTGTTATAGACATTCAGAAAGAGGAACAGCTTTGAGAGTAAATTTATGATAAAAACAAAAAGCCAAGGACATTTCCCATCTCATCATTTGTAGGTATCATGCGATATGTAAATATAACATAAAGAGGCTTTGAAAGTTGAAAAAGTAGGTATGTCTGAATGGACATGAAAGAGCGCTAAAAATCAGTATTTACAATAGCTTTGAACAGCAAAAGATCTTATGTTTGAAGAAATATTTTGAAATTGAGATACAAGGCATTAAGTCAGGTATACTTGATCACTTCCCTTGTGAAGCCAAGTTTGAAAGTATGTTAGGTTAGGTATTATAGGTACAAGTTTCGAATTAGACTGGTGAGATGCTCTACATTTCACAAAATCCTTGCTCGATAGACTTAAGATATATTTCATAATTGACGTAACGACAGCACTCATAATACTTTAAAGGTTGTATAAACTATCTGCAGTTTATTTGGAGCTGTGTTTGCAAGTTTGACGAAGTGAGGCAGTTCTAACCCAGAGCGAGCGCGGCGCTTCCCCTCGCGTATTAAATTCGGTTATTAGCCCCAAAACTTTGATCAACTCGGCTGACCCGGTGAGTTCATCGATCCGCCGACTTTCACCCGAATCATAAACTGCGCCACCTACTTTCAAAACTGGAAAAAACCAACTCCGAACTTAACTTCAGAACTAAGTTGTCCTAATCACGCGGCGAAGTTCCGCTAAGTTTTTTCAAAGTTCGGCGGAACTCCATCGATGTGGGATCGTTCACCCTGCAGGGCACTTGCATACCGTCCGCCACCGTTGAGACAAAATGTGGAGCAAGGTTGCCGGATTGCTTTCGCGACAACTTTCCGCGGATCGATGAGAAAGTCAAAAGTTTATCACCGCGTTACTGCCGGCGAGATCGTAAACCCAACTTTGGCGGCGACGAGTTCCCTGTTTTGCATTCCAGACATTCTTAATTACCCATCGTTTTACGACAAACCTTACGTCGCCTATACTGTTCAATAAAAATACTTTATACCTTCTTCGTTTATGTACCTGGAACCTTTTATTTACGATACATATCAGCGGTCGGACTAACGAGCGCAGATACCTACTCAGCATTCGTATTCACAAAAGGTTTTTCTAGGTAGTCGGTGGCGGGCGTGAAATAGGAAGGAGGGATGAAGGAGAAAATAAAATAAGACGCCGAACGGATACGAGGTCCACGAAAAAAGTGTAAGGCGAGCTGAGGGGGGTGGGTTCAGGTGAGGTAGGCGGGGTCGAGTGGGAGGCGCGTGTGATTGGCGGACGCCGCCCCGCCCCCGCCGCCCGCGCCGCCGGCCAGCAGGCCACCTTCCTCCTGCGGCCTCCCAGCCCGAGCCGGGAATTAGTTTCCCAACTTCGTGTCTATGGCGGCTCACAGCTGTAAGTATGGACGGCGGTGGTCTGAATAATCGATAGAGGTGTTTATTGAAAACGGGTAAGGACGAAGCTCTTTATTGCTTCTTTATTATTAAAGCCGACGCTGAAATAGCGCAGGACGCCGGATCAATGAGCCGTGCTTACCTGGACGCCTACGCCACTCCGGATACTTACGTAAACCTGCTAATTGAAAAGTTGTAGCTGTTCGGGAATAACATGAATATTAGTTACTTTACGGTTAAAGGAAAACATTGTGGAACGTCGTCTATTTTGAAATCACGAATGAAACAATGTATTCTTAAGGATTCAAATGGCCTTGTGGAATATTCAACTCACGAAACATTTTGAAAACAAAAGAACCAAACATAAAAAAAGTGCTTTACAAATGTATTTTCACTTTAGTAAATTATAAAAATAAATACAATGACCTCACGAATATTTCAGTAGTATTTCGAACACATTCAGTGTGAGCTAAGACATTAACATAACCGTGTTAGGCCGCCGCGGTTGTCATCTCCAGAACTTATATGAGCAACTTTGTTACCGCCTTGTTATGTAGGTTCACGAAGGAAGGAAATTCTGTTTATGTATGTCTATATATGTCGCAGTCAAAAAGAAACGAATATATATATATATATATATATATATATATATATATATATATATATATTTATAATTCATTTGAAAATATATACATTTGTTTCTTTTTGAGGGCGACATCTATGTTTAACTCTGTTCATCTAACCTCAGCTGAAAGCTGATAAATGTAAAGTATCATTTAAAAGGGGAAAGATATGATGTAATTAATAAAATATCTACCTTGTTAAGTTGTGTTGTACTGAGTCTTAAAAAACATACTCAATTTTCAATTTTACAGCTTTTAACCCAATACAGATTTTACAGTTTGGGCAGTATCAAAAAAAACATTTAGAACTTTATGATATAAAATAATTACAATACCGTTTTTAACGCTTCGTCATAATAAATAATAAATTAATTTGTTTATTTCATTCCAATGCTCCATACAAACATTACCTTAACTTAATGCTAATCACTCTTAGCCTAGAGTAGGTATTTTTTTATTCATTCGGTCTGTGATTCAGTGCGTCTTTCAATTTCATTTACAATCGTTAATTATTAATTATTATTATTTAAAATGCATATTAATTTTTATTTTAAATACAAGTTAATTTGTATAAATTTTATTAATTCATTAATTTTGTATTCTGAAGCAGTAACACATACTCGTACTATGAGAGTTAACGTTAAAGTAATATTATTAAAATGTGAATGTTTTGTGCGTTGACTGTGAATTTGTTAAAGCATATTCATAAAGATTCAATTTAGTTACTTCTATGGTGGACGTAGAAATTATTTATTTAGTTAACTATAGTAGTTATCTACGAAAAGTATAAAATCAACCAACGTCATATTCTTGTTTTAATATCACGCAATTCCATACATCACTGCAGGCAGAGCGCTGTCAATGCAAACTTTTTGTGAACCTACCCCCTCAAATAAGAACTGTAACGTTTCATTCAATGCAGCGATTGAATAGATTGACAAAACAAATACCATAACTGACATCCAAACGTGACACGTAACGTATCGGATTCAAAAATCTAACGAGCTTGAGCCCCACATATCTGACTCCCGGAAAAGAGCAAAAAATTGGAAAAAAGACGAAATATCCCCGTCTATTGTCCGACCTGTACAATGCCTTTACAACACCGAGCAAATAGCGTTTAAAAAAAAGCAAGCACGGTTTGTGGGTACCGGGTAAACACGTTCCTCGTACCCCTTATTGAGTTGATCTGGCCATTTGAACGGGCCCTCGCCCTTTGCTGAAAAAAAGTTAGCTGGCGAATTCAATTTTCGAGTTTCAATTTTTGACATTTCGTGATTAGAACGCAGTTTGGCGGCCGTCCTCCGATTGGCTAACGATACTTTGTCAATTGTATTACATATGATGTTTTATTTTTAAATGAATTACATTAATATTACCACTGGGAGTACCAGCAGAGCAAGTATTTAATTTTATGAATGGCTTATGTGCTGAGATTAAAAGTTTGTGACGGAATTTTCGATTATCAAAAAGAGCACAGCTGGTTAGTTTTTAAATATCCAAAAGTCCTGAAATAAAGTTAAATGATTCAAAAGTAACACGATGTTAATAACTATTTACTACATCGAAATAACTCATATAACATGTAAATTTGTTTTATTTACTGCTATCTTACTCCTATCATTTTTTATGTGTATTTTGATATAAATGTCGCAGGCGGATAGTTAAATTTGCCATTTAACTAAACAGCTAGTAGTTCGGTAGAACTTTTGATGCTTATTCATAGTCTTTAATTTTCATACTAGCGATTCACTGGGTGCTGCCACACCAAGCTCATTTTGGTTGCTTAACAAAAGAAAATAATCAACAAATTGCTTCATTTCTTGCTTTATAATTAACTTTTCTACATAACGGCGAACCTGTTTAGTTAAATGACATTTTTAACCACCCACCTGGGACATAAATATAAATAGTACCTGGTTTGTTTTATTGTTTTGGTAGTTATAAACCAAATTAACTTTAAAATTTACTAAAATCGATTGCAGAACACGTTTTATCCCGGAGACAATGAATTTCGATGTTCTTGCCTTAATACGTGTTACAATTGTGTACCGTCCTTACTTATGAGTCCTTATTTATAAGGATTTAAACTGGTCTCGTTCTTGAAGAGTCCTGTTAATAGATTCAATAACTTAAGAGCGTCTTTAAATTTAAGTAACATATATAAAGAATAACGCGCCAGGTACTAACAGCAACACAAACAAAACTCTATCATTATCCCCAGTCACACAACCAATCTAATAAATCTAAACTACTTTTTCATAAATCCATCAATTCTAAATGACAGTTTTACTGGTGATCAGTTCATTTTTTAGTTATCTTACACTGTATTTGTGTATTTCATTGCATCAGAAAGAAAGTGCGGACAAAATATATTTTTATCATCTTTATCTGAAAAACTATATATATTTTTTTATTTTTAATCTAAGCGTATTATTTGTGACATAAAGGGGTGAAACTAATTTGTTATCACAAATGTCTTCTATTGTATTTTCATTACAATAAATATGTCATAGCATAGCAATACTCTTGAGGGGTATAAAAGTGAAATAAACCACATCGTTTACAGAAGGGTCCGTGGAACTAAAACCATTTATATAGCCTGAGTTGTTATTGCCCTCATTACGTGAAATCAATATTTTATGTCTTAAATGAATGATACATTTAAACCAACAACCGTTTAAATAGTACTATATCTCATTTTATTTTGTTTATTTTTTCATGAAAGTTATAATCGTTTATAAAATCCTTATGTCTGGTCAATGTAGGTAAGTAACCTTTCATGCTTGATTTGTTTACAATTAAGTGTTTCTAATTAAGCCAAAAATATATAGTTCCTTAAGTACACTTACCAATAAATACTACTAATATTTAGATCCATAGAGCTTTTTAGGCCGCGAAAATGTAAAAATAATTCCATAAAGGAATTTTCTTTTTAACTTTATCCAACAGAAAATGAAATAAGTATTCATTTTTGCGACCGCAGTCACCGCAACGGTTAATTTGTTGTTTTAACCGTTCAGTTTATTAATGTTGGAAGCGAAAAGAGTCATTCCATGGGTTCTGTGGTACAGAATTAACCCCTTAACGCGGGCTTTGGGCAACGATGTTCTTACATTAAAATACCCCTTCCAAAGTGTTTGCGACGAAATCGTCATTTGTCGACGACATTATTGCTGCGCAGACGAGCGGTTAAGTTAAGGTTAGGGGTGTTAGTTAAGGGTGAATTGCGTAATTATTTGTAACACAGTTAATTTCTTAGAAAAGTATCTATTACTACAAAAAGTTTAAATGACATGTTTTTTGCTCAATCGTATTTTTTCATGGTCCTTGTAACAGTTTTATAATTATCGAATTTATATGTCTGAGCTTCCATCTCATACAAAAAAGAGTACTTTATTAAATTTGTCAAACTCAAAGTGGGCTTTTTAATGTATGCAATTTTAATGTATGCAAGTTGCATTGCATTTTCATCCATTCATTATGTTTCCAATAAAGTGCTTCAGAGCATAGGTATTCGTTTTATGTTAAATTATTACAAAGGCTTTACTTTTATATTATTTACATTAATATTGTCTATGAAATATTTACATATGAAATTCCCAATCGTTCTTATTTCCGAGAATCAAGTAATGAGATATTTCAGGAATTTACAGATAAAAGCACATTTACCCAACCAACTAACTCTATCAATACGATTTAACCGCTCGTCTGCTCCGCCCACATAATCAGAGTCTCATCTAAGAGTTGAGCACCTTCGGCTCGGTCATCTCGTCCCAGATGACACCCAGGGGTCTGCTGTACCCCAGCATTTAGATTTATTTCGTCTGAATACTATCAAGTAAACAACACCTTAGTGAGGTTGAATGTTTTATGGTATGCGCTAGAAGCTTGGATTTAATTAAATTTGAGAATATGACACTGCAAAAAAGATTTAAAAATAAATGATTTTTATGTAGACGAAACGAAAAAGACTTGTAAAGACGAACATAAATAATAAACTGAAATCTCGTTCTTAGTTTAACCATATATCCACCAAATTAAACTTAAGATCTTTAAAATTCGCAACTTTGAAATTCCCCAAAAATCAAAACTGCGATCTTAAAGATGTCCTTAATTCCGACTAACGAGTTCGAAAGACGGTCGAATTCTTTAATTATTTAGCTCTAATGGCAGTTGAGTTTGTCCTTTGACGTCGCCGGCTTTAATTTAAGATTCTACCCCCAAATTAAAAATATAATGAGACAAGACTGAGTCTCCGTTAATTGGAAACCGATCTGATGGATATCAAGGGCGTTTAAGTTAAAAGCGTGATAATCTTGCTTTGTATATTTCTTGTAATGAGCTTCAGCTTTTTAGATTCTTAGTTTTAACAAAAAATAAGTTATTAAAAACACAAAAATTGCTTTGTTTCTTCTTCTGGGTAAGGAGATTAGCAATAAAAAAGGAAGGTTTTCAATGGCAAGCAAAAGAAAAAAAATGTACTTAAATGTTAAGTAAGCATTCTATAACATACATTTTCCTCTGATTCTACCCTTGCTCGTCACGCTACCGTCATTCGACAAATTTACAAGTTGACGTAAGTGATGGCATTCATTTTTTTTTTTCGTACAACCAGATGGTGTAACTGTCAACTTAAGATTATCATATAAAGGGGAGAATTTTTTTGTCAAGTGTTACACTTTTTAAATTAATTATTTCACGCTTAAGTTATTTATCTTGAAGTTATTTTTTAAATCAATTAAATTTGGTTTTAACTAAGTATGTACTTTGTAAGCAATAAATTATTTATAATAATTATCATAAATCATAAGTTTTTCTGATAGCAATTAAAATATGACCGAAAAAGAAATAAAGCAATGAAATTAAATATCATATTGTTCGAGTAACCTCATGGCGAACAAAAACACGACCCAGAAACTAATAACGAAATATAACAATACCAAATTTACCCCAAATGCATAAACAAAACATCATTATCGAATAAAATAAGTATCAGTCTTCCAACCACGACCGATTTTTCACGTCCTTTAACCCTACGACTGCCGCGCGCAACTTATGCGACCCACAATATTTGGCCCACCTTTGGGGTCGCGGCATTATGCATAACTGATAGACCCGATTCTGTATGCATGCGATCCTTAGTCGGGGCGTCGGTGTGTAATGACATTACCACTCTAGAGACTTGCAGTTTTTGTCCTATGAAATGTGTCTTGTGAAATAGCTGCCCCGAGAATGTATATTTTAGTACGCGATAGAGATAGTGTTTTAGATGAAATTGTAATTATTGTGGGTAGTATGATTATGTTGTTGATTTAGAATAGCTTTCTTAGATTTTAATAAAAAATTTTGTTATGTCACATCAATAAATAAATTTACTGCATGTTTTTATTGAGAATAAGTAGGTGACATGATGAATTTAGTAAAATTTATCATGTCACCTACTTATTCTAACTAATAGGTAGGACTTGTTCGAAATAAACCACTTAGATTTTTGAAACCGAAAAAGAAACATCTTGAAAATCATATCACTCAATCAGGTTTAAATTGACAAGAATAATATACTAAATATCAATAAAAACCCCAGCAAATCAAACTGAAACAGAAACAAAAATATTTAGTATTCGCTACCCATGCCAATAACAAAAGTACCCTCATACCGGATATTCAATTTGAGGCCTGTCCGAACTGAAGCCAAACAAATATTTATCAAAAACCTGTAAAGAATACATAAAATGACACAATGCTAGTCCGGTGGCAAACAAATAACATGCTTCGTGATGGATTATTGCGACTGACCGCCTCTATTTCCTATCGGGATAAGAAATTACCATATGCGCCTCTGGACTCTTAGAAGATTGGATAGTAAGGAGAGAGTTTGGCAGAGAGATTTTTTTATGTGTTTTCTAACAAGATCAAATTGATACTATGTTGTGAATTTAATTAAGATAGATATTGGAATTAAAAATTTGATTTGTACTCGAGATAAGGTTTAAAAAACTATTTGCTATTTAATTACTTCAATACAATTAGAAACTTACCTTTTTGACTGCTTTTGAAAGCATAGATTAAATGAAAGTGTTTCATAATAACAAAAGCAGTCGTTTTATAAGTTGTAAGCGTATATAGCGCATAATAAAGAGAAATGACTAAATATTGAAATTAACATCATACTTATAATATCTAAAGCAAAAGAGTAAAAATTTACTACTACAACCTACTGTTTTTAAAAATTTACTGTTAGTCAAATTTTCGCTCAAATCGAGAAATTTTCTTGTGTTCTTTGGCTTGATGAATAAGTCAATTGGAAAAAAATAACCATGGACAAATTAAGACCTTTTTTAATAGGTAATTAAGGTTAAAGGCGGCTACATGTTTATTATTGTTGGTTGGTTGGTGGATGGCCTGTTTGATGTGGAGGTAAGTGCCTTGCCTTCCATGCCAGAGGTCCCGGGTTCGAATCCTGGTAGGGGCTTATATTTAAATATATTTGCTTTTTAGTCATGGATGTGTATGTACGTTTATTTAAATTTATTTCTAATATTTATACATTAAACAAATATCTTTATGTGTTTATGTATTTATGTGTTTCTTAAGTTTATTTATCCGTTATCTAGTATCCATAACACAAGTTCTTAATGATACTTAATTTGGGCTAGATAATGTGGTGTGGTTGTTAGAAATATTTATTATTATTATTGTGTTCAGAAAACGAAACTGTAATATTTCCAATTCCAACAAAACGCACTCCATACCACCCAGCCCGTTAACGTAGCATCGGTCGCCACAGCGTCTGTACACCCTTCAAAAAGTTTGATAATAACGCCGACCGGCGGCCGCGTAGTAATGTGACAGCCGATACGTCGCCGCCCGCCACTGGCCTGCACTGGACAATTTAAATATCGAACATTCATTTGTCCGCCTTTTCCTTTTATGCTGGTAGTGTGAAAGTTGCACATTTTTATGTAAGTATTTGTTTTTATATGTATCATGATTTGAGTAGTTTTTATAAGGCCTGACTATATCAGATTTTGTCTATGGTATTCGCTTTTATTATCTTTTTTACAATAATAAAAAATATAAGTTATATCTATCTAGTAGAAATACCAGCAAGTAGTCATTTGAGTCATAAGTTAACATTGATTTATACACAGATTTTAGATAATCACCTTTTTGAAAATATTCAAAAACATAATCAATGCACTAAAGTGGCAATATTTAAAAAAGTACCTGATATACACATGAACTGCATCCTCCAAGAGTACGCATAGCTATATAATGAATAATCTTACAAGTTGAGAACAGCCACTCAATATAAAAACAAATGCAAGTGGAAATAATCAATGACTTATAAGTGTACATAAATATTATATTTATCACATAAAATATCTGTTCGTTCAGAATTTGAACTCGGAACCTCTGATGTGGAAGGCAATGAAATTATTGACTCGATTAATTTATACGTACTGTCCCTTTACTTTAACCGTGTTTTGCATAATATTTCTTAAAACCCGGTTTTTTCAATATTAACATATTTGGCTTGAGTTCAACATAAAGATAATACATTTCAAGCGAATAAATTACTAAAAGTAGTTATGTCTACTCCAAAATCCGCAGCACAACGTGCAAGGAAGACATCAAGGATAACTCCTCAGGTGACTTGACAGTTGACATGTCAACGTGCTAATCTGTCAACCCTTCAGTAGACAAATCGGAAATTAAGGCCGCATGAGTGCTCATGGGTTAAGTTGGACATGGCGGGTCTTTTGGACCCTAGAGACGTAAAACCCAGTCTTCCTTTGAATATTTGATGCAGTTCAAATAACATATTTTACACGGTTCATCTCGGAATCAACTATGGAGAAAAATCGAAAATGGAGGTGAAATTTTGTATACCATTTATGCAAGAATCACTTAACCCAAAGCATTAAGATAAATCCCTGATGATATGCCATTTTTTCTACGCGTTGATTTTTTGCTCCAAGTAGTTATATTACTTTTAAAATAAATTAATCAAATATAAATATAAGCATCTATTCTAGAAGTGAAAGTTTGTTTTTAAAACTACCCATCAAATAAACTACTCAACAAAAACAATAACGTTTAGTAGAATAAATTACAAAACCATTGTTGAATTTTGTCTCAACATTTTTTCTTTAGCCTTTATGTTGTTCTATTATTCAATAACTTATAATTATAAAAACAAATTCTATGAAAAATGGCGTTTAGGCATACTAATTAAGTTTATTTTGACACAATCTATAATAGTATCATAGAATTCAAACCATTGAGTAAATAAAGAAATTATGATTTTAATTGGTTTTATTCTTAACCAACCCATAAATAAGCATTCTCCTTTTAGAGTACTAAAGATTCTCAGTATCGACCCTGTTCCAGTAATTAAATTTAAACTGCAAATATTTACAAAATTCCATTCGGACCATATGACGACCGCGTCTTGAGCATGGCCGCCCTTTCTTAGGGTAACCCTCTTCACCCTTCACATGCCGTAATTATTATAATTAATGAATGTACAAGAAAATTTATGCCTTAAATTATTTGACTTACGAATATCTTGGGAATATTATATTAATGTGCGGTAGTTATATGTAGGCACACAATATTTAAAATCATAGTTTAAATTTATAAATGGGGAATTTTTTGTCATCCATGACACATCTCAACAGTTTAGTCTAAGAATACCTAATAATACTATCGAAACTTAATCTCTTTTGAACTTAAATTTAAATACTAAAAATACTAAATTACTTGGAATAAACATTAAATTGACTATTGACTATTAAATTCTAAATTCAAAAACTTGTTCCTATACGGGTTAACCACTTTCGTAATTACTCAAATGAAATTCGTCAAGCCACTATATTTACGTTCAAAAACTCTCCCTCCACCCGCATGTAAGAACCCTTACGAAACTCGCGTCCCTAAGACGCTCAACTCCTAAGAAGAGTTTCTTTGATAGTTCGCTTCGCTGATTCTAAATAAAGGCCACCGGGTCGAATAGACCTGATCTGTAATTTTATGTATACCTTGAAATGGTCGGCAGTTCAAGGGTTAAGGCACTATTGATATGAATTTATCTTCATTTGTATTGTGCTGTTAAACATGGTAGGTGCGTTTTTTTGTTACTGTTAAAATACGTTAAGAAAATGATTATTTTTTCACTTTATATAATAATTTAAAACAAACATTTAAGGGCATGCTAAAAGACTCTCTTTGGTCTTCACAAGTTCAACACAAAATTAAATTTATAGACCATGCAGGTTCATCCAGGCTCCGTTTAAATAATATCTGCGCAGAATATAGGTGCTCAAAACAAGATGGGTTTTACGTTTTTGAAAATAAAAACTTGCAAATAAAATGAAAAAATATAAATCATGTAATTTACTAAAACATATACAAACACTTACACAAAATCTGTACCTAATCCCACTAAAATCCTAAAATAAAGCTAGACAAATCGTACTTATCTCTAATTAAGTCACAAAACGACTTTCCACAGAAGTCGCTTTGACATCTTAAAAGGACTTCAGAAACGCCCAAGAGTAAATTAAGACCGTAAATCTAATAATTAGAAAGATCTGTGCGTATTCCGAGAAGAAGGATTAGCCCTTTAATATTATCGCAGTGTAAGTAAAGCGGCGATACTTACATGAGCGCCGCTTTTATTGCATTATTCTCGAGCAAAGGGTTAACCCTCGCGGCCCTCAGGAAGAATTCATAAATAAGTTAAAGCAAGGGCCCTTATTCTTCAGCTCAACATCTTACTTTGTTTTATCATATTTAAATTATTATAGTAAGATGTGGAACGTGTACCTAATTGCCATACTTTGTTAAGATAATGTACCTTTGGCTCCGTTCCACTTTTGTTTTCTTGTTTTTGAAGATATAAATTCTGTAAGGCTGCTGTTACGCCCAGTTTAGCTGTTTGGTTTTTGTGTTTATTTTAATGTTATTAATATTTCAAATCTTGTGATAATATTTTATACTATAAATATAACTTCATTTGTATTGTTGACATATGCTTCCAACTATATATTAAAATTTTCAAATACACCCCACACACACGTCTCGAGAAAACGGTTTAATTTATTTAAGAAAACAATGTCTTATTCAGTTACTGTAATATATTTTGTAACGTAAATCATATTTAAGTGTTATTTCATTTCCTTCGGAACTGTGAACACGCATCGAACGAATAAGTAATTGAAATTTGGAACGAACTTTTGATTTTACAAAATGATTTCTACCCCGCGTTTTGTGAAATTATTATGAATTTCCGCTATAACGAGGGATAGATTCAAATGTAAAAATGTAGCTATTTGGTATGGGGTTATGAAAAATATTCCTATATGTCTATTTTGTATTAAAATATTTGAAACAGTGTTTTCAATCGGCTTTCAACTTTCAACTTTTTTTAGATGTATTTTGTTTCTAAATAATTGGTATTTCTGAGTTCAAAACGAATTCAGTCTTCGTGTATTACTAATTAAAATTTACTATTTTAAACCCATACATATCTATTAGTCCGTATGTAATTAAATACATATCTTTCTAATTCAATAATTCATTTTATTCAAAACTAGTTTGTAACTAGGTCATTTCTACAACAAACTAATTGTGATAAAGTTGGAAACTGTTACAAGTTTTGCTTACAAGCATCATTTACAAGGCAAGTGTCACGTCAAAACTGGTAGAGCCCTGGGGCTGTGGTGACACAAGATGTCGGCGAGTTAGTTGCTGATAGCAAATCTAACTGTCAACGTTATGACGGAAATCTCGCAGGGCTTAAGGGAGGATAGTTTCGATCTGATGGTTGGAACTTCAGGGAATCGGAATAGATTTTATGTAATTTATAAGGTATATTTTATTATGTAGGCACTATAATTTGTTAATTGGACGAGCGTTGATACATTAGTAACCTTCATGTGCCTTATTGATCTGAGCAATAAGTTTTGTATAAAATATTATACCAAACAACACCTGGGTATGCGGGAAATATAATGTATTTACATACGGATAACGATTACTAAAAATAGTGAAGAGATTCAGAAGGACCCTAATATGAATAAACTACTGATCATGACTTTTTATAGATAACCTAGTCAATTTATCCAATCACTGGGTAATTTCTATAAAAAAACAGTGATTACTAAATAATATTGTAAGTTTCTTTTGAATTGTAGATAATCTTTATAACCTACCGTTTGCCTATCTTTAATATTACACGTCTGAAGAATTAAACGTGGATAAATCGAAAGCTATTCAACTCAGCAAAAGTTCCTAAACTTTTACTCTCACATATTCCCGATTCCTCCCACACTTGATCCATCTATCATTACAACAAACGCCACATCCATTATTACTGAAGTCAACCGTCTTCATCACAATCCTTCGAAATCCATTCATGATCCAGTCATTAAATATTCATCTCGTGACATTAGTGGCTTGCGTTATTAAAACCACCTGGATAAATCTGGGAGAGGTCTTAGCGGAGTCTTGGAGCATCACACGTTTTGAGGGGAGCGGAGGGTCCCTTCCGCCCTTCCAACTTTTGTCTCGAATCTTGTGGCACGTCTTGGACATCGGGGACACGTCTTACGGAATTAATAATAAGCCAAGAAACCGGGTGTGGTTTCACCACAATGTGCCGAAATTTCTAACCTTCATTAAGGACCCTGTGCACCCAACACGCGAACCAACTTTGGAGCGTTTTCTTGTTTATCGATGCTTTGTATTTGTAAAGGGTTTTAATAGGCATATTTAAGACGTTAATGTTTGCAAGATGTGGCTTAACGAATTTTGTTTTGGAGTAATTTTAGCAGTACGCTATGTGTGGTTTCTAAAAAAACAATTTTGGTCATATTGTTGTTAAAACTGATTATACACTCGTAGTCCAGATTTTGAGACGTTTATTAAACTGAACTTACCATTTCTGTTAGTGCCTGTTTAAATATGTTTTTCTTAGACTATATAAATTTTTTAAATGTCTTTCGATTAAGTAATTCGGCACTAAGTTGGTGATAGCAAAAAGTTATTTGTTTTTGAAACAGCTTTTACCTTTGATACGACACTTATTTTTTACAGTATTTTTAACTTTACTCCTTAAAAACCTTAACACGCAGACAACATAGTAGCAAAGTGCAAATCTCTTTCGGATGAGTTCGGTGCGAGCTTTCAAAAGCTCGTTAGAAGGTGGTTGACACCCTGCGGCCATGAAGCGTCTTGTCGCAAGTGCTTTATGCTTCATGCTACATTGTTTATTTTATGGCAAGTTTTTAGGGGCATTAAATAAAGCATAGTAGTTGCTCTTACTCGAGTTATTCGAAATATCTTTTCATTAACTGTATTTTTAGTAAACGAATCCTGCTCATGGTGTTCATTTGATACTTTTTTTCGTTCTTGACTACTGTTCTAGTAAGAAATAGGTTAATTTATTTATCTACAAACTAAAAAATGTCAATATAATAATAATAATTTATTTCAGACACAATGATCCATATAAAAAGGTAAGGACAAAATTCAACAAAATACAAAAAAGTGTTAGTATTCAATGACTTAATAACTATGTTAGTACGTACTATTAGTTAATGTTCCTATATATAATTGACATTTATGTGGATTTTGTTCCAATGTCTGAAGGTTGGATTATCCACTTTATCTGCTAAAGTATTAATATATTTTTATGAAATAGTTTTAAGAACTAACAATTACAACCATTTTGCCATTTTACGTTGGTCTTAATGAAGAGAGTTCAATAGGATGTACAGTTAAATGTGCATTTAAGCATCACCTTGTCGTGGTGTAAGCATATTATTTGAATATCGACCTCACTACCATGTCTCCATGCCTCATATTCAATTTGACTCAGAATACAGAAGTGTGTAGTATACAAAACAAATAATACACTAAGGCCCACTTGCACTCATCTGTATTAACATTTTGACTTGGATGACTCTGGGTTAAAATATACCTAGATACGTGCCTCGTCAGTCAAATATAAATTATCAGTAAAACTACCTAACTGGCTAACTCTGAGTAAAAGAAGAATGGCGAATTCAGAACCACGTATTTGAATTCTACAAAGAGTTTTAAAAACATTATTATATAAAATTTTAATATATAAAACGATGGAAATAATACAAAATCTTACTGAAATTGAACGCTACTATTCTATGTAATTTTCAAGAAACAAAATGCATGACATTGTTTTGCCAGTACGCCAAACAAACTACTTACCTACGAAGTACCTAACAATCACTCCGAAGTAATATTTCCCTTGTTTCCAGTTGTTCTAGTTACCTCTGTATTTGAACTAGGTGTCGCATAATACGTGCCGTTTTGGGGTTAGGTTTTGAAATCATCTTTTTATCCCCAAATTATACGTATTTCTTTCAAAACTTACTTATAACCAATTACTTAAAGATACTTAAAACCAATAGGTATTGTAAAACTTTTGTTATTCCAATTTTAAGGATTTTGAACGTAGGTATAGTATATTTAAGGTAGGTATTTGATATTTCAGGATTTTTTTACACAAACGTGCCACCTTATGCTGCTATTATTGTATTGACTACAAAAATAGGTTTCTTTTAAACAGGAATAATACTAACACTCAAAACCTTTAATTAATCGAGAAAAGGAGTCTCAATAGAAAGGTCGTGATCAGCACGTTTACGATCTTTTATCGACGACGAATTCAGGTAAGTGCCCGCCTGGGAGCCGTATAGTAAACTAAACGAGTTCGAGTGAGTTACGACACGAGAAGACACATGGTAGGGCTCTGTAATTGTCTCGTTTTATTGCCCGTGTTAAAAATTATACTGTGATAGTAAATAGATGTAGGTGGCGGGGATACCTTTGCAGATTGAGTTTATAAATACAATTGGTAGATTATCTACCTAGGGGCTTAATCAGAAGATTGAACGAAATAAATATGATATAAAATAGTCAATGACAAAATATTCAGAGTTCTAGAAAAAATAATATGTTTCAAATTTTTTATACGGTATAATTACATAATAGAATAACAGTTATTTATTTACAAACAAGAAAGTTTACAAAATAACAATAGGACAAAAAAAAGGTCCATGTCCAATCTAATTTTGAAACAATAAATAGGTTAATTATTTGAAATGTTCTTCATTCCGTAGTAGCAGAGACTAGTAAATAACTATTATTAGTTATTTACTAGTCTCTGGTAGTAGTATTCCTCCATCAAAAATAAAATAATTGGGATGTTATCATTTTTTCTTTTTCTTAAATCCCCAGACAAACACACCAATTGTATGGCCCCAAACTGAGCAGAGCTTGTGTTATGGATGACCATACAGCGAACTGGGGGGGCCCAGATTAAAAATACGTAATCAAACAACCATGACCCGAGAACAAACATCTGTGTTCATCACACAAATTAATGCCCCGGCCAGGACTCGAACCTGGGGCCTTCGGCGTATGAGGCAAGGCTACTTATCACTACACCACTCGGTCGTCGATATTATACAATTCACACCGCTCTCACTGATCATAAGAGAATCCATATTTGTTTGTTAAAAAGCTATCTTTTACTTCGTTCTAATGAAAATCAGCCGTATTTTTTTTTTAGATTTTTACCTTTTATTTATAGTGAAACAAGGAATTTTTAGGAATTGAAAAATCGTAAGTAGCGTAAAATTTAAATCAATTTATATCATCTAAAAATAATTCTTAAACAAAAACCAGAGATTTTAATCTTGATTTAGAAAAAAAAATTGTTATGTCACAACCCTGAACGTGCAGGGTTCATACGTTTAGTTTTAACCCGCATACAATGATACATTGATATTCTGCTTTTAGAATATCCTTTCATTTCTTTAAATGTAGCACATGATAAAATTATTCCCATAAATGTTTTTAAACTTCCGAGTAGCTGGGGTTTTACCAGTTTCGATCCAGATGGAACATTTGTCGTACGTTGCTGGTATTCTAACAATGATGAATATATTGAAACATTTATTAATGTTGCATTACGTGGTCATTATGGAACTTAAAACAAGAAGAGCAGGATGGCAACTCTCATTTTTCGAGATAACGTCGAAGTTGAAGAAAACACTCGAATCTAGAGCTTTCGATCGATATATATAATTTTATATTCTAGGGATGTCAAAATCATGCGGAAATTGAAATTTTAAGACATTTAAACATGCAGCGAGTGATTGTCAGGCGCAGAGGTGAAAATATCTACATACTTGCATGTCGAATACCAGAAATAAAGTTACTGAATAAGAGTTCTCCTACTGTATCTACTGTAGTATACCACCCCATACGGGCTTTTCGCCAAAGAAACTACTATCACTCAAATGCCTAACTTAAAACAGATAGGTACAATACTATAAATTATGTTAACACCTCATGGGTGGTGGTCAGTAAATTACAATTAGCAATTAAGTTTCAATCAGTCGCCCGGTGCGCCTAAGTTATGGACACGGCGGAAAGAAATATCGACGTCAACACGCCGAGGACTCTACTAGGGATGCAAAGTGTCGATGTCGATAAGTTGAAAATGTGAATACTTGTGTTACATGTACACTTGGTATCAGGTAATGTCTCAGACATTTTTGGTTTTGAGGGGTGTTTGATAAAAATGCTTATGTTGGTTATCAAAGAGAAAAATATACTACTTAATTTTTTTATGCTTATTATGTTAATGCTGTGTTTTCTTTTGTAAAACGTTTTTATATGTCTTCTAAACAAGTATAAACAGATAAAACTTAAACAAAATTTAACACCCAAATTTTTGCAGATCTGTAAATGATTATATAATCTTGCAACTACGTGGTTTTATTTATTCAGTGGTAGAGCCAAATAAATACAGTTTTTAATGAAACAGAATCAATTTACTGCAACAAGTAAGAATAGGTGGTTATAAATTTTTAGATTGCGATAACGACATATAGGGTTAAAAGTACAAAAGTTTTATTCATCTAACTTTACCCAGCACAAAATTTTATTGATTCCGAATGTCACAAAAACATCGGTCACAGTCACATCACTATCTATTTAACAAATCGGTAAGTCCTTCGGCCACCCGCCGAGTACTTAATCACCTAACACTCGCAGATTAACGGACGTTTTCCCGCCAAAATCCCTGTTTGTTTTAACAAGGGCTATAATTTTGTCGCACTTTTATTTATTTACTTGCACCTACGAGTGAGCGGGGCTTGGGGAGCCTAATGGATTCATTTATTTCGTGCCTTTAATTAAACACTTTGGAAGTTAATTATTATATGTCGTTATGACAGTAAAATATATAGTTTGTAAATAATTGAAGAGAATTTCGATATTTATCGAAATTCTCTAAAATAAATAGTAATTCCTTGACTATTTTGTGTGGTTCCTTAAAAAATACCTAGTTTTTTTTTTGTTTGAGGTTTTAAGTTCAGAAAGAAGTTGCGCTGGTAATCTTACCTTCTCAATTGCTAGGATTATACAAAATATTACATCAAACTACTAACTGAAGCATTGAGATGCTCGTTTTGACGTGAATCATTTCAATTAAATTATTTTTGGTAACATTCACCAAGTCAGTCAGTCGCCCAAGAAAGTGGTTTACCAGTTTTGACACAACTTCCTGTGTATTTTATAATTGTATAATAATTGTTATTTTAAATATAACTAATATAAGGCACAAATAAGAGCTAGTTTCAAGAGAAACAAGTAATTAAAAGTAAAAGTAAATGACAATGTAAAACTTGAAATCAAACAACCACAACACCTTCTCGTTACCGAGTCTCAAACATCCCCCATTAAATACAAAATCTCAGCCCCCTCTCAGTTTCCGTTGCCTAAAAGCACATCAATCCAGCAAACTGTTAGTTCGACCCTACAAAGGAAATTATGTTGTACAAGACTGAAAAATGTGCACAAATACGACCATCGCTGGCCAGACGGACAGCGGCGAGCTCTTAGAGGAAACCCTTTCTTTTACGTTATAGAAATATGGATGAGACAAGCATTTTTCATCATCACTTTCCACTTCCATAGATTTTGTTACTCTGAAAATAAGTTCGGTCCTGGGTCCCTGCGATCTTGAAGAAATATGCAAAACATTTCACACTTTAACCAATTAAGAACTCATTAATTTGTTAAACTATGACAATTGCATATAAAGTTTTTGTTTATTTATTGGAGTCAGTATTAAAACCATTTGAATAAAAGCTTTTTCGCAGTGTCCCTCGCGCTAACATTGTATTTGATTGAGTACTTCTACCATATCCCTTAGAAGTTTTCTAAATGCTTAAGGCATAATATGTATAATAATATGCAAGCGTAGTGTTGTCTGCTAAAATTTAATGTAATTGAACTTTTAGGTTTTGCTGCTATTATCATTAAAAACATTGAGTTCTCAGTTCCTTTTCAAGGAATATCCATACTATGTCAGCATCACCCTTTATTGAATCATCCTTTATAAGGGACAATTGAATGTTTGTCCAAGCTCATTGGACGATCAAAGCGATCGGCCAATAAATAAATAGTTGATTTGCTTTGTAAATAAATACTGAAAAGCCATTACGAATAGTTTCTTTCGGATTCCGCTGGGGGAGCCACTAAAGCAGAGCAAACAAAAACTAATAGATTTTGCAATAGACGAGCTTTGGTTGTGTGTGTCTTTCAATTATCAATTTCTTTGTAGATAATTAGTAGAATTAGCTAAGTAACACAAATAAAATGTAATTTCAGGGGTAATAAAGTTAAGAGCTCGTCTGGGGCGGTACTACAGTCCTGCCTATTTAAACCGCGATGATAACCACATTGACGTGCTTGTGTTCCCGATGAAGGAAAGGAACAGCCAGTGCAATGACTGGAACAAAGGAAATTCCAACTTAAACCTACGGTCGGCACAGGGCTGGATGTAGGGGTGGGCAACCGGGGCTGCAGCCTCTGGCCTCCACAGAAACGAGGCCCAACAATAGAGATTAATAAGAAAATAGATTTCGGAAAGCTTTTTTGTTTTCATAAAAAAAATTGTGTTTTTTAACCATTAACACTTCTTCAAAGTAAAAACTTACAATATATGCCCACAAATTATTGTTAAATGTTTATTAACGTTTCAATTTTAATAATCTGAGTTTGTTTCGCATTAATTGATTTATTTTTTATTTTATTCGTAAATTAATTCGGGGCTTCCAGACCCCTAAATCCGGCCCTGGGTTGGCAACACATCGTTTATCTACATCAACAAATAATAAATAATAATATAATTAATCACTAATATCTACGATGAATAATGTCTATGAGCATGAATGCCACTTACTTACAATCAAGACAAAAAAAAATTACCAGTATACCGTGTTTGGTTCCAAGTTTCACCTCTTGGTGGTCTTTCAAACATCAAATTACTAAGGAATATAAAATACACTAAAGAACTGCTTAAAAAAAGAACATTTCACAAATGTAAAGAAACATTTCATTGCGCTGTAGGACTACCCCTGCACTGTCAGTCTCAAGGTCGCACCCTGGTAGTGACATAGATTATGAGTTAGTCGGTAGGTTACTGCGTGGCTATTGTAAAGTAATTATACTCGCAAAAAAATAAAACTTATAAAAAATTGTTAAATCTTGAATTATAATAACTAAAAACAAGACACCTGTATCTAAGTTGGTAGCGCCAATGCTTAAAATATCAAAACCGAGTAAAATATTTATGACACGTGTGAATTTTTAAACCATAACTAACTAACCATAAACTATGCGAATTAACTTTCTCTAGGAAAAATTATAAGACATCGAACTGCTTTGATGTTTTGTTCATTTTGATCACACTGGAAATTACAGTTAATATCTGTCTCACAGTGATAAACGACAATAAAGAAAAAGTCATACGACAAATATATTTCAAAGGTTATAAAACAAGTCAAAGGGTAGAAACTATAAAACATGAATTTGAATATCAAGAACAGCGCCATCTATTATTTAGCTCGTGAACATTTACGACTCGAGGAAATGGTAAGGAAAATATGAGGGTGAACCAGCTAGAAAACGCTGCCAAACTCAATAACCAGCAAGTAGGTAGTACCTACGTACCTATTAGAAAATAATAATATATCTCTTTTCAATCTTACGGTTTGGTGTACTATTACAAAAATGTAAATTAAATATTTAACAAAAATATTTTTTTTGTAACACTAAGGCTAAGAATAAATAATGTAAATAAATTATAAGGCAATATAGGATATCTTAGCCAAACAAATTTAGCGCCACCATTTTTAAGAACGGGAATATTTGGAACCATCTTCTTTTATACAGTGGGTGGCCGATGAGAAAATTAGGTAGGTACCTACGTATAAAACGGGGAGTAAACTAAGAATTTTTTTGCAGTACAATTTAATAGGTGGCTTTTAGAGACTGCGACGTGTCTGTCTTAAAAACATTGATTGTGAATTTATTATGATTACTAAAATTTTATACCGTGATCATTGGTAGTGGTGGTAAACATGTATATAGTAATAATGATTTTTATTTTGCTGGTAGATTATTCAGAAGAGGCATGTGTCTGATTAATTTCCTTAAGCTAGAATGATGAACCGACACTTTGTACGAGACCACAAAACTTCAATTTCAGGGGTTTACCAAGCCATTGAGAACGGTTTAATAAGCCATCACTCTGTATGTTTGTCTGTACCTACCTCATCAACAGTAATCAAATGAGACATGACATTTTCACATATTTTGATTATGTAAAATATAGAACAATTGAAAAGAACTTTAGGGAAACCTTACATACATAATCAGCCCTTACAACAGTGTATGAATCTTTACAAATCCTTACTCTGTCCTTTTAAAATGTACTAACCTTATTGGTGGCAGTAGACGCGCCATTAGACGGTGGAGATCTGGGAGCAGCCGGGAGCTGAAGCAGGTGCCGAATGCTGTATCCTTGTCTTGACTTCCGTGACATTCTGTTTGAAAAACATTTATTTTATATTTGTTCATTATAACTTAAAAATGTCTAGGGATCAAGTACGTTTTAGAATATTTTTGCAAATGAGGTTCGCCACTGATTAAATTTAATGAACTTTACTATTTAACAAAAAAAAATTTTAAAAGCGATTATAAAGAGAACATCAACTGTCAATTAGCATTTCTATAAAACTGTATATAGTAATAACTATATACTATAAAACTATATTAATACATACTGTATATTTATTATTTACATAATGCATTTACTCGATACATAATATCAAATTGTACGTAGCTGGTAAGAAACACTTGTTTTAAATTTTAGGTAAACAAATTGTAGTATTTTTGTCGGTCTCGGTATCTTCATTACAGTTTGTTGTTTTATAAAAAAGATGGCCCGTTCGTGCCCCATTCACAGAGCTGTTACAGAGATGACAGTTATATAAAAATTCTTACGTAAATTAATAATTATTTTTAATAATTACTAAATTAATGTAAAAGCAGCGGAAAAAAGTTTAAAAAAAAACAAAATTTTTTGTTCTTACTCACTGGCGTGTAAATTAGGGATGCAACATTGCTCCTAAATAACATCGATATTAGATCTTCGATATTTTCAAAAGTGATGTAAACATTAATGTTAACAAGAAAAATATAACTCAAGAAACAAAAAAACTGAAAAAACCGACTGCTTCTCTGAGTATTATTATCACTTCAATGATAATTACAACGTCGTCACTAAAACACATTGTTTTCCTTTCCTACGTATTTATGGGCATGACAACTGTTTAAGAAAAAAAAAATAAATATAGACCAATTGATTGGTATGATTATTATGAATACCTACAGGTGTATTGATTATTGTTCATACATTCCTTTAGGGGCGCAAGTTCGACCCCCGCCCGAAACAAATATTTTTATGATGAACTTTATGTTTTAAGCTTATGTAAATAATTACCAAATAGTTGTTAAACCTGTGCTTTATATGTTAAATGACTCTTTCATTTATAAATGGTCAATCTTTCCCTTTCCTGTGAACTAGAAATGATCTTTGTAAAGTGCTGGGGCACGGCTCCATAGTAAATCGGGCCATCCTTTTTATCAAATTTAAAGATAACCCTTTTTTATAAGTAGATATGCAAATAACAATTTTTAATTTTTTGGCACCACTTTAAATATTCTTAGGTTTAAAAATAAAATAAATATTTTTGACTGACTTTCAGAAGGAGGGTTTTATTTTTATTGTATTTTTTTGTATGAACCTATTTATTTTTCTTTTACAAAGTGTACAGCCTTAGCCGTTTGCCGGATTTCAACGGATGCATTGTCATAGATTCGTGAGTGAAATAGGATATATTTTTTCCTGGAATTTCTGTGGGAACAGGAAATTCACGGGAAAATAACTTTAGTAGTCGTGTTTTTAATTTATCAAACTCCGCACCTTGTTAATAGTCGTATATTTTATTGCAGTTTCAAACGCTACATAACGTCCAAGACATAATTCAATATAAACTATATAGCCCTAAGAATTATTAAAGCATACTTAAGTACATACCAAGGTATGGACATTTCAAGTCATCTTTGTGCGTCATTGTATATACAATGTATACAAAATACATGCTTGAAGCAACATAGGGCTACGCGCAAGCTTGAGTTGAACGATCATTACTTACCTAAAGAGACCATAAAAAGTATCTTCCTGGTATCCAAGGAAATGGTTCGCATTCAAAAATAACTTGTAAATCGATCAAGATGATTTTCGTAGATATCAAACTTCGCTATTTTCGTGTTTCGTAACTTCCTTATACGCGTTGAGGCATTAAATTAATATAAGATATTTGCGTTTTTGTGCAAACATTATCAGTCGACATAATTGAAAGTTAAGTCGTATATCGACATAATTGAAAGTTATAAACAAATATAACTTTTAACCATAAATTTTACTTTAAAATCTCAAATTTTCTACTCTTAAAAAGCCTATTGTGCTCCGAATTGATATTATGATAAATTAGTGAATAGTCAATGAATAGCTCTGGTCATGCTTGAACAACTTTCAGTTAGTTACCGGTTAGTTAGTTAAAAAGTCCGTCCGTCACTTTCTATTTATATTGAAGTGAAGGAGACACAAAGCAATATTTAATTTGAGCCTAGTGCTAGCTAATTGCGCAAGTGGGCCTGATCGATTCATATGCCAAGTGAGTTATATTTGTAACCACGAGACAGTCTGTAAAATGTTGAAATTTAAGTTCCTCTGAACTACGTCTTGGGACAAATGTGTCGTTGAGGTTGCGGCATTGTCATGTCAAAGTCCGTTTAGTTGTTAATGCTTTGTTAATTATATGAAATTATTCATTAAGAACTTCCATTAAATTTTATATTTAAACATGCGCTTAAATAAATGAGCTGCTTAAAATTTTATTTTTGTCCGGAACAATAATGACAAAATATTTTAGGACCTCATGTGTAAGCGCAAATGTTTGACGTGGACTTTTCTGGATCCATACAAGAATTGGGTACCTATTTGTATAATTTCCTTGTATATAACAGATAAATTAAACTGGTTATTTTTTCTAAGACTGACCAATAATCTTAACAGCGATTCTAGTGAAGTTTATGACAGAAGGAATACGTGGCGGAAGCTACTTAATTTACTTTATTTCTTTTAGCACAGTCTTACGTTTTTTTTTCACAATTTCCACACATTGGCTCACTGTTCCACACATTGAATCTTTTTTGAATTGAAATCTTTAGACTAGAATATTTTTCACAAACTATTTATCCTGACAGCTGTATACAAAACTTTGTGGTTATCGGTTGAGTAGTTAAGGCGTAACAAATAAATCAACAAGTTCTCAGATTTGTATAATTAAGTAAGAAGATACTGGCTTTTTTTTGAATTGCACTTTACGTAATGTAAAGACAAAGACCATATTAATTGTAAATTCGGAGTGGGAGTAGAGCTTCTTTTGTTTAACATCTCTTCCGGGGCGGTACTACAGTCCTTAGTATTTATTTATTTTTAAGTACAAGTAACAGTTTTCTTTACATATTTCTTATCTTAAACCATCCTTTCTAGAATCACGTCGTTCTATACCTTTTATTTCTATTTCTTCCTTCATTTATATAGTTTATTTTTATAAAATCTTAATTTTTTGTCAAATCTTCTCCTTCAACTTTCCTTCTTTCTACTCTTTAATCTCGATTCTCTAAGATCATACTATCTTTGTTTCCCTATTTTATTCATTCTTAAATTTCTTTGTTTATTCGCTCTTAAACTCTTTTTTATATTTCTAGTTTATTTTGTCTTTATGTATTTACTGTTCTTTGTCATTGATTTATCTTTGTTTATCGTAAGTTTTTCTATCTCATTTAAATGGGGATCAAAATTATTGTGCTGCTTATTCTTCCATTCTCTTTCTTGTTTGCCTGTATACATTTCCTGATACATGTTTCATTTGATTTCTTGCCTCTTTCCTTTTCCATTGTAGCGTTTTCACTTTAGCATTGTAGCGGCAGATAAGGACATTCAAAGGGCAGAAAAACTATTACAATATAATTTTAGTGAAATATGTAAGTGGTCACACGATGTGGGATTAGTGATTAATAGTTCTAAAACTAAACTAATGCACATACATTCGTCGCACAATAATACCATATATATACCAAAAATCCCGGCCCACTCGCATGACTGCTTGCATGGTGTATTGGACTTATGTAATTGTAGTAAAATAGACCTAGTCAAAGAGCACATCTACATAGGTCTAACTATAGACCATAGATTTAATTGGATTCCACATATTAGTTTTGTTTGTGAAAAGCTAAGGCCATATTAAGTAAACTAACTATACTTAAATACAGATTACCCTATAAATCACTTAGATTATTATATTTAGCTTTGGCAGACTCAATAATTGATTATGGCCTGTCCTCGTATGGTAGAACATATAAAACTCACATAAATAATATATATAATTTACAAATAAGATTATTGAAAACAATTGTACCTCTGAAAATAAAAAAAATGTATAACAACGATTATTCTAAACTTTTTCAATAGGTACACTAAAGTTTTGCTGGTACAAGGTAACATTGAATTATCAATATTAAACATGGAATCATGTAATGTTAAAAACCTCATAGAATATAAGCGTAGTAATAAATTAAGACCAATTGCATATATGAAAAAATTTTAATCTAGAAAAATATAAAAATATATATGGCTAGAGAAAATGGGAATATGTATTACCAGACATCTTAAACAAATTACCTAACTACATTGTTAATAAGTATGTATCAGGAACTAAATGTAAAACTTATCTCAAACAATATTTTATAGACTTAGCTAGAGTGTATTAGTTAAGTACGTTTATTTATAATCCATAATTGTTTCGCGAACCCCGCCGTTGCCAGTTAACCTAGCAATAAGTTTTGTTGACGGTGCTATGTAAAAAAAAAAACCTTTGTATATTTTGTATGTGTTGATCAATAAAAAAAAAATCACTTAATTGTATGTTGCACCATAGTATTATAACAATATTTTGGCAACATACATTTACATCCGTATTTATTATTCTGTTTAACAAATACTGCCCTCTCCCTTCCAGTATACCCCTTTGATTTCCTATCTTTTTCTAATTATCAACCAGACTTTTTTGAGACTCAAGCCTTTTATAATAACAATATTTGTCTAGGGTTAATTTCAAACTAAAATTTTTGGTTGGTGGTAATTGTTTTTACAAACCCCTCACAGCAGCCATGATATTCCTCCCCAATACCGAGGTTGCACATGTTTTTGGCTGGTGGGCTTTGCAAGATGATGGGAAGATAGGTCCGACCGCATTGGTTCCGGGCTGTCCATTCTTACAGAATGGAGAGTGTCCGACCCCGCCGTCGTCCCTACCCCCACTACCGTTGGTCTTATGCGCAAGCCTGTTGCAAATATTATGCATCACATTGAAACCCACCGCGGCACTGCAATCGGTTGTTTCGGTTTTCTCAAGTTGGACACCCTCAGCAATACGCCACGGTTGTTCTGGCGAGTGCGTCCCAGCGTTTCCGCACTGGACAGTCAAGGCTGAGGGCGTTATGGTCTTGCCGGTCCGATTTGGCAGCTTTGCAGTCTCTGCACTTTCGGAGTGCGCTAGCGTTGAGCAGTCCACTCTACAGTCCACTTTTAGATGCTGACCGCCACAGTGGCTGCAGAGATCCGCTCCCTCAGTACAGAAACGCCTGCCGTGACCATAACCCAGACACCGGGTGCTCTGTACTAGTGGTGTCTGGTGCTCAACCCTAATACGTTGGAGGTTGATAAGGAGGGTGTCAACTTCCAGTGTTTTTCTCCACACCGGGCAGGGAATCCGGGCGTGCGGTCCAAGCCCGCAAAGATCTTTTTGTTTTGGTTTTAAAACCCTTTAATTATGTCTTCGTCAGGGTGAGCCGCAAGGATATTTCTGATGATGAGGAGTCGGTCTTTGTCAGACATTGACTCACACGTGACTCTTGGTCCTGATGTTGTGAGTTTCTCTTTAATTAAAGTTCTCTCATCCTCCGTCCTGCAGCTCACTATGACTTTTTGGTCCTTGGCTTTGCGGACCCTTTCCACCCGAACTTCCTTCGCTTTTATAGCTCCTCTGACTCTATCCAAGACGTCGTCTGCAGTATCCATCTTATCCTCGGACGCCACCACCACGGAGTTAAGAGTAACCCTTTCAAAGGATTCAACCTTTGGCGGGCCGGCAACTACGCCCGCATATGTGGTGGTGACCGGGATCACGTCCTTCCTTTCTAGCAAATTTTTTAGCTCGTGCATCTTCGGACTGTTTTCTTGGATATTGTCAGAGGTTTTCTTCAACTGCAGAATGAGTTCTGCCTGTCCATTGTCCCCTTCTTTACGCGACGTCCTGTCCTCTAACTCTCCCCCTTTGCTTTCTTTTCTCTTTGACCCCGACTGCTTCCATAACGCCAGCCTTGATGTCACTTTTCAAGTTACGGGACATATTTTGGAACTTTTTGCTTTTATGAAGCATTCGCGAGCCTCCGTCAATCTATCCTTATAGCCGGGGGTGGCTTGTGTCGCCTTGGATGTATTTGGCGTTAATGTGCTCGAGTCTGTACAAGCCGCCTCCAACGCCTCAACACTTCTTCGTACTGTCGAAAGAGTCACGGTTCTAGGGGGAGTCTTTCCTGCTTCTATTTCCTGAGCTATTTTTGTCGGTGTACGGTAGACGGCCATGGTATAAGGAATATGTATTGTCTAGAGAGCTGTATATGGGCTCTCAGTCTAGATTTATATAAATATAAAAACAGCAATTGTTATAATACAAGAAAAACATTTTTACTATATTAATTACTTAATTGGGATGTAAAGGGTCCCTAATCAATAAATATATAACGTCACAACGCACAATGTCAATAACTAAAGCTAACTTAAACTAAATCACAAGAATCAAAATCGCAGTTTTAATAAAATTATAAAAAGAAAGCCCAACTTAAAAATATATGAAATAATTAAAGGCTAGATGGCGCTAGTGGTCGATTAAATTGCGCCTGTACTTTTGGTTTGATTCTACGCTCCCTCAGTATGACAATAGTGTGGGTGTGGTGAATAATGCGCGGTTTACATCTATCAAGTACTTATGTTGTAACTAAATTTTAACTAAATTTTAGTTACTACGTGTCACTTGTGTGTCCAAACGGATAAAGTAGTTAAGTTCATAAGTTCAATGAAGATGAGCAGTGATGAATGTCAAGGAATTCGGCCATTCTGTACTTAGATATGTGGTAAACGTGATTTTGGACAAATCCAGAGAAGAATTTTATTCGGAAATTTAAATCTTTACAAGAATACGTTTTTTTCTAAATTTTTCACCTCGTTTATGGGTTTGAGCCAAAATAAACGTACACGAGTAAACAATATCGTGTCCACCGACTTCAACCCATAATTGTTGCTATGTTTATTGCATTAAACATGTTTCATTTTTTTTAAAGTACACTGGACCATGTATTTTAAAAACTAGATGTCATCTTTACACCAACATTCATAGTTTTTTTACATAGCAATATTTTATTTTTAGTTTTTTTTTGTCCGTACAAATGAAACATGTCCATTTCACTAACTCGTTACGATAATAGCTCAAAATTTCCAAAGTTTCTTAGGAAGCTTAGAATTAGAATTTTATCAAAGGTTCGTGTAGTACCTGGTCTTCTCTTTTATCGCCTAGCTTATCAAATAATAAAAATAAAATTGTTAATAATTTTGCCGTGTGAGAAACAATTTGTGAGAAACGCTATTTACACCCCCGTAGAACTATAGAAACTGTCACCCCACTACATTTTTTAAAGCTGTTACACATAAACATCATTTATTAAAAAGAAAAAGTATCAGTCTCCCTCTGTGTCTTGATGTGTTGGTGTTTTTATTTTGGTCGTCCATATTTTTTGTGAAAAAATTCCTGTGATAAACGCAGTTAATATCAAGAAAAGTAAGTAATATTTTTGTTTATTATTAATGCAAATCATTTTGATAGTAAAGTGGTCCCGATATAACAAAAAAAGTGCTTTAAAAGTTGCATGTTGGTATACCTGTGAGAAACGGTCGAACAAAAATGTTAAACTAAGGCACCTTCATACTGGTCTCATATTTCTCACATAACCGTTTCTCAAAGTATTTATTATACCTATACTAACTAGTATTTACGTACTTGTGTGTGTCTTACACAAAAATGCCCGGTATTTGATATATTTTTAACGGACTTGAAAAAAAGGAGATTTTCAGTTTGTTTTGTATGTTTGGCTGTGATTATCTCGCGTACTTTTAAAAAAAAGTATTTGTTACAGTTACGACAAAGAGCGCTCCGTACTCGCTGCTTACCTACTACAATCTGTCATAAATCCGAAATGGTCGTTCAAAAATTATGTTCTATTTTCTTAAAAAATATTTTTAAATACCTATTAAATACCTATTCAACGGTTAATTTAAAAAAATTTTTTTTTGTTGAAAAAGGATAAGACGTTTGTCTTCTATCTCACCTGATGGAAAGTGACCATTGGATTGTCATAATTAATTTAATTTTACAGCCTATGACACTTCCACGATCAAAACAAATCTATCTTGAATCTTTCGTTTATTCCTGTCTGACATGTGAATCATGAATGTCATAGGTACCTATTTGTTCACCAGTAAAAATTTACTTGTGTGAACGCATCTTTGTGATAAATGTGAGAAACGTTTTTGATTTTTGTGAGAAACGTGAGAAATGTTTTTCACAAGAGTCATGTGAGAAATGTATATTTATTTTGGCTCAAACCCTTATTCTACATGCATACCTATTTTAAATATTCTGCAACATATTTTAAAGTTGAAAATAAACTCCACTCTGACATTAAAAAAAAAAGTTAATGCGAAATAAATACGAGCTCTTGCCGCTTTGTCAACTTATGCACTTAACTAAAAAATCAAGACCAAACGTGTTAAGTGTAATAGAACGAATCCTAATCTACTAAATCACTTGCGTACTAAATTTTAAGTTACCGCTTGTCAGTTATACTGTTTACACGTAATTTTTAACTTAAAATTGAGTTACCAATTTAGCTACTGAACGCGTGTAAACCGGCCATAAAGGTGTCGTTAGACGCGTCTAGTGGTCAGGAAGATAAAACAGTTGAGATATACTAATAGGTCAATATAAAAATTTTGCAAAAAAATTTAAAAAGTATATTTGTAACTAAAATCTAACTATTTTTATTTGTTTTCAGGTGCCGGTTTCAGCAGGCTCAAGATTTTAGGCTCTATATATAATAAGCGCACCAATAGGACGTGCAAAAAGAAATTTGAATGACGGCGATATTATGGAAAACTAAATGTCAAAATTTTGTGGTAGGTATAGTCCTTAGTATTAGACCCTCATAATTACTGCGATTACGTTGTAGTGTTACGGCAGTGCAATAATTGGAACTAATATTTAGATATTTATATGTAGATAAGTCGTTTATATTTATATTTAATACAATATGTAAGTATATTAGCATTTGTTTATAGTATATATCTGATGTATATATAATTTAGTACACAGTAAATTTGCTATTATTCACACTCTCCAGTCTCAGGTCTGTTGAAAGAGATTTCTTTTAGAAATAAGCAGTACCTTTGTACATTATTTGGTAACTACTTTTAATACTGTAATTAAAACCTGTGTGTACATTAATTATTAAATAAATATTGTTAAGCAATTATTAATGTAAGCCCTTGTTGGAGAATCTAAATAAATAAATTAAAAAAAGAATAAAACACGTTATAACCAATCAAAACATATACGATTGTTCATGATTGCTGATGTTCATGGACGCGGTTGTGCGGATTACGCGCTCGTTTGCCTGCTATGAGGTAGATAAAAAAAGGGAAAACTTCCATAAACTATATCTTTTAATGAGCTAACGACAGTTTTATCCGAAGGGTGTGTTTCGTTCATATAAAATGTGTATATAAATATGTCTATTTTTATTACATTGCATAATACCGTCCTGTAATGATATGATAATTTATTTTAAAAGGTGTAAATGGCAATAATTTTGAAATAATCTTCTGAAGAAACGATCCAAAAAGTATTAAATTATTAGAACTCACAAACTCTTTCATATGCAAACTAAGTTAGAAGCGCCAAGTTGTTATACCGTCGAAGTTGTTCTGCACTCGCAAACTAGTTCGGTACAAAGTTTCGGTACAAAATAGTTTATTTTTCTTTGAAGAGGTTAAAGATGATTTGAAACATTTTCAACAAATAAACAAATAATTTATTTGTTTATTATTTACTAAGCATAAAGTTTGTGCCTAGTATGTTTGTAAAAGTTATACGCTTGTTACGGTCTTATTGCTTGAGTACGCTCAACGTTCACATCCTGTATACTCGTAGCGAAGTTGATATTTATGAGTAGGTAAATGACATTATTTGGGATTATTTTTTGTTTTTGATCCAATGGATACATAAATACAATTTAATGTCAGTGTTCTGAAAAAAATTTATATTGTGAACTTGTGGCTAAAGGGTATTTGTATTATATATGTAATAGCTAGGAATCGTGGTGAAGTAAAGCATCAGATAAAAAAAAAGAATGATCTAGCTTATAACTGATGGAATTACCTAATATAGAAAATTCATCCATTACCAACTTAACCGTCAGACACAAAAAAGAAAATTTTCAAAAAGGAAAGCATTTTTGTTTTGGTTTTAAAACCCTTTAATTATGTCTTCGTCAGGGTGAGCCGCAAGGATATTTCTGATGATGAGGAGTCGGTCTTTGTTAGACATTGACTCACACGTGACTCTTGGTCCTGATGTTGTGAGTTTCTCTTTAATTAAAGTTCTCTCATCCTCCGTCCTGCAGCTCACTATGACTTTTTGGTCCTTGGCTTTGCGGACCCTTTCCACCCGAACTTCCTTCGCTTTTATAGCTCCTCTGACTCTATCCAAGACGTCGTCTGCAGTATCCATCTTATCCTCGGACGCCACCACCACGGAGTTAAGAGTAACCCTTTCAAAGGATTCAACCTTTGGCGGGCCGGCAACTACGCCCGCATATGTGGTGGTGACCGGGATCACGTCCTTCCTTTCTAGCAAATTTTTTAGCTCGTGCATCTTCGGACTGTTTTCTTGGATATTGTCAGAGGTTTTCTTCAACTGCAGAATGAGTTCTGCCTGTCCATTGTCCCCTTCTTTACGCGACGTCCTGTCCTCTAACTCTCCCCCTTTGCTTTCTTTTCTCTTTGACCCCGACTGCTTCCATAACGCCAGCCTTGATGTCACTTTTCAAGTTACGGGACATATTTTGGAACTTTTTGCTTTTATGAAGCATTCGCGAGCCTCCGTCAATCTATCCTTATAGCCGGGGGTGGCTTGTGTCGCCTTGGATGTATTTGGCGTTAATGTGCTCGAGTCTGTACAAGCCGCCTCCAACGCCTCAACACTTCTTCGTACTGTCGAAAGAGTCACGGTTCTAGGGGGAGTCTTTCCTGCTTCTATTTCCTGAGCTATTTTTGTCGGTGTACGGTAGACGGCCATGGTATAAGGAATATGTATTGTCTAGAGAGCTGTATATGGGCTCTCAGTCTAGATTTATATAAATATAAAAACAGCAATTGTTATAATACAAGAAAAACATTTTTACTATATTAATTACTTAATTGGGATGTAAAGGGTCCCTAATCAATAAATATATAACGTCACAACGCACAATGTCAATAACTAAAGCTAACTTAAACTAAATCACAAGAATCAAAATCGCAGTTTTAATAAAATTATAAAAAGAAAGCCCAACTTAAAAATATATGAAATAATTAAAGGCTAGATGGCGCTAGTGGTCGATTAAATTGCGCCTGTACTTTTGGTTTGATTCTACGCTCCCTCAGTATGACAATAGTGTGGGTGTGGTGAATAATGCGCGGTTTACATCTATCAAGTACTTATGTTGTAACTAAATTTTAACTAAATTTTAGTTACTACGTGTCACTTGTGTGTCCAAACGGATAAAGTAGTTAAGTTCATAAGTTCAATGAAGATGAGCAGTGATGAATGTCAAGGAATTCGGCCATTCTGTACTTAGATATGTGGTAAACGTGATTTTGGACAAATCCAGAGAAGAATTTTATTCGGAAATTTAAATCTTTACAAGAATACGTTTTTTTCTAAATTTTTCACCTCGTTTATGGGTTTGAGCCAAAATAAACGTACACGAGTAAACAATATCGTGTCCACCGACTTCAACCCATAATTGTTGCTATGTTTATTGCATTAAACATGTTTCATTTTTTTTAAAGTACACTGGACCATGTATTTTAAAAACTAGATGTCATCTTTACACCAACATTCATAGTTTTTTTACATAGCAATATTTTATTTTTAGTTTTTTTTTGTCCGTACAAATGAAACATGTCCATTTCACTAACTCGTTACGATAATAGCTCAAAATTTCCAAAGTTTCTTAGGAAGCTTAGAATTAGAATTTTATCAAAGGTTCGTGTAGTACCTGGTCTTCTCTTTTATCGCCTAGCTTATCAAATAATAAAAATAAAATTGTTAATAATTTTGCCGTGTGAGAAACAATTTGTGAGAAACGCTATTTACACCCCCGTAGAACTATAGAAACTGTCACCCCACTACATTTTTTAAAGCTGTTACACATAAACATCATTTATTAAAAAGAAAAAGTATCAGTCTCCCTCTGTGTCTTGATGTGTTGGTGTTTTTATTTTGGTCGTCCATATTTTTTGTGAAAAAATTCCTGTGATAAACGCAGTTAATATCAAGAAAAGTAAGTAATATTTTTGTTTATTATTAATGCAAATCATTTTGATAGTAAAGTGGTCCCGATATAACAAAAAAAGTGCTTTAAAAGTTGCATGTTGGTATACCTGTGAGAAACGGTCGAACAAAAATGTTAAACTAAGGCACCTTCATACTGGTCTCATATTTCTCACATAACCGTTTCTCAAAGTATTTATTATACCTATACTAACTAGTATTTACGTACTTGTGTGTGTCTTACACAAAAATGCCCGGTATTTGATATATTTTTAACGGACTTGAAAAAAAGGAGATTTTCAGTTTGTTTTGTATGTTTGGCTGTGATTATCTCGCGTACTTTTAAAAAAAAGTATTTGTTACAGTTACGACAAAGAGCGCTCCGTACTCGCTGCTTACCTACTACAATCTGTCATAAATCCGAAATGGTCGTTCAAAAATTATGTTCTATTTTCTTAAAAAATATTTTTAAATACCTATTAAATACCTATTCAACGGTTAATTTAAAAAATTTTTTTTTTGTTGAAAAAGGATTAGACGTTTGTCTTCTATCTCACCTGATGGAAAGTGACCATTGGATTGTCATAATTAATTTAATTTTACAGCCTATGACACTTCCACGATCAAAACAAATCTATCTTGAATCTTTCGTTTATTCCTGTCTGACATGTGAATCATGAATGTCATAGGTACCTATTTGTTCACCAGTAAAAATTTACTTGTGTGAACGCATCTTTGTGATAAATGTGAGAAACGTTTTTGATTTTTGTGAGAAACGTGAGAAATGTTTTTCACAAGAGTCATGTGAGAAATGTATATTTATTTTGGCTCAAACCCTTATTCTACATGCATACCTATTTTAAATATTCTGCAACATATTTTAAAGTTGAAAATAAACTCCACTCTGACATTAAAAAAAAAAGTTAATGCGAAATAAATACGAGCTCTTGCCGCTTTGTCAACTTATGCACTTAACTAAAAAATCAAGACCAAACGTGTTAAGTGTAATAGAACGAATCCTAATCTACTAAATCACTTGCGTACTAAATTTTAAGTTACCGCTTGTCAGTTATACTGTTTACACGTAATTTTTAACTTAAAATTGAGTTACCAATTTAGCTACTGAACGCGTGTAAACCGGCCATAAAGGTGTCGTTAGACGCGTCTAGTGGTCAGGAAGATAAAACAGTTGAGATATACTAATAGGTCAATATAAAAATTTTGCAAAAAAATTTAAAAAGTATATTTGTAACTAAAATCTAACTATTTTTATTTGTTTTCAGGTGCCGGTTTCAGCAGGCTCAAGATTTTAGGCTCTATACATAATAAGCGCACCAATAGGACGTGCAAAAAGAAATTTGAATGACGGCGATATTATGGAAAACTAAATGTCAAAATTTTGTGGTAGGTATAGTCCTTAGTATTAGACCCTCATAATTACTGCGATTACGTTGTAGTGTTACGGCAGTGCAATAATTGGAACTAATATTTAGATATTTATATGTAGATAAGTCGTTTATATTTATATTTAATACAATATGTAAGTATATTAGCATTTGTTTATAGTATATATCTGATGTATATATAATTTAGTACACACTAAATTTGCTATTATTCACACTCTCCAGTCTCAGGTCTGTTGAAAGAGATTTCTTTTAGAAATAAGCAGTACCTTTGTACATTATTTGGTAACTACTTTTTATACTGTAATTAAAACCTGTGTGTACACTAATTATTAAATAAATATTGTTAAGCAATTCTTAATGTAAGCCCTTGTTGGAGAATCTAAATAAATAAATTAAAAAAAGAATAAAACACGTTATAACCAATCAAAACATATACGATTGTTCATGATTGCTGATGTTCATGGACGCGGTTGTGCGGATTACGCGCTCGTTTGCCTGCTATGAGGTAGATAAAAAAAGGGAAAACTTCCATAAACTATATCTTTTAATGAGCTAACGACAGTTTTATCCGAAGGGTGTGTTTCGTTCATATAAAATGTGTATATAAATATGTCTATTTTTATTACATTGCATAATACCGTCCTGTAATGATATGATAATTTATTTTAAAAGGTGTAAATGGCAATAATTTTGAAATAATCTTCTTAAGAAACGATCCAAAAAGTATTAATTATTAGAACTCACAAACTCTTTTATTTGCAAACTAAGTTAGAAGCGCCAAGTTGTTATACCGTCGAAGTTGTTCTACAGTCGCAAACTAGTTCGGTACAAAGTTTCGGTACAAAATAGTTTATTTTTCTTTGAAGAGGTTAAAGATGATTTGAAACATTTTCAACAAATAAACAAATAATTTATTTGTTTATTATTTACTAAGCATAAAGTTTGTGCCTAGTATGTTTGTAAAAGTTATACGCTTGTTACGGTCTTATTGCTTGAGTACGCTCAACGTTCACATCCTGTATACTCGTAGCGAAGTTGATATTTATGAGTAAATGACATTATTTGGGATTATTTGTTGTTTTTAATCCAATGGATACATAAATACAATTTAATGTATGTTTAAATTAATGTTTAATTTATATTGTGAACTTGTGGCTAAAGGGTATTTGTATTATTTATGTAATACCTAGGAACCGTGGTGAAGTAAAGCATCAGATAAAAAAAGAATGATCTAGCTTATACTTGATGGAATTACCTAATATAGAAAATTCATCCATTACCAACTTAACCGTCAGACGCAAAAAAGAAAATTTTAAAAAAGGAAAGCAAATCGTAACAAATGGAATACAACGCTTGAATAACTTTGTACAAAGGGGCAACTAGCCAAAAGGCTGGCAAAACTAATATGTTTGACGCGATCGACAAGCGTTGAGCAAATAGTTATAGCCCGAGTTTAACTCACCAATCGCTTTGAAATTTCACTGAAAAGTCTAGTCTCAAAGTTACAAGCCTCAAAAGTATACCTAACGATTGCCTACATGTTGATATTTCCTAATCAAATGAAAATATTTATTTTTCAACATTGGCAATTAATTACTTGATCTTATTGACGTCAAATAAAACATGACTCCAGAGAAAGCAACCTTCTACTTTTTTTGGAAATTTTTGAAACTGATTGAATCGTAATTTTGCGAAAATTCATAAAAAAAAATCGTAAATTCAAAACTATGAAAAATTGTATAACATACATAGGGGTGATTCAGATACCTCTCAACTCGAGGCACCTAAAAAATCTTTGTACCCACCCTGTATATTTTTAACCTTAATTATAAATGTTGAAGTTTATAAATTGAGAAAACGAATGGATTAATTGCTTACTAATGGCATGGACCTGCAATACCACACGACCTTGATCCCAAAAAAGAAATACGGAAAGGTAAAAGATACACATTAAAAACTATTCATACTTGTTCTGTAGATTTTCCCAAAACTAATAATTTTTCGCACTGCTTAATCAAACCTAAACGGCAGTGCGCCTAGGAAAACGTCAAGCCAATTACTTGACCGAGAAAGGCCGCATCTTGAGTCGAACGAAGTTGTCCGCGAAGTAGTTCTCTTAATTGAATTGAGGTCGCGGCGCTGCGGAGTTCAGTGGAGGGAAATAAGGTAAAAACGATCTAGGACGTGGCTATTATAGATTCATGCCATTTTATTTTTCAAAATGTGGGAATTCCTGGGTAATTTGTTTTCCTTATTACCTGACAATGGTTTACGTTTTATGATCAAAAATTTATTACTAACTTTATATTGTACTTAACTATAGTCCATAATATTTATTTTAAGGTAGTATTATAATAAATATAACTGCTTAAAAAGTTGAATCTAATATGCGCTGCTTTATATAAGAGGAATATGTTGCGTCTCATTATCCTCTTTCCTTTGGATTCCGACGCGATCGGACGTGTTCACTTTGCCTTACGTATACCTAATTTATCTTGCAAATTTCGTCTGATTGCATACTAAACCGGCTTATTTTGAGTAAAAAAAAAGTCTAAATAACAACTATAAATATTAAAAGTGATTAATTATCTTGTGAACAGATTTAAACTGTGTTGTTAGTAACAAACAAAAAACAAATAATTAAAACCAGTGCGAGTGAGACAGCTGTGTGTGAAAAGGGTAAATAGACTTGCGCCAGCGCCGTCCTACTTGAATTTCGACTAGAAATTATCTATTGTTCACGCCCACTGACCAATCACTGTGTACCAGCACACTACCTTTGAGTACCTGCGTCATCGTCCTTCGTTAGCCCGCCTTCTTGGAGTTTTGACCTCTCGCCGGTTTCTGCCGGATTGCAACTTATTTAGGCCTACGCGAGAATAAAAATGTCTCTAAAGCGCACTCCGCCAAAATCGATGCATGGGAGGGTTAAAAAAGTGAGTCAGAAAACCGCCACTACATATGAATCCGATCCAGAATGCTTAGGTAGTAATATAAATAACCCCATAGTGATTCAAGCTCACCCAATTTTGTACTTCGCCGTCAGAAAAGGGCCAGAGAGATAAGTTCAACGTCGAATTTCTCTGACTTCAGAGAAGAAATGAAGGAACTGCTCATATCATTAAACGCCGAACAAAAAAAGGAATTAACAGGAATTACTGTGAATTTGAAAGAAATTCAACAGACACATAGTAATATTGAGAACTCGGTTTCCCTACTGGTCTCGCAAAATGAGGAGTTTCGCAAAAAAAATTGAATCACTTGAACTACAAGCTAAAAAGGATAGGGAATACATTTCCATCCTGGAGGACAAAATAGAAGACCTGCAAAGAAACTCTCGCAAGACGTGTGTTGAGCTAAAAAACGTTCCCAGAAAGCCACAAAAGACCAGAGACGACCTGGTTAACATGGTCATGTCCTTAAAGGACAATATTAAGCTCGATATGAATGCACGCGACATTTGTGATATATACAGATTAAAGGGGAAAAATGTAACTATAAAAAACCCTACAATTATAATTGAATTAAGCTCCTCCATCATGAGATCAAATCTGTAAAAAAAAGTCAAGGAATTTTACTTTAAATATAAGAGCAGGCTTCAATACGAACGTACGTTGCACTACGAACGAAGACACTCCTGTTTTCATATCGGAACAATTAACTGCAAAAGGAGCCCGATATTCTTTTTAGCACGGGACCTAGTAAAATCCAATAACTTTAAATATTGCTGGACAGCATTCGGAAGAGTTTTCATAAGAAAAGATGACACCTCTAAAATTATACACATACAAGATGAAGCGCAAATTCACCAATTTCAACAAAAAACATGACTTTATTTATTTCATCACTCAGTGGTCATTTTATGCTACTCTTGTTTGGTTTTCGCATGTATGGAAATATTAACCCACTCGTGTTACTATTATGTTAATAATATTCATAATTATTTACCCGAGTTAGGTCATGCAGCCCGCGTTTGGGTAATTACTAAATTTTTCACATGTTTACTTTTGTTTCTCAACATTTTTACACAAATTGTCACTATACACACACACAAATTTAAATCCGTTTCATACTCTATAAAAATCGTTCATGTATACACACATACACACCACTACACTAACTCTCACCCACACCTTTGTTATAACTATAGTCTTACATTTCTGATGAGTAATGGATAGTCCCAACATATTGCAAGAATTTGACTTATCTGAAGTCGCCCATTCTATGAAATGCATGGTACAAGACTACAAACTTACCCAACAAGCTCCCCCAGTATGAAAATTGTAACTCAAAACAAAGTCAGTATATATAAAAACTTAGATGACCTAGAAATTACAATGTCTCAAATAAAATTTGAGGTTGACATCTTGATTCTTACAGAATGCAGACTAAATCATAAAAAACAAATCCCATCAACACAAAACTATAATTCATACCAAACTAACAACTTGCTTAATCAAAACGACGGTGTAGTTGTTTATATAAACAATACTTACCAGGCTGGAGTCTGCGAGCTCAATCTCACCGACGCCACTGGACTTCTAATAAAAATTTCTGATTACACCATTCTTGGAATTTACCGCTCTCCCTCCTATACAAATGCCTCAAATTTTATTACTAGTCTTGATACACACTTAAACACAATCTTAGAATGTACAAATATTATAATTGTTGGGGATATCAACATTGACTTAATTATATCACCATCAGAAAAATCCTATGAATGATATAACCGTCCATTTTACCTTAATATACTATCCCTTCATGGTCTATTACCTGGTCATACACTACCTACAAGAATAAACAGTTGCCTAGACCATGTCATACTTAGAATAGAAAATAGTTCACTTAACCCATTTGTATTCGTATTAGATACTTCCATAACAAATCACAATATGGTCTTACTAAATTGACCAAAAGTTTCTTCACCCAAAATAGTAAATAAAACTAAAACACATATTAACTTTGAAAACGCTCTAAATTTCCTCATAACCACGGATGTATCTAAATTAAATATATTGAATGATCCCAATATACGCAATATACAATAATACGAATGATACAATATATGATATAAACGCTCTTATCAATAAAATAAAAAATGCATTAAACACTAACTCTAAACATGTTAACATTTCTAGTAGTAAAAGAACCATAAAACCCTGGATTACTCAAGACGTATTAAGATGCATAAGACTTAGGAATTATTTACAATCAAAATATAGAAGGGATCCTTTCAATGATATCCTGATAATTACATACAAACTTTACAAAAATGTTTGCTGTAACCTTATTAAAAAAGTGAAAAGACAGTTTAATAGAAATCAAATCAATAACTCAATAAATCATCCTAGGAAACTTTGGGCTACCATAAATGATGTCACAAAATATAAACCACCTTAATCTTCAAATACAGCACTATTAAATATTACTCCATCACCCTCTTCATCGGTTAACTATGTAATAACTTCTTTGTGAACATTGGCCAAAAATTAGCACAAGAAATCCAAATAAAATTAGATTCTGCGCACAACGACGTATATAGTCAACCTAATAAAGTATTCTCAATTGTTCTCTCATACACTGATGAGCAAGAGGTAGCCAGCATACTTATGAATCTGGGTTCCAATAGTGCTCCTGGTTGAGACGGTATAACTACTAGATTTTTAAAACATTCCAGACACTTTTTAGTTCCTCTAATAACAAAGCTTGCTAACCTATGTTTCCACACAGGAGTTTTTCCTGATTCTCTCAAACGCTCAGCTGTAACACCTGTTTACAAGTCCGGAGACAGACTGGATGTTAACAACTACAGGCCCATAGCTGTATTGACCGCTATCTCTAAAATATTTGAAAAATTAATAAACATTAGACTAGTTAACTACCTAAATAAATTTAACATTATATCGAAATTTCAATACGGATTTAGACAAGGCCTTTCAACGCAAGATGCGATTAAGGAGCTTATTACTATAATTATAAATGAAATAGAAAATGGGAAAAAGTGTCTTACAGTTTTCATAGACCTTAAAAGAGCTTTGACACAGTGTCGGTACCATTACTTATCCGACGCCTTGAGAGCTATGGAATTAGAGGTTTAGTACTTTCCTTATTAACTAGTTACCTGGAAAATAGAACTCAAGTCGTTAAAAGAGATAAATACACTAGTACAGAGAAAAATATGATTTACGGTGTTGCACAGGGAAGTGTCCTTGGCCCAACGCTCTTTTTGATCTACACAAAAGAGTTATGTAACTTACGGAGTGTTGGGGGGTGGATACTATCTTTCGCAGACGACTGCTATTGTTTTCTCAGCTGAGACCTGGGAAGCCCTATAAGTGGTAACTGAAAGTGGCCTTGTAAAGGTAGCAAATTGGCTAAATATAAACCTTCTAACACTAAACGTCAACAAAACTAACTATATGTGCTTTGCACCGTATACTACCTCCCAACCAGACAAAGTCTTTAAAATTAAGATTCATAATTCCTGCTCCGACAAGTCACTCTGCTCATGCTCATCTTTAGAGAAATCTAGCTGTTCTAAATATCTAGGCGTCATGACAGATCAAAGATTAAGTTGGCACCCTCACCTCGAACTAGTCATGTCTAGGCTAAGGAAGCTTATATGGATATTTAAAAAGCTTAGACATGTTATGACACCTCTTCTCTTAAAAAAAGTAATATATTTAAATACTTGTTTAATATTATCTAAAGATAAACTTAGTTAGATAAATACCGTTTTATTGGCATATCTAAGGCAATGTTAATAAAATATTTATAGCGTCAATTAATTTAATAAGTATATTTATTATACATTTAATGTAAAGCACCTTTACTTGCTTAAGGATGCATCGGATTACTTACTTTTATTATTAACTTTTATATTTAAAGTAATTTTTTGTTTTTAAACTAAGAAAAACTAGGTAGCAAAATTAAATTCCAATAAACTATCTCTCCTGCCTCTCTCCTCTCTCCCACTCATAACTTTCCTAATTGTGTGCCATCCCTAATAGACCTCGTGATAATGTCATCTTCTCGAAATGTTTCCGATCATGTACAACTTACTGCTACCTTTTCCTACCATGATTTAATATTCCTGTCCTACCGCATTCTTCACCCTAAACCTAATTCCAAAACTCTGATACTCCGCAACTTCACAAACATCAACATCGATTCACTCCAGTACGATGCGCGTGCCATTGACTAGTCGTCTGTATTTAATACCAATAACATGGATGCCAAAATTTTAACTGCTTTCTTTTGGAGTTGTATGACCGTCATGTTCGCCTGAAAAGCGTCAAAATAAAACACAATCCTGCGCCCTGGTTGTCGGACTCTATTAGGAAAACAATGTGACTGCGCGACAAAGCAAAATCGAGGTACAAACGATGTCCTTCCGATCGTAATCTCGCTGACTTCAAAAACCTTCAAAATCTATGCAACCGTCTATGTCGCGACGCCAAGAGACGCTACTTTCATGACTCTCTAGTCAACCATACCACTGCAGAAGTTTGAAAAATCCTTAAATCGGTAGGGATTGGTAAATCTTCTGTCACTTTTAATACCTTTGACCTCAAATCTTTGGACACATATTTTCCAATCCACCATCTACCCTTACCCTTTACCCTATATCCATTTTCTCCATCTCGTTAGCAGCTGTTGGTAATGACAATTTGTGCTCCAAAATGATCACTTTGATCTTACCTATTATATTACCTATACTCAACCATATTTTGAACCATTCTTAGCTACCAATATTTTCCCTACCGCTTGGAAAAGAGCTCACGTTATACCACTTCCTAAAGTGTCTAACCCTAGCTTCATTACCCATTTTCGTCCCATTTGCATCCTATCCTTCTTGTCCGAACTTCTTGAACACATTGTCCATGGCCAGCTGTTGGTATTCTTTACTAGCAATAATTTGCTTAGCCGTTACCAATCTGGATTCCGAACGGGCCACAGCACAGTAACAGCACTCGTAATTGTGACAGATTAGATACGCTGGGCGCTAAATGAATCTCTCACACTACTGATTCTGCTTGATTTCAGTAGTGCTTTTAACAATGTGGAAATTGATATCCTTCTCGGTATGGTGAAAACGCTTAACGTTAATCCTTCTGCGGTGGCTTGGTTCAATTCCTCTCTTCGATGCAGGTCTCTCCGTGTCCGCCTCGATGAGTTTTACTCTGGCTGGTGTGATCTCGTTGCGGGCGTGCCTCATAAACTTTCTAACTAGTGTCCTTTCATCTTTACGCTGACGACTTGCAGATTTATCATCATTCTCCTGTTTGCGATGTTGGTTCAGCCATTTTCGCTGTTAATGAGGATCTCAGCCGCGTAAGTGACTGGGCTATGTCTTTTGATTTAGGTTTAAATCCTAGTAAGTCTCAAGTGATCCTGAGTAGTCTATACATGCTCGGTTGCATTACTTTATCCGATCTTCTTCCTATTGTGTTTGATGGCACTCGGATTGATTTCACTGACACAGCCAAAAACTTGGGTGTAATATTTGATTCTTATCTCTCTTGGCGACCTAATGTTAGTGAAATCAGTCGTAGAGTTCATCATTCAATACATATCTTGAAAAGCCTTCAATCTTTCCTTCCCTTTTTTGCTCAAAGTCTCATCCAACCCATCATCGATTATGCAGACGTCTACTACTTAGATGTCTCTGAGGAGCTTCTAAATAAGCGGGATCGTTTACAAAATCACTCCATACATTTTATATTCGGTCTAAAAAGCATGATCATGTATCGGAGTTCCGTAACCAACTTCTATGGCTTCCTATCCGACTTCGTAGAAACATGCAAATCCTCTGCCTCCTTTATAATGTATTTATAATCCAAACTCCCCGCAATATCTTCACGAACGATTTTCTTCTAACCATTGGAAAGATGCGCCATGCAGAGCACATAAGCGTACTCTCCTTCACATACATAAAACAGACTTTTTCTCTATTCATTTACCGTTCATGCAGTCAGATTGTGGAATTCACTCCCTTATAATATCCGCGACTCAGAAACACTACTTATCTTTAAAAATAGAGTTAAAGACCACTACTTTTCCCTTATTAAGTAAGTTATTTATTGTTTTGACATTTATAAGTTTGTCTTTTAAATAATAATAATAATTTAAGATTATTAAAATATATTTTATTGTATTTTTTTATTAATATATGTATATGAGTATATGTAAGTTTATTTACAATATTAAGTATATAATTTGTGTATGTTTAAAGTAGGTACACACTACTTTTTTCACACTACAGGTCGGCTGGAAGAGACTTCTTTTAGAAATAAGCCGTACTTTTGTACATATTTAGTTATAAGGTATTTTATATTGTCTTCATATGTGTGTACAAAAACTGTTAAAAAAATTATATTTACACGTGTTTGTAATGCTGACTTTTTACTAAAAGCGCCATAACTGCGTGGGGAATAAGTCCACAAACCTATGAAAAGTCACATTTAAAAAAATACTTCTACGGCCCATAACATCATATCTTCCACATGTTATTTCACTGGCCATTGCAATACCTGGGTCGGTGCTTATGGCATAATCGGATGGTCTGTGATATCACAACACCTCAAGCCTTGACGGAAAAAATCTCTTGGCACATTTTTTTCAAATTTGTTAATAACATGAAATAGTTGGTATGCAACTTGACAACATGAAAAAACAACGCAATTGTTCACCAGTTCAAAACTAAGGTTCATAGTACGGTTATACACATTCACCACAACAAGCAATTAAAAGTTATCGAAATAAATTATTTGAAAGTATTTTGGCTTTGCAACAAAATAGAGCTCATTTTGAGCAACCAATAAGTATTGTGTTGATTTTTTAGTTTTTGCTATCAATTTAAATAATGTCATGGCCTTTCTTTTATTGAAATCACCATGTTTTTGAGAGAGATTGAAGCTTATGATTGACTCTATTGATTGATGCCCTAAAAATACAAAGCGTTATATTTTCGGATTTCAGTCGGTTCGATTCCTGGGAGTAGCAAGCTTATTTTCAAACAACTTTGAACATAGTTTTTATTCTTTTTTGAAATATAGGAATGTTCCCTGAGAGTAATACTTGCTATCTCCAGTATTTAGAGTACTTCCCCTCCAGGTGGCATCAGCAAAATTTCATCGTGAATAAGTGTGCGTAACAAAATGTTCTGGTTGTACACACACACTAAAACGACGATAGCACGTGTTGACACGTTCGCACACAAGACGACGGTTGCAAAGCACACGCACACATTCCACCACGCGTAATGGCGAGTGGAACGATCTATAATAATACCTAACAAATATGTAAAAGAAAGAATTTGTTTACTTTTAGTACACCTGTCAAATACTACTATGTTCAATCCTTTTCTTAAATTGACTTAGTTGTAGGTACAGTGATCGGATTTACGGAGGACAGATTACGGCATATTCGATCTTATCACTCACTCATAACGAGTCGAACGAGTTAAATTAAAGTAGGAATCTATATTAAAAATTAAGGCAAGTTACCTAGTCATCCATTCTTAGATTCTTGTGACGCGGTAACATCCGCTCGTCCCCACTCTGCATGTTGCTATGCTACATGACTGGCGGGGAGAACACCCCAAACCGAACGTCCGCGAGTTATCTGCTCGTAGAGTTGCTGTCATTTTACAAACTGATCTTAAGTTTGAATATAGGATGTGTATTTATGTGTATGTATTTTTGGGAATTGTACTATTTATATTTGTTCATATAGTACTGTCAACCGCTGGTGTGTGGTGGAATTAAATTGTTCCAGCAAGTTTGTTTTGGTTTTTCAGAAATGCAAAATGCCAAAAAATAAATAAAAATGTATATTGTTTTGAAATGTTGGCAAAAAACTAATTTAAAGTTTATATTAGTACTTTTCGTTGCATTATTATACGAATTGTAGCCTCTAAACCATGTTGATAGCTCAGTTGTTGAGTTGAGTGAGGGTCGCTCATTTCCCTATAAACATGGATAAACGTGATTTCAAAGAATATACAAACATATGTCGGAAATGAAGTACACGTCAATACATAAACATTTATAACTATCGAACAACCTTCTCAGTAATTAAATGTCGTAATAAACTTCATTCCAGGATTTTCTGCAGCAGAAGACACGTCACTAACATGAAGTAACTTTCTAATTTCACATTATATTTGCGTCCTGTCCAATAAGTCCTTAGATATTATAATTATTTTTAACACGTACCTAATAATGTTTTAGTTATCAATAAATACGACTCTATAACCTTTTCACTTGAATTTGTAGGTTTCATAAAATAATTATAGTATACCTACATATTAACGACATCACACGTTAATCAAACTGTTGCTGTAGTCGATCTTTAATAATGAGCCAAGCAATATTTAAATGAGAATAATAAACCTAGCTAACAAACCACGTTTACGTCATTAAACATCACAAAAGCACCCGGAAATCAATACGCATACCTATAATAACAGAACTGCAGACGACGCCATTTTGAAGTGCTTATTTCCATTATAACATTGTACTAACTACACTGAAATGTTCTACAAAAGTTCGCGTTTTGCTTCGTGAAGTCCACAACTTTTAACTTAACAAAGTATACCAAACCCGCGATAGGCATTACGGGAAAACAACGTTTATTACAAGCGAATACAGATTAAATTAGCACGCGGTGAAGTTCCACTTACAACTTTGTGCAAATAGCCAAAGTTCAAGTTATCTGAAAAGTTATTCAACAAAGTTTCATTGCTTTATGTTTGGGCGAGCAAATCTGTGTCTTGAGTTATTGGCATAGGGTTAATAATTGTTCAGAGATAGTTTTTGAGTTGAGTCTTTGTTCATTTAAGTTTAGTCTGCGTTATCCCATCGAGAGAGCCGTGACTGTTCAAAGATTTTCCTTTTACAATGGACTAAGAGTTTGCGCGATTTCTGACATAACTTTCTAATTGCTTCCTTGATGCGGAGATCCAATATTCCGGGTTTGGATTTTTATTTATTAGATGGGAAAACCCAATACGATAGGAATTCCGCATAAACTTAAAAACATCTTATAAACAAACTACATCTGATTATAAGGAAAGCGCATAAATTATTTTGTAATATTTCTTGCAAATTAAAAGATTTATTTCTAGAGTTAAACATTTTCTTTATAAAAGTTGCTAAGCTTTACTTTTACAGCCTTTATTCAAGTTTTGTTTAATCAAACTTCAGAGTTAAAGTCGCTCTTAAGTTAAGCTCCGTTATGAACAAGTCTTTACTATACAAAGTAATATAAGTTTCATCAACTCAATTTAAACTTTTGAGCTCAGATGAATGGGATAAAATAATTTTAATTGAAGTCCATTTTTAAATAGTTGTTTTAAAGCTTTCATAATCTAATTAAAACTCTTATGAGACAGAAATTAATCAATGGTAGAGTTTATTTTTATAAAATAAAAATTAGACATACTTACCTTTATTTGGCCTTTGCAATGACTATTTATTCTGTTTTGTTTCTGTTTAAAATTTTAATAAAACGATCGACTCTACATGGTTCTTATGGCTCTTTCATTAAAGTTCAAATTCGTGGTCGATTCCCTGTTCGGCCTATAAGTAATCTATATACTATATAGTAATCTAAAAAATTAGCCGTGTTTTATGAATAAGCGTTATTCATAACTTTAATAATTTTCATTGATGATTAATTTATGATTAATGATGTCATTAATAATTTTCATATCTGATGCTAATTACTCTATAAAAAATATTATCGTATATACATTATATTCACTTATTTATTAATTATAAAATCATGTCATTAACGAAACGGTGCAGTTCGCTCTAAAGGGGTAACAAACATTTTTCCGAACTACACGCTTACATAGCTACACATATAACTACACACATAGTTTGCTAGTAACCTACGCGTAAACACTTTTGACTGAAACTTTTCATGGACACAACTTTTAACTTGTTGTAAAAAGTAATCAAACTATGTCAAACAGTTCTTACCTGTCATTTATAATGAGACCCAAGCATTAGTAACGACCTGCGATCAGATCGTAGCGTCCTGTTCACTTATTCAGAAGTAAACACAAATTATAAGGACCGTCACTGAAGTAACACTTCAAAACAATACTCCGATTTGGCACTATCACTTAAGTTTTTTGTATGAAACTGCACTAAAACCATAGTTTCCAGTCATGAGTAACGTCTTTCTCCTTCAAGTGTAACCTCAAAACATGTTACTGACACTCCGCGGGCCACAGGAATTAATAAAAAGTTTCTTTATAAAACAAGTGGGTTGTGAGCATGTTCCAAAATGGCGGAACTTTGCGTCAACTTCGGTACGCAGCACGGAGTGAAGTTGCCGCGCCCCGCGCACCGCCCACTGCGCAGCTACAACCAACTTTTCTCATAATAACTCACACGAAAAACTTACAAACACTTCCTTTTTTACATCAAAACTTTTTTGGACTCGATATAAAGTGTCTCTTATGACAAATAAAGATGGGAAAGTAGTATTGAGAGCGTCTAAACGACTTTTAGAACTGAAATTGGGTAGTTTGGGGTTGCATCGAGCTCACAAGTCGCGATACCGTCCCCCGACGGTTGGGGAAAATCAATAACTTACGGCCGACTCTCTCCGCCGCTCTCCGCGTTTAATCATACACTTTGTGAGCAAAACATTAAAACTTGTCCGTTTGCTTGTGAGCGGCCGGCGGCGGGAGCGGTGCGGAGCGGAGCGGTACGGAGCGGAGCGGCGAGCGCGCTGAGAGTCGACATGCGACTGTACTCCCGACTCTACCAACTTTACGTCGAACCAAACTTTCCAACATTTTTCAACAAACTTGGACCAATATTTTCACACCATCTCCCAGTACATGCTAGACGCCTTTGTGTCGAAGATCAAGTTGTTGCATTGTTACGGAACGACCACAGATTCAAATTAAAAGTTTGTTCATAATTTGCAAACTTTGCGCCGTACTTTATAACTTGTAGGCTTAGGTTTTGGAAACAAATTATCTTTGTTAATTAATTACTCTGGGGAAATGTGAATATTCTTTGATATGTCTTGATTAATTATGTTTTTTATATAATTAGGTCCTTTACTTACTGTATTCTTCTAACGAAACTGCTAATTAAAGAAAATAGGAAAATGATTAAACTCGTCACATAGTATTAACACAAAGAATTGATAAAGATATCGCAAACGCACAATAAATCACGTCTCATAATACGGAATGTTCACAGAAAAGTAGCCCAACAACCACTTTAAAACAAACATTGACTCTAGTGATTTAATTCTCTAAGTAGTGTAAACAAGTTTTGTCTTTAGATGTTCTTGCTTGCCACCCCACTCACCCTAATATCCAATAAACAATCGGCTGACAAATCTGATATGAGTCCAGAATATCAAGCCATGGCACTGCAAAGCTATTGCACCAAAGTGTTCATACTGCGAAGTGTCAAGTTGAGTTGGTTATTAAACTAGTTGCAGGATTTGTTTAGAAGAAAATCCGATTTTTCTCAAAGTCAGGGAAGCCAGACTTTGTACAACTCCCCGGAGTGAGTATTAACAAGTATTTTATGAGATAAATAAACTCAGCTAGAGACACTGCTGACGTCTGTATGGATAAAAATATAATGTGAAAAGTTAATTATTAATGTTAAGAGCTGTTAGTATTTCCTGAAATGAACAAAAATTTTGATTGATTTTCATGGTACGCATTGTTCTAAAGATAACGTCTGGAACTTGTGTTGTCAATACCATTTTTGATAACTACTGAGATAAATTGTTTTGATAAAAATAATATTTTTCTATAATATACTTACATAAATTATTGGCATTATTATTTCAAGAACTTAAAATTATTTTTTCAGAGACATATACCACTGATCTGTCAGTGATACACGTGGAACTAATGAAGAAAAATTTAATTCATGGAACGTAATTCTGGAACTTATTTTACTCGACGTTTTCCGATAACAGTGAAACGCGGTGAATCTGCCAGCCTTTGAGCCTCTGTACTAATAACAAGGCGATGTAATGAAATGAAATGAAATATTTATTTCTCAACATTGCCAATGTTTCTTATTCTTTTGGTTATTCTTTTGGTTCTTATTGACGTCAAATAAAACATGATTCTACCACCAGTTCGAAAAAACCTTCGTGAAGAAGAACTGGCAAGAAACTTCACGGGTATATTTTTTTCAAAATAAATTTACAGTCTCTTTATGTCTATACAAAATTATTCTTTTCTGCATCTGTTAGCTCGGCAAGTCTCCCTCCCCCCAAGTATCCAAACGACGAACACCCCCAAACGGCACCCGTTCACGAGTTAACGCGGGATCCAGCCATCGTCCTCCTCAACCATATTAGAGGGAACTGAGTGTACTTTATCTAAATCTTTTTATAAATGTAAATATTTTTCTCAGCTCGTTTTTAGTTTTCCTATTCATTATACAATTTTTTTACAAGTTGATGTCGATATTTATATAATGCAACATAAAGCGCGTGACCGAGGAAACCGCTGCACCGATACTTTTTTGTCGTGTTTTTAGCAGCTCTGTACTTGTTATTTATTTTCTATAAACTCTTGATTCCATATTGGTGGTCTGCAATTGTTTTTAAATAAGTAAATGTTCAATAAACCTCTTTACAACGAAAGCACAAAAATTTGTACCTAATATGAATTTTTGTCATACATTTAATCTTGTAATGTAATGTAATCTTAATGAAACCATCATTTAATTTTGAGGCTCAAATTAATTTGTAGATTACTTTACAAACATTTATCAGGTATATTTTTGATCAAATGACCAAAATTTTACGTGTTTAGAAATTTTCGTGCTTCTGTGCCAACAATCTGTGCTTGTTCAATATTGTAACTCATGGGTTGCCTTAAGCTATGGCCGCGCCTTGTGGTCTGAAAAAAGAAACAATTCGTTTTCGGCATCCAGAAATTTTCTTTTGTTTCAAATAACAAATGATAACTTCTATATCGCAGCTAATACATTTTTATTCTGTTCCAAACTTATCGAAAACAGAGTCTCGCTTGGAAAATCTCAGTCTCTACTTCTTTATGAGCCTTATTTACTTATACATAAGGTAGAAGTTAGTTTGAATGACGTGGTTCCCAAGTGACATAAACACTCATATATTTCGACAAAGAAAAGTTTATTACTTTCCCGAGTAAGTAGCTTCGATTTTGTTGTTTGTATCTTTTATAGAAATATGCAAACAAATTTTGGTCCTTGTTCAGAAGTATTGTTGGGATCATGTTAAACTTTGATAAGATTTCTTTAATAAACTTACGTAGATAAATGTCTCTACACTTTTCGTAAATACTTTTTTGTTTGTTGTTTTATAATTTATCTTTAAACTCTAGAAAGTGAAGAATCTATTTACAGCGATATTATAGTTTCTTTGTTGGTACTCAGATCGGATGAGGATATCAGACAAGTAGCAGGTGTTACTTGGAATAGAGTTGCACGGGAAAGACAAGAATGGAAAATGTTGGAGGAGGCCTATGCCAATTGGCAATCAGATTTACAGAAAGCAAGTAAAAACCGGATTTTAAAACATCAATAATAATTTTGTTTGTTTTAAGTTGCCGTAATATATAAACTGTATTAGATTTAAGTTGATCTGAATAAAAAGGCTATATTATATTATTATTATTAATATAGTTTCTTTGTTGAGATCTGGTCTCAGAACATATCTCAGCCGTCATAATAACCGCGTATACATGGTTGTATTCTGGTCAAACCGAAGGATCAGCCAGTGAAACTGCTGGGACAAAGGCAAATTCAACTGCATCCTACGGTCGGTTACAATCTTTAGTCGATGATCATGAGTAAAACACTTACTAGTGATGTACATAGACGCGGATGCCACTATAGTGAGGTGCGTTGCATGCTCGTTGCCCGGCTATGAATACAGAAAAAAAAATATTTTAAAATTATATTTCAACTTTTTACACAGTTTCCTCGGGTTCGTTAACTACGCGGGAAAACCGCGCAGATCCTTTAGTTTATAGAAAAAGTGTGAGATGAACAAAATAAAATTAGTTTAAATGCATGTATATGTATATAAGTATTTGAATTTTATTTATGGGTTTAAGGTAATCTTTAGATTTATTCCTATTTATTACCTATTTATTGTATTGCATTTTATTTTACATTATTTAAATATACATTATTTAAATGTACACACTAAATTTGTTCTGTACCACTCTCCAGTAATAGGTCTGCTGGTAGAAATTTCTATTAGCTTTATATGTACCTTTGTACTTTATTAGTTTATAAGTCATTTTTATTATTGTGTTTTTCTGTGTGTACATAAATTATTAAATAAATATAAAATAATGTTAAATGTCATAATATAAAAGAGCGCCAGTGGTGCTGTGGTTATGGCGCTGGCTATGGCTTAAGATACCGGGTTCGAACCCTGTCACTGCCAAATGTACCAATTAGTTTTTAATACTTAAGTACCTACATAAATTCGACTGCTTTAACGATGAAGGAACCACATTTTTTTCTCAACATTGACAATTACTTATTCTTATTAACGTCAAATAAAACATGTCACTACCACCAGTTCCGAAAAACCTTCGTGAAGAGTAACTGGCGAGAAACATCACGGGTATATTTTTTTCAAAATAAATTTACAGAGTTTCTTTATGTCTATACAGAATTATTTTTAGCTGCATCTGTTAGCTCGGCAAGTCCCCCCAAGTATCCAAACAACGAACACCCTGAAACGGCACCCGTTCACGAGTTAATGCGGGATCCAGCCATCGCCGTCCTCAACCATATCAGAGGGAAGTGAGCGACCCGTCACCCGACGCTACCATTTCTAAGAGGTGTTTTCGAAGGTATGTGCAAATTCTGCCAACCCTTAGTAGGCAAGCGTGGTGGGCTGTAAATTATTTAATAACACAACAACAGTTGGGTGAGCCTGATTATTAAGGCTGTTGTGATGTAGCAATATTAAGTCACAGAATTCACATTTGATATATACTTATTGCACTACGTTTTATTCGCTTTGGTCCCACGTAGACTGGAAAAAAAATTCTGTTAGTAACAGAAATGATCACGAAATACAAAATTATAACTTTAAAACAACAACAGACCGCAAGGTCCCCGCCAAGTGCCAAAGAGCTTTTGATCCATGAAGTCACAAATCAAGGGTAATCTCCCTATTAATTCAAAGCGCAAACTAACGGGTATACGCATTCTCACGACATTCAACTATGGTGCACAAACGTGGTATTTGACAGATACAGAAGTCCAACCCGCCAATCTTAAGTTTGATATGTTTGTCGTATGCCAAATGAGAAATGAGCTAAAATATCTAAGCTCTGGAACATACCTGAAGCCGTAGAGCAAAAATAAGATGGCGTGACGAAATAGACAGATATAATATAAATTTTATTCCAAGCAGTGAATAGTAATTGTTAAATTAAACTAGAAATCAGACGTTTATTTTGTTTTCTGAAAAGTGTCAGTCAGTAGGCATATTATTTTTCAAACACTTAACTACGATTTAAACGGAAGGAACCAAAATTTTGAATTACGCTAATTATATTAAGCACGCTAAACATGTATTTGCTTTTTACACATCGGCTGACAAGTGTCGATCTTAACCCTTTCAGGACTTGAATTATTTAACTTTTAAATATAATTCTTAAAAAGCATAATTAATTATGTAACATCCCATGGGTAGAGGGTTCAAATGACATTAAAAAGGGATTAAAAATAAGATTGGATCAGCAAATAAAGCGGGTTAATTAAAATTTATTTTTAAAATAAATACTAAATTATTAACGAATACTGAAATTCTAAAAAAGGAGTTTCTTTTGGCGGTAAGTAACTTGTTCTCTAAACTTATTCATATTTTTACTTTCACTAAAAGTGGAAGCTTAAAAAAAAGCATACTTGCAAAAATTATACGCGTATCCTTAGATTATCAGCAATTTATCCGCAAGTTACCAAGGAGTTATTATATTATTTAACTACAAGATGATAGGTTGGGGAAAATATATTTTTATATTTTGTATGTGATATTTTGAAATTATATCTCTTTGGTTGTATTTGGCTAGTTTCGATACTATAAAAAAATTTAAATAAAATAAAAAGCAAATAACTGTTTCCCGAAAATTCTCAAAATGAAATTACAAAAAGAAGACATTTATACATTCTAATATTTTATTGCAAAGAAGGGAAAACAGGTGACACAAGCTAGTTTGGAAAAAGTAGAGCAAGATTGGCATATTGACAGTTTGATATTTGTGTACCAGATGAGCTCACAGAAAGAAACCTAATGAACCGCGTACTCATTTGCGATTCAACGTAATGAAATGACAAAACGTACTGAAACTGAACCATTTGTGAAGAGAACGATCCTGGTGATGAGCCACAAGAAAGCGTGAAAAAGGTCTTGGTTAAAAAGCAGTCGAGCACCACATACTGTGGCAAAACCCGGATTAACCTGCAATAAGGTGAGGTTTGGTTTTTAGCCGGATTGGGAAGGTATCGGTTCTTATGAACTTCTGCATCCGGGTAAACCCATCGACTCGGATTTTTACTGCCAACAGTTGATGAGGCTCGAGCAAAATATTAAAAAAAGGCGATATTGAGCAATACGACGGGTGTTGTCTCTTATTGTGATATCGCTAGACCACATACTACATTAGCCATCCATAGCAAAAATTATAGTGTTTGGCTAGGAAGAGTATGCATCCACCATACCACCCTGCCTTAGCCCCTTCAGATTTCCACTTGTTGCGGAATCAACAAAATTCTTTGGGTTGCGTAAGGATGACATCAAGAGATGACTGTCAAAACTACGTGTCGTAGTTTTTATATTTATTAATTAAAATTTACTTATAAATATCTTACAATCCTTCTATCAGAAAGGTACATGTAAGTTTCAATTTATGAAATTAATGCATAGAACGTCTGTGAATCAGATAGTCCTGATCGAACCTGCGTCAGTCTCGGCCCTGCGGAATCTATTAACTGGATTACGTGAGGCAAGACGAGGGACGTGCGAGTACGTGGACCGACTGCGTTCACACCGTAGCTCATTATTATGTAGGTATTAATACGAGTTGATTGTTGCTTTGAATTCGTATTATTTCTGATGGGATGACGTTTTTTGAATAGTTTACGTTTAAATAAAAATGTTATTAAACTGATGAAGAAAATATAGCTATCAAATTGTGTCAAGAAAGATTACCGAGGACCTTAAACGTTTTCTTGTCGTTTTAATTGTCATATTTTAATAATAATAACAAGAATATTCACAACTACAGGAATCGTTGCGATTTTAGCTCTTGCAGTCGTCTCACCCCACATGTACCCACTATACCCACACCCAATAGTGTAATTTTTTTTTGAATTGGTTGTTTTTGTCCAGTGTGCATCGAACACATATACATCTATTACAATATTAGTCACAGACGTCTATCACAATATTAGATTATAATAGGAAAGGAAAAGAGGAAAGTTTATCAAGAAGTAAAATATAATGCCTACTGACATATTGCACAGCGCAAAGTGGACATTCTCATCTCAGGGTATTTGACAAAATAATTTTATCACGTATTTAAATAGTTTATCAACAGTAAGGAATATTGTAGAAATAACAGTATGTTGATATCAGTATGTTGATATCAGTAGATTTCTAGATACAGCAGTATGTTTGACGAGCTGTATCGGTACTGAGTTGTGACGTCACAACGTGTGAATTATACAAAAAAATATATGGGCGTTTGGATAAAATAGATAATAGCTACGTATAAAATGCGTATAAAATGCCCTTTTTTAAGTTTTATTTTTGATATTTAATTCAAAAATTTATTTTTCAAAACATATTTGGGTAAAAATAACATATATTTTCATAATAAACGTGCTTGTCAACTAATATGTCATCTCGTCACGCAGTCTTAATATCATAGTTCTACTGCAGGGACACCAACCTCACCCAACCAAGGGGTAGTATTACGCAATCTTTATTCCACGACGCTTGCCTACTGCGGGTTGGCAGACTTTTACACATAGCTTCGAATTAATTTCTTAGGTATATGAGTTTCCTCATGATTTTTTCCTACACCGTTATAGCAGTCGGCTTTATGTACTTAAGTTGTAAAAACTCATTGGTACATTTGGCAGTTACGGGGATCGAACCCGCGACCTCAAGATCGAGAAGCCAGCGTTCTAACGACTGTGCCTACGACGCCCTGTTTCTTACAGAAACCAACAATAGAGTTTTTATGGTCATCATTGAACTTGCATATTAAATATCGGGTGACTTGCTACCGTTAGGAAAATTGGCAAATTGTTTCAAACCATATAGTTAACATGAAAAAAGTAACGATTTCAATCAAAATCCTACGACTCAGCTGATAATTTTGGTATATTGAATCTGCAAATCAGACGCGACGGCGTCAATGTTAAGTTTATTTAATTTTACTAAAGAAGATGAACAGAAACATTCCGTGGGAAGTGTGCAAAATAACAACCTATTTTTACAGAAAAAAACTGATTCGAGAAATTTGCCATTTTTTTTTCATTTTCACTTTGTCACCAACCCAGACGTGGTAAAATTTTGTAGCTTAGTAAGTTCTATAAGTCAGTTGTGTCATTTTATTATAACCTATTTCTGAACTGATTGGTAAAACAAGTTTTACGACGCATAGTCTGGATGTTACACTGGACTGGACACGGTGTAACCGCAGCCTTTCTTAATCCGTTGTCAGCTAAATTACTATGCATTTAGTAGGATTTTCTCTAATATGAGATGTTGGGAACCCGTCACGACTTCTTGACTATTCCGAACACGACGAAGAGAAAATTATGTAGTTCATCTGTACACTTCTTGCATAAATTGTATCAAACGTGAAAATTTACTAGGCAATATTTCTATTTATACTGATAGATAATATTTTGTCGGCAGGAGCATAATATTACAGTACTAGGTGATGTGACCGCCGTGGGATTCGTGGTTGAACTTCCATGTGTAGATGTGCCATCTGACAAGCTTTCGATATATTTTAGTACCTGTAACTGTATTAAATACCTACACAAATTCACAAATTTACATTTTGATTCTCTTATTAACAGAAATAATTCCAAATACGAGATTATTTGAAAGAGTTTATTGTAAGATTTTTGTGATTTTTGTATACTCTAAAATAGTGGATTATAAAATCAATATACTCTTTGTCAAACACAGGTATGTATAAAATACCATTTGATTACATTTTTACTATACATGTCAGTTTCTTTATCTCCAACATCTAGCTTTAGTTCTTCGAATGAATACTATAGAGTGAACCCTAACTGACTAGACAGGTGCTCATTTTGTAATGAAGCCTAATTAAATTATTATGGTATTGTTTTCTTATTAGTAACAATACGAACTATAACCATAAAAGACGCCACTTTCAAAGAAAACCTTGCTCTACCCTATTATTATAAGTTTCTCTAAATTAATGCAACCGCAAACCAAGACAGATTATTTACATTTCGTTACAGACACACTTTTGATGCGGCTCCAATCTAAGTAACCACAAGCGACTTAGCAACTTCATTCAGCCTAACGCTACGTGAATAACTTAAAAGTTAGGCGGTTCCCTGACTTGGGGAACTTTTTTGTTCCCTTAATGCTTTAGGCAGCGACAAAAATTTGTATTGAAAGTGAAGTATTTTTGTTTTAGTCTAAACGGAAGTAAGTAACCTAGAATAAAAACCAAAAACCCAATATAAACATACATATATGCAAACCTGAACTAATCAACTTACACATGGTCAGGGGCTGGTACAAACAATGATTGAAAGCACTTTGTAATGTTGAAAATTCGTACTTATACTAGTAGCGGTGGGCCAGAGCTCATAGGAGGTATATTAAAAGTAAATGTCATGGACATCTGATAAACAAACATTTGTGTTCTTATCAGAAATTTCTGTCGTCACCAGGATTTGAGCCCGGTACATCTGGAGTATCAGGCAAGCCGGGGCTGTATAATGTCAAACCTATTTGGTAAACTTTTTTCATTTTCAGAATCTAAATAGGTAAGATTCTTACAACAAAGTTAGGAAAGGTTTTGAAGGCACCATTTTGAACGTTTTTTTAGAGTAAAGTAAAGTTAAGAGGTTATCATAATCTACTTTAATAACATTTTATTACACTGTACAAAATGTTCTTAAGTATAGTATTTTAAGTTAATGCATAAAATTATAGTCCTAGTGTCCTATTTACACAATTACTTTCCTGTAATTTATAGTCCACCACGTTTGCCTGCTGCGAGTTGGCATACTTTACACACATGTTTTAAAATAATGTATTAGTTGTGTGGGTTTTCTAATGATATTTTCTACCATTTATGTAGTAACTCCAAAACAAATATTGAGGCCCTAATCCTCAGAAAGTGAAATATGTAAATCGCTGATTGCTTAAAGGGCACTTATCACACAACTTTTTCAAGGTATAAATTTTACAGGAGGGGTAAAAAACATTGCATTTTATTTATTTCATAACATTCGAAGTTTTTTTTTGCCGTATGTTTGAATAGAGTAAATCCTACAAAAGAATGTAAAAAGCAACAAAATGTAACTTATACTTTATGAAAAATATTCATTTTAAAATTGTGGACTAGTGCCCTTTTTTAAATAAATGATGTAATGTGTATGACATGTGCCTTTTTTACAACTAAGTTGATTATTTATGCTAAAATATATTAAATAAAACACCTTGTACATCACCAAAGGAAAAATATATTAATAATTATTTAAAAATAGTTTGCCAAAACTGTATTGCATGTTCAGGGATATAGTTTTTAAGCTTTTTTAAGTCATCTATTTTTCTTTTGCTATAGGTACTGTATCTGTATAAAGTTTTATTCAACTGTAATACATTTTTCTATAGTAGTATAGATTTTTTTAGCTCTACTTAAATGTACCATAAGCTCAGCTGTGTGTGCTCTTTTAGAGTTATCATTCAAACTTTTATTTTGTAATTTATGCGTATACGTATGCCATGTAAAAACCACAGATTGATTTACAAATAGACTCATGTCCATGGACAAGTGCCTTTTAACAGTAAACAAATATTTTGGTGGGTGTGCTTTTTGACATATCTGGAAAGCAATGTTTTAATTTTATTATTACTTTTATCATAATAATACTTGAAGTTGGCCGAAATAGTTATGATGTAGTAACAACAGCTGATTGCCATACAATACAAAATAATAATAATATTATGGTGGCCTGGCAACAAAGAAAAATGAGACGGGACAAGTGTCTTCTTTACACAAAACGATTGGAAATAGCATTCTCCATCAAATCCAACGATTAAAAAAAATTACTTAAAATGGACGACTGCCCTTTTAGCAATCAGCCATTCATGTACAGTCTAACTGCGCGGAGGCTCAGCTAAGGCGAGAATCATTTGCGCGTCTTTCGGTCTTTTGTATGAGCGCTGCATACTAAGTTGTGACAACACTGCAGGGCATTTGAATGCGAATCTAAGCCCGCCCGTTCTAGTTCCCCGAGTGTACCAATGAAAGAAGATCTTAAATAACCAGAGTCGAACCATAGAACATTATTACTACGTATACATACATCTGTAACTTTTTTTAAGCGCCACCGGCAACAAGACGTCAATGTATTAATTTGAAAAAATGGCTTCCTGTTTACTGCGGTACTAGATTAATACTTCTAGAAGTAAAGGTAAATGCCAAGAAGTGATTTTTCACCATTGGATCCACCATTTTATAAGTGTAACACGCGAATGTTATTCGCTAAAATCATAGCGTAACACACATTAATACCCAGATATGACACTGAGTTACAATACGAGTGTTATGATTGTTGCAGAATAGCAGGAGGCTGCTATGAAAATGATTGCTTTTTAAATATTTCTATAATATTTATTCGATTTTTACGGTTTTGTCGGCCTGGTCATGAAAATGTAGTCGTGGACATTTTGCTAAAACGCAGTGCAGAGGCTACAAAACTGTCACGCATAATTTGTTCGACGCATTCAAGTTCCGCTACAAAGACAGAAATTATATATGTTGTAACGGTATACTAATATCTTCTTTCGGGTGCATTAAAAATATGTGGATAAAATAAAATACTAAAAAAATTATGTTCTACAATTTCAATTACAACTATTATTTAACTTAAACTTACTAACAACTGGCCAGGAAAATAAAAAAAAACTTTTACGTGTGACCTGAGCACATATGAGATCGATGGGCACTTTTAGAGTTTATTTGCAATAAAATCTTAAGGGTCTTTTATTTTCAAAATTTTCTAAAATGTATATTTTAACCGGACTGATACTTCCAATTAATTTATTGTTGTTTCATGAGCATTCATCCCGCGGATACTTTGCAGTCAAAAATTTGCATGTATTTTGTGTAACTCTGTGACACCAAATTATTTTGGTCCACCATTTTATTCTTGATTCAAAAAGCCACCAGTTTAACTTGCAAAACATTACTAGTGTCAGGCCATTTTAATAGGTAACATTTGACGTCTGTCAGTTTTATCTTCATAGTGAGGTGACCTGCTTAAAAACATCGATTAAAGTGAATGAATCGATTCGGACTTGAAACATATGTGAATTTTAAAAATCATCAGGCGAATCCCTGTTCCATTATTTTTTTTTTCGTAAATGTAAGGAGCAAAATAAGACAAGTACATAATATAACAAAAAAATTGCATTTATTCAGTTGAACTATCAGAACTGTTATTAGTATTGTTATCTTTATCACTGCTGTCAGCACTCAGAGATATTATTAATTCATTTTCAAAAATATTGTCTATTCTCACGTCTCGTTCAAAATCTTGTAAAATTATTTTCTTTGTTTTCTCTAAAACTTTTCTGCAGTCCTCTGTAGTGACTGCTGCACACGCAGTTTGAAGCAGAGTCATCATTTTAGCTGTACTGAAGGGTTGTTCAGTATTGTTCCGCGCTGCATGATCCTTTATTTGTGCCCAAATAAGCTCGATGGCGTTATACTGGCAATGGTAGGGAGGCAATCGAATAACTTCATGTCTATGCTCTATGGCTAGTTCATCGATTACATAGCGGAGCTTGGTCGGCTTAGTTGCTTTTACCAGATTTAACAACTCAACTTTTAATAAAGTTGGACTTGCTTCTACACCATTTCTTACCAGCCACGAGACAATTTCTTGCTTTCTATTTGCTTGAGTTGGTGGTTTATCAACTTGTACAGAATGTTACGGTGCATTGTTCATTATAATTTTTGATGGGTTTTCTAAGCTTCTCAAACCACTATTTAAAAACCTCAAAGTTCATTTCCTCGTGCTAATCACTTGTAGTTTTAGAGGCAGTCTGGAATAAAACCTTGAGAAGCTGATCTCGGGCTCCTTTTCCCGATGGAACTTTTGAGGTGGAGGCCGCTGTATCATCGGTCCATGTCCGCGAAACCGTATGTTTCGCATTCAACCATGTTTCGTCAATAAACACGACATTGTCCCAATCAGTAATTTTCTTTACTTGACGTAAAAATGTTACTCTCTTAAAAATAATATCGTAGCGTTCTAGCAGGATATTCCGCTTGTCAAATTTTTAAATCTAAATCCAATCGATTTCAAAGCCTTTGATAGAGTTATAGTAATTTACCGAGAGTAATTTACCGCTAAAAAATAAGCCTGCGTCTTTTTACGAACTAATTAGTTTTTCCCGTGTAGGATATTCTTTTCTCGAGTAATATCCACAAATGTGGTTACGAATTGCAGCAGTATCAAAATTATCAACACCAAAAATTTTCTTGTCCCTTTTTCTGGGTGGGGTTTCGAAATACGCATCCTGAATTTTGGATTGGTAAGGGTAGATTTTTATAGAAGATGATCCCCCCTTTCAAATGCCACCCCTCCCCAACTAAGGAGATGCGTAGTTTTTTTAAATACGTGTTTAAAGTTTCGTATAACGGAACGACGTTTTACATACGAATTGACCACATAGTTTTTTTAATATTACGATGATATAACGGAACGTACTTTCTGCCATTTCTTTTATGTCAAATCTGTCATGACGCGGGTGACGCATGCCGATTTTAGCTCATTCCGTTTCTCTCGCAGTTTCGTGAATGTGCTCATTGTGGTTTTTGTGGATTTCCGACGACTTTGGCTGTGCCCTTGGACTCTGATATCTGCTTCACACATGACACTTTGCTGTACTTCCCTGGACTCCGATTGCCTATTGGAATTATGGACCCTAACCAAGCGTTAACTGGTCAGTATGATCCGACTGGGATTCAAGGTAAGGATTGAGGTTTACATTGAAACTATAGTTAAACTGATTGTAATCTTTTTGTTCCATTGTATTTTTAATTTATTAATTTGGATTATTTTGTAGGTGTTAATGATACTGATGACTCAGGACTCACGATGCCTGTGTCAAAAAAGTATGACAAAAAAAAGTTTTATTGGTTGGGTTAGGTTAGGTTTTGTTTGGTGGGGGTGGGCTTCTCACTACGCCTCCCCCCTCCCCCATCGCTTAATTCGGGATGCGTATTTCAAAACCAACCCCCTTTTTTCTTCTTCCCTATTCCCTGTGTCAATGGCAAAAGAGGCCCATCGTTAACTGATTCACGTTCAAAATAATTTTACAATTTCACGACTAGTTCGCGAGATTGGCTGTTTAGCGTTTTCCCCCGTTTCGACATGATAAGACTGTAATGTTGTTCTAGTTTACTAATCGTTAACCAATCGGAGTCCAATCTATAGCCAGGTAAACGTAGTCAGTAAGATCAGTCCAATAAAAAAGCCGTGTCAGAAGAAAATAACGAGCACACCAAGAACGCATAGTAATTTCGCACAACGACAAAAGACTGCGTCATGTAATGGCGACATGACATGACATGGTCATATCATGACATGATATGGCGTCATCGACAGGTACTGGTGTTGCCAGGATCATCCCACCTAAATTGTACCTAACATCAATGATTTTTCTATTTAGTTATTTTTTGTATTTTTATAGTTAGTTAAAAGAATAATAAATATAATTATGTTTATTACAATCACAACGCGGTTATTAATTTATGGTGATATTTCTTCACAAGTACTCATTGCATTCGATTCAACTTATCAGCTTTCGATTTTTAGGGTAACATCCCTAGTGTTTAAAAAGAAAAAGGGTTAACTGACGCGACATTGTAACGACGTTCAGTTCTTTAGATTAGAAATTGTTTATTATGTTAGAATGGTTTATTAGTGAAAACAAATCGTAAAATTACTCGTATCGGTCATTATTACAATAAATATGTAGACGTAATTGAAAAAAGTTAAGCAATTGTGCAGTTCTAACAAAACGAAAACATATATTATTTTATGCCCGCTGTTACAAGGTTACGTTGTTGAATTTTGATGAAATGTCAAATGTTACCTATTAAAATGGCCTGACTCTACATCTATGTATTAACAATTAGATAAAAAAAATAAATAATTCAAGTAAAAATAATTCAATGAAATTAAACTCCTGTAATAATGATTTGAATTAGTATCTGAGGGCCGAATAAAGTAAAAGTCTGATCGACTATAAGAATTAAATGTGCCTATTTTATCCTCATAAAATTATAATTAAAGTATGTATCAATCCGTGATACACATCTTAATTACATACCAATATATCATCGCTGTGCAAATGCGTCCACTGTTGCACACCGATATAAACAACCACTGGAAATAAAATGCTGTCAGATCTCCAATTAATTTAAAATCAACTTGAATAAACAATTTTAAACTTCAGACAATTTCAAGTACAAACTTGACTTAGTTATTTTCAACTTTACATATTTATTACATATTTATGTATATAAATTTTACTTTATGCAAGTATTCAACTATATCTATCTAATATTTCATGTATGTATGTATTTATTTATTTAATAATGTGTACACACAAGTATGTATATGTAGTTTTACGTGCGTTCCCATTGAGGGTCCACATTAGAATTTTGAGGTTTCGAATGTGTCAGCCTTTAGTAAAAGTTCTCAAACAATTGTAAATTCAACCACTAATTTGTAAAAGTTGACACTCAAAAGTTACATTCGGTTAAATGTGGACCCTCAGTCGTCAGCTACAGGTATCCATATTTAATACTCCACTTTAAATTTACAGCTGCTGTAAATGGCTACTCTTAGTAAAAGATTTGTAAAATTATTTTTATTGAATGTCACTCCATCCCGTTAACTCAATAAGAAGACGTAGCATGCCGAAGGTGGGCCCTCAATTGAACGCGATAAGCTTACGTTAAGCGAGGACAACTATGAAATTCAAAATATAGGTACGACTGAGAGTAAAATAACTTGAACCATTGTAAATTCAATCTTTAGTTCGTGAAAGAAGACGTTCAAAAGTTTCAATCGATTAAAGGTGGTCCCTCAATTGATACGTTTGTCATAAAAATAAATCAATATACGTAACATTTGGTAGTTAGACAATTGCTATAGTCTAGCCTTTAGTAAATTTTTTTTACTAACTATTGCTTCAGCGAACATTGTAAACAAATGTACCGTTTTTTTAAAATAATAATCTAGCTCCTGCGAAGAAATACTACGGTCGAGGTGACCACAAGTTAGGAGTTTGTAGGATAAGTAAATAAAAATAATTATTATTTTAAATATGTATTTATTTCATACTGTTTGTTCACATTATTTACAAAAAATATTTTATTCAATACAGACACCATATCTAAATTGCATCATTAAAAAAATCAACCTGAAAAATGTAACGGCTATGTAAATAAGGGCCGATGATACCGCCGTGCTGAAATTCACACCAAACAGTGACTTTTTCGGAGCGTTAAGGCACCTGATGAATCTCCTGCGCATTTTTTTAGCTTCAACTCCAGCAATTTTGTTTGTTAACAAAGCCGCTAAACTAGAAATGAGGCTCATCAGTGAAGATGATTTTTTTCCAAAAGCAGGATTAACCGCCAAATGCTCTGACACCAATCAGCGAATGCACAACGCTGCCTGTAGCCGTTGGGTTTAAGCTCTTGAGTTAATTGAACTTTATAGAGATGAAAACTAAAGCTTTGGCGCAAAATTTGCCATGTTGACTCTGCAAAAAAACCAAGTTCTTGCGCACGATGAGTTTCTTTGACCTACAGGAACGGATTCAATGATCCCCGGTCAATCTCAAATTTTTTTTATTAAATGACGGATTGCGTACTCTTTAGGACGGCTATGAACGCCATGCATTGGATGCCACGCACGGAACTTTAGGTGAATAGAGCACTTATTTGATAATATATTTTAATAATTTTTACTGAAGCATTCCATAGTGAAATGTCTCGACTAAATATGTATTCATGCCAAATTTGACATCTACCGCTTTACCACGATGGCCGCTATGCGCTGTCAAAGTTCGAGCGTCCTATTCAAAAACCTTTTCATACAGTTACAGTGAATTTGTTGATAATTTTCCTGTTGATCATGTAAGTTATAACAAATTATAACATTCGATTGTTTTATCTAGATTTTTCTTACCTATTATCTAATCTATCTAATCTATTAATGGACGTCTACATTTTGTGATGGTTTGTTCCTTACTTTTGTTACTGGTTTTTCATATCAACGTTCCTTTGCAGTACATTTGTTATGGGTCGGGAACCAAAAGTGAGTTATGAAGAACAAACAGCGTTAGTTCGCAAATACGCTGAGGATTTAGAGAATCGATCAATTCATTATAATGATCCAATTTTTACCCGTTTGTCAAAAGAACTTGATAACAAAATGACGCCAATGGCTTTGTATTTGGCATTACGACGTCACCGAGATAAAATTTTCAAAACAAACTTCGATGAAGATGCGCCCAAAATTAAAACAACATCTTCGAGTTCTGATGATTCTGAGCCAATTTCAAGTACAAATGAAGACATATTTACATTGGATGATCGAGAAAAACCTTTCTCGTTTGATTTGGATATAAACGAATGGAAAAAATTCAACCTTTGTATTTTTATAAAAAAAGACCTGGTACTTGTACGTACCGACGGTATAAAACCTTACCTAAATACAAATAGAGCAAAATAAACACAAAATATGGGTTAATTCAAAATTACCTTGCACGTGGACTTTAAATATAGAAAATACTTAAGTCGATTCTTTTGATTTACAATGATAATGTACACAGTGTCAAGCTTTAGTCAAAATTAAAACTGCAAAAAAACACATAATTTTATCCAATGCGTATGTACAGTAAACAACAAAAAAAATCTCATATACATAATCCAAAAAAAAAGTCTAATTTGTTGCCATATAGACACCAACAAATAAGCAAATTATTACTTCACAATCCTGCTGTAAGGGTTCACCAGAATTTGGCTTCCCAATTATTTTCTTCTGAATTGAAGTCTAATAGTAGCTGTGCCATACATACTTCCAAGTATTCCTGCTCTCAAAAAAATTAAGCACGAAGCTAGTATAGGGCAGATGCGCGATGTAAATCCAATCATATCGTTGCTAAGCGCTGCTTTGATTCCAAGTCAAAATGATACGATCCGATATATTTATGTTTATCCAAATTTCCATTTATATAATTGGACAAATAATCAAAGGTATATAAAAAATATACAAATAATAAAAAAATGAATATTATAATAACTATCTTAAACCAAATGAAAGAGTCACTATAACAATAGACGCAACAGGATCTTTTTTCAAAAGTATTATTCTTCCCAATGACACCATAGCAACAAAATGTTTTTATACGCAGGGCTTATCACAGCAAACTAAAAATTTTAAATCTGTACCTATTTTCCAAATGGTTACAGATTCCCATAGTCAACGGACAATTTGTACATGGTTGGAAAAATGGTTGAGTACCGTTGATAGTTTTCCCCATGAAATCATAACAGACGATTCATCAGCGTTGATTTCGTTCTGTATTAGGCTTTTAATATTATACATTCAACCAAAATTTATATTAGAAAAATGTTTTCCGTTTAAGAAAAACAAGTTTCCGACATACCAAATACATTTATTAGGCTAGATACAAGTCATTTTGTTAAAACGCTACATAACCTTAATTGTTTTAAAAATGATGAAAATGACGAAATTAAATATTTTTATATCAAATGCATTATGTTCATAAAAAAGCTGAAAACTTTCAAAGTGGAGTATTAAATATGGATACCTGTAGCTCACGACTGAGGGTCCACATTTAACCGAATGTAACTTTTGAGGGTCAACTTTTACAAATTAGTGGTTGAATTTACAATTGATTGAGAACTTTTACTAAAGGCTGACACATTCGAAACCTCAAAATTCCAATCCCAACGACCCTCAATGGGAACGCACGTTGTAGTTTTTGGGAAATTAAAATGTGATACTTTCATATATGCGGAACCTAATATATGTCTTGATTGTAACTTGAACGTTTCTGGTTATCTGGCTCTTATCGCTGTTAATCAAAATTATTTTATGGTATTTCTTGTTACACAAGAAAAACAACAAAAGCAGACACAAGGTAAAGCAAAGTGAGCATTTATTGCGCAATTTTGTTGCTTTGCAGAGTATTTGCTTTGATCTCATGTTTGCTAACATTACTGATTAATTTTTTGAATTGACTACATTTTTTCGACTGCGTACCTACTCAGTTTGTTGAAGGTGCCTGATATCAACAATGACCACTTACAAGTATGCCACCGTTTGGGGGTTCTTTAGCAAATAAAACTAGACCCATCCTTGTGCGGCTCTTTAATCTATTTAAGATTGTTTTGCTTTTAAAAGAATGTTTACTAGACGTCTTATTCTAAAGAGGTTTTGGCTGCTGGTACAGAAACTTGTAACAAAAGGTGTGCATCTGAATTAAGGGCCCATTTTTTATATCCTTATAGGGAAATTTGTTAAAAATAGTAAAAACTTAAAGCAAACAACAGGCCTACAAGAAGGACTGAGATCTTGTCGAAGTCGTTGTAAAGCAGTGGATGCGGGTCCCACAAGATCGAGCGGTGTGGAGATCCTTGGAGAAGACCTTTGTCTTGCAGTAGACGACTTTCAGCTACAAAAAGAAGAAGAATGAACTTAAGGCTACGTGTATCAAAATGTTCTCACAGTATTATGGCAGTTCATAATATAATATCTGTATATGCTCCATGTGTAAATAAATGGATGTAATTATACTCAATTATTTAATTAAAAATACAGCAACAATTAATTATATAATCATAAAAACAAGAATCAAGACATTATTTACAAGAAAAACATTATTAACAAAAATAACCTATTAAAATAATCCGAACCATAATTAAACACAACTAGTAAGTAGGTAAGAATAAGCAAAATAAAAAATCTAGAAACCAAATTGCTTGGAAAAAACACGGGATGAAGCTAAATATGGGAAAGATACCTCCTTAATATCCTTTAAATCATCGTCAGTATTATTCTGGAGACAAGTGTGGATTGGTTCGAAATCTTTCAACACAGAGATACATGCTTTCAAATTAGAATATTCCTCATTCTCAAATTTTTGTCGCAAATCATTCTCAATCATGGCGTTTTCCTTAATCAATCGCTCCTTCTCTTTCTCTAGGGATCTCTTAATCAAATCTGCTTGCGACACTTTATGCCAAAACTTCATGAAACTGTCATAATTCGGAGAACTGATATCCGTAATATTTTCCTGTGATTTACGAACCGGTGCTTTATTTTCAAGACATACAGGCTCGAATTCCTTGTTTCCGTACGGCAGCACCTTTTCTTTTTGAGTTTCATATTTTCTGCATTCTGCCATAAGACGAATTATCTTTACGGTGTTTTTATACTTACTTTCAAGTACTTTAATCGTTTCTGTTACTTTGGTCACAAGATAATACAACTGCTTCTTATCAATTTTACGTTCTTCTTGCATCAAAACTCTGAGTCTAATGTAAGCATTTCTGTACCTGGTTCTGCGATTTCGAAATATAGCTTGCTTTGTACCCATTTCGTAAGCACGTAATTCTGATTTAAGATTTTTCACTAACGTGTCGTTTCCATTAATCCTTTTAGCTTGTTTAGCTATAATTTCAGACATAACATTGTCCTTCATGCGAAGCTTTCTAACCTTTTTTTGAATGTCTGTAGTGCTTACAATATAGGATTTAAGAGTACTTTTATAAGATTCCCATATAGCATTGTATTTTTCTTCAAGATCGGATCGCAAATCCTCACGTAAATTGGTGAACATGGCGCGTTCTTCGTCTTCTTTGACAAAAAACTCACCTCGTCGTTGCCAGGCTATAGTTTCATGTGTCGACCAAGCATAGTATATTAGCAATCTCAACTGTGTTTCAGTCACTTGTTGCGATTTCTTTAAATTTTCTTCGTCAATTTTAGCCTGTTGCAACACCGCAGCTGTCCTCTTTTCGTTTTTCTGGGAAAGCTCTTCCAATTCCTCCAGAAATTTCTGAATCATGTTATCACAAGTTTGACAGTAATTCGTAAATAGACGTAGACTTTGATCATTAGCTGTGTTAATTAGATCTATCGTGTGCTGGATCAAGAAATCTTTCTTGTCGCAGATTCTTTCAAATGTTTTCTGCATTATTTCCATATCTTTTATGAACTCAGGTTCTTTTATTTTTGCCATCATTTCTTTAAACTGCTTATCTATTTTAACTTTTCTAATATCTTGCGCTTTTATTTCGCGCCTAAGTTCTTCTAATTTTAACTTTTTACGGAGCTCTTCTGCTTTTCTTAGTTTTTCCAAGCGCTTTGCTTCTTTTTTAGCAGCTCTTTGCGCCTTGGTAAGCGCCATTATTGATTTTAGTGAATATAATCAATTAAAATCTGAAAATAATCAAAGAAATCATCTACTTTTATCAAAATATTTCCCTTATATTACTCACGAAGACGTAAAGTCATATTGGCATCTGACTTATGTGTGACAGTTTATGCACATATTAAATACTGCTTGGACTGTAGACTGTAAAAAGGTTGTAATGTTGTTGCAGGAACTTTGCGTAAAATTATCAAATTGCCTTTTGGGACCTTGTAAAAAAGATGATATTTTGGATATAAATATAATGTTAAAATATGAAAACCCTTGAAAACAACATAAATGTTATAAAAAGCCTTTTTAATTGAGTTAGTTAACTATGCGATATGATTCCTAATTTTTCACAAATGAGTGGTCATTTATGTTTGGTCAAAATTTACGAATAACTTTATTCATAAACAGATTTATTGTTTAAAATACCAGATAGCACCAACAAGTTAGAGGTCTAAGAAAAATAGAGTTCAAAGTTGTCTTTTGATTCCTCATTTTTAATACCAAAGTATAGTCGTATATGTTTCAGTATAATCGTAAAATGCGTATCATTGCGAACAGTCTGATGATTGCAAAAAGCAGCATACACACAAAAAAGATTTTGCAATCATTCTAAAACGTTATTCGGAATTTTTGAGAAAAAACCAACATCGATTTAGTTAGATAGGAAACACACAAGTATTAAAATATATTTCTATCTATTTTTTGTTGTGATTGGTTGTTACTGGTTAAGTTCCTATTTTGATTGCTGTGATCGTAGAGTTAACAAGAAAATAGAAAGGTCACAAATAAATATTAAAATGGAATAGAATTGTTTATATTTTGTAGAGTTGTTTATAATTGTTTATAATAGAAGAAAGCAGTGAAGAAGATATACAAAATGTAACTCGGATAGCCAAATTGAATAAAGATACCAACAGACCTCGAGCGGTAATTGTAAAACTGAAAAATGCGACAACGTGATTCCCTTTTAGCTGCAGTGCACAAATTCAACAAAAACAAAAGCCGTCAAGAGAAATTGAACTCCCATCGGTTGGGCATGGGCGGTACTGCTTCTCCAATTTTTGTAAACGAACATCTAACGCCATCAAACAAACATCTACATGCTACTACACGCCAAAAAGCGAAAGAAGTATCTTACAAGTTTTTTTTGATTCGCAATGGCAGAATATATGTAAGAAAAGACGAATTCACCCAAGCAAAACTAATATCTAACGTCGATAGCTCACATTATCCGTCAACAATGTCATGTCTTGTATGATAAGTGCTTGAAAAAATTAAAAAAGAACTAGAATTTAATATTCAAACTCAACCTGAAGTTTTTTGGAGATACTTAAAAAGTAAAAGAAGAAATAAATCAGATATTCCCGCGACTATGTATTTGATGTACTTAATGGTCAGCACAGGAAGTGAGATTGCTAATCTATTCGCATCTCATTTCTCTTCTGTCTATTGTGGTACCAATACTTGTAGACTATGATCTTGTCCAGGAAGACTTGAGCAGAATATGGGCATGGTGCACACATAACGATATGACTCTTAACGTTAAAAAATGTTTCCATATGAACTTGACGAGAAAGAAAACTCCAATATTGTAGTATACTCTATTGATAATGTTCCACTAAAAACTGTAACCGAAATTTCTGACCTCGGGGTGACCATAGATAGCAAATTAACATTCAAGCCAGACATTGAAAAAACTGTAACCGAAATTTCTGACCTCGGGGTGACCATAGATAGCAAATTAACATTCAAGCCAGACATTGAAAAAACTGTTAAAAAATCGAGCCCAGCTACTGGGATTTTTAAAGAGAAATACAAAAGAGTTTCATTCTCCTAACACGAAAATTATTTTGTTTAACTCCCTTATACGTAGCAACCTTGAATTTTCAAGCTCCGTGTGGAATGCGATTTACGCTGTTTCCTCTCAACACGTCGAAAGCATTTAACGGGCTTTCACTAAACACCTAGCTTACTCATGCACGGGCGTATCTCACAGGAGCACCGAATGAGTTTCTTCGAGCTAAAATCATTAAAGCAGCGTAGATTGAAAAATGATTTAATATTCTTGTACGGAGTGATAAATGGAAAAATAGATTGCGATTGCATTTTACAGCAAATAGGTCTATATGTTCCCTACAATTACCCACGAAAAACAGTTAAAAAGTTATTTAATATTCCATTTTGTAGAACTAATATACAGGCTCCTCTTGTTAGGATGTGTAGTGCATACAACGAGTTACATATAAAGTGGCCTAAATTGGGTATCTTTTTTGACAACGCGGCATTTAAAACCAAAGTGCTGAAACCACGCAAATAGTAAAAATAAACGTTTATAAATATATAATATAATATAATAATTAATAATGTATAATGATAACATAATGAAACGAAATCACTAACAGTAACTTAACTTTCAACTTAATATGTAATACATATATAATTGTAAATGTTGTCAATACTTGTAATTGTTTTGTTTGCAAAGAATTGCTATATTAAAATGTAATACCTTTTAAATGTTGTGTGAACAAAATGTAAGTGTTGCATATATAAAAAATATATAAATAAAAAATATATATTTTTTGCTCTTTTACTAATTAACACAATGCTAAAATACTTAGCTTAATTTTCCTCCTTAAAGCTGTTTATGTGACAAAAAAGACAACAGATCAAGACTAAAATAGTGCCTTTCAATCTTCTGTAGTGAAATACATTATAATTTTTATTGTTTATTATTATTTTATATTGATTTCACATTCCTTGCTTGAAACAACATCTTTAATGTTTAAAAACAGCGAAATTTATTGAAGTTCCTCTATGAATAATTGCTCAAATTTAATATTTTTTAGTCAATATTTTTACAGACTCCATTCTGTTTAATTTTTAACTCCACAAATCTAACACACACTTGATGTACTTACTTCAACCAATCGCAACAAAGATAGATTTTCATGTTTTTAACAAACCAATCAGCACATGTACTCGGTAATGTAGGTTTTGTCGCAAAAATACCAAAAGTACTTTAAAATAACACCAAAATATTTTTGTCTTTGTAATATGTTTCGATGATTTTGTGAAATGTGAACCGATTTGTATGACAATTGATACACGGTTGATTAAATCCGTTCATTTCGTTATAGCCCTCGTGTTTATTAGTTATGCTCAATGCAGTTTACCAGCAAAATAGAAATATTCGGGCTATATCTAGTTATTTTATCTAGGAGCTAAGGACATCGGTACCTTCATATGTAAAAAAAACAGACACAACTTGTAATACTGATCTCCGCGTATTATAGAATGACGTTTGAACCCGTAGATAATTTTTCAATAAAATCCCCTATTTTGGCTATTTACCCTGCTTCCCATGGCCACTAAGTAGGTAACCGACCACTCTACGAAGATATTAAAGTTTTCTAGTATATTTTAAATATAAACCAACGTTGCATTTATCGAGCCTTATTGGCGCAATTCGGTATGCAAAGTAATTTTGAGGTAGGTATATATTTTTTATTTTGTTCTGAAAGAATTAGGTATTTTGAGGACAGTTGGAATATTTAAGAGAATACAATTCTTTATGACAGATATTTAATGAAAACAAATGTACGGGTTCATGTAAATACATGACAGTTTAACCAAAAGAAGTTAGAAAATGATGCTAGGTACTTTATGACCTCAAATAGAGACCTCAATTAATCTTAATCGCTTTTACCTGTGAGCTTTTACTAACAAAATATGTTTAAAAAAGATAATATAAAAACATAGGTTTTTAAATTAGAAAAAAAGATTTTTTCTCTTTACTTACCTATAAAACAGTAAATGCGTTGACTTCTTGGTTTGTCCTCCAGGATTCTAACCTGGCGACAGCCAGTACTGATCTAGAACCTAAACAAGGCACTTTTTATTATGTTAGTACCTACTTACAAATGATGTCAGTATAATTAATAATTGATTATTACGAAAGTAATACAAAGTAATACTTGTTGACTAAACAGTTTAATTATTTCCAAACAAATCTACTCTTGAATAAAAGAAAGAAGTAGAAAATCCAAGATGGCGAAATGGAAAATCTCAGCGACTAATAAAAACAACACTTCACGGTTAATAAAAAAAAACTCATTTTTCTTTGTAGCTTTCGAGCTAATTTGATTCGAGTTATGCAGTTATGATTCAAGAGAGTGGACAATATAACACCTGCTGGAGTAGTAAGCATTGGTAGAAATAATATTTTCGTTATGCCGTCTATTATGGTTTATTAAGACTTAAGTAACAAAATATAAAATAAAAAATGTATGCACACTGCTAAGTCCATATTGTTCGGTAAGTTTCCATTACTTTCCTTCAAAGTTTCAGAGTTATAAGAAGGGGGCCTAAAGTGAGAACTAGCCTAAAGCGACCACCTATTAAAATTGACGTTTACAAACTTAGCGTGGCTTCGAATTCCACTAGACTTATCCCCTACCCCGTCCCACAGCAGTCGGTATTGCAGTAGACCTACCGGCTCTCGCTCATCATCATTACCGCTCATAATTTTTTACATTATGTATGGATTATTTAATACCAGAGTCGGAGAAACTGATAGGGATGGAGCTATATCGATAAACGTAACACGATGACAGACTCGATATTTTTTTACAAAATGTAAGAAACTAAACTACTGCCGGATACTTTTGTACAAATTTACTAACTAATATTATATTTCATTACAAGATGTTACATGTATTAATTCTTGATTGATAATGCCAACTTCTTTAAAATTTTCGAAGCTGTTGTAAAATTAGTAGGTATAGGTAGGTACTCGACAATGAAACGAAATAATTATAACGACAGGTAACCTTTATTTATTTATTTTAATCAATATCTGATGAATCGTCACTGTCTTTCGATGAGCTCTCCCCAACATTTATTATAAGTTCCTGCACTTGTATATTATCGAATGCCACATGAATTTCCCAACCCGACGCTATAATGTTTTGGGTTCTTCTCACAATTTTTTCCCAGTTTTCGGCAGTTACTTCCGCACATGCATTTTTTAATAAATCTAACATCTTGTTTGCCGTAAAAGGGGGATGGGTATTGTTTCGAGCGGCGTGTCCTTTGATTTGTGCCCATATTAGTTCTATAGCATTGTACTGGCAATGATACGGCAGAAGTCGAAGAACCCAATAACCACATTCGGGAGCTATTTCGTTGATAACATATCTTTTAGGCAGCCTTTTTTCGATTTTAAAATATTCACTAATTGTACTTTTAAAAAAGTAATATCCACATTTTCGCCATGACGTTCGAGCCACTCAATTATCTCTTGTTTTTTATTGGCCCGCGTCGGCATTTTATCAGTCTGGAGTGATATGTAGCGTTGTCCATAATAATTATGGACGGTTCTTCCAGAGATTGCACCATTTCTTTAAACTATTCTTCGTAAATCTCCGCGTTAATTTTTTCGTGGTAGTCCACTGTTTTCTTGGATTTAAAGGCCAGTAAAGCATCTGACACGAATACTTTCATAAACCCTATGATAAGGCGTTCACCTTTTCCCATTGGCACTGAACTAGTGGAAGCGGCGGTGTCGTCAGTCCAGTTCTTAGATACTGTGTGGTTTGCATTTAACCAAGTCTCATCAGTGAAAATAACATTTGACCAATCTGATATCTTTTTGGCTTCGCTCAAAAATTCGCAGCGAGCCATAGCAACGTCGTGACGCTCCATCAATATTTTACGTTTGTCCGATTTTTTATAAGAAATTCCAATTTCTTTCAAAACTAAGCTTAATGACGATTTTTGGCCATGGAACAAACCACATTCAAGTAAAGAAACAACAAGTTTTTTAAGTGTTGGAATTTCTTTGCGCAAGTAATAATCATACATATGACGGCAAATAGCATCAGCGTTGAAGTTGTCAACCGATTCACACGACGTGGTTGGCGTTTTTTCTTCGGCGTACGAAGCTTATTTTTTTGCATGCCGCTTGTACCTTGTAAGCTTCGGTAGTAATTTTTGAAACAGTAGGTCCACTAATTCCTAATGCGGCCGCGAGACGCTCTCGCACTTGCGACAGTGGTAATAGCCGGCCACCATTTTGATACTCTGCTTCAAAGTAATTAATCGCCTGCCTTTTCAGAACAGATCCTTTCGGCATTTTGATATTTGACAGCTGGGCAGCAACCAACACGGAGGAATACAAAATACACAACGTAACGTATGGATAATGTGAAAAAACTGTGACTAGTACGACCGTCTTGTTGCGAGTGACAGATTAAAACAAATACAAAATGGCGGTGGGCCATTGAGTGTTTCCACCTTGAAAAAATATATTTGAATGTTTTTGTTGTATTTGTCTTTGTTCAAAATATAATAAATATATGCGATCGATATCATTACTTATTTGGTCACAACACTACATTATATCAAATTAGAACTGTCATCGAGAAAATAAATAAATGGAAATAGTATAGTGTGTTATTCAGTTGTGCAGTGTGACTCCGTGTATAAACTTGTCAATATAAATATTTTATGGCTACATATCTTTGTACTTATATAAAATAATCAATCATTTTTTCTTAGCAACCTTTTAAGCAATCTTACCCTATATATGTTCTGTTGTTTCATTAATATAATTATAGACTTTTTAACAATAAAAATTGAACTAGACACAATATACGTTTTTCATTATAAAAAACATCGTAACTATCCATCGTAGCAGTACGTACCATCACTAAATACGGCGTTACGTTACGCGCATAAAACTTTGCTTAATATTTCTTTCCATTAGGTTTAATATAATTTACTACAGTTATAAATGATTTAATATACGATATTACGAATGTGGTACAGCTGAAATACTAAGTCATAATTTGTAAATCGCGGCAACTTTCAAGAGTGAAACGAAACGTTACTGAAACGGTCTCCCGCACCATGCTATATCGCAAACTAACGACCCGCCCACCCCGGCTTCGCACGGGTCTATGTCATTGCATTTTAAATCTGTAATATCTTCGAAAATAATCATTTAAATTACACGCTGTAAAGGCTGTAAGTTACTTAATTGGATAAGGATGAATGCTGTATTGCTTAAAATCGATTCGTAAATAAGCCATTATTTCGCGTAAAAAGAAAAGGATCAGAAATGGTTATTGTGGGTTATCTCTAATAGAAAAGACATATACCATCGCGGACTTTTTTGTAGAACTTTTTAAGGTGTACAATACTGTAGCATATTATTTTGATCTATCTAGTATGGTTCAGCCAGCGTTTGCAATGTAAGCGCAGAAAAATGTGTTTATTTACGACATCACATTAGAAACCTCTAAGATTATCAATGTTCCACTTCTATATTATACATGTATTATACATAGAAACCTTCCTCTTGAACCACTCTATTTATTAAAAAAAACCGCATCAAAATCTGTTGTGTAGTTTTTAGTGTAGTTCAGTACAGTACAGTACAGTCACCAGCCAACACTTGTCTGAGTCGCACGTATCCGTGTCGCGTCCGCGTAGGTATTTGTACTGGTTACGAGTTTAAACAAACTTCTTACGACAATCACTCTTCGCTCGCCTACAAAATGAATTGTGCTTCGTGTGGTGAAAAATTTAATGACGGAGTTCAGTGCAGCACCTGCAAAAATCATTATGACTTCGCATGTGCAAGTATAACCGAGTCTGGCTACCGCCGACTTGGAGCGGAGCGTCGCGCAAGCTGGAAATGTTCGACTTGCCGTCTACGGTCACCTTCCCCTCTGGTCACGGTCACGCCAGCTCACAGTCCGGATGTTTCATTAGAAACAATAATGACAAAGCTGAATGAAATGGCTCTAAAGTTAGAATGTCTCCCAGCCTTAATCGAAGACGTAAAGGTAATTAAAGCCGATATATCGAAACTGCAAGGGGCTTACAAAGGCATTCATACAAAAATGCAGGAGTATGATATTAAAGCCAAGAAACTGGACACCCGCATAACTACCTTGGAAACAGCATCTAGTCAAGTAACTGAATTAAGGTCTCAAGTAGCCGATTTCCAGCATAACGAAGTTCTTCGTGACCAATGGTCACGTCTTAATAATGTTGAGATAAAGGGAGTTCCTTTAAAGAAATCTGAAAATCTTTATGCTGTCGTTGAGAGGATTGGTAACTGTATAAAGTACAAGATTACAAAAAACCATATAAACTACGTGAGCAGAATACCATCTTATTCAAATAAAGAAAAATCAATAGTTATCAGTTTCCTGAATAGGTATGTGAAAGAAGACTTTATTGCATCTGCGCGTCTAGTTAAGTCGATCACACCTGCCGACTTAGGATTCACCGAAGAAAATAACCGCCGCATTTTTGTGAATGACCATCTAGCGCCGGAATACAAGAAACTGCTTACTAAAACTAAACAACTAGCGAAAGAAAAAGACTATGATTATGTGTGGGTGAAATTCTCGAAAATTCATATACGTAAAAACGATACATCACATGTAATAATTATTAATTCAGAGAGTGATTTAAACAAATTATCTTAATCTGTGTTCTATGTGATGTAATATCCTGCTTTAACACTTTACTCCAATTTACCTTACTTTCTCACAGTAACTTGATTAGTTTGAAAATACTATTTGCTTCGCTAATCGTCTTTTTATATGTATTATTTATATGTTTTGTTTTTAATCAAATATACATTTTTAATAGCCTTTTGATGTTTTCACCGAACCATCAGTGCAGTATAGCTCTGTATTCGCATATTAATATTGAAATACAGATCAGCTGTTGCCCTATTGCTCTCAGTTGTTGGATGCGTACGACCCGGTGCCACCGGTGGTCCAACTCCACAGTACCTACAATCATTTCGCTCGCACGCAGCGCCTCGCTAATGCTACCCTCTTTGTTATGCCTAAATGCCGTTCCCATGCATTACCTGATTTGCATAATACCTCAATACTTAGTATGCTATTGTTTCTTTGATATATTTTATACATGCATCTATATTCTTCTGTATTCTAAACTACATATTATAACCAAATATAACTCAATAATAATAATTACTATTTATTGTCATGTACAAGAAATTGTTTACAAACTCATTACATCAAGGAATAACAATTTAGGCGGCCTTATCTTATCAAGTGATTTCTTTCAGTCAACCCATTATATAAATACGGATTTCTTAAAACTAAATACTAAGGGCAGAATATTCATTGTGATAACCTACAAAACCTTCACCTTGTTGAAATTTTTGCCTTTTAAATACTATCTATTTTACCAGTTTCTGACACAGTATTTAATTTATTTATTTGGTGTCAGCTCTATTAGTCCAGGTACAATAACAATGGAATATGTTATACAAAAAAATATTCTTCTCAAATTAGTTAGGTTTGTCTATAGACACTTCACAACTTATGTGGTAAAACTTGTAATCCTAAGATTTATACTTTTTGTAGTAAATATTGCCAATGGCTACTAACTTAACATGTTATTATCAAAATGTTCGTGGCTTGCGAACAAAGACCTTAACCTTCTATAGAAATCTAAATCTAGAACTTTATGACATAATAGCATTAACAGAGACATGGCTCAACGACAATATTTCAGACTCTGAGATTTTAGATGATAGGTATTGTGTATGGAGACGCGACCGTAGGTATGACGTCACTGGACAGAGTAAGGGCGGAGGCGTGTTGCTAGCCGTGCGGAGAGACCTTTGTACACTTGTTCGTCCAGAGTGGTGCTCTTCAGCGGAGGACTTATGGATTACGATTCAGGCAGGTAAAAATAAGTTACATATTTGCGTAATTTACTTATGTAGTGAAAACATGGGGTTCAGTTTTTCCCAACAACTGTCAAACTTCTTACTGAAATTACAGGATATCATATTATCAAACCCGACTGACAAGTTCTTATTAATCGGCGATTTTAATATGAGCTCAATTTGTTGGTACCCCTCAACTGAGGGACCATATCTGGAACCAAGTAACTTAATGACCTTAGGTAACAATGAGACAGATTTTATTGACGAACTAACCCTTGTTAATTTATATCAATATAATCACATAGCAAACCAATTTGGCAGGATGTTGGACTTGGTACTCTGCAACGCTGATGTATGTGTCGATAACATTTCAAACCCGCTGGTACCATTGGACCCGCATCATATGGCACTTAAAATTATGATTCAGTGCACTTGGCCCACTGAATATCTAAAACCTGCACCTCGAATGAAATTTTGTTATTATAGGGCGGACTACGACATACTGAATAAAGAGTTGGCAAAAGTTGACTGGCATAAAGATTTACTTAACCTGAATGTTGAGGAGTCAGTTAATTTTTTTTATGACATACTTTATAAGCTACGATATAAATATATTCCAAAAAAGCATATTCCTAAAAGACAATATCCGCCATGGTATTCTTCAGCACTTATTAAAGTACTAAAAGAAAAGTATAAGTATTTTTGTAAATTTAAAAAGTACGGTTTGTTGAGTGATAAACATTCTATCAATATACTGCGTGATCGGGCTGCATTATTGGAAAGAGAGTGCTATAAATCTTATATCCAAAATGTAGAAAACTCAATTACATCTAATCCTAAGAATTTTTGGAGCTTTTATAAATCTAAAAGTAACGCTATACCTAATCTAATGACATACAATGACAAAAGTACCAGTTCAGGTCGTGAAATTTGTAACTTATTTTCTGATTTCTTCCACTCTCAATTTCTAACTTCAGACTTGTCATCACCAGTTCCACATAATACTAATCAATACAAATCGTGTATCGATTGTGACATTTCAACGTTTTCAATTACGAGGAACGCTATCAAGTCCAAGCTACTGAAATTGGACAAATATAAATCGGCTGGGCCAGATGCTTTACCACCCATTTTATTTATTGAATGCGCTGATCAATTATCATTGCCATTAGAGATAATTTTTAATAGATCTATTAAAGAGGGTACTGTACCTTCGATATGGAAGAAGGCGTTTATCTCACCAATCTTTAAAAAAGGCGACAAACATGACATAGTCAATTACCGTCCTATTTCAAAGTTATGTGTCGTAGCTAAAACGCTGGAGAAAGCCGTGTATGAAAAATTGTATTCTTCATTGAGTGCTTCATTGCCCCCATCCCAACATGGGTTTGTGAAAGGCAGATCTACCGTAAGCAACTTGGTACTCTTAAATGAAGCTATTTCAGAATCGATGCACAGCGGTAACCAAGCAGATGTGGTTTACACTGACTATACTAAATGCTTCGATAGGATAGATCATGGCATCCTTATCGATAAACTACAGAGTGCGGGTATCAGAGGGGATTTATTGAGATGGTTTACTTCATACATTACTAACCGTTCACAAGCTGTAGTGTTGCAAAATTACATGTCCAAATGGGTCACGGTCCCCAGTGGTGTTCCACAAGGATCATTGCTGGGACCTTTGCTCTTTTTAATATTTATATCCGACATAGATACTTGTTTCAAAAACTCAACTCTGATTAGTTTCGCTGACGACATGAAAATTTTTAAACCAATTAAAAATGTTAATGATTGCAATCTTTTACAGGAGGATCTCAACAGACTTGACACTTACTGTTCAACTTTTAAATTAGACCTAAACGTAGACAAATGTGCTGTTATAACATTTAGTCGCAAAATTAATTTACTTTTATATGATTACAGGTTAAAGGGACAGTCCCTTCAACGTGTCTCTGAGACGAAGGACTTGGGTGTCCTGCATGACTCTAAGCTTACGTTTCAGAGTCACATTTCACTTATTGTAGGAAAGGCTCTCAAATCACTTGGCTTTATTTTGAGAACTGCGAAAGATTTTAAAAACGTTAAAACCTTTAAAATATTATACTGCGCATTTGTTCGCTCTCACCTAGAATACGCTTCACAGATTTGGAATCCAAGATACGGAATTTATATCGACCGAATTGAACGTGTGCAACGCAAGTTTTTTCGCTTTCTGAATTATCGCTGTAAATTCAGGGAAAAAGATTACGTAAAACAGTGTTTAAAATACCACTTTTTGCCTTTGGAGACGCGACGCAAGTTTGCGGACATAATTTTCTTAAAAAAAATTGCCAATTCACTTGTAGACTGTCCCAATCTCTTAGATAAACTATTTTTCTATACCCCCTCTAGAACCTTTCGCCACAGTCCCTTATTTTATCTTGCTCCAGTTAGTACAAACTACCGACAGAATACATACCTTCACCGTGCCCCCCAAACCATTAATGACCTGGACAAACTTAAAGTTGGTATCGACCTCTTTGCTACCTCTATTCAAGCAACGAAAAGGCAATTAAACAATTTATTTTTCAAATGAGTAGATAAGGTTCGTGTGTAAAACATCACTGTTTTTTTTTTATTGATACATATATGTGTGTGTGTATGTGTGTGTATGTATGTATGTATATATGTGTGTATATATATATATATATGTATATGTATGTGTATATATATATTTATATATATAATTTAATACAATAACGTATATAATATATTACTTATTAATTATATGTATTAAATAATTATCATTTATTTGATGAGGTACATCAAACTTGTAACAATGTGACCTAATTAAATAAAATATTTCACAATAGTAACTAGTAATTTCATACTCTTATTAACTTACCAGCTTTATCAGAAGATATAAAAGTGAAGTGTTGACAGGACTTTATAATTAAGAAATAACTTTCTTCTTTGCCATATTTAAATTCTACCAGTGGAGACTTGTAAATGATTTTCACATTAATATTTTATATAAGTTTATTGTAAGCCATGAAATCGATAGTCTTCCTAATATGTAAAAATAAAAAAATAATAGTTAGATCTAAGCATACATAGGGACATACATACAGCGGGAGGCGTCTTTGTTTTATACTATGTAGTGGTAGTGTTGTATGTTTATGTTAGGTACTCTGATTTTATCGTATTTGCATGAAAATATTAAAGTCATTTTAGGTTAGGATCGATGAGGACGTATATAGCAAAGTAAGCATGCCCGTTACGCGCGTAATTAAATGAAAATAATATCGATTTTAAGCAGTATATTAGTTTCTTTTTATTTAATGGTGGTACAAAAATAGTAAGGAACACAGAAAAAAGTTTGGAATGAAATTTGGATAAAAAAAGAAATGTTGGTTTTAGTGAAAGTTTAGTTAAAATAAAACAAATGTTCTGTTTCTATATTCCGTAATGAAGATTGCTTTTTTGTGTTTTCAGTTATTCCCACAAAATAATAAAAATACTCGCGTTAACCTTTGCGTTCATATTGCTCTTCAGACTTCAGACCAAGTGAGCATTCGAAGTGTTTCGTATTTAGTTTATTTTTTATATACTATAATTTCAGTATCTACTTGAAAAGTAATAGCACTCACTTGACCTTCAGGGGAGCGCCTGAGACGCCCTTCCCCTACGTGAGTGCAATGTGGATTAATTGTTTATCAAGGGGAATAGACGCAAGAAAACATACACAGAACATTTCAGGCTATAGAATTGGTTTTAAAACTTTTATCTACATTAGGTATATTTTCAAGACTACAATGTTTTTACGCAATTTCGGTTCTAAAGTACCTTCCAGCTTCACTATATTATTATAAAAAAATTATCTGTTACAGAATTCATAATTAACCAAGCTTAATATTTATTTAATTTTTTTCTTCTCCCATAGATGTTCTTGAAGTCCGCTGTACAGTTAAAAGGCAGCCCACAAAACATTTTCAGAAGCTATAAAAACTCAAACACTCTCGTACGTAAAACTGGCAGCAGTTGGAAAGAACTGGATCGATAATGTTTTGTTTCTCTCTGACTCTTATTAAAAACTTTTCAAAGAGTTTTGTTTTCGTTTCAGAGAACAGTAATTAGGTAAGAAACGTTTATCGGAGTATGATTTTTGTTCACGTTTTGTTTTTAAGGTTGTTTTTATAAGGTTTCTGTATTGTTTCTAGAAGGTTCGTAGTTTGGTAGCTACTACCGTTGCTGTTTTGTTTTCTTTGAAATTGGAAGTTAAAAATGCAAAAACAAGAAAGGAATCGAAGCTTTTTAATCACAAATAATCTTCTGGGTACCTACTTATAAATCCAAAAACATTGATTTCCATCATACGTGCTTTTAAAAAAATCTGATCATGTTGAGTTATCTAACAGCATCTGACAAGCAATAAATTTTAATGAATAAAAGTAATTAATAAATAATGGGAATGGTTTTTATTAACTTTGACCATATTTCCATAACAACTATATTTTTTGCGAGCGTGCTATTAAGACTCCCTGCCGGCTGATATTTAGTTCTCTTTAATATTTAGTCCATCGAAATTCATTAAACAGAAAAATATACATAAAAATAAAATTTTACTTTCTGAATTAAATACATACGTCATGAGTCTGCTTCAGAAAGTACCATAGGTACCTACTTGATGGTATAGACTTAAGCAGTCAATTAAGTTGTATTTCTGGATCTCCTAGTTATCTTCACCCAAGATATGCTAAGAAAAAGAAATTATAAAGTACCTAGACTAGGTTTTGTTTACTATTATATACTTATTCGCGTACCCACATAATGTTACAAAGTATAACGCAAGCATACCGCGACATAACCGCAATTAACAATTTTGTTCAGTGACATACGTCGAACTCGTGTTATATTCACTAGGGGATCCCTAAATCAAAACTTATAACCAACAATCATCAAGAAATTTACCCATGTATGTTTAATGGAAGCAAATGGTTTTTGGCCTTTTCCCAAGCGGCAATAACGACAAGTTTACCCTACAACTTTCAACTCTAAATGCGTGTAATAAAGTTCAGATTGTATTAGAATTAATAAGGACAAATTAAAGGTAATTAGTAAGGAGTGAACTGTTGTTGATAATTATTGGTTCCAAAATGTATTTGTAGATTTACGAAGAATTAATGGACTGTTAACCGTGGACAGGGAATTCGAAAATTAGTATGTTTTTGTACGGCATTCTTCATAAATAAAACGGTGTAATTAGTAGTTGTATACAGGTAATTTTGGTTTTAGTTATAAAGTAAGTAGTAGAATTGAATCAACTAAATAATAAGGAGCACTTGATTTTTGATATCTGTACCTACCTGTAAAGTTTACCTGGTGAGGCACACTTATATACGGTAAATTAATTTCGCGACAATTTTGCATATGAATTTGTATATTTACAGGAATTCTAAATTTGAAATATAAATTTCCTTGTACAGTCAGAACAAAGACGTTCGTTAAACAATTAAAAGTCAATGGTGAATGAAGAATAAATAAAGATTATATTTATAAACATTGCTAACTGTTGTGAGGTCTATTTGGTTTTGTTTAATAAATTAATAAATTGATTTTATTTGTGGTTTATTCTAATTGTTTTTAATATTTATTGTTCTGTGATATTATTGTAAAGTTGTCAATTAAAAATGATTGCGATGTTGAAACATGGTCGAGGTAAGCCTTTGACTTCTCAAAGTAAAGACGTTTTATATAATTTGTACAAATATTTCGAAAATGAATGCAGTAGGCAATCCGAGCAGTATTGTGACTCCCGCTCAATTAGTTGCTATATCAACCGGAATATTATTTACTTCCGTCAGAGAGGTCCTATCAAAAAGCAAATGTAATTCTTCAGAACAGGGACCAATCTTTAATTTACCTAAAAATATTTCAAATCGGAAGCCTTCGATTATAATAGATGATTTTGATCAACAAGTAATCCGAAGAACGTATCGCAACTTTCCCATTACAAAAAAAAGAAATTCCGACGATGAAAATACTACACACAAAATTTAAAGAAGAAATAGATTATAAAGGTTCTGTCAGCACGTTACGAAAACACGGCTTCTCATTAGGTTTTAAACAGAAAGCACGGAAAAGCACGAAATTCGATTCTTGTGAATTGACTATTTCATAAAAAATTGCAAAACATCGTGAACAAAATCGACCAATTTTTTAACCGACATAACTTATATACATACATGACATACCCACTCAAAGTCTCCGTCTTGGTCAGATGGAAGCATTTCTGGTTTAAAGCAACGTGTATCTAAGAGCAACCGCTTGATCATCATGCATGCCGGCGGAATGAATGGTTTTGTACCGAATAACTTGCTCATTTAAATCCAACCAAAAAGTGGTCATTACCATGAGAATATGAATTATTCGAAGTGGAACCAAACGCAATAAATACCCAACCTTAAACCTAATAGCGTGTTGTTGTTGATAATGCACCCTATCATAATTTAATCCAAATTCATGCACCGAATACTAACTCTAAAGAACAGCAAATGATTGAGTGGCTGACGTATAAAAATATATAACATTCATCGAACATGCTTAAACCTCAAATATATGAACTGATTTTAAAAAATAAGGCGAGATTTGTAGAGTATAAGATAGACAAACTATTATGATGATGTGATCCGTTCACCGCCATATCACCCTCAGTTTAATCCTATTGAAAATATATAGAGATAGTGAAAAATTCCACAATGAAAATGAGTGCTATAATGATATTAGCTGAGGAAAAATGTAAAAGCATACCTGTAGAGGAATGGAAAAATATTAATCTGCGTGCTATTAAAAAGGAAAATAAATTTCAAGGCACCGATGAGGCTTTTTATATAATATCACTTATAGTTAACACAAATGATTCATCGGATGAAAGTGAGGATGAGGACGAGTGCGAAATGTCTGGAGTTGAAGAAATTTAGAATTAAACATTATGTTTAATACTAACTAATGCAATATTTTAATATCGTTTAATATTATTATTTAAGAAGTACCTGGCTATAAAAATTAAAAAAAAATAAATAAAACACTTTTTACCGGATATTATCGCGTATATTTTAGTTAATTTTAAAATTATTTCGACGTTTCGGCATCTTTGCAGTTGCCGTGGTCACGATAGACTCTATCGTAATATCCGGTAAAAAGTGTTTTATTTAAAGTATGTATCGTGAAAATTTAAGAAAAGATAAAAAAAAATATATAAGTGTTGGTTTTATTTATTCATGTGCTTACCGTACACAACTACAAACGCAAAAGCGTCTCGAAAGTAATTTAACTCTACATAAACATCTCACTTAAAAGCTAGCGGTACAAAGTCAATAAAATATAGTATGTGTGTAAATCATTTAAAAAAAAAAATATTTATAATATATATTTTGTAATTTCTTATTTTTTTTAGATTGTTACTTTTGTCACCTACTTTTGTTATTGTGTAAATCTCTCCAATTACTATGGGTTCGCTGAAAGAGATCTTTTTTAGAGATAAGTCCACCTTTGATGAATTATTATTTTATTTTTGTACTTAGTTCTTAAGATTTGATTACGTGCGATATAGAACACATAAATTTTATATTTCAATTTTAAGAAAGGCCGATTATTTTTACATATCTATTCTTGTCCTTATCATATTATTGTTCAAAATATGGCACGATACAATTTGATCGATAGTAGGTACCTATGCAAATAGTCGTACCAAACAATGGTACCAAACAATCACCACACAACATTCCTGCAATTTTGTCAGAAAGGTGGTCTTAGAAAAATATTTTAATAATCTAATTTTCATCTTTATTAGTCTATAACTTTTACGACTCATTATTATGTAGATGCACCCTAGCAGTTTATGATTGGGCTAGCCATATTTCAGGGCAGATAAAGGCTTTTTTATGATCTACGTCGAGAGAGCATCTGTCCAGCTTAAATTAGCCTGTAAAGGTCATAAAATGTAGAAATAATGGTAAATTATAAGAGTGTAATAAGAAGGTAGACTTTTTTAATATAGTACTTATTTGTAAGGAAGATTACCTTTTGCATTTCACAAAAAAGTCCTGATGGGACGGAAACATCCATATTTGTTTGGGTTTGGTTTTATATCAGATGTTATTGAAATAAAATCTCACATTTTTATAGTTTTCATAATTAGCAAACGAGAACGCAATCCACCTGATGTTAGGTAGCATATACGCGCTCGTGGATGTCTATGCTTAAAAGCATTGATGGGCATAAATTACTCTGTAGCAAACACATATAAGCAGTGAAAGTATTATTAGGAAACAGCCAGCATATTTAAGAAAACGACCTCTTCCAGCATGAGTTAACGGCGTGTAACCCCCACCATGTCTTTAATCGAACCACATTGTCAATACCTCTCTCGATATAGAAATTCAAAATTACAAGACAAACCGCGACGTGAGCAATTTGCTCTACTGTGGAACTATGTGTCAGTGAAGTTAACCTAAGATTAGTGCCGCGTGCCTCGGTCTAAGTCCTAATTGTGCATAATGAGTGCCGGCGGCGCGGCGGGCAAAGGTGCAGGCAAATTGGGGAGTCTAGGCGAAGTTGCGCGCGTGTGGTCTGTGGTGTAACCTGGGTAGGGGAACATGCGAATAAGGGAAACAATTTGAGGTTCGGCAACTATGTATGGTGTCTTTTGCTGATGTCTTAAAGGTAGTTGTTAGGCAGAAAGTTAGGTTGTGATTATATATTGTGTGTATTAGAAGTTGGTCGTTGGTTTTACCTTCGTTATATAGACTGGAATTGAGTGTTTATAGATTGTAGAGAAAAGAGATTAAAGTATTAACTGATTGTTTTGACTTATTTGCCTGCAAAACTTTTTGGCAGAATCCGACCAAGCTGTCTGTGGTAACGGCATTTTTTGAACTACTCGATACTAGCTACACTTGTCAGTTCACAGATATGTTGGTCTGACTGTACTTAAATAGGTGTACTTGCTTATAAACGACAAATGTTTGCTGTGGAGAATTGGACGTGGTTCTGAAAACAAGAACCAACCCACATCTCGGGTCAAATTTAGTTATTTATACAGGTTGTCGAATATCCCTTACAGTGGAAATACGATCTTCGGAATGTATGCAATAGGCCATATGAGTAGGCCACTCTCCACTTAATTGAACACTAACAGTGCGGCGGGATAGCGTTGCTGGGGCTTATCTGCTGCATGACCGGTATTCAATAAGTCGTGTTGCCTGTGGGGCTCCCTAGAGAGATACTGGCATAGATACTAAATAGATAGCAAGAAGGCCTTCGATCTGGTGGACAACGAGATCTTTCTGACCAAGTTGGCAACAGTAGGTTGTACTCCATTTCTACTAAAGTTCTTCGCCTGCTGGCAGCAGTACAAAGAGTGTGCAGGTCACAGATCTCATACAAACTACACCTGGTCGGGACTAAGTCAAGGCAGTAACCTCGGACCGCTACAGTTAACAATCATGATTAACGGTCACCCAAGCACCTTAGAGCGCGCTAAATGTTAGCTTTTTGCTGATGATCTGAAAGTTTTCATGAATACTAAATCCATCAATTCTTGCAAACGTCTCCAAAATGATACTGAGCGAGTAATTGAATGGGGTAAAACAATGAACTCAAACTTAATATACAAAAGTGCATGTCCATGACGTACAGCCGCGCCAAGCCTACTAGGTACAATTAAACTGTAGAAGGGGCGCGACTGCATATGATTTCCACTACTCGCGACCTAGGGGTACGAATGACGTCACATATTATAGAAATATGCGGTAGCGCCTTTATGTGTTTGGGGATCCATCCGTCGACAAGTTGCTAGATTTACAAAAAATAAAGTTTTGATAGCACTATATTATGCCTCAGTAAGAAGCTATATGGAATTCAACTCGGCAATTTGGGCTCCTCATGAAGTACACTACCTATACCGTGATGGTGAAGCGTATACAGATTAAGTTTACGAGGTTCCTGTACCGAAGACTTTACGGTGTCTATCCATCTTATCCTTGATGAATCCTATGTTGTTTATTCTTGGAATGGTTGGATGTATACAGGTCGTATAAAGTTTGGAAACCAGACCATATACCTAGCCATATTCTCATATGTGCTGAGAACCGGGAGTAATGTAATGCGTGAGTCTCTGCGTACGCGACCACTACGTGCGACGGGGCTTCTCACTTAACACGTTTGGACGTGATTTTTTAGTTAAGTGCATAAGTTGACAAACCTGGTGGCGGCAAGAGCTCGTATTTATTTTTTTAAATGTCGGAGAGGAGCTTATTTTCAACTTTAAAATTTGTTGAAGAATATTTAAAATAGATACACTTGTAGAATAAAAATTTAGAAAAAAAACATATTCTTGTAAAGATTTTAATTTCCGAATAAAATTCTTCTCTGAATTTGTCCAAAATCACATTTACCATATATCTAAGTACAGAATTGACGAATTCCTTGAGATTCATCACTGCTCATCTTCATTGAACTTATGAACTTAACTACTTAATCCGTTTGGACACACAAGTGACATGCAGTAACTTAAAATTTAGTTACCAACTTAACTACTTAATACATGTAAACCGCGCATAATGGCCGGTTTACACGCGTTAAGCAGTTAAGTTGGTAACTAAATTTTAAGTAAAAAATTACGTGTAAACAGTCAGATAAGTGACAAGCGGTAACTCAAAATTTAGTACGCAAGTGATTAAGTAGGTTAGGATTCGTTCTATTTTTCGTATAAGTAGGTGGGCGGGGCTTCGCCCTTAACACGTTTCGACGTGATTTTTTAGTTAAGTGCATAAGTTGACAAAGCGGTTGGTAGAGCTCGTATTTATTTCGCATTGACTCTTTTTTTTTAAATGTCGAAGTAGAATTTAGGTTCATCTTTAAAATTTGTTTAACAATATTTAAAATAGGTGTGTTTGAAGAATAAAAGAGGCAAAAAATTTAGAAAAAATCTTATTTTTAAAGATTTTAATTTCCGAATAAAATTCTTCTCTGAATTTGTCCAAAATCACGTTTAGCACTTATCTAAGTACAGAGTTGACGAAATCCTTGAGATTCATTACTGCTCATCTTCATTGAACTTAACTACTTAATACTTAATCCGTTTGGACACACAAGTGACATGTAGTAATACATGTAAACTACGCAGAAGACCTGCAAAAGGTGCCTCTCAGGCGGGCCTTAAGACTCTAATATGGTAGCAGATCGAATCGACTTCTTTTGTTGTTCACTGAACAAATTCGCAAAAATATTTTTGACTGTCATGCCTTAATAAATAACCAATGAATTAACTATATATTACGATATTTTTTTCAATATTATAGGCATTATTACTTTAGACGTAATATATTTTGTTGTTTATTTATATATAATATGTCTTTTAATGATTTCTTGACATTTTATTGCATTATTAGATTTTAAGTGAAATTATCATGTTTATATTAGTTTTGTAATTTGTTAGCTTAAGATAACTTCAATTGTGGAATTTCACTATTTTAAATAGGTTCAACCGGGGTCCCCATATAAATCAGGTTTGCAATAGGCTTAGATCTGTGCTGGCAAAACTAGCGATTGTAAAATACAAGCTACCATATAAAACATTGCGGATGCTATGCATGTCACTGGCAGATTCTATAATTATTTACGGTATAAGTAGCTACGGCCGAACATACAATACATATATAGGGAAAGTATATAAACTTCAATTATCCATTAACAATAGTTTCTAAAAATATAAAAATTAAATTCAAAAATGATTATACAAATTTATTTCAATATTGTAACGTTGCAGATTGTTTCCAGAAAATGATAATTATATATAAATAATTGCTACTTTGTTTACAAGTGTATATTGTAACGGTGATACATTCCGAGATTATTCATACGTAGGAAGTCGGGGAACTTGGTGGATGATTTGCACCCGAATCCCCTAGTGTCGTCCCTTAGTATGCGGAGCGCCTACAGAAGACCGAACAACGCGCAACTTGTGCACTTTTTGCTGAAGTTATTTAAATTATCTTGATCGTATATATCTATTTCGTTCAGAATACCTTTTTAGAAATCTAAATTTTTTCATTTAGTTAGGGGTCCACCTAAAAGATTTGGCCGATTCATCATTTTTTTTTGTATTTTTGATCGTAATAATTTAATTTCCCACTGAAGTGAGAGACTGGTACGTTCCTCATATTTTCATAGGTTCATTAAAATCGGCTAGACCTTAATGCCTATTTCCACACAGCATTATTGTTACGCCTACGCCTTAATGAATTTGTCACTCTATACTCTAGTGCGCATCTACTGTGTGAAAGATGCGTGAACATTTGCGTTCGTCGGATAAATGTACTAACGTAAGTTGTAAAAACTCATTGGCACATTTTGGAATATGTTTTATTAAATAGTGGTTTAATAGAGGCCCCAGCGCCTCGTACACAAAGATTAAGTAAGAAATAAAGGTGAACTTCATTCTCCCCAGACTTAATTAAGACTCCTAGACCGCGTTATTTCCCAAAACTGAGATCCCAATAAGTAATCTTTATTATTAAAAAGTAACAACAAATTAAACTTAAAAAACTGAACTCATAGTGAAACAACACGGTCGTAAAAAACTTAGAGTAGGTACTTATGTAAAATAAATAAATAAAACATCACATTCTTACACATATTTTATTTAAATCCATATTAATGGACAAGAAATCTCATACTTCAGCGATGCTTCATATTGGCAATCATTACAAAAACATTGATCAAGTTGAATACAAATATCAAATTGAAAAACTATAAGAGGGTCCTAAGAAGTCAATAATAATTAGTTCTAATACTTAAGACTACATGATTACATTATATTGTACGACATCTAAGTGTGAAGTAATTTTGAGTGCATTTCTACATAATTGACAACCAAACAATATATGTAGTTTGTGGTTAAGTACCAAAACATTTATCAAGTAATTGTGAGTTAAAAATGTTGAAACAAATATTGCATCGATTGTTATAAACCATTAAAATAATATTTATTTGTTCTAATTTTACGGCAATCATTACATAAATACTACTTATAAATCTTAATCTAAATTGATTCTATTTCAATTAATTCAACTTGTAATTAAATTAAGGTGCTATAATGAACAACATTCAATTACTTTTATTTTGTAGTATTGTTACTACAGGTAAAAGTAAAAGAAATTATGTTTAAAGCCGTTTCTTGCGTCGTTTTATTGAAAATCACGTTTTAACTATGATTTCTAAGATCAGTTAAAATGTTTAAGAAGAGTAATTTAAAACATTATTTTCATAAAACAAGCCCGAAATTACAAATTACTTTAACCACACCCATATTCTTTCAATCCTCTTCAATGAAATCCCAATTTTATATTTCAATTAATGGCAGTCGTTCATCTTAAAATTATAAAAATAATACCAATTTTAAACAGGCAGTCTTATTCATAAATAAACCATTCATTTCTCATAGTAAATTTAATGATTCGTGATAAAAAAAATTAAATGCGATTGATTATATTCCAATTACATGTAAAAAAAAATACGAAATTAAAGCCTATTAATAATTCTTATAACTAGTTACCCTATATTCCGATTACACGCATTCTATACATAAAGTATAAAATGTCCGATATAATCAATGCAAGGGTTTCATAAAACTTCCAAGTACTTTTTGAGGAGATTTTCATCAAACATAGCACCAACGTGTTTAACAGGAAGCCAAAGATTACAGTAATGTTTCGTTATGCTGATTATCACAGTAGTTTAATGGAAATCAAAAAATAACGTTCAGTTTTTAAATACATGGCCACTTTTGAATACTGTTTTTTATTTCTTTTTTTCAATTAAACCATGAATTGCAGTAATGTCATAACTTAGTAGGAAAAGAAACCCAATGTAAATTTTTAGCTTTAAAGCAGATTTTATGTAGAAATTTTAATCTAAATTTGAGTTTGCTTTTTTCAGTTTCTATAGGTCTGTGTCGTACCAAGCTGCGACGTTATTGTTATCGTGCGGTGGTTCCGGGAATGCCAAATCAGAGGAATCCGCAGGAGGCCCTTCTGTTTCTCCTATGTCCATGTCCATCCCAAATTTTGCGAAGTCACTGCCGATTTCAAGTCCTTGCATCGAGTCTATCGGTATTTGATCATAACCTGGAATATTTAAACTTAAACTTTAAAAAAGGCAGTATTTGGGATTAGAATTGAGAAGTGTACACCACTGCAACATTGGTGACAATTAACATTGGTATTTATCTTGTGGGAAATTGTAATGGCTAGGTCATGAAAAGGTCATTCAGCATATTGAACATTGTTGAACAAAGTATAAGTACTTATACACCATAAATATTAGGTCTTTACCTATGAAATTGCCGTTTTTCACGAAATAAATGAAGCGTAATTTTTTTATATATTTTTTATTTCTATTAATCAAAATAAGCACCCATGCAATCAATGCATCTTTGCCAACGCATTGGTAGCTTATTGATGCCTTCTTGAAGAAATCAGCTGGACGGGAGGCAACAAATTCTTCAAAGGCATTTTGTACTGCCTCTCGGGTATTGAATGTTTTTCCCGCCAAGAAGTTATCCAAATTCTGGAAAAAGTAGAAGTCTGTAGGCGCAAGGTCTGGTGAGTACGGCGGATGACGGAGAACTTCCAACCCCAACTCTTGTAGCTTGGAGACCGTCTGCTGTGCAGTATGAGGTCGCGCATTGTCGTGCAGGAGCAGTGGAGCCGAACGATTGACCAAAACTGGTTGGAGACGTGCGAGCTTCTCCATCATTGTGTTCAGTTCTTCACAGTACACATCTGCAGTAATGCTTGTCCCGTTTGGCAAGAAGCTGTGATGAATTACACCCGCGTTAGACCACCAAACAGTGACCATCACTTTTCTAGGGGTAAGTTTTCGTTTAGGGCATTGTTTGGGTGCTGAACCAGGGTCCAACCAACTTGCTGAGCGCTTACGATTGTCAAACAGGATCCATTTCTCGTTACAAGTAACAATGCGGTTCATAATTCCTTCATTTGTATGCCTGCTGAGCAGTGCAAGGCACGTCTCCACGCGTACTTCGCGCTGGCGGTCATTGAGTTCGTGGGGTACCCATTTGTCGAGCTTTTTTACCTTGCCAATTTGACGCAAATGGACCAATATTGTTTTGATGCTAACGTCGAAAGCTGCTGCTAATTCAGCCGTGGATTGAGTTTCATCAGCTTCCACAATTGCCTTTAATTCGTCATTGTCGACCAAAGTTTTCGGACGACCACGGGGTTCATTTTTCAGGTCAAAATTTCCAGAGGGGAAGCGGGTAAACCAATAACGGGTGGTGCGTTCGTTTTTAGTGTTCGCTCCGTAAACGTCGTTGATGTTGCGTGCCGCTTATGCCGCTTTGCTGCCACGACGGTACTCATACTCCATAATTACTCGAATTTTTAACTTATCCATGATGACGAAAAATGTTCGAATGCGTTGAAAACAAAACACTAACTATTAAACAAATGACGATTTTAGAAAAAGAATTCCATGTTTGTCAAATAAAATTAATTTGAAATTAGAATTATCAGTCAAAAAAAATATATTTTCATTTGAAATGGCCAGTACGGCAAAACGGCAGTTTCATAGGTAAAGACCTATTATTCGAACCATAGAATGTCAGTGGTATTTTGACCAATCAAGAGCAATAATATATTGTAAATGATAATAACTGAGTTAGTTTTAAATACATACAAAGAAGTTAGTTGTGTGGTGGTGGTATATAGAGGTAAATAATTTTTTCACAAAGAGTGCACTCCAAAACATGCTAGCTGATTGAACACGCGATGCACTTGGTTGTATTATTATAGCAAAATATATACATGTATAATATTATTCACACAGTACAAAACCATTCAATAATATGTAAGTCCCATCACCTGTTTAGTGATATATACGTCCCGGATTAAGCTGCATGTAAAGAAGAGAAACATTTTATAGAATATCGATTAAAATACATTATAAATATCTTAGAAATATTACCATGTGCTTGTGTGACATGTTGTAAATAAAAAGGAAACTTACTAATGCATGAAAATGTTTTATAACTTAGTTATTCAAGTTGTTCAAATAATTTGACAAGCCGTTGACAAAAATTATTTGCTTCAAACTAGTCTAATTTCTTGCTCAGTATTGATCAACATATAAAAAAAAATACAACAAGCATACAAAATTACAAAACATTTTCTATCAGTTCATAGATATGTGTTAGTGTTCAAACATAATAGCTGCTATCCTAAAAATGTAAGTGAATACATACCTTGTTGATGGAAAGATGGTCTGGTTCCATACAGTCCCTCATAACCCTGCTCGGGCCCCAGCATGTCCTAGTGGGTACATTAAAAGCCAAATAAATAAGACATTCACAGAAAAAGCAGTATACAGTAACATGTTATTAAAGCCAAAATTGCTGCAAATGACACTTTAAAATCAATAGTTTTTAAACAGAATGCTTTGTAAAAAAAACCTGGGATACTAGTTTTGGATCATCTTATATTGAGAATTCAAGTTCTTTTGAAATAAAAGTTCCGTATGGTTCACGTCAACAAATTACTTCATGATTCGTATCCGCTTAAGACACTTGGCTTAGAATTCTTAGTAGTAGTACTAGTAAAATTATATAGACACAGAGATAGATGGGCTTCAGATTAGCACACAAAATTATTCTAAATAAAAGGAATTACTTATATGAAAGCTAAGCTGCGTTGGGTGGTTTTATAGTGAGCCTGCTTGACACGGTTGCATAAGGTGCGTCTATACGAGGGAGCGCTTGTAAGTTCGCGGAATGGGGCATATAAAATGAAATAATCCTAATTATTTATAAGTATGTAATTAGGATAATAATAATAATTTTTTAGAGAACAGTTTTCGGTATTTAACTAACTTTTAGTAAAGAGTTAAAAATAAGTCTCAGAAGACTGTTACCTTCCCATTTTTTTTTTCTCGAATGGATAGTTTATTTACGGCCCTATGGACCTTTTAAAGTACACCAGACTGTGTAGCTTAGCGCCGACGGCGCTTAGCCGAAATTTAAAATATTCCTACATACGTTACGCCTAAGGGCACCCGAGAGGGCACGGACCTCGGCTTAGGATGTCGTATATTGAAACTACCACTGGTTCGGAAGAGTAAAGTCGGTTGGGTTACCTTCCCAACTAACTGTGATATCTTACATTTTTTGGGTGACGCTGTGCCTTTCTTACGCCACTGCGTAGAGGCGCGTTTCAATTCAAGTTCATTAAGATGAACCCAAATAAGAATTAACAACAGACTCTACGCCATTCTTGTCTTTACTGCAGAAGTTCAAAACACGCGAACACTCAAGTACTGTTATTTTGCGGCGGAGGAAGCATATTCAGCACCCATCTTGCGCTGACCTTTGTAATGCCATAATAATAGTGTGGGATTTTAAAAATGGTAGTATCATATTCCTATTTTGCGAGTTGTTTCTTTTTTAGACCAGCATCGCCAAGTACGAATTATTTGACTTTTTGAATAAGTTCTGACGAGGTCTTCGACGGCCCTGTCCGGGCGTGGGTTTTCTTCAAGTGATAACCTACCTTGTTTAAATCGGTGCAACCTGTAAACCCGTGACATTTTAGTCAGTATAGTCTAAACATTTTCCTTGGTTGGTTAGATAATTTTGTAACGGCACGATATTAGATTTTTTACATATTTCATTTTTTACTACCAATTAGGTTACTTGGTCGACGATAATTCAAAAACTGACTATATGCCTGATAATGATAATGATGAAACCTCGTATCTATAGTCATTATTAGTCACAGAACACTTTACGATTCTAACGAGCTTAATCACAACCCCAGATTCCGCAAAGTTATACACGTAACCTCGTAAATAAAAAAAAAACATGATTTTTTTTATTTTAAAGAGAGACCGGCTATATATTTGAGTCCCTACAATGTGCATCAAAAGCAAAAATTGATCATGAAATAGGCCGCCGACCACATTGGCTACACTGGTTTAGTGTTATGTACAGTCACGTGCATTGATAAGTAAACGTTGACAAATTTCCAAACAAATGTAAATATTAGATATTTCAAAAAGAAGTGTCTCAAGTTTACCTCAAAATAATGTAACCAGCAAACTAGGTCAAAATTAGGTATACTTTTTCTTCTTTGTAAAGTAAACGAAGCAACACCAGTGAATACTACACATTCGTAAAGTTTTATTTATGTATATGCGTCAATTTCTATAACATGTATACAATGCAGTTTCAAAGCAATGTATACCCAATAGCTTTTTTTCAATAATAAGTTCTGCAACAGTTTTTACTATTTTGATATGTATCATTTCAAAAATATGTACACAATGTAGATTGCAATTAAATGTAAACATTCATTTTTGTTGGTGCTAATAATATTTTGAAGATAGCCGGGTGCGGTGGCGTTACAATGAACTTCGTTTTCTGAATGAACCTGCGTCTGTTTCTCCAGAAAAACTATAGTCCCAGTTCTTTCAAGCGTCGAATGAATAGGTATCTTGTGAATAAACGTGTAACACCTTCGTCTTCATCGTCACTTTCCATCAGGTGAGATAGAAGACAAGCGTCTCATCCTTTTTCAATAAAAAAAAAAAGTTAAATCACTTAACATTTAAATAGTGCGTCGTTGCACTACATCTCATTACTGCTTGCCACAATTTTGCACCTTATGTATGTAACTGCTACTAAAAAGTTGACAATTAAATGACCTTTGCAGCTTCGACTACTTTGAGCGTTCAAAGTTTAAAATTTTTTACCAAGCAATACTGGTATGATTATTCACACCATTTTTGTATTTTCATTCTATTTTTGCCCGGACGCTTTTGAACGCAGGCCCGAATTCCATTTGTTTGTAAGTCAATGAAGTAGGTAAATATACAAATACTTGGGTGTAATCTTCGGAATTTATTATAAAACTACCTTACTAATTAAATATGCCACTAGTTGAAATCGCAGAAGAAATCGTAGATATGACCCTACCTTCGTATACCCGAGACGAGGACAACCGAATAATACTCGAGTTATCGTATATGCAATATCGCGGTTACGGCAAAATGAGAGAATGCTACCGATCCCATGTCCCACAACCATTTGTAAGTCAGTCAGACATACCTACGTACACAGAGTACTGAACTACGTCCATTTTCAGTACAGGTTTACTCGTTACAGCCAGCTGACTTTTCTCGACGTGTTGAGTACGCTATTCGCAAGGAACACCTTGTATAGGCAGCCAGCTGTGCGCGCTCGCCGGATCTTACACCGCTCGTGGGTGAAACTTGTTTTTAAAAGAGAATTACAAATGCGTGAAGAACTGAAATTACGCATTATTGAAGCATTTTCTTTTATTAAAAGACGTCTCAGACAAGATACAAATTGAATGCGACGTATGCGAGAAAAGACCATTGTCGCTGGCAACGATGCATGGATACTGGCGAACGACACATCGAAATAAACCGCCTTTAATTTACAGTGTGTGCCCAACCTTACAATTAGTGATAATGTGACAGTTTATTTTGACTTTATTCAAGTTTATTTTTCAACGGGGTTTAAACTCCTTTTTAAACTTTATTAAAGTAATTTTCGTTTACTTTGCAAAGTACAATATGTTCAGTATTTATTTTTCTTAAATCATTTTTTTAAACTTCCGACAGTATCAAAATTGGGAAAATCTTGCATTACGTAATTGCGTCCATTCTATACATTACCTGATTAAACGAATTCCCTTTAGTTAGTTTACATACTGTATAAAGGCAAACAATATTTCAGCAACTGATAAAACAATTATTAGCAATTTTAGTTAGCGATGTAGGAAACCAATGTTTCCATGGTATCTATACTTTATTCAACTTAATTTTCTCAAAAGTTCATGGAACTTCGAAGATCAATACTAGAATTACCAATAAAGGAACATAATTCATGACTTTATAGCAGATATACAAAATAGACTGAAAGAGACAGATCCTTTTAACTTGTTTTTACATTAAAACGTACCTGCAAGTCTGGTTGCATAGCTAAATCGTTAGGCCACATCTGATGATCATCACGGAACAGAGAGTTGGTCAGCTCCATAGAGAGTCTCTTTTTATAGTCATGTGGCTTATCTTCTGACATGCGGAACAGTACAGCGGCTGCATATGTTGCTACTCCTGAAAATAACATTTTAAGACAAAATAATAGGTTGAGTTATAAATATACAATTCAGGAAAGTGGGTTTTGCTTCTGGTGAATCTTTTTAAAAAACTATCTCAAATATCAGTGTTTACTTATTTAATCATAGTTTGTTGCTACATATAATTTAGTTCAAGTTCTGTGCTTTTCGTTGGAACGGGAAAAACAAAATTTCAAACATATCTTGTTTATTACAATAAAAGTCGTAAAATATATTTGAATATACAAAAAGGTACAATTTGGCGGTATACTACACAGCGATCTCTACCAGACAACCAGAAACATTGAAAGTTAACAATAAGATTTATATCAGGTTATATACAGTAGGCCGTTTGAGGGTGTTCGTCGTTTGGATACTTGGGGGGAGGGAGACTTGCCGGGCTAACAGATGCAGAAAAGAATAATTTTGTATAGACATAAAGAGACTCTGTAAATTTATTTTGAAAAAAATATACCCGTGAAGTTTCTTGCCAGTTCTTCTTCACGAAGGTTTTTTTCGAACTGGTGGTAGAATCATGTTTTATTTGACGTCAATAAGAACAAGTAATTGTCAATGTTGAGAAATAAATATTTCATTTCATTTCATTTATATATAAAAATTACATATGCCGACATATTATTTCGCGCAGAACCTTCCTTAACCGGTTGTGGCTCCAAAGGATGCTTAGCAATCCCTTGCCACAGTCGTTAAGGTGGTTTTAATGGGTAGTGACTAGTAGTTTGGAATGAGTCCCAAAAACGACATATAAATTGGTTCATTATTTACATTCCAAAATCTTGTAAGTGAATGTGAAACAAATATTATTAATTATAAACTAGCGACCCGGCCCGGTTTCACAAGGGTAACAGAGCATGTATACTTAAATTCCTTTTCTGTTGTAGCGACTCATCAGATTGTTGGGTTGAGCAAGAAGATTGTATTTAAATATTACTTTTACTTATCCTATATGAAGTATTTTCAAATTATGTATTTCCTATCCTGAAGGAATATTTATTTTCTATCCTGAAAACGTACAGAATTGCTACATATTATAGAAACAGATCATTTATTGACCTGACCTTTCATAAAATTTACTCAAAGGTATGCTCACAACTATCAATTTAAATTTTGGAATAAGTAAGTAAGTACCTACCTAACAAACTAAAGACAACACAAACCAAAAATGCACCTTAAACTTTAAAGATGAAAGCAACATTATTGTTTTGTGTTGTCTTTAGACAGTCAGGTAAGTATTCATCCATTTTAAAATTAAAATTAATAGTTCTGATGTTACTTTTGTTGAGAGAATTTTATCTCAGGTAATTTTTAATAGTTATTAAATTGTATAACAAGTAGTATATTATTTATTTAATGTTTTCAAATACTTGCAGGATAGGATACTCCAAGTAGGATAAACATTGGTATAGGAACGCAAATAGCTAATGCGACACTACGACAGTAGAAAAGAAGTAGGCATGTATGCTCTGCTATATCTGCAAAGCTAGGGCGGATCACTAGTATTCTAATATTATATCTAGGGTATAAAAACCTGCCCAGTATTTTAGCTAGGAATAGTACCTCGAAACTTTCACATTTACATAAGGATTGTCTATAGCATTTTCATTTTGTTGCATTTCATACAATTTTGCATTTTTCTCAAAAAAAAAAGCAAAATCGACAAAATTTAAAAAATACACATGGTAAATACCTACTGTTTAATTCTTAAATTTTATGATAGCGCTCTTAATATTTATTCAGCTCCATTCTGTGTAAGTCACACGTCACAACCTTTATTTAGTCTCTGTTAGCATTACAATGGTGAATATATTGAGGATTTCCTATATTTATTGATAAACTAACCTTCGTTCCGAGAATGCAGTAGTTCGGTCAGTGGAGCCGTAGCACCTTCAGCTTCTATCATTTCCGCACCTTCTTTGTCTGCTGCCAGCTCGCAAAGTACTCCAGCGGCCACGCGCTGTGAGACATACCAAGTTAATGTCGAAAACAGTATCTTTAAACAGTAATCTTCAACTTTGAAATGAACAAGCTTTTAATTGAATGACGTTTTTTAAATGAGGTATCAAGAAAGATTGAAATGAAATGTTTATGTTTATGTTGTTAAAAAAATTACCTACCCATTATAAAAAAGCCATTAAAAAAGTGCCTCGATGATCTTTCCTTTGTTTATTTTCCAATAAAATATTTAAAGTCTAAATGCAAAGTTTATCTTACCTGTATATTCTCAATATCATTGAACAGAAGCTGCACAAAGATGGGTATAACATTTTGCTGCCGGATCATGTGTCTGTTGAGAGGTTCCCGTGCCAGGATATGGAGGGCTCCAACTGCTCCTTCCACTATTTCTTCCATTCGCACTCCGTCAGCATAAGCGCCTGCAGGACCGGTACTGCCAGATATGGATCCTTGCTGAAATAAGATTTAGATTTTTCATAAATATATATTTTTTTTCTATGTAAACTGTGCTTTTTTTGGGCCATTGGTTGAATCAAAATAAAATAATGAGAATTAATCACTTTTTTAATGTTTAAAATATTGTATGGGGGATATTTACAAATTTTTAAAATTTAAGGTGGGGCATGGCACAAAAAAGTTTGGGAAACACTGAGTTAGACGGATCCCACTTTGCTCCCACCTTACTCAATTAAGTCTGTGCTACGCGCTGGCCGCAAGAAGATGTCAATTAATGATCTTAATAAATATTCCTTCATGTACACTGAGGTACTGTTTTAATACTTCTAGAGAAGTACAAGTAGGAGCGAAGGAGTGCCTTTTCACTAATGGGATCATCATTTTATAAGGGTAACAAGCGAAATTCAATATTTATTTTATAAATACACGTCAGCCGCGTTCGGTAATGTTCGATAAAATTCAAAAAGTAAAACATTTGACACACCGGAGGTCCCAGATTCGAGTTCTCATCGAGGCAGTCATTTGTGTGATTAACATGGATGTTTGTTCTCGGGTCATGGTTGTTTGTATTTAAATATGTATTCTGGGTACTCCCCAGTTCGCTGAATGTTCATCTATAACTCAAGCTCTGCTTACTTTGGGGCCATGCAGTTGGTATGTTTGTCTGGGGATTTATTATTATTATTTTTTGTGTGCAGATATGACACTCTGTTACCATAGCATAATGATTATTGCAGTAGAGTAGTAGTTGCTAAAAAAATCATAGTTTTTTAAATATTTCTCAAATATATATTAATATTAAAATTTATTCTTTCTTTCCTCTTTTTTTTTCGAAATTATAAGACTACTTTTGGAAATTACAAAATAACACTGTAGAGCTTATTCAACCTTTATTCCCATTTGTTCTAGAAAATCTTCTAAACATCATATTTTGTGATCACAATAAGGGGTTTCTAGTGCAAAATGTGGCTGTAAAAAAACCTTAGATCACAATAGGCCCTAAAGTACACTACCTGACAGCAGGCCTACTCTTGGAAAACAATCGCGATAGATTGGCAATTCTGTTTTGATATTTCGTACTCTTGAATGCGATACTAGAGCCAATTGTTTCATTATTGTACGGCCATTTGATGGTCATGGAACTAATTGAGATTGAAATTGGCATTGGCTAACCCAAACATGCAAAACTGCTACTGTCGAGTTTATGTACACTTGTGGTAATAGTGAGTATGCATTGTTTGTTGACTGTTGACTCGTAACCTCACTTAACAAAATTTTCACGAACTTTACTCAACAAAATTATCAAAATTGTCTTCAAGAGTAGAACGTGACATTTAAATTACCTTTGGAATGGTGTTGACTCAGAGTTAGAATTAGTTTCCAGAGTAAGCCTGCAACTTACTAACTTAAGTAAACTTTTAAAATGACCATATCTCAAAAATAGTGATTCATTGGTAAATCAAGAAAAGAACATTTTTTTTCCAAAAAGAACATTAAAAAAAAATTAAAAAAAATAAAAAAAAATTTTATGGTCTACAACTTTCATTTGAATAATTTTTACGTTACAATAAGTTTTAAGGAAAATACTTGTAAAGAAAAATATAGTTTTCTTTAATTTGAATTTTCCCGCGAAACAAGCATAATCAATTGTCCGACGTGAGATGTCACAAGTAGATGAATATCTGTGATCTGTGGAAATAAAACATAACCTAAACGGCTCACTGTCGTAAGAAAATAATTTATAAGAATCCATTGTTAATCAAATAGAAGATAATTATAGTAATTGTGATTTAGGAACTGACATTGTGATTAATAACATTAAATGTCGTTTCTTTTATTACAGGTAAGGTTTTGAAACTTAAACTTTTATTCATGTGAATCCTAGGCACATTTAAACAATAAATCTTTTATTACAGAGAAACTCAATTGTGTTTGATTGACTGTGTCGCCCAAATCACTAGAAATCTAATAAAAATTGTCTTATAAAACGACATTTATTGTCAGAAAATGGAAAAGTTGAAATTTACGTTTCAAGTAAAATCAACAATAGACGGAAAGTCGAACTATATTGCCATAACCTCAATTGGCACTCAAGATGACAAATGTTTCCTTATTCCTGAAGAGTATCAAACAGTTTCACTTCACAAGCATATCCAAACCTCCAAAACCTTTGTTACAGTGAAAAATACATTAAAAAAAAGACATCAAACTAGAAGCGTTTGGATAAAAACGACAGAGGATTTATTACAAACATATGTTGATGAGGATAGTAATATGATTTTTCAGGACCAATTTTTAGAAGAAATTACCCAAAAACAATTGGATACTGCCAATAAAAACTATTCAGAAGATCCCATAGTGAAAATTTTGGAAAGACTAGTGGAAGGTCAACAAAACAAAGAAAAACAAAGTTTAAAAATGTTAGCAGACAGGTTTGTAATTGAAAAATTTGATGGAAAAAATACAAGTGCATATCAGTGGATGGAAGTGTTTGAAAAAGAATGTGCTCGATTTAATATAGTAAAAGAGGAAGAAAAAATTGAAATCTTCAGATTATTTCTAGAAAGATCAGCCGCTGATTGGTATTCTTCCATGATGATCAAGCATAGTTTACAGTCAGAGTGGTCAGAATGGAAATCAAGTTTTTTGCAAACCTATGCCAATAAAGGTTGGACTACTAGCAAATATGCTTTATCCTTCAAGTATCAATCGGGATCTTTATTAGAATATGCTGTAAAAAAAGAAAAACTTTTATTAGAAGTGAGAAAAACAATTGATGAAGGGACCCTTATTGATATAATTGCTGCCGGCTTACCTGATTTCATAACAGATAGAATTAACAAGGAGGAAATTGTACATACAAAAAACTTATTTAATGAACTTGGCAAATTAGAGCATTTGGTTGCGAAGAAAAAATTTATAAAAAAAAAAGATGATATAAAGCTAATGAAAGAAAAATGTAGCATTTGTGAAAAACTAAAGAAAGGTGTACGCTATCATTCAGAAGATTCCTGTTGGTTTAAAACAAAAATAAATACTGAAAAAGATAAAAAACAAATAAAGCTCATAAACAATTCAGAATTGGAATGCGAGCTGCAGTGTGAAGACCAAAAAAACTAATAGTGCCGCCATTAATTAAGGTAAAATTAGTTCTCAATAAAAATGTTGAAGTATTTGGAATCTATGACTCTGGCTCTAATGTCTCATTGATCAATTCTAAGTTGTTGAAGATAGATAATAAGCAATCCAGTTATTCCAACAATACTAATTTGAAAACAATTAATGGCGTTAAAAAGGCAAACGGCATGGTGACACTCAATATAACCATTTTTGATGTGGAAAAAACAATGAATGTTTTTGTAATAGACAAGGAAAATTTTGATTATGATTTTTTAATTGGTCTAGATTGTATAAAAGAATTTTACTTAATTCAAAATGAAAACTTAGAAATTAATCAGAAAATCCCTCTACAAAAAAGTGTAATAGTTTCTAAGGAAGCAAATAAAACAGATATTAAAATTTCAAGGGAATTAAAATCTGATAACTTAATAAACTTCAATGAAGACATCAGTGAAGGAAACTTCGAAATTTGTATAAATCATCTAGACTATGAGAAACAGACTGTGATTGATGAATTAATTTCGAAAAATAAATTTGTGTTTGCAAAGGACAAATACGACATAGGAATGGTAACTGATTATGAAGCACACATTGACCTACTAGTAGAACAATATTGCAGTAAAAGGCCATATCGTTGCACAATTGAAGATAAAAAGGAGATTGAAAACCAAATTACAAAATTATTGGAGAAAAATATAATAGAAGAATCATATAGTCCATTCGCAGCACCAGTCACATTAGCTTATAAGAGAGATGAAAATAAAAAATCAAGATTGTGCATAGACTTTCGAGACCTAAATAAAATTGTTGTACCTCAATCACAGCCATTTCCTCTTATTGAGGATCTAATCGTAAAAACAAGAGACTGCAAGTTTTTCTCGACACTGGACCTAAATTCAGCATTTTGGTCAATACCTTTGCGTATCACAGATAGACACAAAACAGCATTTGTCACACAAGACGGACATTACCAATGGACTTGTCTACCATTTGGCTTAAAGACCTCTCCAGCTATATTTCAGAGAATAATGTGTAACATAATACGGAAACACAAGCTTGGAGAGTTCACAGTATGTTTCATCGATGACATTTTGTTATTCTCAAAATCTTTCTCTGATCATGTCAGACATCTAGATCAACTATTTCAAGCAATAAAAAACGAAGGTTTAAAATTAAAATTCTCTAAATGCATGTTTGCAGCTGACTCAGTTAAATACCTGGGTCACATAATACAGAATAATTCAGTCAGACCGCTAAAAGACAACTTAATATCGATAAAAAACTTCCCTACTCCAAAAACGCAAAAAAATGTGCGACAATTTTTGGGAAAAATAAACTTTTACCATAAGTATGTGCCAAATATAGCAATAAAATTGGAACCACTGCATAACCTTTTGAGAAAAGGACAAACTTTTAACTGGACTAAGGCATGCCAAGAGTCGTTTGATGAAATGAAACAAATATTATGTTCTCAACCAGTATTAACAATCTTTGACCCTAACCTACCAATTCACATATACACAGATGCCAGTATACTAGGAGTAGGAGCAGTGCTAAAACAGCCACAAGAAAATAATCAAGAAAAACCCGTAGCATACTTTTCAAAAAAACTGAATGAAGTTCAAAAAAGAAAGAAAGCTATATATCTGGAATGCCTAGCAATTAAAGAATGTCTAAAGTATTGGCAGCATCTGTTGATAGGTAGGAAATTTACTGTCTTTTCAGATCACAAACCATTGGAGAACATGAACATAAAGTCTAGAACAGATGAAGAATTAGGAGATCTAACATACTACCTATCACAATATGATTTCCAAATTAAATATTCTCCAGGAAGATACAACATTGAAGCTGATTGCCTTAGCAGGAACCCAGTACTTGAACCAAATGAAAACCTAGATGAACAATTAAAAATAGTTAACATAATAACGCTAGCAGATATCTTAGAAGATCAAGTTAAAAATGAAAACATACAATGCAGAAAAGAAAAGTTAATATCAAAAAACAATGTTTATTACAAGAAAATAAAGAAAAAAGAAAAAATAATTCTATCAGAGAAATTCAGTATAGAATTAATGAAAAATGTACATACAGATCTAGGTCACATTGGGATTAAACAAATGCAAAGAATGATTAGCTCATTCTATACAGCAGAAAACATGACAAAAAACATAAAAAGAATCTGTGAAAGCTGTATAGTATGTATAAAGAACAAATCAAGAGGACAAAATAAATATGGTTTGATGTCACACTTGGGTCCCGCTAAAAAACCATTTCAGATATGTTCCATTGATACCATTGGAGGCTTTGGAAGCTCAAGATCAACGAAGAAATACTTACACCTGCTATCAGATCATTTTACTAGGTATGCATATATATTGACATCAAGTACTCAAAATGCAAGTGATTTCATCAAGCTAGTAAAAAGCTGTGGAGAATCTGATAACATTGACTTGATTCTATCAGATCAATACCCTGGTATCAATTCAAAAGAGTTCAAAAGATTTTTGGATGAAAAGAATATTCCAATAGTTTTTACAGCAGTAAACTCGCCCTTCTCAAATGGCTTAAACGAGAGACTGAACCAAACATTGGTCAATAAAATTAGATGTAAAATAAACGAAAATGATGCAAAAAAAGCATGGACAACCATAGCACAAAACTGTGTAAAAAATTACAATGAAACGGAGCATACCGTTACTGGATATGCTCCAAAATATCTATTATATGGCACAGATATTACAATATTGCCAAGTGAGCTGAAATTAAAGAAGACCAAGTATGATTTAATCCAAGACAGGGAAAAAGCTTTGGAAAATACAATCAAATCACATAATTACAACAAGACAATTTATGATAAAAATCGAAGACATGTAGACTTCAAAGTTGGTGATATCATTTTTGTAGAGAATGGAAACAGACTGAATAGAAAAAAGCTGGACGAAGTGAGACTCGGACCCTACAAAATCATAGAAAAAATATCAAATTCAATTTACAAGATAAACACTGACCATAAGAAATCAGAGTCAAACTTTTTCCATATCTCGAAATTGACACCAGCCCCTGCCTGCATTTAAAGAGTGTGCGTAAGACATATTGTTTGATCCTCTCTGGGAGGGGAGATGTAAAGAAAAATATAGTTTTCTTTAATTTGAATTTTCCCGCGAAACAAGCATAATCAATTGTCCGACGTGAGATGTCACAAGTAGATGAATATCTGTGATCTGTGGAAATAAAACATAACCTAAACGGCTCACTGTCGTAAGAAAATAATTTATAAGAATCCATTGTTAATCAAATAGAAGATAATTATAGTAATTGTGATTTAGGAACTGACATTGTGATTAATAACATTAAATGTCGTTTCTTTTATTACAGGTAAGGTTTTGAAACTTAAACTTTTATTCATGTGAATCCTAGGCACATTTAAACAATAAATCTTTTATTACAGAGAAACTCAATTGTGTTTGATTGACTGTGTCGCCCAAATCACTAGAAATCTAATAAAAATTGTCTTATATACTTAAAAAAAAACAATTTTTTTTTTATATTTCACCTTAAATAACTTAATATATGAGAATGATGGGATGACCAATTGTAAAGGCAATTTTTGTAAATCAAAGTCTATTGTTCTATAAGAACATATTCTATAAAAACATATCTCGCGAACAATTCAATATTTTTTATGTAATTTGTGGAAAATAACTGCTGTTCTATACATAGTAGTAATAACTCAATGGGGCAGGACAAGTTTCAATGTCAGATTTTGCCATCTATAATTATTATTTATTATCATTAATACACACACCGGCATAATTAGGGGAAAACTTAAAATAAGCATGAAATATGTTGTTTTTTTAAACTTATTGTTATTAATTGTTTGTTGGTTTTTTGTATTAGGTAGTTACACACAAGTTGATTACACATTGGTTTTTAACTTTTATTTTCTAAAAGTCGTAATAATAATGAAAAAATCTATTTATGGACATTTTAGCGATTTATTACAGTTTTGTAGTTTACATTTAAACTGAAGTTTTTCACAGGTTTAACCTTCAATGCAGGGCATTTAATAGCATGTATGACTTCCTCGAGCTCTTATGACCGCTTGTATGCGCTCACCCATGCTGTCTATGACATTGTCTATTGTTTCTTGAGGTAAATTTTGCCTCTAAGGCCAATTTCAGTTCCTCTATGTTCCTGGGGGGTAGATTTTTTTGGTGCGCCCTTGTTCCTAAATGGCCTAGACATGTTCTATGGGAATTAAGTCCGGAGATCGTGCTGGCCATTCCAACAGGGCGATAGACTTCCTGAAGGTAGTCACGAAGGTACACGGGTGGTGTGGGGGCGAGCATTATCATGCATAAAAATTAAATTATTACCTATGAATGTGCAAAAGGCATCACAATATGTGGTTGCAAGATTTCAGCGATGTATCGAGATGCAGTCAGGGATCCATTTTCGATGAAAACTAACTCCATCCATGCTCTCAAACATATACCCCAAACCCTTACGGAGCCTCCACCATACGCTACCGTTGAAATTCACTGGGTGGTAGCATTCTCCATGGTATCTCCACACCCTCGTCCTTTCATCAATAAAATTAACACAGAAGCGACTTTCATCGGAGAACAGAACTTGCCCCCACTCATCCATCCAATCACGATGATCACGAGCAAATGTGAGCCTGACTACACGATGGCTACTGTCTAGTTTCGGCGCTTTGGCTGGTACGTACGACTTTAAACCAACTCACTTACTCTCACATTACCCACTTCTAAGAGGTTACGAGACATTACTGCAGGTTGACGTCGATTCCTAGAGGTCTTGATGAAACGGTCATCTAGGACGTTTGTTGCTCGTTTTCTGCTTTGTCCCCTCCTCCGAACGTAAGACCCTGTCTGCCTGTACCGCTGAACATTGCGATGGATCACAGACACCACACATCAGCACTCTACTGACTGAACGGAAGCTATGACTTTCTTCGATCAAGGTCACGGCTCTGGCCACCTGAGTTGCATCTAAATCACTCATTTTTGAAAGAACACAATGTTTATTCACCAAAACAAAACAGTAAAATGAACCAAACCCTCCTAAAACAAACATAACAATATTGCTTTGAAACCACTTATATATGAGAAATATTAAAAAAGCTACTTATGAGAGTATAAAACAATTGTTAACATGGGTTGGTGATAACTTTTGTTATCAATTTTTTACTCAATAGGGTAAAATATCTTAAACCATTTAAAAAAATACGCAAGCTATTTTATTAGTGTTCCTCTAATCGTGCTGGCATGTTAATTTGATTGTTTTTAATAAGTAATTAGAAAAACTTTAATAAGTTATTTCCTTCATTGTTAGACCACAAGAAATATATTTTTACAGAACAATGAGGTTAAACATCATTAAAATTTTCGCAGCAAAATGTTCTTCCATACACCAACTGAAAAAGCCGACCTCGTATTAAATTTGATGAACTGTCCATAGAAAAGAAGGCCTAACTGTATAAGAATACACAAATATACAAATTTCAATTTTTCCATTGAGTATCACTAAAGGCTCATATCAATAACCAGACCAGACATAGCCCCGCTCTATGCTCATTGGTTGGCGAGACACCGTGGTATGTTCCAAACAAGAGCAACCAGTGCTTTGATTCATCGTCAGATATATATGGCTTTTATATATTACCTCTATAGTACCTATACAATTTACGATGCAATCACCAAGCGCCTTTTATTGTTTTAAACACAAACTATAACTAAGCAAGTTTGTCACTTACCCGTTGAGTGTCACTAAAGGCTCTCATCAGTAGCCGGACCAGATGGTGCACCGCTCCGTGCTCACGAAGCGGGGCGTGGTTGGCGGGACAGAGCGCCAAGTTTCGGACGAGACCAACCACAGCCTTCACTAGCGGCCAGCGGGATGGAGGTTGTAGCAGTTTTACAATCACCTGCAGAAGAATTTATTGATTAGTTGTTTTTTGTATTTGTTACAATTGAGCTTAATGATTAATTTTGGATAGAGGTTGTATTTTCAACAGCTTTATGTTCAATGAATATCAATTTCACTCTATAACAAACTTTTCTATCTTTAACTGGTGACACGCACACAGGCCGTTCGAAGCCAGCAAAACATTCTTCCCCGCCCTTTTTGGTTGCGCCCAAGCCATAAAGAGTTCAAAGCAGTTGCATCGTCCAGTTCCAAATAGGTGAGTTGGATCCATCTGAAGTTTAGTCGTGAGACCGCAACGTCACCAATTGCGCGATTTTTTTTACTCGCAAGACTCGCAAATAAATTCAGATTGATTACGTTTTTCACAGAGGACAGTCATCAAAATATTGACCAGGAATATCCAACACGTAGTATAAAGCAATTTTCCACGCGAAATGAAAACCAACCTGTTGCGTGTTTTAAGTCCTGTTTGGCCACCTGACCAAAAAATTATATAAAAAGTTTAACGACGTAAAAAACTTGCTGCTGTTGTCCTCCTAAATTAAAACGTAAATAGAACTACTAGTGCAAATCGTACATGTGTCCCTTCAGTGTGTAAAACAACATGTGGCTGGACTAACTCTAAAGTGACAAAACTTCAACCACTGTCATTATTTTCATTTGATCACTAAATACGAACACAAAAAACGGAACCCTTATAGATTCGTCATGTCTGTCTGTCTGTCCGTCCGTATGTCACAGCCACTTTTTTCCGAAATTTAAAGAACTATACTGTTGAAACTTGGTAAGTAGATGTATTCTGTGAACCGCATTAAGTTTTTACACACAAATAGAAAAAAAAACAATAAATTTTGGGGGTTCCCAATACTTAGAACTGAAAATTGAAATTTTTTTTTTCATCATACCCAAACGTATAGCTTTTCAAAAATGATATTTAGGTTTCTGATATCATTTTTTTCTAAACTGAATAGTTTGCGCGAGAGACACTTCCAAAGTGGTAAAATGTGTCCCCTGTAACTTCTAAAATAAGAGAATGATAAAACTGAAAAAAATATATGATGTATATTACCATGTGAACTTCCACCGAAAATTGGTTTAGCCGAGATCTAGTAAGTAGTTTTTTTATACGTCATAAATCGTAAACCGCAATTTACCTTTCATACAATCGACTCAAATATAAAAGTAATAAAAAAAATACATTTTATTTCATAAACATAAATCTTATACATAAACCCTGAACCATTATTTTCTAACAAGTAAATAATAATTATAATTCACGCGGGGCGTGGCTTGATCGGTAGCGGGTGCGGAGCAAGCGAATGCGCTTAGTATTTTAGTTTTGATAGTTTTTGTTGGATAAAATTAATTTCAATTACTTACATCGAAATTATTCTTTTAAACTAATTTATAACGAACTACAAGAACTTTTATGTTATGTTACTTGCTGCTTCGGAACCCTTCATGGGCGAGTCCAACTCGCACTTGGCCGCGTTTCTATTTGGTTTAAGTTTAAATTTTATAAGTTTTTGTTCCTAATAATATATTGATTTCTGTTAATTTTATCCTAGTTATTAAGTCCAAATCCAATTTTGTGATTTAAGAGAGAAATAACGCGATAATTGATAAGTAACAAATAAAAAATTAATCCACTTAATAAAAAAGCTGTTTTATCTTATTTTTTCATGCCTTATTAAAAATAAAATATCCCTGAAATAGGCTAACATAAATAATTCCAATATTATTAAGAAGTTACGACAGCGGCCTGTCAGACCACATAACACCAGTTACGTTACGAAAAACATAAGCCCTAAGAAATACCTAATGTGAAAAATTTTATTATGTCATGTTAAAAGACATGATACAATTTGCTATAATTGCTTATTCATTAGTTTAAGGATATAATCAATATTATGTAAATAATATGATGGTTATTACTGTAGTTGCTGCTAGCTCACACAACAGGCAGTAGTAACTAATACAAGAACATCAATGCTGCCACGTTGGAATACTAACCGGCAATCCATAGTGTAGTCTAACAGCATTCTGAGCCATCTCACTCTCAACATGTCGTGAAGTCAAGTGGCGTAGAGCGCAAACCGCCGGCTCCGTGATTTCTTCACGGTCGCCGGCCGATACCACCGTACGGACCAAAGCGTCGACGCCACCAGCTTGGCAGACTGTCACCTGGGGAATGAATAGTTTATGATAATTATACTTTAAATACTTTGAAAATCTTTCAATCACTTACAATTTTTATCATTTAAACACAAACTGATTTTACATCCAGAATGGGCATAGAACTAAAGGATCTCCAGCATTGGTTCTTGTACCTATTAGTAAATAGTTTGTAAAAAAAATACATTAATTTGAGCCACTAACATAACCCATTACATAAGCAAAAAGAAGCTTCAAATGAATAAGCCACCAAAAAGGTACAATAAGTTTTGGACACTGATAATTTTAACATAAAAACTTACCTTATTGCGTTGATTGTTGCAAGTCAAATTGGACAGAATGCCAGCAGCGCAAGTGACAATGTTCACGTCAGTCGAGGCAAGAACTTGCACCAAACTTGACAGCAGTTGGTCCAGACCATCAACCTGGAAATGTAATATAATTATTGAAACAAATTCTTCAAAGTTAAGAGTCCGTATAGATTAAATTGCCTATTTGAAAACATCGATAATATACAACAAACAGTGGTCATCCCATCAGATAGTAGCGTAATTTAAAATAAAATAAGTGCATTTTTTTATTTTATATTTAAATAGCCTATTATCAAAAAAATTTTAATTTTATTAATGTCATTATCAACTCAAGAAAACCCATAATATAACCAATAAAAATTATGAGTTTTACAGAAACACCTTTGATGGAAAATTTGTTTGCCTCTTAAGTTATTTTACACTTTGAACTGAGAAATGTTTCTTTCATATCAAAGTCAAATTGTATAAATCATATTTCTACAATATTTTTTTCCGTTAGCTTCTTGTTCTCTCTGCCCACCTATATACGAGGGTGGATTGAAAAGTTCGCGGCCTAAATAAGAAAACACTGGAATTACGCAATTTTTTATATTTATTTTTCTACATACTCTCTTCCTAGGTCACAGCACTTAGTCCAGCGGTCCTCCAAAGCCTTGATCCCATTTAAATAGAAGGTCTCGTCAAGGTCTTCAAAAAAGGCATCTACCTCGACTTCGACCTCCTCATTGGTAGAAAATTTCATTCCACCTAAGTGTTTTTTTAGTTTTCGAAATAGGTGGAAGTCAGAAGGCCAAGTCAGGTGAATGAGGGGGATGAGGAAGCAATTTGAAACCACAATTCACTATTTGAGCCATCTATTCTGCAGATGTGTGAACACGAGCACGTTCTTGGTCAACAATCCTGGTCTTTTAGACTTTATTTCTTCGCGTAAACGACGTAATAGTGTACATTAGTATGCAGAATTTATAGTTTGACCTCTTTAGAATTCCAGATAACCGATGCCATTACCTTGTTTACTGAAAACCACACCTTGGCTTTCTTGGGGGTCGGAGATCCGGGTCTCTATCATTGTTTGGATTGTTGTTTGGATTCCGGAGTATAGTGATGAACTCATGCTCGTCCATAGTAACAACCTTGCCAAAAAATTAGTTTGGATCAGCTTGAAAAAGCTCTAAACAGTCTCTAGAAATCGTGAGCCGAGTTCGTTTCTGTTCAACTGAAAGGAGCCGTGGAACCCATCTTGCAGACACCTTGTGGAGCCCTAATTCGTTAACGATCATGTTTTATGTACGTTCATATGAAGTCCCTAGAGCTTCACCTATCTCAGATACCTTCAATCTCCCAATCTGTCTCCCATGATGAGATCACATATTTTTTCGATGTTTTCCGAAGTCGTAGCTGTAGAAGGCCGTCCAGAGCGGGGGTCATCATCTCTCGTCCACGTTTAAATTCAGCTATCCACTTTTTTATCATTGTATACGACGGAGCAAATGTTCCTAAAGTAGCCACCATATCTTAATGAATCTGCTTTGTAGTTAAGTGTTTCTTGTGGAGGTATTTGATCACGGCGCGGTGCTCTAAACTATCAATTTTCAAAGTCAATGAAACTTACTCTCAATAAAAAATTTTCGTTCAATGTTCAATAAAATTAATAACCACGCATGTATTAGAGAAAAATTGCACAGAGACTGACAAAGAGTCTAGGTTTCATATGAAGGTAGTTTTATAATAATATGACAACGCTATCTATGTTAGGCCGCGAACTTTTCAATCCACCCTCGTAACTTCTAAAAGCCGAATTAAGATGTGTTTATGTTATGATGATGACGATGATGAAGTAAAACAAGTCACTCTTTAAGTGTAAATGATTTTTAGCCGGGATGAAATATAATATTTTGAATTTTGATACCATCATAATACAAAATGCACCTTAATAATGATTAATTACCGGAGTCCCCAATCTCAGTCAGTAATTTACAGGACTAGTCAAGTCTATGAGGTTTTATGAGCAAAACAGCTATTTATGATTGATATATTATGACGATTGGGTATCCAAATGAATAAATCATTCACAAAGTTAAGAACCTTTGTAGCAGCATCAGAGAGATTCCTCAAAGTCCAAAGACAGTTCTGAACAAGACGGCCACTGGGGTTTCCAAGATGCATGGCCAGGGCTTGCATGCCACCAGCTTCCACAATTGCTGGCTTATTACTGGAGCATACTGAGAGTACCTATAACATAAAATTTTAAATGTTTCCAAAATTAAATGTTTGTTCTTCGTATAGGGTGTTTTCAAGTGATATATTGAAACATAGTAGAATATTTCTGAATTTATTTTGTTTTACAAGCTTACCTTCAAAACTCGAGAAGTAGTCCACAGCAACTTCTCGTAGTCATAAGAGCGCATAATGCGAACCAACTCGATAGGTCCTTGCGATGCCAGAATGATCAACTTTGACTCTTGGTTCCCGTAAGCCAAGATCTGAAGACAATCAGTCACAATAGCCAAGAACTTCACATTATTACGTTGAAGCAAAGCTACCATCTTTTGCAGTCCACCAGCAAGGCGGACCGCCATCTTAGATCCATCCTGATGCAACAGAAGATTATGTAGGGTTGTAATGGCATAGAAAAGCACGGATTCGACAGGGGAGCTCAGCAACTTGACCAGAGCTGGAATGCCACCACTTTTAAAGATGGCTAATAGACCTTGTCGATGGTGAGACAAGTTATGGAGGGTTCCCACAGCCCCTTTCGTGGTTTCAAGGTCGTTGGAGTTCGAAATTGCGCGTACTAAAGCGGCAATCATCTGCGGCGAGTTCATGATGGCATGACGAGAAGCTTCCTTCTTTGAGAGCTGGTGAACCATCATGGCAGCTTGAGACACAACTACTTGATCTTCATCATTGAGTAGCTTGATCAACTCTGGGATAGCTCTGTAAGGGAATTATTTCTTGTTATTAATTAGACAGGTAAAGGTAGCGCTACAATAGACGTATTGTCTATTGTAGCGTATACAAATTCACAAGTTTTTAATAGGCACTTTTTACATAGTATACTATATCTATATACTATACAATAGACAAGTTTTTAATAAAAACTTATTTTCCAAATATTTTCCTTAAAGCAGGTAAAACCTAAAACCTCATCATGATTAAGTAAAAATAAATATTCATCTACCTGGTAGCCAAATCAGCATCATCTTGATAGTTGATAAGATTCACAACAGCATGCTTTAACATCTGAGAAGGTTCCGAGAGCCTTTGTACTGCAGTAGGCTGCGCTGGGTCAATCTGCGTGGAAGGGATCTCAATACCTTCCTCCAGGGTCTCAGGGAACATAGCAGCTCTCACCCGCTGGGATCGGGTTTGAGATAACTGCTGGTTCATGTCTAAAAAAGAGATAATTAGAAATGTCAGCCTTAACATTACATATTTACTGTTGAATTTACTAAGTTTAAATGTCTGAGTATAAGTCATTTATAATCACAAGTCATGCTGGATAGTTATATTTCTCAAGACTGTAATAAAAAATATAGTGCTAACCATCAACTTGCTCTTGGGTAAAACCCTGGGTGAACCCCTGATCCAGGTCAAACATGAGTTGATCTCCTTCCATTTCATCATCTTCTTTGCCAGTGAGTGACGGTACCTGAAGTAAATTTTTTAAAGTAATCATGTAGAAGTAATGTAAAATAAAATTTGTACAAGAATGTTTCATAAAACAGTTAGCAAGTTATGTCTTTAAATGATGGTACCACATAAATGTCTTCAACATTTCAAACCGAAACTAACCACAAATTATGAATGCCTGAGAAAAAATTTACAACCAAAAGGACCCATAACATATCAAAATTAAATCTTACATACCTGAGTAGCCGCTCCAGAGTTGATACCAGAATCCACCAGGTATGAATTCTGCTGCCACATAAGGGTCTGCTGCTCTTTGCTTGGAGCCATTGACACATCAGATGCAGAATAGTTGCTGTGTGACACTTAAATAAAACATATTGCTTGTTTTAATTACTTAATTGAACATAATATTTTGGCAATACTAACTGCAAAGAGTTATAGCAGCAAAATAGAAAGCAAACTATCTATGTATAAATCAACAATTGAAGCCTTATACTAATTTTGTTGAGTTTGTAAAACCACTAGATACAAAGCTAAAGACTATCCAAAATTGTTCTTTTAAAACCCAAAAAAGTTCAAATGATACAATAAAAACATTTCTTAATAACTATAAGTGGTTTTCTTGCTGAAAAAGCATATTATGATATAAAAGATTTTTTTGATGACATGACCCATAATTAAAATTGATATTAAATTTTTATTCTCTTTTCATTGTATTACATTTGAAATTCATAATAAGTTGACTGTTATGTAATTAATTTGCCTATTTATTTGACATTATACATTAATTGTTATTATCGTTATTGTCTTTTATTCCTAATTTTTTATATTATTATTATTGTTATTCTAATTCATTAATGAAATTGTAATACATTTAATTTTTTATTACTATTAGAATTCATATGCCATTAAGGCGAATCATGGCTGTACAAATAATAACGTCTCACCACCTATAAAATCTTCCTGTGATTATGAATAAATGATTTGATTCGATATAATAATTTTAGAGTACAGAAGTAGGTACAAAAACTTGACTCAAGGTTTAAATATCCTCTAAGTTAAGAATCAAGAATCAACACTTATCAGACAAGAGTAAAATTGGTTTTCAACAAAAACCTACAACTGACAGGCAGGCTCTTTCAATTCAGGAGTTACAAAGCCCAACAATTCTAATGCTTTACAAAAGTAAAAATTTCAAGAGATGTTTTTATACCATGTCTTTATTATTTCCGAGTATCTGTGTTTTAAAGCACATAAGTTTCTGGTATTTACTCCATTTGTATGAACAGAAACAAGCATAAATAAACTAAATACTTCTTTAAAGATGTGCTAGTTTGTTAGTAAGTGAAGTTCGATGGAACTCATGGTCTTGTTTTATTGTTCTTAAAAAAGGCACGTTTCCTGTGGGTCTATTCATTCCATTACAATGAGTCACAAGCAATGTAAGCATGTTGTCCTTTCACATTAAGTAATAATGATGATACTTTAGAATCATAACTAGTACTCACTCGTACGGCTTTGCGAAGACGGTATCAAGGATGCAAGAATGCACCCTGCCCTGCGCCTGAAAATAAAAACAATTTTTATGCGCCGTTCAATACCTTTCAGTATCGATTCATAACAATACTTTAAAAGGAACTAAGATTCTTAAATAAACAAGACCACCAGCTGTATTGTGCTATCCTAAGAGCGTCGATTATAAGAAAACAAACAAGATCAAGCAATCTCTTCAAATGAACTAAATACCACGCCCGACAAAGATTTTATAAATATCAGAACAGAATAAGATTTATTCGATTAATAACAGTTTCAAAAGATAGTGTAAACCACTATACTTACTTTATGCTGTAAATTCAGAGAGAATTTGTATTTTCCTCTCTAAAATTTATGAAATAGTACAACACAACACCTTCACCACCGTCACAAACTCTAACATTAAAAATGGCGTGGAATCCTCGGTACCTTTCGTTTTGTTTCGGATGAGTTCGGGTACGGGTACGAGCGGCTATATAGAGGAACGCACTTTTGCAAACACAGATTTTATAATCTTTCTCTTTCTAGATGGGAATGCCAACATTAAGAACCTGGAACAACAAAACTATTACGTTTCACTTTACGCATGTTACAATATGTATGTGTCGGTGCAGGTTACCAATGACTGACGGTAATGAAATATAGGAACTTCTTGTATGAAGATCCTAATTGGCAAAACTAAGCCATGTCAGTTTAATACATTGAAATGCTTCAATCAAAACTGAAACTCCTAAATCAATCAGAAGGACATAATTCAGAAATAGCATTGGCAGTGATCAAATACCTACTTACTTCAAAAATCTGCAAACAAAATATTTAAAACATCTTGAAAACGTGTCCCGCTTTATAGTATACTGAGTTCTTTATACTTTATATTTTACTTAAACATTTATTCGAAGAGAATCTTTGAAAATCCTTTAAGATGACAACGGGACTTTATAATATGAACAAATACAGTCGATTTAACCTATCCAGTAGCCAGTCAGATATTACTGTATTTGTTCGAGACTACGGGGACAGGATTCTAAAACAGCTGGTTGTGACAGAGCAGAACTTTCACACGCCTTTCACGACTTTCGCTGAAGTCGAAGCAAAAGAACTTGTCCAACCATGGGTACAGAAAAATTATGACAAATATATGAAGAACACAAATAATAAAGTTCTTGTTAAATTAGACTATTTGTCTAAACTCGGGTTTATATGCAGCATGTGTTATGCACCCAACGGGAGCCACATTATTGTTGGGCATTCTACTGGGCTTATACAGGTAAAGTATAATATGCTCATAGAAAAGTTTGTCAGTATAATCGTAATTAAACATAAGGTAAGTAATAATAATAAGTAATGTATACATCCTCTTCAAACACACCAACTGCATGGCCTCAAATAAATGCTCTTATATTGCGTTTTGGACACTGGGCAAATAGATGGATATAATTTTTTCGTCAATAATTTCGTTTACGATTTTATTCATGTCAACCAACCTCTTATGTAAATACAGGACATGTATCTGTTAAGGTTTACTACAGTGAAATTGACGGGCGAGTGGCGTTAGTGTTCTGGTCCGGGCAATTATTTTCAATTCTTGGTATTTATAATGAATGTTTATTCCCCCCAGTTCACTGTATGGTCAGCCATAATACAAGCTCTGCTTATTTCGAGGCCATACAGATGGTGTGTGCCTGGGTATTATTATTACTATATTATTACTTAATGAATATACCAGGATTCTTTTACCTACGACGCCTTTCAAGTAGGTAGGGGTAGTTGATTATAAAAAAAGAACATTACAATAGCTCGGGCCCCAGATATATCAACTTACTATCATCAAAACTCGATCCTGCCTGGATTGCTAAAAACGTGTTAATACAGTTTGACGTAATTTGTCCCTGAAGTCGAGTAGGCTGTTTGGTGGCAGTGCTTACAATGGCAGGAATTGAACGCATAATTGATTATGCCAAACAACTGTACGACAGCTACAATGCTGAACGATCTGAACCTTGGTACACTAGGTTTTATGAACAGCCCTGTGAAAAACTAAATACGTCATGGGTTGTGGATAATCATAAGAAGTATATACAAGGTACTGCAAACAAAGTAGTCCAGTCAAGATGGTTTTTATCCGAAATGGGTCCTATCACAGCGATGGCCTATTCTTTAAATGGAAATCATATTATCGTCGGTCATGCTACAGGGATGATGCAGGTGTGAGGATACAACATTTCAGAATTCGACTAAAAGGCTGTAGGTCTATATCTTCCCGATCAAGCTAATCGTAGTCTTTTTTTTTTCGATAGATGCGCCATGGAAGTACCGGCACAGTGATGTGGACTCTTAGGACCATGCAGTTCCCACCAAAGCCCATCTATGCCATCCACTACAGTCGGCTTGAGGAACGCGTTTGCTATGCTGCTTGCATGGATGGCAACGTATATCGAGTTGACATCCCGAATGTGATTATGCTGTCTATCTATTAAGGAGAAGATTTATTTTGTCAGACATAGATATTTGACCAACGAAGTTAACATTTAGGATAGTTTCAGATACATTTCGTTAAAGGTTCGAGTGTTAAGCGCATATAAAAACATTTTATATTAGGTCAATATATATGAAATTGACGTTTTGTAAGGGAGGAACATTAAGTAATTTTTTTTAAATATTTATGAAATGAAAGTATGCCCATTGTATCTATGCACTTTTGCCATCTCATAGGTAGTTCATTGATACCTTTAATAAAAAAACCATTCGGACGGGAATCAATCAAATCTTTGAAGGCGCTTTGGACTGCCCCATCGAAGTTGAATTTTTTCCATTGTAAGAAGTTATCCAAATAAAAAAAAAATGGTAATCTGTTGAAGCAAGGTCAGGGGAGTACGGTGGATCTCTTAGACGTTCCAATTGAAGCTCATCTAATTTGGTAGCCGTCTGTTGTGCAGTGTTGGGGTCTAGCGTTGTCCTGGAACAGGAGTAGTCTAGAGCGATTCAAAATCAAAATCCTTTATTGCAAAGTCAGATCGGCCAGCCTCGGTTGTTTAGCAGCTAGCTTTTCCATCATGGTTTGCAATTGCTGACAAAAGACATCTGCCGTAATCGTCTGGCCAGATTTAAGAAAGCTGTAGTGAAAGACACCGGCACCAAACCCTAACAAGTAACTTTTTTTGAGTTGCGGCAATTTCGCTTGGAGCAGGATCTGGCTGGTTCGCCAGGGTTCAACCACTGGGATAAGCGTTTCCGATTGTCGTACAGGATACACTTTACATCACAGGTAATGATTCTATTTAAAATCCTTTCATTGTTGTAACGGTTGAGTAATGTAACGCAGTAGTCGACGCGCGTTTATCGGTTAGCTGCACTCAATTCATCAGGACTCAATTCAACCTGTCAAGCTTTTTCACCTTACCAATTTGCTTCAAGTGGATTAAAACAGTTTTGTCACTAACACTGCAGCTTACAGCTAACTCGGACGTGGTTTGCGATGGATCCGCTTTCACAATAGCGTTCAATTCTTCATTATGAGCTTTGGTCTCCGGCTGTCCACGGGGCTTGTTCTGCAGGTCAAAATTTCCAGCACGAAAACGTTGGAACCAAAAACGCACTGTGTTTTCTTTTGCGACACGCCATACACAGCATTAATACATCGAGCCGTTTCCACACTGGTGCCACGGTGGAACTCGTAAATATCGTGATATTTCAAATTTTCCATTTTGTAAACTAAGTGAAGCAAAGAAAAAACCAATAGAGGAAAAAACAAACGATTTTCGAAACACAAATGAGTGAGTAAATTAGCTGTATAAATTTGAAATTGGAATTCTTAACCAAAGAGGAGATAATACAGATCAAAGTGGCCAGTACGACAAAACGCCAATTTTATATGTAAGAACCTAATAATATCATATGTAATTTGTTACAAAAAGTTGTTGACCGTAACAAACCTTTTACGACAATATCAAAATTACTTCCTGCCTGTCATACAAAAACTCAGATCAAGAATTTTATCTTTTTCTTACCACGGCCATTTACGAAATGTATGAAACCTCAAAAAACTGAAAGCTTTCCTCGAAAGAGATTGATTGATAAAAGCTCCAAGGTCGAGCGAATAAGGCGATCCAATAAAAAACCTTATTCCATCTCTGCGTAGATAATCCTTGAAATTGTTATTTGTGATTCATGGCTTACCAAGGATGCGTGAATTTAAGGATATAAGATTTTCTAATTGGTATCAGTTTATTGTAGGATATACTATGTTCAGGTAGAATTTTAGACATTTTGAGGAATTTTATAAGGAGAGGAAAATTGTATACTTAACAACATAGGTGTATTGTGTAGATAAACATGACTGACGAAGTAATTTTTATTTAACTTACACTTCTAAATGCATTTAGTACTATGAAAAATAAATGTAAACAAATATTATTCAGTAATGTGTGCAGATAAATGTTGGCAGACTAACAAATACATCTTATGTTATCTATCTGTGACTTTCAAAATAATTTCTTAGTTATGTGAGTTACCCCACGATGTTTTCCTTTACCATCAAAGTAGCCGATTTGATGTAACTAAGTTCTTCAGCGCCTTAACCACTGCGCCACCGACGCCCATAGCTCATTGGTATTATGGCATATTATCGTCAAATGTTGCTTTGAGAGGAAAGAGGGCTCGACTTAATTGCATAACTCGCGACAGTTAAATAAGCCTAATACAGGAAAATAAATAATGTAACAAACTTACAAATCAAAATATTAAATACTATCACAGCAGGTGAAATTCTCCTGGTAATCATGAGTTCCGTGAACGAGTGAACGATCCCGAGGCTGCCTCGAAGGTGAACCTCAGTTGGAGGCTTGATAAGTACCTAAGATAAGAACCTAAGTAGTAAAGAAGAATTATTTTAAATAATAACACATATAATCAACAACTTTTATAATTCTATCTGTTTTCAGATCGACTCAGCGACAACAAAACCTCTGGAATTTTGCATTCGAGCAGACCCCGCGCAGGAGTGCTACAAAACTCAATTTTATGGCGCTCCTGGAGTCCAGTCCAATGCTTCTGTGTTTATTTCTCGTAATGTTAACCCTTTTATTTTATTACTCTCATTTAATAACACGAAATCAAAATATGTCTTTTGTTCCTGCAAAGAAAATAATTGTCTTAAACTTTTGATTTTTTTGAAATTTATTTATCATTTATTCACAAATATTACTGTATCATATTGAATAGCATCTGAAAACCACAAAGGTTCGACCTAGTGCTATTATTTGTTCATTATATTTATAGATCTATTTATTATAGGTAATAACAATATAATATACGTTCAGTTTATATTATAGCAATATTTATTGAAATACAGTATAATCTAATATCCTATTTGAATTCATATATTTTTAAAGTGATTTTTAAGTATTTGTTTAATATTTTTGTGGTCAATCTATTGATGAGATCAGTAGGCAGTTCGTTAATAAACCGAGGAACTATATAACCGGTTGTGCGCTGCCGTACAATTAGATTCTGACGATGTATTGATCTAGATTCCCTAAAGCCTGTCCATTTTACAATCGAAGCTCAGCTTTTTTCAAAACGCACCCTCGAAATTCACAAATATGTCTACTGCCAAGAACTATTTTCGAATATACCTACTTACCTAGAGATATTTCATTTCTCTACTGAAGTGATATATATGTGAGTACAAAATATTTAAAATTGACAATGTCTAAATTAATGTTTCTAGTTACAAGGCACGTGCTAACTCTCAGCTAACTCGGTAGAACTTGCCTCGTGCAGTGAAATATCGACACTACAGGATTTTCTTCACTATATGTATCCAAACGCGGCGTCAGTTCTAACGCCAGTCGGATATTTTAACTACTTAGTTCATTGTCACTTCAGCTTTCTAATTATCTATAGGCTTTAATAAGTGTAATACCATTATATGAACTGACAATTAAGAAGGCAGATATACAAGGCAAATAACAATTTAAAGAAAATAATTGGCTATTTTCTCTATTTTCATTAAGAAAGGACAGCGGCGCAAGCACTGGGTATTACATCCGATAATACAAAAATGGTAGTGGGATATTCTGATGCTTCGATCAAAGTTTACGATATGGAGACACAGGAGGTAAGTAGGTACAAATGAATATCCTACTATTAAATAATATAAACTGTGTTATTTCATTGTTACACATGTGACCATCAATTAGACGAGAACGAAAAATGGTCGTAAGGAATCTAAAAAGACTTATAGGTATATAATTATGAACACCATCTTCCTAAAATACTACACCACATTTTTGGTCTTCGTGAGAGAAATAAATTTAATTGGGATTTCCTGCGACAACGTGAAATTGCATCCACGCAAATCGACATCGCTTTCGATTTATATGTATGCTAAGTGAATCTTTCCGAAATTTGATTTGTTTGCAATTGGATATATTATTGTTCTTACGGCCGCACTCAGAGACATCTTAAGGAGCTCCTATAGTTATTGATTTTGCTAAGCAAACCTCGACTTAATGAAGTACTTATATACATTTGCTAAACAAAAGCTAAACTTAATTGTCAACTTGAAAGTAGTAACTTGCCTCTCCATAATAGTATATCAAACCAAAATGTAAATATTGAACATTAAAGGAAAAAATAAAACAAAAGAAAACTAACATTTGCATTTGGCATGAATAAAGTAAAAAAAAACATCTATAGGTATTCATGCCATGTCCTTTCTCTACCTACTGGCTATAAATTGCCCCATTTCAAACTTGTTTGTTATTTTTCATTCTTAAAACGTCCTAAAACTCTAATTTATACCAGCACTAAACTTAATGTCAGACCGTAATAACTTTTTACATTTCTACTCGTATTTCTCTAAATATATTTTAACAGAAGACTCCATTATGCATTTTTGAGTATAGTAAAGAAAACTTAAAGACAATTTACAACTAATGCATATTTCATTGCATTTTCAGGTCTAACCTAGTCTAAAATTTACAATGGCTATAATGGTGGTTCTAAAGCAAAACGAATGTTTGACGACAGGCTGTGAATTTATTGTTATTAGCTCTTTTATATTCAAATTATTCGGCTTTTGTATCTTTTAGGGTCTTGTGAATATTCAAATCAAATAGGTGGGTTAGTTATGTAGGTAAGTTTCTCTTTTTAAATGGTTCACTTTTTTACCTGTCCTAAGGTAGTTTAAATTTTGTTGAGTTGGGTTGCTTTGCCTTGATTACAATTTCTTTATTCATACAATCTAAGTGGTGTCTTAAGACTAACCAATGGGAGCTATTATAGATTCTGACTATATATTTAGTATCTTAAATCCATAACACTTTCGTTTATTATTCGATATATATTAATAAATAAGGATATGTTACCGCTATCTACGCCGAAATATTAGTAATATGAGTCTGTTTATTTGACATTCCGTTATTTGTACTTATGACTGGTTGTTTCAAGATAAGGCCAATAAATACATTCGGGCTTCAGGCTTCTGAAAATAAGAAAATCTTTATTATTAGGTACTGCATAAATATGGCTGCAATGTTTTTGTAAAAGTTATATTCTTATACCTTAGTATAGCATTATAACAATTTTGTCTAGATCCGATTAATTGTTATATTAGTAAGGCTTACTGGATTAAAGAATAACCTAAAACAATAGTCTTTTGTTCTAGTCCTTTCGCCGTAAAAAATAACTCTCTTATCTTATTATTTTTGGCCAATTATTAATGATTGTACCTCCTTGTGGTTCTCTAATTTTGAAGTCGCTTGATAAAAGAAATGATGTAGCATTAATTAATTAATATTTTTCGAACCCACTGCGTGATTGTCATTGTTCTAGCATCTCCATATTTCTCAGCAGAAGTCACGCAGTATTTCAGTACTAATTCACAGTCGTCCATAACATTGCTTACTTTGGAGTCAGCTAGTAAGCAGCTTTTAGTCATTTTAACCCTCACCTGATGCAAAAAAGAGGGGTGTTACAAGTTTAACGTATATATTATGAATATGTCCGTCCATACATTTTCGTGGCTGCACAAAGCACTTACAGCTAAAAACAGCTAGGTTTGTGAAAAAATGTTACGTGGTTCAATAGTTAAGCACACTTTCATATGTCAGTTGGGGGTTTTTCATTTGTATTTACAAATAACTTGGGGTTTTATTTCTAAAATACGTATGATGACAGGACGAATATGAGTTTATAATTTTGTGATTTTGTTATTCAATACGGTTTTTTAAATCGATCAATATACAAAAAAAGCTTATTTTACAAAGTTTTACATTAACAACGCCATTTATAAAGCCTCCTTTACTTCTTAGCTACCCACCAACTTCTCTTAAAAGTGAGTTCCAACTAATTACCCACAAAATTACTTTTATCAGCAACATTATGACTTTACGATATTTCGCAACGGTAAGCAGACCACCCAAATATTGGGGCCTAATCTTACTTTACTGCGTAAGTAATAAAATTTTGACATCAAATTTGTGTTTTACGGTTTAGAAGGTCCTTCTGTGTCCTTGCGCTTAAAATCTGGGTTACTTTCTGTTATCGCGGAGGTTATTACTGAGTTGGTAGGTAGGTACTTATATTGAAGGAATTGAGTATATAGTAGTATAAATATAGTAATAGTACAATTGACAAATACTAATTAACATCTCCAAACTATCCATTATTAGAACGGAGCACAACACGCAATGTATTATGCGCTATTTACAATACTCAAAATCCATATTATTTGATGATAATCTTAGAGCTAAATTAAATATTGAGTTTCATTGTGTTTATGACAACAACGGTTCCTACATTTTCTGAGATAAAAGTAACCTTCGGAACTTTTGGCCCGTAAGACTAATAGTCTAAACATAAATTCAGGAAGACCCGTTTTGCTGGGTATTTCGTGAGATTACACGATCAAGGACAATGGTATTACGTACACTTGCTTTTGTTATGGAAACTGAGCAAAAGGAGGAATTAATGCCATGCCGTAGTCTATATCGAAAACAGGTAGACGGATTCATGGTTAGAAATAACACCTACAAAAATCATTTGTAAATTTTTAAGTATATTTGTATCTGAAGCACATTGTATCTTAAACGTTTTCAATAAAATTCAGTAATGAGGACAAAAAATCTCCGATGATTATATTTTTCAATCTAAGAACTAACTTTTCATGTTAAAAAAGCTCTTGAACTTAAAATAATATGCGTCTCCATATTATAAACATTTTGATATTATTGATATTTTTGATATATTGATAGATTTGATATTATTCTTTAGTGTCCTTTCAAAGTAAAAAATCAATTGTTTTCTTATAATTTTTATTTTAATAACATAAATTAACTATATTGCGAGCACTGTATCATACGTAGTACAAAGCTACAAAACTTTTTATAAACTTAATGAAATTAAATTTTTGGTAAAAGAAAATTGAAAATTAAATAACTTAATACAAATAAATAAAACACTTTTTACCGGATATTATCGCGTATATTTTAGTTAATTTTAAAATTAAAATTATTTCGACGTTTCGGCATCTTTGCAGTTGCCGTGGTCACGATAGACTAAGGTGTTGTTCATCTATTGCCAGTAATAAAAACTACATGATTGTCAATACATATTAACGCCATCTGTTTCTCAGTCTTCTCGCATAACGTCCCGGATTGACACAAAAGGCACTGACTGTGTCCTGAGTTTGCAGTCTAACAGTTTGCTGGTTTTTCATTTTGATGTTTTTAAGTATTGGATCCCATGTTGATGAAAGTTTCCAACCATCTTCTCTATTGAAATTTGGATGTTTTTTAATTTCAATAGTTTCTCTGACCATCCTAGGTATAAAATGTTTCTCTTTTGCTAGGATCTTCACGGTATCAAATCTTAAATAATGGTTGGGCTTGTCTATGGAATGTTCACAAACTGCAGATTTTGAGGTTCGTTTATTTTTAACATCAGAGATGTGTTCTTTAATGCGAGTTGACACATTTCGTTTGGTTTGACCGATATAAGAGAGCCCGCAGTCACAGTCGATTTTATAAACGCCTGGATCTTGTAAAGGGATGCTTGATTTTATTGGACGAAGATGCTGGCTTATCTTTGAGTGCGGCTTGTAGATAGTTTTGATTGAAGCTCGCCGAAGAATGCCTCCTATCTTGTCAGTAACACCCTTTATATAAGGCAGGAATGCTGGTCTTCGTTCAACTGTGAGTGGCTTTACGCGGTTTCTGCGACGGCGACGCGGTGTTTTTAAATCGTTATCCCGCAGCACTTTAACCAGGTGGTTGAGTTCCTCATTAATGTGTTGGGGATCGCAGATTCCATGTGCTCTCTGAAACAAAGAGTTGCCTACGGCAGATAATTGGCTCGGGTGGTGATGGGATTTCCCATTTAGATATCGGTCAGTGTGGGTGGGTTTCCTATAAACAGTATGGCTAAGTGTACCATCAGGATTTCTTTGTATTAAGACATCTAAGAAAGCTAATTTGTTCTCCTGCTCCAATTCCATAGTGAATTTAATTTTAGAATTAAGGGAATTGAGGTGGTTTAGGAATGCAGTCACTTCATGCTTAGGTAATATAGTGTAGGTGTCGTCAACGTACCTCTTGTATATCTTCGGCACAACAGGTGCCATTCGGAGCGCTTGCTCCTCGAAGTTCTCCATGTAAATGTCAGCTACAACAGGTGACACCGGAGACCCCATGGCAACACCATCAATTTGAATGTAGTAATTGTTATTCCACATGAAGTAGCCAGATGTTAAACATAGCTCTAATAGTTCTGCATATTCCTCGGGCAAGTTTGACTCACTTAGCTTCCTTTTTACTATATCAATGCAGTCTCTAACAGGTAGTGAGGTGAATAGAGACGACACATCAAAGCTAACCATAGTTTCATTGTTAGTTAACTTGAGATTTTTAAGGTCACTAACAAAATGGTAAGAATCCTTTACATATGCACTTGTCTTTCCTCGCAGTTGTGAGAGCACAATTGCTAAGTGCTGGGCCAGCTTGTAAGTTGGTGTGTCTAGCTGGCTCACAATAGGTCTCAAAGGTACTTTAGCTTTGTGTATTTTTGGTAACCCATACAATTTTGGTGGTTTTGCACTTGCTGGTGTTAACTTTTTCACATCTAAATGTAACAAATCTTTGTGTTTTTGTATTAAAGTGGATGTTTTCTTCATAATCCTGTTGGTGGGGTCGTAATTCACCATTTTGTATGTGTTTTCATCCGCTAACAACTCCAAGATTTTTTCGTTATATTCAGATGTGTCCATCACTACGGTAGCATTTCCTTTATCTGCACGGAGAACTGTTAACTGTTACTGTTTTTAAGTATTGGATCCCATGTTGATGAAAGTTTCCAACCATCTTCTCTATTGAAATTTGGATGTTTTTTAATTTCAATAGTTTCTCTGACCATCCTAGGTATAAAATGTTTCTCTTTTGCTAGGATCTTCACGGTATCAAATCTTAAATAATGGTTGGGCTTGTCTATGGAATGTTCACAAACTGCAGATTTTGAGGTTCGTTTATTTTTAACATCAGAGATGTGTTCTTTAATGCGAGTTGACACATTTCGTTTGGTTTGACCGATATAAGAGAGCCCGCAGTCACAGTCGATTTTATAAACGCCTGGATCTTGTAAAGGGATGCTTGATTTTATTGGACGAAGATGCTGGCTTATCTTTGAGTGCGGCTTGTAGATAGTTTTGATTGAAGCTCGCCGAAGAATGCCTCCTATCTTGTCAGTAACACCCTTTATATAAGGCAGGAATGCTGGTCTTCGTTCAACTGTGAGTGGCTTTACGCGGTTTCTGCGACGGCGACGCGGTGTTTTTAAATCGTTATCCCGCAGCACTTTAACCAGGTGGTTGAGTTCCTCATTAATGTGTTGGGGATCGCAGATTCCATGTGCTCTCTGAAACAAAGAGTTGCCTACGGCAGATAATTGGCTCGGGTGGTGATGGGATTTCCCATTTAGATATCGGTCAGTGTGGGTGGGTTTCCTATAAACAGTATGGCTAAGTGTACCATCAGGATTTCTTTGTATTAAGACATCTAAGAAAGCTAATTTGTTCTCCTGCTCCAATTCCATAGTGAATTTAATTTTAGAATTAAGGGAATTGAGGTGGTTTAGGAATGCAGTCACTTCATGCTTAGGTAATATAGTGTAGGTGTCGTCAACGTACCTCTTGTATATCTTCGGCACAACAGGTGCCATTCGGAGCGCTTGCTCCTCGAAGTTCTCCATGTAAATGTCAGCTACAACAGGTGACACCGGAGACCCCATGGCAACACCATCAATTTGAATGTAGTAATTGTTATTCCACATGAAGTAGCCAGATGTTAAACATAGCTCTAATAGTTCTGCATATTCCTCGGGCAAGTTTGACTCACTTAGCTTCCTTTTTACTATATCAATGCAGTCTCTAACAGGTAGTGAGGTGAATAGAGACGACACATCAAAGCTAACCATAGTTTCATTGTTAGTTAACTTGAGATTTTTAAGGTCACTAACAAAATGGTAAGAATCCTTTACATATGCACTTGTCTTTCCTCGCAGTTGTGAGAGCACAATTGCTAAGTGCTGGGCCAGCTTGTAAGTTGGTGTGTCTAGCTGGCTCACAATAGGTCTCAAAGGTACTTTAGCTTTGTGTATTTTTGGTAACCCATACAATTTTGGTGGTTTTGCACTTGCTGGTGTTAACTTTTTCACATCTAAATGTAACAAATCTTTGTGTTTTTGTATTAAAGTGGATGTTTTCTTCATAATCCTGTTGGTGGGGTCGTAATTCACCATTTTGTATGTGTTTTCATCCGCTAACAACTCCAAGATTTTTTCGTTATATTCAGATGTGTCCATCACTACGGTAGCATTTCCTTTATCTGCACGGAGAACTGTTAACTGTTACTGTTTTTAAGTATTGGATCCCATGTTGATGAAAGTTTCCAACCATCTTCTCTATTGAAATTTGGATGTTTTTTAATTTCAATAGTTTCTCTGACCATCCTAGGTATAAAATGTTTCTCTTTTGCTAGGATCTTCACGGTATCAAATCTTAAATAATGGTTGGGCTTGTCTATGGAATGTTCACAAACTGCAGATTTTGAGGTTCGTTTATTTTTAACATCAGAGATGTGTTCTTTAATGCGAGTTGACACATTTCGTTTGGTTTGACCGATATAAGAGAGCCCGCAGTCACAGTCGATTTTATAAACGCCTGGATCTTGTAAAGGGATGCTTGATTTTATTGGACGAAGATGCTGGCTTATCTTTGAGTGCGGCTTGTAGATAGTTTTGATTGAAGCTCGCCGAAGAATGCCTCCTATCTTGTCAGTAACACCCTTTATATAAGGCAGGAATGCTGGTCTTCGTTCAACTGTGAGTGGCTTTACGCGGTTTCTGCGACGGCGACGCGGTGTTTTTAAATCGTTATCCCGCAGCACTTTAACCAGGTGGTTGAGTTCCTCATTAATGTGTTGGGGATCGCAGATTCCATGTGCTCTCTGAAACAAAGAGTTGCCTACGGCAGATAATTGGCTCGGGTGGTGATGGGATTTCCCATTTAGATATCGGTCAGTGTGGGTGGGTTTCCTATAAACAGTATGGCTAAGTGTACCATCAGGATTTCTTTGTATTAAGACATCTAAGAAAGCTAATTTGTTCTCCTGCTCCAATTCCATAGTGAATTTAATTTTAGAATTAAGGGAATTGAGGTGGTTTAGGAATGCAGTCACTTCATGCTTAGGTAATATAGTGTAGGTGTCGTCAACGTACCTCTTGTATATCTTCGGCACAACAGGTGCCATTCGGAGCGCTTGCTCCTCGAAGTTCTCCATGTAAATGTCAGCTACAACAGGTGACACCGGAGACCCCATGGCAACACCATCAATTTGAATGTAGTAATTGTTATTCCACATGAAGTAGCCAGATGTTAAACATAGCTCTAATAGTTCTGCATATTCCTCGGGCAAGTTTGACTCACTTAGCTTCCTTTTTACTATATCAATGCAGTCTCTAACAGGTAGTGAGGTGAATAGAGACGACACATCAAAGCTAACCATAGTTTCATTGTTAGTTAACTTGAGATTTTTAAGGTCACTAACAAAATGGTAAGAATCCTTTACATATGCACTTGTCTTTCCTCGCAATTGTGAGAGCACAATTGCTAAGTGCTGGGCCAGCTTGTAAGTTGGTGTGTCTAGCTGGCTCACAATAGGTCTCAAAGGTACTTTAGCTTTGTGTATTTTTGGTAACCCATACAATTTTGGTGGTTTTGCACTTGCTGGTGTTAACTTTTTCACATCTAAATGTAACAAATCTTTGTGTTTTTGTATTAAAGTTTCTGCGACGGCGACGCGGTGTTTTTAAATCGTTATCCCGCAGCACTTTAACCAGGTGGTTGAGTTCCTCATTAATGTGTTGGGGATCGCAGATTCCATGTGCTCTCTGAAACAAAGAGTTGCCTACGGCAGATAATTGGCTCGGGTGGTGATGTGATTTCCCATTTAGATATCGGTCAGTGTGGGTGGGTTTCCTATAAACAGTATGGCTAAGTGTACCATCAGGATTTCTTTGTATTAAGACATCTAAGAAAGCTAATTTGTTCTCCTGCTCCAATTCCATAGTGAATTTAATTTTAGAATTAAGGGAATTGAGGTGGTTTAGGAATGCAGTCACTTCATGCTTAGGTAATATAGTGTAGGTGTCGTCAACGTACCTCTTGTATATCTTCGGCACAACAGGTGCCATTCGGAGCGCTTGCTCCTCGAAGTTCTCCATGTAAATGTCAGCTACAACAGGTGACACCGGAGACCCCATGGCAACACCATCAATTTGAATGTAGTAATTGTTATTCCACATGAAGTAGCCAGATGTTAAACATAGCTCTAATAGTTCTGCATATTCCTCGGGCAAGTTTGACTCACTTAGCTTCCTTTTTACTATATCAATGCAGTCTCTAACAGGTAGTGAGGTGAATAGAGACGACACATCAAAGCTAACCATAGTTTCATTGTTAGTTAACTTGAGATTTTTAAGGTCACTAACAAAATGGTAAGAATCCTTTACATATGCACTTGTCTTTCCTCGCAGTTGTGAGAGCACAATTGCTAAGTGCTGGGCCAGCTTGTAAGTTGGTGTGTCTAGCTGGCTCACAATAGGTCTCAAAGGTACTTTAGCTTTGTGTATTTTTGGTAACCCATACAATTTTGGTGGTTTTGCACTTGCTGGTGTTAACTTTTTCACATCTAAATGTAACAAATCTTTGTGTTTTTGTATTAAAGTGGATGTTTTCTTCATAATCCTGTTGGTGGGGTCGTAATTCACCATTTTGTATGTGTTTTCATCCGCTAACAACTCCAAGATTTTTTTCGTTATATTCAGATGTGTCCATCACTACGGTAGCATTTCCTTTATCTGCACGGAGAACTGTTAACTCGTCATTATTGCGTAAGGTCTTCAATGCAAGGCGTTCTTCTCTGGAAAGATTCGATTTCGGTAGACTATTGCGTCTTAATACGCCGGAGATATCTTGCCGTATACTTTCAGAATCTTCCTTTGAAAGTTTGTTTGTGAAAAGACAGTCTTCTACGCGACAGATTATGTCTTCTACCGGTATTCTAGACGGAGTTGGTGCAAAATTTAAGCCCTTCGATAAAACTTTTATAACATTTGTTTCCAATGTTTGTTTTGACACATTGACAACTGTTCGTTCAAACGAAAAAGTTGATTGATTCTCTGTGGTTGAGCTGATTGAAGGCTGAAAGGGTTCATGAGTCATCCTTTTGTTATTGAGTTTTTGAAATTTGCTAATTTGTTTATTTTTATAGATGTTGTAGACATAGTACGCCCTTTTATTCGTAAAATCTTCAACTTTCGCGAAATCCGAATGGGACAGAGTCAATGCAAGATCGTTTTTTGAATTTTGAATAATTTCGTCTGTTCGAAATATGTCATACCGATGTTGTTGTATTAACTTGATCAGTAGTTTTTTGCTTGCTTGGTGAAGAATTTCGGCACTCCCCCGGATGTCTTTCTTCGGAGATATTCTCACACATACCGGGAGAAGGTTGTTATCCCGACATCTTTTGAGAAAGTTTAACGATGTCAGCAGCCGTGATTTCTTTTTCTTCATGCACTCAAGCGATCGTATTTTGTTTGCAACTACCGCTCCGTAGCGGGTAATTATATATTTTCTTAAATTTTCACGATTCATACTTTAAATAAAACACTTTTTACCGGATATTATCGCGTATATTTTAGTTAATTTTAAAATTAAAATTATATCGACGTTTCGGCATCTTTGCAGTTGCCGTGGTCACGATAGACTAAGGTGTTGTTCATCTATTGCCAGTAATAAAAACTACATGATTGTCAATACATATTAACGCCATCTGTTTCTCAGTCTTCTCGCATAACGTCCCGGATTGACACAAAAGGCACTGACTGTGTCCTGAGTTTGCAGTCTAACAGTTTGCTGGTTTTTCATTTTGATGTTTTTAAGTATTGGATCCCATGTTGATGAAAGTTTCCAACCATCTTCTCTATTGAAATTTGGATGTTTTTTAATTTCAATAGTTTCTCTGACCATCCTAGGTATAAAATGTTTCTCTTTTGCTAGGATCTTCACGGTATCAAATCTTAAATAATGGTTGGGCTTGTCTATGGAATGTTCACAAACTGCAGATTTTGAGGTTCGTTTATTTTTAACATCAGAGATGTGTTCTTTAATGCGAGTTGACACATTTCGTTTGGTTTGACCGATATAAGAGAGCCCGCAGTCACAGTCGATTTTATAAACGCCTGGATCTTGTAAAGGGATGCTTGATTTTATTGGACGAAGATGCTGGCTTATCTTTGAGTGCGGCTTGTAGATAGTTTTGATTGAAGCTCGCCGAAGAATGCCTCCTATCTTGTCAGTAACACCCTTTATATAAGGCAGGAATGCTGGTCTTCGTTCAACTGTGAGTGGCTTTACGCGGTTTCTGCGACGGCGACGCGGTGTTTTTAAATCGTTATCCCGCAGCACTTTAACCAGGTGGTTGAGTTCCTCATTAATGTGTTGGGGATCGCAGATTCCATGTGCTCTCTGAAACAAAGAGTTGCCTACGGCAGATAATTGGCTCGGGTGGTGATGGGATTTCCCATTTAGATATCGGTCAGTGTGGGTGGGTTTCCTATAAACAGTATGGCTAAGTGTACCATCAGGATTTCTTTGTATTAAGACATCTAAGAAAGCTAATTTGTTCTCCTGCTCCAATTCCATAGTGAATTTAATTTTAGAATTAAGGGAATTGAGGTGGTTTAGGAATGCAGTCACTTCATGCTTAGGTAATATAGTGTAGGTGTCGTCAACGTACCTCTTGTATATCTTCGGCACAACAGGTGCCATTCGGAGCGCTTGCTCCTCGAAGTTCTCCATGTAAATGTCAGCTACAACAGGTGACACCGGAGACCCCATGGCAACACCATCAATTTGAATGTAGTAATTGTTATTCCACATGAAGTAGCCAGATGTTAAACATAGCTCTAATAGTTCTGCATATTCCTCGGGCAAGTTTGACTCACTTAGCTTCCTTTTTACTATATCAATGCAGTCTCTAACAGGTAGTGAGGTGAATAGAGACGACACATCAAAGCTAACCATAGTTTCATTGTTAGTTAACTTGAGATTTTTAAGGTCACTAACAAAATGGTAAGAATCCTTTACATATGCACTTGTCTTTCCTCGCAGTTGTGAGAGCACAATTGCTAAGTGCTGGGCCAGCTTGTAAGTTGGTGTGTCTAGCTGGCTCACAATAGGTCTCAAAGGTACTTTAGCTTTGTGTATTTTTGGTAACCCATACAATTTTGGTGGTTTTGCACTTGCTGGTGTTAACTTTTTCACATCTAAATGTAACAAATCTTTGTGTTTTTGTATTAAAGTGGATGTTTTCTTCATAATCCTGTTGGTGGGGTCGTAATTCACCATTTTGTATGTGTTTTCATCCGCTAACAACTCCAAGATTTTTTCGTTATATTCAGATGTGTCCATCACTACGGTAGCATTTCCTTTATCTGCACGGAGAACTGTTAACTCGTCATTATTGCGTAAGGTCTTCAATGCAAGGCGTTCTTCTCTGGAAAGATTCGATTTCGGTAGACTATTGCGTCTTAATACGCCGGAGATATCTTGCCGTATACTTTCAGAATCTTCCTTTGAAAGTTTGTTTGTGAAAAGACAGTCTTCTACGCGACAGATTATGTCTTCTACCGGTATTCTAGACGGAGTTGGTGCAAAATTTAAGCCCTTCGATAAAACTTTTATAACATTTATTATTCTTTGGGCACAATGGCAACCAGCCGTCGATATTACACGACAGGCTATTACTGCCAGTCTCACGTGGTGGAATGAACACGGTATTATTTGAGGTAGTTGATGCGCTACGTAGGACAGTCATTGAATTATCTAAAACAATAGGACAACACAGTTAGTACCAACACCAACAGACTTTACTTATTAACCTAAAAGAGTTAGTGACATAAAGATATATACACTATTTAACATAGACTATCAACATATTTACAAAGATATATTAAACTGCAAGATATATTTACAGATGATTTTCAGGATAATAGGCTGGTTAGAGGAAAGGAGGACCTTCATGCTGGTTGGCCTGGGGATCTGGGGGGGAAGAAAATCATAGAGAGAAATCGGGAGGAGGGGACAGTTGAAAAAAATATGGTCTACTGTTCCATGTTCTGAACCACAATTGCACAATGGGGAGTCACGGATGCCAATCCTGTATAGAAATACAGGAGAGCAACAGTGACCCAACCTTAATCTGCTAATGACAGATGTGGTCTTTTTGCTAAATTTCCTGTATCTACAGAACCATGGTTTAGCAGGTATAGTGGGCTGGATATCTCCATAATGCTTTCCAACAATATTACGGGAGTTGTCCCAATCTGTGCTCCAGTTATGGTACAGATGAACTTTGGCCAGGGCACTCAGGTCCTGGGCAAAGCACCTGTAATGTGTTGAGGAACCGGATTCTACAGAATCCCTGGCAAAACAGTCAGCTGACTCATTGCCAGCTATACCTGCATGTCCAGGGATCCAGGCCAGCACTATGTTTATGCCCTGAAGGTTGCAGAGGAAAAGGTGGTGCTTTATTTGGAGGATTGGAGGAAATTTGGACCCTAATTGGAAGGAGTTACTTTTGAGCGCTATTAGACAACTCAGGGAGTCAGAAAGGATTAGGGAATTGTTCAACTTGTTATCCAGCACATATTTAACCGCTTCTAAGAGGCCGATTGATTCCCCAGTGAATACACTGGTTTGGGGGGGGCACTTGAAAGACAGAAGAACCATGAATTTAGGTATCCACACAGCTACCCCAACACACCCCTCAGTGGCGAGTTTTGAAGCATCCGTGAAGATAAGGGTCCAGTCATGCCATTTACTGTTGATGATGTTGTTGAACAGGAGGTTAGCATTAGGGTCATTTTTGAGGATACCAAGGTTAGTTAGGATTAGAGGGGAGAACACTAGAGATTCATAGGGAAAAGTATAAAGATACTGGGATTCTGATTGGAAAATTGGAGTTGTGGAAGGGACTAGGGAAGAGAGGCTTGTAACAAGCCTGGGGGGAGATTTATGATGCCAATATGATGAGTTTGAAAGGGAACTCTGGAGAGAGCTTAGTTTAGGGTGGAGAGGGTGGGAGGAAAGTTGGAGGGTTTTTGAAATAAACCTATTGGCAAGGTACTGTCTGCGAAGGTGAAAAGGTGGTTCAACACATTCTACCCTCATAGCATTAGCCGGAGATGACTTCATTGCACCTAGGATAATGCGCATTGACTTGTTCTGGATTTTATCAAGGGTGACAAGACCTGCTTTGTTACAGGGTTCCAAGAGAAATGAGCCATAGTCAATGACGCTCCTAACTAGGGCATTGTAGAGGAGTTTTTGAGAGTAAGGGTGGGAACCCCACCAGGCACCTGACAGACAACGAAGAATATTAATATTAAGCTCGCACTTCCTGGCTACATAGTTAAGATGGGGAGAACCAGTCAGTTTAGAGTCAAAAATAACTCCAAGGAACTTGACATCTTGAACAATTGGGATTGGATGGTTTTGGAAAGATATAGAGGGAGGGCAATAGCGTCTTTGCCTAGTAAAGACTATTACATTACTTTTGGAGGAAGATAAGGTAAGATTATGAGAGTGGAGCCAGTTGCCTAGGTAGGATAAAGCAATGTTTAAAGGGCTGGAAGCAGCTTCAATTACCCTTACCCGAAGATAAAGGGCAATATCATCCGCATACTGTAGGATGTTGCAGAATGGGTTAACTGATCTGTCCAGATCCGAAGTGTATATACTATAGAGTAGGGGACTGAGGACAGAACCTTGTGGAAGACCCTGCCATACTATACGAGCTGGAATATTAGCATGCTGATGTTGGATTTCAACAAATCTGCCAGATAGGAGGTTATAGATAAAGTGTGTCAGTCTCACCGGAATACTCAGCTGGAGCATTTTCTGCCTGAGTAGGGGGAGGTGGACATTGTCATAGGCCGACGAGACATCCAAGAACACTCCCACCACAGATTCATTATCAGCCAAGGCTAATCTTAAATCCGAGGCGAAAATACTCAGGCTATCCATCGTGCTATAACCTTTCCTATAACCATACTGGGTGGGACTGAGGAGGGAGTGATTTTCAGCAAACCATTCCAGACGGAGTTTTACTAAATGTTCAGAAATTTTAAGGAGGGTAGGAGCTATTGCAACTGGACGAAAAGAATTTGGATCTGTAGGATCCTTACCGGGCTTTAGAATAGGAATAACTAAATGATGCCTCCAAGAGGAGGGGATATCACCAGTGAGAAAAATAGTGTTGATGATGCTGAGGAGAACCTCTTGGAAATGGGAACCTGATTTAGTTATAAAGGAGTAAGGAATGCCGTCAAGGCCAGGACTAGAGTCATGGAGGCGGTTAAGAGTAAGTTTGAGTTCTTGCATTGTAAAGGGGCTGTCCAAGGGGTTGGATGAGGAGAGTGATGGATAGGGAGATGGTAATTGGTCTAGATATGGGACAAATGGAGGGGCAATTTTGTCAAAAAACAGATCAAGCCATACGGAGGGGTCAGATGACGTAGGAGAAGGAAGGGTAAAAGCGGCACCTCTAAAGCGCTTCAGGGAGGTCCAGACAATTGGGGAAGGCGTACGGGGGCCTAGGCTTTCACAGAAACTGCGCCAGGAATCTCTTTTCTTTTTTTTGAACAGCCTTCTGGCTTTAGCCGAAACCCTTTTATACAGCATAAAGTTTTGTGGGGTCATGGATGAACAGTATCTTTTTTCAGCAATTCTCCTTTCTCGAACCATGTCTGAGCACTCGGAGTCCCACCATGGGGGGGACCCTCGATATTTTGGGTCAGGATTTTTCAAAGGAATGTATGAATTTGCAGCAGAGAGTAGACAGGATACGAGAGAGTCATAGCAGGACTGGATATTGTCTGGAGTGGGGGTAGGGATTAAGGAGGACAGGCGGTTTGTGCTCAGGGCAAAATTGTCCCAGTCAGCCTTGTCGATTTTGTGTTTAAGGAGGGGAGGGAGTTTTTGTGGGATAGGGGTTGAAATGGGTACCGAAAGAATAATGGGATAGTGATCACTACCATGAAGGGAATTAAGGCGGTTCCAGGTTACAGAAAGACTAAGGGAAGGAGAGCAGATGGAGATGTCTACCGCCCCATCACTCTGATGTGGCCCTGCAATGCGCGTAGGGCGGCCGTCGTTCAACACACAGAGGTTCCGGTCATCAATGACATCCGCCAAACACCTACCCGGTGCATCATCCAGCGCAGAGCAATGTATACCCCATAGGCTATGATGACAGTTAAAGTCCCCCAGGATAATAATGGGATGTGGGATAAGTGAAATAAGGGAATGAAACTCATGTATCAGCGTAACTGTGGGGTTGGAAATGTAGACAGAAACAAGGGAGAAGTCAAAAATTTTAACGGCTACAATGTTTATAGGGAAGGAATGGGGTGGGAGTTGAATAAGGGAGTAAGGGGATGAGCGTTTCACCAACAAGGCCACACCTCCATGATGATCCGACCTGTCATCCCTGAGGCAGGCAAAACCAGACAGCCGAAATCGGCTGCCCGGGGAAAACCAAGTCTCAGAGATAGCAATAGCCAGAGGGTCATGTCGACGAACCAAATGTGAAAGCTCATGGGTTTTAGGACGAAGGCTCCTACTGTTCCATTGGAGCAGAGCTGGCATGGTTAATCAAATTATAAAGTGGGATCAGTTTTGATGCAACGTTGGGCGGTAGGGAACAATCACTAAATCTGGAGAGGATATTCACTAAAATGGTAGCAAGTTGTTCAATGAGATTATCATTTTCGGGTTCACTGTATGGATTTACTAATGCACAACCAGGAGTAGGAGATGGAGGATTGTAGTTACCAACTAATTCCACATAGGCAGACTTGTCATACCCACGGGAAAGTGGTGACCTAGGTTTTGGTGAAGTTACTACAGTTTTTTTATATGACTTAGATGATGAAGTAGGGTGTGAGAGACTTGAGGGAGGGGCTTTCAAAGTATCAGCAAAGGATTTACGGACAGTAGGAAAGCGAGATGCTGCTTCCTGAAAGGAAATGCTATCTTGAGACATAGCCAATTTAATGGACTTCTGTCTGGAGAATTCGGGACAGGACTTGTCAGTAGCCAGGTGGGGGCCTGAACACTGAAGGCAAGAGGATTTATCAATAGGTACCAAGCATGAATCACCTGAGTGGGGTTGTGCACAGCGAAAACACCTTGGGGAGGAACGGCACTGGGCTTTAACATGTCCAAACCGGCAGCAATTCAGGCATTGTATAGAGGGGAGGATGTATGTCTCAACGGGAAGAGAAGTATTAAATACAAGGACTCTTTGGGGTAGGACTTGGCCAGAAAAGGTAAGTACAACAGAACCAGTTGGCACCCACGTTGGGCCAGAAGGATTAACAATTTTTCTATTAAGTCGGCGGGCTTTTAGGATTAAGCCATATGACTGGGATGGGGAGATTGCTTCTACCAATTCTTCCATTGACCATGTAGTAGGGACATCGCGTACTAAGCCCATTCTAGTAATATTGTAGGAGGGGATTGTGGGCACATATTTGTGAGAAGTAAGGTGTTGGCTATTCAAAAAATCATTGGCAGCAGCAGCGCTTGTAAATTCCACCGACACGCGGTTTCGGCCAATGCTCTTAACACCATCACTTTTAATATTTTTAAAATTGCTAGTGAAAAGGAACCTCCCGAAATTTAATTTATTTAGAGTCGTGCCAGAAGCCGGGTGCGATTCGTCTCTAGACACATGGACAAGGAAGGGGCCGTTATCTGCATCAGTGTATTCTTTTTTGGCAGACAAGCTGGGGTGTACGTAAACTGATTGTATGGAAGAGGATGGATCAATTGGAGTTTTTTTTGTAACAGATGATTCGGGAACGTCCAAGGGTCGTTTTCTAGACTGGGAAACAGAGGATGGAACATCTACTAATGCTACATTGCATGCGGTAGTAGGATCTGGGGGCTTAGGCGGAATATTATCTGCCTCCATTGTACTCCACAATTAATTAAAACTACAAATAATCTATAATATACAGCTTACCAAACCAGAACAACACAAAACATACACAAAAACACGAAATAACTCAATGAAAAAAATATGAACACCACGAAATTAAGCAAAACACGTGTTTACAACACAACGCTCACTTGACAGTCAAAACTTTTATAACATTTGTTTCCAATGTTTGTTTTGACACATTGACAACTGTTCGTTCAAACGAAAAAGTTGATTGATTCTCTGTGGTTGAGCTGATTGAAGGCTGAAAGGGTTCATGAGTCATCCTTTTGTTATTGAGTTTTTGAAATTTGCTAATTTGTTTATTTTTATAGATGTTGTAGACATAGTACGCCCTTTTATTCGTAAAATCTTCAACTTTCGCGAAATCCGAATGGGACAGAGTCAATGCAAGATCGTTTTTTGAATTTTGAATAATTTCGTCTGTTCGAAATATGTCATACCGATGTTGTTGTATTAACTTGATCAGTAGTTTTTTGCTTGCTTGGTGAAGAATTTCGGCACTCCCCCGGATGTCTTTCTTCGGAGATATTCTCACACATATATAACTTAAATATATAACTTATATAACTTAATACAAATAGTGGCCGCCTCTGTTGTTGAGAACTTGCTGACACCGATTATTCATAGAATCGATGAGACTGTTTATGTTATCCTGCGGCAATTGCTCCCAATGAAATTTTAGTAAGTCTATCAGTTGTCGGGGTGTTGTCACTCCGTCCAAAGTCCTCTAAAACACGTATCTGGAGCATGTCCCATGCGTGCTCGATGGGGTTGAGGTCTGGCGATTGTGCATCGCGCTCTCCCTGGCGTTTTCCCTTGCCAAGTACTCCTATTATTGCAAAGCTGTATGCGAACGCGCATTACCATGCATCAACGTAAAATCGAAGCCAAGAGCTTGTGCAAATACACCACATAAGGCCTTAGAACATCCTCAACGTAATTTGCAGTGTTCATGTTTCCATTTACAAAAACGAGCTCAGTTCGTCTGTTCTTCATAATACCCGCCCATACCATTACTGTTGAACCGTTGTATGGATTAACTTCTTGAACGCACCTCAGCCTCTCCGTATTTCCAGGACGACGGTACTCTTACCCTTCTAGTATCAGGCCTAAACCCAAATCGAGACTCATCGCAAAATAAAATTGTATCCCATTGCTCCTGGGTCCATGTTATGTGTAATCTACACCATTCATTTCGACGAGCACGATTCCCGTGACATATAGGTGAGCACCTAATTGGTCGTCGTGCATGTAGGCCGTATTCATGCAGTCGATTTCGCACGGTTTGGGTGCTAACAACAACACCACTTGTGTTTTATAGCCTTAAACCTATATCTCGGGCGGTTAACATCGACTGACGTCTTGCGGTCAGTTGAACGTATCGGTCTTGCCAAATGGTTGCACTCCCTCCGCGGCCTGGGTGCTGCTCTTGCCAACTTGCGACCTCGCGAACTTGCTCAGCCATTACCACTTCAATGTAACAATCCTTACAATTTTTAACTACTTTTATCGTATCTATTCAATTTCAGGCGGTGTCCACATACAAGGTACACAAGCTGCGCCTGCAGTTCATTCCGAAGAAACTTCAACGAATGCATTTCGGGCAGATCTGTGCGCTAAGGTGCCATGATGACGACCCGTTTTGCTTCGCTAGTGCGGCTTGGGATCAAACTTTGAGGGTAGATTCTGACCGTTATTGACCTAACTGTCTAACGTGACCGCCAATGATGCACACTTGAAGTAGGAGTTGATAGAATAGAGCGTTACTGTGTGGCATTTAATTGCATTATTTAAAATGAAAAAGTCTGATGATGACATATGGAAAGGAGGGTGATCTTACTAAATGAATGTTGCTTACAATATGTAATTAGACAGGTAAATTCTGTATGAGTTTACCTGTGCAATTCGATACTCTATTTGTTTTTTATCTTGATCTTGATATACTTAAATGCAGCAGTTTATTACAGTACTCAATATTGAGAATGAAATTGCCAATATTAATGTTAGGTAAACATATAGGTTTCGCACATCTTGGGAACGTTATGTCTTCATTGAAAGAGATAAAGTATTTTATTACAACGTGTCCGTTATTTTAGTTTTGTAGGTAAGCGGTAGATTATTAAATTTGTCGCATTCAATAAACAGTTAGATTAAATAGACAAATGCTAATACAAACAAGCAGTGATTGTAACAAAACAACACAACCGGCCGAAAATGCGTTTAAATATTGGCTTTCACCCGTGATTTTAAATTCCCGCTTTCCTATAAAATGTTGGGATAAGAAAAGTCTCTTAAACTATTCCAGGTTAAGTTTTCTGTATGCCAACATTTATTGTTCAGTAAGTTTTGTATGCAAGATTCCATCCATGTGTACCTACACCCTCACAAACTTCCATACTTATAATATTAGTAAGATCGCAGGATGTACCAACGTAATCAAAACTAAACATATAACATTAACAAAGACTTCAAACAAAAATCTCATAAATTAAATTCCTAAACTACCATATTATTAAAGCGTACTGAAATATTTTTGTTTCAGTATTTAAATTGTTAAAGCACTGTTTTAAAGAGAAAGTTTGTCAAACGTTTCGTTTGTACTCAAATTTAAATTTATTAACGTGTGGCCGTGACAGTCCTCCGCCCTTTTGAGAGGAACTGTTTTTTAGGTTTAAATGTATGCTTTAAATTGGATATATCGTGATATATAAGTATTTTTATTTTAAATGAAAACGTTAGTGGTGTTACTTATACAAAAACCTCCATTATCAAAGCGAATATCTTATTTCCATGTCAACAGAGTAAGAATAGTGATAAAAAACGCACAAAAAGTCAGATATTTTCGACGTTCGTTGATTTATACTAGAGGTCATAAATTACAATACAACTGTGCTTACATAATTTTTCATTTCTATATCAATTGTTGATATAAACACTAAAAATACTTATGCAAATTCAATATAATTCCTAGCTTGTGTCAAGCATCCATTATTTATAGTATATTTAATAGGCAGAATAAATTTTTTAGTTCTTTAACATTAAATGCCCAAAGTTGATACAAGTTTTCTTTGCAAAAAGAATTAATGTGCTGTCATTTCGTACCGTGTTCTTGCAATGAGAGGAACGCTTTTTAGTTGTAGCATTTAGGAATGCTACGTATTTTATACTAATTAAACAGTATAATTTAAAATTTGTGTTATAAATTTAGACAGAGTTTAAAGATAACATGGTGTATAACTTTTTTTGTGGTAAGACCGTTCCATTTTAAACTTTAATATTATGCAAATAAAAAATAATAATTAAAAAAATTGTTTGAAAATATATGTGGCAGATACAATTTTTGAAGTTAGCAATGAATACATTACTGATGTACTACTTTTTCGTTTGTTGCAATGTATATCAAACAATCTTTTCCGTCTGGGATAAAATTTTTGTGAAATAGATTTTTTGCGCTTCAATCAATTCTGTTTTATACATATATTTATATTTTATATTCATAGATCTGGGATACAAGGTGTGCTGTGGGCAGTATGATGACATTCGAGGGTTTGAACGCAGTCAGCGACTCCATAGACATAAATGTAAGTGTGGCTGTAAATGTTACGATCCCTTTTTATTGTTGTTTGGTTTTATTACTTACGCCGTCGTAAATTTGGTGCAAAATGCTATGCAAGAACATATTTGGGTTACAGTTTCGAGTGTCAAATGCTACTCGGGTTCACTTGGATACCAAGCTTTGTGATGTGCTCGTGGTTTAGAACTGGTTACGGAGACAAATGGTGTTTACAAAATACTAGAGTGACACTAGAGAGTTTTGCACATATAAGTCGTGCTTGTTTATTATTTTGAATTATGTAAAATCAAAAATAACACACACAAATCAGAACGTACCATACCCGTTTTGGCATTATTAACCACAAAAGATCCTTGGCTATTAAAATAAATGGGCAATTCGTTATAAAATTAACCCTTAGTCCATCATTATATGGAATATATCAAATCTAATCAATCTGATATAATATTAATAATATAAATTATAATGTTATTATACATAACATATTAATTACACATTTTCTAATTCTTAGCGGGAAAATGTCATAGTAGGAAGTTGGCAGCCCACAGAAGCCTTGAGTCTGTGGGACTTGAAAATGAGGAAGAGGATCAACATCGTTAGAATCCAGAACAGAAGACCAGACGTCGATGGCGAATACCTGTACGCCTGTAAATATTGGAGGTCTAATCTTGTAAGTACTTTAATAGGTGAGATAAAAGATACATGATGTGAGGCTTGGCTATAGCTCATTAAAAATAACTACATACTTTGTAAGTACAGTCGACCAAGATCTACCAGTTTTGACAAAACTTTCTGTAGTAAACTTTCAAAAGTATAACCAAAACAGCTGTAAGGTTGAGTCTTTGTAACAATAAAAGTGATGCACAATTAAGACGTATAGTTTGTTAATAGTCTGTAGTGATAGGATAGCAAGTGTTGACGTTGCCTACCCACGTTTTTAAGTAACTGTAAGAATACTATTACAAAGGAAAATCAACCTGTTTTATGTCGTGGCAAATTAACTTCACCTCTAGTTGGATTGATGGCCCACAGGTTTGGCCGACTTATAAAGACTTACGACCGTAATAAGATTCTCACAACGAATTTTCATTTAAACAGAGTGCTGAGATTCACAATGTTTGTGATGTTATTTTCTGAATTCTAACAAGATGTTACGTAATACGGTAAAAAATAATTCTTCCAACGCAGATACCTTACCTTTCTTGTGATGTCTCGTGATGTTTAACTAAACCCATTAGTTATAGGACCCATGAAATCTAAAAATGGACATACCAATATTAAATTCAATTCTAAGCAAACGATATTTTCACTCACAACACATTATAATTAATCGATACAGAAATTCTAACTTTAAAGTCTTCTCTGTTCAAATAAACATTATTATCCTAATGCAAACATTCAATAGATTAAAAAAACAAAACCACACATTTGAATTGAAAACACAATCGTGTCTGTATAAATATTAATTTTCCAACCGTTTCGCGTTGCTAACTTTTCAGAGCTTGTAAAATATTACGAGGACCATAAAACATAAGATTTTTAAACGAAAACATACATAAATGTACTTAGATTTTAATTGTCAATCAATAGAGTACAAGGTAACCGGTTAAGTTCACCTACTTTCGCAGGTTGTAGGTTCCATCATTGACTGACTGATTTGAATAAAAAATACCATAAGCAAACCTCACCGTTTTTAAGATATTGGACAATTTACTTTTTTTTAAGTTGCCGATTTTTATTTTGTCTCTAATTTATTTATTTTTACGGTTTTGTGTAGAAAGCGCTTTATACTCGTAATTATCATCATCAAAATCTGAACCAACTGGGTTGAAATAGACGGTATATTTTTGATTAAAGAAACAATAATGTCTTACGAACTTTTTGTTTGCGAAATATTAAAATAAAGTCTCTTGCAATATTTCAGATGTGCCTAAAAATACTTGCATTTTTTCAGCTATCTAAAAAGATATAATAGTCTAGGTCTTTGCCTGATCCATAGAAATACTTTATTGAAAATGGTCGTAAGCCGATTTTGAAATCCTTAGTTTTTGATAATATAGTTTTTGTCACAAAAAATACCATGATTATTCAAACATTACTTATACATGGGATGAATTGTATCCTCGTCATTAGTTCGTCTTCATCTTCATTTCTAATGCTTGGATAATGTTTTCAGGAGACAATAACTAAACCTAAAATCTTTTAAATTTTGATTTAATTAGTTCTCCCGATCTATTGAATGTTCACCTCTATTTTAGAAGAATGGAGGCTCAAGCTCTGTAATTTGAATATTGTATTACCATATATAGATAATTACTATCTAAATGATTTTGGAGAGTAGCTATGATTTGATTTATCCTCAGTAAGCTGTATGCGAATACCCTGTAGGTGTATTAGAAGTACGAGTATGGTTGCAATACTTCCAATCTTATTAAAAAGGATTTTCAATCAATTTTATTAATTTTGAAATAATGAACAAGAATCAAAATGCAACTGATCCTGCTGATTGTGATGCTGATTAGGACTTTATTTAAATTTTTTCGCTATAGGTATAAAAAAGAATAACTGATTAATTTTATTTCAAATTAGTTACTACCCAGATTTATAATGTAATTTGATAACGCTTACTTATTTATTTGGTTCACAAAGAGTTTTGTGGAAATTATTCTGATACGGGATTCCTTTATGACCTTTCCTCATGAAATATAAAATTAGAGAGATTCCAGAGATTAGCACGTTTTACATTTATTATTTTGGATTTGTATGTCTATTCTCAGTAGGTAATGAGAGCGAAAGAACAATATTTCCTTGAGGTAACGATATCAATGTTGTTTCATAGGTTTCAAAATAATGAAAACCGAAAATCGCGTAACGTACAACTAAATTCTCTAATTTATTACTGCTCAGAAGAAAAATTTAAGAAGAAAATAAGAAACACTGCCATTTATCACGAGTTCGCCTAAAAGGTTGTTAAATATTTTGGAAACAAAATATCTTCAGTTTTTGTTTTTTACTGCTTTTTTGTTTAAGTTAATTATGCCAGGGGCCCTTCTAAATAATGTTCTACATTTTCTTTCGTTAATCAACGTTTCAAAGAATTGTTTCGAGGTAATTTATAAAGATATGTTTATCTTTCGTTGAATTTTGTTTTTCCAATATTTTGAAAGATTAAGGGCTGATTTTTCAATCGCCAGATATCTATTCTCTGGAAAATAACTTTCACACTTGACAAGACCATCCATAGAAATTATGTCCAATTCTCAAAACTATTCTACTGATATAAGTTATCTAAGCATTGGAAAAACAGCCCTTAATGTTAGTGATTTATAAGCCTCCATTTTGATGACTTAAAGTTGGTTATTTGTTTTTTGTGGATAATTCTTAAGTACAATATTAATTTTTGACACATATTGATTTGCAATTTACTATTAGACTTGAATGTCTTTAGAATGTATTTTATGAAATTAGTATATACTACAAACCAAATTGTAAGATAAACTTATATTTTACTTACCTTTATGACTTAAATTGATCTGTCGATTATAGAAAGAAAGGTTGTCATGTCTGAAACAAATTTTATAGTGTACAACAGAAAGGTCTTTGGTATGAAGGTATAGACGGTACAGCAGTAAATAAGAAACCATGGTTTTCAAAACTGACAAAATTTATAAACAGAACATTTTACACAACGATAAACCGCTTACGACTGGGTCACAGCAGAGTAAACTCACATTTATATCGGATAAAGATGAATGATACAACTGAATGTAATTATTGTCAGAGAGGAGAACAAACTCTAGATCACACCATATTTGAATGCCCATCCTTTGGCATACACCGCCTTGTGCTTATGGATAACCTCTTACGAATATATGGGGTTGCTGATCAAATCCCGCGCTAATAACAGCAACTCATGGGAGATTCTCAAACATATATACCCATATACAACTTCATTCAAGTCACTGTTAAGAAAATATACATTTTCTGGATTGGAAAAAAAAGATAAAAAGGACTTTACAATTATACTGGATTTTTTAAAATACACGGATTAAGACATATTGAATTAGAACATTTGTTCAAGAAACTGATAAGGAATTTACAAATATTACCGGATTATGATATACCTACAGGATTGAAAAGAAAATATGAAGAGTTGGCATTTTGCCTTTAAAAAAAATGGAATCTTGAAGATTATTTACAAACATAAGACTAGGCTTTTTACCTTCGTTATACTACAAGAAAATGTATTAAAGATAACATAAGAACAGGCTGCATGGGATAGATCCCTTTGCCTTCCCCTAAGGGTAAAGAATTAAAAAAAAAAACAAATTTTATAGGTTATTTTGATAATGTTTTTTTACAGTACAACCGCAAAGGGAAGTATGCGATCATTGGCGGCAGTGGTACGCAGTGCCTTGAAGTGGTTAACCTTCACAACCGCTACATCAGCTGCTCTTATCCCTGTGCAGGTTGGTGGGAGCATAATTATTTATTATTGTTTATTTTAAGACAATTTTTCATAGTTTTTCGAGGAGAAGAATTGTAGTAAGGCTACGTATTATCAATACCAAAGATTTAAATCAATAGATGTGCCCCTTCGGTACAAAGAACGTACGAAATTAGGTTTCCACTCAAAGTTGTGCATGCACAAGTGTTGTCTCAGTATCCAACGAGCGCTTGTCGTGAGTGGTACAGTGCAACGACTTAGTGTGCACAGTGTTTTTTCTTAAAATTTATTGTTTAAGATTGAATTATGCCGTCGTGTTCATTTCGGGGGTGTAAAAATATAAGCCGAAACACAAACAAGGGTAAAGGTGTTACTTTTCATGCATAAGTAACTAATTACAAATTATTTTATGATTTATTGGCGTTACTCGTCTGTGTCGCACGGCAGCATGGCCGCGAGACGCGGAGGGGGCGGAGAAGCGTCCGGCTGCCAAAGAATAAGGAATTAGATACAAATAGAAAGGCCAACTCATTAGCCAATTTTACCTATAGGTAACAAAATAGAAAGATTGTTGAACTGAATATTTTTTGTGAACCTTGGGCTTTTTAGTTGTTTTTTGGCAAGGCAGTTTTGCTTTTTATGTTGTTTCATTTTCTTTTTATGTTGTTTAATTTTCTTTAACTTCTTCCTGTTTGTAGTAAAAAATACACTGATATATTAACTAAATCAATTGTTTAAAACTATCACGGTTGTTTCACAGTTTTAAAATTTATAAGATCCCACATAAAAGAAAAATGAACTCACTACTTCAATAGCGAAAACGAACAAAGTACCATGAAATTACGTATATTCTTTGCACAGTAATGTATTCCAAATATTAAATGAACTTTCTAAAAAACAACCACCACTTTTAACCGTATTTTCCAGCGTAAGATCTTTGTCACTTCTGATTTATATTCTTTGACGATTGATGACGTGAACTTGCTGTGTTTGTGTAAATGAGCATGACAACTCCATGACACGTGCGGGCAAATCTATTGATTTAAATCTATGATCAATACGGTATTTGAAGCTGCACCAGTGCAACCGCGCGAAACTTCTTGTGTCTGTTTGTTGTTTGTTCTATGCTTTGTCTCTAAAGGTTTGTAATATAAACCTTATGCAATTTAAAATATAAAACAGTTAACTAAACTACGTTAAATATTGATACTATTATGGAAATGGGTCGCGGGGTTTGAAGGAAACACGGTTAGATGATACTTTATTTTCTAACAACGGTGAATGAATTTTGTAATAACGTTGGTCTTGACTTCGACGGCGTTGTACAGACCTTCTTACAACGATGATTTTCACGCGACGTGCTTCCGACGGCGTTGTGGAGACTACGAATTCACACTTTATGATTTCTCCTACTCATTGCACTAGTATTTCTTCTTTACAAGTCGACGCTGCTGGTAGTCCTCATTTGCAGAGACGTTGACCTCTCGAAGTTCCACTCCATAGACCTCCCATCGTGTCTGATCCTGTGGTGTCTCCTTCCAATCCCGTTACCAACTTTCGTAACAATACATTAATTTACATATAACCTGTTTTAGGAAGCATCCTTGCAGTAGCTAGTCACCAGGAGCGCATAGCTTTCGGGGGAACAGCTCCAGTTTTCGAAATAGTCGAATTTCACGACCCGAAGCACGAAAAGTATGATGCTCCAGTAGAACTTCAAACAACGGAGGACAACACTGATCAAGATTACATGCAGAATATCGCTGACAACGACGATGAAGATCTGAGAATGACCTCGTTTATAATGTCAGAGGACGCTGTTGGAAAGAATAAAAAAATACATTCATAAAAGACAAAGACTGAATATATAGTTTGAGAGTTTTTTGTTGATATTGATTACTATAAAATATTAATCTAGCTACAGCCTTATGGCCAAACAAACATTAATGAAATTCGCTAATATCAACCAATAGGCACTAAAGAAGTGTGATACCACACAAAGTTCTATTCCTACCACGATTTAATCCTTCAAACTCTGATGTGACAGACGGTGCTATTAGGCTGCATAAAGCTCGGTGCTTGTGTTTAAGAAAAATCCACAAATAGATTTAGGTACTTCAATTTATTCAAAAACAATCAAATAAATGAATCTTTTTGGTTGATCTGTTCCTTATATACCTCCAAATTTCCTCGCAAAGCTTTGGTTTATAGTCAACCCTCTTCACTTTTACAGTCGTACATATTTCACAGAAACTTTTTTGAAGAAGAAAAATGTTCTTCTTTTGGCGCATTTTATATTCTTTATCTATGGTATCATGTGTCATTAATTAGTAGTGAACTTTGATAAACAGTTTTTTGTTTTATTAAAGTAGACGTAAGGACCTTATAGATCTTTGGGGGGGTCACTTGATTTATGAACCGAGGCGTTACAACACGACACGACTACGAACCAACTTTATTTTAACTTGCTCGCTCGACTCGTCATTGAATCATTTCTTCTCTTTTTCAGTTTCATTAAAGTTTCAACATACTACTGTTTCAATATACTTTAATTTCTGAGATTATCTATATATCCAGGTCCACTACCCAAGTACGTCAAGTAAGAACGTCTCCTATCTCCCGCTATTTTAATAGAATCAAAGGCTTTGTTAATGCTAATGGGGATGTAAAATACATAGATATTTTACTAAATATAGGTCTTAATAATTCTATTTATAAATATATCTATAAATATAAATATATATAGGAAGGAGGAACTAAAAAATGCTCTTACGCATACACCGCGCGCGCGATCGAGGTTATGTGGGACTCGCTCCGAACTTACCAGAGTCTCTTCCTAGTAAAAACCCCTTGAATGACTATGGCAATCTTTTGCCTCCATCTTAAGCGACCGCCAATTGGAGAAAAAGGCCGCGCAAAGAAAAAGGCCGCGCAAAGAAAAAGGCCGCGCTACGGTCTAAAATATATCGACGCAGCAACCATAACAACCGTCATGTTAGTGTGTCATAAATTAACTGTGGAAAGGGCAACATATGCCATCGCTTATATGTTCCAATACTATGTAAATGTGTACTATGTTACTTAAATATTACGTTTGGTTTGTTATTTATTGAAATGTAAAGTAAATGTATTTATGAGATTCGATTCACTTAGTTTCAATTGAAGTTATGTACAGACTGAAATAGTATAGTAAGCTAGGTTAAATTAGCATTTTCCAACGTAACAGAAATTGTCTTAGGAGTACTGTAAAAAATTAAAATGGCTATCCTTTATCCTTTGGTACGTTATGATAAAGGCAAAAGTATTTTTCTGTTACGTTTACATATTGAAACCACTGAATCTATTATGCCAAATTTCAATATAGTAGATTGGCGTTGCCAAATTTTTGTTCTGAAAATAAAAAAGGGATAACCCATTATTTCGTTATAAAAAAATAGTGTGAAATCATTAAAAGTTAATTATGAAAATCAAAACTCTACTTTACTTTCACTTTAGTGGTAGTAGAGTTTCATACGGTAAGCTCTCATATGGGTGGTACTTCCTATTTTAACCACCATTTTCTTCTTCTTATCGTGTGAGGGAGTTACAACTTCTGGTGTCAGAGTTAATCAAGCCGCCTCTGAAAACTCCATAGGCCTCTGACTTGGCTTCGCGTGGCTGTGTTCCGGATAAAGGAAAGGAACAGCCAGTAAAACAGCTGGAACAAAGGTAATTCAAACTAAACTAAAGCGCGCAGTCAGTAACGCGTCATTGATCGGTAATCAATAAATAACAATATCATTAAATATCAGTATATTGGCATGGGTACACTATATAAATACGAAAAACTTAATTCCGATAGTCATAATCACGAATTTCAAAATTCCAAATTTTATAACACCGAATGGTTCATAATTCCGAAAATTAAAATTCCGTGTTTCATAATTCCGAATTTTTCTTCTTCGAACCTTCGAAATTCCGAACGTTTATAATTACGAAAATCAATATGCCGAATTTGAAAATACCGAACCATAAAAAATCCGAATTATCAATAATCCGCAATATCATAAATACGAATCCCGAATACCAAAATTCCGAATAATATTAGTTGCAATAACAAACGCCTTGTAAAACTGCATGAGCTCATAAATTTATAAGTTCGAGCATTCAAGTAGTCAGCTGGAAATGAGAAAGTTTATTTAGTTTTTTTGTACCGAGTTATTTCTTGAGTATTTAGTTTATTTATTTATTTAAAGTACTGCCACATGATACATATTAAGAGTACACAGTTCACTTATATCTGTAATAATGTTCTGATATGCATCACAATAACGGCGTACTAGCATTCGCACTAGCTTTGTAACGAAAATTTTGGAGTACAAAAGTCAACAAAATACCCAGTCCAAACAATATTACTTAATTTTAGGGCAAAAAATATAAAAGCAATTGAAAATAAATTGTAACAACAATAACAAAAGCTTATATCTTACTTAGTATTGGCAAAATATCTATACATTTTATTACTAAACTCAGAAACACTATCATGAAAGATGTCTAAACTGGAAATTTTTGAGACAAAAAGTTATAGTCAGAATAAATTCGTGCCAAAGGAGATTGTAGGCCGAGATTAGTCTTGGTGGTCGGAACTAAGAATAGTTTATGTATGCGACTTCTGAGATATTTATAAGGCACTGATAGCGACATGCTCGATATGAGGTTACTACAATTCAGTCTGCCATTTATCAATTTATGCAAGAAAACCATGCTCAACATCATTCGCCTACTATAAAGACTTATCATTTTAAAATAAGATAGTCTTTGGTGGCTTTCTATGATTTCTCATAGAAAGCCACCAAAGACTATCTTATTTTAATCTAAAAATCTTATCCATGAGTGCTGAAAGCAAGATGCCTCGTAAATGATCGTTGAATACCCTCCGACCTCTGCGAGTGTACCGAATAATAAGGGTTCCTGGCACTCGAGGCAAAATCGAGATGGCTGCGTACTAAAGTATTGTACAATATGAGTTTTGTTGTAACATTGTGAAAGCCATTAGTGTTTCGTTTTAACAAAAAAACCGGTTTTAAAAAACCGAACATTCTTGCAGCTTTGGAAGCCATTGAATCAATGTGTGATTTAAATGAAAGAGCCTTGTCAATGATAACTCCTAGATCGCGTATCTCATCAACCTCAACTAGAGTTGCGCCACCTATCTTGTACTCAGTAACAACTGCTTTTTTAAATCTACTTTATTTAATATAGTAGCACTTATTGACATTAAGGGTCATGCAGTTTGAACGACACCAGTTATAGATGTTGTCGAGACCTGTTTGCAGTAATTTGCTGTCATTGATCGATTTAATAGGCCTATATATTTTTGAGTCATTGTTGCACTCCAGAGGTGCGTAGTATCATGCGGATGTAAAGCCATTGATAACTACTTCCTGGGGTCTTCCTTATAGGTAAGATTAAAACCATAGCAGAAGTGGATTTTTGTAGCCGTAAGCGCTAAGCTTTTGAAGCAGTAGTGAGTGATTTACCTTATCGAAGGCGCTACTGAAATCAGTATAGACTGCGTCTATTTGTAGCCTTTTGTCGACTCATTTGGATATATCTGATACAAAAGCAAACAAATTTGTTTGAACTGAGCGACTTGGCGTAAATCCATGCTGATTCTCAGATACATACTTATGGATGACGCTGGAAACTACTGTACATATTAAGGACTCAAACAGCTTGGCAAAACATGAAAGAATTGATATTGGCCGATAGTTTTTCACAGAAGCCGCATCTCCTTTCTTAAATATGGGAAGCATGTGGCCTTTTTTCCATACCTCTGAGAAAATGCCATCTTTCAGGGAACGGTTAAAATTAATGTTAGAGGTAAGTCAAGAGCATGCTTGCATCGTTTTACAAAAATCGAATGAAAAGAATCGGGCTCAGCCCCTTTAGACTTTAGACTGCATCAAGTCTTTTTATTTTGGTCAAAACTTCTCTCTCTGTGTATATTAATTTAGATGCTACATGATTACCATAGTTTCCAACATTAGCCACCAAGTCCATCTGGACATCAGCGCTAGTAGAATAAACCGAAGAAAAATGTCGCGCAAATAAATTAGATATATCTGGACCATTTTCTACAACCGTGTTATCCAAGCTCACTTTCCCAGGTATTGAGTTTTACGCTTGCTTTTGAGAATACTCGTGGGTTATGAACTATATTAGTTTCTAATTAACGTTTAAAAATTTGGTAACATTTATCATATAGTTTGTGACAGTTACTTCGAAGTAATTTAAATTCCAATAAATCCCTAGGATTTTTAAATTTACAAGACCTGACTCGGCTTTTCTCTTTCTCGGATAGCAATTTGATTAAATCCCCAGAAAACCATACAGGATGACTGAACCTATTAGCGGAATGCTTTGGCACAAATTCATTCCTTAAGGAAGTTAGTATTTCATAAAATTCTGACACCATTTCATTAACGTCACAACAAGTAGAAAACCGCATTTGCCAATCCACATATTTTAACTTACAATTGATTTTACTGTAATCAACTTTATAAAAATTGTACATCATGTTACTTTTAGGCATTAAACTATGTACATTAGTATAGGGAATAGTCACCAATAGATTTGGGTGATGTTAAGAACACTTGGTTAACAATTTAAGTGGTTTAGCAATATATAAATTCTGTAAGCTACACAATGTCAAGTCCAAGAATCGATCATGGTCATTTGCAATATTATTAAATTGATATAACTGATTAGTTAACATGAAATCGACAAACATGTAACCCAGTGTCGAGTTTTTTTTTGCTGGTGTCATGAACCTATGACCTTCGGTTACGGTCCACTCTATACATCCGAGATTGAAATCTCCAAGAATCAACACATCATCGGCTTGACACATAGCATTTTCTAAAGTATTCAAAAAGTGTGAGAGTTTATTTGCTTTTACGGGAGGAGGTAAGTACACAACACAAACTAAAAGGTTCTTTGAACTGTTGTTCACTACTACTTATAAATTTACCCAAATAAATTCTATATCAGATTCCCAATGTGATAGTTGAACAGATAGTTTATCTCTCGAAATTGCTAGTAAAACCGCCCCCCCCCCATCCTGTTTTGACAATTTATAACAGAGCCGATCCCTGCGATACACAATGTATTTATCACAGTCAAATAGTTCATTACTAGAAATGTTTGAGTTTAGCCAAGTTTCAGTAAAAGCTATTATTTTATAGTCAGAATTAGATATATTTTTATAAACGTCATTAGTTTTTGTTCTAAGGCCTTGAACATTTTGATAATAAACCTCAACCATTTCTAGTTCACAATCACAAATAACATTGATCCTGCAACCCTAATATAAATTTAATTACTAATAAGTTTAAGGCTTTCTGTCGATTTTATTAGTAAAGCCTGGCTGTTTTCGTCTTTACGAACATAAATTCGACCGTTACGAATCCAAACAAATTTAAAAGTACACTCCTTGGCCTTTTTACGAGTAACAGCATGCAATACTTTGCTACCAGGTGTTAAGTGTTCCGCGACAAAAACTGGTACCTTAGATCCTCCAATACCAAGATGACTAGAAGACAACTTATCTTGAGTGTTGGCTTTGTTAAATTTAGTTACAGACGCCAACACAGCATCTCGCACTCTTGGGCTACATAATTTTGCTATAACCGCCCTCGGTCTGCTGTTGTCGTTGGCAAGTTTGGCAACTCTTGTTACTTTCATTATATCTTGCCTGGCTATAGGATTGCCCACAACCTTGCCGAGTTGTATAATAGTAGCTACTAAGTTCTCAGATCTATGCTCAGGGATGCCGTTTATTTCTATATTGCTCTCCCTTAAATGCAGTTCAACTATGTTTAAACGTTGAGTAAGATCGGATGTAGCAGATTTTAGTTTCTCGTTTTCAGCTTTTAATTCAGTAACCAGGCTATCTCTCTCAGACAAAGATTTCTTCAAACTGCCTGTTAAAAAATGCCATTAATTCTTGAAAACTACATATTTGCTCTCGAACATTTTTTAGTTCACTCGTTACCTGTTCTTCTATAGTGGATTTTACAATAAATGACACCACCTGCGCGATGATGCTTTGAAACTCTCTTCAGGTACACAGCAATGATCGGCGAGATATTTGACGTCTGTTTAGACCGAATAGTTATATTGTAATGTTCAGGGCTAAGCTCTGGTATACCGGGCCCCACTCGTGCGGGGGTATTTGTATTGTCCGCTTTTGGTTGTTTGCAGCGACATTCAGGACATTTCCAAGAGTTTTTATGCTGCGCACTCATTGTAGTGAAGCGTTGAGGACCAACACCAGCGCACTCGAGGTCAAATTTAGATTTGCATACATAGCAGAGTAGGTATTCATTCTTCTTTGTAATAGCATTACAACAATCCGCACAATTAGATGTAGGTGCCATAGTAATAAGTTGCAGCGCTTATATTTAATAAAAGTAGGTAAATCGAAAGCAAATCGTACACAACGAAACACCACCAAATCTTACTGTCTGCGGTCGTGTTCAAAAGGGCGTAAGCGCCGTGCAAATCGCGGCGCTTACGCGTTTTCTTCAAACACGCGAAATAGCACACGTAGAAAATGTTGTAAACCATGTAAAATGTTAATTTTTGATACATATGATTTTAGCACTTGTTTATAAACACTTTATGCGATTAATACACAAATTATCTTCACTTTAAACTAATTATTATATCAAAACTTAAACTTTGGACCAGTTTATGAATTTATAAAACAGAGTGACACTAAATACGGACTGTACGTTCGTCGGAGCGACACCCGGGTAGTTTATGTACTGAAATGCAAATCCCTTTTTGGCGCTTCGCCGGCCGCTGCCACGCCACGCTCGCTGTGCTCGCTCGGCTCGCGCTGCATTATCTACATACAGACGAACTGCTCCTCCTCGCTTCGCTCGTCGTCGCGCCTAATTTGTATAACTTCAAAATGTGCCTTATTAATTTTAATTTGTGTCACAGGAGACTTAGATTATAATTTTTAATATATACCCGTTTTACATACAAAATCATTGAATTTTCGGAAAATTAAAATTCGGAATACCATATTTCGGACTAGTAACACAGCGGGTTTTTAATTCTTCGTACTAATGAAAGTCGGAAATTTTAAATTTCGTATTTCGAATTTCGAATTTCGGTAAAATAAGATTCGTGTTTTTGAATAGTCGGAATTAAGACTCATCAAATCAAATCAAATCATTTATTTGCCAAAATACAATGTAAGTAACAGTTTTTGTGGTTGTACATTTAGTTCCAATTGTATCTACCCCGTTTGAAGTGGGTGTGCAAATTTTCGGGACATATGAGAAACAAATTATGATATTAAAATTCAAATTTTACAATACAAGTCGGGATCGGGATTGTGAAATTCGGAATTTTGAAAATTGGAATATTCAAATTCGGAATTACATAATTTTGCCTATTGGCATGGATGGCTTACCCTTATGCGCGGTTTACACGTATTAAGTAGTTAAGTTGGTAACTAAATTTTAACTTAATTTTAAGTTACTACATGTCACTTGTGTGTCCAAACGGATTAGGTAATTAAGCTCATAAGTTCAATCATAAGGACAGCGATGAATGACAAGGAATTCGTCAATTCTGTACCTAAATATGTGGTAAACATGATTTTGGACAAATTTTTTGGATTTTTTCTGAGAAGAATTTGATTCGGAAATTAAAATATCTACAAGAATATGTTATATTCTACATTTTTTACTTTGTTTATTCCACAAACATTCCTATTTTAAATATTCTTCAACAAATTTTAAAGTTGAAACTAAACTCCACTCCAACATTTAAAAAAAAGAGTAAATGCGAAATAAATACGAGCTCTTACCGCCCGCCACCCACTTTGTCAATTTATGCACTTAACTAAAAAATCACGAACATACGTATTGAGTGAGAAGCCCCGCACACCTACTTAAAAATAGAACGAATCCCAATCTACTTAATCACTTGCGTACTAAATTTTAACTTACCACTTGTCACTCAACTGACTGTTTACACGTAATTTTTAACTTAAGATTTAGTTAAAATTTAGTTACCAACTTAATACTTAAAGCGTGTAAACCAGACATTAGGTGCGACATGTGCTCGCTTGCCAGCTAGGACAAAACTACAAAAAAATTTGGTGATATATTTTTAAATAGCACAGTCAGTTTAACTTTTCACGTTCCAACTATCAACATTATCTACCTATTTATAAAGTACAAATTGAATTTACCAACAATTTTAAATGTTGGTACAGTCTGTTTCAATTTAGATAAAGTTCGTTTTGGAACCGAAGCAGCATCGCCCCCAGCAAAGTCGGTATCATTTCGACTGGTAATCCAAATTTCAAAGCTTGTTTTAACTAAATTGGACCGCAGTCGTAACAATAACAATAGAGGTCCCTTAAAAAAAGAGATTCAATAAAGCGGTGTGAAGGTTTGGGTATTGTTTCTTTGGTAATTGTAAAATATATGTCCATCATAGCGTTGAAAATAATTACCGATTATTCTATATAGTATTTATCTACTTACTATCTTAATACACTTTTTGACTTCCACACGCTTGTACGCGTACTTATAAACAAGTAAAATACTCGTCTAAGTAATTACTTGAGCAAAAAAAAACGACTTACGCAATGTTTGCAAAAAAATAAGAAATTGTTTGAAGAAATGTCAAAAGATAGAATGATGTATTTGACTTAATTTTTTTTATTACACACTTAAAAAGTTTATCAATATTAAAGACTGATTGCACAAGTTACAGTATGTTTGTACATATAATCAATTGTTTTCTAGATAATGCGATAAGTGTGAGGAGCTGCAGCGAATCGCCGAAAAACGCTCCATACAAAACGGTACCGAATTGTGACGTCACAACCTGTAAATCAACCTGTATGGGCGTTCGGATAAAATAAATAATTGTAACGTAGTCAATGCGTTTACTTGCATACTGTCATTATAAACATTGTTATGTTTGATGTCAGTAACCTAATAATATTTAAAAAATCACATATTTTATTTTAAATTGTTTGCTTCACTTTTAAGTTTTATAATCTATACATTTTCGATATTAAATTCAAAACTTTATTTTTAAATATCTTATGTTTTCTAAATAAATGATAAAAACCTTCATTTTTGAAAGATGTCAAATAGCCAAATGTCAGGCAACAAATTTACATCATTTTCTGTCTTTAAGATTTAAGAAACGTCACTTTTTTGCGTTAGCGCAGTTACATGTATTTCTCGACTATGAAATTAATTTTTTAATTTAAGAATTCAGCCCGAAGAAGAAAGAAATTAAGAAATTAATTAAAGAAGTAATTGCTAATCGAAACCCTGTACTATCGAAAATCATAGAAAAAATAACTTTTTGTTTACTAATCAGAGCTAATGGGTATACCTAGTTAAATGTACGACCACATCTCCTCATACAAACCGAACATTTATGAAATGTTCAAATAAATTAAACTTGTTTTGGTATTATTACCAATATTATTGTTGCAAAGATAAAATATCTTTGAGCTACAAAAAATTATTTTGTCTTTTCTTTGGTAGGTTTTATGAAAAAATTATTACGTATCTAGTAATAGCAATGAGCTAAATACAGCACAAATCACAAATATAATAGTTAAAAATATTTTACGTGTTATTGATTGTTTCATGATTTATTCTACGCGCAACAAAAATATTTGTTATATCGATACAAAGTGTTTGTTATAACGAACCAAGCCTCGCTAAACAACATATTATAAAACTTACCTAAAACTAAAAAAAGTTCGCTATCATATTTAAATACAGATGTTGAATATTTTTTATTCAACATATATAAGGAAATTTCTCCATGTTATCATTAAAATAACGTTAAAAAATTTAATACTTAATTTACAGCCCAAAACTAACATACAAAGCGTGAACTTTCAACTTTTTCACTGTACGTACTTACTGTATTGTAAATGTGGTGGCCTCGCCCCCCTACCCTCTAACTAAGGGGTGGGGGCTTCGTACGATGAATATTTACAGTGCAACCTAAATATAGCGTGTTTCTGCTCAGCTGGTCGGCGGCGGGGCGAAGGGCGAAGGGAGAAAACATCTCCACCCCACGCGTTGCACGCTAGCGTGGAAGGCCATTCGGCTCTCAGAAGCCGAAGCGAGCGGTCGTGCTTTAAAGAATTATATTCTCGTATGATTTGATGTTTAATATGGTATTTTAGTTGTAAGTTCACATTGTTTGTTTTGTAATAAATATAAAAATAGTTTTGTAAGTAAGCGTTATAATAAAATGACATAAATTTAAAAGAGTAGATTTGATGTAGTTTTACACGTTAGGGTCGACAAATTTGGCGGTAATAAAGTTAAATCTGGGCTTAATGGTAAATTTAATAAGGGATGGGCTAACTCAATTCACTGCCTGTTTGAATCGTTTGATTAAATTCGTGAGTAAGGCAGTGTTGACCGTAATTACGAAGTGGTTTCTATGAATAAAATTTTTCTTAATACTTGATGTTTAATGTAATATATATTGAAGACCTATTTAACCAACCATTCGAGGTATAAATTATGTTAATATAATTTACAACTTAAGCTTATAGAACATTTTGCATATTACATGAACGGTTAGTATTTAAATAAAGATGCTAACCTACTTAAATTTTAATACATTTGTTACATACACTTATAAGCTGCGTACGTAAGCTTTTGGAAATAATATAGTTTCAAAATAACGTATGTTTCAAAATAACAGCACCTTTACAACAATTCACACTAACTATTGATAACTATAATTTAACAAACTAAAAGTTATAAAATTAAAAGCTTTGACAAGATTCGGGCGTAGCGCTGTGGCGGTAGGCGGGGCTTGGGCTCGTAGTAGGGAGTCGTAGCTGCATCGATCCGTAGGCCGTGACCTTGACCAGGCTGTTCCGGAATACTGGTCGGACTATAAGCTATGGGACCGTTATAGCTTTGCTTTATTAGCTAAGTATAGCTTAGCTTTACCTTGTTTTGCAAGTTTTATAGGTGCGTCTAGACTTATTGTGGCTTTTGTTTGTAGTTATGCATTTGATCGTAAAGGATTTGATTGCAATTTTATTTAATTATAATTCAAAAAATATTTTTTTGGAATTTGATAGCAAATATGAAATTTTATAACACTTGGAAGGATTCATTTAAAATAATTCGAAAAAGATATTTCTGATACCAAAATTCAGAAGGTTTTCCTGGGAAAAGATCTTTAGTTGATGAATTATTTATTGCCCTAAATATAAATTTTAAATGGCTACTAAGCTCTTGGTTAGTTGAATATACATTGTTTTTAGAATTTAGCATTATGAGGCTTGAATAAGAATTTGTTCATGGCGGACTATAAAGGTTTAGGCACAGGTTTTGTGAATAAGATTATCCAGGTACTGATTTTAAATGTAATCTTCCAAATTTTAACTTAAACTAATAACGATTACGTAGCGTGTGTTACCTAAGCGATGAAATTAGTTTTTATTTATAATTAAAGAGATTTTTCTAGTTTTTAAATGCAATATTGAACACTTTTCGTGCCATTCTGTAAATAAATAATTCTAGTGTAGATTTAAAGGTAATCTCTAAAAATATTTTATTGATTTCGTAAATTCGTGATACCTTGTTTTTATTAATTTACCTAGTTTGAAATATAATTTTCTCATTTGGTATTTATTCTAGAATCATATATAATTTTGAACGGACTTACAAATTAAAGAGCAAAACCTTCAGCTTTTTAGTAGATAATTAGTAGTTTTTGTGACATTTTATAATTCTATGCTTATAACAAATTTTTATAGATCATTGTTTACTGCATTGGCAAAAAAGTATACATTTATCTTTTGAAAAAAATACATATACTATTTATTTGTTTGAGTTTTACTATATTCAATCGAAAATAAGCAGTACATAAACGTTTGCCATAATCATTAAGAAAATGAATGAACAAGGTACTTTAACTTCAACTTAAAACCCTTATCTAACGTTAAACAATATTTTACCCTAAAAACACAGTGACCACAAAATCACGCCCACACGTTAAAACTAAATAATATGCTAATTAATTCAATCTATTCCGGAACGTTGAAGTTCCCGCATAACAATGCATATAAATAAAGCGGCGTTCACACTGCCCTAAATAAACTATAATGATTATTGTAATGGGATACGTTATGTTACTGCGTCCAGTGAGAGCAGTGAGCCAGAATTACCTCAAGTGTTTTAGTCCCGATGATTTAAGAAAAATTTGCATAGCCTTTGGCGATTTTATATGACAACAGTGTACAGTTTAGTTTTGGTCCTACGTTTTAATGTTTTTTGCGTTTTTCATGCTAGTTTGATTTTGCTTTAAATAAGTATAGTGAGTTATACTAAACTAATAAGGATTCTGTACAGCATTAGGTAGGTAATAAAAAAATGCGCAGAAATATGACATGCTATAAAACTTACAGTAGGTATTTTTTAAATGAACACTTTTCTTTTAGTGCCATGTTTTGATTATGAAGTTTTGTAATATTTGTCCTTAAAGATTGAAATAATTTTGTAAATTAACATTTTATATACAAATTGTACCAAAATATGCCTAAGAGGCGCTAATTGGCTCAGCCTGGCGGCATAATCGTATTTGTGTAGATGAATGATCGATCGCCTTTTCAATGCCATTCGGGTCTTGGCGAGATGAGCCCAATGTGCCGAACTGCATAAAGCCCTAATTAACTGTTCGACTTGCACTAGCCGAATATGTGTAGTAATTGCTTCGGGCCGGGCTTCTCCTTCAACAAACATAGCTGAACCGAATTTGTGGGACTGACTAAGTGCTCAACGTCACTAAGCCTCGTAAAGCTGTAAATTACGTACGTAAGTTATTGTAAATTATAAGTAATTTTAGGATTTATATTTAGTAACGTGTAAACGGGTCTTAATCCTGAAACATGGCATATGCGGCCGTGATTTAAATGGAGATTCTACTCCGTCGTGTACGTTTTTGAATTCGCTTCCCGCGCACTGTAATCTAATTGAAGTTAGTTTTATTCTACTGAACATGGGTATTTTCAAGGTAGCTAGGTAAGTGCTACTCATTGCAGATTTGGTTCGTTCAACCTTCGTAGCTAAATTCGAGTTGATAATACTTTGCAGAGTAACTTTAGCCTAGTTGAAAATATAATTTATAAACGCATACTTACATATAAGTTTTGTAAATTTTTTGCTGAATTTTACAAAAATATGATATTTATTTTTAAGTAAGATTCTAAACTAGACATTTCTATTATAAATATTCTAACGGCTTCTTATTCGCGTTTAACTGTCGAAAATGTCTAAGTCGAAACGAAACGAGACATTTCTATTATAAATATTCTAACGGCTTCTTATTCGCGTTTAACTGTCGAAAATGTCTAAGTCGAAAAAAACGAGCCATCTGTATATTTCTAAGTAAACTGACACACAAATCTTTCATATAACTAATAGAGACTACTATTGAGCTTAATATTAAATCGTGAAATTAATAAATAATTTAACTACTCTGTTTTTTTTATGTCGTAATCAATTAATGAATGAAAGTAATCAGCATTACATACTAGTTTATATATACATTATTTATAGCTATATCTTTTGATATTCCTGCTCATTTACGCACATGATACCTTTTTAAATTCGAGTAATAAATTCGAACATCCATCTACATAAAGAGAATCTACAATTCAAATTATTTTCAAATGAACCTTGAATTTTACGCAACGGTGAAATTTGTTTGTCATCATCGTTAAGGTATTAGCTACATATTGCGTAAAACCATTTTTAATGTTAACTGCGGAAATTACCTCAGCCTGAGTCCGAAGGGTTCGAGGTTCCAGTTCGTGTAATCTATTTTAAATTATTATTAACAAAGTGCAGCATTATGTTGAAAATGTAGGTTTTGATTTTATGGGACAGGTGATATTGATGTGTGTGATTATAAGTTGTTGCGTTTGATGCTTAATGCCATGTATAGATGAAAATTACCTTTAGTTTAATGGTAGTAGAGCTTCTTTTGTTTAGTCACCTGGGGTGGTAGTGCAACGTTTGCTTGTGCCGTATTTATTAAAAGAGGTTATTGCACAAACAAACTTGCCGACATTTATGACTGGCAACTTATAAGTCTGTCATTATTTAATTTTATTTGTAAATTGTAAAATATATAGAATATGGAAGATTGTTCTATGGAATTCCTTGACGGAATTCCTTACGGAATCCTATTGCGGGCTTCGTCCCCAAAATAGTCTAATAATTATCATTGTATTTTCCTATAAAATAGATTCATCTTAAATAAAAGTAACTTAAAGTAAAAGTGTGTTATTTTAACCGACCCCAGATGGTGGAGGCGCCGGGTATGGACCTAATCTAACCTAGGGAGGTTAGATTAGATCCAGAGTACTACAGTCTTTCTTATTTTGACCACCATAATAGCCATGTTAACGTGGTTGTTTCCGGTGAAAGAGAAAGAACAGCAAGTGTAGTCACTGGAACAAAGGGAATTTGAACTGAAGCCTAAGGTCGGCTACGCATCATTAGTCGAGATAATCACAATTACTATTCATAAATAAAATACCTACGACTAATGATGTCCATGGGCGCAATTGCCGCGTACCATCAGGTGGGTCGTGTACTCGTTTGCCGGCTTTGAATGTAGTAAACAAATTGCTTGTTTATGAATGCAGTTGTTAGTCTCTTTTCGTGAGTAAAGTTACTAATAAAAACCCTGTACTCTCGAGTATCATAAAAATGAACGATTACTTTACCAATCAAAGCTACTAGGTACAGTGAAAAGTACCTAGTAGACGACACCGCAGATAAAACATTTCTTTCTAAACTTACGCCTAATATACTGACTCAATGTATCAGTAGATATCTTACAAAAATAAAACTAAAACGCAGACTTCACACTTAATTCGAACCATTCACAATACTCTCCTAAATTTGATCAAGTAAGCATATTGTTAAAGCTACAATACGAGAAAAATTCCATTACGCTTTTCCACACAAAAAAGTAAACAATGTGAATGGCTTTCCAAAAAAAAGAATCACAAAAAGGGCAAGTACAAATACGTCGACAAATTCAAGCCAGGCCACTAAAACCTGGTAGTACCCGTTTGGACTTATGCCAAATGTGTTATTTAGTGAAACAGGCTGTATGTGTTATACTCTGTGTACATTACTCAGAAGAAAAAAAGAAAGAATCGTAAATTATGAACGGAACTGTATAAAGGTTGGGGAGAGCACTTTTTGTTTAGTTATAACAAGGTCGCTTTTAATATTGGATATGGTTTCGGAATGAAATAAGACTTTTTATGGTTTGCTTAAGAGTTGAGTGTTAATACTTTATCGCAATATTTGTTAATAATATATACCTCCATATATCCTATTTAGCGTATTCGTGAAACTGTGCGAGTAAGTAAACAGCCATAGTGTTAATTTTATAGCATAACTGCCTCAATACATAACTCTTGATACTACAGACCGTTTAACACTTCTTGTCAACTTTTAAATATGTAACTGTGTGGCAATGATGCGGCTCGTTCTTTGCTCGTGCTCGTGCTTTGGTGTGCATCTACAATTAGTACCTGTATGTACAAGTTTAACCCACACATTGGGCCGCGCGCACTTCTGTCATCTATAATATCCGTATGGATTGAGGAGCTAATCCAGGTTTTTAAGTAAATCTATTGAATTCTTTTCCCGCCAAAAAGTTGTCAAAATTCTAGAAAAAGTGGAAGTCTTAGGTGCAAGGTTTGGGAAATGCGGTGAAAGACGGAGAGCTTCCAAACCCAGCTTCAGTAATTTGCTGTGCAGTATGGGGTCGCCCGTTATCATACAGGAGCAGCGGAATGAGCAATTGACTAAAACTGGCTGCAAATGTTATTCTCCATTATTGTGTTCAGTTCATCGTACACATCTGCTGTAATGCTGATCTCGTTTGGTAAGAAGCTGTGATGAATAACACCGGCACCAGACCGCCAACAGTGACCATCACTTTTGTAAGGGTCATTTTTAATTTTGTACATTGGTCGACGGTCGGTACGAGGTATTTTCAACCTTTTTCACCTTGTAGACTAGTATTGTCTTGATGTTAAAAGTGAAAAGATGCTGCTAATTGAGCCGTATATCAAGCGTAATATATTTATAATAATTAATTTCATCGGCTTCCACAAGTTATGCCAATTGCCTATTGCCTCATTGTCGACCATAGTTTTCGGACGAACACGGGGTTTATTTTTTCGATCAAAATTTTCAGAAAGGAAGCAAGTAAACTAATAACGTTTTGTGCGTTGGTTTGTAATGTTCGCTTCGTATTCGTCGTTTATATGGCGTGCCGTTTGTGCCGCGGTGCCGTCACGGTACTTATCACCTTTTTTTTTGTTTCGGGGGGAAAATGCATTACGCATACCACCCAGGCGCAGGGGGCACTCGAGTTGTTATGTGGGACTCCCGTATAGGCTAATGAGACTCACGGTATACCCACTAAAAACTCCTCGTCACAAGGCGGCGAGGAGGATGATGGGGGCACCGTAATACACTCCTCTTCTTCTGCGGTCCCACCTCCACGTGCGTCCGCAACGGACTTGTTCAGCCCGCTGGGAGCGCCTTCTTCGGGCCAGCCGGTGGCCCAAACAGGCCGGCCCTGGTTGCCTCTTAGCTTCACCGTGGGTGACCAGTCCACGGTTACTAAGCCCCCCCGCCACGACAAGGCGGGCAACCATTGGGGGGGATACGGTACTTATAACCTAACCTAACCTTACCTAACAAATAAAAGTAGCTCTACATATAAATACTATGAGATTGTTCGTGTGTACACATTTGTCAAATTTAATCTCTTTGAGATTGTATATGCAAATTCAATAGCGGTGAATGATTAGGCTCATAATTTTAGAAATTTGATAGTTTATTACAAAATTTTTGATATCCTGCGATTAGCGCAATCAGAGCTAACGAATTGAACATGGTGCTGTAGCACCCGGCTAATCGACATTATGAAAATTAAAGACTGTAAATGTAGCATAAAAAGTTCAACCAAGTCTTATATGGCCGTCCACCTACGACATATAATATATACTGGTAGTTGCACGTGGTCTCACCCGCTCAAAAGACAGTATCTGGATAATGCAGCTTTCTCATGGTAAAATAGTTATAAAAAAATATTAAGTCCTCTCTAACGTTGTTGATTACAGATCAACTAATAAAAAGTCAATGAATACCTACCTACAAACATAAATACCTACTAACGTATGTTTCTCACTCAACATAATCGTTTAATGTTTTACCAAAACAACACTGATACTAATCTGACCTATTTATTTTCACCCTTATTACTATGTTGTGTTGAAACATCCAGTACTGCACAGACGATCGATTTGCCTACAAAGTTACATTTGGACTACTGCCAAGTGTTATTGCAATCGATTCGGGTGTACCACCGACCTACTGTCTGATCACTCTGTATATGGAATGGTTTGAAAGTGAAATATTTTAAAAGGTAGCTTTTGGGAAATCAAGTTATAAATTCATTTAGAAGTTAATAATTCAAATATAGTTTCAGATTGTTGTAACACATTTGTAATTTACGACATCTTTCAATTTAAGATTTTTCAAAAGTAGTTTTAGTGTTTTTATTGCACTTGTTTGCTTGAATCTATGCAGCTATCCAGATCAACTTTCAAAATTATTTTAATTATACCATTAGGCACTTACAAGTCCAGAAACATCACAACACATCATTTCATTTCATTTCTCCGGAAATAGTTCCTCGCACAAATCAAATTGTAGACCTGTTATAACCAGCGTGGTTATATATTTTCCAAGATCTGTGGTCACCTACTAAGATGATCACTAATTTGATCTATTCATCAAAAAAGTAGTGAGGCGCAACTTCGTGTATAACTCACTATAATAGGCCAAGACAAAGCAAAGTACGAAAATAATCCGGGGACATTTCATTAAAAACGTACACATCCTTACTCGTACATATCTACACGCTTCACCAGCTACCAACGCAATAACTTCAAAGATGAAAATATCAGCCGAGAAAACAGACGACAAAATTGTAATAAAATAAAAAAAGTGCCAAAAATATCAGCTTCCCTGGGAATCTACTTATTACCACTTTATTGAATCTTTCGACTCCACCTCGCTAGCAGAATCCCAAATCTTTTTCCTTTTTCGTAATAAGTTTATTTGTGGTTCTTCTATAAATCCTATTGGAACGTGTCGGAACCTATCTTTGATGTGGGTTTCTATTCACAGGGATCTAAATTGTAATTACATTTAATATCAGTTTCGATTAGGGATTCCATAATTTATGACTTTTGATAAGTTTTAAGTAATATTTCGTATAAAACCTAATTTATCAAAATATCTATAAAGGTCTAAATGGTTAAAAACACTTTTTACTTGTACCAATATACAATAACTTCAGTTTCAAACTTCCAATCCAAAAATATTTATAGGTAGTTCGAGCATTAATGTAATAAAACCAAAATCCTACATAAATTAAATAAAACAGAAAATGACAAAATTATAAAGGAACAAAGTTTTAATCGAATTATTTTGTTATGTAAGTTAATTTATAAGTGTGTATAAAAAGCTGTTTTAATTTATTGGATTCGGATATATCTTTTACCAAGTAAAAGAATATTATTTATATAGGTAATCATGGATTCTAAATATTTTTTAGTCGGTTTAAAGATGACTTGCAAAACTGAAATACATGTCTTTAATTGACAACACCAACATGGATATGAGAAAACACTTTATATAATAAATAGGAATGTCCACTTAAATGTATTTAATCACGCTCTGCAGTTTATTTAAGGAAAACAAATCATTTTAACGAATTAAAGCTTTTTCTTCGTATTTTATTAACCTATTTCATTAATTCAAAATTATAGAGCAAGCAACAGTTATCACATTATGCTTAAACACGCATTAAGCAAGTGATTTTTAATTCAAAATATAGTTTTGTTTTCTACAAAGTCTTACAATATAAAACACTAAACTTGTGCAGTCGCATTATTAAGGTATTAGCTAAACTAAATATTTTCATGGAAAATAGTTTTCATAATATTTCATTCTCAACTTTGATGTTTAATTTTATAAGAAACTGCAAAAACCCGCAGTTTCAGTTATTATCTACACATGGATAACCCAAATGCATAACCGTAAAAAGCAATAACACATTCTTCTTAAATAATCGCTTGCGTAGGTATTTTAATACCTACGAACAGTTTTAAACCTGCCCCCAGTTTGTTTTATGGTAATTCGAAATAGAAGCGTTGTAATTTTGTTTCGAACATTTCAGGCCAACAGTTGAAAGCATTGTCACTAATTATTTTACTTATTAGTAATTTAGTTTTCTCCAAAACGCTACGATGTCTCAGACAGACATATACATACATAAATTATAACCATTTATAAAACTGCAATGTTTGTGTCCAAAAATTAAAAAAAATCTGTATTATATCCCTCCAAAATCTAAATAGGTTTTGTTTTCGCGAACCTAATCATACACCCTGGCAGCAACATTTTTAAACAACTCTATCGAAATACAATTTCTGATTAAAGTTCTATATTACTTTCATACAGAGGCAGTATTTTATAAACTCGCCCAGAAACAACAATTAAAGACAATTCCTTGTAAAGTGCCATTATTTACGATAACTTACGACTTAGGACGGTAATGGGGCAACTCGCGTGGGGCAATTTTCAACCCGGAAAAAACAATTTTATTGATTCTGGGGCGATAGTAAATTATCGTGAGTGAACGTTATATAAGTTTAGATATTTATTTTTAACCTTATTTTAGTAAATTTTGGTTTACTAAAATAAGGTTTGGTTACTTTGTGCGCTACTCTGCTTGAGATTTTTGCTTGGAATTACTCGAGTTAGTTTTTTAAGGTTTTTTAAGCCTCAAATTTGATTTTAAATCGAACTTTAAAAACATTGTTGATAAATGTATGACAAAAAACACATACGTGCATACCTACGCAATAACATAAGAATATTAATGATCATTGTGCTAGCCCATTCTTATAAGTCAGATATGGGGCATAAGTAGAGAAAGCAATCACGACGGAAGATCGCAAAATTCGAGATCCCGCGGGCATAAAAATATTAATCCCGCGAGATCGCGAAATTTTTGGAATCTCGACTTGTTTAAAATTTTTTTTTAATTCGGATGGCTGAAAATGATCAAAATTGCTTTAATAGTGAGGTTAATTCAAATAAAATATTATTTGAAAGAAAACAAAAACTTTTATTCTTTAATATTACTAACTATAATTAACAGTTAAAACTTAATAATTAACCGTTTTTTTGAAAATTAAAATTATCAAAACAAAAAGTATAACTCTACGAGATTAGAAAGTAGTTACGGGTGATTTCGAAAGTAACTTCTTAAACAAAAAGTGTATTGATAATGCTATCTGCTAAACGGCATCTAATGTCCATTGCATTGTACTCAGCTGCTGAGAATGCCCTCTACGACTCAACACTAGTTGGCAACAGCGTGACTATGCAATTATATGCAAATTGCAAAAATCTTCCGCCCCTTGTACCTCCATACTCAAATAAATCCAAGCCAGTGTGTAGCGTCGCTGACTACTGCCGCCCAATTCTGTCGATCTCGAACGGGATCTCGTCATATTATGCTTTGGGATTGATCCCGAAAAATTACACGAGATCTCGCGGGATCCCGATCTCGATTGGATCTCGGTCTAGGGATTGCATTCCCTAGTCACAAGGGAAGTAAACACCTTTATCTGTTTACGACACTTGCAAGTGGCAAGCCAAACAACGTCCAAGTAAGTTGATGAGTAGAGCTTTTTAGTAATTCAATAAAATTATCAGACAGATACCCCTGCCCTGGTTATAGAAAAGCGTAATAGTTCCCTGGATAAACTGCAAAGGAGCAGATCAATTCTTTATTAATAATTTTAAATAACATGTACATTTTATTTGTAAACTTCAAAGCCCGTTGTTTGGCCTAAGACTTGCAGGTACATACTGTACAACTGTTTCGAGTCAAATTCTCAATAAATTCATTACACTGTTGGTGTTTGGGACGAATGGGACAAACTTGCAGTGGTCGGTTAGTCCAAACACCCGAGCTTTAGCGAAATTATTTCCATCCAAACACAAAGATTTATCTGTTTACGACCCTTAGCTAAATGTTATTAACAAAGTGGGACAAACCAAGAGAATGGAAGATTAGGAAGTTAACTCGGTTGCGGAATTAGTTTCCATTTGGGACAAATTTTGGGATAAATTAATTGGTGGTCCTTATAATTGGTTTAATGTATTTGATGTTTCACTGGGATATCTACTATACAGGAATGGAAGACCTGTCTGCGTCTGGAAGTCCAATGTAGGAAGGGTGTGGGTTTAACCTGATCAAAAAGAGCATTCGCGCACTTTCCAAACTTTCTTTCTTTTCCTCTAAAATTATTCCTAAACCAAAGACAAACTACAACAATCCAAATCCAAAACTCAAGTATTTACATTAAAACTCAATTGAATTGAAACGTCAGTAGTTAACCTGCATTTCTAATTAGTGGTGGAGCGTTCTTAACCCAGTTAGCGAAGCCCACTAGTTTCCCGTGAAGCTTTCTTCTGTTTAGCTTCAATGAGTGAGCTTTCGCACTCTCCGAAAATAGATAGACTTAGATTTGTTTTCATTAAGTTGGGGACTTAAGTTGGATAACTTTATTATTGCTTAATATAGCTTGATTCTGTAATTGTGTGATGGTGATTTTGTTGTTTGTTGTTGCGGTAATGGATGTGTTTGTGAGTTTTGTGATTATTAACAAATGTGTTTTAAGTAAAGATAGAGAAAATTATAGTCATGTACACTGGGTAGTCAATGGAACTATGGCAAAAATTTACGTCAAAGGTTTTAAAGAGCAAAAAACTAAGGTATGAATGTCCCTCAATAGGCTACAAAATATCTAAGCAGACAATTTTGTCGTAGAGTCAAGGTAAAGAAAATCCGCTCGATGAACAAACAAACATCCTTAAAAAGAGGTTGTACGATAAGGTATGTGGTTTGCAAAAATCGAAGATAGTTCGAGAGTATTTCGGCATTTGCAGATGGATTGCATTCTGGTTGAAATTAAAATTCTAGTTACTTGTCTCGACACAGCTAGTTTTATTGGCCACTTATATTTTAGTTTCACTACTATGTTTAAAATCAGAAATTCTTATTACGTACAGAAATAGTAAGCACTTATAAAAGCTGCAAATTCATTTTTAATTAAGAGGTTATGTAACGGTAGTAACAAAATTTCAATCTGAAAAATGGCTGCTCACAAGAGGAAATAAGTTCGATGTGGTGCAATATGTCGATGGTTTTTGAGATACACTTCGGGGTTTCTTCTACACTTGGACGACTCCAAAAAATGCTGTATTTCATTGTGAGAATAATTAATTAATAATTCCTAAGAATTGTGCCGAAATTTTTTACCTTTAATCTTAACAAAAATTCAAACAGATTATTCGGTCATATCAGAAAACGGAAAAATAGCTCAGCATTTGAATGACATCAAATTTATTCTAATATCAAAACATAATTCATAGCTCCCTTACAAAATATTTCCAATATGGCTCATTTCATATTTCTGCGCGCGACAAATATAATAGATTCCGGATGTCACGAAGATTGGAGTAGGCGTTTCCATGCGTCTTCCTTTCGATTTTTTATGCATTAAATATTATAATGATAATAAATCGAAGAGTATGTACCGATAGAGGTAAACTGTGCAATAAAAGATTTTTATTGATCATTTTGTCAATCAATCGATGTACGAAGAAGCAAATTAATTAATATCAAATTTGATACAATCACTTTAGTTATATGTAAATGTAATCAATAAAGAGCAGCCTACATTTAACATTAAGAGATTTCTATGTGCTTCGCTCCAAACCGCCTTGTTTTCTGATATTTGTTTTTAACAAAAGTTTAGGTAGCTCTAAATGTTTGATGAATTTGTAACATAACTCTCTCTCAGGCCATCAAAGATTTACACCTTTAAATCCTTAATAATGGAAAAGAAGAAAACGTTCAATCACATGGATTTTGGATGTATCACCCAAATATTTGTAGGAATGATAGTAAATAAATTAAAAAACATAAAATATATAAATACAGTTTTGATGTGGTTTCAAAACTTAACATTCCTCAAAAAAAAACTCGAACTTTTCGTTTCCTTTTGTTAATTTGTAAATATTCTTGTTTAATTTATGGTCATAAAAAGTTGTTGTTATGCGGAAGTTAAAAGAGAAAATGAAAAAAGAAGTCTCCTTATAAAACAAATTATGCCATGAACTCGTTTATTCGTCAGCTATAACCTAACCTAACCGACTTTGTGAAAATAATGATATTTTTGCATTAACTCTTCCCCAATTTTTAAGCACTCCACTACTAGTTTGGTCTTTTTATCGCTGTGTGGGATCATAGTGATAAAGAGAAGTCGGGCTCGTCTTCGTGAATGCACTCACACAATTCTACGTCTTATTTCGTCAGCATAGGCCATATTGCATAAGAGTGGCGGAATTATCATGTTGACTGCATTAGATACATTGTCAGATGTTATTTCTACCAATAGAAAAACAAATCTAAATCAAATCTACAAAACAGTGGGTTAATTAAGTGGATATAGCATTTATAAAGTAAGATAATTCTCCATTGATTAAAAGCTCAATAAATAATACAGGAATCGAATCCCGTCTAAACATAACCAAATACCTTGAACATTTCTTATTTATTCATGATGCTTTTTTGATGTTTCTATTTTATGATAATATTTTGTTGTCAAAATAAAAAGCATTTTTGGAACCTCCATTTTGTAAGCTTTAAATTAATCTATTCGAAACGTTTTTTCTTTGGTTGAGTACCTTTAAGAAGTGCCGGGAAAGTACATTGAAACCATAAATATTGCGTTTTCTTTACAAATAAAGAATAAAGGAAGAAGTCATTTCTTTTAATTTTGTTTTTATCTTCTTTCTTTGTTAATGATGTTTTTAATAAATGAACGTTTAATGGTAAATATAAATACCTAGAGGAACATGGTATCCCCAAAAGGTGTTCTTAACATTTCTGGTTAATTACGGACAAATGTTATAATTCAGTTTTAGATGCTATACTTTTAATTATAATAAAGAATAAATTGTTGAGAAGTTGCTAACGTGCATACCATTTTTTTAGTTGGGTTGTAGAATTCGTAACAATTCGTATTTGTTGTATCTCTGAGCGTTAGGAAAAGTGCAAGTTTTCTCAAAGTACTTCTCGAGAGATGGACTACAAACTATGGATCATGCCTAAAAATAAAATAATATCTACTAGAACTTTAACAGGCAGCCTTTTTAAATAAATTGAATTGGTGCCAAGTACAGAAATACAGAAAGAAAAATTTGTTGTTAAAGAAAATGTTTTAAAAATAAACCCATGGTGCATCACAGCCATTATAAGTAAAAACAGCTGGACTGAGAACTTCTTCCTTTTTTAAGATGGTAAGAAATTCGATCTATTCCCAGCCATAACTTAAACATAGTTTTATTATATATTAAACAAAAAGAGTTTTGCAATTTAAAATAAAATGGATAGCCTAATTAGGTCATGCCGACCCCATGCAGGACGCAGCTTAACGCTTAACCTGGTCGATTATAACCGTTTGGACGCCTGATTACGTCCATCTAATGTTACAGCCATGTAGGCAAGAGCCACTGTTTGGTAGCATTTGACCCATTCAGCTACATTTAAGCTGAGCTTTAGCAAGCCCAGGTATGGCGTAATTTGTTGGAAGTTAGCGGCATACATTTCTTGCGGTTGTATTTTGTGAATTTAATTTATTACGTGAGTAAATGAATAGCAGAATTTGAACATTTACTAATAAATAATCTTTGCCCACTCATTGGATAGGTATTGCAAAATTAAATGCACGGTCCTTCAGTTATAGTCCATGACATTATTTAGATGTAGGTACGATCATTTCCTAACCATAGTCACAATGTTACCAAGTGAAAATAGATTTACAAACCAAGCGTCGATACTTACTTTAATGCATTAAAAATCTGAATAAATGATTTAATTTTTTCATCCATTCAATTGTATAATGAATGAACTTGCAAATTATGTTTAATCGAATTTCGTAATGTATAACAAAGTTTTAAGTTGAATTTCTAGTCAAAAACTCAAACTTAGGACCCAAAAATTAAGAAACTAAAAACTCAAAAACATCAGTAAATACTATCACATTAATTTGAGGTTAAAAATCTATAACTCAGAGCATTATCTTCATGACCACTGAGTCACAGTTACCCAAGTAGATAAAAAAAAATCTTTTACTATTTATTTAAGCTGCCGAGCCTCTTTTAAAAAATTAACTTAACAGATATACTTTTAAAATAGTCCTAGGACACAAAATAGCAACAAAACGCGAACAACAAACACCAGGAGCCATACTGTCTACTATTTCGAACTCAACCCGCTACCGCCTATGACTGGTCCCGCCAAAACGCGGGCTGGGCGTAGGCGGGCGCTACATCGATCGGGCGACCTCTGCCATTAAACGAAAGACTCGCGTCAGAGTGAGCTACGCCCCGTCCAACGTTGGGCCATTTTTGTGAGATATAATTAAATATTATGTCATGGAATACAATATATGACGGCTATTTAGGAATGACTTCTTTGGTGGCAAAATGTTGTGTGTCGATTGTAAAAAGGTAAAATTTTAAAGGAAGAAGATGAGTGTTAGTCGTCTGTAAAAGCTAAATCTTTTCAAGGATATCGTATTAAAGTTGCTATCACCTATCTGGTATTCCTGTACATATTGTTAATTTAACACCAAAAGCGAAAATAATCTCGCAAATCTTATTAGACAGCCCAAAACATCAAATTAATCATAACGAAACGAGTGAAATTCCCCAAGTAATCGTCGCAGCGAGAAACCCCGCTGTCGCTCGAGAAGAAATTACATTTTAACTCCTCCAAATTTTCTTCGGATGTAATAAAAATATCCCGAACTCGGGCTTCATGAAAGCCACCCTTTAAGGGGACTTATCTGCTATTACTGGCAGCCCTATCTCTGAGTAGGTCACACACACATACACAAACACACACACACGCTCAACTTACCGTACTTAAACATATTCGTTGATGTTAATATTAGGTTAGGGTAGTACCTAGGCTTCGCAATTCAACAGGTATGTCTAGCTAGACTTGATGTTATTTATTGTTTGTGGAAAATTTGAAAAGGAGACGGCAAATTCAATTGATATGCTTCTCCATTTTTACCTGTGAAATACTTTATTATAATTCAGCTATTAATTTTAATTTACGAGCCTCTGGGCCATGTTTATATAATACACGTACTAATTGCTTTTTCTCTCCTTCAGCCCTTAGAGGCAAAAAACAAAGAAATCTTTATTAAAAACTCACTAGGCCTAGCGGGACCTCTATACTAGTTATTTTATCCTTTTTACGCAGACTAATAACCTACTTTATTAGTTGAAATATTTTATGAATATGATTATTGTGGATTATATTTTAGAGTAATATATACTAAGATGTTGTTTAAGCCTACAGACCCGAAGAACATTTCTTACCTTGTATCGTTTTACATTGGTTTCGCGTAGAAATTTTCTTTACTTTTTTGTTTATAAGGCACAACGTTTACGACGTAAAGTATGCATTCGTTTTTGGCAAAATTTGTCCTATACTTCAATAATGTGCAGGTATTATAACATAAGTTATAAATGTTTAACCACCTCTACATACACTGTAAGAAGGTCGTATTTTGATGCTTCTCAGTCCCGTTGCCTCCACAATAGCTTCAGAAAATCATGATTATAAATTTTCAGTGAATTCTGTATAGGCGTGAACCAATTTTCCCGACTCAGTGCTCCAGAAAATCCGAGGCATCATTGATCCGACGAATAACAATGTAACGGGGAAAGGCTGTATCCATATATCAATGTTAGAAAATTCCGAATTTATACCGCTTCAGCGGTTACCCAGGATTTGCTTAAATCGAGGTTTATTTGTAAATCTTTTATGGCGTTTTGAATTGAATTGGTGCTTTTATACGCGGTTTCATAAGGATTGAGTATAAAATTGAAATATAAAAATATTGTATCATTGTAAATTCAAAGGTTCACTATTGGAAACCCTAGCTTTTTATTTGGCCACCACTTCTTATAATGTGAGAATAGTTCTATATACCTTAATAAGATAGAGTTACTATCAAGATTCGTTAACGCATGTTTGTGATATAGGAACAAAAAACTTTACACGATCGATTTAACTTATTAACGGAAACCTTAAAAAACATAATGTTTTTGAGTACCTTAAGGATTTTTAATATACAATTTATAAAATAAAAAATAACAAAAAGATGGGAGATTGCCATAGATTCTATAAAACCATTAACTAGTTATTTATGAATACTTATTTTTTTATATAAGCAAAGTAATTGACAAAATAATGTTTGCTAACATTTCACGTACAGCTTCGCGCTACATGCGCTGACGTGGCGATGAAATTTTATCAAAATAAAAATAAAAAAAGTCTGCGTTATCGACATACGAGTGCAACCATTCTAACGAGCTGTGCACGAACCTAGTCCCAGCAATGTGTTCCACTTGCAAAAATGCGATTGGGGTGTAATCCTTCGTTTCTAATTGAACAATTGGTTGGTTTGTGCGTTAAGCGTAATCAAGTTTGCGTTACTGTAAGCAGTGATCTTATTTAGAAAATATGCTTTCTTTGCGTATCTTTAGAGAAGATAATTTAAAAAATAAGTCATCGTGATTGATGCTGAATTTTACATACAGTGAAACGAACCCAAGATAAGATTACTTTCAGGTTGATTTCGTTTATTTCCTACCATTACTGCTACTTTGTCAGTAGCATTGTGTTGCAGTATTGTTACGTCTATGTTATGACGTACTGTTTTGCTCAAGATAAACTTTCCCGTTTCAATAATATGATCGGAAACCCTCGTCAAAAAATAAGATAACCGCAATTATAATACATCCAACTTCATTCCTTTCTATAATTAGGTCAAACCCACCATGCGATGAACACGTTAACAATAATCTACGTTGATCAATATCAACTAAGACTAATTAGTAGCGTGGGAAGCAGTCATGGATGTTAAATCGTGACGCACAAATTAATATTCTTAAACAAATTGAAAAGAATAAGGATGTCAATTAAAATCCTACGTAGAATTGCTTATAAATGGTTATTTGATTGTAAATTGGCAGGCGTTATAGGAATAGGTCTACCAGAAAGCTACGTTTAGTTTTTGTTTTTCTAGGTTATTTTCATTACCGTATTATTGTTATAGATACAATTCCTTGCCTCTACACCTCTACCGACTACCTGTTTAATAGGTGAATCCCATATATCGCAGAAATCAACGTCTAACAGGCACAGTCTTAAATAGAATTTAACGCCCACGTGCGCAGCCATTAGCTAGCCCTAGGCTGAATAATAATATTATATAACAACATATTAATCTCACTATCAGTTCAATAATATTAACAATCAATAATAATAATAATAAATCCCCAGACAAACACACCAACTGTATGGCCCCAAAGTAAGCAGAGTTTGTGTTATGGATGACCATAGAGCGAACTGGTGGGTTGGAACCCAGAATAAACATACATATATAAATATCAACAACCATGGCCCGAGAACAAACATGTATGTTCATCACACAAATGAGTGCCGCGGCCAAGACTCGCATCTGGGACCTCCGGCGTATGAGGCAGGAGGAACCACGAGGATACTCGTGAAGTACAGGAGGGACATCTTAGGTAACTAACTAACCGAGTAGCTCACGCTAGTAGTGCAGATCAGCGCCTACTTTTTTAATTTATATAAATAAATCGCTACAATTTCATGGAAACAAAACTGTAGTAAAGAAATAAACCTATAGTTAAGTCATAATAAACGTATTAATTTGAAAATATGTTAAATTTGCGACAAGATCGCTGTAGTGTGTCATTCTGTTTATATTAGAATTTTGTGTGCTTCTCAACTAGGATGCAAAATTGATTTGTGCCATTCTCAATTACTACCACAAGGAGGCCAAAAAAATAGCTACCTTCAAACAAAAAAGCCTTTCAAATATCTAATAAACAAAAGATTATTTTAAAGGCCAACCCGCTTTCTAACAAAGGCTTTTCTATCTCACAACTATTTAGTTTCAAATATAAAACAGTTATATCATATGAATACCACTAGTTTATCTTATTAGTTTACTTTCTACGTTGTTATAACCCAGTTTCCGTATACATGTGTACAATCGAGTTCAAAATGCAGCTACAAATCAATACAGGTTTCTGCTAAAGTGCAAAGGGTACGCTCGGGTCTATTTTTAGCATCCCAGGATCTACTGTAGTACGGGTTTTCATTTTGCATTTGTTCTTTTCGAATTTCTCATCCACCTGCGAATGTAGATTAGATTTTAAAATTGTATTGTTGATGTATTTGAAAGTTAAATTAGATTATGATGTACAATGTACTTAGAAATCATATCATTAAACAGATCGCTATGTACTTAATTTAATAACAAATTCATTTGCTGATGTCATGTTTGGAAGTTAAGTATACGTAGGTATTTCAAATATGTTATATACAAGTCTTGTACAATAAACAACCCCGTCTAAAGACCTATAATAAATTCGTTATATAAATTCGTTTCACCATTTTTATTGGACTGCGGGAAGAAGTTCTACGGTGTGCACAGAAAAAAGCTATACTTGGAATAGGAACTTTAATTAAAGTAAAATAGTGGAAAATTAGTCATTTCCTTAGCACAGAATTCAAGATTGTTGTTACCGGTTGCCTGATTTTACTTGTCAAATGGTTTTGACACCACGCAAACTGAAACCACAATAAACGACATAATACGACTACAAACGATATCATACGGATATGATATATTTTATCTTGCTCACAAGCCCATGTTTTGAATCATTATCACTTTAATGTCAGTAAATCTTACTACATACTCAACGGCTTCTATCCCAAGCGATTTAAGATAATCGCGTAATTTTTTGATGTGGTGATTTTTTAATTATTCAAGGCTTTTGAAACATTCTGGCACAAGGGTCTTATTTATAAGCTTTACGATATAGACTTAGCGGATCGACTAGTCTGAAGAGTCTGATCCTATCTCAAAGATCGCATCTTTTGAATTAAACACGAAGGTACGCTCTCAAATCCCCGCTCCCTCACGGCTAGAGTCCCTCTAGGGCTCAGTCAAATGGTGTCGCCGATTATATACCTATCCCGTCAACTTTCGAACTCTCCCTCCTAGCGATGACACTGCCGTTTATACCAAAGGTTGCCATGTGTCGGGCCTCATTACCAGACTCCAAAAGATTGTCAACGCTCTTGGTGAAAGGTTTCAAAAAACGCGTACTGCTGTGAATCCAGAAAAGAGTTCTGCGATCCGAAGTCGTCAGTCGTAAGGGTCGTCCCAATGGCACCCATGATCGAATGCTAGATACCACTGGAAACACTCCACCATATACTTAGGCGTTACTTTGGATCGTACGCTTACCTTCAAGCCTCACATCCAAAAAGTATCCAAATTTGCCCGTCTCTACCTGGGTCTGCCAAACTGATGTTGGGAAATACAGTAAAATTTTTCTTAAGATCAAGCGAACGCTTTAAAAGGTTTGCGTTAGACCTGTCATGCTTATGCTTCCCCTATTTTCGCCCATACGAAGCCCTCCCTTCTGTACAAAATGCAGGTAGTCCAGAATTTTTTTGCCGCAGGGCCAAAGACGCACCAATGGTTCGTGCGTAACGCGGACCTCCACAGTTTTCAACAACATTTTAAAAAGCTCTCGGACTCTTTTTCAAGTGCTCTAAAGAGTATCCCAATCATTTGATTCGCGAGGCAGTTTCATATACTGCTCCATCCCTGCAGTCGAGGTTTTAAGTCCCTAGACCGAGAAATGCTCTCATGGACCACATTAAACAACTTTCAGCCGATTTGTGCAACCTACTGGCTGCCCAGGCCGGGCCTACCTCAAATTCCCTCCGAGCACCATAACTGCTATTTTAATCCTAGTGGATGACCCGTTGGGGTCCCCACTTGCGCAGCCTCTTCCCTAACTGGCTGTCACTTAATATGAAGGCTTAGTAACCAACTAGGCCAGAGCCATACAGGTGTTGTTTTTAGTGGGTTAGAGTCCCACATGACCATTGTAGGCAGCTGCATATGCATGAGCATTTTCCACCTCCCTCCCCGAACCTCCCAGAGGTTCCGGAGGGTAGCTTAAAAACTTTACATAGGCGCAAAAAAAGTAAATGTATCTGGGTTATGTAATCTTCCGTTTTTTTCTGTAATCAATGTCAATTATTTTTAATTTTTTCGATTGCAGACAATGAAAATGAAATTATACTAACCGTTGACTTTTTCATGTCTTACTCATCCCACAGATTTGGTAGATATGGAGCCGTACAATTACATCATGAATTGTTTTAAAGCATATAGTTATTTAAAATACAATTTATAAGATTTACGTGATTTTGGCAAACAGCGGTAAATATTAAATAAAGGAAGCCAAGGAAACTGACGACTAGCCACGTGTAGATTGCATGACCTTGAGCCCAGCCACCCATTATATGAACCCTGAAGACGAAGCGGGTGTAAAGGTTATGAATTCGCGGAAGGTTACGAGGTAAACCCTTCGAAACTATGACGTCAAGAAGGCAAGCCCATTATGGTTTTTATTAATGAAAGCTATTATTTGCTCGAGATTAACAAAATATAATATGCCTTATATTCTAAAATTTCATTAGAGACCACAAATTAAAATTTGATTCTCCACCTTTCTTTTCTAAGTCAGAGCCTTTAGTAGAAAACTTTCCTTTTAATATTATTATTTTTATAATAAGTAATTAGTTTTTTTATTTTTTTTTTTATTTTATTATTTAGGACAGCCAACACATTACAATACATTTACATATATATATTTTTACAATCTAATGTAACAAACATTGTATGTAACACACTTATAGGCTATCACAACATGCTAGTTAATCAATTAACAGTATAATAGACAATATAGATATTTTATATAATATACAATATAAGTAAAAACTAATTCAGGAGATAATACACATTTTTAGACAAAAGTTATTTTTTCTTTAAGTTTAGGATCAAACAGGTATTTTTTATTTTACATTTATAGGTTTTAAGTACATCATTACATATATCCAATCGCATAGATCTTTCCGATATATTGTAACTTTTGATAATTCTATTAATTGGAGCATTGTTGCCTAGATTAGTCCTAGACAAGGCTGATCGAAACATGACAAAATTGCTTGGTCTGGCATTACGTCTGGGTACACAAAAGTTTATTATTTCCAATAGTTTTAAATAAAATGACGATATAACTATTCATCTATTTCAGTTTGAATCTATATCTTATAATCGTTTCAATCTATCTATACTTACACATAATAAAACTGTTACTGAATGGAAAACGTACATTGAAAGTGTTTAAAAAAACTTTAACAAAAAGCTTTAAAGCGATACCTTTTGGATTTTTTATAATTTCATGGTGATTTATTTTTATTTATTTTATTTATTTTATTTTCTTTGGATAACAAACAGTGTACATAATTATACAGTTTTACTACAGAAGACATAGTTAACTTAACACCATTTACATGCTATCACATATAAGTATAAAGCGCTTGTTTTATGTCACAAACAATAAAGGAGAATCCCAATTCAAAAAGAAAACACATACATTTATAAATATACAAGAAAAAAGCAAGAACATTGAATATGACAATGCACAAATCCACATTATAACTAGCCGGGTGTATGCATCACTTTCGTGGTCAGTTCTTCAAACGAGAGCTCAATATCGAAAACAGAACGATAAAGAAGCTCACAATATTAATTAAGCCAGTAGAACACAAACACAGTAAATGTTATTTCAGGAATCGCCCAAAAACGCTTCGAGAAAACAGAAAATAATGTATAATTATTTGGTGTCAAACCATTTGGAGGATATTACCCGTTTAAATGTTAATGGACTGGAATTGAATAAATCCAAATCCACAGAACCCGCGAGTGCATTTAGGTAATTACTCGCTCTGACAAAAAAAGAGAATTTCCTATAATTGGTATTACTGTACTGTACGTGCAAAAATACTGGAAGTCTAACGGATTTTGCGGGTACACGAAGATTGATGTTAGAAAGAAGATATGGCGAATCTACTTTTGACTGCGCTATTTTAACTAAGAGCGAAACATCTGCTATCTTACGTCTTTCTGCAAGAGGCAAAATATGATGTCTCTTACATCTCGACTCATACAATTTATCATAGGTTTTGCTCTTAAACTGTAAGTACTTTAAGAACTTTCGCTGGATTGTTTCGAGTCTGCTGACGTATATGTCATATTGTGGATTCCAGATCTGAGAACAATACTCGAGAGTGCTACGCACTAAACTACAAAATAGTATTTTAACAATTTTGACACTTTTGAACTGCGAACACGTTCTTATTACGAATCCCATAGATTTATTGGCTTTCCTGGCAACATGGTCTATATGTTTTTCAAATGTTAATTTAGAGTCAAGAATTACGCCGAGATCCATTATATCATTGACTCGTTGAAGATTCTGTTCTTTGATATTGTAGCAAAATAAAATAGACTGTAATTTGCGAGAAAAAGTTATTAAGTGACATTTCGAAACATTTAAATCCAAATTATTCTGGAAACAGTATTTCTGAAAACTTGTTAAATCTTCTTGAAGGCGCATGCAATCGTCCACTGATCTTATTTTTCGATAAATTTTCATGTCGTCAGCATATAGAAGAAATTTTGAAGTACGGAAACAAGAAATGACATCATTAATGAAGATATTAAATAATAACGGGCCGAGTAATGATCCCTGTGGAACTCCAGAGGGGATCGAGCGCCACGAAGATTGATACCCATTTAGTGCAACAGATTGGGATCGATTGTCTATATACGACGCAAACCATCTAAAAAGATTACCATGGATACCGGCGAATAATAGTTTTTCAAGCAAGATTTTATGATCTATACGGTCAAATGCCTTACTAAAATCGGTATAAATACAATCGACCTGTGCACCAGAGTCCATAGAAGATGTAACATCATTGACAAAGGACAGGACATTTGTAGCAGTAGATCTATTTTTTAGAAATCCATGTTGTTCAGCGATAAATGAACATGACAAGGAGCTATAGACTTGATTAAAAATAATTCTCTCAAATATTTTTGCGAAAAGGGATAATTTTGAGATTGGCCTATAATTTTTGACCTCGTCTTTGTTACCGTTTTTGTGAACGGGAGTGATAAATGCACACTTCCATACTCCGGGTACAATTCCTTCATTTAGTGAGCGTTGGAATAATATGAAGAGAGGCTTCGTTAAAACTTTGGCACATTTAGTTATAAAAATGGCAGGTATGTCATCTGGGCCAGCTCCCTTAGTTAAGTCTAATGATTTCAGCAACTTGAAAACCTCATCTTTTTCAACATAAATATTAGATATCGTTTGTTTAAAATTCGACGGTTCAGTTCTGGAATCAACGCACTGGGTTGTTGTGGAGAGAAAAGTTGTTTGAAAGTAATTCGCAAACAGGTTGCATATACTTTCTCCAGAGCTGGCAGTTTCGCCCTCGTATGATATTATTGAAGGGAGGGAATTAAAACCTTTCTTATTCGATTTTATAAATGACCAAAATAATTTTGGATTATCTATAATTGAGCTTTCAACTTTCTGGATATAGGATTGATAATTTTTTTGTTCTAAAACTTTAGCTCTTTTTCGTAGCAAGGAAAAACAAGCATAATCTGAAGCGTTGCCGTAAACATGATATTTTGAAAGGTATTTCCGTTTCTCTTTAAGAAGTTTTTTCATACATGAGTTATACCAGGGTGGAAAATTATCAGGAGTGACAAATTTGACAGGCACAAACCTATCTCTGACGTCATAGAGGCATTGGTAGAAAAAATCAACGGCGTCATCCAGTGAACCGTTAGACAAGTACGTGTCCCAATCAATTTTTTCCAGCTGAGCCATAATTTTGCCATAGTCACCGCGATTATAAATGAATTTTTTTATTTTATTAGCCTTAAGTGTTTTGGCACATGTCAAATTCAAGTCAATGTTTAAAGACCTGTTTATGATTTACTATTATTGCCATTCCAGGAATGACAAAATTAGTTTACAGTATTTTGTAAACAGGTTTTTGACAAAAAGCCTCATTTCTAAAATCTATTTGTTACAGGTAAATCAATATTTACATTATAAAAAGAAACAAAAACTCATTTATGTAATGCTTCAATATTTTTTACCTTATGTGAAAACAACATATGAAAGAAAAACCGACAATAATACAACAAAAAGGTAACTAAAGGTACAGTTAACTAAAGGTAAGGTAAAGGTATAGGTGGAACTAATTATAATAACTTATTATAAAATACGGTGTTTATTTAGAAATGGTGTGATATGAGCGAGCTTTGGTATATAAAAACAAAAAACGTTCGCACGCATCTTGCCCTCTAAATAAGCTAGGCAAAATATAAAGACATTTTATTTTAATTATTTGACGATTAAAACAATCGTGCGTTACACCCTGATCTCAATATCTGAGCGGGCAAAGGCTATTCTAAAATAAGAACAGAAAGTTTTTCATTCTACCATTCACCCATTCCAGCATTCATCCTACCTGCAATCCAAAAAAAGGCGAAATCCTAAAATAGCTAATCCCATTTTTCATTGCAGTATTCTGTATCGGAAGCCATCCAACCATAATTTAGCAATTTATGCTACAGTTCCGAGATACGGGAGTTCCTGCCAAAGTGACAGATGCAATTTATTGCTTTAAAACATTTGGGTGCGGACGTGAGGCGCAAATCGTAAACTTTGTGTCATAACCCATGTTTACTGAAGCTGTAACTTTAGATATATAGGCCGGAATAGTTGACCGTGTTTGCATTTCATTATATTGAAGGTGGATAAAGGAATATATTGTGAGCACTAGTCGCCAGTGTTTAGAGCACTGTATGTGTAGGAAGCATATAGCTTCCGCGTGTATTTACACTATTTATGAAGTAACGTCGGAGATACACCGTATTTCATTAGAGTTTACCACTGTTAGAAAAAAATACGCTTAATATTTCTGGCTTAAACAAGTATCATGATTAGTATATTAACTTGAAATATTTTGAACCCTAAATTTTCATTTAGGTTTATTACACAAAGCCGCACCCAGATAAGAGATGTTAATCACAGCAGACCCGTTCTGCGTCCGGCCCCGCTCGGACGTGTTCGCGGTCGCACCAGCCGTTGAGTCACGATTGTCGTCTCGCGACGACAACTCGTAGCAACACTCATACGCTGAGATTCGTACAATATCTCACTTCGTCCTCGACGTCTTGAGATAAGCCTCTGTAGGACTTACGCTGCGGCCGGTTTCGACCGGCTGTAACTAAGTCAGTCTCGCAGCAACAACAGAGTTGATCTTACTACGGTCGATTAAATTCGATAGTAGTTCGCAAGGCTCGGGCTGATTTCTGGCTACGTACTTGATGCTGGGCGCTTATTACGTAGTCAGAGATTCGCTCTGCGGCCGGTTTCGGTCGGTCCTAACGTAGTCAATCCCGCACTTTCAGTGCAATCCAACCTCGTCAGGTCTACGGCCGGTTTTTCAATAAATTGACAACACACTCCGTAGTAGACTCGCGTTTGATCAGGTGGATACTTAACGGTGACAACTAAGCCTTATAGCATTGCCCCGGTGCGCTTCCAAGGCCCTTAAGGCTAAAGAGAAACCGGCTGACCCGATCCCATTGCACTTGGGCCTTTCCCAGGGTGACGGTACAGTGCTGTCCAGCGCTGTGCTGTCCGGGAACCTAGGCTTTTTTATATATTTATATATTATATATTGTAGTCCCAAGCCCTCCAATGGACCAGCAAAGCTTGGTAAACTTTGCTAGGTCGTTCGCCCAGGCGCTCGTTGCGTCCGGCGTAAGCATATCCGACGATGTCTTAACGGAGGCCTTACAGGCAACTAGGCAACTATCGCGTCTCCGGCCCCTCAGGCCTCCAACGTACAGACCCCTCAGGTCTACAGCTCTCCCGCATCTCCCGTCCCGTCCGAGATGGACTGTGAATCGGTCACATCCTCTCGCGCGTCGCGTCGCAAGCGTACCGCTCCCGGGAGCGACTCCGAACCCGCGTCTGATGCGTCATTAGATGCCGTCACCTTAACCGGCTCTCCTGAGCCCGCGTTTCAGTTAGTCGCCAAACGTTCTAAGAAGCGCTCGAAGGAAGCCTCGGTGTCTTCAACACCCGAGCCCACCCCGGTGTCTTGAACAGCCGCCCCCGCGCCGTTAATGTCACTCGAAGTGACCGCGTCTCCGTCGGTTCCGTCGAAGCCAGCGACGCGCTGCGCTCCCGTCCCACTGAAGCCTCAGCTCTCTCCGCCCGACTTCCTCCGGTTTCTAACTTGTGCAAAGAGCAAAAAATTAATTATTTAAAAGCCGCCAACGCAGGCGAATCAATTAAAATTCAGGTTGCGACCATCGACGACTTCATCAGCCTTTCATCATCAGCCTTTATAGCGGCATTTAAAAGATTTACATCTCGACGCGGACATTGTAGGGATTTGTGGAGTGACTGTGGCACAAATTTGGTTGGAGCATCACGCGAATTAGACCTCGCCTTTAAAAGTATAAAATCACAATTAGTTGTAGAAATAAGTGACCTTTAGCCAATGATCACACTACGTGGCATTTTAACCCTCCCGGTTTCCCACATTTCGGAGGATTGTGGGAATCTGGAGTCAAGTCTATTAAGGGTCACACAAAACGAGTAGTTGGCCTCACCATTTTGACTTATGAAGGGTTCGCTACCCTTCTCACACAAGTCGAAGCTTGTGTTAATTCCCGACCTCTTACTTTATTAAGTTCTTCTTTAGATGATCTACCTTTAACACCTGGTCACTTTCTAGTCGGAGACCCTTTAATTGCAGTTCCAGAACCTTCTTTAATTGATACTAAGCAAAGTACACTTAACCGTTGAATAATGATGCAGAAAATGTTGCAGCATTTGTGGCGACGCTGGCAAATTGAATATTTGACCACTTTGCAACATCGTTATAAATGGAATGTGCCACAGCCAGACATTTCTTTAGGAGCGATTGTTTTGGTAAAAGATGATCGTTTGCCACCTTGTAAATGGCTTTTGGCACGTGTTATTGAGAAGCACCCAGGGCCAGACATAATTACTCGTGTAGTTTCTCTAAAAACTAATAATAGTGTCATCAATTGTCCAGTAACAAAATTGTGTCCGCTGCCCCTGGATGATTCCAATTAGTTAAGTTTTGATTTACTGTTTGTATTTTTTGTGTAAGTTTGTTTGTTATTAAAGGACTTTAATTGTCCTTGGGCCACGGTATGTTAAGAGTTAAAGTTTTTGGTTCATAAGTTTGTAACTAGATGGCGTTAGTGGTAGATTAAATCGCGCAGTCACATTTTTTAATGGAAATCAGTTGACTGATACTTTAGAATTCAATTTATTATAACTTTAAAATTATACTGTGCCTCTACTGTGAAATTAAATACAGAGTTAAAAAGTGTAAGATTATATTAGTGAGTAAACACGGTCTTTTACTAGGCTTCTATCAATCAAACAAGTCGCGAGTCATGCTTACGCCCTCCCGGAGGAGTGCAAGGTCTGCGCGGTATTACGGGGCGTCCCGTTCGAAATCAGTAAGGACGACATACTCGAAGACCTTAAGTCCCAGGCCTCCCCGGCTGACGTAGTGCACAAGATGCATTCCAACCGCGGTAGGCGTTTCCCACTTGCTCTAGTAATCCTAACTAACACTCCCAAGTCGAGGGAGATCTTCAGTGAGGCTCGCACTATCTGCGGGCTTTCGAATATCTCCGTCGAGCGTCCTAATCCCCGCGGTCACCCTGGGCAGTGCCACCGCTGCCAGCTCTATGGCCACAGAGCGGGAAACTGCTCAGCTCCCCCCAGGTTCGTCAAGTGCCTGGATCCACACATAACAAAGGAGTGCACTCGCACTCCCGAATCCACTTCCCCCCCTGCCTGTGTGCTGTGCGGCCAGTCCGGCCACATAGCTAACTACAGGGGTTGCCCGCGCGCTCCGCGCTCCTCAGCTAGGATGGCCGCGCCTAAACTGTCGCCGCCGCTCACTCCCGCTAACTTCCCGCCGCTGCGCAACTGGGGTCCCCCGGAAGCAAAGCCCGAGCAGCCGACGCCTACTCCGGCTCTGTCCTGGAGGCAGCGTCCGGCCCGCTCCACCTGCACCTTCCCGTCCTATCCCAGCTCCCATAGCTCTCGTAGGCCCGCGTCCCGCGCCGTCGTCTTCACCTCAGTTGTCGTTGGCTGAGGACATGAAGACCGTGTTCTACGTCATTCAAAACGTCGACATTAAGGAAATCTCCGTACTCGCACGCAAACTGTGAGCCGCCCGCTCTACTCAAGAGCGTCTATTTGCGTTAGCCGAGCATCACTCGCTACTAAGCTCTTTATAAATTCAATTTTTCGTATAAATTCGTTAATTAAGTAAATATAATGTCTAGACCGGCTAATCCCACATCCTGTCGTATCAAACCCAAGGGCTTATCCCTAGTTTCTTTTAACGTTCGTAGCCTCAGTACTAACCTTCCTGAGCTCAAACTGTTCCTTCAGAACAACGAGCCAGACTTATTGCTTCTTCAAGAGACGTGGCTCACTCCAAACCACTCCAGAGGATCGCTATTCCCAAGTACGCGTTCACTCGTAACAACAGGCCCAACTCCGACGGTTTCGGCAGCACTGCTATAAATTACGAAAGAGGTTTCCATTGCTGTCCTCTCCCTACCCCTCCTCCTCATACTGACTGGACGTGCCTATCGACCAACACCAGCGATATCGCTCTCCTCGACATCACTAACTCACTCGACTTAGACGTCATCTCTCCCATCACTCCCACTCACTATCTCAACAACCCGAACTACTCTCCTGACATCCTCTATTTTGCAATTCTCAAGCGAATCAACCTCGATCTCAGGTCTATCGAACCGCACGATGATCTAGGTTCTGACCACCACCCCGTCTCCCTTGTGCTACTGGAAAAGCTTTAAAAATACGTTAGTCAGCCTTAGAGGCCCCGAACTCTCCACTCGCGATCTCGCCCAATCAATTAGATAGCCCGGATAAAATAGATTCATTAGTCAACTCTCTCACTGATGCTATCAACTCAGCCATCAGCAATAACGCAAAGATTGCTAAGCAAGGCAAACCCACGCTTCCCCTAGCCGTTAGCAATTTTATTAAAGCAAAGAACGTGGCTCTCCGGAGAGCCAAGAAATATCCCACGCCCGCCTATAGAACAGCTGCGAATCAGCTTCAACGTAAAGTTAGGTCTTGCCTCGCGGACATCCGAGACGCTCAGATGAATGATCTCATGGTGAATATCTCCCCGTCCTACCAAGCATATTATAGTATGGCCCGAGCCTAACGCGTAGACGCCGCCTCTCACGTCCCTCCTCTCACTCGTCCCGATGGCTCTATCGCCTTGGAAGTCGAAGAGAAAGCCGAATGCTTCGCTGACAGCGTTGAGTCTCAATGCTCGCCCAGCACGCAACCCGCGAATCCCTCTCACATTCAGGTGGTGGAGGACGAAGTTCTCCGCAGAGACTCTCTCCCCATCGCCACCGACCCCGTCACAGTCTCTAACGATGAAATCTCGCTTCTCATTAAAAGTCAAAAGTCCAAAAAGGCTCCGGGTGTGGATGGTATTTCAAAGGTTTTTTCCCACCTGCCTCAACAGGTGCTTACCTTGTTAGCTGTTATATTCAATGCCTGCTTCGACCTTAGCTACTTTCCAAAAGCTTGGAAAGAAGCGACAGTAATAGGCATTCCCAAGCCAGGTAAACCTCTGAATATACTGGCTAATCTCAGACCCATCAGCCTCTTCAAGGCAATGTCTAAACTTCTCGAGAGAATCATACTCTTTCGAATGCGGAACCATCTGTTTCCAACGGATGGCGATCCTCTCATAATTCCCCATCAGTTCGGCTTTCGCGCTAAGCACTCCTGCCCTCAGCAAGTCCATCGAATTGTCGAGTACATACTCGATGGCTTCTACCGGCAGCGTTTTAAAACGGTTGTAGTTTTCTTTGACGTAGCCAAGGCTTTCGATAAAGTCTGGCACAGCGGGATCGCCTAGTTAGAATAATCGCATCGTTTCTCAAAGACCGTACGTTCCAATTTAAACATGAAGGCACGCTTTTGGCGCCCCGTCTCATAAAGGCTGGAGTCCCTCAAGGATCAGTCCTCTCCATTCTATTGTACACCGTGTACACTAACGATATTCCCGTCCCGCCGAAAGGCGTCGAACTCGCCCTCTTTGCCGATGACACTGCCCTTTACACCAAAGGCCTCAGAGTCCCGGGTCTCACCACCAGACTCCAAAAGGCTGTAAATGCCCTGCATGGGTGCATGGTTTCAAAAATGGCGCATCGATGTGAACCCAGAGAAGAGCTCTGCGGTTTACTTCGACTGCAAACGCCGAAATTAGATTCGAAATTCAAAGTCGCTAGAATGAGAAACGCGCACACTGGCGAACCCACGCAATTAACATTAGATCTCAAAGCCCTTCAGGCCGCAACTTCTAATTCTAACGTAAATTCAAATTAATTCTATTTTTATTTTTCATTTTGAGCACGTTCAGTGCTATGTAAATCCCAGCGGGTGACCCCTTCTGGGCCCCGCTAGCGCGGCCTCTTTCTCCAATTGGTCGTCGCTCAGATGAAGGCTGTGTGGCAAAAAATTGCACGAGTCATTCAGGGGTTTTTTAGTGGGTAGGGCTTTGGTAGGCTCGGAGCGAGTCCCACATAACTCCGATCGCGCGCGCGGAGTATGCGTCAGAGCATTTTTATCCTCCTGCCCTCTCCGTGGAGGGTAACAAAAAAAAATAGAGATGTTAATTTTGGGTTTCATTTACAAACAAAACGGTAACAATATTTTTGATTTTAATAAATAACAATGTGACTCAGTATGCTTAAAAATCAAAAATATCTCTACTACACAAAACTGGGTTCGGAGAGTAAATGGCTAGTAGCTAAAAATTCCTAAAGACTTCGTGTATCGATCCAGTCCTGCTTAGCCAGGTTTGTCCCAACCTAATTCGGATTTTAAAATATTAAGGCCTGAGATAACAGACCTTTTAACGGCTTTGAAACCGTTTCAAAAAATAAACAGCTCACGTAAATAAAATTTTAAGTAATGAACTCTTAACGCTAAGTTATAGGTACTGCAGCAAAAGAAATTAAAGTTTTTATAAGATACACAAAGTGAGGCAATAAAAGCATAAAGAGAGAAATGTTATTGTCATTACATAAAAAAAAAGTCTACTTTGGGTATCTTCCCGCCTCGCACTTCATATTTTATTTGGTTTTTACTTTCGTTTAAGACGGTTATTATTACCTTTTCTTTGGCTTTAAAGAGCTGATGTAATGAAAAATAAGATTATGTACTTACCCACTTGAATCTTTTAGCTTACCAAAAAGAAAGCGACCAAGTTTCTGCGCAAATACGTTGGAAATTTTAAGTAATTACTTAATTTATTTTCAAAATTTAATATTCCACTTGATTTAAATGAAATATTGACGTAAAGTTGATTCAGTACATTGCACAAAATAGTTCAAACAATTTACGCTATACCTACTTTTGCTTGCTTACATTTCCTCTGGAACTGATAAAACTTATTGTTACAAGGAACGCTATATAGTTAGATAGCAGTGTATTAAATTTAATCTAAATCCATAAAGCAATTAGAATCACACAAACACGTTTAACATTATTTTATAATACTAGTGCGATTAATGCTACCGTGTTGAGGGGTAAATACAGTAAGGGTAGTTTTGTAGGTCAAGGCCAGTTTTAAGCCGACGACGCGACGTAAATCAAGTAAATGTGTTAAGTTCGCTACAAAGCTATGTTTACGTAGCCTGGGTTCACACAAGCGAAGTGAAGCGAAACGAATATTTTATTACGGTAATGATTTCAATAACATTAAAATATAAATTGCGATAAAACTTTTCGAAGAACTGCCTTTATCTTAAAATTACTGGGACTGCAATCACTTTGCAAAATTTTTTTTTTTTTTTTTTTTTTTTTATTAATAATTAGCAGGCGTTTGTCTTCCATCTCACCTGATGGAAAGTGACGATGAAGACGAGGATCGTACACGCCTGTCTAAGAGGTACCTATTCACTCTACACTTGAAAGCTCCAGGGTTATATTTGTCTGGAAAACAGACGCAGGCAAATCGTTCCACTCTTTGGCAACACGAACCAAAAATGAGCTATCGAACCGTTTAGTTCGGCTCATCGGCACGCTAACCACAAACGGGTGAAACTTCTGTCTGCGCCTGGTTGACCGGTGGAGAAAGGGGGAAGGTTCGATCAACTGAAAAAGAGCATTCGCACACTCTCCAAAGTGCAATCTGTAAAAAACCGATAGACTAGCAACTTTTCGACGATGCTCGAGACTTTGCAGTCTCGAAGAAGTAAGTTTGTCGTCACTTATGAGTCTACGGGCCCTTCGGTCGACAGAATCCAACGCTTCAAGATGGTATTTTGCGGAATCATGCCAAAGATGGCTGCAGTACTCCATACAAGATCGAACCTGGGCTGTGTACAGGTTGAGCATTTGTTCGGAGTTGAAGTACCGCCGGACCTTTGCGATGACTCCCAATTTTTTGGAAGCTGACTGTGCCATGGTTTCAATCTGTTGACCGAAATTAAGTTTCGACGTGATGGTCATGCCTAGAAGCCCTAGTTGGTTTGTGATCGGTACAGATACACTTTGGAAAGTGGGCGTCAAGTTGAATGTGCTCTTTTTAGCGGAGAAGAGACACGCCTGGGTTTTGGAAGGGTTGAATTTGACAAGATTGGCTTCACCCCAATCGGAAACCCTACAAAGTGTCAAATCAACCCGTTCGATCACCGACTCTCTCTGAAATTGGATCTGGTTTGGACTCGCTCGCGCATTGGAGACATATCTCTCTACGACAGTGCTGTCATCGGCGTAACCAATAATGCCATCCGATAAAAGAAGGTCATTAATGTGCAGCAGGAATAATGTTGCAGAGAGAACAGATCCCTGAGGTACGCCGGCGTTGATCGCCATTAGGTCCGATGAGAAGCCATCGACGACAACTCGAATTGACCGTTCCCTCAGGAAATCAGACATCCAGTCGCAGAGTCCAGATGGTATGCCATACGCAGGAAGCTTGCTCAAAAGGGCTTCGTGCCATACCCGGTCAAAGGCCTTGGAGATATCCAAGGATACGGCTATTGCCTCTCCATGCCCTTCCAAGGCCATGCTCCATAGATGCGTGACGTACACTAGAAGGTCTCCTGTTGAGCGTCCTCCGCGGAAACCATATTGGTTGTCACTGAGGAGCTCATTGGTCTCTAGGTACGTCAGGAGACGATGGTTCAATACACGTTCCATAATTTTGCAAATTATGGAAGTGATTGCAATAGGTCTATAGTTGACTGGGTCGGCTCGACTGCCCTTTTTTGGTACGGGCTGTACGTTTGCAAACTTCCATGAATGGAACTTTTCCAGTCCTTAGAGAGAGTCGATATAGGCGTGTCAAAACAGGAGACAACTCGGCGGCACAGTGCTTTAATACCACTGCGGGAATGCCATCCGGACCACTGGCCTTATTCACGTCTAGATTTTGTAAGCATTTGAGTACCTGTTTCTGGTGAATTTGGACGGCCTCCATCTTGGGGCCGAATGGAGGTAACGTGGGTGGGCTTTTACCTTTGGAATCTAGACGTGAACATTCCGCGAAGAGATTTGCGAACAAGTCTGCCTTCTCTTTTGCGCTGTGGGCCAAAGACCCGTCAGGCCTTTGCAGTGGTGGCAGTGATGGGCGACAGAAGTTCATCTCAACCGACTTGGCAAGGGACCAGAAAGCTTTACTCCCCGTGGGATAGGATGCTAACTTGTCCCCGATACGGCCAATGTGGTCGAAACGAGCGCTTCTGATCACCTTTTTGCAGGACTTGGCAGCAGCATTGTACGCCTGCTTCTTAGCTGGGAGATCCATAGCTTTGCTTCTGCGAGCGCTAGCCCAGGCTTGGTATGCTACATGCTTTCGCTTTTCAGCTAGGAGGCAATCAGCATTAAACCATGGGCGGGCTTTGGACTCCAGGGATACATCAGAGAACGGTATAAAGTATTCCATACCTTGACATATCACACTGGAGACAGCATCAGCACAGCATGATGGATCATCAGAAGTAAAGCAAGCTTGCCGCCAAGGATAAGAGGCGAAAAAGTGACGCATCTCATCCCAATCTGCTGACTTGTACCGCCATACTCGCCTTTTGCCTTTTGGGCTGGTATCGGTTGGCGAGTATTGCGACACAGATTTCACCAGACAGTGGTCGGATGTCCCTAATGGTGGAGATACGGACACCGAGTATCTGTCTGGATCGGTTGTCAGCAGAAGGTCCAAGCAATACGCAGTATGGTCAACAACGTCAGGAATGCGCGTAGGTTCGTGGATGAGCTGGGAGAGACCATGAGTTACTGCGAACCGATAGGTTTCTCTGCCAGCGTGGTCGGTGTCCTTGAACGGGTACAGCCACTCACCATGGTGGGCATTAAAGTCCCCAAGGAACACCAACTGCGCAGAGGGATAGCGTCGTTGGACCTTATCTGCAGTATCACTGAGATATTCAATGAGTCGAGTTGTCTCCTGAGCTCCCGTGTGTGATCGGTAAATACTGGCGTATACAATTCGGTCCAGGCCAGTATCTACATAGACCCATAAGACAGAAAAATCCGGAACTTCCAAGTATCGGAGACGCCGACAACAGATCTCGTCTCTGACATACACGCACACGCCCGCATTGGGGTGAAATTTGGTCTCCAGGATATAGCCTGGGTAATGCAGGTATGCCAGATCCGAACGACCACAGATCTGCGTCTCTGTCAGAAAGAATAAGTGCGGTCTCTCTGTCTCAAGGTGGTGGTGGACATCGTGGAGATTTGAGTGCACTCCTCGGATGTTAGAGAAGTGTACTTTTAGGGAGAGGGAGTGCATCCGCTGTCGGCACTTATTTTTCTTTTTGGACTTTTCCATTATGTTGTTGTTAGGGTGAATAGGGGAGAGGAATAGAAGTTGAGTGAAGCGCAACGTTTGGAACCAAGCAACTCGAGTGGTTAGACCCACTGGTGGGGGACTCACATGGAGACCGCGGGGACGCCCAAAACCCCCCGGGGATCGCCATCGGGCCCTCTCCATCCGGTCGCCAACCGGCACGATGGAGCAATCCCGGGATTTTACACAGGCGGTGGGGCAGCCTTTCGCGAATGGCTAGAACGCTAGTTGGGCCCCCTACAACCTGCGGTCGGCCAGCGGTGCACCGTTTCTTTGGATCCCGCTGCCCTCCAGAATGAGCCACCCGGTGCATCATAACCCATCGAGTTCAAACGGCTCTCATACGCTGCGCAATTACTCGGACCTATTCTCCTCCAATGGCTACTCAAGACATCATGCCGGAACGTGACTAGGTCACTTGGCGGCATGGCTTTGTCTTGAGGGTGGTTGCAAGCCACGGTCGAAACCTACCACCTGCAAAATGGTTATCCCGCCATTCATCGGTCGCCAGAGCCTCGTCCGCTGTCCGGCAGGGTGCACCACGGGCAGGTGAGGTTGGCATTTGGAGAGTCTTGATGGTAGGCGACTCCCCCTTACACCTCTACTATATCTACTCGTAATTATTAGGCTACAATAGCCAATAAATATGTTTCTACAGAAAATTGGGTATCTAAGTTTAAAATTATATTACTGAAACTATTCCCATACAGTCACATTCACATGTATAATATCAATGTGATATCAGTAAATTTAATACCTATAGCATAGTAACGTTAAATTTCGACGAGAAGAACTTGTCAAAATGTCAAAAGCGTTTGAAAAGTTAGTGCATAATGTGCAATAATAGGTCTTTACCTATGAAACTGCCGTTTTGCCGTACTGGCCATTTCAAATAAAAAATTTTTTTTTGACTGATAATTCTAATTTCAAATTAATTTTATTTGACAAACATGGAATTACTTTTCAAAAATCGTCATTTGTTTAATAGTTAGTGTTTTGTTTTCAACGCATTCAAACATTTTTCGTCATCATGGATAAGTTAAAAATTCGAGTAATTATGGAGTATGAGTACCGTCGTGGCAGCAAAGCGGCACAAGCGGCACGCAACATCAACGACGTTTACGGAGCGAACACTACAAACGAACGCTTTGGCCGAAAACTTTGGTCGACAATGACGAATTAAAGGCAAATGAAACTCAATCCACGGCTGAATTAGCAGCAGCTTTCGACGTTAGCATCAAAACAATATTGGTCCATTTGCGTCAAATTGGCAAGGTAAAAAAGCTTGACAAATGGGTACCCCACGAACTCAATGACCGCCAGCGCGAAGTACGCGTGGAGACGTGCCTTGCACTGCTCAGCAGGCATACAAATGAAGGAATTCTGAACCGCATTGTTACTTGTGAAGAGAAATGGATCCTGTTTGACAATCGTAAGCGCTCAGCAAGTTGGTTGGACCCTGGTTCAGCACCCAAACAATGCCCTAAACGAAAACTTACCCCTAGAAAAGTGATGGTCACTGATTGGTGGTCTAACGCGGGTGTAATTCATCACAGCTTCTTGCTAAACGGGACAAGCATTACTGCAGATGTGTACTGTGAAGAACTGAACACAATGATGGAGAAGCTCGCACGTCTACAACCAGCTTTGGTCAATCGTTCGGCTCCACTGCTCCTGCACGACAACGCGCGACCTCATACTGCACAGCAGACGGTCTCCAAGCTACAAGAGTTGGGGTTGGAAGTTCTCCGTCATCCGCCGTACTCACCAGACCTTGCGCCTACAGACTTCTACTTTTTCCAGAATTTGGATAACTTCTTGGCGGGAAAAAAATTCAATACCCGAGAGGCAGTACAAAATGCCTTTGAAGAATTTGTTGCCTCCCGTCCAGCTGATTTCTTCAAGAAAGGCATCAATAAGCTACCAATGCGTTGGCAAAGATGTATTGATTGCATGGGTGATTATTTTGATTAATACAAATAAAAAATATATAAAAAAATTACGCTTCATTTATTTCGTGAAAAACGGCAATTTCATAGGTAAAGGCCTAATATATGGACACTGAAAACATGTCCAACCAATCTCAACAATTCCTTGTTCTTTTTATATCAAATAGGTCTAAATAGCAGAAGGATCCTATTGAAACAAGTAAAGAATTGGAAGAATTACTAAAGTATATTTACAAATCAACTGTTGAGTGAATAGTGCAATCTATATGAGTGGTGTCTATGACTTTTTTGTCTTGCTTTTTTTTTATCGCATTGAGATCCTAGTGCACCCATGTTGCAAAAGCCTTTTTGTTGTATCCCTCGAATGTAATCATTGGACCGTGTGAACGATGGTTTCAATGGCGATTTGAATTGAAACATTTTTCATGTTTTTACTTTGGTTTTATTTTGGAAAACCAAAAAGGGTGAGTATACTGCGGCTAATGGTAAACTCAACAATCTACCATTGTGCTCGTATGAGATGTATAGGTTGAAAATAAGCATATTTGTAAATAGTAAAGTAAAGTACAAATTGTAAAAATAAAGTACAAATATGCGTTGCGCGATACTCAACTAGGTGCTAATGTTAAGTTTTTACGCACAAATAATTGTATGTATGTACCAAACGCAAGTTATAAATGTATGAATAACGCTTTGATTCCACCTATATTATTGTTGTTTAATATTTTATTAGGCGATTATCTATGAACATGTTTATGAAAGAAGACAAACGGAATTTACGGTTTGGTGATGAAATGATGAAGTTATTTTGCTTGTTGATTCAGGACGTGCATGCGAAATTGCATCATTATTTTGGTCTAAAGCGAGTTCATAACTTACTACTTATTAGTAATGTATATTTAGCCAAAGTTCAACAAAGTTAAATTAACTATTGTGTGTATTATTTTTGGTAAAGAATAACTTAAATACAATGCTTTATTTTATTTACCTCAGTAAATTTTAAAAGGCTTCATGGCATTAAATGGCTTCAAAGAGTTCATGAAATAAGTAAATTACTTCCAAATGTTGAGACTTTTATTTTAAAAATCTTTCGCGTCTGGAACCTGCCTCCTATCGAACTAACCGAAAACAAAAATAGTTTTTCGGCGATGTGATTTTTCTCTCCTTTCATTCATGATCAACATTCGGGCCACCGCTCCAAAGTGTCAGTTCGAGAGCTTTTTTGTATTTCTTGAGTGTTCCCATTCTAATTTATTTTTTTACATTTCGCACCATTCATTAATTTTCATCAGTGTTTTTCTGATAACGAATTCAGGAATAGGTCCTAGTTCATAAATAATTTTTCAAATTAAATACCACAAATAAAAATAGTTTAAATACTTATATAAGTAGGTAGTTATTTTCAAGGACACAAAGGGCTATCAGAATTTAATAAAAAAAATACAATGCTATGCGGTTTTGATGTATGTAAAATATTTAACAATAGATCTGTAAGATAATGTTTCCTTATAACTGCGTCGATACCACGTAATGACACGAATATGCTATCGTAGAAATACAAGTATAGTTTCATTTTGCGCTACAAAATAAATAAAAATGAAATGCCCCACGGTTGATAAACAAAAAATCTAATTTTATTTTATAAGAAGGTAATAACTTAGATTTGTTTTAACATGGAGTGCTTTTTCTCAGTATTTCCTGTGAAATTTGAGGGTATTCATTTATTTAAAACGTAACATTGCGTTCATAAATAACAAAAATCCCCTCTTCCTCGAAATAATCAGCATCACCTGCCTTTCCGAATTCAAGTGATTTGTTTTTTTGCATACCTATCTTTATAAAAAGTTGCCAGTCCCTTATTCGTCCTTCGACCTTCTTTCCCTCGGTAACGTCTTCCAATCTATTTTGCCTACGAAATTTCCCTTTAAAAAGATATCCCATTTAAGATTTTCCTTTCCTGTAAATGTTCACCAAGATCCACAGTAAATATACTACTTCTATTGTTGATGCTGACATGGAGCTCACTACATGAATAAGGATACCCCAAGTTTTTTATATCCTTGCGGTGGAATATAGATTTTTCATAGTGTTTTTTCTAGTCGTTATTACGAAAGTAACTCTTTTCTACTCGACCTTTCGGTAAAAACTTCGTTATATTTAAATCTATTTGGATATGCGTTCTATATTGGAATGTCAATAAATATCACAAATTCTTGATTCATATCTATTAAAAACTTACACTACAATGCACTTGCAGGCATTGTTACTAAAATATAAAATAAATCCTAAGCTAAACAAACTAAAAACATTGTCTAGTGTGGCTTACTGACACTTGTAACATCTCGTCTGAATAATTCTTGGAGGGGAGAAGGGTACAAAACTTTAATTGTTTAGAAAATAATTATCGTTCTTTATGCGCTTGTTACCCATAAAAATATATCCAAACAAAGAAAAGGTAGCAACGATTTTTTTTATTGATGAATTTTGTTGTCTTTCGTGAGGTACAAAGGAAATATAAATATTAATAAAGGAAAAATGAGGCCAAGGATTTACGGGGAACAGGGATTCCCTTTGTTGTAACAAATAAATCCTCGCCCCAAAATATTTCTTGAAATATTCCTACAAACTTCAAACTTTGGTGTTAATGTTTTAGTTGGTTGCAGCCCCGAGCTTCCCGAGAGTCCCGAGCTAAAATCTTGGTAGGGGAAATAGATTTTTGTATAACAGGAAAGTATGGGATACATTGTATTGGGATCCTCTAATATTATTGGTGTTTTAATAAGATTATTATTATTAATAACCCGATTATTGCCGCTTTGTTTGTATTTCCATAAAAACAGAATATAATGAATTCTATTGAATAGCAAAATTGTAGATAAAATCAAATGAAACATTGAATGCTTTTTCAGTTTTGCGGATACATACATATGGAATCTGAGCTTTAGGTGGTACTGCTAGTTTCTAGTCGCATCTCGATGTGATTCTACAATGACTGGATTACACAGTGCCACAATACGAACTGCCGATCTAACAGTCGCTGCGGGCTTTGTGTGCTCGAATTACTGGTATTGTATGTATGTGTAACTAGCTCGACACAAATTCGCTGTTTGCTCACACATAACCGGGAGCCGAACTTTAGGCAGTTAGTCATATGTACACATTGAAAAGCTGCAGTCGAATAATAAACCACATTTAGATTTGAACTGCTGTAAATTAAGGGTTTTAAAATAAAATAAGCTATTAGAATAGGTAGGCTCACGAGTGTTACGTAACTTGCGATTTGCTCTTCAGTAATTGCTAGTCGTCAAACCATATGACGTCCCAGCAGAAGCAATACGATAGCAATAATTGCTAATCGTCAAACCATATGACGTCCCAGCAGAAGCAATACGATAGCAATAATTGCTAATCGTCAAACCATATGACGTCCCAGCAGAAGCAATACGATAGTAATAATTGCCAATCGTCAAACCATATGACGTCCCAGCAGAAGCAATACGATAGCAATAATTGCTAATCGTCAAACCATATGACGTCCCAGCAGAAGCAATACGATAGCAATAATTGCCAATCGTCAAACCATATGACGTCCCAGCAGAAGCAATACGATAGCAATAATTGCTAATCGTCAAACCATATGACGTCCCAGCAGTAGCAATACGATAGCAATAATTGCTAATCGTCAAACCATATGACGTCCCAGCAGAAGCAATACGATAGCAATAATTGCCAATCGTCAAACCATATGACGTCCCAGCAGAAGCAATACGATAGCAATAATTGCTAATCGTCAAACCATATGACGTCCCAGCAGAAGCAATACGATAGCAATAATTGCCAATCGTCAAACCATATGACGTCCCAGCAGAAGCAATACGATAGTAATAATTGCCAATCGTCAAACCATATGACGTCCCAGCAGTAGCAATACGATAGCAATAATTGCCAATCGTCAAACCATATGACGTCCCAGCAGAAGCAATACGATAGTAATAATTGCTTATCGTCAAACCATATGACGTCCCAGCAAAAGCAATACGATAGCAATAATTGCTAATCGTCAAACCATATGACGTCCCAGCAGAAGCAATACGATGGTAATAATTGCTAATCGTCAAACCATATGACGTCCCAGCAGAAGCAATACGATGGTAATAATTGCTAATCGTCAAACCATATGACGTCCCAGCAGAAGCAATACGATAGTAATAATTGCTAATCGTCAAACCATATGACGTCCCAGCAGAAGCAATACGATAGCAATAATTGCCAATCGTCAAACCATATGACGTCCCAGCAGAAGCAATACGATAGCAGTAATTGCTAATCGTCAAACCATATGACGTCCCAGCAGAAGCAATACGATAGCAATAATTGCTAATCGTCAAACCATATGACGTCCCAGCAGAAGCAATACGATAGCAATAATTGCTAATCGTCAAACCATATGACGTCCCAGCAGTAGCAATACGATAGCAATAATTGCCAATCGTCAAACCATATGACGTCCCAGCACTAGCAATACGATAGCAATAATTGCCAATCGTCAAACCATATGACGTCCCAGCAGTAGCAATAAGATAGCAGTAATTGCTAATCGTCAAACCATATGACGTGCCAGCAGTAGCAATACGATAGCAATAATTGCCAATCGTCAAACCATATGACGTCCCAGCAGTAGCAATAAGATAGCAGTAATTGCTAATCGTCAAACCATATGACGTCCCAGCAGTAGCAATACGATAGTAATAATTGCCAATCGTCAAACCATATGACGTCCCAGCAGTAGCAATACGATAGTAATAATTGCTTATCGTCAAACCATATGACGTCCCAGCAGAAGCAATACGATGGTAATAATTGCCAATCGTCAAACCATATGACGTCCCAGCAAAAGCAATACGATAGTAATAATTGCTTATCGTCAAACCATATGACGTCCCAGCAGAAGCAATACGATGGTAATAATTGCCAATCGTCAAACCATATGACGTCCCAGCAAAAGCAATACGATAGTAATAATTGCTTATCGTCAAACCATATGACGTCCCAGCAGTAGCAATACGATAGCAATAATTGCTAATCGTCAAACCATATGACGTCCCAGCAGTAGCAATACGATAGTAATAATTGCTTATCGTCAAACCATATGACGTCCCAGCAGAAGCAATACGATAGTAATAATTGCTTATCGTCAAACCATATGACGTCCCAGCAGAAGCAATACGATAGTAATAATTGCTTATCGTCAAACCATATGACGTCCCAGCAGAAGCAATACGATGGTAATAATTGCCAATCGTCAAACCATATGACGTCCCAGCAGAAGCAATACGATAGTAATAATTGCTTATCGTCAAACCATATGACGTCCCAGCAGAAGCAATACGATGGTAATAATTGCCAATCGTCAAACCATATGACGTCCCAGCAGTAGCAATACGATAGCAATAATTGCTAATCGTCAAACCATATGACGTCCCAGCAGAAGCAATACGATAGCAGTAATTGCTAATCGTCAAACCATATGACGTCCCAGCAGAAGCAATACGATAGCAATAATTGCTAATCGTCAAACCATATGACGTCCCAGCAGAAGCAATACGATAGCAATAATTGCTAATCGTCAAACCATATGACGTCCCAGCAGTAGCAATACGATAGCAATAATTGCCAATCGTCAAACCATATGACGTCCCAGCACTAGCAATACGATAGCAATAATTGCCAATCGTCAAACCATATGACGTCCCAGCAGTAGCAATAAGATAGCAGTAATTGCTAATCGTCAAACCATATGACGTGCCAGCAGTAGCAATACGATAGCAATAATTGCCAATCGTCAAACCATATGACGTCCCAGCAGTAGCAATAAGATAGCAGTAATTGCTAATCGTCAAACCATATGACGTCCCAGCAGTAGCAATACGATAGTAATAATTGCCAATCGTCAAACCATATGACGTCCCAGCAGTAGCAATACGATAGTAATAATTGCTTATCGTCAAACCATATGACGTCCCAGCAGAAGCAATACGATGGTAATAATTGCCAATCGTCAAACCATATGACGTCCCAGCAAAAGCAATACGATAGTAATAATTGCTTATCGTCAAACCATATGACGTCCCAGCAGAAGCAATACGATGGTAATAATTGCCAATCGTCAAACCATATGACGTCCCAGCAAAAGCAATACGATAGTAATAATTGCTTATCGTCAAACCATATGACGTCCCAGCAGTAGCAATACGATAGCAATAATTGCTAATCGTCAAACCATATGACGTCCCAGCAGTAGCAATACGATAGTAATAATTGCTTATCGTCAAACCATATGACGTCCCAGCAGAAGCAATACGATAGTAATAATTGCTTATCGTCAAACCATATGACGTCCCAGCAGAAGCAATACGATAGTAATAATTGCTTATCGTCAAACCATATGACGTCCCAGCAGAAGCAATACGATGGTAATAATTGCCAATCGTCAAACCATATGACGTCCCAGCAGAAGCAATACGATAGTAATAATTGCTTATCGTCAAACCATATGACGTCCCAGCAGAAGCAATACGATGGTAATAATTGCCAATCGTCAAACCATATGACGTCCCAGCAAAAGCAATACGATAGTAATAATTGCTTATCGTCAAACCATATGACGTCCCAGCAGAAGCAATACGATGGTAATAATTGCCAATCGTCAAACCATATGACGTCCCAGCAGTAGCAATACGATAGTAATAATTGCTTATCGTCAAACCATATGACGTCCCAGCAGAAGCAATACGATAGTAATAATTGCTTATCGTCAAACCATATGACGTCCCAGCAGTAGCAATACGATAGCAATAATTGCTAATCGTCAAACCATATGACGTCCCAGCAGAAGCAATACGATAGTAATAATTGCTTATCGTCAAACCATATGGCGTCCCAGCAGTAGCAATACGATGGTAATAATTGCTAATCGTCAAACCATATGACGTCCCAGCAGTAGCAATACGATAGTAATAATTGCTTATCGTCAAACCATATGACGTCCCAGCAGAAGCAATACGATAGTAATAATTGCTTATCGTCAAACCATATGACGTCCCAGCAGAAGCAATACGATAGTAATAATTGCTTATCGTCAAACCATATGACGTCCCAGCAGAAGCAATACGATGGTAATAATTGCCAATCGTCAAACCATATGACGTCCCAGCAGAAGCAATACGATAGTAATAATTGCTTATCGTCAAACCATATGACGTCCCAGCAGAAGCAATACGATAGTAATAATTGCTTATCGTCAAACCATATGACGTCCCAGCAGAAGCAATACGATGGTAATAATTGCCAATCGTCAAACCATATGACGTCCCAGCAGTAGCAATACGATAGTAATAATTGCTTATCGTCAAACCATATGACGTCCCAGCAGAAGCAATACGATAGTAATAATTGCTTATCGTCAAACCATATGACGTCCCAGCAGAAGCAATACGATAGTAATAATTGCTTATCGTCAAACCATATGACGTCCCAGCAGAAGCAATACGATAGTAATAATTGCTTATCGTCAAACCATATGACGTCCCAGCAGAAGCAATACGATGGTAATAATTGCCAATCGTCAAACCATATGACGTCCCAGCAGAAGCAATACGATAGTAATAATTGCTTATCGTCAAACCATATGACGTCCCAGCAGAAGCAATACGATGGTAATAATTGCCAATCGTCAAACCATATGACGTCCCAGCAAAAGCAATACGATAGCAATAATTGCTAATCGTCAAACCATATGACGTCCCAGCAGAAGCAATACGATGGTAATAATTGCTAATCGTCAAACCATATGACGTCCCAGCAGAAGCAATACGATGGTAATAATTGCTAATCGTCAAACCATATGACGTCCCAGCAGAAGCAATACGATAGCAGTAATTGCTAATCGTCAAACCATATGACGTCCCAGCAGAAGCAATACGATAGTAATAATTGCCAATCGTCAAACCATATGACGTCCCAGCAGTAGCAATACGATAGTAATAATTGCCAATCGTCAAACCATATGACGTCCCAGCAGAAGCAATACGATAGCAGTAATTGCTAATCGTCAAACCATATGACGTCCCAGCAGAAGCAATACGATAGTAATAATTGCCAATCGTCAAACCATATGACGTCCCAGCAGTAGCAATACGATAGTAATAATTGCCAATCGTCAAACCATATGACGTCCCAGCAGTAGCAATACGATAGCAATAATTGCTAATCGTCAAACCATATGACGTCCCAGCAGAAGCAATACGATAGCAGTAATTGCTAATCGTCAAACCATATGACGTCCCAGCAGAAGCAATACGATAGTAATAATTGCCACGTCAAACCATATGACGTCCCAGCAGTAGCAATACGATAGCAGTAATTGCTAATCGTCAAACCATATGACGTCCCAGCAGAAGCAATACGATAGCAGTAATTGCTAATCGTCAAACCATATGACGTCCCAGCAGAAGCAATACGATAGCAATAATTGCTAATCGTCAAACCATATGACGTCCCAGCAGAAGCAATACGATAGCAATAATTGCCAATCGTCAAACCATATGACGTCCCAGCAGTAGCAATACGATAGCATTAATTGCTAATCGTCAAACCATATGACGTCCCAGCAGAAGCAATACGATAGCAGTAATTGCTAATCGTCAAACCATATGACGTCCCAGCAGAAGCAATACGATAGTAATAATTGCCAATCGTCAAACCATATGACGTCCCAGCAGTAGCAATACGATAGCAGTAATTGCTAATCGTCAAACCATATGACGTCCCAGCAGAAGCAATACGATAGCAGTAATTGCTAATCGTCAAACCATATGACGTCCCAGCAGAAGCAATACGATAGCAGTAATTGCTAATCGTCAAACCATATGACGTCCCAGCAGAAGCAATACGATAGTAATAATTGCTAATCGTCAAACCATATGACGTCCCAGCAGAAGCAATACGATAGCAGTAATTGCTAATCGTCAAACCATATGACGTCCCAGCAGAAGCAATACGATAGTAATAATTGCCAATCGTCAAACCATATGACGTCCCAGCAGTAGCAATACGATAGCAGTAATTGCTAATCGTCAAACCATATGACGTCCCAGCAGAAGCAATACGATAGCAGTAATTGCTAATCGTCAAACCATATGACGTCCCAGCAGAAGCAATACGATAGCAGTAATTGCTAATCGTCAAACCATATGACGTCCCAGCAGAAGCAATACGATAGTAATAATTGCCAATCGTCAAACCATATGACGTCCCAGCAGTAGCAATACGATAGCAGTAATTGCTAATCGTCAAACCATATGACGTCCCAGCAGTAGCAATACGATAGCAATAATTGCCAATCGTCAAACCATATGACGTCCCAGCAGAAGCAATACGATAGCAGTAATTGCTAATCGTCAAACCATATGACGTCCCAGCAGAAGCAATACGATAGCAATAATTGCCAATCGTCAAACCATATGACGTCCCAGCAGTAGCAATACGATAGCAATAATTGCCAATCGTCAAACCATATGACGTCCCAGCAGAAGCAATACGATAGCAGTAATTGCTAATCGTCAAACCATATGACGTCCCAGCAGAAGCAATACGATAGCAATAATTGCCAATCGTCAAACCATATGACGTCCCAGCAGTAGCAATACGATAGCAATAATTGCCAATCGTCAAACCATATGACGTCCCAGCAGAAGCAATACGATAGCAGTAATTGCTAATCGTCAAACCATATGACGTCCCAGCAGAAGCAATACGATAGTAATAATTGCTAATCGACAAACCATATGACGTCTAAATCAAGTTAGGTACAGTGTCTCTTTATGTCTATACAATATATGTTTAATACTGTATATGTTATCTCGGCAAGTCTCCCTGCCGTCAAGTATCCAAACGACGCACACCCTCAAACGGCACCCGTTCACGAGTTAACGCGGGATCCAGCCATCGCCCTCCTCAACCATATTAGAGGGAAGTGAGTGACCCGTTACCCGACGCTCCATAAGAAGTATGTCTTTTTATGGTAGCGTCGGGTAACTTTAGTGACAATGCTGCTTTAGATATTTATCAGGACGAAGAACTCAACGAACAAACAGACACATTACACATGTTTTATTACAAATACTAGTAAAAACCAGCCAATAAGGGGATTATACCCCAAGGGCTTATATCATCCAAATAATCGGGGTCCGTATTGGGGTGCATATATTTAATTGGCATATTATAAGGCTGCATAACGTTTTTTGGCAAATTGTTAGTTTCGCATAACGTTCATACAGAATAAATCATAAGGCATACTTTATTTCCCCATATCTTCATTTATAATAATAATATATTAGCATAAAATGTTCATGCATAAATGGTTTTACAATAACGATTACTTATCATAACATTTATTGGCATCTCACGCTGGCATAAAGTTTACAAGTCATACATATAGAATACCATAATTTGACAGAAATAATAGGTCTGTAAAATTAATAGCTTAAAAAATTTTACACTTCTTCCGTTGTTACAGACGATATAGCAACGGGGTTTACTCAGTATTACATAAAGATAAATGCAACATCACCACCTATTTTCACACCTACAGTTTTGAGTACATTCGAATTAGATGAAGAAAACCCTCTCATCTCATAATGCCAACTTCGCAAAATGTCAACTGCTCGCAAAATGACAACTTCTCAGAATGCCAAATTCTCAGAAAGCCAACTTCTCACAATGCCAACTCCGCATAATGCCAACTTCTCACAATGACAAATTCTGAAGGGACAGACGTGATGTTTGTTTGAACCAAATTGAACCGAAGTCGCTTTTCGTGAAAAGCTGGAAATGGTACTTAATTTGGTCCTGGCGTGTATTAACTACATACAAACCTAACCTAACCCAATTGAACGGGTGCGTCTCATTTCGTAGTTTCCCTCCCTCCACGCCTCCGAGTTTGTAAAAACACTCTAGGACGGGACAGAAATGATGCGTGGTTCCAATTCGGTTCTGTATTATTGTGTTATATATTTTGATTATAGTGAGATGATTATTTACAATTCATCATCATCCTTTCTTAAATAATCTTGGTCAAATGTTATTATTTATTATTCACGTGCAAGTCACTTTTTGGCATGAACTACATACTGACTGAACTGCTCCTCCTCGCTGCGCTCGACGTCGCACCTAATATTATTTATTTTTACTTTCAAGACTCAACATATGATCTATACTTGATAAATTAGGCACCAAAAGTATTTTTCTTACTTTATGTTTATGACTTTAGAGGTTATGGATACTTCTATTATGCGTTTTGTATTTTATGATAATTTATCTTTAGACGAATAACAGTTATGTCCTTTACATTTATGCTGTATAAAATTATGATAAAGAAAATTTGAGTAAGTGAAACTTATGGCCATGAAACCATTCTGCATGTATAATATTCTGCTTATCTCAATTTTTGCGAAAAAACTTTATGCTGAAACTGTTATGCCAAACTACATTATGATAAAAAAATATGCGTCCGAAAGGGCTCCCAAATAATCGGATAGTTTATAATAAGCTTTAGCACACAACTTTTGCTTTATAGTCTCTTTGAATTTGTCCATAGGAAGACCTTGGATATCCTCAGGAGCCTTATTGTAAAAGCGTTATACATTGACCCATGAATGAGTTAGTGACTTTATGAAGCCTACTATTATGAGGTGCCAGCATATTTCTTCCTCTTGTATTAACATTGTGCAGATCTTTTTTTCTTTTGAACAAGGTTATGTTCTTTTTTACATACATTAAATTTTCTAAAATATATTGTGAATGGAAAGTTAGAATATTTATTTCCTTAAATTTACTTCTAAGTGACACCCTTGGTCCAAGCTGATAGATTGCGCAAACAGCCCTTTTCTGCAGAATAAATATAGTATCGATGTCGGCAGCTCTCCCCTACAACAGAATACCATATGTCATGAGGCTAGGGAAGTAACCGAAATAGACTAATCGAGCAGTTATTTCATTTGAAATTTGTCTAACTTTTTTAAGAGCATATGCGGTAAAGCCAAGCTTTTTCACTAAACCATCAACATGCGGACCCCGCTGGAGTTTGGCGTCTAAGGTTATGCCCAGAAATACGGTTGAGTTTACAGGAGTCAGTTCCTGGCTCTTAACTACAATGTTTGCGTTTATCTGTTTGACATTTGGCAATATAAACTTAACACATTTGGTTTTGTTTTCATTGAGGAGCAAATTATTAGCTGAGAACCACTTCTCTGTGTTGGAGATGCATTTGTTTACTGCTCGATAGTCAGTTTCCTGCCTTTTGATTTTAAATTTGTTTCTTTTGATTCTTAACCACCGATGGCAGATAAAACGATTCATCCGGTTTCAGTTGGACTTGAAGTCGTAAAAATCATTGCACGAAAATGTTCCCGACGCAGATCCATTTTTCTATGACACAAAATAGCAAAGCTATTATATAATAATATATAATAGCTTTGCTATTTAAAGCTTATGATTTCGCGCCATTTAAGCAACTCGCGTTTACTTTCTTAACGTCGTAACTTTTAAAATATTTTTCTAAATAATATAGTGTAACAGACATAGCTTATCTTTATTAAATGTCAAGAACGATACAAATATTTATTCTGAAAAGTATTAACTTGTTACTGTAAAATGTAAATTGGAAATAAAGTATAAACTTGTATTGTATTTATTGTTTACTATTTTGGGTTTATGACTGACACATATAACGTAGATATTTGCTATTGAGGACTTTTTCGTAGAACAGATTTAGAGAAACATTTCCACGATTCATTATATTCGTGTTACTCTGATGGTTTTTGCAGCTCAAGCAAAATTAGTTCGCATGTGGCACAATCTTTTCCAACCTACTTGATACTTATAGTTATTTTTGGGTCAAATTATATGATATCTTTAAAACTATAGCATTTTATTCGCTGATAATGTAGCTTTCTCTAGGTGAAAGAATTTTGATATTAGTTCATTATTTTTCGTGTTTATCCATTACAAACAAACATAAAAAATCAAATCTTTCCTCTTCATAATATTAGTATAGACAAGACGGCAACATAGTAATTCCATGTCTTATGTAATCACTATTTACTTGTGTTGCAATATATGGATGCGTTTTGGAAATATAACCGAAATATACTGTATTCCATAATGGAACTAATATGACTAGAATGTATCACAATAAATGATCTGAGATAAATTCTGGTGTCATTAACAGACATGTTGTCCAAGTGTGCGGATATCTACATAGATTGCAGCTCTTGCAGTGTTTCCAAATATTGCGCAATTAAATTATTAGGCTTCATTTAAAAATCAGTAAATTTCACCGGCTGACACGAAATCACAATCATAGTAACACGATTTCTTAGGCTTGTTTTACTGTCACGTTGATTGTCGGTGCTGGCGCTGCTGTCATCAGCACTGAGGCCAAATACTATAGCTTGTAAGTTTTTAAAGCAAAAATACTTATCGAGTAATAAGGCCTATTAGCGCATATCAGAGCTAGCTAATTCAGTTTTTGAAGTTCATTTTACTCATTTCTATTATAGGGTAAATTCACGTCTAATAAACATATCAAAAGCTTCACTACTGTAAAAGATTGACAACCTCCGCTTAAATTAATAAACAAACTTACTTTTTATTCTATTTGTTATTTGTTAGTCAAAACACATCGAATAGTCGTCAAACACTCTTTTCTGCAATGTAAACATTACAGAGACTTTGACTGCCTCAATAATACTAAATAATCAATTTTGTGGCGAATCCATTTAATTTATATTGTAGTGCCGGCGACTCGCCTGACGAGTCCGCCGTGAAATGCAGAAGACATCAAATCGTAGTGGAGATGTAATAAATAATTGACAAGTTTTTGTAGAGACATATTAATTTAGGCTTTACTATGCCCGGACAACAATTATTAATTCTCCGTGTGCGAAAGAGACTACGTTATTGCTAATCGCTGAGTACTGTCCCTACAAAGAAACGTAATTACTAATTTATTTTCAATAAATTGCTAACAAACAACGAACAAAAACGTGTAACATAATAAAATGGTTTTTATTTAGCCCAAATCTGGGATAGGTAATTTGGAGGCTTTATGTGTGGCTCACTGGGTTTTCTGATCAATTGGCACAAATTGAACACAAAGTAAAAAGGTCTATTGTTTGCTTTTCGGGGAAGATAAAATGACTTCGATAGAAGGGTTCTGAGAAGAACACTCTGAGAAACGAGATTGGATTTTATATTTTGTAGAAATCAACTAAAAATACAATTTATAGAATTATCACATCTTAGGTAGGTGTTGGTGGGAAATGATAATTAAATGTTTTTCTGACATAAAGTAATTGTATTAAGCTTTACTAACATAACTGTATTAACTTATAAGATAAATTTGAAAAAAAAAAAACAATATTTGCTATTAAATTTGGGCGTAGGAAACCTCATAGAAACACACCATTCAACGAGTCCATCTTGGAAATCCATGAGCCCTTGTCTTGTAATACTATCTACTGAAACAAGATAAGTAATAAGTTAACTGCTTGCTATTTAAAGTAACCCCGAATTTATTTATCCTGGTCCCGGCTATATGTAAGCCTTGGTAAAATATTTAATTCAATTCCACTCTCCACTCCATTCAACGCTTAAATAAAGTTGTAACGTGTAGTACAATCAGTTCTTGGCTACTGCATTGAGGTCTGGGGTGGTGCATGTAAATCGTATATTTTACCGCTCGAAAGAGCTCAAAGATCCTTGTTAAAAACGATGACATTCAGCCCATACAGGTTTTCTACAAAATTATTATATGAGAAATGCCAGGTACTGTCAACTAGACAACTCTATGTTTTTAGGATTCTATTAAAGAAACATAAATTAATTCCATAATGATAAGAGCTCGTACAATAAAAAAGGACAATCACCAACGTATGCCGCTCATTAAAATATCGTACGGCTCATGCAAGGCGACAGCAAAGTAAATGTCTATATTGCTATATAATAAAATAAATAAAATATTAAATATATATTCCCTTTCCAGTCGTGAAGCTAAGATTGTGCTGAAAATGTGGCTCATGACATTAGACTATGAACAAACAGAGTCTTTATTATTATATCCCCCTTTCTAAATCTATGTTTATGTATTTTTATTGGTACTTGATGTAATTTTGTATTATTTTTTTAATTTTATACGCTTAATAAAATAATGGCGTCTTTCGTGCATACATACATCCCATTTATACACACCTACTCCTACACACACCTATTCTCACACAGCTACATACCTTCACACAACATATTAATACACATCCTCTTACACTCCCTCTGAGTATACGCATTGAATTGTTATTTTTGTTGAAGTAAATCAGTCTGAAATGTGAAAGACTCTGCACTATTGTTTTTTTATTTAACCTATTTTTTATTCGTTTTGTTTACTTTATTTACAAAAAAAATGTTTAATTTTGCCGATAAAGGACACTGGCTTTTGTCTCACAGATATGTTATATATTTATTATAAAAGTCAGGGACTTAACCTGCAAATATATTTTTACTGTGGATTAAAGATTATTATTATTATTGTTATTGTTATTATTATTATTATTAACGTGATCAATCTGACATAGTTACAAAAGTTGTTGACATTATTATTTTGTTGTCTTTGTAACGAGGTAACCAACCACATACTTACTTATATCCCTCGTCTAAAAGACTGGTTTCAATTTCGCCTTTTTCACCTTTTCACACAACAAAGTATTCTACTTACAAAATTAACCTGACAACAAAGGCCATCCAGCACGTATTTCCAATACTAATCTGCGACAAAAGAAAACTCATTTCACGCTTACCAATTCGCAATACAAATTCTCAAAAAAAAACTCTTATGATATAATCTGTACAAAACGAATCTATAAAATGCAACCCTTGAAAGCATACGTCAGGTATATCCAAAGCTCCGACCTACATTCAGGCAGTGTCACCCGGCCAGACCCCAGCGACCTGATTACGCAGCCGCGGTGACGTCACGACCCAGCTCTGACGTCATAGTACACAGGGCGTACGTACGTACACCCAGTATTGAACGCAGCTAGCAAAATGTTTGCTCTTGCAAACATTACGGGTAATTGAAACATAACAGTGAATAATTGATTAACGTATTCGATTATGATGAAATTTAATTGGATGGTTATTATTAATTTGTTTATCAATTATTTTGGTTTATGTTCGTTTTGGTTATAAGTTTGAGATCATCTACGTGTTTGCATTCAGTATTAAATCAATGTTATTTTTGCATGAACATTGGTAGGTATATGAGTTTTAATGTATGATGGTTTTACTGTTTGTTTAATAAGAATAAACTATTTTATTAAGGTCCACACTTTACCAGACAATAAATTCTGTATATGTACCTATTTTAATGATACGAATAAATAGAAACAGTTTCAACTTAAGTCAGACACAAAGCATTCCAAAAAATGTAATAAATTAAATGAATCAGATTTCATTCAAAAGGAATCTATACATCAAAGAGAAGATTTTTCCAATGTTTGCTTTGCGTTTATTTAAAACTATTTGTTAAACAATCATAATATCAAATTACTTTAATATTTTAAAAAAGGTTATTATGGATCTAACAAATGATACGGTACTATATTACTATATGAAACTCTGAAGAGTTCTTAATTATAGCCGACAAATTTTAATATGATTTTTTACAATGCTACTGATAAATGATCTCTAATAAGTTTAGGTACCTACATTTGTTCGATGTTTAATTCAAAAGGATTGTTACCTACAGCTACAGGTGATGCACTATTACTATATATGTATATTTTATTACCAAAATAGTATATTTTTAAATATATTAATGTTTTGTGCTGCATTTTGACGGCCTGTTTGGTATGTTGGTAAGTAGCCTTGCCTTCCATGCCAGAGGTCCCGGGTTCGAATCCTGGTAGGGGCAGATATATTTGCTTTCTAGTCATGGATGTGTATTTACGTTTATTTAAGTTTATTTCTAATATTTATATATAAAAAAAATATTTACGTGTGTTTATATATTTCTTAAGTTTATTTATCCGTTATCTAGTATCCATAACACAAGTTCTTTAAAGATACTTAATTTGGGCTAGATAATGTGGTGTGCTTGTTAGAAATATTTATTATAATTATTTATTATTATTAATCAACTTAACACAAACTTAAAGAGATAAACACTTATTTTTTAACATTCATAAAACAAAATTGCACATAAAAATGTACATATATATTTTTAAAATATAATAAATGTTACTAACCTTTAGTGGATCACGTGCTCATTTGCACTGAAATTGTATTATAATGTCATATTAAAATGATGATGTTAGCAAATGATAATTTAAAAAATTAGTTAGTACACTTCTTAGATTAACCCTTAACTTAAAGATTTTATTCTCTGTGCTCATTTATAGTCTTTCGTTGTTTGTTTACTTTTTGAACTAATTTTTTATTTCTAAATATATTAGTATGAAAGATGTACTTACGCTAGTCATGAACTGCTTCTTTCAGTGATTTTCCTATGATTTATATTAATGGTGGTAATGGTATATTAATGAGGTATTTTGACAATGTCAAAGTTACTTCTGTATACTGGGCTTTAGTTAATTTCTTTCTCTCTGTTTTTATTGTTTTACAAATTTTTATGGACCGTTTTTTGTTTGTTTGTGCACAGTTATGACCTAAAAGGTCAGCTTATTTCTTATGCATGTATGCCAACACAAAAATACATCTTGCATATTTACTCTCTTAAGCAGATTCTTTCTATAAGTGTTGCTGGACATGAATTGTGTTTTTTTTTTCATACTCCACTGCTTTATTTTATATTTTATTATTCCAATAGGTAAATACGGTTATATTATGTTTACTTACTACTAGATCTTGTATGACATATTATTCTATATATTTTTATCATTTATTTATAGTCATCATTGTATATTTATATCAGAATGTAAAAGTTTGTATGCTTGGGACTTATTATATGATGAGTTTTCTCAGTTTAGCCTTGGCTCATTTTATAGATAATAAGTATAAAAAAATTTAACTATGGTTAATAGGCAAAAATATTGAGACCAAGATGAGTTCGTAGCAGCAGTTGTAACCTACTGTCCTGATATACTGGCCATTCATGAAACCTGGATTAGGCCTGGGGAAGAGGCTTTAGCACCTACAGTTCCTGGATACAGTCATTCCGTCATATTCCACGACCTAGTAATATGTGTAATAGCAGAGTGGCTGATGTGGCTTTCTTTGTGTATTAGTGGTAGCAAACTATTGATTGGTACAGCGTATAGGCCTCACTGGGTAAATGTGGATACTTTTTTGGATACTCTGACTCCATTTTATCTTTTGCAGGCTACAAACAGCTAGTCTTAATGGGAGATTTCAACATTAATTTATTGGACTCAAAACCTTTCTACAAAAAAAAACTATTTCAAGTCCTTAACTCTGTCCAGTAAAATCAAATAGTAGCCGAGACTACTCATTTCACCAGTGATAGTGAATCATTAATTGATATAGTTTGCACTAATGTTTAAGTTCGAGATATTTGTCATGGAAAGACTAGACAAACGCACAAACTGTGTGGTCACAAGGTAAGCAAAGATTGTGTTATGGATGACCATACGGTGACCTGGAGGTGAACCCGGAATAATCAACCAAAACCCGAGAACAAAGATCCCTAACCAGGTCTCTAACCTCCGGCGAATGACGTCCACTTACGCTACTCACCGAACTTTTTGTTTAAAAAAATACCAAGAAAGGTTTGAAACAAAATTTGCTTTTAAACATCTAGCTTTGTTTATACCTCGTATTATAGGCATATAGCATCTTTGCCATGCTTTGAACATTGCGTAAATTCTAGCTCGTATAGAAATGGAGGGGCAAAAGCGCAGGAGAAGGTCACTGTTTGTCAACTCCTGAACAACAGTACTTTTTGACAAGAGACAAAGAAGCCATCCTATGTGAAAGAACACTGTATGACCTGGATCATACTGCTCCTTCATTGATATTTTCAGGTACCAAAAGAAATTAAGCAAGCCTCTCAACAATTTTTATCTTATAATTCTATTTAATTTAAAGCCATATTTAAATACATCAACATCTATTTAATTTAAAGCCATACTTAAATAGCAAAAAAGTCATTCGTTCGGAGTGCAGTGTAAATGAACACCAGCGGCGCTATTGACAATAGAAATGGGGTCAAGGGTTCGATTCATTCCGTGTCCCAATTACTCTTTACTGTTGAGGAAAAATATGCTTCCTGCATAAATTGTACTTTCTATGCATGATAATTTATATAGAGATATTGACTTGATGTTATGAAAGTTGTTTTTAACTATGTCTACTTAAAGCTAGATTAGGAGGTTTTTTTGACGGATAAAAACCTTTGAATGTTTTTCCAGTAATAATACAACTCCGGGACTTTAAAACTTAGGGTGAATAGGTTCCCCTCGGACAGGCTTATTCCATCATCATCTTTTCCTTCACTTTACACCAGGTGAGATGGAAAACGCTTTTGTAAAAAAGAAAGCTGATTTATTATTAGCCAGGTTATCCTATCACTTTAAAGACATACACGAGTTTACTAAGACCCATATTATTTTAGGCGACATCATACAAAACAAACTTATAACTCATTAGTACTGATGCCGAAATGATATAAAACGTATAGAAAAAAAATTCACTGGGCACTGCACTTTTATTTCAAGCAAATAACTTGAATAAAATATAAGATAAAGAATATTACAAAATACTTGAACTGTTGAATTCTCAGTGAAGCAATGTTCAGAAGAGAATGAAAGATTCCTGGCATCACTTAGCTTAGATTATTTCCATGAATGTAATATGAAAAGTTTATTTTCAGATAAACATTTTGACTTACAATTGGCGGTCCAGATCTTGACAACGGGGTTTTATAGCAGCATCTGAGCGGACGTTACGTTATTTGCAGAAATTCTACAGAAACCCTCAGTTTAACGTTACATTTTCCGGGATTTCAATTCCAAATATTTCGACTATAAAGTTGAACATTATTCGAGCCAATGACATAATACATATAGACAGGTTATCCGCTCTCAAAAATGGGAACACAAATACAAGGCATTTGCCGGCTATTTGACTCAGTCTTGTGCAACCCAGTGTCACGGCTAAACATCAAACAAAACTTATTACCTATTCTGTGGTTTTAATACCGTACAATGCCTTCTTGTGTGTTTAGACAGTGTACTAATTACACTGTTACTGTTAAAGATAGAATAAACGTTTCTTTTCATGCGTAAGTACTATTTTTTTATAACTATCTTATATATTATTATATTTTGCTATTTAAAATGACGTTTTAAGATTGACATGGCTATATTCGTTTCAACAAACTCGAAGAGCGAGATGTAATATGATTTTGTATGTGGGAGTAAAAGAGACAATTTACGCTCTACGTCACATACGCTCGCGACCAATTAGTGCGAACCAACGTCACGAAGTACATAGGTATCTCTTTCTTACAACAAGTGAACCGCATTATTCTTTCCCTCTCCAACAAATTATATTACTCTATATATCGGGTAGGTATCTATAGTTACGTTGACGCCGTTTTTTTGTGCGGTAATGTTTGGGTATGACTTGTCTATATGTAATATGTCATTGATTCGAGCCTTGTTTTATTACCTTAGGCTAATGAATAGTGAAGTATTTAACTTTGTTTTGGCTACACACTGATGAGATTTTTTTCATTTGCAATACTGGGCTACACACTGATAAAATTTTTGCATTTGCAATACTGGGCTACACACTGATGAGATTTTTTTCATTTGCAATACTGGGCTACACACTGATGAAATTTTTTCACTTGCAATACTGGGCTACATACTGATGAGATTTTTTTCATTTGCAATACTGGGCTACACACAGTATTGGCGATTGTTTTTCCCTCCTACCAGATGAAAAGCGATAATGGTTTTTTTTTTGGTTCCCCTCCACGGGAAGGGCAGGAGGATATAAAAATGCTCTGACGCATACTCCGCGCGCGCGATCGGAGTTATGTGGGACTCGTCCCGACGCCTACCAGAACCATACCCACTAAAAAACCCCCTGTCGGCTCGTGCATTTTTGCCACTCAGCCTTCATCTGAGCGACGGCCAATCGGAGAAAGAGGCCGCGCTAGCGGGGCCCTTAAGGGGTCACCCGCTGGGATTTACATAGCACTGAAGGTGCTCAAAATGAAAAGTAAATAAATAAAAACATTAAAAATTTAAAAATAAAATTGCATTAATTCGGATTTACGTTAGAATTAGAATTTACGTTAGAATTAGAATTTGCGGCCTGAAGGGCCAAGAGATCTAAAGTTAATTGCGTCGGTTCGCCAGTGTGCGCGTTTCTCGGTCTAGCGACTTTGTATATCGAATCTAACACAGGAACAGTATATGAGACTGAATCTCGAACAAGATGATTGGGATGGGATTCGGCGCGTTTGAAGAACGATTCTGAGAGTGTTATGAGGTGCTGTTGCACTGTAGGTAGTTCAAGATCTCTGTGCAGGTCCGCGTTACGCACGTACCAAGGTGCGTTTGTGGCCCTGCGGCAGAAGAGATTTTGAACCACCTGCAGTTTATACAGGACGGAGGGTTTGGCGTGGGCAAAGACTGGCGAAGCATATGACATGACGGGTCTAACGCAGACCTTATAAAGCGTACGTTTATTTCTAAAAGACATTTTGCTTTTTCTTCCTATCATACTATATAGACGGCTTAAGTAAAAACGCGCGAGTTTCGATACTCTATCGACGTGTGGCTTGAAAGAAAGCGTCTGATCTAAGGTGACGCCTAAGTATTTGATACTGCGCTTCCAGGGGATGGGAATACCTAACATTCGAATGTGGGGATCGTTGTGGCGATTACGACGTTTGTGGTCGAATTGAATAGCAGAACTCTTTTCTGGGTTGACATCGATACGCCATTTTTAAAACCAAACACCGAGGGCGTTTACGGCCTTTTGGAGTCTGGTGATGTTATACGGGATCGCTTGACTTTTAGTGTAAAGGGCGGTATCGTCTGCAAAGAGGGCGAGTTCGACGCCTTTCGGCGGGATGGGGATGTCGTTGGTGTACACAGTGTACAGCAGAGGGGCGGGGACTGAGCCTTGCGGGACTCCAGCCTTTATGGGACGAGGCGCGGAGAGCGCGCCTTCATGTTTGAATCGAAAAGTACGGTCTTTAAGAAACGACGCTATTAATCTGACTAGGCGAGCCGGTAAGCCTATTTTATAGAGTTTAAAAACGAACCGCTGTGCCAGACTTTGTCGAAAGCCTTGGCTACGTCAAAGAGAACCGCGATTGTTTTTTTACAACGCTAAGAGAATCCTTCGAGTGTGTACTCGACGATTCGATGGACTTGCTGAGGGCAGGAGTGCTTAGCGCGAAAGCCGAACTGGTGGGGTCCCCATCCGTTGGAAACAGATGGTTCCGCATTTGAGAGAGTATGACTCTCTCGAGAAGTTTAGACATTGCCTTGAGGAGGCTGATGGGTCTGTGATTAGCCGGGACATTCAGAGGTTTACCCGGCTTGGGAATGCCTATGACTGTCGCTTCTTTCCAGGCTTTTGGAAAGTAGCTATGGTCGAAGCAGGCATTGGAGATAATAGCTAACAAGGTAAGCACCTGCTGGGGCAAGTGCTTAAGTGCGTGGTTGGAAATTCCATCCGCACCCGGAGCCTTTTTGGACTTTTGCTTTCTAATGAGAAGCAAGATTTCATCATTAGAGACTGTGACGGGGTCGTCGGTGATAGGGAGAGATTCTCTGCAGAGAACTTCGTCCTCCACCGCCTGGATGTGGGAGGGATCCGCGGGTTGCGTGCTGGGCGAACATTGTGCCGCTATGCTGTCGGCGAAGCATTCGGCTTTCTCTTCGACTTCAAAGGTAATAGTGCCGTCGGGACGAGTGAGAGGAGGAACGTGAGAGGCGGTGTCTACGCGTAAGGCTCGGGCCATTCGATAATGCGCTTGGTGGGACGGAGAGATATTCTCCATGAGATCGTTAAACTGAGTGTCACGGAGTTCCGCGAGGCGAGACCTAACTTTACGTTGAAGCTGATTCGCAGCTTTTCTGTATGCTGGCGTGGGATATTTCTTGGCTCTCCGGAGAGCCGCGTTCTTGGCTTTAATGAGATTGTTAACGGCTAGGGGAAGCGCGGGTTTGCTTTGCTTAGCAACCTTTTCGTTGTCGCTGATGGCTGAGTTAATAGCATCAGTTAGAGAGTTGACTAATGAATCTATTTTATCCGGGCTATCTAATTGGTCGGGCGAAATCGCGAGCGGAGAGTTCGGGGCCTCTAAGGCTGAAACTAACGTATTTTTAAAGCCTTTCCAGTTGGTAAAGGTCTTAGGAGATGTGACGTTATCGTTAGGCGCACCTAGCACGAGGGAGACGGGGCGATGGTCGGAACCTAGGTCATCGAGCGGTTCGATGGACCTGAGATCAAGATTGATTCGCTTGATAATTGCAAAGTCGAGGATGTCAGGAGAATAGGTCGGGTTGTTGGGATAGTGAGTGGGAGTGATGGGAGAGATGACATCTAAGTCGAGTGAGTTAGTGATGTCGAGGAGAGCGATACCGCTGGTGTTGGTCGATAGGCACGTCCAGTCAGTATGTTTGGAGTTAAAGTCTCCGAACATAATGACTGAATGGCCGAGGGCGAGAATGGCCTCAAAGTCGCTGCGGGTTGGTCTGGAGCCGCACGGTATGTAGACTGAAGCTATGATGATGGTCGGATGACCAGTCATAGCCAATCTACACACAGTGGCCTCCATGTTGAGGAGAGGAGGGGTAGGGAGAGGACAGCAATGGAAGCCTCTTTTGTAATAATAGGTTTTTACCTATGAAACTGCCGTTTTGCCGTACTGGCCATTTCGAATGAAAATATTTTTTTTTGACTGATAATTCTAATTTCAAATTAATTTTATTTGACAAACATGGAATTCTTTTTCTAAAATCGTCATTTGTTTAATAGTTAGTGTTTTGTTTTCAACGCATTCGAAAATTTTTCGTCATCATGGATAAGTTAAAAATTCGAGTAATTATGGAGTATGAGTACCGTCGTGGCAGCAAAGCGGCACAAGCGGCACGCAACATCAATGACGTTTACGGAGCGAACACTACAAACGAACGCACCACCCGTTATTGGTTTACCCGCTTCCGTTCTGGAAATTTTGACCTGAAAAATGAACCCCGTGCTCGTCCGAAAACTTTGGTCGAAAATGACGAATTAAAGGCAATTGTGGAAGCTGATGAAACTCAATCCACGGCTGAATTAGCAGCAGCTTTCGACGTTAGCATCAAAACAATATTGGTCCATTTGCGTCAAATTGGCAAGGTAAAAAAGCTTGACAAATGGGTACCCCACGAACTCAATGACCGCCAGCGCGAAGTACGCGTGGAGACGTGCCTTGCACTGCTCAGCAGGCACACAAATGAAGGAATTCTGAACCGCATTGTTACTTGTGACGAGAAATGGATCCTGTTTGACAATCGTAAGCGCTCAGCAAGTTGGTTGGACCCTGGTTCATCACCCAAACAATGCCCTAAACGAAAACTTACCCCTAGAAAAGTGATGGTCACTGTTTGTTGGTCTAACGCGGGTGTAATTCATCACAGTTTCTTGCCAAACGGGACAAGCATTACTGCAGATGTGTACTGTGAAGAACTGAACACAATGATGGAGAAGCTCGCACGTCTCCAACCAGCTTTGGTCAATCGTTCGGCTCCACTGCTCCTGCACGACAACGCGCGACCTCATACTGCACAGCAGACGGTCTCCAAGCTACAAGAGTTGGGGTTGGAAGTTCTCCGTCATCCGCCGTACTTACCAGACCTTGCGCCTACAGACTTCTACTTTTTCCAGAACTTGAATAACTTCTTAGCGGGAAAAAAATTCAATACCCGAGAGGCAGTACAAAATGCCTTTGAAGAATTTGTTGCCTCCTGTCCAGCTGATTTCTTCAAGAAAGGCATCAATAAGCTACCAATGCGTTGGCAAAGATGCATTGATTGCATGGGTGATTATTTTGATTAATAGAAATAAAAAATGTATAAAAAAAATTACGCTTCATTTATTTCGTGAAAAACGGCAATTTCATAGGTAAAGACCTAATATATAGCGGTGCCGCCGAAACCGTCGGAGTTGGGCCTACCGTTGCGAGTAAACGCGTACTTAGGAATAGCGTATCCCCTGGAGCGGTTTGGAGTAAGCTATGTCTCTTGGAGAAGGAATAAGTCAGGTTCTTTGTTCTGGTTTCGGGAGTGCGAGTGCACTCCTTAGTGATGTGAGGAGCCAGGCACTTTACGCACCTGGGGGGAGCTGAGCAGTTAGCCGCTGCGTGGCCACAGAGCTGGCAGCGATGGTTGGGACGCTCGACGGAGATGTTCGAGAGTCCGCAAATTGTGCGAGCCTCTCTGAAAATCTCCTTCGAGTTGGGAGTGTTGGAAAGGATTACTAAAGCTAAGGGAAAACGCCTACCGCGGTTGGAGTGCATCTTGTGCACTGCTTCAGCCGGGAAGCCCTGATACTTAAGGTCCTCGAGAATGTCTTCATTACTGAGTTCAAACGGGACGCCCCGTAGTACTGCGCGGATCTTACGCTCCTCCGGGGGGGCGTAGGTGTGATACGCGATTTGATTGATCGACAGAAGCCTAGTGAAAGACCGGAAGTCGTCGATGGTCGCGACCTGGATTTTGATTGTTTCGCCAGCGTTGGCGGCTTTTAAGTAATTAATTTTGTGCTCTTTGCACAAGTTAGAAACCGCGGTCCAGCGTGCTTATTCACGCAGGAAGACGGGCGGAGGGAGCTGAGGCTTCGGCGGGACGGGAGCGCAGCGCGTCGCTGGCTTCGATGGGACCGACGGAGACGCGGTTACTTCGAGCGATTTTAACGGCGCGGGGGCTGGTGTTGAAGACACCGGGGAGGCGAGAGAGCGCTTCTTGGAGCGCTTGGCGACAAGTTGAAACGCGGGCTCAGGAGAGCCGGTTAAGGTGACGGCATCTGACGACGTATCAGACGCGGGTTCGGAGTCGCTCCCGGGAGCGGTACGCTTACGACGCGACGTGTGAGAGGATGCGACCGATTCGCAGTCCATCTCGGACGAGGCGGGAGACGCGGGAGAGCTGTAGACCTGAGGGGTCTGGACGTTAGAGGCCTGAGGGGCCGGGGTTGAGGCCTGAGGGGCCGGGGACGCGAAGAAGCCTGTAAGACCTGCGTTAGTACGTCAGCGGGTATGCTTACGCCGGACGCAGCGAGCGCCTGGGCGAACGACCTAAGAATGTTAACAAGGTCCATTGGAGGGTTTGGTCCTACGATATATGATATATAAATATATAAAAATGCCTAGGTTCCCTAGCAACCTAGCACCTATTTATATAACAAATGCCTAGAGTTCCTAAATAAAAACCTAGCGAACCCCAGCGGCTAACCTCCCTACCAGCGGTAGGGGGGCTGGGGAGAATAACTTTAAACTAACCGTAGTACGCCGAAGGCCGCTACCTAGAAACCTAAAAAAAGGGTACGCAGGTAAAGAGTTGACCGCGTTAGGGTCAACCTTTACCGACAGAAAGGAAAACACACAGATATGAAAAAAATAAATATGAAATAGGAGAAAAATAAATAAAATAGAGAAGAGAAATAAAATAAAAAAAAAGGACTGGTTCAGTACAAATTCGTTGTCACCGTTAAGTATCCTTTGTACTGAAACCAGACTACTTACGCTGGGCACAACACTGCACTCAGCACAAGCACAACACAACTTAGCACAGCACTTTGAAGACTAAGGGGCTTAGTCGCAAAGAAAAATCGCACTTCGATAGCACTCAGAGGGAGTAGAAAAACCTTGAAAACCGTAGCACGGAACCAACACGCTAAACTGTGACGTCAGTAGACTGAGCGCCACGGAGTATCGGGAAGGGACCGATCAACGGAGAACGGGGTCTTGCACGTCCGCACCGCGTGGCGATCGGAGCGAGAATGGAATGTGTGATAATGGAGACGAAGATGTTACCTGTATACCCAGGAGGTGCCTGTTCAGTTTACTCTCCTGTGCCTCGTAGTCGTATGTTGGAATGGTGGGGATTCAATAAAATCGAAGATAGCATTAGCACACTCTAGATATAAGAATAATTATATAATAATATTTCCAACAATCACACCACATTATCTAGCCCAAATTATGTATCATTAAGAACTTGTGTTATGGATACTAGATAACGGATAAATAAACTTAAGAAATACACAAACACGCATAGATATTTTTTTTTGCATTTATAAATATTAGAAATAAACTTAAATAAACATACACACACATCAATGACTAGAAAGCAAATATCATAAAATATCTGCCCCTACCAGGATTCGAACCCGGGACCTCTGGCATGGAAGGCAAGGGTACCTCCACACCAAACTGGCCGTCTAAAAAACATCTTATAAAACAACGACGTATAGGTATTACGTATATGATACGATGTTTTTAATTCAGTTAAGTTCAAACGGTTACATGGGCTTGGGAAAATATAACTATTAGAGACGACCTGAAACGTTTGTATTTGTTTGTAAAACCTTAGTTATTAGGAATATTAACATGAAAATTCCAACATTCAAATTACTCCTTTTCAAACTTACCAAAATAGTCTCACACAAAATATACTGCTTAAATTAATAGAATGGTATACTTAACGTAAACAAAGCATAGTGAGTACACGAAGTCGCTTCCCACTACTAGGTACTATATTATTATTATTGCGCCGTAATCAAAGAAAGTGTGATAAAAGCCGAAGGACAAGTAAAGTTCAAGAGGAAGGCAGCGGTTTTCTGAAGAATTACTTTTCTTAAAGGCAATCCAACCTTTTTTCTGAGAATATCAATTTCCGGTTTTAGGATTAAAAAATATTATAGGTTTATGGTGACGTTTTTATTAAAATATTGAATATTTATAGAGAACAATTATTTTAAACTAAATTACATAACTTAAACACCTTACAACACTTAGGCTCACTTGTGCTGCTCTGAATTAGCTATCACTACGCTAATTATTGCTTTATGTCTCTATCAATTCAATAGTATTTGAAAGTGACAGAGGGATATTTCCACTAAAGAACCGGCTACCTCAGGTGTGCGCAAGTGGCACTCAATAATACACTTTTTAACCAAATGCTATCCTCGTGACCACGGTGCCTTATATACAATATTATATATACAATATTGTATACAATAAATAAAAAATATAATTAAACGCAAGAAAACCGCGTTAAATTGATCTTTATGAATCGTTTTAATGAATCATGAAAACTTAAGGACATTTTTTGATACTAATTACTTTTGATACGGAACCTTCAATAATTAACCGTTAGAGTATAGATAAAAAATTCAATGCCTTCGATGTTTACGTCTCACTAATAACTTTCTCAATTTAATATTCAGTTTATTCAAAGTCGAGCCACTGTTATTTCAGTTCGGATACATTCTTTATGTAAATATTTCGTATAAAACCAAATGATATTCAATATTTTGCTTTCGCTTATAAGGTTGCTTTTTCTTTTTTAATATGACCTGGGATCTGCTCTTGGAATAATTAATTAAAACCTTCTGTTTATTTTTGAAAAGATCTTGTTATTGTGCTTGAAAAATACTTTTCTCATTTTATTCAAACTTTATAATAAACGGATTTATTATCACGACAAAGATAGATACAGATATTATCAACTTGATATGAGGTTTCTCGTATTGTGTAATTTATTTACAGTAACAATTAACATTATTATGTATCATTGTTTAGTTTTAACTAAAACGTTATTTGTTATTTAAATCGTACAGGATAAACGTATCCCTTCACTATACTGAGGGACGACGTTAAAAAAAATTCGCGTCAGGTTATTTAAGCTGTCGCATCAAAATTTTTGTCTAGGTCCTCTACTCCGGTCTCATTGCTCTATATTGTATTTTTTAGCAACGGAGTGTTTGTTTTTAATTTGAGTTTGCTTTGATCAGAACTATAAAACTGTGCTTCGTCAGGTTATTTAACCTTCGAACCATGTTTTCGCATAAACGTTTCAGAATACCTAGATATCGTGTATAGGTTCTAAAGATTATCAAACTTTTTGTCACCATTTTGTTTTGGCGGCAATTTTGAGGGCTGCTGTATGACAAAAACCATGAGAACATGGTAATTAGGCTACTTGCGCAGATATTATAATTTAAAACTAACTCGGGTTAAAATATTGCCACACAGGGTAATTTTTTTACCGTTTGAAAAATAGGCACTTGGGCTCAGAACACAATTTTGAACAACGTTACCAAAGAAACTATAACGAAAATGAAAAAAAATATTGCCTGCTCATAAAAAAAGTTGTATTTTCCTGTCCCCTCAGTGGGATAGAAGTTGACATTCATGGAGGGATATGTTATCGCACTTACCGGCTCACTCGTTAAACTCGTCACTCAGATCCGCGCAAGTGAGCTCAAGTTTAGTTTGAATAGTTTTTCATTTTATTTCTCTTTCAGTAGAGTACCATCATTGCGTGCTACACATTTTCCAGCGAGCATTAATTAGCATAGCAGAAATCACCATAGAATATATGCAGATGAATGTTGGAGAACAAGGCTGCCCGGCTTAGAGACACGTTTTCGAGCCGGCATTAATCTGCACAATCAAGCGACAGATCTAATTTAAGTGTAGGGACATAAAAGTTTGGCGATGAACGGTGAACGAACGCACTAAGCGTGTGGGTAAACATCAGGTGATTTTCTGTCATTTAAGTCCTTCTTGAATTCAAGGCTTAGTATAGAATACAAAGGTTTTATGACAGAAAAAAGCTAAGCGTGGAAATTACTCACTATAATCGACGCATTGAGATTTTTCATTTAGACATTATATCTCTTAGAAAAATTTCCACAAGCAACTAGTCCAACGTGTATATTCTTAGACTCTCATAATTCATTCATAAACTCAAGAAAATCTATGAGCCAAATAACCAATAAACTATCGACCACTCAAATAAAAAAAAATTTCAAAAAACCATTGGCGAACAGGATAATAACTATTCCATCATGTGACTACGTCATTTTAATTGGCGATACGAATATACCCATTGGCAATGATATTGTTAATGCAACTGTGACTAACTTCAACTGCCTGTGTGCGCTTAGAATGCAGTGTGCTTTACCAAGTATGGAGATAAAAGATAAAAACGCGAGGCGGCTCTGGATGTCACACTGCCTGGGCCCACGAACCGCTGCGGGGGGTGCGCGGCGGAGGGGCCTGGGCGCCTCAGCCTACCTGCTCGACGCGCGCGTCTCCGATCACCAGCCGGCGCCGCCGCCCGCGCCGCGTTGGTAATGGTCGCGGCCGTTCTATGTTTGCGTGCAACCGGTTAGTGACGGAGTGCGTTATCATATCAGTGATAAAATTGTGAAACAAAACGGCATATTATGAAACGGACTGGACTTTTACTTATGATAATATTACGTGTCCAATAATGATGGTTCCAGAATTATGAACATTACATACAACTTTTGATCATTTTAGTATGGAGCCTAAATTCGCAAGTACCGTACCTAAAATGTCACTTTTTGCGTACACTTGTGAAACACAATTCAATTGAAAGAAAAATTAGCAATAAATAACAAACAGCCTTTATGAAATGTCGTAAGTCATATAATTTTTGAAATAGGTATTTATATTTATTTATTTTTCTATTGATTTTGGATACAATTTGAACATTAACTTATAAACCACGAGAAAGACAGAAAGAAAAAAATTCTTTGCCATCATGTGAACATAGCAATGGCTCACATAGGTTTCTAATAGATCAGCGAAATTTTATACAAAAAAAAAACAATCAACGTGTTATATTCGTGACAAAAAGTACCACGCGCACAATGCAGCAGGAATCTTTCGCTGGTCGAATCGAATATTTTATGATCGATAAAATTACAAAGATAAAATATGAGAGATACATCCAATATTTAAAGTACTGTAGTTTTGCGGGTTTTAAGTAACTAAAAAGGACTTCATGCCATGCAGTTTATCCCGGTTACATGTAATTATTTACACACAGTCACAAACAGTTATAATCTTCTGACTTTTAAATTATTTATTATTCTTAGCACAGCTTCTTATATTTTGTTGTCTAAGTATGGCCTAAAAAAGCGAGGATACCTAAGGGATGGATCATGTTAGTTAATTATATTTAAGTAGACATGAATCTGAACGCATCTGCAAAGCAGAACTTTGTAAAGTAACTATTTACTATGGAAGTAAATTTGAAGTAAAGTCAACCGGCCACTGAAATGGATGGGAGCTGCGCATAGCTTGTTTACGTGTATAGCCCGTCGGCTGATTTTAATGTTAAACTTCAAATCTATTAAGAAACCTAGGTGAACAATCACCATGTTCATTTTTAGGCAAACTACTTATGACGTCGTGCGTGCTAATAAAACCATGTTAAAAAATAAAATTCAACTACAAATGGACTAACCTAATGTTTAACTGTGCACAAAATAAATTTATTTATTACTTTTCAATCTAAATTATCTTAAAAAGTCTATCACTTGAGACATTTTGACAAGGAATATTTTTTGTTTGAATTGCTTTCTCTTTTAATTGGAAAGGTTTCATAGGTGTACCTACGCCTAAAAGTGAAATTCTTGGTACGAACAAGTTTAGGTATGCCAAAGAGGTTCGAAACCCTTTCTAAATAGAAGTTATTATGTCAAATCTAGTCTGGTTTTAGGTATTCAAAAGTATGCCCCTCTAATGTATAATTAATAACATGACATGTGAAAAATCACCAGGTTATGGCGAAATAAGCGCAAAAGACAGTAAATATTTTTGAAAACAGTAAAGTCCTACTATAGCTATAAAGTTTTCTTCAACAAATTCGGTAACCATTAGAATATGTAAATTATAGGTCCGTAGCGATATTGTTTGTTACCGATAAAATTGTAATTACCCATACACCGCAATTTGTGCAAAAAGATTACCAAAACATATAGTGCCTAAAAGTTTTAATTATATTCCTTTCTGGAGACAAAGTAAAAAGTAAATGGAACAACATTAATTGAATAAAAAACCTTTTAATGCACATTAAGTGTCAAATTGAATAAATTATGCGAATACATATAATATATATCAAAATCCCCAGACAAGCACACCAATAGCGTGGCCCCAAAGTAAGCAGAGCTTGTGTTATGGATGAACTTACAGCGAACTGGGGAGTACCCAGAATAAATATACATATACAGGGTGGCCAGAAAAGTGACGTCTAAAAATTTTTTTAGGTGACCGCGTGTTGAGAGGTACCTTAATCACCCCTATGTGTCATACGATTTTTCATAGTACATTTTTTTTATGAACTTTTGCAAAATTGCGACCGAAGCGTTTCAAAAATTTCTAAAAAAAAAGTAGAAGGTTTCTTCGGATTTTTATTATTTATTTATTTATTTTACAATTTTTGTACACACAAAATATAACTTATCATAAATGGGATAAAATGCTTGTACAGAGGTACTACTTATTTCATAAGAAATTTCTACCAGTAGACCTGGGACTGTTTTATTTTTTTACTGTTTTGTTATTTTATTTTTGCTTCCAAATCTCTATGAACTGTGTGTTTATGTATAAAATAAACAGCCTCATAACTTTAATGAAAGTTACTAAAAAAATAACTTAAGTTGACAATTTATGTTATGTGATTTATCATTTAAATTATTAACTTAAAATTAAAAATCTAAGCAGGCAAATTGGCTTAATTTGAAATCAGCCATCAAACTTGCCAATCTTTTGCCACAGAATTGCACAATCTTTTCAAAAAATTATCTTTTAAATGTCTGAAAGCAGCACGAATCTTCCCTCTGAGCTCTTCTTCGCTCGAGCAATCGCGGGCACATGTGATTTCTTTGTAGTAGCCCCAGATGAAATAAACAATAGCAATTTTGCGAAAATTCTAAAAAAATTCGAAAATTATGAAAATTTGTTTAACTTAGGGGTGATTCAGATACATCTCAACACGAGGCAGCTGAAAAATTTTTGAACGTCACTTTCTGGCCACCCTGTATAAATGTAAACAACCATGACCCAAGAAAAAACATATATGTTCATCACACAAATGAATTCCCCGACCAGGGCTCGAACCTGGGACCTCCGGCGTATGAGGCAGGACAAAGAAAAAAAATTTACTCGAAAATTTTAAATGCATTTTAATATTTAAAATTGATATTTAAAACCATGTGGTGAACTAAACCACGTGTTCATCACGTTGGAATGGGTACGCACGCCCACGGCTTCATGGCTTTTTTTTCTAACAGAGTCGTCATTCGTAGATTGAATAGCGCGTCGGTACATACAGGTTCGTCCGATACCGCCTCAACCCGTACTGTTATGATTATTTTGTTTAGTTTTTGAACGGGACTTCACCCTTCCCTTAATTTTATCACAGTTCCCACGACCAGACATGTTTGTTTGATTCGGTTAAAGTGTCAACGAACGGGACACGCACGAAAGGGTAATACAGTAAAGACGAGTCGCGCGCACACGAGCGAACGTTCATCGATGCAATATTTGTGACAAGGTTCCGTCCTTACAGCATTTCGGGTGGTTCATACTTGCATATTACGTGAGCGCTGGGTATACTGATAGTTTGACTGTGTGAGATGTGAGGAGAATTGTAGGAATCGTAAATTCCAAGCTCTCCTTCCATTAAAAGGGTGTTAATTTTATTTTGTAAGGTGACTCTTGCGAACGGTGAGGAAATCTTTCTCAATTTTATGGCTACTTGTTCACCGAATAAAGAATATTCATCTCTTTCGCTCCGATTCTCGTGGACTTCTGCCATAATTGGATATGCTTCCGGTATTTTGTCGTTTATATACCTCTCGTTGCCTTGTCGCTCTTGGCATTCTTCTGAAGCTACTTCTATTTCAATACTTTCACTTTCTCTCCTCAATAGTTCGATAGCAGAGTTATTCTGGAAACAAAATCATAACGCCTGACTTAACTGTTTTACACCTTGATGTAATTTATGCTGATACAAAATAATAATAGAAGCTTAACCTATAACTCTATACAATCTTCTAAATGAATTGTGAACAATAGCTTAAAACAATAAAATACGTTTTAAAATATTTAAATAGAAAATTCCACGAACACCTATTTGTTGCTAACTAACAATTTAACCAGCAATATTAATTATTATATATATAATATTATATACTTACAATAAATATTAATTACGATTAACTTAGATTTTGTTAAAAAATATTATACGAAACGCAACATAAATGTTTCCAGAACAGAGCATTTTGCGCGCAATCGTAAGTCGCGTAAGTCGATCGACAAAGCGGAGGACAATGACATATATTCAATTTTGCCGCGCGGGTGTGCCGACCAATGCCGGTCCGTTAATTGTGTAACGCCCCTTATACGAAACGAGAGCGCGGTCTTGCACAATTACGCGAAGCGATCGCCGCGCCGCCGCATGATGGCGCTACGATATATTAGTAAATCTATATTTAGAGGTTATGTTTTGTAAGTATCAATCAATCATTTCATTTAACATAGATTATAATACACAAATAAACACAACGACAGAAAACTTACCATTTGTGCTTGTGAATCCATTGTCTTGCGACGTTTTTTATCTCTAGATGTTAAAAATAATAATGGTTTATACGCGAACCATTTCGAAACAAATATTTTATCGACATCGGCACCATCTTTTTTACTGTCTTCTTCTTTCTTTTTTTCCCTTGAAAAATGGCTTTGAAGATTTTTAATCTTTCTCTCAACTTCAGATTTTTCGATTTGAAATTTCGCTGCAATTTCTAGTAAAGCATCGTGTCTCTTAGTTTTATGCTTATAGAATTCGTGTTTCGTATCCCACAGAATTGGGTAAGATCTATAGCACTCAATAAATTGAATTGTTTTTTTCCGTGACCACTCCATATTAACACGTGTGTGTACTTCACTACGAAAGACCCGACTGGCAACCAAGCCGTCCTTGTCATCGCGTCATACCCGAACGAAATCCGAATGGTGCCGAATGAGCCCGATCGGCACGGATCGATGACCTCACTAAAGTGAAGTTAGCCTCGTTTCGGCATGTTGTTCGACATATTTGTTTAATGACCTTGTCGTTCAACAAATACTGCCGAACCGAAATTGAAAGTATATTGTATTAATAAATGTCAGTGGCCGGCCCGCTTGAGTGGGCGTTGGCTCCATCTGGCGTTTGACTTTCTAGAATAAGAATTAGGTAAATCTATATTTGTTACAAAATATGGAATACGTAATCTGTTGAATTATTTTTATTCACAAAGATGTACGTAAACCAGAACGTTTAGTAAATTTAAAATTACTCCCTTTTGGAAAACGAAATTTCGGTTAAGTAAACTAGAACAATTTGCCCAGATTTTAGTTTTCATTGATTTGTTGTTCTAATACGTACCGCAAACTGGGGTGAATATGGATGCAGGGGTGAATGGGGTCGGTACCGAAAATAATGTTGATAGCAAACTAATACTAGTAGCTTTTTATAATTGAAATATAAGTATTTCAAATATTTACCATGACAATTACATTTCATTTCATTTCATTTCATTTCATTTCATTTCATAAATATTTCATTTCATTTCATTTCATTGCTAGCGATTTCTTCCGGTTTCAAAGCCATCGAAGTGTTTGGACAAAAAGGCCTAAAAATGGTCAATTTTAAAACTGAATTATATTGTAGCATATAAACAAAGCTTGTGAAATTTGTTTGTTTTTTTAAAACATACTCAAATCACCAAACTAGGTGAATTTGCACAAGTTAAATTAATATTCTTTTTTATCTTCCTAAAACACTCATCAAATTTTTTGTCATGGTACAAACAGATATTTTATAGGGTGAATAGGGACGAAGGTAACTAAATAGGGATGAACATATGTTGTGTGAATCGAGACATGAATCGTAACGATTGTGTGTGTGTATTGTGTTCAAATTACGTTACTTGGTAAAAATTTGTTTAAATAGGTATACATGTTTTAACTAAACACTCATATGTAGGTATGATGTATGTATCATGCTTTGAAAATATGTTCTGTTTATTAAAGATCATATAAAAATACGACGAAGATATCATTGTAGCTGCATTATGGAAGTACGAACAAACTAAATCACCTTCAGTAACCATTAGAAAACAGTAAATTAGTTAGTATTAGTATTACTGACTGGTATTACAACGACACTGTACTTTAGTTATTTTGAATGAACCAAAAGGTCGAATAATTTAGGCACAAATCTAGAAAGCGCACTTATAATTTATCACAACTTATCTCATCTAAATTGGCAAATAAAAAGCGACTTTGTTTTTTTGTGAGTAGTGGACATTTTCCGAAAATATGGACATGAATCTTATCAAAATGGAAGCCATTATTTTTTACTTACATTTCATCACTATACTGTCTGAATAAAAGCTGCTGTTCCTTTGAACATTCAGCTGAGATAATTCTGAGACAAGTTGAGCTGGGTTTATAGATTTCGATCTTGCACTAAGAACGAAGAGTTTCATAGGTATGTTCATGGTTTATCCGTTAATTCAATTTAGCAAGTTTGTAAGAGCCACTGGCCTTTATGATTGACATAAAATACACGGTATTATTTTTTTCTGGCTTTAACTGGTCTGATTCCAGGGAGTTTAAATGCAGTTTTGCTTGTTCTTTAAAACAAAGGAATATGTCCTTTAAAGAAAAACTTACTTTATCCAGTATTGTGACGGAAGAAAGTAACCTAAATAAAAAATAGTGCTCAATGTTTTTCTATAAAACAAAAATACAAATATTTTTTGTTTGCCCAGCTCTTTGTACAATGGTAATGGTCCTACCTCACACGCTGGAGGTATGAGCTTTGAGCCCTAATGGATAGTTCTCGGGTCATGATTGTCTATATTTATCTTATAGAGTAAGCTCTGCTTCTTCGCCGGACAACGCAATTACTTCTGACGAATCTTCGTTTAGGGCAACTAACATCTAATGTTCAACATCTGACGACGACCGATTGGTGTAGTGGTAAGTAGCCTTGCCTCATACGCCGAAGGTCCCAGGTTCGAGTCCTGGCCGGGGCATTCATTTGTGTGATGAAGACAGAGTTTGTTCTCGAGTCATGGTTGTTTGTATTTATATATATGTTTATTCTGGGTTCCCCCCCAGTTTACTGTATAGTCATCCATACCACAAGCTCTGCTTACTTTGGGGCCATACAGTTGGTGTGTTTGTCTGGGGATTTATTAATTATTTATGAATGTGTCCAATACTTACATTATTTGTTACTGTTATTGAATAGTAATTAGATGCCTGTGTAGACAGCTGTGTAACCTTCTTGTTTTATATATACACTAGCGACCCGCCCCGGTTTCGCACGGGTCTATGTCCCTGCATTTTAAATTTGTAATATCTGCGAAAATATTCATTAAAATAACACGCTGTAAAGGGCCATATTGATCTTATTACATGCACAATGTATTAAAGGTACTTAATTGAATAAAGATTAATGCTGTACTGCTTAAAATCGCTTCGTAAATAAGCCGTAATTTCTCGTAAAAAGTAAAGGATAAAAATGGTTATTGTGAGTTATCCCTAATGGCCGGTTTACACGAGTTAAGTTGTTAAGTTGGTAACTAAATTTTAACTAAATTTTAAGTTAAAAGTTGCGTGTAAACAGTCATTTAAGTGACAAGTGGTAACTTAAAATTTAGTACGCAAGTGATTAAGTAGATTAGGATTCGTTCTATTTTTCGTATAAGTGGGTGGGCGGGGCTTCTCACTTAACACGTTTGGACGTGATTTTTTAGTTAAGTGCATAAGTTGACAAAGTGGGTGGCGGCAAGAGCTCGCATTTATTTCGCATTTACTCTTTCTTTTTTAAATGTCGGATTGGAGTTTAGTTTCAACTTTAAAATTTGTTGAAGAATATTTAAAATAGATAAGCTTGTAGAATAAAAATTTAGAAAAAAACATATTCTTGTAAAGATTTTAATTTCCGAATAAAATTCTTCTCTGAATTTGTCCAAAATCACATTTACCATATATCTAAGTACAGAATTGACGAACTCCTTGAGATTCATCACTGCTCATCTTCGTTGAACTTATGAACTTAACTACTTAATCCGTTTGGACACACAAGTGACATGTAGTAACTTAAAATTTAGTTAAAATTTAGTTACCAACTTAACCACTTAACGCGTGTAAACCGGCTATAAGAGATAGATATATACCATCGCGGACTTTCTTGTAGACCTTTTTACGGTGTACAATACTGTAGCACATTATTGTGATCTATCTCTTAGGGCTCAGCCTGCAATGTAAGCGCAATAAATTGTGTTTATTTACGACATCACATTAGAAACCTCCAAAAATATCAGTGTTTTTCTACCATCTTATGCATGTATTATACATATAAACCTTCCTCTTGAATCACTCTATCTACTAAAAAACCGCATCAAAATCCGTTGCGTAGTTTTAAAGATCTAAGCATACAAAGGGACAGACGGACAGCGGAAAGCAACTTTGTTTTATACTATGTAGTGATATACAGGGGATATATATATAGTGTATATATATATATATATATATATATATAGTGATATATAAGGAAGCATAATTCTTGAGGTTCAGTAAATATACCATTGTTAGAATTCCCTGTAAAAGAATTGGAGTTATTGGGGCTGGTTAAGACTTTCAAACATTTAAGCCCAGACTCATACCACGGAGCTCAAGTTCAAATTCAAATATTTATTTCTCTTCAACATTGACCATTACCATGTTATTATTGACATCAAATAAAACATGACTCTACCCCAGTTCCTGATTACTTATCATTTATTTTTTTATAAGTTCGTATATTTTTAACGATGAGCCCAAAATAGTTATTAAATTTTGATGAAATTACATGACATTATTTTACTGCAGTTTACATACACAAGTATATCAAAAAGTATTTGTCTTTGGACTTGTTCTCGATGATGTAATTAAGATGATAATTATGATTATTTCCTGGCTGAGAATCCCAAATATTCCAGTCCTCACTTCAACCAATTTCTCAACTATTAAAAAAAATTGCTCAAGTCATTAATTTTGCAATTATTTTTGCAAGTTGCAATTACCTAGACAAGTAATTGCTAACAGTTACTAAATCTAAGTAATTACCTGTTTATGAATACGGGTGTTAGAACTGTCAAAGTAAGAATTATCAGCAAGTAATAATTATCGTTTTCTTTATTTAATAATTGTGAAACGTCACTTTTTTATATCTGCTTCAAAGTAGTCCTCACGTAATTTTTCTAGCCCCGACGAATTTTTTGTCTATGCAGTTACTTAGCAACAAGTGATAATTTTTTTATGAATAATAGTAAAAATTTGTGTGATATACAGTAAAAACGCAGAGATAGACTTGACAGTATATGCAGTTGTTGTGAGCAGTCTTTGTGATTTTTAATATTTGTATTAGTTATTAGATTAAAGTAAATTAAATATAATAAAAACCTTCTTTAAATTATTGCAAAATCAGTCGCCAGTCACCCATTGCCAGTAGCTCTTCTATAATTCAAACCACAGATTTAGATTTTTTTTTTGTAATATATTTTGATATTTTATATATATTTTAAGTTCAGCCATTCTTTATTCCATACGGATTGACCAATGTAGTTTATTTATATGTTTAGTTACATGATACCATACATTCAAATACAAAACGTACTACGATAACTTATTTATTTAAAAAAGTAAATATATGCTATATCGCTGATTAAATAATATCTAAAAACGAATAAATATCTAAACTTTTATCAAAATAACTTAAAAATATATCTAAAACGTAAACAACAAAATAATTAAGAACAAAATAATTAAAAAAATATTTTAAATGTGCACGCTGGCACTTAAGTATTAATTAGGATCTGAATTTCTCTTGATGATCAATGTATGTTTGAACTATGACTACTCTTAAGACCTGTTCTTAGTTTTGAAGCCTATATATTCCAGCTCCAGACTAAAAAATACCAGCTCAGGCAACTCAATCTAGATAAATAGCGAACACAGTGATCTGTACAAAGGCCGAAGGCTCTTCAGCTTGGACGTTGACATAACCGTCTCTTGCGTAGTCCCACAGAAAAGCGATAGCATTGTGGTAGCTTTGCGCTCTCTTCTGGCCAATGGTGACCACGGACAGGATCCTGTAGCGATTGAAGTTAAAATGTTTAACTCTTAGCAATACTTCGCCAGAGATCCTTAGAGCCAGCGCTGGAGACTCCTGGAGAATTATAAGATGTATGGTATAAATATTAAGAAAATTATTATTTTTATTCTGCAAGTATGTATGGAAACTTTTAAATCGAAAATAATACGCTTGTTCGACTGAAAAGCTTTGTAATATAAATCAATATTTTACCACAAAAAAATTGTCGATCCTTAATTCGAAATATTCGTATAATAAAATTACTTTGACGAAACTAAACATTCTAAGTAATTATAAATAAAATTTGTATAATGTAATTTAAAAGCGATTCTTACTAAACCTTACAGGATTGACTCGTCCTCAGGGAGAATATATTTAATTTGAATTTAATGATTTATTTCAATTTATAATTAAATTCTTAAAAATTACCAGCACATTATATTTGTGTCCAGCAAACAGTTCGTGTATAACATCCTCGCACATCAGTTCAACATGTGGAATGTGGAACCGCGCCTTAGGTTCTAACTGGTAGGTAGGTTGGTACAGCAACGGCGGGCGTTTGTAATCTACGGTGGCCTGTAATCATTCTCATCATAAATACGAAGCTCTTAGGTAAGTCAGATGTCAAAACAGAGTTCCACCTAAAAGATCGACAGACAATATTAATTAAGGTATTAATGAGATCGGGATCACTGAGCCTCACTCATCACGGCAAACTCCATATTAAAAATTACAATCGTGGTAAGAATCCCTTAAATTATTAGTCTCAATAGCCGTGATCTCTTCGTCTGTAATTTAGTGAAAAAAACGAGATACGAGATAGTGTTATAATACAAATTAGCTTGCTCTAACTAAGATAATTTAAGAAGAGATTTTTAAATATTATAGAAAGTTTTCTTAGAGAGTGTAGTGAGTGTACAATAATTAATGCACAATATATTTTGGTCTTGAATTGTAAAAGATTTGTCTTTCATATACAGAATAAGTTTTTAACTATGTAGATATTATGTATTTTAAACATCTTCTAAAAAAAGAGTGGAATTTTATAACGCCACCTGGAGGAAAAGTCCTCTAAATACTGGAGATCCCATAATATTTAAAAAGAACCAAACTGCATTCAAAGTTATTTTAAAATAAGCTTGCCACGCCCGGGAAACAAACCTGCTAAAACCCGACAAATTGACACCGTATGTTTTTAAGTCGTTAACTAATCAAAGAATCAAAATAAGGATCTACCAAGTAGCGTTACAAAATTACACCCAGAAAGTATACATAAAGCGTCTTTTTTTTATTTAGGAAACAAACAGTACAATAAAGACAATAAATAATACATATCAACCAATAAAGTTTCCACTATCAAATTTAACAATTATAAATATCGATCGGGGTGAATACACTTACTAAATAAGGAAAAAAAAAGTAATGATTAAAAGTTGAAAATATTGTACAGAACTAAAATAATACGTGACTTGAAATACATCTAAACATGCTTAATTGTTAGGCATTGGAAACTACACTAATGATATCCTTTCGGAACCTTTGCGAGGACACGTAAAAATGTCAATATCTAATAAGGAAGTTATTTTTATTATAGTTTGTTTTGGAGTTCGGGGTCCAAAAAGTTTTCTTTTTCCGAGAAGTCAAGCGAGGGCATAACAGATAGATGTTTTCTAACAGAACTGGTGAATCAATTCCATTTTTTAAATCCTTTGTAGAAACATTAAGTCTCTAATATGACGACGGTTCTGCAGACTGATAATTCATTTATTTATTTATTTATTAGATCACCAACAAGTTTACAACAAATAATGCACATTTGGACCATAGTTTTAACAAGTTATTGCAAGTCGTAGACTCCATTATAGGTGACAACAGCATGCAATGTTATGACAACAATCAACATATTTAAGTATATAAAGAAGAAATTGTTTCTTTTTTTTTTGGCAGTTAATTACATTATGTTAAAAAAAAATGAATGAGACTTTTCTTATTACTCATACCTACTTATACAATTCCTAGATAGATCGTACAAATATAAACAGTCACTCGTGCATTTGACCAAGGACTTAAACTGATTTATTGAGTTACAGAAAATATCAATATTAATAATACCAGATTCTTGGTTGATTTTGATTGATTTTTTTGAATTTCACTAGTTGAGGCTGAGGGGAAACGGTATCTAAAGCACTTGATGAATTTATTTTGTATTCGCTCCAATTCTTGAATGTGGACCTTATACTGTGGGTTCCATACTGTAGAGGCGTATTCAAGAAAAGAACATCAGCCTCTCCTAAATAGTATCTTAGTTAAAGCAAGCTAATTTATATTTAATAACACTATCACCTATCTCGTTTTTTTCACTTTAGTGACAGACGCAGAGATGTGAAGAGAACAAGAATATACCAGAGCACCGACTAACCATTGCACTCTGGAACTTACGTTACATCACACGATGTAATGAAGTCCTCCATTCCTGCTTGTTTACCTTTTTGACTAAGCTTACTACTTTACCTGTGCCATATAGAAATAGCTGATTTCATACAATTTATCTCGTGTACTTGCCAGCGAGCATCTGTCAGCAGCTCGAATACCCGGCGTTCCACTGAACCCATACGATTGCTTCCTCAATTTCAGCCTACTTATATCCCTTAATGTGGACGCATTACTCTTCCTGCTTGCCGTAGGTACACTCGCCTTACGACTCATTGTGTCCGCCATTGTGGTAACTGTTAATTGTAATAACTTATTATCAGCTGAAGGAAATTGTTTGTAAATATGGGAAATGGATGTAAATTTTTTTTTCACAAGTATGTGAAACGTATATAAATGTCAAGGTAAATGGTAAACGTCACCTGAACTTTTTTTCATGCGTTTTTTAAATTACAAGATGGTTTTACAGTTATCTTTTATTTGTAGAATTTTATTATTTAAGTAGAATAACACAAACAACAAATTGAGTAAAGAATGCAATTAAGTAAAAAAAAGCATTCTTCAAGCACCTGCTTTCCCGAATGGAAATGCTATTGGCTAGCATGTAAACATATTTTATATAATTAAATAGCAGTCAGTATATTGTTATTCCTTTATTCTGTATTCATTTGATAGCCGATATTAAAATATATTTGAATCCCCCAAGCATTCCCCTCTGGATTGCTGCGTAAATATTTTGAATATAGATCTATTTATTCTACCACTTCATGAAAAAGTTTTGTATACTAGGTAGAGTACGAGAAACGGTATAGGCAATAATATGCCCTCATCAGTTTCTGAATGATGACAAAAAATATACGCTAAGATAATATACAGGGTGTCCCAAAATTCAACGTCAAGCCGAAACGGGACGATAGGATAGATGGTAATCATCAACAGAAAAATCAGAAAAATAATCCATCCCATGTTCCTTAGAAATAATGGGCATTAAACAAGAAAAACATCAGTTCTCAATTTTTTTACCATTTTTTGGTTATTGCGGTCAATGTTGGTTATTTTTGTCCATTTAAAACGGGCCCAAATTTTCTTACAAATAAAATTTTTTTCCAAACTATGAGTTCATCATTTTCCAAACACCTCGACTTTGACAGAGCCACCTGAAAAAAATATTAGTTTCATAGTTCATAGTTCGGACAAATGTGTTATTTCTAAGTAAATTTGGGGCAATTGTGATAATAGTTTTTTTTTTGTGATTGGAGATACATTATTGAGGGTTATGATGACACGTTTTAAATGGACAAAAATAACCAACATTAACCACAATAACCAAAAAATGGTAAAAAAATGTAAAACTATACCATTTTTGTTTAATGCCCATAATTTGTAAAGAACATGGGATAGATTTATGTTCTGATTTTTCTGATGATGGGTACCATCCATCTTATCGTCCCGTTTCGGCTTGACGTTAAATTTTTAAACACACTGCATACATTAAGAATTGACAAGAAAAACAGACAAGAATTTGAAAAATAACAAAAGGGGGTTGCCAGGTATAAATAGGTGAGTTAGCTTTAATATTATACTTTCATAAGTTTTTTATCATATGTCATATCAAATGAAGAATATTCTATTCCCAATCCAGCCGTATTACGCTCCTTAATCCATGGTTGCTTTAGATTTAGATTTAAGATGAAATAGAAATTATGAGCGCAAGCGTTGACAGTTATTTAAAATCTAAGCAACCATGGATAAATATCTATAATTCAATGTTTATAATAGGTCTTTACCTATGAAACTGCCGTTTTGCCGTACTGGCCATTTCAAATGAAAATATTTTTTTTTGACTGATAATTCTAATTTCAAATTAATTTTATTTGACAAACATGGAATTCTTTTTCTAAAATCGTCATTTGTTTAATAGTTAGTGTTTTGTTTTCAACGCATTCGAACATTTTTCATCATCATGGATAAGTTAAAAATTCGAGTAATTATGGAGTATGAGTACCGTCGTGGCAGCAAAGCGGCACAAGCGGCACGCAACATGAACGACGTTTACGGAGCGAACACTACAAACGAACGCACCACCCGTTATTGGTTTACCCGCTTCCGTTCTGGAAATTTTGACCAGAAAAATGAACCCCGTGGTCGTCCGAAAACTGGTCGACAATGACGAATTAAAGGCAATTGTGGAAGCTGATGAAACTCAATCCACGGCTGAATTAGCAGCAGCTTTCGACGTTAGCATCAAAACAATATTGGTCCATTTGCGTCAAATTGGCAAGGTAAAAAAGCTTGACAAATGGGTACCCCACGAACTCAATGACCGCCAGCGCGAAGTACGCGTGGAGACGTGCCTTGCACTGCTCAGCAGGCATACACATGAAGGAATTCTGAACCGCATTGTGACTTGTGACGAGAAATGGATCCTGTTTGACAATCGTAAGCGCTCAGCAAGTTGGTTGGACCCTGGTTCAGCACCCAAACAATGCCCTAAACGAAAACTTACCCCTAGAAAAGTGATGGTCACTGTTTGGTGGTCTAACGCGGGTGTAATTCATCACAGCTTCTTGCCAAACGGGACAAGCATTACTGCAGATGTGTACTGTGAAGAACTGAACACAATGATGGAGAAGCTCGCACGTCTCCAACCAGCTTTGGTCAATCGTTCGGCTCCACTGCTCCTGCACGACAACGCGCGACCTCATACTGCACAGCAGACGGTCTCCAAGGTACAAGAGTTGGGGTTGGAAGTTCTCCGTCATCCGCTGTACACACCAGACCTTGCGCCTACAGACTTCTACTTTTTCCAGAATTTGGATAACTTCTTGGCGGGAAAAAAATTCAATACCCAAGAGGCAGTACAAAATGCCTTTGAAGAAATTGTTGCCTCCCGTCCAGCTGATTTCTTCAAGAAAGGCATCAATAAGCTACCAATGCGTTGGCAAAGATGCATTGATTGCATGGGTGATTATTTTGATTAATAGAAATAAAAAATATATAAAAAAATTACACTTCATTTATTTCGTGAAAAACGGCAATTTCATAGGTAAAGACCTAATATTATCTTGCATTATAAAGTATATGTTGTGTAACTTTTAATTGAGGTTGAACTTTGAACAAGGTTTATAATTTTTTTACATGATGTTTCAATATCGGGACTGCGTAAAACGAAACCCCAAAATGTTTTGTAGCAAATGAAAAGTAAAAAAATAAAACATCAATGTCATAACTTTGTAAAATACCGCGTTTCCTTAGCGAAGTTGTTGGAGGTATTGTGTATAAAACTTGTATGATAACTGTATAAAACTTACCGTAAACAGGTATGTTAAAACAGACCCGATCTGCGTCCGGCCCCGTTCGGACGTGTTGACGGTCGCTCCCGGCTGCCGAGTCACGATTGTTGTCTCATGACTTCTCTCGTAGCAATACTCAAACGCCACTCTGAGATCCGTTCTGCGTCCGGCCCCGCTCGGAAATGTTCGCGGTCGCACCAGCCGTTGAGTCACGTCTCACGACGACAACTAGTAGCAATACTCATACGCTGAGATTCGTACAATATGTCGCTTCGTCCTCGACGATTTGAGATAAGCCTCTGTAGGACTTACGCTGCGGCCGGTTTCGATCGGCTGCAACTAAGTCAGTCTCGCAGCAACAACAGAGCTGAGCTTACTACGGTCGATTAAATTCGATAGTAGTTCGCACGGCTCGGGCTGTTTTTCTGCCTACGTACTTGACGCTGGGCGCTTGTTACGTTAGTTAGAGACTCGCTCTGCGGCCAGCTTCGGCCGGTCGTAACGTAGTCAATCCCGCACTTTCAGTGCAACCCAACCTCGTCAGGTCTACGGCCGGTTTTGTATACTCGCGTTTGATCAGGTGGATACTTAACGGTGACAACTAAGCCTGATAGCGTTGCCCCGGTGCGCTTCCAAGGCCCTTCAGGCTAAGGAGAAACCGGCTGACCCAATCCCATTACACTTGGGCCTTTCCCAGGGTGACGGTACAGTGCTGTCCGAATTAGGGGCACCACTTCGCGTCGTCACCAGCCCCCCTACCGCGGGTAGGGAGGGTTTAGGTGCTAGGTTTGTTAGGGAACCTAGGCATTATTATATATTGTAGTTCCAAGCCCTCCAATGGACCAGCAAAGCCTGGTAAACTTAGCTAGGTCGTTCGCCTAGGCGCTCGTTGCGTCCGGCGTCCCCATTTCAGAGGACGTACTAACGGAGGCCTTACAGGCAACTATCGCGTCCCCGGCCCCTCAGGCTTCCAACAGTTAGACCCCCTTTAGGTCAACAGCTCTCCCGCGTCTCCCGTCCCGTCCGAGATGGACTGTGAATCGGTCCCATCCTCTCGCTCGTCGCGCCGCAAGCGTACCGCTCCCGGGAGCGACTCCGAACCCGCTTCCGATGCGTCATCAGGTGCCGTCATCTTAACCAGCTCTTCTGAGCCCGCGTTTCAGTTAGTCGCCAAACGCTCTAAGAAGCGCTCGAAGAAAGCCTCGGTGTCTTCAACACCCGAGCCCACCCCGGTGTCTTCAACACCCGCCCTCGCGCCATTAATGTCACTACAAGTGACCGCGACTACGTCGGCTCCGTCCAAGACAGCAACGCGCTGCGCTCCCGTCCCACCGAAGCCTCAGCTTCCTCCGCCCGTCTGCCTCCACGAAAAAGCGTGATGTACCGCGGTATCTAATCTTTGCAAAGAGCAAACAATTTATTATGTCAAAGCAACCAACGTAGGCGATTCAATTAAAATCCAGACCATCGACGACTTCCGCGCGTTCACTAGGTTACTTTCAATAAAACAAACTGCGTACCACACCTACGCCCTCCCGGAGGAGCGTAAGTTCCGCGCAGTATTACGGGGCGTCCTGTTCGAGCTCGCGAACGAGGAAATCCTCGAGGACCTTAAGTCCCAGGGCTTCCCGGCTGAAGCAGTGCACAAGATGCACTCAAACCGCGGTAGGCGTTTCCCACTCGCTTTAGTTATCCTCTCCAACACTCCCAACTCGAGGGAGATCTTCAGAGAGGCTCGTACAATCTGCGGACTTTTGAATATCTCCGTCGAGCGTCCCAACCCCCACGGTCACCCTGGGCAGTGCCACCGGCTGGTCCGGCCACACAGCTAACTACAGAGGTTGCCCGCGCACTCCACGCTTCTCAGCTAAGAAGGCTGCGCCTAAACCAGTGCCACCGCTCACTCCCGCTAACTTCCCGCCGCTGCGCAACCGGGGTCCCCCGGAAGCAAAGCCCGAGCAGCCGACGCCTACTCCAGCTCTGTCCTGGAGGCAGCGTCCGGCCGCTCCACCTGCACCTTCCCTTCCTATAGCTCCAGTAGCTCCCGTAGCTCCCGTAGGCCCGCGTTCCGCTCCGTCGTCTTCATCTCAGTCATCGTTGGCTGAGGACATGAAGACCGTGTTCGACGTCATTCAAAACGTCGACATTAAGGAAATCTCCGTACTCGCACGCAAACTGCGAGCCGCCCGCTCTCCTCAAGAGCGTCTATTTGCGTTAGCCGAGCATCACTCGCTACTTAGCTCTTTAGAAATGCTATTTTTCGTATAAATTTGTTAATAAATAAATATAATGTCTAGACCCGCAAATCCCGCGTCATGTCGTATCAAACCCAAGGGCTTATCCCTAGTTTTTTTTAACGTTCGTAGCCTTAGTAACAACCTTCCTGAGCTCAAACTGTTCCTTCAGAACAACGAGCCAGACTTATTGCTTCTTCAAGAGACGTGGCTAACTCCAAACCGCTCCAGGGGATTCGCTGTTTCCAAGTACGCGTTCACTCGTAACGACAGGCCCAACTCCGATGGTTTCGGCGGCACTGTTATTTATTACAAAAGAGGTTTCCATTGCTGTCCCTGCCCCTCCTCTCCTCAACAAGCTACTGTGTGTAGATTGGCTATGACTGGTCATCCGACCATTATCATAGCTTCAATCGACATACCTACTGGCCCCAGACCAATCCGCAGCGACTTTGAGGCCATTCGCGACCTCGGCCATTCAGTCATTATGTTCGGAGACTTTAACTCCAACTGGACGTACCTATCGACCAACACCAGCGGTATCTATCTATCCCAACAACCCGAACTACTCTCCTGACATCCTCTATTTTGCAATTGTCAAGCGAATTAACCTCAGTCTCAGGTCTATCAAACCGCTCGATGAAATAGATTCTGACCACCGCCCCGTCTCCCTCGTGCTAGAACCGCCTAACGATAACGTCACCTCTCCTAAGACCTTTACCAACTGGAAAGGCTTTAAAAATACGTTAGTTTCAGCCTTAGAGGCCCTGAACTCTCCGCTCGCGATCTCGCCCAATTAATTTGATAGCCCGGATAAAATAGATTCATTAGTCAACTCTCTCACTGATGCTATCAACTCAGCCATCAGCGATAACGAAAAGGTTGCTAAGCAAGGCAAACCCACGCTTCCCCTAGCCGTTAGCAATTTTATTAAAGCTAAGAATGCGGCTGAGGAGCTGGCTCCGGAGAGCCAAGAAATATCCCACGCCCACCTACAGAACAGCTGCGAATCAGTAAAGTTTCAACGTAAAGTTAGATCTTGCCTCGCAGACCTCCGAGACGCTCAGATGAACGATCTCATGGCGAATATCTCCCCGTCCTACCAAGCGTATTATAGTATGGCCCGAGCCTAACGCGTAGACGCTGCCTCTCACGTCCCTCCTCTCACTCGTCCCGATGGCTCTATCACCTTTGAAGTCGAAGAGAAAGCCGAATGCTTCGCTGAGAGCGTTGCGTCTCAATGCTCGCCCAGCACGTAACCCGCGAATCCCTCTCACATCCAGGCGGTGGAGGACGAAGTTCTCCGCAGAGACTCTCTCCCCATCACCGCCGACCCCGTCACAGTCTCTAATGATGAAATCAGCCTCCTCAAGGCAATGACTAAACTTCTCGAGAGAGTCATACTCTCTCAAATGTGGAACCATCTGTTTCCAACGGATAGCGATCCTCTCATTATTCCCCATCAGTTCGGCTTTCGCGCTAAGCGCTCCTGCTCTCAGCAAGTCCATCAAATCGTCGAGTCCATACTCGACGGCTCCTACCCGCGGCGTTTTAAAACGGTCGCAGTTTTTTTTGACATAACCAAGGCTTTCGATTAAGTCTGGCACAGCGGCCTCATCTATAAACTCAACAAAACAGGCTTACCGGATCGCCTAGTCAGAATAATTGCGTCGTTTCTCAAAGACCGTACGTTTCAATTTAAACATGAAGGCACGATTCCCGCCTCTTTAATGGTGGAGTCCCTCAAGGCTCAGTCCTCGCCCCTCTATGGTACACCGTGTACACTAACGATATTCCTGTCCCGTCGAAAGGCTTCGAACTTGCCCTCTTTTGCCGACGACACTGCCCTTTACACCAAAGGCCTTAGTGTCCCGGGTCTCACCACCAGAATCCAAAAGGCTGTAAATGCCCTCGGTGCATGGTTTCAAAAATGGCACATCGATGTGAACCCAGGCAAGAGTTCTGCGGTTTACTTCGACTGCAAACGCCGTCGTATCGCTGACAATCTCCACGTTAGAATGCAAGGCGTTTCCATCCCCTGGAAGCGTACTACCAAATATTTAGGCGTCACCATAGACCAGACGCTTTCTTTCAAACCTCACGTCGATAGAGTAACGAAACTTGCACATTTTTACTTAGGCCGCCTTTATAGTATGTTAGGTAGAAAAAGTAAAATGTCTTTCAGAAACAAACGTACACTTTACAAGGTCTCCGTTAGACTTGTCATGACATATGCCTCCCAATCTTTGCCCACGCCAAACCTTCCGTCCTGTACAAAATGTCTTCTGCCGCAGGGCCACAAACGCACCTTGGTACGTGCGCAACGCGGACCTGCACAGAGATCTTGAACTACCTATAGTGCAACAGCACCTAAAACACTCTCAGAATCGTTCTTCAAACGCGCCGAAACACATCCCAATCCTGTAGTTCGAGATTCAGTCTCATATACTGCTCCTGTCTTAGATTCGAAATTCAAAGTCGCTAGACCGAGAAACGCGCACACTGGCGAACCAACGTAATTAACATTAGATCTCGAAGCCCTTCAGACCGCAACTTCTAATTCTAACGTAAATTCGAATTAATTCAAATTTTATTTTTCATTTTGAGCACCTTCAGTGCTATGCATTCACCTTCAGTGCTATGTAAATCCCAGCGGGTGACCCCTTCTGGGCCCCGCTAGCGCGGCCTCTTTCTCCAATTGGTCGTCGCTCAGATTAAGGCTGTGTGGCAAAAAATTGCACGAGTCATTCAGGGGGTTTTTTAGTGGGTAGGGCTCTGGTAGGCTCGGAGCGAGTCCCACATAACTCCGGTCGTGCGCGCGGAGTATATTTTTTATCCTCCTGCCCTCTCCCTGGAGGGGAACAAAAAAAAAAGTATGTTAAAATGTAGTTTATATATTATCATTGTGAAATCGGTTATTAATATCTATAATTCAATCATTAAATAACAGGTAAGGGGATAATTCTCATACCGGACCAGTATTTCTTATTTAACTCTAGGGACACAACAGGATGTCGCGCTTTTGCGGAAAGCCCAAAAGAGCTTGGGAACTGAATTCAAGCTGGCGGTTTAATATTTAAATTAGCGATGGTTTGTGATAACATCCCAGTAACCGCGGTAGTAACGGCATTGGAATGAAGGCAGTTTTAAAATTAAACCATTATCGAGCAACTACCGGGTGTGGGTGCCTTGAAAGCCTTGAAAAAAAAATGCTAGTTGTTAAATTATTCATTTATTTAGAACATGCAAATTAAAACTAATTAGTAATACTTTAGTCTAAAAAAAGTTTTTTATTTATTATTAAAAATTAATATCTATCAATAAGACTAAAAAATTTATAATATTAAAGCAAGTTCATAGTTCAACTAAAGTACTTCACAATAGGTAAAAAAAAACTATTAATAAATTATGGAACACTATTTAAAACCTTAATTACAAAAAGCCTTGTACATTTAGGTTAAAATAAAGGGTAATCTCCTTAAAAGCTTTGTCAAGGCCTTTATATCGGCCCACATCGAATAGCTTTTGTATTAAAACTTCAAAACTAAATAAAGCTAAAATCACTGGACGCTTTACACTACACGGGCATATTCCATCCAATTTAATGATTAAATTAATAAAAGTGCACAAAACCCTCAATCACATTTGTGTGATTTTCCTATTGCCTCAGAAAAAAAACAAGGATTGACTAAAATATAGATTAAAAAACCGTAAAACTACAAAGAACTTAAAGTTAAATTTATTTCAATCAAGGTAGATTGCAAAAACGGTAATCTGCACAAAAGCGCTTGGCTCCTCATGCTGCACATTAACGTAGCTGTCCCTCGCATGATCCCACAGGAAGGCGATCGCGTTGTTGTAGCTCTGAGCTCTCTTCTGCCCGATGGTGACAATTGACAAAAACCTGTACCGGTTGAAGTTACACTGCTTCGTGCGCCTATTTATTTCGTAAGACATTTTCAAAGCCAGGCTTGGAGATTCCTAGAATATTGAGGTAATTTGGTAAGTAGGAAGTTTACAGTGGTATCTATATGACGAAATTCATAATTTGAGCACTTTATGATTCGTAAAACACTGTTTATTTAATAACGTCCTTAAGGAGTATTTCAGGTTATATTTCTAATGCCATCAAGAGCTTTCTTTCAAGATTTTAGGTTTATTATTTTTTTATACAAAAAATTATGTGTTTTGCAAATATTTTTATGTTCAAGAAGTTTGCAATAATTACAGCCGAACTCATAGGCGTCAAGTCACTCAAAGGGAATTGTAACTCAAAATAATGACTTGGCTAGGTAATTTTTTGTCTTAGTAATTACTTGTTTATGAATACAGGTGTAGGACAATGAATCAGATATAAAATTAGAATATTTTCTATCTTATTACCATTGCATTGTATTTGTGGTGTTTAAAATGATGCTCAACAACGTCGTTGCACATTTGCGTAACCGTCGGAACGTGGAAGCGCTTCTTGGGCTCCAGCTGGTATGTTGGAAGATACAACAATGGAGGACGTTTGTACTCAATGTTCACCTAAAATCATTTATTAAATCTAAATAGACAAATAACTTTATTACAATATTAAACTTTATTATAATATACAAACTTAACACACACCTACTTATTTATACAACAATAAACAGCTTTATGTGTTAAGAATGTGTACTGTAGCAGATCAAAGGGCCACACTCAGCGGTTACGTTTGCCCGAAGAACAAAACGCTGAGTTTCAGCCACAACACAATAAATAAGACGCTTGTCATTTTGGTATAGGCAGAAATTTTTTAAATAATTACGCAAAATATAGCTAGTGTATTTTTGGTATTGTTAATTTATAAAAAGATAACTTTATTTTTTAGAGAAATTATGGAGAAATTACGTTACTGTATATTAGCGAGTTTCAGAATATTTGGTAAGGGTCATTCAATTCATATTTGAAATTACGAAAACCATGTTTTAAAAGTATGCGTATAAATTTAATATTGGAGTAACCTAAACATTTTATAATCCTGGCATGGACCACTAAAAAATTCTCAAGCATGGTTTTCACCAATAAAATTAAGATCAAACGAGACTTGGGACAAAATTGTATAAAATAAATATTGTAAGTTTATAATGATCTTGGTTTTATCATGTCTGTTAATTTACATGGACCATCAATGAATTTTTCCAACGTCTGTGTTGTGTCCATGTAGCTTATTCTGAAGTTACCTGTGAAACTCTCTCGATAGGCTGAATTCCTTGAAAGTTACGGAACCCATAAGACTGCTTTCTCATCCTCATTCTACTCAAGTTTCTGTCACTAGCTGCCATACTCTTTCTCGTCGACTGGGTGACTAAGCTCACTTTACGGTCATATTTTGTGGGGGCTAAACTTTCCATTTTTATATTTCGCTGAGTATCTATGTATAACGTAAACGGTAAGTTATGTGTTATTTAAAGATAATATGAGAATGACATATGATCTTTAAATTACATGACAGAAGTCTGTAAGTGTCAAAAAATGAAAGTAATTAGCCAGTGCAATCATATGTCCCTCATCATTGGGCATTCAATACACCTATGTTCTTGTGGCTGTATGATGTTCACAACAGTTGTACTTTAGTACAATAATGGTCTTTTAAATCTTTGTATTATGTTTTTCTTCCCTGTACCTAAATGGCGTAAGGATTGGATCCACGACCATGTGGTTACTTTATTAATTTGTTACATCCATCTTCTATTTCCCAAGGTGACAGATGTCAGTGACTCACGGACCTGCGCGGACGACCAAACACACCGCACCTCAGCAGGTTTAGCAAACGCTATCAACTCCGAAGTTGGACAACATGGACGCAGTTGTTGCTGAAATAGCCTTCACCTCCAGCACCCGGTGCCCTTAGTGCATTAATAAGAAGAATTTGGTAGATATATGACAAATTTAAATCTGCCATTTGTCATGTCAAATGTACCTAAACGAAAGAACAACGAAAAACATTCCAAATAATTTGCATAGAATGGTGAATTCAGATATTAACTCATTTATGCTCGCAGACTTAGAGTGAGAAATTAAAAAATTTAAATATTTTTATTAACAAATATAAAATTTAAAAGTTCTGATGCAATTTCGACTAATAAAAAGTTGAAAAAAAAAGAGAATTTAACTAAATATTTTCAACATTTATTATGAAATTGTTTCTATTTAGTACAAGATAACTCCTCCCCTGGCTCAAACACATTCGGCAATCCTCCTGAGCATGCTGAGAATGAAGTTATCCAGCATTTCTTGCGGTAGCCTGTCCCATTCTTGAATAACGGCTTCCCTGATCTCTGGCATTTCTGGGGAGGTGGCTGACGGTACCAAACAGCTCGCTTGACAGCATCCCACGCGTGCTCTATCGGGTTTAAGTCAGGTGAGCCGGCAGGCCAGTCTAACCTGCTGATGTCATATTCACACAGAGCAGCGTTGATTCGTTGAGCTCGATGTGCATTATCGTCAACCAATACGAATCGAGGGCCATGGTTTTTTTCTAAATGACCTGACAATTCCATCGATAGCAATGGTTTGGTACAAAGCTGCAGTCATCCAGCCACGATACGGGATCAACGGCGTTCTAGCACCAATCATTATAACGCCCCAAAAGGATACCGATTTCTCGCCTTGTTGAACGGTTCCGGTGGCAGTTCTTTGTCTTTTAGCGTTCCCACGTCTTCTCCAGACACGGAGACGTCGGTTGTCCAGATGAGTGCTAATACTGGACTCGTCAACGAAGAGACAATTCCACCAAATGTTTTCCTCATCGTCTTCTTCATTTTGGCGAAGTCTAGCCCACTGTAATCTGCGTCGCTGTCGTTGCTGTGAGTTTAGGGATGCTCGCCAGGATCTTCTTGCTCGTAATCCAACCTGGTGTAAGCAATTCCTGATGGTCTGAGTACTGATTTCTAGTCCGGTAGCAGCTTGCAACTCAGCTTTTATTTCAGTGATTGTTGGGTCTCAGGAAGTCAGCAATCTGATGTAACGCTTCTGAGCAGCTGTAAGTAGTTAGCCGACCAATGCGAGGTCGATCAGCAAAGTTGTCCACACCGCGATACCTCCGTAACGTGTTCACGACACAGGATTGGGAAACAGCCACACTGCGTGCTATTTCTCTCGTAAAATGTCTTTCTTCCCTCAAAGTAACAATTCTTGCTCGTAAAACTTCTGATAATCCCATCGGCATCTTTTTGAATGAACTCCTTCTTCGAAAAGTCAGAAAAATGCTTGAATCAAGTTGGTCAGATTGCTAAATGAGCGTAAACAAGGATTTAATCTCTTTTTATACAGAAAAACACATGATATTTTAAAATCTTTTGTTATTAAATATTTGATTTTTAAATGAAGAATCTTAGAAGAAAATGAAATAAAAGTTTTATTCTATTGTAACAAAAAAGATTTCGTATTTTCAGAGTGATCTTAAACATTTTTTGATGTGTGTATATTAATCAAATTAATTTCGTAAAAAATAATGACGTGACAAATATCTAGCCTAGGAAATAAATTTTACTATATTTTCTTCAGCAAGATAAGATTTAAAAAAATAGTTAAGATATCTTATACCAAGGTTCCAACCAAAAGTCCGGTCGCGTTTGTTAGCGCTTCGAACTACATTATAGCTCTTGCAAATCCATTAAGTAACTTTCTTTTAAAAACTTTATAGTAAATTAGAATTTTTATTTTATTTTTGTCTCAGATCCATCAGCTGAACATACAACCTACAGTTCAATCCTAATTTGATTAAAAACGTTAATACATATGAGTTTGTGTTTATTTATTATAGTACAGCTAGCATTATATGTACAATATACCTATTTATTTATTACAAATACCTATGTCATCGTCTAGGAGTAGGTAAAGCTTTTAAAATTCAGCTGCAGAAAACAAAAAATCCGCTTTTGTTTCACTCAAAAAATGGTCTTCATCATATTGCCTTTGTAATGAGTTCTTTCATAACTATATATGTTTGTAATCCTTTTAAAGATATATTACGTCCAAAACTAAAAAAATAAAAATTAAGTAGGTACCCAAGTACCACCGTTACTCATTTATTTTAGTTATAGATTCGATTGATTTTTCCTTTGTGTAGGTAATCTATATATACCCTACTGTAACAATAGTTTATTGTCCTCCTAGTTATGGGTTAGTTACAGGGGTGTTCACCCCTCTTGGCTTGGTACGGGCGGGACCATCAAATGAGATGCTACTACTATAACCGGATTGAAGGATTTCGTTCTGCCAATGGGACATGCAATGTTTTATTTTTTATTTTTCTTGTTAGGGTTAGTTTACATTAGAGTTTGATCATTTTTTCGTTCCGTATGAATTTGCTGATAATATGATAAAATATAGCCAATTCTTTATTAGAAATAAACATATTTGGGCCGGTATAAGTCGGCAAAGACGGCTGGTGAATGCAATCTATGTAAATTCATTTTTGGTTAAAACTCGCGTTCTGGTGAGATGAGTCGAATTTTCCGACTGCTGACCGAATACTGACCAACATATAGCCCAAATGGACTACCCGATTGGCAATAGCCAAATACATGTAGTCATGATTATCCTAAAACTGCTTTGAATTGCTCAGAGAGCAATGGAGAAGATACGCTTGGGGTTTCGTTGCAAAATCAAATCAGCAATGAGAAAAACCGCAGCCAACTAATCTCACTGACATAGCCCTAAGGAATGAGAGACTGTGCTGTTAATGGGCAGGACACACCGGTCGAAGAACAGATAGCCGTTGTGGCTTCAAAGTTTTCGAGTGGCGGCAATATGGACCCACGATCTGGTGGAAGTTGCCGGGATTCAGTGGATGTGGGCCGCACAAAATCGAGTGATGTGGCTATCGGGAGGACTTCTTCCGGCTGGAGTCCTGGAGGTCGTACATAGTACCGATTCATAAAATTGAAGCGATTAATCCAAACTCTAGATAACAGAGTAAAAGTTATTTTCACCAGTGCGGTGAAACCTTTACCCGGGTGACAAAGATAGCCGGATCAATTTCGTTTTCTGGACGTCGACAGACAACTTTCAATTTAGCGGGGTGTGGTGATTCCTTGGTGCCTTTCACCTTATCATCTGCTGTCTGGAGCTTGTTTATAATAATGACAGTTGGCTTGATATAATTAGACTACCATGTTTTTGTTATATAATTACGATCATTTCAAAAAGAAGCAAATATTTAGGTATTTTGCTTTCCAAATTCCAAACACGAGCTATTAAGTACTCAAATGGAAACTACATGACGAAATTAGTAAATGTTTTAAGTACTAAAACTTTTTTATAAAATAACGCATGACCACAGCGTATGTAGAGTTACCGAAACGTCGAGCCAAAATGTTAAAATATAATTAAACGCCATTAGTTACGGTTAAAAAAGTATTTTAATTTAATGAGTTGTGAAAACTTAAGGAAACATAATGGTTTAAATAATGGTATTTTAGAAACAAAACAGTGTTTTCATATTTTTTTTTAAATATAAAACACATTTGATAAAAAATATGAAAACTAAAATAAACAAAAAGGGTTTTTATTTTATTTTATTCTTTAAAAAAAATGTATTTTTAATTTTATAAAACGTATGAAATCACTGTTTTATTTAATGTCTTGAAATAACATTGCCATTGAAGAACAAGTAGATCATATCCTTTTCGGTGTTCCTATAGTGTTCTACTATATATTAGGTCTTTACCTATGAAATTGCCGTTTTTCACGAAATAAATGAAGCGTAATTTTTTTATATATTTTTTTTTTCTATTAATCAAAATAATCACCCATGCAATCAATGCATCTTTGCCAACGCATTGGTAGCTTATTGATGCCTTTCTTGAAGAAATCAGCTGGACGGGAGGCAACAAATTCTTCAAAGGCATTTTGTACTGCCTCTCGGGTATTGAATTTTTTTCCCGCCAAGAAGTTATCCAAATTCTGGAAAAAGTAGAAGTCTGTAGGCGCAAGGTCTGGTGAGTACGGCGGATGACGGAGAACTTCCAACCCCAACTCTTGTAGCTTGGAGACCGTCTGCTGTGCAGTATGAAGTCGCGCGTTGTCGTGCAGGAGCAGTGGAGCCGAACGATTGACCAAAGCTGGTTGGAGACGTGCGAGCTTCTCCATCATTGTGTTCAGTTCTTCACAGTACATATCTGCAGTAATGCTTGTCCCGTTTGGCAAGAAGCTGTGATGAATTACACCCGCGTTAGACCACCAAACAGTGACCATCACTTTTCTAGGGTTAAGTTTTCGTTTAGGGCATTGTTTGGGTGCTGAACCAGGGTCTAACCAACTTGCTGCGCGCTTGTGATTGTCAAACAGGATCCATTTCTCGTCACAAGTAACAATTCCTTCATTTGTATGCCTGCTGAGCAGTGCAAGGCACGTCTCCACGCGTACTTCGCGCTGGCGGTCATTGAGTTCGTGGGGTACCCATTTGTCAAGCTTTTTTACCTTGCCAATTTGACGCAAATGGACCAATATTGTTTTGTTGCTAACGTCGAATGCTGCTGCTAATTCAGCCGTGGATTGAGTTTCATCAGCTTCCACAATTGCCTTTAATTCGTCATTGTCGACCAAAGTTTTCGGACGACCACGGGGTTCATTTTTCAAGTCAAAATTTCCAGAACGGAAGCGGGTAAACCAATAACGGGTGGTGCGTTCGTTTGTAGTGTTCGCTCCGTAAACGTCGCCGTAAACGTCATTACATCCGTAAATGTTGCGTGCCGCTTGTGCCGCTTTGCTGCCACGACGGTACTCATACTCCATAATTACTCGAATTTTTAACTTATCCATGATGACGAAAAATGAAACATTGAAAACAACGCAAAACTTACTATTAAACAAATGACGATTTTAGAAAAAGAATTCCATGTTTGTCAAATAAAATTAATTTTAAATTAGAATTATCAGTCAAAAAAAAAAAATATTTTCATTTGAAATGGCCAGTACGGCAAAACGGCAGTTTCATAGGTTAAGACCTATTATTAGATGTCGCTGTGTGGTTTCACCTCTTTCACTCCTGATCCCGTAAGGAAAAATGCTTTCATTACTCCTAGATAACGTCCTTTTTATTGGAGAGTAATTTAAAAAATTGGATTTATAGCTTCTTTCAAATCTATCGTTTTGTAAAAAGAATAGTATTTTCATTTTGAGTTTACTTTTGGATAACTACTAAGTAGACATACAATTTAAAAAATTAAGCAAGACTGGTCTGATTATTTTTATCCTTAACTTAAAAGTTATTGTATAGAATATACAATAATTGATGCACTGTCTTTATATCTCAAAGAGCAAAACAGAGAATAAAAACAAATGTTTTATATTTTATTGTTTCACAAACTCAACCTTGACGCGAACGAAATGCTACATTAAAAAGGGTAAGTAAAACGTCCTTTGTGGCTGAATGCCAAACTGTACCAGGTTACTGTTAGACAATATTACTCCGTGGCGTGTTGCTTCGTTTCTAGTCACGTACGAGACTGTATAGAGACATGTTTCAAACAGAAATAACACTATGGGTCAATTGCGCAGATCTGAGCTAGCTGCTTAATTAGTTACACTGGCGCTCCGTCACTTTCTATTTCTATTGATTTGAAAGAGACATAAAGTAATATTAGGTCATTACATATGAAATAGGCATTTTGTAAGGGAGGAACATATAGTAAATTTTTTTTTAATATAATAATTTATTTAATCAAATTATTTACCATTGCTATCTATGCACTTACGCCATCTCATAGGTAGTTAATTTATCCCTTTACTGAAAAAACCATTCGGACGGGAATCAATAAACAATTTGAAGGCGCTTTGGACTGCCCCATCGGAGTTGAATTTTTCCCTTGCAAGAAGTTATCCAAATTTCGAAAAAAATGGTAATTGGTTGAAGCAAGGTTCGGGGAGTACGTTAGATGTCTTAGACATTCCAATTAAAGCTCCTCTAATTTGGTAGCCGTCTTGTGCGCAGTGTGTGGTCTAACGTTGTCCTGAAGCAGCAGTGGCCTAGAGCGATTGACCAGTCTTGGTTGTTTAGCAGCTAGCTTTTCCATCATGGTTTGCAGTTGCTGACAATAGACATCTGCCGTAATCGTCTGGCCAGATTTAAGAAGGCTGTAGTGAACGTCACCGGCACTAGTCTACCAAACGCTCACAAGTAACTTTTTTCTGGTCGCAATTTCTAGAACGAAAACGTTGGTACCAAAAACGCTCTGTATTTTCTTTTGCGACACCGCAAGCACCGCAGCACTGGTTTTTTTTCTCGCAATGGACAGTTTATTATGGCCCTATTAGCCTTTTAAATTTCACCGGCTTAGCGCTGAGGGCGCTTAGCCGTAAACTACTCCTACATACGATACGCCTGAGGGTACCTGAGAGGGCAAGGACCTCGGCTTAGGACGTCGAATATTGAAACTACCACTGGGTTGGAAGGGTCATCTACTGCCAAAGAACCAGCAAGAACTCAGTAGGAATGCGTACGCCGCGTTAGCCTAGCCCACTGGTGGGTTAGGCGATTCAAATGCCGTGTTGCCCTTTTTCTGACTGGAACGCCGGCGTTCCTCGTTGTAATAGCGTCCTCGGGGTCTGTTAAGACAATACGCGGACGCCTGTAACGAACCGGCGCGTCTGGGTTGGCTGTGTAGTCAGCTGACTTATTGACCAGCGGGTTGGGATGGTGGGGAGCGTTGTCCAAGTAGCTTCTAAACACCAAATTCATCAACGTGGCAATAGAGGGCAGCTCGAGATCTTTATGCAGATCTAAATTGCGGACATAGGGCTAGGCTCCGACGCATTTGCGTAAGAACCTATTTTGAATAACCTGCAATTGATTGATATTCAACTTGCTGGCGTGAGCGAAAACTACACTGGCATATGTCATGATGGGGCGGATGCAAGTTTTGTAAAGTGTAAGCTTATTTCTAAGCGACATTTTACTTTTCTTGCAGATTAGGGGGTGCAGCCTACCCATGACGAAGGTGGCTCGGTCCCGGACTCGTTTTATGTGATCCGCGAATGTAAGTCCACAATCTAAAGTGACTCCCAAATATTTGACTTTTTTAATCCAGGGGAGCGGAGTACCAAACAGAGAGATCTGACCTAATCTTTTAGAGGGCTTTCCTAGAGGTTGTCCTAGAGCAGGTTGAAAAAGAGAAGTACACTGTTGCATTTTTTTCTGGATTGACTTCTATTCTCAATTTCCTAAACCAAGCGCCTAATGCGTTGGCTGCGGATTTCGGTATACACATCGGATAGATTCCTATCAGATGTGTATAGCGCAGTGTCGTCTGCGCTAGTTCTACTTTCTCCGTCTTCGGCATGTCACTAGTGTATAGTGAAAACAAATTCGGAGAAAGCACCGAGCCTTGAGGGACACCGGCTAATACAGGGCGGTGATTAGAGAGTGCACCATCCAATCTGTAACGAAAGGATCGGCACTGTAAAAAGTCTCGTATGATGTGCACGAGGCTGTCCGGCACGCCTAGTTCGAAGAGCTTGAATAACAAGCCGTTGTGCCAGACCTTGTCGAAGGCTTTCGTCTCGTCAAAGAAAAGCGCACCCGTGCCTATCAGTTTTCGACCTACGTTCCTTTGCTCCAAGATGTGCACCGTGATGCGTTGCACCTGTTGGACGCAGGAGTGACGGGACCTAAAGCCGAACTGTTCGTCCGGTAACAGGTGCTTGGAGTGGATGACCTCTCGAAGCCTGTTCAAAATGATCCTTTCATATAATTTGCCTATCGCTCTAAGCAGACTAATAGGACGGTAGCTTGTAGGGATATTAGCCGGTTTTCCGAGTTTCCCAATACCGATGACAATCGCTTCTTTCCATGTTTGCGGAAAGGAGCAGTTTGTTAGTAAGTTATTGAATATAACTAATAACAGTTGTATGACTGCGAGTGGGAGAGCTTTCAGAACCCTGTTTGGTATTTCGTCTGGACCTGGGGCTTTCCGCGGTTTTAGGTTTTTAATTATTATCTGTACCTCTTCCACCGTTATCGGTTGGAGGGTGTCAGTCGGTGGGTTGCCGCATTTAGTTTGGACTGTCCTATTCACAGTTTCTATGTGGAGGGAGTTAGGCCTTCTGTACTCGGTGTACATTGTTGGGCTAAGCTATCGGCTGCGAAGCCAGATGCGAAGGCGAAATCTCTTCAAGAAGCGCGTCCCAGTTGTTAGACCGCAATTCAAGTTTGCGAGATTTGACATCTCGCTGTAAAGCCCTCATACGGATACGGTTTGCCTCGGTCGGAGCGTAATCGTACGCCCGGATAGCTGCGTTCTTTGCTCTCAAAATGTTGAACTCACATCCTCAGGCAGGACCCCGCGTCGATCATTAGCCGCCAGAACCTGCCTGGGGGAAGCACTGATAGCAGTTCGAAGGTGGTTGGTGAAAGCACCGATCGCAGCATTGGTCTCCTCGATGGATGACAACGAATCGGGAATGTTGTTTAGGTCGGGGCTGTCGATTGCCTTAAGGGCTTCTGTTAGTGTGACCCAATCGATGTTTTACCTCGTTTGAGGAATGGGGTCAGTTGGGATACCTAGCTGCATGACTACCGGTCGGTGATCCGAAATAAGCTGGTGGATGACTTCTACTGAATGAACCGTTAAGTTAACACTTTGGAGGATTGCTATTTCGAGAATATCGGGGCGATGATTTGTGTTAAAGGGATAGTGTGTCGGTTCCCGAGGACCCACTACATCATAATTTAGCACCTCTAACATGTGAGCCGACGACCGTTTGGGTTGGTAACTACGGAATACCAACATGAATGTTTCGAGTTGAAGTCGCCAACTAGTATTACGGAGGGACTCATATCGAGTAGCGACTGAAGGTCGCTTTGAAGTACAGCTTTGTCTGGTGGTTGATAGATGGATGCTAGCGTCATTGGCTGATGGCCGCTCATCGCTATTCTACAACAGGAAACTTCGTGTACAAGTAAGATGTAGATTTGAAATTCTCGAACGAATTCGTGAAATTCATTGCGCTGATGTTTAAGACCATCAGCGTTGAAGTAGCCGATAGTGAGGGACCGCGGTTTTATCCTAGAGGACGCCATTTAAAAAGTTTAATTTATTAAATTTCTGGATGTTGGCGATAAGTGCCTGGTGTTCAAGTGCTACTAAGCACGTCGCCTGAAAGTCGACTTTTGCGGCTCGTAGTTTGCGTGCCAGAGTTGTTATTTCGCCCAAGTCGAAGCTTGAGGCGTATTTGCTAATCAGTGCGAAGTCCGAAAGTGGCTCCGCACGGCCATTTACTGGGAGACGAGAAGGCAAGCAAGTAGGTGCTAAACTGACCTGCTATACCTGAGAAGGCGGAGAAGCGAGGGAAGCGATGGGCTTCAGCACCATGGTAGGCGGGGTCCCCCATGCGTTCTTGGGTGACGAGGGAGGATCGGTTAATTGTGGCTGCGGTGGGCTGGGCTTGGCAGGAGTAGAGGCTAAAGATCTCTGCTTCGCTTTGTGAGTCTTTTGAGGTTTGGTTTTGGATCCCTTGGGCAACCTAAATAGTTTGCTGTATGGCCGACCGTCTTACATAATACGCATACGGTAGGGTCTGTGGACTGCGGGGTTCTCGCGTACTCCGCAGTGCCATGATCGCCCAGGCACTTAACGCACCTAGGTTTGGCGTGACAGTTTCTTGCCGTATGGCCATATACTTGGCATCTATGGCATTGGCTTGGAATGCCGCGCTTGAAGGGGACCTCCACGGTGATCCTTGACTAATGAGTGACCTAGTGTTACTAATACTATATTTTACGGCAACCTATCTTTTCCACACATGCGGTAGACAGACTCCATAGGAAACCCCTGGATTTTAAGGTCCTGTAATAACAACTCGGTGTCGAGCTCTTTTGGTACGCCTCTAAGGACGACGCGTAAAACGCGCTCTTCCTCGAGTGCATTGGTACCTTGTAAGGGTGCGGTGGTCGGCGGCCGAGACGGTTGCCACGTGAATACCAATCGCAGTATTTTTCGCGTGTGCATACGCGATTTAGAAATTGGACATATGTGTGGACATAGATGTCCATGCCGCTTTATCGCAGATGAAAATAGGAGGCGGATGCCTCGGAATCGCGGAGCGTGGATGCGGGCATGGACTGCGGGGTCCGCTTTTTAGGGGTTTCGGACTCATCGCTAGATGAGTCCGAGGGCTTGGCCCTTTTTTGTCGCTTAGCAACGACGGTAAAGTCCTCGTTGGATTCGAAATTGGATTCGAGGGCTTGGACGGGAGCCGAGATATCGCAATCCATTGACGATGCATTGCTGGTGGACGAAGCCATGGACGAGCGCGAGCTAGAGTGCTCTCGTGAGAGGTTGGTGGATACGGGCTGGCGTGCCCGTCTCTGCTTTTTAGAAGGAGATTTGATTGTGGATTTGAGCCCACTCTCGAACTGTGTCCAGCTGTCTAGAGACTGCGCGCAAACGAAGGCCATGAAGGCCTTCGATATATCTGCTTCCGCGGTAACCATAGCTACCGCGGCCTGAAAATAAATTAAAAACTAACCGTAGTTCGTCGAAGGCCGCTACCTGGAATCCTAAAAAGGGTCCGCAAAGAGTTGACCGCGTTAGGGTCAACCTTTACCGATAAAAAGAGCAAATGTACATGAAAAGACACAAATATGATAAAAGATAAATGAAATAGAAAAGTAAATAAATGAAATAGTAGAAAGGAAATAATATATAAAATTAAAGGACTGGATCAGTACAAATTAGTTGTCACCGTTGGGAATTCTTTGTACTAAAACCAGAATACTTTACGGTGGGCACACACACCACTCAGCACAAGCACAACACAGCACTTCGAAAACTAAGACTTAGTCGCAAAGAAAAAAAATCACTTCGAGAGCGCTCGGAGGGAGTAAAAAACCCAGAAAAACCGTATCACGGAACCAACACGCTAGACAGTGATGTCAGTAAACTGAGCGCCACTGAATATCGGGAAGGGACCGATCAATCGGAGTGGTCTTACCGTCACAGAGGAGATAATACAGATCAAAGTGGCCAGTACTACAAAGGGCCAATTTCATATGTAAAGACCTAATATTAAGCCTAGTGCTAGCTAATTTGGAGGGCGCAAGTGGGCGTTGGCAAAGCTCGCTATCCTGTCAAATATTGAAGTATTTTTAATACGACGATTGTTTCAATTTTTCTAAAAATATATTACACTAAAATACGGTAACTTTCGTTTGATTTGTCGAATGTATCTTTCGTAAGATTATGTTTTTGACGATGTATTTTTAGCATTCAATGGTGTAAGTATGCTGTAATGTAAGGACTCATATATTGAATAATTGAATATCGACATACTTCGATTAAATTACCGTTTGGCTTAGTGACCTTCCGGCTGATCCGCAGGTCAGTTCGTTCCCGCTGGGGACAACATTTCTGTGCGTGAGCAATGAACATGTTTGCTAACTCATATTAACGATGACTAGCACAACACCTTTTTTTGTAATTATTTAAGTTAACAAGTTTGTTTTACATACATAAGTATACTGTTTAAAACAAGTATTATACTGATATATTTGTAGTTTTCATACGAATCTGAATAAAACCGAAAGTTACATGTTTTTTACGAGAAATATTCAAATATGCAGAAAAAATGTATCTTTTGCCACTTATGATGAATGCGAGCCGTATTTGAGTTGAATATTTGAAAATTTAACATCATACAAAAAGTACAGTACCTAAGTATATAATCATAATTCTTTTTTGCTATGAAATGTTTACAATTCGTAGTTTTTAATAATTATTGGTTATAACTTAAATCAAATTTATTCGTATTAATGCTCAACTGAATCATTTTTTAACATTGTACGTTGGCCTTCTAAATACGCTTCCTTCGCGGTTTATTTATTTGAAACTACGACGTTTGGATCGTCGCAATGCAAAGCATTTGATCAGCTGTGTCTTTATTATCTTTGTATTCTTGGATTTCATCATGAATATACATGAAATTTTCATGTATTTATAAGCTTATTAAGTGAAATCAAGTTGTATAAAATTATCTGAATTGAATGTGTTATTTGTATCCTTCTTTCCTTGTGCAAATTATGTGGTATCGATAAATTTATTTTATAGTATAAAAATTTTAAAATTTACGTGAAAAATTGTCAGTTTTCAGTACCTGTAATATTGATTTGAGGTCATTATATAGTGAGTTATAATCAGCTAAGTTAAACTTATTGTATTTTGTTGTTTATTTTCCTGTCGTTTGTATTGTACTACCAATAAATTAAGATCTGCTGGCATCTCCGTTTTTCTTGCGCCACAAATCTTTCGTCTGAGTTATCATTTATTATTAAATTTAATTTAATTAGACTTGAACAGAGCATAGGTTCCAATTTTTATTGTAAATGGGCCATATTGCAGTGCTCCTTGCTAATATAATATGTACTATGGTATTGGTACAGTAATAGTGAGAAACATAAAATGAAATTACTTTTTCACATGCTTTTAAAAGTGCTCTTCTTATAAAAGTCTCTTATGTTCATATTTATTTATATTTAAACATAATATTAATATTTTAAAAGTAGGTATTTAAGTACCTACTGTATAAGATTACATGAAAGCTATTAACTTTTATTTCACTACTATTTCTTTATACAGTTGTAGCGTAGTGGTTATTAGCCATGAATCATACGCCAAAGGTCCCAGGTTTGAGTCCTGGCCGGGGCATTCTTTTGTGTGATGAACACAGATGTTTGTTCTCTGGGTTCCCCCCAGTATGCTGTATGGTCATCTCTAACCCTAGTTCTGCTTACTTTGGGACCATACAGTTGGTGTGTTCGTCTAATGATTATTTTATTATTAATTAGTATGACTTTATAATCCGTATAACCTGTCAAACACCCCTGTATGTCGAACGAGAGCTATAAAATACCATACGTCGCTAGTATCGTTTAAATTTTGCCATTTTATTAAACTGTATACTATTGCTTATCAATACTGAGTCAGAAAAACTATTACGACTAAAGCTAATTATATAAATGGCAAAGAAATTTTAAGATGACAGCCGTTGCCAAAATGCAGACAGCGTGATCGGACTGTAAATCCTTTATTTGTGCGCCCAGATTACATCTTCAGTAACTTAAGCGTTGCGATTAATAAGACTTAATTACTACGTATAACAAAAACAAAACCCGATCATATCTTTCATACACAAACCTTACTGTACCTAACATAAAAATAAATTTGAAGACATAAATATGAAATATTCACGCCAAACGGTTCATTTTTATCTTGACATCAATGCCAATAACAGTACAACTTATATTTCGTATAATATTTTCAGCAGTGACCTTATTTAAGCTAAGTCCTTTCTTTTGAAACGGTTCCACCGCACACGATAACCCGTGTCGCTGTAGATATCGTGACGTTGCATCTGTATGCAGTAGGTACTTCGTGGGCGGAGCAGACGAGCGGCGAAACTGTCAAGATGTGTATTACTTGACCCTATTTCATTAACTACAACTTTGACAAACTACTTATTTTGCAAAAATGCTCATGCTCAACGTGGGTAAAGGTAAGAACATACGTAGAAGAGGTCATACTTTAGTAAGAACAACCTAATTATGTATAGTTTTAGGAATTTTCTAGCAAAAGCCTAAATGAGGAAAAGGTTAATGTATTAAGTCTTTCTTGCTAATTCGAATTTTTTAGCGTATATAAGTATAGAAGAATTAAGAGATAGATATTAGTTATGAATATTTGTAACCAGTAATACATATTCATCAGTCTCGCACGCCATTGTAGCAGCAAATTCTTATCTTTACCACTTACCCTAGCTAATTATGTATATATAATTCATCAAAACAATTAGCTAAGAAAATTCCAACTTGCATATCTTGTTCTGTGTAAACATCGCTCGTGCACAAGAAAGCTCGTTGCACCGTGGTTCACTGTCCTTGCAGTTCGAAGCCCTTTGTGACGTCACAGATGCAGCTTACAAGCTCTAAGCTCACCTCTCGGAGCTTTATTTCATTTTGAGAATGTTAAACTTTTGTAAAAGCTCCGTTAGTGGTTTATTTCATATTTATAAATTAGAGAGCAAGAGAATAAGATAACGGCTTAAGCTTTACACGTGTTTTGTTTAATATGTTTGGGTTTTGTTCTGCCTTTGTGTAGCAGAGAGTACTTTATGCTTTTTTTTTAATTATATAGATTAAATTTACTCAAACATATTTTCAGGGAGAACGTTCTATTCTTAAATATTAACAAGCAACTTCTACTGACTTGGGGTCTTATTCATAAACATATACCTATAGAAGGTTTATTAGCTTGTTATAAGCAACTGATCTAAAACATTATTCATAAACGTTAAACAAAACTAAAATGCCTAAATAACAGCTTTATAACTTATAGAAGCGTCTTATCGGTCACCTAACAGCTGTTTGAAGTGAAGTTACTAATTCATTTCAAAAACATAGACCTTAAGTATATTATTATTTGCTATTTATCTCTGCGTGGTACAGTTTAGTAACGTAAGTTTAGTAAAGTAAGTTGAGTGTGTTGAGTTTAGGGGCTACTGTGGGGGATTCAGGCTAGAGTCTTAAATCGACAGCCATACTTAGAGGTAAGTATGCACACGAAGAGAGATTTTATTGTGCTCAAATTGCTACACGAAACTGTGTCCGAAGTCGCTATGGAAGCAATAGTTTAAAATTTTGTTGTACAGTCTCTGTTCTAATGCACAATGTAAACCTTCAATTGTAGCTCCGGCGGTGTTGCATAATATTGCAATGAAGCCACAGGACTCGGCTTCAGTTAGCTGTGTAATATTATTAACTTTACATCAATTATATTCAGGAGGTTTAGGAAGATAACATGGTAGCAGACGATAATCATGTTGGAAAATAAAGAGTACGAATTAGGGCTTTTCTACGAGCATTTATAGATCAACACTTTAGCTAAGATACAGGATCCGCTGTGATTATGGATATAATTATTCGAAGGTGTTATTAACTTTGCAAGCGTACTCTCCTTTACCTTAAACCTTATAAGACCGATTTTTTTCCCACTTCTTTACTGTTCATGCCGTCAAACTTTGGAACTCACTTCGTTATGAAATACGCGAAGCAAAATCGTTACCAATTTTCAAAAATAAAGTAAAGCAGTACTATCTTTCTCGACCATAAAATGACGTGTTGATGTTCAAAATTTATGTATATTGTGTAGAATATTAATATAAATAATTCGTTTATAAATGTATACATAATATTTGAATTTCATTTATGGGTTTAACTTAATCTTTATGTTTATTTTATGATTATTTATTGTATTGTATTTCGTTTTATATTATTTAAATATACATTATTTAAATGTACGCACTAAATTTGTTCTGTACCACTTTCTCCAGTAATAGGTCTGCTGGTAGAAATTTCTATTAGAAATAAGCTGTACCTTTGTACTTTATTAGTTTATAAGTCATTTTTATTATTGTGTTTTTCTGTGTGTACATAAATTATTAAATAAATAAATAAAACTGAAAGCTCATTGATACCAAAATATAAAATTTCTGTTATTAGTCTTAGGAAGTACTATTTCGGATAGGTCTTGCCAATTCAAATAAACTTTCGTATAAGTTACTCAACTACGTACAGCTTTTTTTTTTAATTTTTGACAATACTGCAATGAAAATTAGTTATAAATACCACTTTTTTGGAAACATTATAAACTTGGTATGTTGTAGCCCTGTGGGATAAGATAACATCGATAGAGTTCTATGTAGGTACTATTCCTATCAGAAAAATTTACAATACAAGTCTCACAAAGGTAATTATGACATTTAAACTGGATTTTTAGTCCATCTTGTTACATGTTATTGTACAATAGGTAGGTGTACTACAACTCCAGTTTTACTTGCACCAAATGTACCTAATGCAAAATTAATATAAAATAAACATTAATATAAAATAACACCTAAGCTAAGAGTTTATTGTACTTTCAACATGAATTCATAAATTCTCATAGTTTCAAGTAAAAAGTAAATTAATTAAGCTTTGACTTGCTTGCTATGCAAAATAATTAAAAGTTTTAAGAATGTCATCACACTAATATTAACAGCATAAAAACTTTAGTTGGCAAGTTTTTTATTAAATTAAATAGCTTAATAGACTTATTAAATTTAAGGAATAAAAATCTTTGCATTGACACTACAAGATATTTGTGGCTTTTAAACGACATATCAATTAGTAGCGTTCAACTTCCTTAATTATTGGGATACAATAACTGTGAGATACCTTTTACACCCGTATCCATAAACAAGTAATTACTAAGACAAGTAACTACTTCAGTTTTAAATCACAAAATTGTATTTCATAGTCGAGAATGCGCGTCACTGCGCACATGGAAAAAAGTAACGTTTCTCATTTTCTAAGTACAGAAAAAGGTGACAATTTCTTGGCTGAAAATTCTAAATTTTGACATTTCTATACTAACTACGAAATATAAATCATTGCTTTTCCTCAAGTAATTACTTAAACTATTACTTTTGTATGAATTCGAGTGTTTGTCTTTATCACCCTGTTGGTAATGCTTGTGTATCTATGAAATTTAAACATTTATATACATATAACTAGAAAAATCACTCGTCACACATTCCTTTCAGGTTAGAACTCACAGGTCACAAATTACAGGACTCCAAGTGAGAGGCGGGCGATGGCTGGATCCCGCGTTAACTCGTGAACGGGTGCCGTTTGAGGGTGTTTGTCGTTTGGATACTTGGGGGGAGAAGACTTGCCGAGCTAACAGATGCAGATAAGAATAATTTTGTATAGACATAAAGAGACATTGTAAATTGATTTTGAAAAAGAAAATACCCGTGAATTTTCTTGCCAGTTCGTCTTCACGAAGGTTTTTCCGAACTAGTGGTAGAGTCATGTTTTATTTGACGTCAATAAGAACAAGTAATTGTCAATGTTGAGAAATAAATATATGAATTTAAATTTTGAATCATAATAAAATGACTAAAAATGTACTTAAAATGCATTACTAACTTTAATTATTTTATTGTTTTGTTGTATAGTGCGATATCTTTAAAAGGTTTCTTTCAGATGTTTCAGGAGCTATTAAACAGATAAATAACACTGCAAAATAAGTTATTATTATCAATTATTAATGACCACTATACTTGAACAAAAAATCCAACTGGCACGTGATTCTAAGTTGCAGAAAAGTCCCTCATATCTTGGAAAGCTTTCAGACAAAGCTGCACATGCATTCACAAGTTCAAGGCCTACCCACTGCAAGAATAACATGTATTGTGACAAAAACATGAGCTCTATTATACCTAGAGAACTTACAGTATTTTAATTTTGTAATTGGTTTGGCAATAAAGTGTATTATTATTATGTGAGAAAAATTACAAGTTTTGTAGCTTTTTACTAGTAGGTATTAAAATGTTTGATATGTAGCCAGAATACTTTTATAGTAAAAGTTTTGGTCGATAAAAATTGTATTTATGGCTGGTCGGTTGTATTATCAGGTTAACTTTCTTTCAATTTCGACCGGTAGTTACAAAAATAAACTACCATCAAACATGATTACAGTACCAGAAAGTACAATAAAACTATGATTTGAAATACAGAAAGAAAAATAAAGAAAAAATAAAGAAAAAATAAAAATTTGCTTACAAAAATAAAAATAACAAACAAGAAATATCCCATCCAAACTCTTTTAACTTTTGATGAGTGACTAAAGCAGTGTATGGTCTGGCGTTATCATGAGGGAATGCCACACCCTACATGTTGCTTAATCACACGATTTTACTCAATTTGTTTTTGAGCGTCATCAGCTGTTAGCAGTAACGATCCGAATCGAGGGTTTTACCCGATAGAAAAAGCGCATAATTCCACCAAATACACGACATGTCACAATCTGCGGTGCTTGAGCTCTCTTTGACCATGGCCTTTTTCGCACGTTGTAGATGTTAGGTGACCCACTCTTCACCATTATCATTCTTTTCAAAAATGGTTCAGTTTCATAACGTTTTAGTAGAGATTCGCTAACGAGTACACCTAAGTACCATTAAGTTTCTTTTTGTGAGCTCCTGTGGTACCCAAATATCAAGCAGACAAAGTCTGCTATACCGTAATCTTTTATAAAAACGGCGTAACAAAAACCATGTTTTTGTTATTTAGAAAAAACGACGTGGATGTTAAAATTGGAGGATTGTTAAAAATTTTAACAAAGTATACGGTAAAAGCAGTATTGTTGCGTTGCTAAATGGTGATAAATATTGGAGGGTTAATTTTTTATCGAGCCTGCTGTAATTAGAGCGCTTCGATATAATTCAGAAAAAATCGATAAAATTCAGAATTTAGCCTAGGTGCGTGTTAATTTTATTAAGCTTTACCTCTGAAGTTCTAGTCTATATTGTTTTGCATTACAATAGTAAAAAGTAAGTTTTCACGGTAAGATTCACAATTTTATTGTTTAATTATGTGGTGTAAAAATATGATACGCATAATGAAATCCCATTTCTTTAATACATATGTAAATAATTGGCTTCTTCTATAATCTGTTTTGTGGACTGTGGTTTTACATTTAATACAGCCACACACACCATATTAAATGTTATTTAATACCGAATGTGGACATGCGTGTAAATTACTTAATTACTAATTAACCTAATTAATTCAGTCAATATATGGTTCTCAGTGTGTCAATAAATAGTGATTATTTGTTTTTAGTCTTCAACAATGAAACAAAAATGGAGACCAAAGAAACCTGAAATAGCACCACAAATAAAAGGGCAGAAAAACATAAAGAGAGGTCCTCTCATAACTACATCTGCCGAATGGAAGGCTCAAGAAAACGAAAAGATTAGGATTGAATAAAAAAAAGGCAGAAAACGTTAAGAAAAGGAAAGAGGAGAGGCAGAAGAAGCTCCAAGATTTATTTATTTATTTATTTTTTCGTAGGTATTCCAACAGCTAATTAAATAATACGACACATTACATTCGAACAAAAACAAGAAGCCAAATTATAGAAATACACTAACATAAAAGTAAAATATCTAAATGCAATCCATATTAATTAAGAAAAGAAAATTGAACAACATAATAAAACACGATGCAGATTACAAACATAAAATCAAATTAAAACACAAAAAAATAAAAATACAAAATTTAAATTAAATAGTAATATATAAGTAACGAAATAATGAATTTAAATAAACGAATGCGCTTAATAATAAAAATAGTACTCGAATTAAATTGAAACGCGATTGGTTAGTATTTGATATTGTGAGTGTGTGTGAGAAGATGAAGATGATTTGAAAAAGTTTTTGTTATCTGAGTAGTAATAAGCCTAGCTTCACCACAAAATATAAACAGACAGAATACTAGAAAGCACGACAAAAATAAAGACATTAAGGAATAAATTTAGCGCTTTTTACTGAGTTGGAAGACTTTTGGAATCACAAAAGGTTTATATACGTGGTAATTGCTTCCAAAATATAAAACAGAACCTGTTTGTTATTCAACCCCTGAAACATTACAAACAAGAGTAAACTCTGATCAGTCCGAGATGTCAATAATTTGGGCCGTAGTGTTGGTGTGGCGATAAAAGGAAAAAGTTGGTCCAGAATTGGGTAAATCGTGTACCGTTTATATAAAGCGAAAAATTTGTATGTGACGATGTTCGGGCGTAATTTAAGTTGTGATGCTTTTAGGTCCTTACATATGAAATTGGCGTTTTGTCGTACTGGCCAATTTGATCTGTATTATCTACTCTTTGGTTAAGAACTCCAATTTCAAATTAATACAGGTATTTACTCACGCATTTGCGTTTTGAAATCTGTAATTCATTTGTTTTTTCCTCTTTTGGATTTTTCTTTCGCGTTATTTACGAGTACGAGTTCCACCGTGGCACCAGTGCTGCAGAAACGGCTCGAACTATTAATGCTGTGTATGGCGGTGGTGTCGCAAAAGAAAACACAGTGCGGTTTGGTTCCAACGTTTTCGTTCTGGAAATTTCGACCTGCAGAACAAACCCCGTGGACGGCCGGAGACCAAAGTTCATAATGAAGTATTGAAGGCTATTGTGGAAGCGGAACCATCGCAAACCACGTCAAAGTTAGCTGTAGGCTGCGGTGTTAGTGACAAAACTTAGTGTTAGTTTTAATCTACTTGAAGCAAATTGGGAAGGTGAAAAAGATGAGAGGTGGGTACCTTATGAATCGAGCGCAGCAAACCGACAAACGGGCATCGACTGCTGCGTTACATTACTCAACCGGCACAATAATGAAAGGATTTTAAATCGAATCATTATCTGTGATGAAAAGTGACGACAATCGGAAACGCTCATCGCAATTGTTGAACCCTGGCGAACCATCCAAACCCTGCCCTAAGCGAAAATTGACTCAAAAAAAGTTACTTGTGAGCGTTTGATGGACTAGCGTGTCGTTCACTACAGCTTTCTTAAATCCGGGCAGACGATTACGGCAGCTGTATATTGTCAGCAACTGCAAACCATGATGGAAAAGCTAGCTGCTAAACAACCGAGGCTGGTCAATCGCTCTAGGCCACTGCTGCTTCAGGACAACGCTAGACCACACACTGCACAACAGACGGCTACCAAATTAGAGGAGCTTCAGTTGGAATGTCTAAGACATCCACCGTACTCCCCGGACCCTGCTCCAACAGATTACCATTTTCTTCGAAATATTGGATAACTTCTTGCAAGGGAAAAAATTCAACACCGATGGGGCAGTCCAAAGCGCCTTCAAAGAATTTATTGATTCCCGTCCGAATGGTTTTTTTAGTAAAGGGATCAATGAATTACCTATGAGATGGCGTAAGTGCATAGATAGCAATGGTACATAGTTTGATTAAATAAATATATTATATTTTTAAAAAATTGTCTTTATGTTCCTCCCTTACAAAACGCCAATTTCATATGTAATGACGTAATGACGTGTAATGTAATATTCACAGATATGTAACGAAAACTTCCTAAGTTACATATTTACGCTGGTAACTTTGGTAAGAATCTTGTTCCAGTCAGCGGTAAAAAGTATCCATTAAAGTGACAATAAAAGGGTATTTTACCCTTATTAAGTACAATAAAAATATTAGGCCTTGGAAATACCAAAATAAAGTAGTTCGCTGTTTCTAACCTAATGTGGTGCATTGTCAAATTTATTAATTAATAATGTTCATATTGTTTACTTAACAGGCTAAGTTAAGGAAACTTGTTAAAAGGTTGACAAATCTGTTAAAAAATGAAATTTTCAAATTGACATAAATATGACCGAAGAAAAACGGCAGCAAAATAATATAAATTTCATAAATTATATTTATTAAAAATAGACTCTGAAAAGTACACGTAAACACAACTTATAATTTTGGTCGATAAACGAATTCCGAAAACCATTTCCGTGGTGATTTCAGAGATACAAAATAAAGTTTCTACCTACGCTTTCAATTGATGGTAGAACCTAACGAGTTTTACAAATTTCCAATTCGAAGTTGTTTTAGAGGCTCGATCCAGTCTGTGGCTCTATAGACGCTGGTTCACGTCCAGAAATTTCATTTGGACGTCGAGTGCCAATAAAAAACGTATGATGTTTTTTTCAACAATTTGTATTTCAATGTACCAAGTCTTTTTAACATATTACTCTTTTCTTTTCATATGAAATATAACTATATATCTTATAATTAAAGAATATTAAATAAAACAATACAATTTCACAAAGTAGCACCCCACATAACCAGGGCAACGATCTATTAAAAAGTTTACAAGTTCTAGAACAAGCGGATCACAAACTAAAAGCTCTATTTTGAATAATATCCAACTTTTACAAAAAGCGTCCCAGTTAGAAAATGTATGAATTGGTATTTCAAATTCTTCAAAACGATCTAATAAATTAAAATATCTGCCTGCGTGTCAGTGGTAGGTAATTTGAACAGACCTTGAAGTCTACTAAATGATATATTAGTAAAAGAAACTTTTGATACTTACAGCAAATAGAAAACTCTACGATCCACGTTGACCTACATTTCTTACTAAGTTCGTTAAAGTGAAGTATTGTTCCGAATAGTTATTAGACATTTCTGGGACATTTTAAATTAATTTTGCCTGGGAAACCTCAACTCAACTATGCTACTTTTAATTGCTTTCATTTCTTTGGTTTTTTTTTACGATATGAAAGATATACTGTTGAAAACTATCGTTCGTTCGCGTCAAGAATACAGTGACGTATCGTCTCAGCATTAGGTTATAGCCAATAGCGTCAGCGACAAAAAGAAAACTTTTTCTAATACGACAATCTCATCGGCTAGTATTTGTGGTTGCATCAATGATTCACTGTATTATTAACGCGAATGAACTATAAACTAAAATAGGCGACATCACTAACATAGATTTCTAAAAATGTCTATTGAAAACATCCAGCAGCTCTAAATCAAAATGATTACTGTCTGCATCCTCAGCACAGACGCGCAAGTCCCTTCTTTCTGAAGTCGTTCTACATCAACTAACACTTGAATAAATATCCCCTTTTTTCATCGAAAAAGTCCCTTTTTCTTAAATAAAAAGGAAAATGCCAACGACGAATAGAGAGTACTTTGTGAGAAAAATTGTTATCCCTTTTTGGCGTGAACTGGCAACACGGGATGTGAGGCGAGCTTTGTGTCGCATCCGGGAGAGTTCCCTTCGTGAGCATTCTTCGGTCATCAATAATGTTTTTGTTCGTCAAAATAATGATAGAGTATATAGGTAGCGTTTGTGTTGGACGATGCTGATTGAGAAAAGAAGGAAAAAGAAATAATTTTTATATTATTTGAAATATAACTGTTTGTAAGTCAACATAGAGCCTAATAATGGTTTGACTTTCCTCAGCGATTTTTATATCTAATGCCTTTTTATACACCTAATGTTAATAAAATGACCAAATCAATCAACCAATCTTTAAAAATATAAATTATCTTTTAATATTGGTTATATAAATAAATAAATATAATTAAAACTTTACTATTATGCCGACTGTACTTTATATTAAGTAAGAGCCAGAATCGCCTGTTGCAAGCATTCATTAATTGCTTAACATGAGACTCGTGATAATCTGCTATATCCGCAAACTTGTCTTGCTCAATAAACTAATTTTAGTTATTCTTATTTATTTTTATTAATGTAGATGTAATTTTGTTTTTGGCATACACCACAGTTAATTGTTGCATTCTTTTATGATTTATGAATTTATGATATATTATCTAAAATTTTATGATACTACTGTTAAATGAAAAGTTTTGGATGTTTTGGCGGGAAATGGACGAAGAGTCCCTAAATTAGTGTTCAGTGCAAAACCTGATGAGGAACGTAGACAGTGCTTTTCGTTTTCCTTCGCTTTCTTTTAAGATAAATAAAAACTACCAAATAAAAACCAATAAAAACGACAAACTCTACCGTAACGATTTAAAAAAATATTTCTTCTTTAAAAGCTCCCTCTCGAAAAATGGCATGGGCTATTTTTTATCCAGGAATTCTTTCCAGAAACTGCTTGGAACTGCTAGTATTATACATTTATCTCCATCTTACTCCTGCAACTACAGTTCCAAATAAACCTTCACAAGTCAAAATAGTTGTAGTAACAATCTTACTATTTATAAATACTATTTTGATATGGGTTACCAAAAGGAAAATGTGGCAATATCCGCCTATAGACTGAATTTATAGCGACACCATAACTTCAGTGGCCACCCTCGCCATTACCGATGACACATTATATCTTAAAGCCAAGGTTGCTCTCGGATTACTGAACCGAATATCGTGAAAGTTGTCTTTACCGATATATTGTGATATAAGTAATGGCGTACCATGAAAGCGGAAAAGGTTGTTTTCTTTCATTATTGAAATATTGTCAGTGCAATCCACAAATACGCAGCACACTACTTTTTCGTAGTGTATAAAGTAAGAAAAAAAAGTATTGGGACGATAACTGAAAAATTATAAATAACATGTAAACAGCTTGGCTGCGGCATGACAATCGCTCATACGATTAACTGTCTTATGTTTGTTTCTTTCATGTCGTTGCTGAGAGATTTTATTCCGCCTGGTTTTTTTCCTTTCGGTCGACATATAATACCTTTGAAAAGCCGAAATTAAGGTTTATTATGCATGATGAAGCTGGTTATTTTACCTAGGATGAAATAAAACATTTTGATTTTTTTCCACTAAAAAGAAATAAGTAACAAGAAAATCTATAATAATAAATCTGTCCACTTTGGCCAAGACATGAAGTCACGTCAATAGTTACCCGGTGCTGGCATTTTAAAAGTTAGAACTAAATATAAAGGAAAGCACAGAATTAAATTAAACCTAAAAATATCGAAATTTAATAATAAATCAAACACACTTTTTCAAACACCTTTCTCAAAGTACGTAATAATCTATTCTCATAACGATATCCTAAATTTCTAATTCCAAGAAAAAGGTATAACTTAAATATTAAGTTGAAGACGTTGAATTTGTTTCTTGGAAACATTGTGTATGATTTTTTAATTTCATCTTGTTGTTACTTTGGTGCTCAGAAACTTAACAAAGAACTGAACAGTTTACCAGTGAAATTATTACATACAATACAACTACATATAACATATAACATAAACACATAATTTTTTTAAATCAACAGATGTTCGATTTAAGATTGGAAGGAATCTATATTGTAAGTCAATGTAGGTATTCCTTTTACTTATATCTTACCATATATTAAAAAAAATGTCATTATAAAAATATCTAAAGCTCTTAAATACCCTTTACAACTCACCAAATCAAACTTTCATTCAGAAGCTTGCCATATGTCTTGTTTTTTGTCAAAATAGTCAACACAAAACATTATCATACAACTATCGGCACAACATGAACAAGAATCGTAATGCTAATTTAGATAAACATAGTTGAATTTAGCAAGTTATGAATCACAAAAACAATTAGATACGTATGAAAAATAAATGTTTAATAATTTTTCTCCTCGCCTAACTTAACTAAATATACAACTAGTAGTCATTCGTGTTACTCTTTTAAATTTGAACCACAAGGACTCAGCATATTCCAAAATAAGACCCATCTATCTGCGGTTACATTAAATATGTTACAAAGAAATTTGTTTGAACTTGACAAAGCCTACGTGACAAGGTAAACCTAAGTCAAACCCCTAGTCAGCAAGAGGATTACCAGACCTTCGAACCACGTGACTTAGTTACCATTATTTTACCTCTAAAATTTTCCTTTAAATTCTTTTAAAGATCTACTAAAATGCTAGAGTAACTTTAAAATAAACTTTACTTTATTACTTTTTCAAAAAGCTATAAAAACATTTAAAAACAAATCAAAAGTTATTGCTTATTTAATGCTTATTCTTAAGAATTTAAATAATTTCCATCTCACTCTACATTTGAAGGGTGGAAAGTTGAGCTAAGACTTTCCCAATTAGCGTTAAAGTTGGAGCGAAAAAACCGTTATTTTGGAAGAAAATTTAATTTAAACTTAACTGTACGGGGATTGAAGATTTCAGGTGAGAAGTAATTTATTCAAATTGTTGGTCCTGCTTGCTGGTTTGTTAGAAATGTTCCTTGAAGATTTAGTGTATTGAAAAGAAAGACGAAGCCGTGGTCTAACCTTTTGTTTTTTGACAATATGGGAAGAAACTACAAGCTATGCGTAAATTTGATTATTTAAGGAAACTAAAATGATATTTGTGTAAAAAATTTCTGGCATAACGTGTATAAAGCCGCAAGTAAAAGCTAAATATAGATAGAAAAAAACCGATTCGTTCACGTAATATCAAAATAAACGTTCTTATATAAATAACAACAAAGTTCAGACCTAAATCTGGTCTGTACAAATTGTGGGAATCTTAGAGTACCTATCGTTAACGAAGACTAAGTAAAGCGGACAATATCTTACCAATACCTATTTTTTATACGAAGGAACTAGAAGAGATATTGGCTTCCTCGTTTAGGTGTCCTTCAAGCTGAAATCCTCACCTCTCGTGCAAGCAAACGGTAGAACTATCGACTTGGTTTAGGTTCCAAAAAATAGTCATGAAATAGTCATAACGACATGCCAAATCTCAGAAATAGTCGATGGAAGATTCCAGAGATATAAAGGTACCCTGGTGAGGATTATGGTTTGAACATTTGAAAACTTCAAATTTCTCCGGAATGCCTACAACTTTCAGTTTAAAGTTTGTGCCAAAAAATAGTAATGAAATAGTCGTACGAAACCAAAATAAATTTGAGCTGATTTAATTTGAAAATAAAATCTTTTTTTTTTCCTTACATTTCTATGGATGTACAGTCGCGTACAAATTTGCTTTACTAACGTGCTGCAGAACGGGCCGGCGGCCCTCAAGAGAAAAAGGTGGTTTGCTTTATTGAGTGTGGTGTATTCACCTATTATGAAATTGTTACAAAACAACCAAGCAAGTATGTCGCTTCATTTATGTATTTTGTCAAGTTGTATTGTTGACTGTGCTCAAAATAAAGATACTCTACGTTGCAATTACTTACATTAACATACATAACAAATAAATTCATGCTTACTTCAATCATTTTTGTTAAACTTTTATCATTTGTAATATGAATTTAATTATTTACGTTGCAAATTATAAGTCGTAAATAAACTCGGTGGCGAGTGAACGATAGTAGTGCGCTTTTGTTTCTCGGAATTGTACAAATAGCGCTATCCTTATCTCCACTCAAATGCATCGTATCTGCAAGCTTTCGATTGTAATAAATATGGATACAAATTTAAAAAGTTTCTTTTCTTTGTTTAGGTATTTTGTATTACCTACTACTGTAATGGTACCTAAGGTATTAACTAAGTAGTAGCGTTTACTTAATAGTAACGTACCTAAGGTATTAACGACTTTTATTACCCCAGTGAATGCCACGTTCCATTGCTGATTACAAAAAAAAACGTGTAACTCATAATCGACGTTAGGTACTTATTTTCCTTTACCCGTAGAATGGCACATTTATTCATTCTAACAACCAGGGCACGGAAACCCGTTCTAAAAATCCAAATCATTGTTGCGTACCTACAACAAATCGCCTTTTCATTTCCGGTTTTTAACCGGTCAATTAGGGTTAATAAGTACTATTACCAGGTATCTATCAAAACCGATTTCAGAGCACTGTCTACAAAGAATTTACAGTAACGAGTAACATACCAAAAGAGCGCAATTTTTTTTATCAAGCAAAGAGAAATAATACGCGAATGTACATCCATAGAAATGTAGGGAAAATAAAAAGTTTTTATTTTCATATTAAATCAGCTTAAATTTATTTTGGTTTCGTACGTCTATTTCATCACTATTTTTTGGCACAAACTTTAAACTGAAAGTCGTAGGTGTATCGGAGAAATTTGAAGTTTTCAAATATTCAAGCCATAATCCTCACCAGGGTACCTTTATATCTCTGGAATCTTTCAACGGCTATTTCTGAGATTTGGCATGTCGTTATCACTATTTCATGACTATTTTTTGGAACCTAAACCAAGTCGATAGACCTTACCGTTTGTTTGAACGAGAGATGAGGATTACAGCTTGACGTTCAAGCCATAATCCTCACCAACCTATAGCTATAACGGCGAAACTACAATACTATTTTTTTTACATGCATGACTATTCATGACTATTTTTTAGCATTGTCAAAATTCGTTTTCATTGAGTTTTCAAATATGAGGATTACAGCTTGAAGGACACCTCTTTTAGTGATTATATTTAATTATTTCTTCTATTTTTAATTCTTATAACAAAAACTGTTTATATTGATAATTTATAAAAAAAAGTACAAATAAATTATTTTTATGAAACAAAACTGACCCTTAACACACCGTCTCGCTTTATTGAGCATTCTGTCTAACGTACGAGCAGTATCGTAATCCCTGCATTATCGTCCGTCAACACGGCCTCCGATCGTTCTTCATAACGAGGCCTTCTTCATTAACGTCATCGAATCCTCGATCATTCGAAACAGTCGCATTATGGACCTTGACTGGACTTTCAAGTCAGTTTTTAGAAAGTACTTCACATACTAAATTTATTTATTTACATAAAATTTATATGACAGGAATTTTGGATGCATAATCTCATCAGGCTCAACATTTGTAAATAGGTACTTAAGTTTTGTGATAATGGTTGGACGGAATTAAATAGGTAACTTTCCCCACGAATCGATCCGTTTGAAATCACTGAGTTTAACTTTTCTAACAGGTCTCTTGGGTACGTGTTCAAGATAGTTCAGAACCGTCTTAAAGATACAACACAATTTGATCCAATTTGATGTCAGAATGACGCTCTTATGTGACTACCTGTTTATTATTTAATTGCATTGCATGAGGTACAGTTTTTACAAGCCTAGGTACAGTTTAGGTACAGTTTGTTTCTATTTTCGTGACTAATCAGAAAACATGCTCGCCATCCAGACGCATACCACAAATTACCTAATTCTACGGTGCGTTGAGATCAGTCAGTAAGACATATTTCCTTTTTTTATTCGTATCTTTTTAAATTATTTCTATCCATTTTATTTTGCTGTGTTTGTTCGTGTGTTTGTCATATATTTATAGAAAATAAAAATTCCCGTGATATTGAAATAACAAACGTCAAAACAAATAAAATACGAAACAAAGTTACCTCATTTCTTACAGCTTTAATAGAAAAGCTGCTCTTTTATTCTCACAATTTATTAAGCTTCTCCACTGAAGCATAAATATTAAATAACATTAGAAGAAAGCTAAAAATAACTTGAGCTTAGTTTTTCATTCAGTTTACAGCACCACCGACGCGACGACCGCAAACCCAAGTACAGCTTAAAGCTTTGAAACAAACTAACCACAATTTACAGGTTTTATATTCTATGAACTCTTTATTTATTAAATTAAGCTCTTAAGGTAGCATACCATTTTTATTGTATAGCGGTTAATATAATTAACTACGAAAAAGATGTCCAATGTTTGTATCATTGTATTACGTTTACAAAGAATTCTTGGCTGAAATATGTTTAATGATAAACTTTGGTTTGAAACTATTCTTTTACTTCGTAAGATAATGAATATAAAAGATCAGAATATAGTTCGAGCTTCTAGGGAACGTAGAAACTTCGCCTTGATAGATAAATTTTATATGTAATAAGTCTATATGTCAGTCCTTCCTAATAGCATTACTATCTCCTTTTTTCAGTTAAGTAAATAACTTATGTCATTATTGCACGACAAATAACAAACGTTATTGGAATACTCTCACAATCTTTCCCATGTACTTAGATACGAGGGTGGATTGAAAAGTTCGCGGCCTAAATAAGAAAACACAGGAATAATGCAAATTTTTGTATTTATTTTTCTACATACTCTCCTCCTAGGTCACAGCACTTAGTCCAGCGGTCCTCCAAAGCCTTGATCCCATTTAAATAGAAGGTCTCGTCAAGGTCTTCAAAAAAGGCATCTACCTCCACTTTGTCCTCCTTATTGGTAGAAAATTTCATTCCACCTAAGTGCTTTTTTAGTTTTGGAAATAGGTGGAAGTCAGAAGGTGCCAAGTCATGTGAATAAGGGGGATGAGGAAGCAATTCGAAACCACAATTCACTATTTGAGCCATCGTTTCTGCAGATGTCTGAACACGAGCATTGTCCTGATGAAACAAAACTTTCTTGGTCAACAATCCTGGTCTTTTAGACTTTATTTCTTCGCGTAAACGACGTAATAGTGTGCAGTAGTATGCATAATTTATAGTTTGACCTCTTTCTAAGTTATCAACCAAGATGACGCCCTTAGAATCCCAGAAAACCGATGCCATTACCTTGTTTACTGAAAAACACACTTTACACTTTCTTGGGGGTCGGATATCCGGGTCTCTTTCATTATTCGGATTGTTGTTTGGTTTAAGGAGTATAGTGATGAATCCATGTCTCGTCCATAGTAACAAACCTTGCCAAAAATTCGTTTGGATAAGCTTGAAAAAGCTCTCAACAGTCTCTAGAAATCGTGAGCCGAGTTCGTTTCTGTTCAACTGATAGGAGCTGTGGAACGCATCTGGCAGACACCTTGTGGAACCCTAATTCGTTAACGATCATGTTTTGTGTACGTTCATATGAAATCCCTAGAACTTCAGCTATCTCAAATACTTTCAATCTTCTGTCTCCCATGATGAGTTCACATGTTTTTTGATGTTTTCCGAAGTCGTAGCTGTAGAAGGCCGTCCAGAGCGGGGGTCATCATTGATGCTCTCTCGTCCACGTTTCAATTCAGGTGTCCACTTTTTTATCATTGAACGAGCAGATGTTCCTAATATACCTAATATATAATATACACCTTCATGAATCTGCTTTGGAGTTAAGTGTTTCTTGTGGAGGTATTTGATCATGGCACGGTACTCTAAACTATCCTTTTCAAAATTAATGAAACTTACTCTCACTTAATCTTCAATAAAATAAATAATTACTCATGTATTTTGGAGAAAAGTTGCACAGAAACTGACAAATAGTCTAGGTTTCATATGAGGTAGTTTTATAATATTATGACAACGCTATCTATGTTAGGCCGCGAACTTTTCAATCCACCCTAGTACTATTTGTTGGATATGCCAAATTTTGTTTAAAACATAATAACTCCGTGAAACTGGTATGACCTGGATACGATTTGACTCGATATTGAAACAAAATAAATGTTAACTTGTTCAACATATATAACTTAACAATTACCACACCCTTGGTACTTCAAACGTGCGTAATATGTTCCATATATTAATAGTAATATATTTTATAGACTTTCTCCTAGATCCCGACAAAACCGTATATATTATTATGTTAAAAGGGACAAAAATGTATACTTTTCATACTTCGCCCATGAATACCAAATTTTATTGACGACTGAGACCTCATACGCCGAAGGTCCGAGGTTTGAGTCCTGGCCGGGGCATTCTTTTGTGTGATGAACACAAATGTTGTTCTCGGATCAAGGTTTTTTGTATTTATATATGTATGTTTATTCTGGGTTCCCCCCAGTTCGCTGTATGGTCATCCATAACACAAGCTTTGCTTACTTTGGGGCCATACAGTTGGTGTGTTTGTCTGGAGAAAAAAAAAACATTTTTCTATATTAATTTCGTAGCTTCTGAAATCCGGAGCAACAATGTAATACGAATGGTCTTGTGTATGTATATTTCGTAACAATTTTTCTAATTTATAAGAGGTGCTTAAGGAATCTGCGTTCATTTAACAGAAAAACGTACATTAAAGGGTAATGACCTACAGCATTCTTGCCTTACGGTAATTGATTCACCTACAGGTAATTGGCGCACCGCAATACCGACATGTCTCTTCCTCTGCGGCCCCACCAGTGCCATTTCGACGGAACGGCCCCGCCAGCTCGCAGGGGGTAGGGAGAGTGGCGCACGCCACCAACACGCCTCTCCCCCTGCGATTCCTCCACGGCCGCAGAAGATAGGGAGAACGGCGCACCGTAATACCGGCACTCCTCTTCCTCTGCGGTCCCACCTCCAAGCGCGTCCCTTAGAGAAATTGTTCAGCCCGCTGGGAGCGCCCTCTTCGGGCTAGCCGGCGGCCCCAACAGGCCGGCCCTGGTTGCCTCTTAGTTCACCGTGGGTGACCAGTCCACGGTTACTAAGCTCCCCCGCCACGACAAGGCGGGCAACCATCGGGGGGGCGTCACTCTAAGTACTGAGATTTCATTTTATAAGTATAATTGTTGTCGTAACAATATAGTTTTGGATTATTTACAGCTCTGTCGGTATTTAAATTTTATTTTTAAATATTGACTATAAGTATTTCTACTCCCCTCCCATACTGTGAGATAAACAAGGTGAACATACTGCCACTCATGTTTTAGTTTCTAGAAATAATTTCCGCTTTGAAATAGAAAAGCCGAAAAAAGAACGCTTCACTAAGTCTATTAAGTAGCTACGTAGAAAATATCAAAAATAAAGTGAATGACGTGGGCGTACATTGTAATGAAAACAACGAGCGAATATCTCGTGGAGTAATTAAGCAAAAGCTAACTATATCTGAATACTTGATAAAAAATTAATATCTTTTTATATCTATCTTTATATATTCTTTTTATATAAAATGTCATGTAATGAAAACATTACATTTGATACACCAAGTATGTTGCCGAGTGGGTTTTGTGCCCGTTCGATATAATAAGTAATAAAGAAATAAAAATTTTCACCTACAATCACACTACTTTATCTGAGGTAAATAAAAACATAAAGTTCTTGAAAATTTCTGAAAATCTTTGAGTGATGTTACTAATTTAATTTAGTTTAACCAAAATTCGAGACCTGTCGGTTTATTACCTAACTTGCGATATCACAGCGATTCCAAAAATCGCGCGAGATTTGCTTTTTAATCACTAATTGTCAAAAATACCGTATGACGTACCAGCGATAGGAAACAAATGGTAAGTAACATGAAGGTTCTTTGATATTCAGCGACGACCCTCGTACCACAGCGGGACCTCTGATATGTACGGCAGACAACTAAATTAAAACATCGACGTATAAACTCAAACTTATTTTTCTCTATCAACTACCAACTCTTAGTAATGAGACAAGCATGTGGAAAATTAAATTTCATCTTCTTTAGTCGCAGGTTGAAGTCGCCTGAAGACAATTTACCAACAAGTTGAGAAGGACGTGCTTTTTAAACGTCATTTGAAGTTGACACGTGGAACTAATACTTAGTAGTGTAGTTGACAACTTTTAACTGTACTGAAAGTTGTGTCTTCACCTGGAGTACTTCTGAAGTAAATGGTCGTGGGAGGGAGCGAGGAGGTAGTTGGAAAAATGAAACCATGCTGGTTTGTTATAATTTAGATGTACAAAGTGCATTGATATAATTAGGATAGAAACAGTTATTTATGCGTTAAAATATATTCAAGCACATGCCCCTTTCGCTAGGAAGGTTACGGAATATAACATTTACATTAAAAAGTCCCATAGTTGTATTATAAATGTGAAAGTAACTCTGTGTGTCTGTTTGTATGTCTGCCTGTTTGTTACCTTTTCACGCTTAAATCGTTGAACCAATTGGGATTATATTTGGTAATTCACGAAGGTAATTAAGGTCGTCTTTACCTCTTCAGATTCATATAAGTACAGCTACAGGATAAAGGATTCTGCAAGGTATATTAAAACAAATTTATTAGGCACGGAGTAAATATAATGATGAAAAAGTATTAATGTTAAGTGATGTTTAAATGGCATTAGCGCTACCGATACACCAACAAATAAATACTTTTACAATTTAAAAAAAATTCCCCGCTCATCTGTACATTAACGAATTACAAAAGCCGTTTCACGAAGTCAACTCAAGACCAAGTTACCTGCAGTGTACAGTCGAAGCCACCTCTTTAATTAGAAACGCTGATAAGATGCACGTAGATAACCCGCGCTCATGCAGGAGGGTCAACGACCCTTGCAAGTTTCTAAGGACTGTCTCTTTGTAAAAGTACGTTTAGAGAAACAGATAGTGAGTTATACGATTAATTTGGGAATTCCATTATGAAAGCAATTTTGATTAAAGGTTGTCTAAGAATTATGCCACAGACTATTGATGAAAACACACAATGTACATATGACACCAACATCAAGATAACTTTCAATGATTCCTAGAGACATGACTACTGTGGCGGACCTGAAGCTGAACCCTCCTTATAGTGTCTCATGTACCACAAAGGTACAAAGCATATTGAACGAAATGGGTAACGGATTTATTAATTATCCATTATGCGGATGCCCTTATTTATGACTTTTTTAATAAATCTTTTCATTTGGCTTTTAAACTTTTTCTAATGTATCTATATATAATGTAAAAATATTTAATTGATTAATACAAAATGGTGTATCCTCTGAATTAAATTCAGAGGATTCAAAGAACATATATTACCTATCTAAAGGCCTAAATTCAGGCTACTCGAAATAACTTTACCTTCTCACAACTTTTTTTTATAAAACACTTTTCTGATGGAAACGAATTCACAAAATATTCAGAACCGAAAGCAGGTTAATAATAAAAATGGTAAGAAAAGGCACTTAAGCAAAAAATACAATGATTTTTATAAAAGCTTTTTAAAGGGTGAGGCTCTATTCAAATTAATTTTTGAATATCTTTTCTGTTTCTTGAGGGTTAATTATACGATTTTTAAAAGGGATGTGCTTAAAAAGGGATATTTAAAGGCAAATTTTGAATATAAGAAAGATATTTGATCTTTATTTTTTAGCTAACGTTTCTAACAATATAATATAACATTATACCCGTTGTTTTACCAACTCTATTACTGAGGATGAAATCTATACAACGCCCTGACACTTACCTGTGCCCTATCTCAGCTATATGGCCAAATAAAAAGCGACTTTGTTTTATACTACAGAGTGATGAAAATCTCCGTAAACAAATGTTGACAGGCTTGGTGTCACATATTTCGGAGTATGAATACTATGAACAGGTAAAATAGTTGTTAACCGGATTGTATCGCGTTTAATTTTATTTTTCATTTCACTCGACGATTTAAGATACTGTTAAGGTACCGAAATATCGCGTCAAATATAAAACTGTAATTATACGCTATAAAATCCGGTTCAAATGTTTTTTATTTAATATAATAAATCGTGAAAACTTAAGGAAATATAACTATGAACACAGTTGCTTTTAATTTCACGATTAAGCTAAAATAAATCTTAGTGCGCTGGAGGATATTTTTTTAGATTTTTTAATTAGGTACTAATTTATTGATTTAAAAGAAATGTCACAACCTGGGCTAGGTCTTTGTACACCATCTAAAAAAATTGACAAATAAATGGTAACTATAGGAAATATACAAACTATTTGGTTTAATTAGTAGTTAGATGGTAAGTATGGTATGGTTAATTTGTGGTGGTTTTAGCGGGCAACATTGACAATGTGTCTTTTCTATGGCGGAAGTTGTCAAGTGAAGTTAGTTCACTAAGCAGAGAGGACAGCCTCCTCACTCACAGCACATTTCGATCACATCACATTGATAGTTGCCTGTCTGTGTGTTTGATTGTTCGCTGCGCTTCGTTTTCGGTTTCTTTTTAACTTTACAACTGTTAAGTAAGCTAAAAATACACAAAACAATTCAATTCAACTCTTTGGACTTAATGGCAACCAGCCATCGATACTACTCGATACACAAAACAAAAAGATGTATGTAAACCTTAGCTGTCATTTTGGGACATTTCTTTTATCATACAAATTACTTAACTTCTTACCTATTTTACGTCACTGTACTGACGAAGTATAGTTTTATATTAACTTTAGTGAATTTAATCTGCGCAGACGGCTGTTATGCATTCATTGACCATTGCAACATCTGTTTGCAACCATACAATATGACGTATTATTGAGCTAGGTTTATTTAAAAATATAAAAGTATTTGGAATTTATTGACTAAAATTGAAAGACCTTCCAGAAATAATAAAATCCGCAGTGACTCGCCAAATTCGGCGAATTCGTGGCAAGCATCACGTGGAAACTTTTTATTTCACAAATTATGCATCTATATCTATTCTAACTGTCAAGAATCGCTGGATTAATGAAGGTTACTATTACATACACTACTGTAGGTTATCACAAATATGTACATATTGGTATTTATATATCTAAAAAAATACCGAGGCCATCGTACAGTTTTATAGTGCATATTAGCTCGGTGTTTATTCTATTATTAGAAACCAGGAGTGGTTCGCAATACTTTCATTTTATTATAGATAACACCTATTGTGTTGGAGTTCTAACGCCCTTGTTGACTATGAGAAAACTATGAGGCACTTAGGGTTTGTTTACCTAAAGCCTTTCGTATTCTAGTAGTACAAATATGGATATACCTTTAAAACGGCTGTGAAAAGGACATCATGTGTACATATTGTTTGTATCCTGGGTTTGTGAGAAACATAAACTGCTTCTTAACTATTGTATTATAAATATTTTTATTACTTTATTAATTAAGGTATTTGCTCCAAACTCGTTAATTTTTAAAAGATGCGTAAATATTTAATTTGTTGAAAAAAAAGGTTTGTTTCTCTTTGGTTCTGAATCATTGTTTGTAGCAAATAATGTAAGCATAATTTTTCCTTTTTTTTTTAAATCCCCAAACCAGACAAATAGGCCAACTGTATGGCCCCAAAGTAAGCAGAGCTTGTGTTATAGATGACCATACAGCGAACTAGGGGGAAACCCAGAATAAACATATATAAATACAAACAACCATGATCCGAGAACAAACATCCGTGTTCATCACACAAATGAATGCCCCGGTGAAGACTCGAACCTGGGACCTTTGGCGTATAAGACCACTTGGTCTTAAATTGTAAAAATACGCCTTTGTTCAAATAAATTTGTTTGGCTTGCAATTTTTTGTGAAATATATAAAGAGCTCAGCTGTATTCAAAGTGACAGCTAGCTGGTTAGCTGAACAAACACATTCAACCAAACTTCTAGCTTTTTAGTTTAATGCCTGATTCAGCCAGCTGCCTGCGACATACATACAAGCTCCACGCACAAATACGGCCGTGCGCACAAATGACTTGAACCATCTATACCTTGGCTCAATTATGTAAAGTTGGTAAAATGTAAAGCGAATAACGGTAAACTTTGTTATCAATATCTTACGTACCTCCACCGACAAAACACCCACACAACGTTATTATGAGTTTGTTTTGTTAAGTATCATGTAAAGAAACTAGTCCTAAACCAACAAAGTCGGTCTTGGTCCAGTGGCTTGGAAAACAAACTTCAGTGTACTGCACCTGATGAAAGTATAACTATACATCACATAGTTAAATATTATAACCGGAGGTGTTCATGTCTGTACGTGAAGTCCAATGTTGGAATGGTAAGGTATTTATAAGTTCAACTTGCCCACTCACTAAAATGTATCAAAAACTTGCAACTTTGCCTCGGTGCTCAAGACTGAAGACTGTTCTTTGTTCGTTAGCGAAGGGTCGTTGATCATTTTACGGGCTCATCGGTCAAGTGAGTCCAAAGCTTCAAGTTGCTTATTTGCGGATATTGAAAAGTGAAGTCAGTTCTAAATTTATATACTCCATATAAACACTACTCCATAGAATACAGTTTAATATCGAGACCAAAATGGTTTACACAAATCATTGTCGCAATATTTGGGGTTGATTGTTTTTTGCATAACTATGGTCTTTTGATATATGGCTTATTTTAAATATTTTCATACTAATTTACAATACTTAACAAAGCAGATTCATTGGGAACTTTCCGACATTTTATATTTAGTGTCAAACTAACCTTACGTCTCGCGTATCGGTATACGCGAGTCGTAAGTTGGTCCCAACTTTATGACTATGGGCTGACATTTCTATGACAGACACTGGTTTGTTATTTGTATTCGCATTTTTATTTCAGCTGTGGTTGTTCGCTGCTTCAGATTCAAAATCGTGGGCTCCGTCGTATCTTCCCCTTACCGAGTTTCAAATTATAAGATTAAGATATATCTGAGATGGAATTACAGAAGCATAGAATCTCGGTTTCAGATTGATAAGATTTTTTGAGAATGTTGTTTAATAATTTGTTTCGGATAATGATAAAGTACAGTTACATTACACTTTTAATTACTTCACACACACCCCGCAAACTAGATTATTAAGGCGGATAAAATGGAAAGAACTAGGAATGATACAACCACAGGCGATATTTTAAAATTAGAATCTTCCACGACCAATATAGTGTCCAAGCCATGCCCAAGCAATATTCTGATTAAAGTTTTAACATACATTTGTTAATACAATATATAAATTAAAAAACCAGATGGTTAATATTAATAAATTTACCCAAAAGTTAAAGGCTTTCAGTAAGTTTGCATCTATGTGCAATAATTATAACGTTGACAATAACATTAGCGCTTGTACAACAAAACTAAGTTACCTTTGCCATCATCATAACTCAAGTGGGGCCACGGAAAGCTAGAGTATAAACTGCTCATTATAAAGTTTAAAGCTTTGAGTCAGAATAAGAGATTTTGATAAGGAATTGAGAAATATACTTATTGTGTCGGTTTAAAAAAATTGAAAATAACTGCGTACTACTGGGATTTCAAGACAAAAGTTGACCGTAACTTCTAAATGCAAACTGAGGACTATTACGGGGTCATGGAACGTCCTTGACGTAATAGTCACTTTTCATACGATGAGACGAGACAGATGCCTAGAGAATATAAAATTAAGGCCATTTAAAAATCACTCTCAAGAAGAATATTAGTCTCAATGTGCTATTTTTCTTGAAAAACTTTTAGAGTACATCAGCCTTATTATCTACAAATAATGTGTAAAAATTAAATAATTACAGCGTACTTATAAAAGAAATTCTACAACAAAAATCTAGTTTCCCGCGGACTTCCTGGCCCACCAGCAATACATATTCATGACTTAATTAAAACAAATGACTGCAGGTATTAATTTCTACTCTCATTTTGAGTAACATCTTCCCTAGAGGGGGTGTTCGCTAAAATATTCATCAAATTACCGATGGTATCAAAAATCCCTTTGTTTTAGAGGCCAGACTATTTTTCGTTGTCACTAGGCATTAAAGGTTAAGCCTTCAAAAGATAATTATAAATTTTTGTTTTATTGATTTGTGGTCTTTGTTTATTTATAATCAAAAACGACAGTTTTTAAACAATAAACAAAAGAAATCACCCAAGCTACCTTTGGAATCCCACAATAATGTACGCAAAATATCTTTAATGTCTGGGCGGAGTAATAAGTCTGGTAAAAATCTATTTTGGAGTGAAAATAGATCACAAATTACTTGAAACCTCCTTGTTTCCAAGGAGTTCTCTTAAGAAGGAGTAAAATAAAATTTTTTATTAAAGTTAAAGAACAACATTCCATGCATTTTCGCAAAGATGAATTTCATTTGTTGATTTAACATTATTTTTGCGCAAAAAACTATTACCGAAACCAAACAAAGGGACTTCAGACATTATAAGGACTCTGCTCCGTCGATTTAAATTATTCATAAGTAATTTACTGACGCTGACACAAATGACGCTGAAGGTTCAAGACACCCAGTTGAGGTCCTACTCCCCACGCCCAACTCCAGAGATGATCACTAAAATCTACATGGATTTTGGATGATGGTTGAACATGTTGAACGATTGAAGAGTAAAAGTGAGTAAGATAGTCGAGATAGTAGGCATCTGAGAGGATCGTGTGCGCAGTATCACCAACATTAAGATAAAAAGGAAGGATCGAAAAGCTAGAGAAACGCTGGAGGAAGTGCATTGAGTCAGAAGGAAACTGCTATCGAAAATAAATTAGAATTTCTTAATCAAATTTACTGCTTGTTTAATTTTTACCAGGCTTATCATTATTACGAGAACGGAGATAAATCTGTTTAGGTAATAACAATAATAATAATTTAGGTGTTTCTAATTTGTGAAAATAGTTTATATAATAATGACCACACTTTATTGATGTACAACAATATCGGTTTATAATCCAGTACAGGACGAGTGGTCTATACCACAGGAGTTTTTGTAAATCTTCCTATAGCTATAGTTCGATCAAGTCACTTCCTGTTGATTTGTTCGAACGCTGCCTATGGGCCCGAACTGCATAAGCCTTGGAGAGGATCTGTTGCATTATCTGTAATATTTTGTAGATCAAATTATCACTAACACAATAATGAATTACACAATAAGAAGACACTAGATCGGCTCTGTCAAGGCGAACTTTACACGCCTCACTTCACACCTTCTGAACCGACAAATCATAAACAACGGGACAAAAAACAAAGGTTTTTCTTGTACGGGTTTTTACGTAATAACTGTTATTTGCGATAACCGTAGAATGTTGCATAGACTGTGTAATACGGTGATAAGCTGATTGTTTGCGTGCGTGTGCGCAGACGATTATATAATAAGGTTCTTGATTGATTGGTTGTTAGAAGATAACAGTTGGAGCAACTCAATCAGTAAAGTATTGATATTTCGATATATATAAATAATGTTTCAATATATATATATAAATAATTTTTCTATTATATTTAATATTACATTTAAGAAAGCGATAATATCTAATGTGATGGATATTGTTATTGTTTACATTTCATTTAACGAATTTGAAAAGATTTTCTGTTTATGTTTATGTTAACTTTTTGCTATAGGTATATTGTGAATATCTCAGACAGCAAGAATGATTCGCAACATATACTTCAGGTACTAGTAGACGTATCAACACCGTTCCGAAGTAGCCTACGATATCATAAAGTCTGGGGATTTATTATTTTTATATCTATTGAAATGACAACACATTGGTTTAGCAGGACAAGAAGGAGACAAATGCATGTGAAAATTGGCAGCAATGGCATGGACTACAATATTTCCCTTATTAATTTTGTAGTCGGTATAGGCAGATTGAAAAATACCTGAAGTGTATATATTTATTGGGGTAATGCTTTTGGGAATTAGATATTATACTTCTCTCCTATTTGTCCTATCGTTATAATCTGAAAATATTATTCTATAGTTCGATCGCGTTAAGAATGCAGTGAGTCATCGATGCAACTATAGATACTAACCAATGAGATTACCGTATTAGAAAAAGTTTTCTTACTATCGGTGATGCTATTGGCTATAACCTAATGCTGAGACGATACGTCAGTGTATTCTTAACGGGAACGAACTATAATGTTATTAATACATTTCAAAAATTACTAAAAATAAACGACTTAACTTATTCTTTTTATGGGTAATCTCGCATTTTCACCTTTTGATGAAAACTTTGACAACTTTAGCAATGAAGTCAAATAGATCTTTAAAATATTGTCATTTTCATCCCTTTTTTACCCTTATGCATAGCCTGTAAACGAACGAGCAAGCGAACCACCCGATGATAAGTGGCATGCTCGTTATTTGTCGCAGGTGATTTAGTCATTAATAGTGATTGTGATAATCATCTCGACTAATGATGCGTTGCGCAAGTTGGCTTCAGGTTATATTGCTTTTGTTCCAGTAATTAATTACACTGAATGTTCGTTCCCTATGACCGGAACACAACCGCATAAGCATCATTGTTATGGCGATCAAAATACGAAGGTCTGTAGTACCTCCCCAGGCTAGAAGACCCCCACTACCACCACCTCTAACTTACAAGTCAAGCAGTTCCTTAGTTCTTCATCTCATAAAGGAAATATGAACAGATTATTCGGGTCAGCGATCACGAGGGCGTTTTTTACATTGTTGAAGGAACTAAATCTCTAGGGAAGTAATGCTTAACCTTTTACTGCACCAAACGGTTAATTGGAATGCACCGAGCTGCTGTGAAAATACTTCCTGTTTACTAGTCGACGTTTCATTATGCAAATCAGATAGCAAATGAATTATGTTATTTGGTGTGTTTATGTGACCCATCGACAGTGCTTACTTAGAATGAAATTAAAATTATTAATTATCTCAATGATTGGTTGCGACAGGTTGAGTAGCTTCTTTATTTAACAATTTCATTAGACCATCCATTATTGTGATGTTTACGATATCTTACATGTTATATAAGACACTTAAAATATCAATAACAGTTACAAAAATACCAAAAATAATGCTTAGATTACCAATTTTTTTTTTTTTTTTGGTTTGTGAGTTCTGCAAATACCTTGGGATTTTCATATTATCTACCTATATTTTTCGTGTTTTTTGTGAGTTGTTTTACATTTACCTACAGTTTTTTTTTTTTTTGTTTTTTGGAGTGTTTTGGCGCTGATGGGTTTTTTTGAATTATTGATTACTGTGTTTGTTTACGTGCGCTCGTTAAATATAAAGTTCCTAGTTATTCTCATGTAAGTGAAATGTAAAATTTCTTTTATGGGAAATAAAGATCTTAAACCTAAATTAGTAAAATTATAATAAAGATTAAAAATAAATGTAATACAAATTAGAAAAATAATACAATACAAATTAAAAAGTTGCAAAGCCTTAATAACAATATTCCGATGGCAAGGTTCTTTCTGGATTTAATTTCGCAGAACCAATATTCGTTGGGGTGGTACAGGTCCTTTTTACTTATGGAATGCGTTCAGAATAAAACTGATATGTTAGAAATGTTACACGATACCAACTGTTGCAAATGTGAACTTTTTATTTTATAATGTATTTGGATCTTTGTTTAAATGTAATATCAATGATAAAGTTTTATTTTTTTGATTTATTCCTTTAAAATACATAATAATATAAATTGCTTACTTAGTTACATGTTCAGTTTTTTAGTTAATATGTTTCAGCTTTTTAAAGCCGACTTAATCAAATAGTTTTATGGCTCAATAAAGATTTTTTTTTTAATTTGTTGTGCGAGGTAAGTACCGTTCACGAGTTTCACCAACTAATGGCCTCGCTATTTCTAAATTAATTCAACATGTTCCCTGGAGCCCAGGGTTTCAACACTTGAACTGGAATATATTAATTACATACATTTTATATTTCCTTTATTTAAAAGATTTCGGTTCGCAGCCGTCTAAACAAGTCGTAGGACGCTACAGTCTTCAGATTGCACCCATCACCTACCCTGGGCATCTTCAACGCCCGTTAAAGGATGTCTTTCAAACCCGCATGACGGGATAATCCACCTCTACGTTAACATGAAATTCTATGATAATTCGTAAAAGGTGCCTTAAAAATAGAAAGAGGTAAAGAAAAAAATGTAGCAGTTTATCCTCTGATCAAACTGGCGTGGCTGCCAACGGGCGGAATGTGTCATGGAGATAAATTGCCAGCATTTAGATAGGTTTTAGACATTTTACGACTGTGGGATCCTGGGGTCAGGGCGCTCCTCGACTTTGCTCTTAAACTTTGAAACTCGTGACTTCGGGTGACGGAAATTTTTTGCATAACATTTATCGTCATTATCCAGCGCGGTAATCCTGCCAGCTTTGACCTCTTTTCTCTGTGCACAATTTAATTTTTGTGTAGGATTTTGTCTGTGATAATTATTTTTTCTTGTTTTTACCTTATTTATTATTATTAATTTCTTTGGGTGTAAATTTAAATTATATCGTTGACCCTTATATAGTTACCTAAAGATAAATTCAAAAAAAAAGATAAACAATAAACAAACATGGAGCAACTGTTTATTTTAAGCAATTCTCGTTAAGTCACATTATAGATGCAAGTATTAGTAGAACGCAGAGTTCAAAATGAAGGTAGATTACAGACTTATCGTCTCTACCTTGTAAGCACTCGCTGCATGTCGATCGGTAAAATGTCCAGTTTGTCGTGAATTTTTCATCCCAAGAATATCAAATTTTAAATCTGGATGGAAAACCTAATAGATTCGAGATTTTTCTTTTAGTTTGACATTCTCAAAAAACTTATATTGCTACCCTGGGCAAAACTTTTTGTAGAATACAGTCCTCCGAATATTCGAACATAGGACTTTTAGTTTAAGTCCTCCTACATAGACCTCGCCTCTGGTTTACCAACTATTGATGCCGTCCATTTTGTTCTACTAACGTCAAAATATAAAACTAATTTCTTTTTATTAAAGAACTCATTTGTTATTTAAGTCAAGCTCTTTAAAAATATCAAGCTAACAGTATTCAAATAACATTCAAACATGTACTTTTACTACATAATACCGTATAATTTAAAAAGAAGTGAATACCTCTGTCAGCCTATTTTACCTTTCTCAAATATATGAATAATGTTGTGCATATTTTAGTAGTTTACGAAATATGAACCTAAACGGCTGTAGAGACAAAAGGTATTCCTGTGAATAATATATTAATCGGGCTGTGAAGCGAGCTCGGATGGGTCAATCTTAATGGGTGAAATATCAAAGGTATGTAGCTGACATTTGAAAGGTCAGGTTAGGTCAAAGATAGGACTTAGTATTACTAATTATATAGTTAAGTCTTGGATAAATACATGTTAGAATTTTAGAAGACCAAAAGTAGCATTGTGTCCTAAAATGAGGTTCCATTTTTGAAACAAGAAGCAAATTCATCTAGGCATGACTATTATTTTTTTTGTCGCAGGAAAATCCTCATGGATACCTGACCCAGCGGGGGCTGTAGTCGGGTGATGCCGGACTCCTACTGGCTAAAAACCTGCAGCTTCCGTCTGGACGCACGGAGTCGGGTCACAAGGACTCGCGATTCGTTCGCGGCCCGACAGCGTTAGCCGGTGCTTTGTGCAGCGCTGGCGACGTCCTGAGAGGGAGGGGTCCCTCGCTAGTCGACTCTCATGAGATGGTGCGCAGGAAGCAGACGCGCCATCTCGAGCCCTGGACCGGAGGCGGAATCCCCCAAAACCGACAGCGAAGGCTCATGGGACTGCGGGGGAGGGAAGCTCTCAGCGATGAAAGCTGTCCTCCGGCGTCACGTGCGACGGCGTCGAAGCGGAAGGGAGGATGCAGCACCTTCCCTCACCCTCTCCGCCGCTTACTTCGCGAGTATTATGGCCTCGCAGAAGGTTCGCACCACCTGCCACGACCTCTCACTCTCGACCATAGCGCGAACCACGGTCGTGAGCAAAATATCGGCACCCAATACAGACCCGAGCGCGCTGCGCTCCACATCCCACACCGGGCATACATCCAGCGTGTGCTGGGCCGTCTCGTCGAGGCAATCGTCACAGCAATGGCACCTGGCAGTCGATTTCCGACCGATCCGGAACAGGTAACTCCCGAAACAACCATGTCCCGAGAGCACCTGGGTCAGACGGTAGGTCAGGAAACCGAATCGCCTACCCAACCACTGCTGGAAAACCGGACGAATCGCCTCGATAGTCCAGAGTCCGGCGATCGAAAGCGCCAGCCTAGACTTCCATGCTTCGGTAGCGCGTTGGCGCAGCTCATCTCTGTGCCCCTCTAGATCTGGCAGTGTAGGCGGGTGACTCCTGGCTCGGAGCGCCTCCACGCGCCACTCGTACAGTGACGCGAGGGCTCTCGCTTCCAGGTCCCAGGGAATAGTACCCGCCAGCACGCAAGATGCCTCACCCGGGATCGTGCGATATCCCCGTGCCACCCTGATCGCCATCACCCGTTTCGCCGACTTGCGTCCAGTGGGCGATATTGCTGCGAGTCAGGGCGCTGTCAGCCCACACAGGGTCACCATACAAGTCAATCTCACGACGTAGAGATGCCAACACGACGTCTTAGGTTCACCGAGATTTGGCAGCAGGCATCCCAAGCCTGAAGCCACCCATTGCAGCCAAGGTGAAAGGCGCTCGAAGTGGGGGCCGAAGTTTCACCAGCTATCCAGGACGAGTCCCAGATAGCGCATTGACGGCCTCAGGTCGATGCGGACTCCGGATACGACGATATGTGAGACCCGAGGCGGTGCGTTCCGTGGGCCATGGAATACCACAGCCTCGGACTTTTCAAGCGTCACCTGCAAACCCAATCGCCGTATACAAGGAAGCATCACTATGGCTTTTGCCTCTGGCAGTGACCAAGGTATCGTCCGCGTAGCAAACTACGTCGACACCCAGCACTGTGGCTCCTCACAGCACCCAGTCGTAGCCGCTGATCCAAAGGAGTGGGCCTATTACCCCGAGGAACGCCGCACGACACCTCCCGGTCTCAACCGGGGTACTCCACCGCACGCCCAGACAGGTTGTCCTCGATGACCTGGCGCAGGTACGGAGGAACTCCATGGTAACGAAGCTCCTCCCTGATACAGCTCAAAGGAAGGGACTTAAATGCGTTGGCGATGTCCAGAGATACAACCAACACGACCTCACCCAGGGCGATCGCGTCCTGCGCCAAGGACTTAACCCGCTGAATTGCGTCAACGGTAGACCTACCGCTGCGAAATCCAAACTGGCAGTCTGCCAGATCCAGTCCGACTTCCTCTAGGTGCTCAACGATCCGGGCGGCCACAACTCTCTCAAAGAGTTTGGCTTCCTCGTCGAGGAATCGGGCGGTACGCAGATAGAGATTTTGCCGGACGCCCTACCTTTGGCCTAACCTTTTGGCGACAATGCCTGGTACGGGACATTTCGACGACGGGACGTCGCCAAAAGGGCAGCTCCTCTGCCACCCTGTCTGGGGCTCGCCGCATGTCGACCCGTAATACGGCCAACTCGCGACGTAGCTCCGCCACCTCCGTTTGCAGCTGGTCATTGTCCGTTTTGAAGCGGCCATTGGGCAGTCGCAGAGGGGTTAGCTCCTCCGACGCAGTGCACTTTTAGAGCTCACCTACCAGCTCCTTCATTGGGGAGGCAGCATCCCGAACAGCCTTAACATATATCCACTTAAGGTTCTTCGAGGTGTTCGCAATTTGAGAGATAACCTCGACGGAGCTCATCATTCGAGCCTGTTGGTCCACCACCGAGGTCTCCACTGCGGCACTCACAACAACCGGCGTGGGGGTTTGGCTCTAGCCGTGCGGATTGCGCGTGGAGCTCCATCTCTGCACACTGAGCTGCCATCAACTCCGCCTTGGCTTTGGCGAGGCCGACATACTGCTCAATGGTGGGTGATCGACCTCCGCTGCCAAAGCCGCCCTCGAGTCCCTACAACACGTATCGCTGAGCTAAAGCTTAGCTTTTCAGCACGAGCGTCTTCCTCCTTCGAACCTATTTTACGACCGGGTTCTTAGTCGGCGTTTTTCAGTGTCCGTTGTTCGTTTGCCATGTTGTTGTGTTCATGAGAGCCAGTGGTCTGCTGGCCCACGACGTGATTGTTGCCCTCCCCCCCAGAGTACGACGGGTGGCCGGGAGTACGACGGTGGATTGCAACGGGGTACTGAGCCCTCTCGCCACGGCAAGGCACATTCCAACTAGGGGGGAATCTAATCTGGAGCCTACACCCATCTACTGCACGTAATTTTTATTTTATTGATTTATGTATTTTCACGAGCAACATTAAATATTTGATTTACTATTGACTTTTTTTTACTTTGGTTGATAAGATCCATTTTCCTGATAATCCTATCAACTCTATATTAGTTCATGTTAATGTCAGTAACAGTTTTACATTCTTTTTCATGAAATTTAAATATGTTTGATACGGTTTTATTCTCCAACTGGTAATCTCAGTATTGCCAACCATTTAAGAATATCTGAATCTAAATAAAAGAGTCTCCTGATAACCCAAGCCCGATTTTGAAATTATCAGATCTGAATATTATACGATGACTATAAAAATTAATTCAAATTTACTCTTCCTAATATATAACCCAAATTCACCCCCTTACATACCCCAAAACTCTTCAAAATCTCATTAAGCTCAAATAATCCGAACACAGCATTAATTTACTCCACTTAAGTAATTATTTTATAAGAATAGTTTTCCAAAAACGCGGCAGGGTTTTCACTCGTCACGCCAGGGTAATCTATCACCCCTGAAAGCCTTAAACCCTCTTGCCCTGAAAATGGAAAATCAATAGAAGATACTCGTCATCCTGCCTCGAAGATATTCTGGAGTTATCTAATATTTCATGTTGTTAATGTTACGCCAAGGTTTGCATCTATTTTGGGTTTTAGGTTGAGATTGTGGGGAGTGTACCGTTTGTAGTTTTTTGGGTGTATGGTTAATTATCGGAAAGGTGGAGAGTCTTACGTACGAATAGCTTTAGTGTCGTTTGATGCAAAAAAAGTTTGAAACTGTAGTATCGTGTACAGTAAATATGTAAATAATATGACGGCCGAGTAGCGTAGTGGTCAGTAGCCCTGTCTCATACGCCGGAGGTCCCAGGTTCGAGTCCTGACCGGGGCATTCATTTGTGTGATGAACACAGATGTTTGTTCTCGGGTCATGGTTGTTGATATTTATATATGTTTGTTTATTCTGGGTTCCCCCCAGTTCGCTGTATGGTCATCCATAACACAAGCTCTGCTTACTTTGGGGCCATACAGTTGGTGTGTTTGTCCGGGGATTATTATTATATTATTATAATTAATGAAAATCTGTCACAAATTAAGTAAGTAGGAGGTACTAAGGAGGTTTATTTTGCTTTCTATTTCAATATCTTTTTATTTGATTTCAATTAATTGAGTTCGTAGACTAATAAGGGTGTGGCCTTATAGTCTAAGAACTCAATTTATTATTTAGCTTTTATAGTAAGATAGGTATTCAATTCTGCCCGGTAGCGCCTTCATATACTAGTCTCGAGTTCGATTCACAGACTTGTGTAATGTGCACAGATTTTTGTTTATTTTACGTTTGTGTTACTCAAACTTCAGAAATTTGTCATCAACTACTTTATATAACTATAATATGAAACCCATTACCTACCCTAAATTACATGTTACCTTTGTTATACTACACTTATTACATACTCGTACACCCTGCAAATATTATAAGCATAAGCTTTACTTCATGTTGAAATGAGTATGTCAATGCTTAATGGAAACATGAGTTTTCATACATCATTTCCTTATTCCTTGAGAAATTTATACAAAACATGGCCGACAAGAGTAACGGGAAAATTAATTTAAGAAACGTTAGGCTTGGTATCGACTTGACTATTTATAATTATTTTGATTGTAATTTTTACACTTCTCCATGAAAGGTTAAATTAGATTTTTGTTAGTATAAATACATGAACGATTGTGGAGGATGAGAAAAGTGGAACGCATCGATGTCAATCAAAGTATTTGAACGCATGGTCAATCCCTAATCCTTGTGTTCTTAGGTGAATATCTAACTGATTTGCTAAATGGTTAAAATTTCACCGTTTACCTAGAAATGTAAGAAAATTTTTTGATAATTTTTCCTCCAAAGAAGTAGAACTTAGGGATGATCGGTTGTATGAATTACTTCCAAGCAACACATTTTAGGGCATTCCGCCTGAGACTCCAAGTAAGATCATATCATATCGATCAGATCAAATCTTATCAGCCTTTTTCTTATAGATCTTTTCAAATTTGTAAGACTACAAATAATTTAATTTTTAATATTTTAAGATAACTTAAGTCAAAATACCGGTACAGAGTCGGTTGGGATCGGGCGGAACACAGGAATTCATGCATACCGGGCAGCGAGTACGGTATCGATGCTGTTTTATCATCCATAAAAGAAGTCTTCAGTGTTGCTAATCGATTTTTAAATAATTCCCATAGTTTGTAAAACATTCACTAGCTGATTTCAAATTTAATGAAACTTTGAAGAACAACACATTGTTCACGATCACGTGAAAAATTTCAAAATATGCGTTAAAAATGTATCAAGCACGTGTGGAAACAGTAAACCGTTTTATGTGCATGAAATTGGTGCGCTTGCACATGATTGCATACGATCAATAAAATAAGTCTTATATCTATATGCCCAATTTTCTATTTGTCTTTAAAAAGGAAATCAAATAAATATGTTATATCTCAGCATTAGTCAGACATGTCGCAAAACTTATTCTCTTTATTTAAGAATCATTATCTAGCGTTATTCTGAATGACAGGTAAGTGTTTGTCTCCAATCACCTTTGTCAAAATGTTCTCAGGTATTTTTAAAAGTAGGTTTAGTTTTTTTCTGAGATACCAAATGGACTGTTCTTGTGTTAATTTAAATAGATATCTGTATTAGTTACAATTCCGCTGAGGAGGGATATAGAGTGATATCGTGGTTACTCCGAAACTGACCTAAAAAGGAGAATAATATTAACTTTTATCATTATCGCTATGAAGTAGGATATTAGAAGGTCTTAATTGATGGAAATAATACGAGTGTTTCAATAAAAGAAAAAAAGTTACCGGTAAAGTTTCTACATAAGCAAGCAATAATGATAGTCGGTGGAGAGAATCTAGTTATATAATAGATATGACGTGGCGTGACATGCAGAAGATGGATGTTTAAAGTTGATGGATTCAATGTGCTTAGAATAAGTTTAAATAGCGTACACTCTTAAACAAGCTTACTTTTAATATAACATGTAACCCACCAGTGTAAGTATCCCAACTAATTGTGTACCTATATATATTGCAATGGTAGTATAATTTAAATGTTGAGGCAACAATACAGTTATCGATTTCAGTTTATAGTAAAGATATACGGTTTGACAGCATACGTGCCATTTATTGCTTTATTTAGTATAAGGTTATTCGTAAGAGCTTTAGTTTCCTGGTAATCAACCTCTTTACGCAGTATGTATACGCAATAATGTGGATTTCATTAATTAATACCTCAATTGATTTTTATTATGTTAAGGCTATTTTTATGAAGTTTGCTTTTTAATTATAACCTCGAATGCCACGAATCAAAAGGCCTAGTTCTAGCGTCTAGGTCTTTCAAGCATCGAGTGAATTGGTATCTCGTGGATAAACGTGTAACACCTTCGTCTTCATCGTCACTTTCCATAAGGTGAGATAGAAGACAAACGTCTAATCCTTTTTCAATTAAAAAAAAACTACAAGGAGTTTCTTGAGAAATCAGATTTTTTAAATTTACTCAGTGATAGTACATATTATGTGATTTTATTACAAATTCAATACATTTTGAATAATAAAAACAACCTTGGAGATTTATTACCTAGGTATTCATGAAATATTACCTAGTTTATACATAATAACTTACGGTCCTAAGATAAGGCTGCTCGTTCTACATATGCACTTGACAACAATTGGTAGGTTTCTGAGTAATGTGTTAAGGATCATGTAAAATTTAATGGTTTACTAAGTTGAAAGTTTTAACTTGAATTGTGTCAAATAAAAAGTAAAAATAAAAGTTAAGATGTTGCAATTTAAAATGGTTCTAAGTTACAAGCAACTTTAAATATGACTGTAAGAATCACAAACAAAATCTTCACTGTACATAAGAATACATAGGTGTATCTATAATTAATTGATCGATGCAAAAGATATCTACAGAATAAGTATATAATAAAACTTATGATGTTTTAAAATTATCATTGAATCTCCAAAGTTAACAAATAACTCTAACTTACATATCAAACATGGAGCATGGTGCAAATAAATACAAATCTACATATTTATTCAATAAAAAAAACATTTTAAAAGACTTTGTACCCAATTGACGCCGCCCCTTACTGTTCGCGGCATTACAGGATGCGTATGTTGAGCAGGCGAAGTGCTCTTTTGAGGAAAATTAATTAAATAGCCCAAAACATTCCTGAATTTATGCTCTCTTCATATTACAGAGTAGCTGCAAAAGTTATTTTCAGAAACTGCTTTTTTCCTGTTTGCGAAACAGCCATGAACTTGGTCTCTTTTCTCGTTACCCTTTCACTCTGGCTTAGCCAATTTTGGGCCCCTTAATAAATTGAGAATTGCGATGTAAGCAAATAAAATACTTTTCCTCTTTCGAAACAAGAACCTTTACCTACTCTATGTATTCACGGATTATCCTAGTGAAATAAATTCCTTTGAGGAGTTTAAGGTTGGCGTTTCTCTATTCTTAAATAGATACATTTAAATGAAATGGTAAATATTTTTGCTTTCAATCATCAAAGAAAGAAATCAAAATATTGAATAATGTTAAATTGAAACATGATGAAAATGCAGTTTGTAATAAATCTCTGGTACATAATCACTTCTTTGCGAAAGGTAGAAATAAAACTTTACGATTTAGCCCTTCCCAATATAGGTCTTCAGACTTACCTGCTACGTCTATATGTTTTATAATTAGTAACTACTTATACGGAGAAGAATCCCTTCTCTACGCTTCCAGTCTAGCTATTCTATAATGAATGAAGCCCATTTTCTAGTGCGGGCGGTAAAAATCTTAGGGTCAAGATCTACTGGTGAAAAATAAATCGCTTCATATAAATATATATCAATGCACAGTTATATATTTATAACTATCTAACTTATATACTATAGGTATCTTTTTAAACATGATTTGTTTGAAACATTGCATGAAATATGAAATTAGTTCCACAAAAATATACTTTTCAAGTAAAGTTTGGGTAAGGCTAATATATCCATATCCAAGTATTATTAAGTGGATTCGTCTTAATTAAATATTCACTTGTAAACACCATTTAATTAGTCAAATCGATTGAAATTGAAAAAGCACTCTATTCGGTTTTTAAAAATAAATTGACTCGAGTATTGCAGTCAATGTATTTATACCTTCTCACCTCTGCCATTACTTCATACACATTACATATAATTTAACAAATTTTCAGACGAAAGGCCTGTTTCTTATTGTTCAAAATTACCTTTGCTATTGATTCGAAATTGTCGATGCTAACAGTAATGAATCGTACTCCCTGCGGACGGCCTTCTGGCTTATGATATTTACATTTATATGAAGCAACGACGAAATGGGTTCCGTAAAATCTCACAATACACAATAGAAAATTTAGGAATGAAAACACGAACAGCGTGAAATAAATCATTACTTTCTGAAACTCGTTACGAATGCTGAATATGTTTAGTTAACTTTGCAGGACTTAGAAATGAATGGCCGAGTTTATGAAGAGTTCTTAGAAGTAGGTGTAACTCTGCTAATAACATAAATATAATTTGAATCGACTATTTCATTTACTTTTCAAATATTGATGTCCTGGATTAAGTTAATAAGTAATTGTTTAAGTAATCACCCTCATCTTCTTCGAAAGCAGATCTTGTTTGAACTCGTACTAAGAAACTACGAAATTCCATGAACAATTCCTTTGCCAAATTCTTGCTTTGAAGTAGGAATACGACAATCTTTTTATTGAATCATTTGTTCCTTAAATAGCAATATTTTCGATGTTTATAGACCTTACCTTTTTGGGATTAACTTTGTTGGCCTAGTTTAACTAAGTGATATTGTAGTCGTATAGTTTGACAAAATTTATTTGATTTGATATAATGATTTAATATGAACTGTCTATATGCACCAAGTATTACCACTACTTTTTTTTTTTGGCGCAGGAGAATCCTCATGGATACCCGTCCCCAGCGGGGGCCGAAGTCGGGTTATGCCGGACTCGTACCGGCTAAAAACCTGCGGCTTCCATCTGGATGCACGGAGTCGGGTCACGAGGAGCTTAAGCATTCGTTCGCGGCCCGACAGCGTTGGCCAGCGCTCTGTGCAGCGCCGGCGACGTCCTGAGAGGTAGGTCAGGAAATCGAATCGCCTACCCAACCACTGCTGGAAGACCGGACGAATTCCCTCGATAGTCCGGCGCTTGGGAACGCCAGCCTGGACTCTCACGCTTCGGTAGCCCGTTGGCGCAGCTCAGCTCTGTGCCCCTCCAGTTCCTGCAGTGCAGGCGGGTGACCCCTGGCCCGGAGATCCTCCACGCACCACTCGTAGAGCGACGCGAGGGCTCTCGCTTACAGGTCCCAGGGAATAGTACCCCGTGCGATAACCCCGTACCACCCTGATCACCATCACCCGCTGGACTCGCCTCAAGCGGGCGATATTGCTGCGAGTCAGGGCGCTGTCGGCCCTCACAGGGGCACCATACAGGGCCATCGATCTCACGATACCCGCGGAGAGACGCTGACACGACGTCTCAGGTCCACCGAGATTGGGCAGCAGCCTTCCCAGGGCTGCAGTTGCCCTCAGCAGCCGAGGCTCAAGACACTTGAAGTGGGGGCCGAAGTTCCACCGGCTATCCAGGACGAGTCCCAGATAGCGCATCGACGGCCTCACGTCGATGCGGACTCCGGATACGACGATATGGGTACCCCGGGGTGGCGCGTTCCGCGGGCCATGGAAAACCACGGCCTCGGACTTTTCGAGTGCCACCCGCAACCCAATCGCCGTATGTGGCCCACCACGAATGCCACGCCAGCGGTGGCGCGCAAGGTAGCATCCCTGTGGCATTTGCCTCGGGCAGTGACCAAGATGTTGTCCGCGTAGCTGAATCGCGTCAACGGTAGACCTACCCTTGCGGAATCCAAACTGGTAGTCTGCCAGATTCGGTCCGACATCCTCTAGGTGCTCGATGATCCGGGCGGGCACAACTCTCTCAAAGAGTTTGGCGTCCTCGTCGAGCATCACTATCGGGCGGTACGCAGATGGGGTTCCGCTGGACGCCCTACCTTTCTGAGGAGAACGAGACGGCCTGTCTTCCACTGCTGTGGAAACTGGCCCAGGGCCAAACAAGCGTCGAAGAGTCTCCTCAGGCGAGGCTCGAGGGCATCCATGGCCAAGACCAACACCCACCCGGGTATGCCATCCTGACCGGGGGCGGTGTTTTTGGCTTGCAGCCGCAACATCCACCGCTGTGGAAACTGGCCCAGGTCCAGACAGGCGTCGAAGAGTCTCCTCAGGCGAGACTCGAGGGCATCCATGGCCAAGAACAACACCCACCCCGGTATGCCGTCCTGACCGGGGGCGGTGTTTTTGGCTTGCAGCCGCAACATCGCAGCTCCCAACTCACCCGGAGTCACAGACGGCACCACATCCGAGCCGGGCTCCGCGGCAACCGAAGGCATCATGGGGGGACTGGGATGGCCCCCCGTCCGCGGAAACAGGGCCGCAACGACTCTGTCCAGGATTTACGGCTGGAGACTTCGCGTGAGTGGGGGTGCCCAGGGGCGAAGTTTGCACATCGCCAACCTGTACGGCCTTCCCCACGGGTCGCGGTTCAACATCCCCAGCCGCTCCTCCCTCGCAAGGGTCTTAGCCCTGCCGATCGCTGCCTTCAGCTGCCGCCGGGACTCCTTGAAGGAAGCATGCAGGAGTGCAATCACACTCTCCTCCCGCATCCGCCGCCACTGTAATTGGTGTACTGGCGACGTGCGACCACACAAGCTACACGCAGTTGCGTGAGCTCGGTGGACCACCAGTACACTTGGGGCTTCGGGGGACGACGCCTGGCACAGGGCATTGACGCGTTGCAAACCTGCGATAACGCACCCCGTAACCATTTCGCCTCGTCCTCCACCACCAAGGGGCCCACAGGCGCGGACACCCAGGATTGCACGATTGCAGCTTCCTTCGCGAGGTCCCTGTCGAGGTGCCTCAACTGCCAACTCGGGCCGTCCTCAACCGTGGGCCGGAAGGGACCGGCTGAATCTGATGGGGATATGGCTGTATCGGTGTACTCGAACCGAAAGTATCGGTGATCACACAATACCGCCATATCCACCACTCTCCAGTCCCGAACACGGCGCGCCAGGGCAGGATTCGCGAACGTGAGGTCTACGATCGACTCGCCCTGGGGTCGCACGTGTTCGTCGATCCCCGGTTGAGAAGGGCCAACCCTTGTCCAGGGGCAAACTCCTCCAGTGCCTCGCCAAACACTGTCGTCCTGACGGAACCCCAAGCCGTGTTCCAGGCATAGAAGTCGCCAGCGAGGAGCACTTGGCGAGGGTGGCATTGGACGATTAAGGCGCCCACCCGTTCGAGATAAATCTCGAACTCGGCGAGTGTGCGGTTCGGGGAAAAGTAGCCACCGACGACTACAAAATGTCCAAACCCCACAGCGACGTATCCCGGACCCTTCGCTACCTTTTCGAAGGGTGGGGAGTTCGCCCCATCGGACGATCGCAACGGAGCCGTCATTGTCCCGCACCCAGTTCTTACCGAGGGGGACGAAGTACGGCTCGCAGATCACTGCCACGTATATCGACCACTCCGCGAAGCTCTGGAACAGGTCCTGAGCTCTGGCGGAGTGTTCGATATTCGCCTGGAGGAATCGGAGCTTGTGGTCCATGACTAGGATTCCAAGGCCACAAGTCCATTCCCGGACACTCCAGTTGAGCTGCTGCTGGCCAACTGCGTTGAGGATGCAGTCGGTGGTGGTAGCCGCCTTTTAGGCCGAGGGGCATGGCACGATTTGCCCCCCAGTCTGTGATCGGCCGGCTTCTTGGCTGCCGCGCACACAGTGCAGTGTGCAGCGGTGGCGCTGCAATAGCGGGTGACGTGGCGCGGTTTTCGGCAGCGGTAGCAATTACTGCTGCGATCAACCGGACTGCTGCACTGCTCCTGGACGTGACCGAGTTGCAGGCACCGGAAGCAGCGCGGAGGTCCGACATCCAACCGACATCCAACCGACTAGCAGTCGTCTGATATCAGCCACCTTATTGGCGGCAGCCATCGGGCAGCTTAGCCAGAGCGTGCCCAGACCCAATTTGTCATGGTGGACCTCGCCAGTCTTGATGGACGCAATTGGGCATCCACCAATTCCAGCTACCGCCGCCGCAACATCTGCAGCGGAAATTGCGTCGTTCAAGGCGGACACACGCAGTTCCGCGCACTTCGTGGGCCTGGACACGACCACGCTCTCCCCAAGGGTGGCCCGCAACTTCTCTGCCAGCGCGTCCGCCTTCTCTGTGTTTGAAACACCGGGAACCTCCAGATTCTGGCTCCTGTGGCGGACACTCTCAAAATAAACAGAGTCGATGCCGAGGCTTCGGAGATCGACCTTCTTCTTGGCCTCGGCAAGAGTTACGCCCTTTTGAACCGCCTCCGGCTGCAGTTTTTCCTAAAAGGGTGTAGTCGTAAAACGTAAAACGATGTAGTCCTCTACAGCCAAGGACCGGGGAGCGTGTGGCTTGCACCTCCGCTGTCATCCTTTCTTGGTCTGCGGAACACCACACCCACCACCACCCACCACATTCCAGCCCTCGTCCATAGACGCAGGAGCCGGCGGCTGTGGCCGGGGCTCCCGCTGGGGTGGGGGCAGAGCAGGCTTTTTTGCTGTGGTCACTCCCTTCTTTCCCTTTTGGGATTTCAGGGTGGGACTAGGGCCGCGCTCCAGCTACCAAAGGATACCCTGCCGCCCACTATGGGTCAGACACAGGGCGTCGACGAAGCAGACTGCCGCCCGATACGGGACAGCAGTATTACAACTACTAGTTTAACAATAGCTAGTTACTCTTACTACTCGATAACTAGTTACTCCTAGTAAAAAAACTGTTATTTTTAAGACATATTTTTTTTTATATTAGGATTTTGGTTTGACCAGCTTATACTGTAGCAGTATTGGGCTGTATACTTTATCGTACAGAATAATGCGACGCCATACCTAGGCTTTGTATTACTATCTGTGCACTGACACATCTTCCCTTCCCACACAGGTGCAAAACTACGTTCTCACCTCATTATTATGGGGATACAATAACAAAGGAGTACAGTAACCTACAGCACCTATCCAAACCTTTTCAAACAGTTCAAATATTAAATTTCAAGTAGTATTAAATAGCATTCAAAAATTATCTTGTTTATGATGACTTTTCTGTATTAAGGATCTTAAATTATTTTAAGAGGCCTTAATGGGTCACAACTGATATTTGTATCTGATATTTGGTCTGACTGAAAATTTTAAATCTCACCTCTGACATACATTCATATATTCTGTTCAAGTAGAGTGATAGTTATATCTTTTAACATTTAAATTCATTTCAGTAATTATTTCTTTTTTTATAAAAATTCTGTTTTTATTGAGTGTAATCAACAAAATTAGCCAACTGTCTCAAAAATATCATGGATTGTCACAACAACGTATCTAAAAATAATTTAATTTAATTCGTATCAAAAATACCGAACCTGAGATCTCTGCTGTACTGAGATTCAGCAGTCCATTTCTCACGATACTCCTAAAATACCAAATCTTTAATTCTTAGGTCCTATCCGATCAGGCCCAAGCACCACATAACGGCTGAATGGCTCCTCCGGCCATCTCCTGCATGCAGGCTCCTCGATCGATAACCTCCGAACCTCAGTCGAGGGCGACTGATTTCCAATATTAATTGACTTTGTGATTGGAGCCCCTTTGAGCAATTTAGTACAGGGTTCGATGAAGATCTGTAGTTATTTGTTGGTAGCTTGTGATAAGTATATCTTGAGGGGATTTAGGTATTTTGTGCAATGAAAGTTATTACGTGTTTATGTATATTATATTTCGCCTATACAGGCCATTTATCATGCAGTATTTGAGAAACCTCTAGGAAGAAGATATATTGTCATTAAAAAATTTAAGATCCTTTTAAAAACATTTGTTATTGTAACAAAAAATAAGATCAAGCATAATAAGCAATAATTGGCTTTTAAACGTGTAACGAAAACGACAGTACTTGAAATAAATAACTAAAGTTTAAATCAACTGTTTTCATTCAATTAGAAAATCGGTAGAGCTGCAAACTCATACCGTTGACTCAATTTAGCTGCACACTACAAATTATGTATTTCTTGTTGGCACTTATCAACCCAATTTAACAGATTCTTTAACTTGGTGCGGTCTGACTGTTTCATATCAAATGGCTTTAGAAAATTGGTCAAAATACAAGAACATGGTCATGTAGCATGTACCGCACCAATTGGTGGTAAAAACGCAGCTTAGTATGTTTAACTAGGCATTAAACTACAGCTATTCAAAACAATATTACTACAAATACATTTAAGCCAAGATGTAAAGACAAAAGGTTTGAAACGTTTAACTTTTAGTTTTCTCGAAACTTCTAGAAAACTTGTATTCGAAGAGACAAAGTTTTATTGAACGTTTATATTTTTTTGATATTTTACTTTATGCCAAAGCTTGCGCGATAGTTAGGTAACTATAGCTGTAGTTTCATTGAAAATGTTAACCAATAATAAATCGATAGTTTATCATGCTTTTTTAATAATAAAAATGAATAAATCAAAAGTATTTTTTTAAGAAGAAAGTGTTTTACTACCAAAGAAATAATACATTGTACGGAAAGGAAAAAAGTAAATATTTCAAAGAATAAAGTACTTACCCTAAATATATTATGCCACGAACATTCAAGATACGAAAGCAATATATTGATTTCTATTCAAAAATCACTGCAAATATTTAAAGACAACTACTGAATGAAAGCTAATGGAATAGACATTGATGACGCCGATTGTACCAGCTGCACTCTCTGAAGCATGAACGGCAGCATTCCCGGATTATCTGTGACGCGTACAAATATTTGTGCTCTGCCTGCTGGGATCTGCGTCAAAGGATCTAGCATTCTCATGGCTATATAGAATTTCATTGCATGTGTCGTAGATATTGTAGGTCTCTTTTAAATACTAATTTATTATAATAAGCACGGACTTATAACTTTTTTTTTATAATCATGTTTGGTTATCACAATTTACTTAGCTGTATAGAATTACTAGGCTTTGTCTAAGGTTTTGCTCGTCTGTCTGTCTTCGTTTCATCTATAAATAAAAGTGGACTTAACAAACAAAATTTTGAACACCTGTTTTTCTTTAAACACTGTCTAAATATAACTCAGGTAAATTAAAAAGAACGTCAAATCATCAGCAAAGTCACCAGCGACTGACATTTTAATTTAGCTGGATTATATTATACATTTAGACAAAGTCTAAAGATAAAGAAGTTTTTACCTTTTTTTTGTAAGACTGATAATGTTTTATAAACATTAAAAATACTATCGCCAGTCCCTCGCATATCACGTAAAAATGTAAGTTGTAATATTTGTTTTATAAGTTTAACTATATCCAATAACTGTTTTAGCTATACAAGACTGTTTCAGCCAAGGACATTATCGAATTTAACAACATTGTAAAAATGGCAGACGTAACAAAAAGCAGTTCTCCAACCATCACTTGAAACTGAAACTAAAAACTTTAATACACCATATGACACCTTCATCCTTTGATTGGCGGGCGATAACAAAATCTCATGTTATCTCTTGTACGAGATAAAAAAAATGATAAATTGCGGAAATTTCTGGACCCAATTTGATAAAACTAGCCCAGACAAATATTTACTTAATAGGTAATTTTGTAAATAATCGTAATTATTTTCGTTCGCTATTTAATAACGACATATTTATCAAACAAGAGAAGAATCTTCCAGGATAAACGTTCCCAGGAACTTCAGCTTAGTAAGTAGGGCTTATCAAAACCACTGAAATTTGATGAAAACTTGGTGCCCGAAAATTCCCTGCGATAATATTACAAGTTTAAATAAAAAAAGTAAGGAAAATACATTTCATCGTGGAGCTTTCAAGCGTAGAGTGAATAAGTACCTCTTATACAGGCGTGTGCCATCCTATACAACCAAATTCAGTCGCGGTTACTAAAATGTCAGTAACAAAATAAGATATACACAGATTCTAGTCGCAATGTGGTAACTTTTACTACTCTTTGTGTCTACGTTAGGTTTGTGGTTCTCGAAATGTGGTAACAGATTAGATACTATGCGATTGAGATGTGTCGGAAAAGCTTTTGGTAACAATGTTTCGTAAGTATAACTGCACAGTTACTGCCTTATGGCAACAAGATCAAAACTATCCTAAAGTGTACACACTATAATAATAATAATAATAACAATGAATCTCCAGACAAACACACTAACTATATAGCCCCAAAGTAGTAGTAATATAAGTGCTAGTTCTGATATTATTTTTAAGGCACTTATTTAAACACGGAAAGACTTTCGTGAAGAAAATCTTATTTATTTATTGTTATTCACTGTAAAAATATTTCTTTTTTTTTAAATTTTGTGTGAGTTGTGTTGTGGGTGACTATTTTTGGAGTAGATTTCTCATTTTAGTGTAACAATTTTCAGACACAGATGCTTCTTATTCGTGCCCGATGATTCCTTTCACGATGACCTGGATTTGAACCTGGAAAAATAAAGCTGACATTTGTATAAATGAAAACCTCAAAAGTGAAAGATATAGATGGTATTTTATAGTTTAATATTACAGAATTTTGCTATTGCATAATTTGTGCTAAAGTCATTTATCCTGTATAATTTCGGTTCGCAAAGGAATTGCGTAATAAAATACATATAGGGTGCATTTCAGGTGCATTTCAGTACATATATTCGTTCGTATATATTCGTTTCAGTACATATATTCTATGTATTTTACCGTTGTGCTCGTAATCTAACCCTCGAACTTATAATAATGGACCTAACCATATCTACGAGTAAGTTATAAGTTCATCAATCTCAAAAAATTTTGGGAATCGGTGGCATTAGACTATGATGGCCATAGCAAAATTAATAAAGAGATACATGTTTTTGCGACAGTTAAGGTATCCAAATTAAAATCTAAATATATAAGACATTTATATTATTATTATTATTACATAGTTTACAAAAATAAAATGTTTAGCCTTACACATCTGTATAATTTTCTTCCAAATTCCTTTGACAAACTTGCTTGCGCTCTATGCAAATATCTAAAAAGACCTAAAAACGCCTCGGTAAGAATGAAGATTAATTATTGTAATTTGAAATGGCTCGAAAATACAATTTCTCGAAACCTTGTTTTTAAAAAGCAACCACTTTTGTGTTTCGCGAATTCCCCACTTTTTGTCGGGGTGTGGAAACTAAGTTTGTTACCAAAGTAGAAACGTTGACAAGTAAGTGTTTCTACACTGCGACCGAAATGGTTGTACGGGATCCTCGTCTTTGTCATCACTTTACACCAAATGTGATGATGGAAGAAGCCTGCAAATCATCAATCCTAAAATGTTTTAATAAGTCTCACACGACATTTCTACAAAATAAAACAAAAATCATAAATTTCTTGGAAACGAAACGACCCTTCAATATTTCGGATTAAGTTTTCTGCACATTTCATATCTCAAAAGCATTTCATTTTTGAACTTCAGATATAATAATACTCTTTGAAAATACAAAAATGGGAATATGACGTAAATCAGTCACTGAACCCTGGACGATGCTGGGAAACTTTTAAATTAAACTCAGAAGACACTTCAGTATGTGTATAAACTAATGCACCAAGATAATGAAGACAAACTTTTAAAAGCACATCTCGTATGATGTTCGAAGTACGTTGAAATGTCAAACTTTTATTATAAGCTTAATACTTGCAATTTAGTAAATAATTACAAAGAAATATTTACCTTAGAAATATTTTTAAGAATAATTACCTTGTTTTAAGCGCTGCAAAATAACAAACTTTTCGTTTTCTACGGCGAACCGGCCGGGGGCAGCCTATCGGCCGGAACCGAATTTATTAAATAAACATCTTGCTATAGTCCACTATAGTACTAAATATAGTACATTCATTCGTTTTCACAAACTAATTAAAAATAATGCCAATCAAGCAACGGGTGCTTATTAAAGGTGTTGTTCAACCTCTGCGTCATTCATTCATTCTATTTGCTGCTGCTTTTTATCTACAAAAATAACTGATCTTCTGTCGGTCCTCACTACCTACGTCTAAACTGCGTGTCCGAAATAAAACAAAACTAAGTATGTACTGACGACCGAGTGGTATAGTGGTCAGTAGCCCTGTCTCATACGCCGGAGGTCCCCGTTCGAGCCTGGCCGGGGCATTCATTTGTGCGATGAACAAAGATGCTTGTTTTCGGGTCTTAGTTGCTTGTATTTATATATGAATGTTTATTCTGGGTTCCCCCCAGTTCGCTGTATTGTCATCCATAACACATGCTTTGCTTAATTTGCTTAAACAACTTTCTGCTAAGATAAAATTCTCAAACGTATCAGGAACTTGAAGAATTTAAGCTCATTTTACTTTTATTGCGTCTTCATGTGACTGAAACATGTATGAAATTTTTCAATTACAAATATATTTTCTAGCAATGAAATAGTAGGATCAGAAAAAAATTACAACAGCCAAGTATATCATCACTTAATTACGAGACCAACCCCTGCGTATATTTATGGGTTGTAAAATAAAGCACTTACCGTCAGCAGCGTCCTTGGCTGCATGACGTCATCCACCTACTAACCTTCACCTAAAATATATTAATAGTTTTTAATAGTTGCAATACTTTGAAGAAGATTCAAGTCGATCAATAAATAACTCAAATTTTTTATGAATAAGATATTATTTACTTGAAAAATTTAATCATTTTAATTCAAGAATTACGTTCACATAATCCAGTAGAGGAAAGTATTTTTTTTAAATATTTGACTCGCTGCCATAGTTTATTTATAATAGCACGAAGATAAAAACGTTTTAGAATCCTAGGAAATTAGCCCGAGCCTGGAACAGCCTTCGGTAGTTATAGATGGTTCAGGTCATTGTGAGGCAAGTATATTTACAAAAATATGCAACTTAATTTTGTGTGGCAGCGTTCATCTAGATGAAATTGATAACAAACAACAAAATGCTATTCCTCATTGCTTCGCGGTGACGGAGTTTGCCGTGTAAAATACGACACAAGTTGCTTTTTATTAACAAAAATTAACAGGTTCACAAAATAAGAGCTCCACAAACACTTAACCATTTTAGTTTAACACTAAACAACAGTGATTTTGACCTTTTTTGTTTAAACTTTAATAAGTTTAAAAATCAGTTTAATAAGAAATTCTTCAGTGATTCTTAAAAATTTACTTGGCTTGAATTTAACTTTGGATTTTGATATAAGGACAAAATGTATTATATTTCAGTATTTATAAGTGGAAATCTGTAAATTGGCTTTCTATGTTTTATGTTTTCTTAAATGTGTTTGTAACTAGCTGTAAGTTTCCCAAAGAAATAAAAATAAATAAATAAATACTTAGCTCGACAATTTTGCATATGTTTAATTGTTTATTATTATTATAGTCGTAGCACCGCTGGTCTCAGGTTATGGCAGAATCAACAGTGATTTGTTCGCAAGAGCAAAACCTCACTGAGCCATGGCCTTTTTGTACTACTGCAACACACACATTTATTGATACCTACTAGATTTCAATTGTAAATCTTTTCAGATGTTTTTCTGTTTGTTCATTTTTATGTATTATTTTCTTCCTTTTTAATGTTTGTAACAATTTGTGTGTGTTTTTTTGTAGAACAAATAAACTAATTATTATTATTATTTTTATTATCTTGTCAAAGTGTCACCACACACAGTTGCTTCAAAAAAACGCACACGTAGGGCTGAGCGCGTTTATGACTTGAACCGTTTACACCCTCGTCGACTTGATTTGTAACTACCACTGACAAAGGCAATTATCTTAATTAACTACTAAATATCAGTTCTTCCCTTATTATGATGGTGATGATGATGATATTATGCAAAATAATGAAGACGGTGAATGCGAAAGTCAATTGTCAAGTGTAAGCGGGACTTTAGTATCAATAAACGGACTTCTTGGAATGAAACGAAAAGCACTGTCTACACGCCTAACTGGGTTTTCTATTTTATGCACATGAGAAGTGACTGAACTACGAGTACATACTCTATAATCATTATACATTAAACACTTAGGCACACAAAAAAGATAAATCTATGAAGAGCACAAGCTACGTCCATTTCGCGCCAAAATCTCTCGGATTAAATGGAAACAATATATTTCGGTAGTCTTTTAGGTAAGTAACCATACAACAATACAAAACCATTGTTTCATTCGGCATTATAGCAATGACCATGAAAATATCTGGCAAACTTGTACGGAAGTCTCACGGAGTTCTATTAAATACATTATTCTAAATATATAGTTCATAGTTCGTACAACCATCTATTATTACAAGATTAAGATCACCCTTTATAACAACAGTAGTGTTGTGTAGTCGCGATAATCAGTAACGTTAATGGGGCATTTTATTAGTATTGCTCGCTGAACCAATAGCAGCTTGTTTATAACTAGACCGTTAAATCTTGGTTTGAAATAGGATAATATGCCTTTACTTACAGTTTTAAACTTATGATAAATCAAATCTAAATATTATAATTACTTAAAAAGAAAAATAAATTAAATACATACAGAAACTATAATCATATATTTAATTTGGAGACTGCTCGCCTTTTAACGAATTTTTATTTGCAGCATAAAGTTAATTAAAATCTATTTAAGCTCGCGTCTTAAAACTTATTTTCGTAGTCAGCGGCTACGAAGACTTAGCTACGAAAAATTATCTTGTAACATATATAATTACAACCATTATTATTTATCTTCAGCATATTCGTAGCAAAAGTTTAATAGGCTTTTGTTATACATATACTTGATCTGATATAAAACTATGACTTCCCAAATCTAAGATTACATCTATATTTGCCCAATTTTCCATCGAATACCGCTCTACCAACACAATAAAGCGAGTCTAAAAATACCCCTCGTTTTCCTTTCCCCATCTAAGATGGCTAGTGTTCTAATCACAGCGTTATGTCCTTAAACTTGCGGAGTGGAGTGGGCAAGTGCAGTCCCCGTGACCTACATCCGCGACCCTCGCACGGAAGCTGGTAATTCGCCGGCGGCCACGTCACGCGGGGCACGGGGCGCCCCAACTCAGCTCAGTCCGCCGACAGACTCCGACTTGCAAACACGTCTCGCGACTACCAACTTAACAAAAAAAATTCGCGACTTAAAAAAAGTGTTCCATTTTTTAAATAGTGTTAGTGAAAAATAATTTTTATTTTATTTTATAATCTGTGATAGCAAGCGGAGCGCGCGCGGGCGTCTCAGTCAGCCGGCGACCGAGTTAGCGGCATCATCGATTTTCTTCGTAACGTACTAGAGGTAGGTAATGTATCACGTGCTTGTATTTTCATCGCGGTTATTTCCACGAGTTTATTTTCAGGCAAACTGTTAAGCGTTCAAGGGCGATTCTGTTTGCGTTCGAATTGGGACTGAAGGTACAGGGGACGTGAAAATACCATTTGTTGCACTTTTACAGATGATTAATTAGTTTTGAATTGTTACGTGAACTTGATAGTAGGTATTATTGCTAAGAAGTAATTATCACGTGTATATTCATAGAGCAACGAATTGGTTTTCATGGCTGCACTAACTTCAGGCTGTTGGTAATGTAACACGATAACGAACTCAAGGTTGACTCTAGGTTGCACTTATTTAAACACTCGCGTACACTACTTGACTTCATTATAAACGTCCACAGAATATTTTGTTTGTTGGTCGTTAGAGATAGTCAACTATGCAGTTTTCGCGTTAACGACTGGTGTGATTATAGCGAATGGGCAGGTGGTGATCGTGACCTACCGATGGCAACGAGCCTGATCGACTTGATCGACGGCTGATGCGCGATCTGGCACGCGTTTAGACGGGGTTTCATTCAAACTGCTTTATATCCACATAGCAATGATAGTGGCCCGATACGTTATAACTACTAGACAAACAAAATAGATGTCGCAATGATTCGCTAATCCCGAGTACATTATGCCAAATAGAGTAATTTCGTGTCATCAATTTGTGCTACAATTCCGTCTGTTCATTCGGTCGTGTAATAAATGATCTCGCTTTGTGTTTCTAGCATTTATATGTTTAGAGATTTGTTGTATGTTTAACATATATTTATAGAATATTTTAACAAGATTTTGTAATAGTAGCATTAAAAACTATTAATAATTCATCTCTGATAGATTTTTTACTTTTAATCTTAAAGACTAACTATTTTAAAAATAACTATTTTGCTTCCCAATTTTCTGCGTAACAAGTGAAATTAAAAACATCATATTAAAATACAAATAACTATTAAAGTACAAGTAAAAATACTTCACTTAATTTTTAATAGCTCTATAGAAAGTATAAAATTTAAGATGTATAAAAGAAACAAAATTATAACCAAAACGCTCTCATTTCAATCTTTTAAAACTTTCACTAGTAATCGGGTATCCTAAAACTAGGCTTTAACCGCCCGCCCCTCGTCCTGAATAGCCCCTGTGTCCTGAATATAGCCTGTGTCCTGGGTGGCCTACATACAGCCTCCCTTAACCCAGGAGCGCTGCATCGATCCAGCCTGATATACTACATTTTGGTATTTACCCCGACACTCTAGTATTTCGTTTTATTAAGCTCAGCGTTAGCTTTGTGCACAGATTCATATAGTGGTGGTTTGAGTCTTAACGCTAGAAATAACTTGGGAAATATCGGTTTTAAACTATCTTTCATTTAAATATCTAGAGTCATTTATTTTTGTTGATCAGTTTATGGCACCTTGCAGTTTTTTAGTATAATCTCTTATTACTATATAAATAAATATTTTTAATAGAAATGAAATTCTTAGAAAACTTACACATAATCAAACGTATAGATACATATCGAAATCTGCAAGCTGCTCAAAGTTTTGATTTCTTGCAACAAACTAAATAAGTGTTTTCACAATAATAGTTGCAACTTCGTCTATATTTTGGATTGTTCTTTAAAACTAACTCATTAATAATATGAAGATTAAATGAAATTCTATGGCAATAAATTGAATGTACTCGTACATATACAGTTCCTATTTTTGTTTTGTTCACGTAATATTGTTTGTGTAAAATTACGACTCGTGAGAACCTATCATTGGCTCTCGTGGCTATATTTGTAGCAGAAACACTGTAAATGTTTGATAAATTAAAACAAAGTTGGCAATTACGTGTATTGATTTTGCATTGAATGGCACTCACAAAAAGAATACTAAATAAATATATGAGTATATTTTTACCTTTTTATAAATGTAATTTTATAAAAAATATAAAATTTTGTATATTAATTTAGTTTGTACCAAGAAACAAAATTAATGAAGCACGATTTTATGAATACATAGAAGGTAAGCGATCTATTCTTGTAACCGAACAACTTAAGAAAAAAATATGGGTCTAAATACGAGGAAGCATTTTGGTCTTCTTACGTAAATTGCATGACCGGTTGTATAAATTTTTTCCTATGTGAATTCAAAAACTTATTTTGATATTTCAACCCTTGTTACTTTGGGAAAGTTGATGAGTTTCACAAATGGATCGTCTACACCAAATTAGCAAATTACTCAAAACTGACCTTTTCTATAAATCAGATGTATTAAACTCGTGTATTTTAAAATTGTAGTTTGTATTTATGTATTAAAACAAATTCCGTATCCTGACATTCACAGTCGTTACTTAACTAATATGTCCATAAACTATTTATCTAAAGTCCGGTGAAATTTAAAAGGCTAATAGGCCATAAATAAAATGTCCTTTGCGAAAAAAAATACTATTTTGAAACAAAAACTTATTGTAATAAGTCCCTCGGTGTATTTTGGTACCCAAGTTCTATTTACAGTCATACAAGCGACAAATTATACGTAAGACATTAAGTAACGACTAGGAGTGTAAATATACGTATATTTTATATACTGTAACTATCGTACACATTATATACGTACATATATATTTGTCATAGTGATTTGCGATAAGGCGATCTTATTGCAAATAGATGTAGTGTTTATGTAGTTATTTTATGTTTATATCACATTTTTTTTATATTAGTTTTAATTGTTTCCATTATCATAAACAATATAAAGAATATAAATATTTTTCTCATACAACATAGGCGAGCACCAAAAATAATTTAAAAAAATCAACACCGAAACAAATGAAAATGTTTATGAAAGTTTATATGAAAGTAAACCCGGACGAAGTTGCTAAGCACCTGTATTTTATAATTAGCTGGTGGTGATTTTCTCATCTAACTATATAAATGCTTACCCCAATAGAATAATTTGTTAGTAGTCTTAACTATTAGACTTATTAAGTATCTTCCCTGTGTACTGTAAGTACTTAAAAATATACATAATGTCCAGTAGGAAAGTTGGATCGTGTGATCTGACGACTTTGCTAACTAAAAGTTTTCTAAGAAATTTCTGTTGCTTCGGCAATTAACCTTAATGTCTTTGATTTGGATTTCTGCCGTTAACTTTGAAAAAGCGTCTTCAGTATAAGTTTCTAATTAAGATGAATAAAAAAAAACAAAAAAATACAGTTAAGATAAAATTAATCAAATGACAGCACATAAATCAAATCGTATGAAATTTTCGATGCAAAGGAGGAAACCAAATATCCCCACCATTATGCACATGTATGTGAAAAACTAAAACCTTTTTAGCAGCCTCAAAGTTTTTCTTTTTACCGTAGACAATAATGATTACCATTATATACCATAAAACATAAGATACATCAACACATTTATTGTAGCCAAAATACAAAACTATATTAAAGTAAGCCGAAATCTTAAGTGGCATTCGACGATGCTAAGGTATGAAATTTACATAAGAGTACGAAACGTTCAGTCAAAATCATTTATCAATTTCATACATTTATCAGACATAAAGACATCACAGACATAAAGACATCACAGACATAAAGACATCACAGACATAAAGACATCACAGACATAAAGACATCACAGACATAAAGAGACTCTGTAAATTTATTTTGAAAAAAAATATACCCGTGAAGTTTCTTGCCAGTTCTTCTTCACGAAGGTTTTTTTCGAACTGGCGGTAGAATCATGTTTTATTTGACGTCAATAAGAATAAGGAATTGTCAATGTTGAGAAATAAATATTTCATTTCATATCATTTTATTCACTTTTCTATTCTATCGGCGAATGCCACTAGTCTAGGGGGGATCCTATTATTAAAGCTTGTACAACTAAAAAGATCTGTACTGTACTGCAAAATTAACTGTTTTGTTTTGTTAAGGATTTATCATACCTAAGTATTCCACCATATTCATTTTTAGAGCAATTACTTTTGTAGTCCGTATGGAGTTTTATCAACAACATCAGTTTTCCAGCCGCGGAAACTGTAAAACCATTTTATTGGCATCTTATCGCGCAGTTCTGATTGCTTCATTCGTCGATTAGAAATGTCGAAAACTCTGGCTTATACCTATATTTCGTTATTGTATTGAAATTGGCAAAATGGTTTTAAAATACAAACACAACTTTTAATTTTCTATAAAAAATATGTATGCATTAACTGTATTAGCTAAGTCGGCAATTATGACATGTTTCAAAAGGTTATATTTGAAATAAAGCCCTCAAATTGTTACCTGCATTATACACGGTGACTTTTTTACCGTTTGGGGAAAGCACGCATGTGCTCAGACTACAATTTTGAGCAACTTTCCCAACGACGCCATCTAGCGAAAATTAAAAAAGAAATCGATCCTTTTTGCAATCCTACGGGTCAGCTGCAATATTAGCATTGAGTAAGCCATCATTAATATAACCAAAATAAAAGGAGTTTTATTTGTACTGAATCATTGGAGACTCGTGAATTACTGGAGACTATGCATATTCTATAATCCATAACGGCAGACTCATCATGTTAACTAGGTGTACGCTCTCAAAAATCAAAACATATAACTCATCATATTCATTTTTACAATTTATTTTAAACAGTAGATTATAATTTGTTATACATTTTCTGATAAATTAAATGAACCTACATTATTTTTTTCGGAAATGCCTCACGCATACCACCCGGGCGCAGGGGGCACCCGAGTGGTTATGTCGGAATCCCGTTTAGGCTAATGAGACCCACGGTATACCCACTAAACGCCCCCCCCCATCGTCTTCCTCGCCGCCTTGTGACGGACGGGCTTTCGCACACATCCGCGACCCCGCCAGCGGCAGCCGCCCACAAACGGCTCCATCGCGAAAGCCCGAAGGCCCTCCGCGATGGGCGCACCAGATGTAAGGTGCGCCTCCCTCCTCGGCCTCCACCAGTACTGTAGCAGACTTCCTCCGAGTCTGCTCCTAGGAGGCCATGGATACCAGATAACTGGTAAACCGGTGGCAGATCAGGTCTATGGTTCTGCCACCAACCACACCTCGGCCGCAGAGGATAAGGCAAGCGGCGCACCGCAATACCGACATGCCTCTTCCTCTGCGGCCCCACCAGTGCCGTTTCGACGGAACGACTCCGCCAGCTCGCTAGGGGTAGGGAGAGTGGCGCACCGTAATACCAACACGCCTCTCCCCCTGCGATCCCTCCACGGCCGCAGAAGATGGGGAGAACGGCGCACCGTAATACCGGCACTCCTCTTCTTCTGCGGTCCCACCTCCAAGCGCGTCCTCAGCGGACTTGTTCAGCCCGCTGGGAGCGCCCTCCTCGGGCCAGCTGGCACCCCAGACAGGCTGGCCCTGGTTGCCTCTTAGTTCACCGTGGGTGACCAGTCCACGGTTACTAAGCCCCCCCGCCACGACAAGGCGTACCTAGTCGAACGGTTACTAATTCTGACAAACTTTTTCCTATGATATTAAATAAATGTATTATTTTTGACAATATTTTACTTATGATTTACGGTAAATCAAAGTAGGAAACTGCAGTAAAACCACAGAGCTCTGTTTGTTCACCGTCTGAGCTATTATTAGTTTATTAGTAAAGTGAATTTACTCTAAAAGGTCACATTTAATTATTTACTGATTATATGGTTGCAAATATTTTAGCAAAACTTAAAGGGATTTGAAGACAAACCAGTGCGCGTTTGATTATTTTAAGCGACACACATTAAAGCCGTTGTTTAGTCAGGGCACTTTGGCTATTATTTTATACATAAATCTTTTTGTAAGTACATAAACAACAAGAAAGTTAATATTTGAATTTCAGTAAATTATTTAACAATCTTAGATTTTTTTTATCAATCCACGTAATCTCAAGACAATACTGAATAATATCTAACATTACTCTAGGCCAAGGTACCTACAGAAGTCACAGTCGACTTCCTTCTCCCACTTAAAATATAAGAGCTGACCTTACGTGGCACCCAAATCTGAATGGACAGAGGTTACCCACCGACATGTTAATGATACTCTTTTTATGTCAAGGTACATAGTATTGAATCGTGATGTCGCTAAATTATCAATCGCACTATGTTGAATACTACTAACTAAAACAAAATCATACTGAAAAGATCAAATAGTTTATTTATTTATCTACGGGTATATAGATAGAAATAAACATGATATGCAAGACACTGATTTTTGCTTCTATAATGTAGGAAAAATAGAAAAACATATCACGATAATCATAACACTACGAACCGCATAATCTAAGAAAGAAAAACAATAATGTTTGTTCATTTTCCGGATCAGAATCTATCAAGTTTCTTCCCATACAACTGTTCAATATTATTGAAAAATAAAACATTTCGTAGTACAACATACTGTACCCACCACAATAAAATAATTATCTGCAAGAGATTTTGTATGACCAAAACTTTGCTGACTACATCTGACGACAACGTCCGCAAATAGCAGATTGTAATCTGCTTCGCAAAGATCGTAATCACCCTTTATACGAGTACGTATGTGCATTTGGTTTTATTCTTACGCACTCTTATCAGAAGCATTTAATTACGACGAAGGCGAAGCAATCAGAATTGCTTACGTAAGGCTTAACTTATTAAAAACATTGTTTTCTTTATAAGAACTATACTAAATAACCTATTTCGGTGTCATAAAGTAGGAGCTGATCATTAAACAACAGAAAACGAAGCAAAAATTTGCCCTTAGGTTCATGTAAACGTTTCTTGACATAACAACAATAGTTATGTGACGCTGCTAAGTTATTTCAAACTCTAGAAAACTCTAATGCTGAGTACCACTAATACACTGTAATAACATAATACATAACGATAATACTCTATTTTCGAAGCTATAAAGAAAAACTTTCAGGGCAGTCGACGAAGTATGTCTTTTGATAACTTAAGTTAGCATTCTCATGATGGTACCACCTTCGCTTTTGCCCCCCGCGAACACGCAAACGCAATTAGATACCCTTTCTTTGATAGTATTTTCTATTTCCCCCTTAATGTAGGAAGTTATTCTAGCTATTTTATGAAAACGGAAAGTTTAATCTATTTCGGTGTTTTTTTACAGTGCAATTATTGTTATCAAGTAATTGCCATCCGTTGTATCATCAATGTTTATAATCGACACGCAAACTTGTCCAGAGTCCGTCGCTTTTACTCGTGATCATGTAGCATTTAGTTGCACATTTTTGTATTGATCGCTCAATGAAGTTTTTGTAACAAACTCGACATAAAACTAAACATTTTTTAAATAAACAGTCCGATCAATAATATAAAAGAAAATTATCATAATCTAACATACCATAACGTGACCAAAACTACAATATATTTGTTTAAAGAAAGAAACACGATTTTACAGATTTCATGGCAAACACGCGATCCAGCTATTTTCAGTTATAAATATTTTAGTGTGACGACAGCATAAGGGTCTTTCGGTCAGTAGGGACAAAGCCTAGATTGATAATATCTCATGATAGTGAATAAAGTAGGACTACAACTGAAACGTACAATTATCGAATTGCTCTAGGTGAAGGTTCTTATAGTTTACCCCCCAATTATTTGTTGTATCTTGTTTATAGCTCGTTTTTGAAAGCGACTTGTAATTTTAAATTAATAAATGAAATTATTAATATAAAACGAGCTTTGCAAGGGTTGTCTTGTATCTAGTAGTAAAATACTTTAATAATAATACTTTAGTGTTTGACATTTTGAAGTTACTCTTGGAGCATTCAATACATACTAATGTTATGGTAACAGATGATTCCAATTAATATTAAAGTTGAAAAAAAGCTAGTCTTATCGCTAGTACATTTTAGAAACAGAGTTCAAGGTAACAATTTCTTCAATCAAAAATAACAAGCTCGTGACAACTCATAGTTTCCATGCAGGCAAACGACTAGCATCATTAATAAATATAGCAGCTAGTTTTGTAGCCAATTTAGAAACGAATTCACACTCCGAGCTGTCTGCGCCAGTATTAATAGTCAATTTCTGTACACGAGTCCATTGTATCAATTATAACTAGGTTAGACATCAAAAACTCTATTACAAATTGAAAAATATACATCTTCAGTTTATACGATTTTTATTTTTCATCTAGGTATACTTGTCTTTATTTCCTTTCATAAAATTGGCCGTATAGGTAATATTTGCGTTACGTAAGCAAGACGCTAACAGGATTTATTAAATGTTCTGCTACAGCGAACCTAAACTGAAAACCGTGAAGGCTGCTCATGATTCGTTAAACTTTATACGTAAATACAGATGTACGAAACTACAAGGTTAGATATAGAATTGTCGAAGTATTATGTAACACTGCTTAATGAAATAAATGAATTAATTATTGAAGTTAATCTTATCATATAAATGCAAATTCGAGGAACGCGTATAAAACGTATTTTGTCTTTTTCTCTATCGTGGTTCAAACCATACATATTTATTTCAGTAATTCTGTTAACATTTTGAGTTCACTTCGTGTATCTCTATGAAATGGGTAATGTTTTCAGATGACGCCTTATCTATCTATAGCACTTTTCCGTTATCTGTGACATCAACCGCAATTTCGTGACAGGCAGATTGATCACTCAGTTGGATTAGATAACGGATGAAAAATCGGCTTGTTGCTTTAAGAGTAAAACAAATTCGATAATTTAACTTGAAAATTTGCTGCTTATAAATAAACTTTGACGTTTTCCGGCATTCAACATTATTTTTAATTATAAAAGCCGAAGTTAAATGAGGCATATGTTACTGAATTAGCCTCGAGCAAGAGATTCCAGTAGGTACTTGAATTAAAATCTTACTTTTTTCACGTTACATATAATACTTAGTACTTATTTCATAATATTTAAACAGATTCATAATTAAAGATAAATTTTTTTGGATGGATACTTAGGTGATTACTGATTTCCGTAAATTCAGAAATCTTATATCTTATTAAATAGTAATTATAATGATATTTGTATAATTACTGATTATTTTTGGTATGGGGTTTACTTTGATGTTAACATAACACTTTTTTTTACTTCGTTTGGAGCAACATTAAACTTTGTGATTTTGAAAAAAACCAGAGGCAAATTACCAAAAAGAACGCCAATACTGTATAATTTCTGCGTCCTTGTAACATTAAGTTTATTCTCTGTAAAGATATACTTATTCGTATTATTCTTTGCGTACATGAATTTTAATTACTCCACGATTATACAAGTTACGTCATAGCACAGTAGGTACCTACGCAGTATACAATTTAACAACATAAATCTAACACTTGTGTGATGATTTATTAAGTCTGTGATTTGATAACAATCTAGTTATAAATAGGGTTTTCGAGGTCTTATGTCAAAGTTATGCCAGGAAACTGTCACAGCCGTCTTTTGAGACGTCATATTTTATAATTCTCATAACTGGCACTTCGTCAAAATTAGGAAAAATATTCTGTCTCGAGCGGTATCCGTTTGATGATGTATCAGCTTCTTTAGCAAGGGGCGGAAAGATCCATTAATACGATAGAAAGGGGCAAATATAGAAAGTGCTTCCGATATGCCTTGCATGCTTGTTGGTTAATTAAAGGGGGGCCAGTTCGCTATAACTGCTTCATAACACAAGCTCTGCTTACTTCGGGGCTTTAAAATTGGTACGTTTGCCTGGGGATTTATTATAACTTAAATTCGCGTAATGCCGAATTTCAGCATGGATGCTATTCTCTTATTCGTTTTTCCTGCGTTACTCCTAGATAGATAAAAATGCTGGTGAAAAAATATTTACAAATATATATTTATACACTTTCGTCAGCCGAAAGACGTTCACTACAAGATTAAGGACGCTACCCAGGATCTTCACGCAGCTCGATTCATTGCCTTCCAGCAGCTCTTCAATTCCCAAAAAATATAAAACAACAACTGTTTCCTTGTTTTATTTATAAATATATTAATTCGTACTTTTAAATTAAAGAGTACTATATATAGTTAGAGTCTAGAGTTATATATAACTTTATATTTTGATTATTCTTTTGTATTGTTAATAGTATAACGATACATAGTCAAGCCTCCCTAATAAATCTCTGGTTAGAACTGGACATGCTTAGTACATGCTGTTCCGTTCTAACCAGTTGTGATAAACAAGGATATTGGATGATCGTTTTAAATTCACCTGACCTCTGAATGCATCCGTTTTAAGTCAAATCTCGCCTCGTTGCCTATAAACTGGAGGTTTCGTATTATCTGTTTTACCAGATAATTTAAACAGTGTATGCATCGTTGAAATTGAGGCTCTCTCATTAGCAGTAATATTCATATTTGGACAATTGCAATAATACTTAAGTTTCAACACTTATTTCAGAAGGTGAAACTTAATTCTTTATCAAATTTTTTAAGTCTTTTTTAACTATGCTTCACAACGATATGTCATACGTACTTACTAGTGGTGGTACTACTGGCACTTTTGTTTCTACTTGCTAGAGTGAGTTAACCACGTATTCTTTAATAAAAGATATCGAAATAAAAACAGTTAAGTAAAACAGAAGTGGCACTACCGACATTCTCAGGCAGACGGTTTGATGTATGGCAAAATCGAATAAAGATGCCGCCCGGCCATTACCGTTTGGGTTTTGGTAAGAAAATCCAAATGAGCTGACCCGTAAAAAGCACGAATGGATATACGATCGGCACTTGCTGAATATGAGTAGTAGGTGGTTCGGGTCAGCATTGCAACATCAAAAATCGACAACCTTAATGTATCGGCGCGAACATGTGGGTAGTGCCATCATCCATTTTACTTTGATTTGACAATGCTTTCTAACTGGGTGTTTGACATTGGTTGGGACCATTTATGTCTACGCTGTAGATTGTGAAATCGTCTGTTAGAAACATATCACATGCACAGAACATGAAACAAATACAACCTAGTGCGTCTACCTTGACGTTGCTGCACTGTGGTCACGTCCTTCCCGCGGTCACGGGAAAAAACTACTTAAAATAAATATGGCGTCACGCGCCTGCGCATGCTTGCTTCTTGCCAAGCGCTCATTCAATGAAGCCCTGACATTGATACAACACAAATGATTGTAGACTTGTCTGTATTTTTATTTAGGTTACGTGGTTTATGTAATGTTGGAATTTTGATGCAGTATCATAGTGGCCATCGTGTGGAGCATTTATTTTCCGTATTGATTAAAAACAAATGCCAAAAAGATATGACTTTAATATCTTGTATTGAACCTAAGGTACACCTAAGAGCCTGATGCCGTTCCCGAAGATACGTGTGAAAATACCAACAAAGTATAATTCAATAGTAGAGTAAATCAGCTGTTGTTCTAGGGCACATATGAAACATAATTAACTAAAGTACACAGTTTGTATAGTAAAGAAAATACATATATAATGAAACTAAACCTCCATCGTAAATGCTTAGAAAAATTTAAAGCTCTGATATTACAGCGTGACATTGAATCGAATTTGAGCATTGCGTGATCATATGATTAGGTAAATTGTGTAACGTGCTCGTTACGTCCACACCTACTAACAAATGTTTACACACTAGATGTGTTTAATACAGATGCCAACGTATAAATCACTTGCAAATACGAAGTACGTACCCAGCTCGGTGGACTGACATAAGAAGTTTTCATATTTCAAGCTCCGAACGCACGCAAATAACTATTTGCGACCCGTTCACTTACGTAAACTTAAATAATGATTTGATGCGGAAAACGATCGGAAGATTCACTGAATGAGCAATTAGAGTACAAATCAAAACGCGACCTAGCGTTAAAGGTCGACTTTGTATCGTCGTTGTTGGTTTGTGATAAGGTTGAAAGTCGTCTAAATTTCCCATGACCTTGTCTGCCAGATTGCGTGTCATCGCGTCGTATCGCTCCTGCCGTCGTCGGTGCGTAGAATGCATTTGACAAGTGATGTCTGTTTCGTTGACTACGGCCTTGGCGAAGTCACGGTCAAGTATTGTGTTTGTTTTGTGAATCCTGCGCACCGCTCGGATCGATCTACTCTTGCAGCTTTGGTTAATACAATAGAATAAGTATTTATGCGTTATTTACAGATATCATATTTACATATTTTGTGTTGTGTTCGGCTATAAGAAATTTAAAAAAGGTTTTTCTTTACATTTTGTTACATTATAAGTTGCATTATTTACATGAATCCTCGGGTAGCCCTTTTTCATTCAAATTATTTTTTCTAGTAAAAGTGAGGCCAATTTAACATTGCAAAAAGTAAATATCTCAACATAGTCTTTAAAATAGGAGAAATATACAAGACAACATCTGAGTTCGACACCAGCAATAAATCAATATCGCCTCCGGGCGCCGCTGCCGGTCGAATCCAACTTTGTCATTCGAAATGAATCCATTTGATGTCAACCTTCCCATGAAAAACCGAATCTATCTTTGTTGCCCTAAAAACAATATTTCCCCGAAATGAGCATAATATATCATTGCGACGAGGAAAACTATCTGAAATGTGTTACGAAGACCATAACAAGGTCTTGTTCTCTTTTGTTTTGTAACAATGTTTTAATCTTTGGATCAGTATTGATAGTAATATTTTTGCTTAATGTTCTGCTACACACATAAGTACTTGTCTTTAAATAACGTTTATTCATATATTTATGATTTTCATCTAACGGCTCTAAGCCAATGAAATTATGGCAACATAATAAAATTAGTTAATTGCCATGGATTATAACTACCATTAGAATAAACTAGATAAGTCTAGCATTTAAAACATGCAAATCACGTAGCCGACACAAAAAAAAACATTCTGCTACAACAAAATATAAAATGTAATTAAATACCGGCAATATTTCACTCCTACACTAAGTGTCAAATTCAGCATACCCCAAGTGATCCTTCAAAATTCCTTGAGACTGTGGGGTTCACGTCATTTGACAAAGTTCCCACCCCATTGATCGGCCTCGTCGCGTCGACCGAGACCCAGTAGCACCCCTAACTCTGACGTCAGCACCCCATTTGTCCCACTTTTACGAGGAACCACCTCTTTTACTTCCCGATCCTAAAACGTTGAATAACATTACCCGTCGAAAGAGTTAGACTATTTTTTACAACTCCTAGTTTGCGTAACTTTATAGTTGTTTTTTTTTCATGAGAATAAGAAAACGTCTTTGAAATGAAGTTATAAAGGTCTTCAAATACTTTGTCAGGCTTAAAGCTTTTGTTAATGTAAGTTTTGAAACTGTCGTGGCTACTTTTAGTAAAGTTTAATTTAGTTGCGCTTTACTCTTTATAAATTATATAATGCGGTAGAGCAGTGCACAATTTAGTAAATTATGTTTGACCTGACTTTGTTAATTATAGATTTATAGACTTTATTCGAATGGAACATAAAATGATTTTTGTTCAAGAGGAAAAGTTGTATTCTATTTGAATACAACCTTTGCTTACAAAAATTGGATATGATGGATTTCAGATTGAATATAAAACAGATTTAAGTATCTGTATTTTAAGATAAAACTATATCTTTAAGTAGATAATATTAGACGGCAAATGAGTTTCAAGAAAATTATCAGATTTGCTACACCCAGTTACTACGTGTTGTTTAATTTAGAAAAGTAATTTGGTTTTCAAATTAATTATATATTTTGTACATTTGACCTGTCTCATTCAACGGAGATATCAGGTTCGAGTCCTGGTTAGGGCATTGATTATCGGGAGTTATTTTAGGGACTTATAGTTTATATTTATAAATGTATATTTATTCTGGTTGCCCTCTCGCCCCGGTTCGCTGTGCGGTCATGCTCAACACAAGCTCTGCTTACTTTGGGGCCGTACACTTGGTGCGTTTGTCTGGGATTTTTAAATTTTAACACTATTTCCAGTAATACCAATTTAAATCCAGTTTCTATACTTGGTACAATACTGCTGGTATATAGTGTTAGGTACGGCGCGATTTAATAACGCTAATAAAGATTTTATCAATTAAAATACGTTTGTGTAGTGGTATATAAATTACCTATATTTTTCTATAACATTGACGTTTCAAATTCAACCACATTATTCTTTTATTAGAGTACCTAGCGCAAATACAAAACTCACGAAATATCGACACAGTAAAACATCTCGCTAATACAAAACACATAATAAAGATTTGTCAATATTATTGACAATCGATTTTAACAAGTTTGTCGTGACGTATTATACAAGTTTGCTAAGCACATTTTGTTCTGCTGTAGCGTTACAAATGTATCAATTTACATATGAACAGCTGTTTGGATGTTTTGCCAGGCAAAACAAAACATGGCTTACGTACTTAACTAATGAAATTGTATTATTCAATTTATCTTACATGTTTCATTTAAAGAATGTACGTAATACTTACTAGTATTTTGAAACAGTATTGATATTTTGTTAACACATGTTTAACGATAATATTATAGTGTAATTTATATAAGATTAACTTCTATAGGGAGCGTTGCGAGATCGGTGCGATACTTCAATTTTCTGCACACATTATACCAAACAAGTAAAACGCTCCTATCCATTAAACATTAATGTAACCTTAGCAGCTATATAACAAATAGTTTTTAAAATCAACGCCTAAAATCACGAGGATTTATATTTTTTAATCATAACTCAAAACATTTTACTATTAAAAGAACTCAAGAGGCGTTTCTACATATTAGACGTCTTGTAAGCCCGAAATAGTTACGGATTAAGGGTGTTTAATAAAAACGAAATCGTTTACAAATTATCAAGTGAAATAATAAAAATAAATCGTAGCTCAATTCTATTTATTTATTAACTTGGGAAACAAACAGAATTTGAAAATAATGTTATATTAAGTTAATAAATAACCTACATAAGGTAGCGTGGTTTCCGCTCTTAAAAAGACATTATGACGAGCATGTAGTCATGGTATAAACTATATAATGATAACGTAATAATTTATATTTATAGTAATTATTAAGCACTTTTGAAATCTACTTTGTGTTCGTTTAAGAGTTATCTATATTTAATGCATTAATTGTGTATGTTTAATAAGTTCGTTAAAGTTTAGTTAGCAATCCGTGGAAAGGGAAGGTAAGGCTGTGAAGTTTTTTAGGTAATACCACCTAGAGAATAGGTATTTTCTGTAAACTACAGATATAACGCAGCAGAAATCATTGAATTTTGTATAGCCTTTGCACCCTTTTTACCCTGAAGCTCTTTCCCTTGGTGTAAAAAAAGCATCAAAATTCCATAAGATCATTTTATTAAATGTCAGGTGTCATAAATTCATATTGCTGCGACTATCTCAATCGCATAAACTAATTTAATACTTTTCGTTTTGGTTTAAATAAAATAACACTAAAAATATACCACGCAAACAATATGTGGTTTTATGCACTTCTGTGTTTGGAACAAGGAAGGAACCTGCCAGTGAAATGACTGGAACAACTCCAATTCTAACAAGGCAATTCCAACTTTTGCCAATTATCGGCGATTCATCAACAGTCGTCAAGGCTGCCTTATCCCAGGAATCAATTTATCGGATCAAGGGTTTTATTTCATCCCGAATTCATGAAACACTTATTCTCAAAATGTTACTTAACATAGATTATGTTGAAATAAAACACGGGAAGGAATGGGCTGCGTTTGACAATTTTTGGAGGGAAAATTCAAAAAGGGGCATTAAGGCATTAAACTCGTTTATAACCGACATCAAAAAAGGAAAAAGTTCGCAATTCGGTTGTATTTTTATTTGTAAAGAAAATATTGTCACGTGAAGTTATTATCTACTGTACTGATGTTGGAGCCCCCATTTAGTAGAATGAGTGAACTTCAATAAGAAATCGAAATTTTACCCAATGTTTTTAATTAATTAATTGACAACTAATGATCGGAATTAAAGTTCGATTCGAAAAACATCGGCGTAGTTACTAAACCAATACCTACATTAAAAAAATTTAATCAACCATCGTAAAATTTTCCAACACATACCTATCAAGTAAAGTAGTTTTTATTTTTATGGCGTTATTTTTACGTCAATCAGTACGCCTGACAGTTCTATTGTCAATAGCGTCCCAGTTGTATTGACAGCCCTACACGGGTACTAGGGAGGCACCCTTGACATGTTTAGTGTTGTCCTACTTTGAATCAATTGTAACATTATCTATTGTATTTACATGTACATAATCGTTCGGTTAGGTAACAATTCGATTATTGTTCTGACGGCATTTTTCGATTTTGATTCGTTATGTTTACTAGTTAGTTTGTTTAAAATAGACTTTGTTTGTGTAGGATGTTGTTTAAAAAGGTTGCTTGAATTTGGATTGTTAGATAATTTTCAAGTATTGAAATACGATTTCAAGTTTGAAACATGAATAATACCTGTATTTTTATGTTTTTTCCTTTACTTTAGACTCAGCTTTTTTAAAACATATAGATACATTGAAAGAGGTATAGCTACACAATGTTTCACACAACTTCTCTTATTATTATCTTCGATCTAAACTTTTCCAAATCCTTTATGGATCCTCAGACGCAAAAGGAGAATTTACCCAAACCTAAGCAATAAATTGAACCTTCCTACGTAATAATAGAATACCTGTAGATTATCAATATAAACTCAAGCTGCTTATTTCCCAAGGCGAGAGACTGGCAATTCCTTGCTCTCCTAGAATTTGTTCCTATGAAAATTCAATTGTTTCTTGCAAAAGATCCTAGAATTACTGAGTTCACTCGCATTTGAAAGAAAGAAAATAATAATGATTCAGCTAGAAAGTTGGAGCTTCGTTTCAAATAGCGAATGGCGATTTTCTTGCAAGATCTCTGTACAATTCCTTGAGGCAGCTAGTAGAGTTTCTAGCGGGCGTAGAGGGGTGGTACTATAAACCTTCCTACTTTAAGCGCCATAATAATAATGTTAACGTGGATACTGTCTGATAAAAGGTGTTTAGAGGCCAAAGAAAATAAATAATTATTTTTAATATAAATATAATGACCAGTTTTTTCCTTTGAGTTAGAAGTATAACCAATTTTTTAGACAAATCAGGTCTAACTCATTTTTATGATATGATAAGTATACCAAGTACGAATGTACAAAGATCGATAACTTTGTACTAATCAAACCATGTAATTACCCTTTTCCAAACTCGAGGATGTGTTGACAAATTAAAACATTAATTGCACAAAGTTTGCCAGCTAAAGTTATGAATACAACATGATTTGGTCTGCCACCCACTGGGTTGGATTAATCAATCATGGCCTTGAAGCTCGGCTCACTTAGTAAGCTTCTCCAGGTTTATTTAAAATATGTACAACAAATAAGTAGATGCATTTTGATAAAATGTAACCCAGGTTTGTGACTGACAAAACTGGCATATATTTTGAAATTTTGTGATCTCTTTTGACTTTTTGCGCCGAGATGCTTTCATCTGGCTGTGGATGTGATCCACAGCCAGATGAAAGCATCTCGTTGATAGACCGCTCCTATTTTCTCCGGGCTCTTAAAGGGAATCGGCGCTAATTACAACGGCGCACGTAATAATACAAATTGTCCTCTTGAACAACGCACTACAGTGACAGTTAATTAATAATAATAATAATATATTCTGATAAATTTGGTTTCAATGAATACGGGACCCACATACAGCCTTCTATCAAAACATAGATAACCCACATTACTATCTCTTATCCCAACAACCGAGAATTCGGAGCTGCGTACGTGTTTGCCTGGTGTTAGTAGAAATTTGCATGAGCCTGATAACGTGAGACTTAAATTTCAGGTGTTTTACTCGCGACTAATGCAGATAATTATTATTCATGAATAAAGACTTAATTATTATTAAAGAATTAAAGCTTAGATTATTTGAAACACTTCGGACTAAACGTTTTGATGGTCCTTTTTTGGTTTGCTTTGCCAAGGAGGTGAATGGGAATTATAACTATTTTTTTCCACATATATATAACTCAAACAGTGAATAGGTTCCTTTTGGAGGGGCGTGTATACCTCCCTCACCTTGAAAGGCAGGTGAGACGTGTGACCAACGCCTGCCAAATAACTATAAAGTTTTTTTTTTGTTTTTTTTTTGTATAACTACCTCAAATCTTGGTTCGAGCAACTTAGTATTTTCTTGTTCTAGTGACAATTTTACATTGCTTTGCGCTACTCATAAACCTAATAGGCTTACAATTATAATTAAAATTATATTTAGTATACCTAAATAGTGCTACCAAGAATACCTTTTAAAGCAACTTTGTGGCCTTTACTTATTATTAAATTAAATCAAAAGTGAATTATTATAACAAAGATTATTAAGTTTACCAACGAACATATTTACAACAAAACAAATTTCAATCAATATTCAAATACTAATTTCATGAATAATACATATTAACAAACAGCTTAATTTATTAAAGTAATTTCATCCGAACCAGCACGAAAGCTGCTTGAATAATTTTACATTTCAATGATACAATGCAGAACTTTCGTCTGACAATAAAAAGGTGAAATATTATTTAAAAGAATACTCAAGGTTTATTAGTATCAGTTTTTTTTTAATGGAGTAGACAAACAGTCAGCGAATGAACTGCTTTACGATGTCAATGCACTAAAAACTTGTTCACGAGTTCAGCGCACACTTGCTAACAGCGGAAGGTATTGCGTGCTTCATTGATAAGAAAATTACCGGCTGTCTGAAAATTTCGGTGCTAACAGTTTTATACTAAATTAATGATAAAAAGTACATTGAAAGTAAATGTTACTAAAACATCATAACGGTATCTTTTTTTAATTTTTTTGTGTCAAATTAAAGGTTTTCTCTCAAACCATTGATAACAACTACAAACTAACAACAAGCTTGTAAAAGAGACTGCAAAACAAAACTGAACAAAGTCTTATAACAAAAAGTTCCACAATAAACAGTTCGTTTTTCAAGACAATATACTAAAAAGCCTACTTAATCTTAGTTTATGTTAATACTGTAAATAATTTGCAAACTCATATTACACGCTTACTTGTTAAGACTTTTATTACATGGAACTTTACATAAATTCTTAAAGTTTCGCTGTCAAATCACGCAACGAGCTACGAACTTATGTACCTACCAGTAGGGCTGCCATTGGGTTTTATTCACCAGTACTGCTTTCAAATTTTTAGTTTTGTACATTTATTTTCAAAATACCGATAATAAAATGTCCGACATAAGCTTGCTTACATATGCACTATTCATTAACCGTATATCAAAAGAGTCTCTTTTTCAATTTTAAAATTTAATGTTACTTCAAGGTGCTTTTCAATCTGCCTGGTATTTCACAAAAACTATGCCCATTGCACAGTGCGAAGCGTGCACACTTTTTTACCCGTTTTTTTTTTGCTATCTTAAATTATATTTTTATTTAATTTTTTTGACAACCCTAGCAACGATCTTTTATGTAATATGCTTCGAGGTTTTGTAACATAGATGTTATTAGGGTCTATTTATAAAGATTTCTTTTAAGTTGCTAAGTTTTTAATGAAATTATTTTGTTTTGAACATGTCTGTAATGCTGAACCTTGTATTTTAAGCTTTTCAACTATAAACCGACGATTAAAGCGTGATATTCTATTTCGCGCAGTCCTCCACCATTCTTTTAATTTTTAAATAGAAAGCCTTTTTTATGTTATTTATCACTCTCTTACTGATACTACGTTACTGGTTACAAAAAAGCAATCTATACAATATAGAAAATAATAATAAATAAAGCCCCAGACATGGAAAAGATATGATGGTACTATAAGTAATATATATATAACAATAATAATAACAAAACTAAGATAACAAACCACAACATCTCTTTAATATAAATTTATAGATGGTGGTGATATTTATATAAAATATCACATGAATCTGTCAGTGAATTATGTAAGGTACTTGATCTAAATAAATATTATTAAGGCCTACGAAGACGCAGTTTCATAGACAAGTTATCATAGACAAATACTACATATATGAATCTATGGTAATTTTGAGACTTGAGAATGTGAAAAAAATTCATTACTTTAAACTAACATAAAAATTGTTTGTCATTCCGGATTAAAAATATTGCAACACCAGAACTGAAAATAAACGTACTTACATATTTGTATATTTAGAGATATTTACTGAAATTTTGGTACGGCGAAGATTGTCTTCGAGTGAATATGACTTTAAAGACTTCTTCAACATTACTTCAAATTTTGGAAAGTTAGCATTTGTAACCGATGCTTCTTACTTACGACTTAACCAGTTTCAATACTTGATATTTCAATACTATCAAAACTACAATTTATTCTTAAATATTCAGAATCCACTTTTAGACACCAATTTATGAGGTATTCGCCAACGCGTTTCGCAAACGTGGAACCTTTTTGTTCCTGACACATCACACCATCACAGGAAAATTGCTGTGCCCAGGGGCTGCAACTATACGCAATGGCCGGTTGCCTGCTACTGACAGGGCACAAAATACCGTAATTTGCGCAAAGTCTTCAAAAAACAATTTTTTACCTTCCAGTGATTTAGACCAAGCACTTTTTCCAAGGACCAACTGGACACAAAAAGTATCTACATTTGCGTGGGAGGAGATTGATTTCATACGAGTATTACTAATTTGAAAATAAAATACAAGACTCATAAGTGTCGACGTTTTCGTAACGCCTTATTATATAGCTACTGGATCAAACACATAAATTATAAACAGTAGCCGTAAATAATGTTGAACTGAATATCATCAATTATGACCAAGTAGATTATGCAAAAAAAGTCCAGACGGACCGACGGACGGCGTCACATTCAAGTTTACGATACTAAAACGGGCACTTTTAATATTTTTACTAAAGTCGCAAAGGTTTTATAGAGAAAAAAGAAGCAAATAGGACCCATAAAGTAACCTATTAGGGTTCCATTTAGTAAGTCATTGGTTCGGGTAATGTATTTAAAAGCTTTCTAAGAGCCTTCTGAAGTAGCTGGGACTCAACAAAAATTGACAATAATGGCCACAGAGGATATCATTAAATTCACTTTGCCTTGAGAAACCACCTTTCTATTCAGTTATATATAATGCATACACTACATTTTCAAGGTAGGCTGTACAAAATAATGCATTTTATTTATTAAATAATAGTATTTCCATTTTAAAACGTTCAAATACATAATATAAAATTATATAATAACATGACAGATTACCTCACGAGTTGTGTTTTAATTTCCCTTAAACAGCTTATACGCTTAAATCTTTACAAATCGCAAGCTAACAATGATAATAATCTTTATTAACGAACAGAAAGCACAATTACAAATATTTCTTTGCTAGGAAGACCTGTATTCAACGGCAGGAGACTAAAGAGAGATTTAAGCAGAAGATTAATGCAGACAAAACAAGTAAATTTCTATTTTTACTTGCTAAATAAATAAGCCATGTATATAAATACTTTTTTATGAAATTTGCTTACATCCATTCAGAGAAAGCGAGAAAATTGTATGCGACAGTTCAAAACATACACAATTAAATTTAGTTTTTTTTATTTTTGTATCTATTATTTGAGATTTTCAATACAAACAGTTCTAAGACGGCAAAAAGCGCTTCTGTATATTTCTCGTTAGAAGCTATACGTGAAAAATATACGCAGATCAAGACAAAATCCACACATTTGTAACAGGGGTGCGGAAAGTGTAAAATATTGCGGACGGAGCTTAACTGAGTACAGAACTTTTTGTAGAAAAAGATCATTTCTTAATGAAAGCTATTAATAAAATATACAATCACATGTCGAGTTAAATGTTGTAAGATATAGTTTTAATTTTACATGTTAAAGTCATTTTCAATGCAACAAGTAGGTAGGAGAATTTAAATTTTGCTTAGTTTACATGAAAACACTTTAAGTCGGAGATATTGCAAAAAAGAAAAGATTATTTAATGTTTATTGAATAGAATCTAAACTAGGAACTTTTATGTGTGACTTCAATTGAGGCTGTCGTGGCGTATGTAACAGTAGCCCCGCTCTATATACCAGAAATCCTGCGTTCTGTTCCAGGTTGACATCATTTCTTATGAAATAAGTAGTACCTTTGTACAAGCATTTTATCCCAATTATGATTAGTTATATTTTGTGTGTACATAAATTGTAAAATAAATTAATTATTATTTTATTTAATTATTTCTTAAATTATTAATTCAATACCAAAGGGTGGCCGACTTTAATCCATAAAGTCAGGGTGCTTGCCTACAATTGTCATTCTTTATCAAAACTGACAATATCTAACATATTTTTTATCCCTTTGATAGTGATACTTGTGTCTATCTTCTCATACGATTTATATATATTTAAGCATGATTTATATTTAGTTATCTAACTTCGAATATTGGTATCCGCGACCCTCTCGGTACTAAGCCTCGAACCCCAATATTCGAAAGAGATTAGCAACAATCTGAATCCATACAAATTCACATAAAAAGATTATTTTCGGCTTATTTAACTGCCAACTTTTGAGGTTAATTTAGGTTAGGGTGTTAACTGAACGGTATGACTCATATAATTAGATTTTGCGAAGAACTGAACCTAAGCAAACACGATGGTTTGTTGGGTACAACGCCGCCAAGTGATATGGTCAGTAGCAAAAACTTGCATTAAATAATTTGTTATGTGACTAAAGGTTAAACTTCATGTACACATAGAACGCAGCGTCGGCCTGTACTGGACAAATAAATTCTTCGCACCACCAGTTCCATAATCGGAGACTACAGTGACATTGTAAATAAACATGCAAACTTTAATCATTGCGAAATATCTGCTTGCCGTACCTGTAGTATTTATTTGGTATCTCTGAGATTCTGATTGAAGAACTTTTCATCATCGAGGTACACTAAACTCAAGTAAATAAGATGAAAACAATCTAAAAATAACATTACTTATATAAAAATAACCTTCTAACAGAGTCAACGATAATATAAACGGATATCTTCCAAGCGAACCCATTTCAAAATTTGTCTTGTCAAAATGCTTTCCATTGAAAACTTTCATGGAAACTAGTTTGATCTTCAAAAAGTTTGCAAAACACGTAGGTATAACGATTTACCTGAAAGAGAATATTTTGACAGAAATGGGTCACAAAAATTTCTCTCAGCGATTTTCCTTAGAGCTTCCTTAGAGCTATTTCTGAATTTGATCTGTTCGTTTACCGTTTTTGAGAATCCCAACTTTATTTCTAATAGCTGAGGGTTCTTTTGTGTTCTGCGTTAAATCAGGGATCTTGGGTAGTAGGGCGGGAGACATATCGATTTTGGTCCAGAGACAGAAATGGGTCGATGCAAGTTTAAGGCTGTTTTTAAACTTTATGTTGCCAAAATAAGCCACCTCCGATCTCCCGGGGTGCTAACTTTCGTTTAGTTTTAGACATTTTTGAAATCGATTTAAGTTTTCTAATTCTGTTTTGCGGTTTTTAGATTTAGTTTTAAGATTGAATATTTCTTTGTAAATCATGAAAGATCATTGGACAAAACGACTCAAAGGTTATTTATTTTGTAAAATATTTCAAATTGTTTTGATTTGAAAAAAAGCCTTATATGCTCTCATTATCCATTACAACAAAAATCAATTTAACGCACGCTCCTTTGACTATTACAAACATGAGTAGACTAATAATAAAATCTTATGAAAATTAATTTTATTTACCGTTTGAGAAAAGAAAAGTCTATTTAAATTTTATTTTATGGCGATATTTGATAACCAGTTCTTTCCTATAAAAATATCTTAACATCATCGCGCAAAACCAAATCCTATTACGAAAGGGTCGTAAAACCGCAACTTTTAAGTTAAAAAAAAAGCTGAGACCTTTTACATCGCCTACCTATTAAGTAAAGCAATAAACTTCAAAGCGATGGAACCAGAGGCTTGCAAGGTTCTTGATTACAAAGTCAAAGGTTCCAAGTTGAAGAGACCTTTTGTTTTTATTTACTTTGCTTTCTAAAATTAAACAAAGTAAGGGAATGTTACTTAATATCCTTTGGCTTAAAATTGAAAAAGTTTTACAGGTGAAATCAGGTACATTGGTTTTATATTTGTAACTTAAATAAAACATGTACAAAACTGGATGGATACAAATTTAATTAGAATACAATCTTCTTTTATTTACGGAATAGTTTGTCTTACGTAACACGTGATGAAAAGTGATGATGAAGACGAGTATGTTACACGCGTATCCTAGAGGTCTTAGTCACTGCACTATTGAAAATAATGTTAAAATTTTACTTTTTTCTATAAATTAGTTTTGATGCGAATTTGTATAAATGTACAGATTTTTCAGTACGGCTATCCATTTTCCAAGCAATATGTTCGTTACGTACATATTATATAATAATTACGTACATACAGTTCGTACATATAATTTTTTTTTTAATTTACTAACTTATCAAAGATGAAATAGTCCATTTTAATTTTTTTTTTAAACTCTATAGTTCGATAGCTCACATCTACTTTGGTTTCTGACTCTAATCCCTTTTGGTGACAAGATAGGCTTACCCGTAGCTTTAAGCTTCAGATTTCTCAACGTTGCCATAAGCTTTCATAGCTTACCTAACTTAGTAATACTTACCAAGAAAAGAAAAAGCTTTAGTAACTGAAAATTCGTTAAGGAACTTTATGAAAAACATATAGCTGAAACGGTTTATAGTGAAAATTCAGTTTGTTTTTAATATTCAGAGTGATTTTTACGATTAAACCAAACGAAATAAGTTAAACAAAGCTTTTACAGTAACGACTTATTACTTAACTTGTTTGTTAAAATATTATGTATGTTTCTTAAATAATAAGCAAGTAGCCACGGACGACGCCCGCTTACAAGCGAAGTACGGTAAACCTTTATTGAGTTTATTTTACATTGTTTTACGCATAGTAATAAGTATTTGTTTTACTAATAAATTGATTAAAATTAAAGATGTATGTTTTCCATTACTATTATTTCCCATTTTTTTTTGCGGCTTAACACACAGTATAAGCTTAGTTCAGTCCTTTTCTGCAAAAGCTAATTTTGAAGTTAAATAAATCTGTAAATTCAGCTTTAAGCTACAATTGGATTTCCATAGCGAGTGCTCAGTACGTAGGTCACGTCTTAGAAAAATGACTGGCTTTAGAAAAAGGGGAAACAAAATAAATCCTAACTTCAACAAAACAGACTAAAGACGACGATAGTTCGAAGGATTGCTTACATAATAAAATAACTCTTTGCTATTCACAATTGCATCGCACTGTAAAAAGGCTATCTTACATTTTTTTAAGTAGTATGTAGCTTTATGGATACTTTAAAAATTAAAATGACAGATATTCTTTCCACGATTACAGTTTTTATTTTACAAAAACTATAGTGTTAATAAACTATAGTTTTTATGTGGTAAAGGATCAGTGTAACGCAGTGAGCCTGGATACGAGTTCTTGTAAAGGCAAATATTTCTTGATGATGCTAGAGATTCATTTTTTATATTGATTTTATGTTTGATCAATTATTTGATCCAAACATAAAATATAAACCAAGCCCTACTCGTACATGTAGTTTATCAAAGACGTTAAGAACGTAAAAAATAAGCTAGTATGGACATAGGAACATCCAGATTTACAAATTAAAATGAAGAACGAAACACAATTGTTTAGTTTATGTGAAAAGACTCATTCAGAGACGTACTTTTGGAAAAATCTTGCGGTAGCTATACAAAAAAGTAAAAGAACTTCCTTTCCACTTTATATATTTCGTATGTGCCAATAGAACCATTAAAATTCAGTTGTTCAGTGATCAGCACACAGTCGAGCGGGCGTGTCGTCAACAGTGGATGCTGGAACCTGCTCGATGGTGGAGTCCGAGCCTAATTCCGATTCTAACATTGTTACTCCACGCTCGTGTTTTCATGTCGAAAATACAGTCAGCACCAACTTCTGCTATAATTTGACAATAAGAAAATAAATGTTGATCCGCATAAAAACTAAAGCCTTTTCAAAGTCAAGCTCATTTTAGTTTTGTGTAACCGATGAAGTTACAAGCATATGACGTTTCAATAATATCAATGTAAACCGATGAAGTTACAAGCATATGACGTTTCAATAATATCAATGTAAACCGATGAAGTTACAAGCATATGACGTTTAAATAATATCAATGTAAACCGATGAAGTTACAAGCATATGACGTTTAAATAATATCAATGTAAACCGATGAAGTTACAAGCATATGACGTTTGAATAATATCAATGTAAACCGATGAAGTTACAAGCATATGACGTTTCAATAATATCAATGTAAACCGATGAAGTTACAAGCATATGACGTTTCAATAATATCAATGTAAACCGATGAAGTTACAAGCATATGACGTTTCAATAATATCAATGTAAACCGATGAAGTTACAAGCATATGACGTTTCAATAATATCAATGTAAACCGATGAAGTTACAAGCATATGACGTTTCAATAATATCAATGTAAACCGATGAAGTTACAAGCATATGACGTTTGAATAATATCAATGTAAACCGATGAAGTTACAAGCATATGACGTTTCAATAATATCAATGTAAACCGATGAAGTTACAAGCATATGACGTTTAAATAATATCAATGTAAACCGATGAAGTTACAAGCATATGACGTTTCAATAATATCAATGTAAACCGATGAAGTTACAAGCATATGACGTTTCAATAATATCAATGTAAACCGATGAAGTTACAAGCATATGACGTTTCAATAATATCAATGTAAACCGATGAAGTTACAAGCATATGACGTTTCAATAATATCAATGTAAACCGATGAAGTTACAAGCATATGACGTTTCAATAATATCAATGTAAACCGATGAAGTTACAAGCATATGACGTTTAAATAATATCAATGTAAACCGATGAAGTTACAAGCATATGACGTTTGAATAATATCAATGTAAACCGATGAAGTTACAAGCATATGACGTTTCAATAATATCAATGTAAACCGATGAAGTTACAAGCATATGACGTTTCAATAATATCAATGTAAACCGATGAAGTTACAAGCATATGACGTTTGAATAATATCAATGTAAACCGATGAAGTTACAAGCATATGACGTTTCAATAATATCAATGTAAACCGATGAAGTTACAAGCATATGACGTTTAAATAATATCAATGTAAACCGATGAAGTTACAAGCATATGACGTTTCAATAATATCAATGTAAACCGATGAAGTTACAAGCATATGACGTTTCAATAATATCAATGTAAACCGATGAAGTTACAAGCATATGACGTTTCAATAATATCAATGTAAACCGATGAAGTTACAAGCATATGACGTTTAAATAATATCAATGTAAACCGATGAAGTTACAAGCATATGACGTTTAAATAATATCAATGTAAACCGATGAAGTTACAAGCATATGACGTTTCAATAATATCAATGTAAACCGATGAAGTTACAAGCATATGACGTTTAAATAATATCAATGTAAACCGATGAAGTTACAAGCATATGACGTTTAAATAATATCAATGTAAACCGATGAAGTTACAAGCATATGACGTTTCAATAATATCAATGTAAACCGATGAAGTTACAAGCATATGACGTTTGAATAATATCAATGTAAACCGATGAAGTTACAAGCATATGACGTTTCAATAATATCAATGTAAACCGATGAAGTTACAAGCATATGACGTTTGAATAATATCAATGTAACACTCATTCTTATTATAAAGTCGAATACTTCGTGGAAAGAGCCGCTACACTACTTTCACTGAACGTAAAAAACCTGTGACCTATCGTTTTTTTTTTTGTTCTAGGGACTCATCTTTTAATATCTAAGGTTCCATCTATTCTTTGTTTTTAAGTTAATTTGTACTTTTCTGTTTGTACATATTCTATAAGTAACGCCCATAATCAAATTATATAGCCGCAAATAAACGGTGAAACAAAAATTAATAAATATTAGAATATGAGGTGCCGAGTGTACCACGTAGACGTAGCCGGGAGTAACGCCCGCAGAGCAAAACACCCCGTACATTCTACTCTATCTTTTTGTTTTTATCCATTTATTGTACAGAAATAGCAGAAAATACAATTTTATTACGTCCTCTATCTTATTAGAGATGCGTGGGTGGGGAAAATTGGATTTTGCATTCCTAATGAATAACAAACCAGATGATAGATTCGTAGCATCGACAAGTTGTCAAAATGTTTGTAGTGATGATTTAAAGTTAACGATTTATTTTTGTCTGTACCTAGTACATTTTGACTCATGGTAGAACCAGATTTCAGTATAAAAAAATTTTCAATTATATCTTTGCACATGCTAAACCCTCCGATATGTATAAACTACAGGTAGTTCAGAATCTCTTCTGCCGCCGGGCCACGGATGCTCCGTGGTACGTGCGAAACGCAGACCTGCACAGAGATCTCGAACTGCCTACTATACAACAACACCTTAGGACGCTCTCCACCGCTTATTTTAAGCGATCCGAAGAACATCCTAACCCCCTTAAACGCGAGTCAGTAGCTTATACTGCTCCGTCCATGCCGTCGTGGTACAAAGTCCGTAGACCGAGAAATGCACTCTCGGATCCCCCCGATCAACTTTCGGCTAATCTGGACCAGCTTAAGGCTGCCCAGGCCGTATAATCACCAATATATAAATGTCATTTGCACCTTAAGTGATTAAGTATTCTCAGCGGGTGACCCGCTAGCGGGTCCCTGCTTGCGCGCCCACCTCCCTACCCGGGTGTCGCTCCGATGAAGGCTGACAGCATTCCCATGCTGCAGCCATTTGGGTGGTTTTTAGTGGTAGGTGCCACTTTGGTGAGTCCCACATAACCCCGCAGACGGCTGCGGAGGTATTCATGACGAATCTTCCACCTCCCTCCCGCAGCAAAAAAAAAAATATTCAAACTTTAACAAATAGGTCACGTCATTGCCGTCAATGCTAAATAAATAAATAGGTATACTCCGATTTCTCATTGCATATAATACGTCCTCAAACAAAGAAATTGCCAGTAATTTGCATAACAAAGTAAAAGTGTTTACTTATACCGAGGTTTCTACGAGTCCTTTCTGTTGATCGATTAATTAAACTTTAAACTACGACCAATCGATTACCGTGTACTCTATCGATATTTAACAAGCAACTCGCGCGTAGATTAAACTGATTGTGTCTTCGAAGAAATCAGGTAACGAGAAGGTCGGCTTTAATTAAAATTCAATGCATGTTTGCTGCAGGTAAGTTACCGTCGGAAAGTGCTGGAGTAGGCGCCTACGTGACTTTTACGTTGGGTTCTGTTTTCACGTACATTTTAACGATTTCCCTCTTTTCTAGTGAATTTTTCTGCAATTTTTTTTATTAGTGTTTTGTCTACTTATTTTCTGACATCTCACCGACAGCAATGTACGAAGCTAGTGAAATGAAAATAAAAGATAAATGCAAATTTATCTAGCTTACTTATCTACCTTAAATCTATAAAAAGTGTGCTCGAAAAGCTAATAATATTACGTATTACAATTTCGCGAAAATTTAAGTATGTTACCAAAAACGGACATCAGCATAGCTTTTCCAGCCTTTAATGTCGTCGTTCACCGGACCACAATATTATTGTGTAACAATCCTTTATTAAACGAAACCCAATCTTGAACAAGCTTATAAAGAACTAAGCATAGACCTAGAGCTAACCTCAAAACTATATTCTTTGCCAGATAAACCAAAGATGCACATTGAAGTTCAAGTGGCGCTGAACTTCGTGATATCGTACCTGTACAACAAACTCCCGCGCAGACGAGTCAACATCTTCGGCGAGGAGTTAGAGAAGGCTCTCAAGGTAAAACGAAATTGTACAAACCTACTTTTGCTTCCAAAGTAATATTTTTCGCTTCGCCAGGAACACGATCCCTGTTTTTATAAGTTATATGATGTACATAGGAATAAGAATTACTAAAGAAATAATTTTTTTATTCTGAGGCGTCCTAGATTCTAAACATTTGAATTTTGTGTGTAATTACTACAAAACAGTAATTCCTAAAAACGTTAAATTATATATGAATTGTTTAATTTCCTATTGACACTGATTATCATTTTTAATATTAAATTAAAAGGGTTTTGGTAATTTTTCAGGACAAATTCAGAGGTCACTGGTACCCCGACCGGCCGTGCCGAGGGTCTGCGTTCAGGTGTCTCAAGACAGGTGGGCCCCTGGACCCGGTGCTCGAGAGGGCGGCTCGGGAGTCGGGAGTCCCAGTTCGGGATGTTCTGGAGCACCTCCCGAGAGACCTGGCTGTATGGGTCGATCCAGGTGTGTTCCTTAATTTTATGTTAATGGAAGTATGAAAACATTGTTTTTGTAGTATTTTTGAGGAGTTACAGGCAATTAACTTCACGTTTCTAGAACAACATTTTTGTGACGATAAATTCTAGTGTCGTAAAATAACTTCAATCGGTTTAATCGCAAAGCGATCAGCTTCTTTAGAAAAGCCTCGGAAACATTTTATCTAAAATATAATCCACTTCACTTACTTACACTTGTTATTTTACTGAATTTCAATAACCTCACAATTTAATATCTTAAATACATCTTTAGGTGTCTTATTAATGGTGAATACTACATATCGAAACTAGCTATCCACGATATACCATCAACTCTAGACTACACCAAATTAACGTTCCCACTATTAAATTATTTGTATAAACGTAAATAACTCTTTGAATTCCAGGTGAAGTCTCCTACAGGATCGGCGAGAAGGGCGCCGTGAAGGTACTGTTCAGCAGCGATGAGCGAGTCGCCGACGAGAGGACCGATAGAGAGGTACCCTTCTGTTTGATATATTTGGTAACAAAAGTGGCTTTATACGAAAAACTAAAGTTGTTAACTAGCTAAAACGTTAAGTGATGACTGCGTTGTTTGAAAGGAAGCGCTTTTAAACTAAAAATAGAATATTTATAGATGATACCATTACCTTAAGGAGTCCAGTGTCAGTTTATAGTTTCAGAAAAAATTACACCATTTCAATTTAAGACAACCAGCTGGAAGGAATATCGTAATGCTACTTTTGTTTTGAAGGCATGACACTTTACAACTCACAATTTGGTTTTCGAGTTGAGTAGGCTTTTATATTTGCGTCAAATTACACAGCTAATCGATAATTTGAGTGCATTTACCTATCTGAAACATTATAATAGGTCTTTACCTATGAAACTGCCGTTTTGCCGTACTGGCCATTTCAAATGAAAATATATTTTTTTTGACTGATAATTCTAATTTCAAATTAATTTTATTTGACAAACATGGAATTCTTTTTCTGAAATCGTCATTTGTTTATTAGTTAGTGTTTTGTTTTCAACGCATTCTAACATTTTTCGTCATCATGGATAAGTTAAAAATTCGAGTAATTATGGAGTATGAGTACCGTCGTGGCAGCAAAGCAGCACAAGCGGCACGCAACATCAACGACGTTTACGGAGCGAACACTACAAACGAACGCACCACCCGTGATTGGTTTACCCGCTTCCGTTCTGGAAATTTTGACCTGAAAAATGAACCCCGTGGTCGTCCGAAAACTTTGGTCGACAATGACGAATTAAAGGCAATTGTGGAAGCTGATGAAACTCAATCCACGGCTGAATTAGCAGCAGCTTTAGACGTTAACATCAAAACAATATTGGTCCATTTGCGTCAAATTGGCAAGGTAAAAAAGCTTGACAAATGGGTACCCCACGAACTCAATGACCGCCAGCGCGAAGTACGCGTGGAGACGTGCCTTGCACTGCTCAGCAGGCATACAAATGAAGGAATTCTGAACCGCATTGTTACTTGTGACGAGAAATGGATCCTGTTTGACAATCGTAAGCGCTCAGCAAGTTGGTTGGACCCTGGTTCAGCACCCAAACAATGCCCTAAACGAAAACTTACCCCTAGAAAAGTGATGGTCACTGTTTGGTGGTCTAACGCGGGTGTAATTCATCACAGCTTCTTGCCAAACGGGACAAGCATTACTGCAGATGTGTACTGTGAAGAACTGAACACAATGATGGAGAAGCTCGCACGTCTCCAACCAGCTTTGGTGAATCGTTCGGCTCCACTGCTCCTGCACGACAACGCGAGACCTCATACTGCACAGCAGACGGTCTCCAAGCTACAAGAGTTGGGGTTGGAAGTTCTCCGTCATCCGCCGTACTCACCAGACCTTGCGCCTACAGACTTCTACTTTTTCCAGAATTTGGATAACTTCTTGGCGGGAAAAAAATTCAATACCCGAGAGGCAGTACAAAATGCCTTTGAAGAATTTGTTGCCTCCCGTCCAGCTGATTTCTTCAAGAAAGGCATCAATAAGCTACCAATGCGTTGGCAAAGATGCATTGATTGCATGGGTGATTATTTTCATTAATAGAAATAAAAAATATATAAAATAATTACGCTTCATTTATTTCGTGAAAAACGGCAATTTCATAGGTAAAGACCTAATATTCAAATACTTGCACTGAGGATACAACAAAAGTTTTTGGATACTTTTGTACAAAATTTATTCCCATTTTATTGCCTCCCTCACTCAAATATTGTTTATGTTCTTTATAGGTTACTCGCGCATTCAACCCCGAGGCGCAGTGCTTCCGGCCGGTGGAGCCTGCACAGGCGCCGTCACCTCCCGCGCCTGCTGCCTTCTCCCCTGCGCCGCCCTTCCGCGCTCAGCCACTAACCTTCACCACAGCCACCTTCGCGCAGACCAAGTTTGGCAGCACCAAGCTCAAGACCAGCAGCAAACGCGCCAACCGCATGTCTCCCACCGAGTTCAGCAACTACATCAAGCAGCGCGCGGCGCAGCAGCAGCTTGCAGCGCGCGCGCTGTCGCCCGCCGACCCCGCCGCCTACTTCGTGGCGCGCCGCGACCCCCCTGCCGCCCCGCACCTCCTCCTCGCCAACTGAGCGCGTCCTCCGACCCCCACCCCCGCCTCAGAGTCTTTACTTTTCTACGAAAGAGCCGCGATTTATTTTTGCGAGCCCGGCTTGTGATATCCATACGATTTTCCATAACTTTTTGTATTCTCGTTCGTTACGTCGATGTGTAAATGTAAAATAGCAATATCGGCCGCGCAACTCGCCGGCTATTTATTTTCGTAATATATAGAGTCAAGTCGAGTCTTGATGTCTTCGTTCGATATGATATTGTAGGGTAAGTGAGGGCCCGGGCCCTGGCCGCGTGCGCTATCTCGACGTACCTTCTAGACGAGCCTGTATACATACGTCCTCCGAACTAACAAATTACTGATATAATTAAATATGTATACAATAATTATATATTCGTATGCGAATTTTCATCTAATTTTTCATGTGAGAAAATGAAAGGCCAATAGAGAAATAACGTATTTTTAATATTGAAAAATTGAGAAATTCATAGTATCTATCTGTAACAGTGTATGTACTTTAGTGTTCCGAACGCGTAGGTGTCGCACCGTGTCGTGTAATGTTGCATATCGCATGTCGCGCCGCCGCCGCGGATCTCACCTAGTGTAATCATCACTCGTACGTACCCTTAAAATAAATAAAGTAATTATTTAATAAATATTACATTACTACTTTAGGATTAGACATTTCAATCTAACAGTATTTTTTTAAGAAGATATTAATTAGTCCTTATGTACATTACCGGTCGGTCGCCCGGTTGTCCGCGTCCGCCGGGTATGGTATACCTACTTATATAATAACTGTTTGTTAAAAACAAGAAATGTGTATTAAATGATAGAAAAACTATTTCTCAATTCATTATAAATAACGGGTGCATGCAAATCATGGAGTAATACTATGTGTTGTTTCTCTTTTTATATTTCACTGGGCAGTTGCGATCAGTTTTTCAATGGAGGCTGCGGCCGCTAGGTGGCGTCGCACAATGTGACAAGCGCCCGGCCGCAAATGTGCAAGTATTTTTTACTATTTTTATACTTTGATTTAGACTAAGGTTAGATGTATGGTTTTGAACCTTTGTAACTTAATTCATACCTATTCCTATTATAATATGTAATAAAACATATACTTTTTTAGCAAGTAGATGTAGCGTTTCTCGATTGAAAAACTGGCAAAATGCCATAGTATTTTGTAGATAAAATCTATAATGTAAGTTTATTAATACAATTTAGTGTAATAAGATTTTTTATTATATAAAAGAAACTTTTTATTTTTCTTTCTTTTTGTAAGATATATTCGATGGAAGCGTTGAAGATAATATAATATTTGCATAATATAGTAAATGCGGCCCTTCGTGTCCGCTAATATAAATTAGTCAATAATAATTTTTCATATTGTTGTACGACTTTTTAAGTTTATATTAAAATGTTTTGTGCAATCTAACATGATTTTTATTTTCTGATTAAACTGCCAAATTGAAACGAAATTTTTTACATCTTATTTAATGACACATTCCCTAGCAAACCCGCCCTCCCTACCAAATTTGATTTTTATGTGTGAAGTAGTAGTCTTCGAGATGAAAATGGAAACAAAAATTGTAAAAATCCTGTATTTGAAAAAATATGTTGCTTTTTTCCATCCCACCTGATAGAAAGTGAAAGTTATTTTACGTTTATCCAAGACAAACCTATTCACTCTATGTTTTAAAACCTTGGGGTTGGATTAACTGTTCGAAACGCTTAGCTCCGATTTTTACATTCACATTTATATTATAATTATGATATATTTGCTCACTCTTTTGACTTTGCGACGGTGATCGAGAATGTGCAATCTCGTGTACAATTTATAGTCGCTGATGAGTCTGCGGGCTCTTCGGTCCATCCGACACTTCCTGTTGATACTAACCCTGACTTACCCAAAAATTGCCTATAGTACTCCATAAAATAATGAACCTGGTCTGTAAACAGGTTAAGCAGCCGTTCATGACTGAAGTACCGTCAGACCTTCTAGATGATTCCCAACTTCTTCCAAGCAGTTCGAGCCATGGATTCGATACGTGATGGTCATGCACAGAAGCCCTAGATAATAATAAAACAGCTACGTTTTAAAAGCGGGTGTTGAGCCGAATGAGCAAATTTTCACGGAGGAGACATACTTGGTCAAATTCAACCGTTCAATAATGACGCACTCTTACACTGGATCTGGTACGGACTCGCTCGCGCGTTGTACATTAAACTATCCAAATCATACAAAAATACGCTCCTGTCCAACAGGTACCTGTTTCCTCGACACTTATTAGGTCCAGGGTTCTATTTATCTGGATAAACCAGACACTGTCACTAAGTTCCACTCTTTGACGACATAAAACAAAAAGAGCTGTCGAAATGTTTTGTTTGACTGTTCGGCTCGCCAACCATAAAAGCGTGGAATTTCTTTCTGCACCTGGTCGACCGGTGGAGAAAGGGGAGGATCCAATCTGAAAAGAATAGAATATCACATGGGAAAAAACATTCGCACCCTCCCCAAAGTGCAATCTGTAAAAACCGACAGATTAAACATTTTGCGACGATGCGCGAGGCTATGCAATCTCTAAAATGGGATATTGCTGTCGTTAACAAGTATACGGTCTCTTCAGTCGACAGAGCCCAACGCTCCCAGTTTATACTTCACGGAATCATTCCAAAGATGGCTGCAGTGCTCTATACGAGATCGAATCTGAGTTGTGTATGTATAGATTAAGCAGCTGTTCCGATTTGTATAAATAATAGCCGTATAATTTGTACATTCATAAGAATATTAAATAGGAAACCCAATTAGTAGTGTAGACATTGTTTTTCCTTTCAAACCAATAAGTCCACTATCACTTTATTACTAGCTTTCACATTCATCGTTTTATTAAAGTTCATATTATCATCGTTATAATCAAAGAAGAAGAAATATTAAATGAGATGAGCGCAAAGGACTTGTAACAATTGACGCAAATTATTTTAGAAAAGTCGAGTCCTATCTTGACAATTCTACCTTCCGCCGATGCGCCGCTTCGCCCCCCTACCGTTCGCTGAGCTGCCCTCCGCTCAACCTTGCTCTACTCAGTTTTGCCCGGCTCGGGGCCGCGTGTTCGTGTACTAATTTTTTTTCTACTATTTCTGCTACTGTATATATACTGTGTCTACTGAAGCGTAGTGAAGATTGGTCAATTCCCAGTCAAAACGTAGCGAAAACGCACACTTAGTGTTTCCAAAGTTGAAGCCGGCAAAAAGCAGCAAATCATTTTTAGTTGATAAATGTCGATAAGTGTTGTTATGATAAAATTCCGAAATCAGTTCAATTCCTCCTCCTTTCCCTGGGACTGAAGAGTTTCGTTTGAAACTACAACATTAGTGAGCTTTTTATTAAACTAAATTCATAAAAAGAAACCTAGATTATATACGTACAGATAACATACATATACATAAATAATTTGTATACACACATCATATAAATACATAAATAATACTTATAGGATAACAACAAAATCATCTGAGAAAGGTAATGCTCTTTCACTCTGTTCTTTTAAAACTGATATAGATTTCGACTCTCCACTGTGTGTGGAAAGAGGTTTCGTAGCCTAACTGCAAGTACTGAGAAGGAGTATGAATAGAAATCGGTTTTGTGTGGAGGCATTCGTAAAAGAAATCGTTTACTTGACTTTACCGATTCGTTCACAGAACGAACAAATGTAAATTGCTCACGTAGATAGGATGTAGAAGCCGAGGAATACAGTACAATAATCTTCTGAAGAAATACAGAAGTATTTCATTCCCATTACTAAAATTATAATCAATAATAATAACAATGTCTACTCTTGCAGTCATAAATAAAAAAAACTACGCCCGTTCATGTCGCGTGCTAGTTAAACGCATTGGCGAATATTCATTAGTCAAGTTTTGGTTTACGTGCAGTTTATCCGGCTAAAGTTGAAATCATAAATTATAATGTCGAAGATTAGCCTCTCCGCAAAAATAAACTAAGTTTAGGTGGTAAATGTAAAGTTTATTTCTAAAACCATCCTTCGCCGTAACATATATGTATATTGATTATGAGCATTCACTTCGACTTACCAAGTCAGTTCTAAATTAAACGGTTTTAAACATAAAGACAAAACTTTAGGCTACTGCTATCTTAATGGCCTTATCTTCAAATTTCATTACTTTTATCAGCAACACTAAATACAAGGTGGATTCCGAACTGGATATCGTAGGTAATCGATAAGAAAATTGTCGACAGATTTAGAACCTAGTAATACATAGTATCTAATGAATACAATTTAGTACCGATAACATGTACCCAAGAAACAAACAGTGCAAAACATTTTTAAATTACATTTTCATGTCAATAAACAAATGGGTGTTTCTTGTTAAATAAGGCTCAATAGGCCACCAAACGGAATCTTCACGCCTTACCGCATTGTGTCAGGAAGAATCAAATATGCTCTGGATTCAAAAATGACTATAAAAAATATAACAGTTTATTTGATGGGAAAAGGATAGCTTCATGTTTTCGAAGAGCACAGACCATTATTCAAATGTGGAGGAGCATTTCAAAATGTCAGATATCATTCGCGATACACAGAAAACATCATCAAGAGCGGTTCCTACGAAGTTTAAATTTGTTTTACCTCCGGACATCCCAGCCTCCTGGTTATAAAAAAAGTTATCTAGGTCGTGCCGTGACCTGTGACATATCCTTCTGTGTGTTAATCTACTTTAAAATACCGAAATTAACTCTTGATAAGAAATTTAATCAGCAGATTGTCGTTCTGAGAGATACAAGAACTATACCGCGACATCCAACGCAATCAGTTGTTTATGGACAGAAGAAGTCCGTAGGTACTTTCAAGGGGTGTCATGTTTGCAAAAGGATTTGTTCCAAATTCTATTATTGTGCCTGGTGGCAAAATCGAATTAGAGATTGAAGTGATAGATGAGAGTAAAATTGAGGGAAAAGGCGTAGAAGTAAAACTGAGGGAAGAAAATTTGTTTATTCTCGAATCGAATTTCCCAATTAAGGTGATATGGGGTAAGACTAACATATTTCTCTGTTAGGCAATTAAGATTGAATTTTATGACTATGTTGTTTGTCCTACCTTTGAGTTAACAATGACCCTGCTACACAGAAATCATAAATATTTGTAAAATCATGAAGATATTTCCGTGAATGTATTCAGGGTGGTTATATTAAATAAAGTAGTAGACTAGTAAATCAAAAACTGATTAGGTAAACTAGCTAGTTATTAGTTTTAGATATTATATCTTTTCAAAATAGTGTCCATTCACGTCAATACATCGCTGCATCCGATGGAACCACTGAGAAAAAACACTTTGCCCACTCGTCTTTAGGGGTCTCTTCGACGGCCTTTTGAAACGCAGCCACAGCTTCTGCGGCGTCCATAAAACATTTTCCTCGAAGTTTTACTTTTATTTTCGGGAATAAATAGAAAATTGCAAGGTGCCAGGTTGGGGCTATACGGCGGATGACCTAGTAACTCCACGTTTGACGTCACCAAATAGTCGATCGTTCGCCTGGCAGTGCGCGACGAGGCGTTGTCGTGGTGAAGAAGGATCCTACTGCGAGGTCGTTTCTCCCGAGCTTATTCGAAGACAAGTGGCAAACAATTGTTAGTGTACCACTCCGCAGAAACTGTTTCCGATCCTCTAAAACAATTGACGCGAAATGACCTGCCCTTCCGAAGAACAAGGCCACCATCTTTTTTCCCACGCTTCGACCTCTCTTCACTTTAGTTAGCAACTCCTCGGAAGAAAACACCTACTGAGCAGACTGTCTTTTGTTTTCGGGAACATACCTAACAGTAAATTCAGCTTTCGTCACCCGTAAGTATGTCGAACACAGCATTTGAGTCACCTCCGTTAAATCTTTCAAATCAAAATCCTCCATGTCACGGCACCAATTAACACGACGGAGTTTTTGGCCTCGGTCAAATTATGAGGTATCCACCGGACACAAAGCTTTCTGACCGCTAAATGTTCATGGAGGATTTTGTGCCTTTGGCACATACCGATGCCTAAGCTTGTCCAAATCTGCTGATGTCACTCTTTTGTCAGTCTCTATCATACCCCGCACAACTCAGACGTTATCTTCAGTCGTTGCCATAGAAGGCCGTCCCTCACGCAGATCATGGGTGAGATTAGTTGTAAACAGTAGCACCAGATGGGGCTTTATCGTGAAATACCATTTATCATAACTTTCTTGTTGACTTAAATGACATTGAAAGTCATAAAAAATCATTGCACGAAAATTTTCTCCATTTAATTCATGCTGACGTGACACAGACAATTTTCAATTTACCACCAAATCGTAAAACAAATGACAAATGAATGAAATACATACTCAATAATATTAGCAGAGTTCAGTTTACAAAATTTAAAATTATTTTGTTATTATATTGTTTACAAGTGGCCAGTTCCAAGAACTTTCAGTTTGACTCTCCTACGTAATTAATTAAGCACACCTGAATAATGGCTTCCTCGAAAGTTAGTAAGCCTCTGATAACCTCCTCGCTGGGATACGAGGTAAGTGGACCCGCCTTTTCTCCTTTCTGGTGGTCCTGAGTTTTTCTTTTTAACTAGGTTATAGTCGGCAAACGAGCACAAGATCCACATAATATAGTTAAGTGGTGCTTACCTACATCATGGTACGAACATAATTAGGGTCAAGTGTTATTGACACTTTTAATCTTATTGTTTATAGATTATATTTTGCTGTTCGAATTCTTCAATTGTTATTAATTTAACTCCTGTAATAACACTGGGTTTTCCTTTCCTTTAGCCGGAACCAAGGCGGAAAGGTTACGTGTATAAAGGTTTTAACCGATTCCTGGCCCATGACGCATCTAGCGCATCATTAGGAAATGGTTGTAATTCAAATTTTTATTCAATTTTAACAAAAAATCCTTCTATTTTATATAAAAATTAACACATAAGAGACACTACTCTCTGTGGCCACATTTTTTTGGAAAATTAAAATGTCAGAGGTCGAACCACATGCAATGCTTAATGTTTAATAATCCATAATTCATACACTAAAATATGAAAAAATGTCTAATAAAAGTGCCATCTACCCAACTCTTTTATGGTACATATTTATTTTGGTTCAAAATGCTTAAGGAATTCGTGATAATAATAAGAACATTCATATCATTTCTATAAAATACCTCAGAATGGAGATTCGTATTGACAAAAAACTTAAAGTAACCTATTAACTAAAATTATTGATATGGCCAACGAATTCTTAAATAATAACACATATTTGACCGGCACTTTAAGGCAAAATAAAAAGGGGATCCCAAAGAGGTAATTTGCCTAAAAAAGATCTTATACAACAAATAAACGAAGCTTGTATTATGCATAACAATAAAAATGTAACGTAACAAAATGGCAAGATATATAACCGGATTACTTTTAAAGATTCGGTTTAAAAACCCTACATAGGGAATAACCCAATATACGGCTGAATCAGCTTTATGATAAAGCGGCTTGCACCTAAAGTTTATTTTTGTTCAAAAAACTATGCAAGACAATGACAGGTGCTCGATCGTCGGCGTTTCTTACCTTCGATCGTCACGCGACATGGAATTAGCGACGCGCATTATAAAAGTAGTGTTAATTATCTACTTTACTACCACATATAAGAGATAAAAAGTTAAGTTTGCATAGTAAGAAGGTAGTTCAAAAATATGATTACACATAACATACTTTCAAATATACGTACGTATTGAATAGTATATATACATATATATATTTTGTGGCCAAATCATAGAATCTACTATTCTCTCTACCATTTAATTAAAAAGTCGCATTTCATGATGTGCAAACAGTAGTGACAAGCACAGTAAAAAAGATTTTACAGTAGAAAATCAACGTGGTTATGTTCTTTATGAACACATTTTTTGCAAAGAATTATGAATCTTAATAAATAAAAGAAATCCCGAAATGTAGTATCTCAAGACCATTTTTAAGTAGACATCTGTTTTTGATTTAATTCGCCATTTCCAAGTTTACTTTGGTCTGACAATATCAGAGTACATATGCAGTACATACTAGCTTCATGGAAGAGCATGTTTTCAAGCACGATGGCCGAGTAGCGTAGTGGCCAGTAGCCCTGTCTCATACGCCGGAGGTCCCAGGTTCGACTCCTGGCCGGGGCATTCATTTGTGTGATGAACACAGATGTTTGTTCTCGGGTCATGGTTGTTGATATTTATATATGTATGTTTATTCTGGGTTCCCCCCCCCCAGTTCGCTGTATGGTCTTCCATAACACAGGCTCTGCTAACTTTGGGGCCATACAGGTCTTTGTCTGGGATTATATTATATTATTATACAAACAGCATGTTGCAGTGTTTGTGTAATTAACTATGGTTTCTATTCTACATGAAAACAACTTCCTCTCAAATAAAAATAAAACTTCACAAAACATTCCTCCGATTGTAGGTCAGGGCAGGTGTCGAAAAATAAAACATAATAAATGCAGACAAACAATATATTGACAATTCAATAATTTGTTACAATTCGAAATCAAAACTTGTGATAGCTTCTTATCCTAGATTACTAATTATTGCGTAGTCTTCCCATTAAATACGCAATAAATGATTCTTTATTAAAATTTACAGCTCAGGAACATTCTTTAGAATTCCATTTATAAACAGAACTGAAAAATAAGCTTTGGCACTAAAATTTAATTGATCACTAACTGTAAATCATTTTTGTCGTTTTATTTCACAGAAATTTTCAAACCTCATAACTTGTTTTTGTACATTTTATTAATTACATGAACTTAAATTATAATAGATATACTGTGAATACATAATAGTAGTCTTGATGCATCTTTTGATTTATTTATGACAGTTTAAAATTTTGAGCATGCCATATGCCATAATATAATTACAAAATACAGACACAATATAATTTTGAAAAAAATTATAAATACGTAAAAATGTGTATTATATTGATTCTATTCTAGCTTTAAAATTAAGATTGATACTTTTACAATATTGTATTGTCTTTATTTATTTCAGTAAGAAAAAACCATAAGTACCTAAAACCTAATATTACGAAAATAAAAATAAATTAGGTACATCCACGTCTGCTAACTTTGCCCAGACAAATAACATGACATAATTACATACTTAACTCAGTATAGAACAAGCAATGTGCCTTGTTTAATTTAAAAATTAAAAACATAATATCATTAAGTATTTAGAACACAAAACAATTAAATCTAGGAATGATAATGTAATAAAATCTTTAACCCTCAATAAATGTGCGAAAATTACTCCATGTAATATTGTCATTTAAAGAAAATATAATTTATTTACAAAATAAATCTTCTCACATGTTTAATTGACCATAACTGAACTTTGGAATCATGCAATCAGTGGGCCATGTCTATGTGTCGTTGTAAGCTCTTTTTATTCATGTAGGACCGGTCGCACATCGCGCACGGAAAGTGCACGACGAACTTCTCGCTTTCTGAGTGCCTCGCTCTGGTGTGCGAGGAGAGATCCAAAGCCCTGGCGAAATATACCTTACAAATATTACAGAAGAATTTTGTAGGAGTAGCGTGCATCGTCCGGTGAGCCAAAAGATCTCTAGGCGTGGCCACCCCGTCCCCGCATTGTCCACAAGTGAACTCCCCAGGAGGCGCCGGGGGTGCTTCTACTCCTTCGCCGTCGTCGTCGGACTCTCCACTCTCCTCGCCGTGCTCCGCGACGCGATGATTCAGCAATCCCTGTTCATTCTCAAATAGAAGTCCGCACACATCACATCCCACATTACCCTCGTCATCCATTTGAGAAGACTGCCCTTCCCCGTCATCGTAATGCTTCTTCATATGAATTATCAACGTAGACTTACGAGTAAAGCTCTTACTACAAACTGGACAAAAGAATGAGTTTGGCTGATGAACTTCATCCATGTGGCGTTGATATGCAGCTCTCTTCGTAAATTCTTTATCACAAATATTACAGTACCTGCCGTCAGTACCGCCAGACATGTTACTGTGCTGTTCAAATTCTACTGAATCGTCCGATCGCAACTTTTTGTTCGGATTTACTACAGTTACCTCGACTTCTGGCGGGAGTCTTCTTTTGACAACTGAAGCAGGTGTAGAATGTGTCACTTTAGCTAGTTGAGATGGATCCAGTACTTCATGCTTACTAATTTTGTTTGTCACTTTGGATTGTGGCATCCATAAAGCAGTGTTGTTGGCGGCAGCTTTCCCATCAGGGGACCGTAAATGCCATCCGCGGTGGCTTTTAAGAGCAGCAATGGATGTATAGCTTTTGTGGCATATCTCACAGTCAAATGTTTGAGGTGCTGAGGATGCAACTTGGTTGATACATTGATGATTCTGTAAAGCTAGCAAGCCTACAAATTGTTTACCACAAGTGTCGCAAGGATAGCGCGCTTGATAATCAGCACTTGGATCAATCGAGTCTTGATCACCTTCATAGTCATACTCCAAGTCTTGAGCAGGCTCTTGCTTAGTAGTTACTTGATTAGCGTTATATCCGAGCAGCTCTCTTGCATGAGCAGCTTTAAGATGTTCATAAAGTTCAAGTGTGGAATTCAAAGGTTTTCCACAGATTTTACACATTTGAACTGCTGTTTTGTGAACATTCTTTCTATGTCGGTAATAAGACTTTTTGTCAGCAAATGAAATTTTACAAATAGTACAACTTGATCTACTACCAGACTCATTTTGTTGTGAGTTTGAGCTGCTACCTGCGGCATTTTCACTTATGCCATGTTGCGCACGTTTGTGCTTCCATAAACTCGTTCTGAGGGGGAAACGTTTAAAACATATCTCACAAGAATAAGGCATTGATTCTTGATTTTGAATACTAGCAAAATTGAAACTGTTAAATTGCGGAGTTGTTAATGCAGCTCCATTTTCATCCAAATTGTATTCATCCTCTTCTGTTGAAGCATGCATGGTGTTTTCCTCACTGTCATTTCTATCTCCTAATAAATCTGCATGGAGTACTTTTTTATGTTTCCAAATGTTCTTTTTGTGCATAAATCCTTTCCCACATATGTCGCAGGAATATGGCGCGTTGGGTACGTTGCAGTTCGGTTTGAAAACTACAGAAGGTTGGATTACTGGGAACTGTTTAATAGGCTTACCAATAATATGTGGAGCGAAGCTTTTTTGATCAGGCTTTTTATTAGTAGACGGCACTTTGGAGTGTATACGCATATGATTTGAATATGCTTGTCGACTTTTGAATGCTCGTATACAAATGTTACAAAAGAACTCATCAGCTCCAGGTGTTGATGAAGCATGACATTGTTGCACGTGTTCAGCCAGCTTCTGAGGAGAGCTGTATGAATTGTTGCATGAACTGCATGGATAGAACTTCACTCGTAAATGAGTGTTTTTATGTTCAGCTAGTTCAGAGGGACGTAAAAACTTCTTTTCGCATTGATCACAGTGATGTGCTATTTGGTTGTGTTCAGCCACCTGATGATCTGTCCAAGCGTCGACCGTTTCGAAAATAGCATTACATTCAGTGCAGGAGTAATGATATTCTTCAGCCTCCTCTTTAACAAGAGACATGTCAGGTTCATTGTTAGCTATACCTTGCGAACCATGCTCTGCATAAATGTGTTTGTTTAGATCAGCAGACTGTTCAAATTTGGCATCGCAATGCTTGCAGTAGTGCGGTTTATCTTCATCATGAATATATCTCAAATGTTTGATCAAATTTGGATAGGTGCTGTTCTTTTTTCCACAGATTGGGCAATCAGTAGGCCTACCGTCAACACACTTGCTCTGATTATCAGACTGGTCGAAACTACTAGCATGAATTTGTAAAGCATGCTCGTTAAACTCCTGTAGATTTCCAAATGTTTCGGGGCATAAGTCACATGCAATATAAACTGTACAATCACAATTGCGGATATGTCTTTTTAAAACTGCTCTGTCCTTGAATCGGGTGCCACAATGTACACATGCATTAGGATACATAGATTGTCCATCTTCATGATTATCCAAAACATGTTTTGTAATGAACTGTTTGAGCTGATATTTAGCAGGACATAATTTGCAAGCATAAGATCGTGCATTTACTATATCTTTGTGCAGAATTTTGTTCTTGGGTTCCTCTTCAAGTACCAAGTCGTCAGTTATACCATTTTCATTATAAATGATTTTCCATAGATCAGTACATGAATTTGACCTCATATGACTAAGTAATGCTCCAATGTGTCCAAAAGTAACAACACAGTTGTAGCAGGTATGTTTAGGTACCTTATGTCCATTCTTTTGTAAATGTTGAATGACTGCTTTACGTCTTGGATACTCTCTATTACAACACAGACAAGTTTTTGTATTAATTTGTTCAATGATATTTCGATATTTTGCAATGAAATCCCTCTGAGCTTTAGTAACACATTGCTTCTCAGGGTCGTCTTCTTTGACTCCTTCGTCATCAACTGTGTCGCTTTGGTCTACTGTATCATTGGGATCGACTGTTATATCGATATCATTATCATCGTCGTCTCTTTCATTGGTGTCATTTAAACTTTGTTGCATGTCCTCGCTAACCTCAACAACGGGAGCCATCGGCGGTAGTTCCTCATCATCCTCATCCAGCAAATCTTCGTTTTGGTTTTCAGCATCATTATTCTCTATTTCTTCTTTATCTCTATTTTCATCACAACTTTCCCCTTCAGCATCCTGGTTTTTATCGTCAGCGTCATTGCTCAGTTGATTATCCGCTTCCTGACTGGCCTCTTTATCACTTTCATAATTGTGTTGTTCTTCTTCAACATTATCATCCTCATTATCTATTTCTTCGTCAATTTCATTATCACCATTGTGTTCTGAAACTTCATGTTGCCGGGCAATTTCTATTTCATTTTCAGAGCTCATATCAATGGTATCATAAGGTTGATTGTTAGCTTCCTCAGCGTCAGCATCTTGATGATTTTCAAAATTATCTGGCTCAGATAGTATAGTTTCAACTTGAAAAGACGCAATTTCTGGCTCAGATATTAAAGTTTCTGGACTTTCAGGGCCAGAATTTAATATTTCAGGTTCCGAGACTAACATTTCTGGTTTTGATGTCAATAAAGTCTTTAATATCTCTGGTTCTTTCTTTTTAATTTGCAAATCTTTAAGAGCCTTTATGCGTAATGGATAAGGTAAGACATTTTGTGGAGTTATATTTGAATTTTTGATAGGAATTGGTTTTGGTGGAATTACTTTAGATTGTGAGATTTTAGGCTGCAAATGTTTAGGAATAAGTTGCATTTTATGACTAATGGGATTAGGCATTAATCGTGCTTTAGGATTGAAAGGGTTTGGTCTTAATTTGGGTTGCATATGACTAAGATTGTGAGATTTTTTGGAAGCAGCTTTGTTTGTGTACCTATCGAAACTGTGAGCAGAAAGTTCGTGTCGCCGAGCATTGTGGGAGTATCTATAGGAGCGTCCACACACAAGGCAGTCTTTGGACGCAAGTTGGTGGATCGGCTGTCGCGCGTGCAGCGTCTCGCCTGTAGGTCGCATCACAGTGATGGACACTTCAGGTTTGGACGAAGTCCTTGTTTTCCTTGGTTCTGGTACTTCTTCATCCTCCTCTTCGTCTTCTTCCTCTTCTTTCTCACTTTCCATTCCCTGAAAGGTTAAGAAGATTTAACTCATTAGTTAAAATATTATACAACATTATACGGTAATCGCAAACCACTTGGCCACCACGCAGATATACAACATTATAATGCAATCTTTTAACTTAATAAGGTCAATGTAATCAAAAAGTATACTGGTCTATGAAGCAATGAAGTAGATTCATTAAAAACTAGAATTTGAATAGTTTCAAGCTTTCAAGTTTCAATATTGTATTTATTCACATTGAGGTATATATATTTTTTTTTTTTGAAAGAATGAGATATTTTGAGAAAACAATGTGAATATTTCCCATTTCTAGACAGCATTTAATTTTAAATCAATTATTAAATTAATTCGTATGTTGACCTCATGGAACAGCTATCTTTATAAAATCACATTACAAAGTTTTGTATATTACCTGGAATGAACAACTCTACAATTTGATGACTTCATACAAGGGTTAAATGTGAATCAATTATTATTCCCATTTTTCTGCAAGCTGTTACTAACAAAATATATTATAAAAAAGAAGCGATATCACGAAATGGGTTTTGAATGAGACACTGATTTTTTTCTAGACAGACCAAATTATTACGATTTTGATGTCTTTCACAGCAAACAATTAAAGTTTATTAAGTTTTGTAACACTAAGCATACAATTCTACAAGAAAAATAATTGCTTTGTAAAAAGTAAATCTACACAAGGAATTCTATCTTCTTAGTCCTACATAATATAAAACTAATGTTTTGAACGACTGTATCTGTTTGATAAGTTTTTTCAAATTGATGTGCACTATTCACCATTAAGGCTTACTTCAAATACAATATATATGAAGGGCCAAAATAATGTATGACATATGTATAATTTTTAACTTATATATGTATCAAAAGATTATAAATATGAGATAATAATAGTATAAGAGATATTTTCCAATTAAGGTGTCTCATATATTTGCGTTTGAAATAAAAGTTAGGATGAGCAATTGAAGTCACAGGAAATTAAAGGTGTTCTAATATACACCACAGATCAGACAGACATAATATATTCATGAATTATTACACCTTAGGTGAACCTGAGCATTCATTTTATGCATTTTATTTTACATTCATACCAAATTAACGGGCAAGACTTGTTTGTAACCAACAAAAACTGAAACAGTCACACCTATTTTAAATATTCTTTCCCAATTAGATTCCATTTTCTCCATAAGTAACATTGGATGAAACAATCACACAGAAGAGGCAGATAGTGAAAAACAAAATGAGTGTCATGGTTTTAATTTAATGTATTTATATCACTTACACCCCTTTTTATCAATAATAACTTATAATTTTCAATTCAAGATTGTGAATTAATAAAGTTGTTAACTTTATATTATTACAACTTAAACAAACTGTAAAAACATAAATAGTAACATAAATGATTGCTATATATATTTTGTAAAAATCTTAATAACAATTCAGAGAATATCTTTACCCAATAGTAGCCATTTCAAAATTCATATTTTGTCTTAAAATAACTAATAACATCTCAATCTATAACAACAAACAAAGTTCTTGATACTTCAATAAAAATAGAACAAAATATCACTCCATTCTTTCTGAAACATTTTCTGCATTACAGACTACACAAATACAGGTGGCTACAGTATGTTCTCCACAGATATAAATGCCACATTTCATACATCTAGACCTTGTCCGCCGATCTTTCTTGGTTGTGCTTGAACACACTTTACATCTGCCTCTGTTCCTGTACTTGTTTATGGGATCTATTGAGCCATTCAGTGCTTGTCTAAGTGGTTTAAAACTGCTCGACATTTCAGTGAAACTGAGGTCTTTGGTTTCAATGAGACTTGTAGCCAAATTTTGTATGAATAACCTTCTTTGTGTAGGCTGACAATTGGTATTAGAAGACCATATGACCTGAGCATTGATAGAGGCTACATTCAAAAGTGTAAAAAACAATGAAAGTGTCCAGTCATTGCTGCACTGCATTGTACTATAGTAATGCATGAGAACCTCAACTACTTCCACAATTGACTGGTATTTTTTATATACAGAGACAGCTGTAGTGTGATTTATGAAGCCCCGCTTATAGTACTTTGGATCATTTGTCAGCACATTAACAGTCTTTCCTGTTTTCTTATTGTAATGAGATGTTAATGTAATATTTTCATCAATAAACCCTGTTAGAAATGTTTTACATTTCCTATTATTAGACACAAATAAAGGTGGAATAATCTCACTTTTTGGATTAATTGCTGCTATAGTGAACAACTGGTGCTCTAGTTTTAATTTTTTAATCAGATCAAGGGATGTATACCAACTGTCCAAAATAATAGTGCGCCCTGAACAAGCTAAATGTTGTGTTAACTTTAAAGCAATATCATCTGATTTGAAATAAGGATCAGTAATAATATCTAAATTGCTAATATAAAGATTTACTGCATCGACTAACATAACCATCTTGAGACCTCTCTTTAAAGGTTTTTTAGGTATTTCATATCTAAAGGAGCAAGGTCCATAAGTGGGTATGATGACTTCATCAATGACTGCAATATTGTCAATATTAAAGGAAGTTCTGCAGTTAAATGAAAATATTTCAAAAACTTTCCTCATTCGTTTCATTATGTCAAGCTCTAACATACTGTCTTCTTCGCAATCAAAGCACAAGTTTTCCAAAATAAACTTGAAGCGGGTATATTTCATAGCCTTCTTAATACACTGGATGCCAACATTGTCTTTCCAAAGCTCTGAACTATTATAGTAAATAGGTCTCATGATACCATGAAAATACAATATACCCATTACAGTTTTCAACTCGGGGATAGATATAATATCAGACATCTGTTTTCCTGTTTTTAAAATGTTTTCATTAGTTCCTGTCACAATAAGATCAAGCAAGTCATCTGTAAAAATAAATTGCCATGCATCTTTTGGTTTAGGGCAATGTCTGCGAGCAACCACTTTAGCTTGCCTCATCTGCAGTGCATCCTTAATTTTCGAAATGGTAACTAAACTTGATTCTTTAGGATGTCTCGAAATCACTTGATTGTTTTTGCAAACAAAACCATTACGATAATCTATAAAGTTATTTGGTACGTCAGAAAGTTCTATATCAGATTCTGAGTCATGGTCGGAATAATGTAAGATATCACATTCCTCTACAGTCTGTAATGAGTCAATGACATCTTGGTCCTGGACTATATTCAGGATAGCATGCACATGATGCCAGTCCATTCGCGGATCCACATTCTGTGGACGAAATTATTTACTTGAACTATTCCAAATCTGCTTTAAATATTAAAAAAAAACTTTTAATATTTGAAAATAAGGAGTTACATTTAAATTTACCTTATCACTTCTCGGTGTAAGACCAAGTGATGCCAAAATGGGTGGACCTTCTGGCTGCAGTTTATGTCCAACGTCCTGAAATATAAAAATTTTCATTAAGAAAAAAAATGTACTTAATTACAGACTTACTTTCAAAACAATTCAAATAACCTCTCAGCATACTTTATATCTCAATTATACTTTACTCCATAAATAGCAGTAAACAATAAACTTGTCTTTTATTTTGAATAATAATAGGTTTTAAATGCTCATTATATACCATTTGGTACACTATAACAATATTGGATTACATAACACTACACACCTCACCATCCAGATAAGAACCATCAATGACCACTCCATCATCATAGGCTTCATCAGACAAAGGTTCACTTTTTATTTGCACCTGAAAATTCATATTTTATAATTAAAAACTAGTCAGATTATAACTCTGACAATTCCAAGCTTTAAACACAAGAAAATCAAGCCCACCTCTTCTAGTTGGCTGCCATCCTTTTTGACCAGAGACTGCAGTTTGTTTTGTGTCCTCTCACAAACAGTTTTGAATTTATGCCAGTTGTTGACATTGTCCAGACATTTCTTGCAGACATTTGTAGGCAGATCGTCATTTTGATTTATCTGGAAACATAAGCATACGCAATCAATGCACGAAGGCAAAATACGGCGCGCATTTCATCAGAACGTGCAAGGAGAAACCGCGCCTCAGATAGCGACGACGCGTCGTGTCATGGTACTAAGTAGGCGTAGATATACGCGCGACGGCGGCGGCAGCTGCTCGCCCGAATACGTAGAACAGCGAGGCGAGTGGCAGACCGTGAGCCCCTCGAGGGTTGCCGCTCGATACAATACACACACATCCACACCTAACACAACGCCGATACGCTCACTTCAGATGTGCTGCAATGTCCTGGGCGGCATATAAATCAATAAATTCAATTCCTAACCTCGTCACAACCTGACAATATTCAGGCCCCCTCCCAGTTCAACCCCGAACATGCTATCAAAATGGAAACCTCATGATAAGCTGTATTTCTAGCCGGCTGTGAAGAATGTGACGCGACGCGGTCATGAACGATAGTGGAAGCATTACAAAATGGTGGACGATCTTACGACATCTCCAACTAAACGTATCGCTGTCTGTCACTTCCGAACCGAGCGGATGACAAGTTTCTCACGTATACCACAACCAAGGGTCTACTTTCACTTAGAAGTCAAGTAATATTTATTTAAATAAAACATACCTGCACAGCTACGCAATCCTTAATTTTCGAAACCAGAGCTGGAGTCTCAGTTTCATCTGAACTGGTGGTAGGGAATATCGGTAGTATTTCGCCTCGAGATGACAAGCACAGTCTACAAACATGATCATAATTCACACTCATCGTAAATAAACAAGATTTGAAAACACAACACTCCTTTCTGATAGAATTTAAAAAGACGCCATGTCACCACGAACACTTCAACACAAAGCACTACATAACGTTCTAGTTGAGCACGAAAGCGGCTGATGATGAGGATGAGAAGTCGATAGGTTCGGACGAGGACGGCTGGCTCGACTCGCCGACCACCTGTCGTTCTGCGCATGTGCGCGTAAACTGTAGTCAGGGATACCAACATAAAGACATTAAACATTTATTTTTCAGATGTCAAAAACATTTTATCAAATTGAGAATTACTGAACTATAGTTGTATTATATTATAAATATAAGTAGTAGTATCGAGCTTTGAATAAAATACTACAAATACACAGCGATTATGTATTGGTTCGTTAAATTTAATGACATCCTTAAATGCTATGAATAAATGGTCGTTCATCGTTGATATAATAAAAAGATATCTGCCATTATCTATGTTTCTTTTACTCTTTGGGCTGGCCAAGCTAAAAATCGTATTTTACAATCTTAGAAGAGGGTTTTGAAAGGTTACACTAGGTAGTAATAATATTTCAAAATTAACATGGAATAGTACAAATCGGAAAACTAGAAAAGCAAAAGACCCTTACACCAACTATATTTTAAAAAGTAATGATAAATTGTTGTCAAGCGACAGAGAAGTGGCTGACGCATTTGAAATTTTTTTACTGGCATCCCTGTGTCAACTATTTTGAGCCTTAATTCATGTTCCACTCTCGCACAGTCACTGCTCAAGAAAAATGTTAATTCATGCGATATTGATTTCAACTTTAAACGTGTTACTATTCCACAAATTTCAAACGCATTTTAAAGCATTAAGATAAAAAATACTACCAATTTAGATGGAATTTCTGTTAAAATAATTAAATCTGTCATCGATGGTATGGCCCCGCAATTAGCTAGTATATTTAATGACTGTGTTGATAATGGTTTTTTCCTAATTTATGGAATCAAATCAAATCATTTATTTATTCATAATCAAAGGTGGTAGACAATTTAATAATGAGTACAGCTATGATACGCTGAAGTAGCATATGAAATGTATATATTTGAAATTATAATTGTCAGTTAAATGTATCTAAGTGGTTAAATTTTACACAATTACATATTATTATTGCTCATTTCAAGACAAAAAGAAACAAGAAATAAACATTAGTTGGTAATCAGATTTAATTAATATTACAATAATAAATCAATACTTAATGAAATAATTCGCATCAGATGTCAAAAAATAAAATAAAAACATGTTATTTAAAAATAAAACAATACCACCATTATTTACATGTCATGTCTTGAAATAAAAATCACTAAAATTATAATATGCCTTTTCAGCAAGGAAACCATTGAACATTGAACCAAGATTTAAATGAGTTGTCATTTGTTATTTAATTGACCTTTTATTGACAGGTTATCCGCCCTCAAAAATGGCAACGCAAATGCAAGGCATTTGCCCGCTATTTGGCTCAGTCTTGTGCAACCCAGTGTCACGGCTAAACGTCAAACAAAACTTATTCCCTATTCTGTTTCTAATACCGTACAATGCCTTCTTGTGTATTTAGACAGTGTACTAATTACGCTGCTACTGTTAAAGATAGAATAAACGTTTCTTTTCATGCGTAAGTACTATTTTTTTATAACTTTCATATTTATTATTTTATTTTGCTATTTAAAATGACGTTTTAAAATTGACATGGCTATTCATTTCAACAAACTCGAAGAGCGAGATGTAATATGATTTTGTATGTGGGAGTAAAAGAGACAACGCTATAGAGTTTCGACAATTTACGTACTAAGTCACGTACGCTCGCAACCAATTAGTGCGAAGCAACGTCATGAAGTACATAGGTATCTCTTTCTTACAACAAGTGAACCGTATTATTCTTTCCTTCTCCCACAAATTATATTACTCTATATGTCAGGTAGGTATCTTTAGTTGCGTTGACGCCGTGTTTTTCTGCGGTAATGTTTGGGTATGACTTGTCTATATGTAATATGTCATTGGGTTTGCCCCAAAGTAGTGGGAGTTTTTCCTTTGAAATTAGCAATTTCACTTAAATAAATTGCTGGTAATGTCAAAATTTTGTACTTTCTAAAATACGGTTTACAGGAGTCATCCTGCTTTAAGCCAGAAATAGGCCTAAGACACCGCTTATGGGCTTTAAAAACGCTCTCTCTTTCTTTGGTTGTGCCCCGTAACATTATACCATATCTTAATATTGATGCAACGTATCCATGAGACGCTGTTAAAAGTGTGTTAATATTTGCAACATCTCTCAATTTGTACAATGCGTACGAAAATCTGTTGAGTTTTACAATTAATTGGTCAATATGAGCTTTCCATGTCAATTTGTTATCTAATGTCAGACCCAAAAATTTGGTAGAATTTACTTCCGTTGCTTAATTGTCAAGAAATTTTAAGGCATTGTCATTTCTTAGTCAAAAATTTATAAAATGTGTTTTAGTTTTTACAATATTAAATTATTAAACGTGAGCCAGTTAGTTAAAGAAAAAAGTGTATTATTAATGTCATTTTCGAAATTGTCAAAAGAGATGTAATTAAATACAATCATATGATGATTAGTTACATTAAGGAGATCACTAATGTAGATAATACATAATAAAGAACCCAGTACACTGTGGGTAGTGTATTTATGATGCCTATATGTACGGACCTTTCTTTAGATGCGTAAGTAATGTTAACTCCAGTATTTGGATACATTCTGTTTATGGGCGTGATCTGTCTTCGATTACTAAAAATGATTCAATGAGTTTAAGGGCGTTGCCTCTTACCCCGTAAGATTCGAGTTTTTTAATCGATGTGTCATGATTTACATTGTCAAGTGCCTTAGACATGTCCACAAACAAAGCTATTGTTGGGTTTTTCTTTTCTACATTAGTAATGACTTCTTCCAAAAATTCATATACTGCCATGTTTTACGAAATCCGTACTGTTTTTTACTGAATTGCTCATTTGTTTCAGAAAAGTGGTTTAATTTGTTGTACAATTTCATATTCAAAAATTTTCGAGGTGAGTGCGTTCGGGCGAAATTTTCCTACAAGCCTTTTATCGCCTTTTTTAAAAACAGGGATAATATTTGTTAATTTTTACTTGTTGGAAAAGTACCTTGCTCTAAATTAATAACGTAGCTTATAACAGGTGTTACAATATTTGCTAAGGATGAATATATTATTAAGAATATACACTTGATATACTTGACAATTTTCGTAGAAATATCATCATACCCTACGCTATTTTAAGAGAATTAATTATTTCTATAATGTTAAACATTGTACCAGAAAGTTTATGAAATTGAGTAATATTCAAAGCAAGTAGTAGGTCTGGCCCTAATAGTATTAGACCCATATCTATACTACCAACGCTCAGTAAGATTTTCGAAAAAATAATTTTAAATCAACTACTTTCACATTTTTATGGCAATAGTTTAAAGAATTTAATTTGCCAAATGTCAAACAGTTAAATACAAACATTGTATAATAATAATTATTATTTTGTGTTTTATGGCAATCAGCTGTTGTTACTATTTCTGCCATCAAGTATTAGTATACACACGTACTACACGAGGTTAATAATTTTGTAGCGATCAGCTGAGTAGAACTTGCAGTATCTCGAGCATTGAGTTACCTTGAACAATACAAAAACAGGGAGATGAAATAAGTTTTTACAGATCTTTTTAACACAAAAGAGTATAATTACATATTTATAGTTGGATATTAGTCAAATGTATAAATCTTCCAAGAACCTTAAAAATAAGAGGATTTTGAGAGGAGAGCAGAGTTTTGATACTTGTAGGTTTGGGGAACTGGAGTGGGAGATGGTCATGTAAGGAAGCTGGTGAGAGAGGGCAATTAAAGAGGAGATGATCAGTGATTCCATCCCCCAGACCACAATCACAGATTGAAGACCTTCTTATACCCAGTTTGTGAAGAAATACTGGAGTACAGTTCAGATGACAAATGTTGTTTTCTTATCCATATATTTAAATTTACAGAACCAAGGTTTACATGGGATAGATGGTTGGATGGATGGTTGGATGTCTCTATAGTACTTTCCTGTTATTAAACTTGAATTGCACCATATAGAGGCCCATGCCACACTTAGGCGTGTCTGTGCCAGAAGCTTCAAATCTTGGCCAAAACACATAAAGTAGAACACTTTATGTGTTTTGGCCAAGATTTGAATTGTACCCATATTGATAGATGCTTTAGCAAAACTATCCACTGTACAATTATCTCGATACCAGAATGCCCAGGTATCCAAGCTAGTGTAATGTTTAGGGATTTAAGATAGCACGAGAACAGAACATTTCTAATTTGTAAGATAGTTGGGAATCTAGAGCCTAATTTGAAAGGGTTAACCTTTAAGGCCTGTAAGGAGCTAAGCCAATCTGTCAAAATAAGGGACAAATTATTATCCAAAACATATTTCATGGCCTCTAGGATGGCTATGGCTTCACCAGTAAAAATCGTTGTTTGCGGTGGGCATTTATAGGACAGCAAGACGGAGTACTTAGTGATCCATACTGCAACCCCTACACACCCCGAAGGAGAAATTTTTGAGGCATCAGTGAAGATTAAGGTCCCATCCCGCCATTTTTCGTTGACAATCCTTAGAAATTCAATATTAGCATTTGGCATGTTTTTAGCTAAACCTATTGCACATCGGAATGGAAAAACCTTGAAAAGAGATAGCTATTAGGGGGAATCGTTTCTTCCTCGTAAAGAGAGGTCATGAAATTCCAGCCAGTTGCCTAGGTAGTAGAGAGCAGTGTTAGGGCGATCCAAAGTTATCTCTGCTGTGGCTACCTTCGAGTAGAAGGTGATATCTTCTGCATATTGCAGGATATTGCAGAAGGAAGACACAGATGTGTCCAAATCAGAAGTGTAGATGTTGTACAGCAGAGGCCTTAAGGCAGAACCTTGATGAAGACCCTGCCAAACTAAACGTGGAGATAGAATTGAGTGCTGATGTCTGATTTGGACAGATCTAGACACAAGAAGGTTGTAGATGAAATAGGTCAACCTCACCGGTTAACCTAATTGCAGTATTTTATGTTTAAGTATCGGAAGTTAAACACTGTCATAAGCAGAACAGACATCCAAGAACACCACCACCACCGATTTTTTATTAGACAGGGCTAACCTTACATCAGTGGTGAAGATGCTCAGGCTGTCCTAATGCTCATGCCTTTACGAAAACCAAATTGTGTTGAACTTAGCAGGTTTTGACTCTCTACATACCATTCAAGGCGATTCTTAATAAGGTAGTGACTTTTAAAGAAGTTGGGGCTAGCGCAACTGTTCGATAGGAATTATGGTCATCAGGGTCTGTGCCTGGTTTTACGATGGGAATTATTAAATAGAGTTTCCACGAAGCTGTTATCTCACCAGATATGAAAATGATGTTAATTATTTTAAGTAAGGATTCCTTAAAGAAGATACCTGTCCTGGATAAGAAAGAATAAGGAATACTATCATGGCCTGGGGTCGAGTCATGAAGTCATGATTTTCCTGCCGCACGGGAAGCCATGTTCGGGGGAACCCGCCACCGAAGGCTCCCGTGCGCTTCCTGTGCGCCATCTCATGAGGATTTTCCTGCGTCAATAAAAAAAAGGCTTGCCATACAAAATTTTTGAAGAAATCATTTTCAGTTTATGTCATAAACTGAAATATCATTTCTCATGTTCTAAAGGACAAACCTGTGCGAGACAGATTCAGATGAAATACGCACAAAAATCGGTATTTTTAATCTATTCTAAAAACAACTTAAACTGAGATTTTGGTATTTTTGAAAACTGATTATTATGCAAAAACCAACAAAACGAAACAAAACAGTTTTCCCTAAGGTATTTTAAATTTAGTTTTTTCATAAGCAAGAGATGGCGCTCGCGCATGACTTAGGTTTTACCATTGACCTCAACCAATGGACAAGCCCTAAGTACGAAAAAAACGTGCACACCTAAACTTGAAATGTAACATAAAATGGCGTCCATTTTGAGTGTTGCACAGAGAGTATCGAATCTACTATCGATATTTTAGAACTAAATATTACATAATAAACTTTTGTAAGAGTTGACGTAGATGAAATAATCACAGTAATTATTTATCTACTTTTATTATAATTCTTTGAATATAAAAAATAAAGAACTATGCAGTTTATTTTAGTAAGCCCTATTCTATTCTTGTCATATATGGCAATCAGCCGTCGTTACGACTCGACAGACTATTACTGCCAGTGTCAGGTATTGGAAGAGCCACGGTTATTGAATGACGATGGGTTCCTCAGAGCAGGACACACCAGACTCACTAAAACAACCAAAAGCTCAAGTGCCTCAAGTACTGTAAAAAAATACAAAATGGTGGCACCCTTGGCTGCTTTCTGAATCAATATTATTGACGCTATAAGCGCTGAACTGAAAATCATTATCACGTTCGTGAGAAGTTTGTCACTACCTCTTGATATCAATTATAGTCTGGCTTGTCTTCAATGGTTTAAAATCAAAAATAAACAAAACAACTACCTGCCTATTCAATAACAAAATGAACAATTCTGAGCAAACTTAATTCTACAATAATTTAACTAATTAATTTTAATTTTAAACTAAAAGTTTAATTCTAAACTAAAATAATTAAACCATGAGCTCCTCTTAGTACTCCTTACCTTGAAATATCACACTAAAGTCGGTATCAGCTAAGTACGATGGATCATCAGAACCGCAAAAGACTTGCCAACCATTGATAAGTAGCTAAATAGTGTCGCATCTCATCCCATTCAGCAGACGTGTACCGCCAAACTCGTCTTGTGCCTTTTGGGTTAGTGTTTTTTGGGCTCCAGTATATAGTCTAAGCAATGCAGTTCAGAGATCTGCGTCTCCAGCAGAGGTGATGGACATCATTGAGATTTGAGTGCACTCCTCTTATGTTGTAGAAGCACAATTTAAGGTAGAAGGAGTGCAACCACTGTACGCACTTATTTGTTCTTCTTGAACATTTCATTTCCTTTACAAATTGTACGAATAGTGGAAGAGACTAGAAGTTGAGTAAAGGACACGTAAGGAATTTTTGCATTACTCAGACCTATTCTCGAAACCCAGTCCCCAAGTTATGAAAATGCAAATAAAGCGGGGTGATCAGAGTTTTAAAATGTGGATATTTGTCTGTGTAGTTTCCTAAGATGTCATTATTTATAGCCTGACCACTACAAGAAAAAATCTCGCGTTTTATGAGACTGTGTTTAGTTATTATAATATGTAATCTTTCTATTAGGGATGCTTTCTACAAACCGGGTGGAGTGTGCTTTCTTTAACCAGAGGTTTCGGCGAAACGTGCTTTCTATGAACAGATATCTCTGTCAATAGTGCATTCTATGAACGATTGTATAGATCGGATATGTTTCGGTAGTAAGTAACACTAATTAAAGAGCTAAGATGAACCATTTTATTAAGTTACCTTATGTCCTTTTTTTTAGATTAGTAAAAATGCATTTTCATTAAGTTGTTTATGTCCAAAATTGTCATAACTGATAAAAGATGTAAAATTTCACCTCAAACGAAGTTAAAGTTTTGGCTTTTATTAATTTGAAAATGGTAGAACTCCAAATTATCTAGGTACATACTTATGTACAACCCTTTAAGGTGTCTAACCTAAAATTTCGATTAAAATAACGCTGTTATTTTAAAAATTATTGCACTATAAAACAGTAACTTAAAATGACTGCCATATGTATGAGTTTCAATCCTACATGTCAACATCTTTGTCGACAAAATTAGGTGTATTACAAGCTCCTTAAGTATATACAGTATAAGCACAAACAGCATGTACATAGATATAGTAAATGTTGGTAGTTAAATTAAATTATATTAATGTTTTAATAAAATTTGAATAATTTATTTCTTAATATTTATAAGCCATAACTTTTTATACCACTACAAAATTTTTATTTTACAAGAATTTTTTATAGATAATAAGGTTTGTTTTTAGCTCAAAGAATATCTTACATATTCGAAGTATCATCATCAGTTATCTACCCCATGACTATGCTTTTGTATTGCTTACAATTCGTCCTTAATAATATTTCCACGTAATCAAAGGTGCTCCTTAGGATTTTAAAGTTCGTCAGTCGAATTTACGTTACGTACGTACGTAATTTACGTAAACATAAATACAAAAGGACTTAATAAATGGCGTAGGCAGAGGAATGATCAAGGGAAAATATAGTTGACAATACCTTATGCCTGTTCTCTGATTGGTTACCGGCGGGGACATTAATTACTATCGCCATTTTTAGAAACCCTTACAATATTAATTATTTATATATGTATGTTTATTCTGGGTTCCCCCCCAGTTCACTCTATGGCCATCCATAACACAAGCTCTGCTTACTTTGGTGCCATTCAGTTGGTGTGTTTGTCTGGGGATTTATTATTATTTATTTTAGATGGCGTGAGATTATTTTAAGATATTTTATTGTAATGAGAATTTTGGCATATAACAAATAATGTTGCAATGTAAGCAGTCAATCTACCCCTATATCCATATAGTCTTTTAGTGTTTTCCAAGATGTTCAAAGGAATTTGACTGACTTCTCTAAAGATTAAAATATGTACCCAATGCTTGCGTGCAATGCAATCAGACCATAATGTCGTTACGGAACATTTTTCACCCACCATCCTTCTTCAGCTTTAATTATTTTTGTAAAGAAATCAAATTAAATAAAAAACCCATGCATCCATAACGCAAACAGCCAAATGTTTCCAAACTCTTGTACCGTATAGTCTGTGCCACTGCATTTCGATAGCCAAAAAGCGGTAAATTTAAACACGAGAAAAGTGACAACTGCTTTAAAAGTGCGGGAGATTCGAAACTATTTGAAAACTTCATGAAAGATTTTGATGTTTTTATATTTTCGAATTTCAAGGTTTATTTAAAAATATTCGTTGAATCAACATAGATGAATTTTCTAAATATAATTTTTTGATGAAAAAATATCGCCCTGTTAAAAGAAGATATGAAAGTATGTATTTGTGTAGTTGTTAATCTTTCGCACTAAAACGGAAAAAGATAGCAGTCATACAAAACTACTATCAACTGATGTATCACGTAAGGAGTGTAGGTATTTTTACTTCGAATTCTCTCGTGGGTAAGTATAACAATAAGTATAACAAAAAAAGTTGTCAAATACCTATCATTTTTGTACTGAAACAAATAAGCTCAGTAACGTCTCTTCATGTAGGGGCAGAGTTATTTCTTGGCAGTTTTCTGTAAATTACTTAAACTGTCTCTTTCTTTACTAATACGAAATCAAGTTAATATTGACTAATGAAAGGGATTTTATAGCATTGAAATTATTACTCAATCGAGCGAAATTTTAAATTATGTGGGATTGTTGCCTAACAGGTCTGCTTGTAGGTTAAATATAAAAACAGAAGTCATTTTGAATTCACTTTTATTTACCACAAGCAACATTCATTTATAATTCGATTAGTACAATACTAACTTATTATTATAATTTCATGATTATGATTTTTCAACAGAAATCTTTATTTGTATTTATTGATACATATTTATAATATAAACCATCTTGGTCAAAAACGATTACCTTCCCTATATTTTCTTATATCTTTTTAATAATTGATTGATGTAAATTAAATTAATTTAATATATCTCCACAAAAACGTTTCATTACTACTAAGTAATTGTTTATGCAAAGTATAAATTCAATGTAAAACCGTTATTTCAAATAAAATTTTATTAATAACACTTCAACTTTGGAATGGCTGTGGAGTAAATTTTTTTCTAAGTAGGTTAATCTCAATTTTTTATAATCCCAAGAAAATATAATCTGTCAGGAAGCTTTATATGATATATAATAAAGTTAAATATTCAACGGCTATAAGTAATTAAATATTACAATTTAATATCATTTTCTTTATATAACACATCAAATCTTAAATCACTAATACAATTTCTATCAGCACACAATTTATTTGCGCCAAATTCACTTTGTATTGTGCATCAGCCTTTTAACACGTGAAAGTCGCTCAGTGAAGCGTCCATTTTACAATTTGTGCATCGCGGCAATGTTGGCTTCCTGCTGGTTCCTTCCCGCCCGCCATCAGATTTACGAACATGGCGGACAAGAAGACCTTTGTTCTTGGGAAGCTTGCGCGCGCACGGCCAGCCTCGATGGATCCACGGGATTCGCCTTAGCGACCAGAGCGCGCGCCACGTGGGTGAAGGCAGCTTCGACGTTCAGTCCGGTTTTCGCCGACGTCTCCATGAATGCGACTTGGTATTCTCTCGCCAGCCGCTGCCCTTCCTCCCGCCTCACCGCCCGCTCGAGCCCGCTGTCCGATTTGTTGCCTGGAAATTACGAGAAGGTTAGCGTTGGAATTGGACCAAGTTTAACGATGTAATGTTGGCGAATGCAGTTCCTTTCTCTCATAAAACTCCAGCTCTACTCGGCTTTATGTGCAGTACGAATGCTTGTTTTTTTAAACGTTATTAGTAAGGAACTTAAACAAGGTAGGTATGTAAAGTACCTACGAATGATTCTTTGCAACTTTTTCCAAAAGATAACAAAACTTAAATATTCTATCTGTGTCAATTTTATGTAAGAAAACATTTAAAAAGTAACCATATTTACCTAAGAGCATAATAACCACATCATCTTGAGCGTATTCCCGTATCTCACCCAACCAGGCCCGGATGTTATCGAAACTCGTTTTGTTTGTGACGTCATACAAAAGCAGGAGTGCTGTAAAAAGTTGCGAAATATAAATTAAAATAGAAATTTACCGTAGAAGATTAATGTTAAAGCAGGTTTCTCGGGCACATAATATGCCAACCAGCTGCCGTAACATTTGCCTCAAAAAATGTACACATGCGCAATTTACGCACGCACTACATAGACAAATAAAAAGAGCATATAAATTTGTACTAGGGTCCCATAATAGCGGAAGAGGTTGCCTGCTGCCTACACTCACATGTGGCATACATGTATTGTACATGTGTGTGCATGATTCGGTTACGGTTAGATCTATGTGGTGCGTGCTTCTGAGCAAACGTGGTACCGAAACAGGTCGAGGATAGTCCTTGTCGTTTCACGTGGGCTGAATAAATGAACAAGCCACATTAGTCTGAATATTGGCAGGTATATGCCCAGTGAATGTCTAAGAATTTCTATGGAATGGTACTTCGGTATTTCTTAATAAAAACTATACGTAATTCAATTGTAAAAATTCGATCTATGTGCTGTTGTTTCTACTAATGTAATTAAAATAACAAGTCTTGTTTTCATTCTGTAATGTACACTAATTAGGTAGGTACCTATGTAAGTACGAGTACATCATCCTTTTAATTAGCTATGTATCACTGAAACTGTAATTATTCATGCCAATTAAATTGAGGAGCTTATAATCGCAGAATTCCGTCATAGTGTTCAAGGGGTTTACCTATAACTATAGATTTGAAGTAGGCGACAATTAAATAAATGAGTATAATTCTGTTACGCAAACAATGTTGATCATTTCGTTGAGTTGCTGCCTGCTTCAGCCAAATTGTCAGGAACGCACTCTGGCGTTGGCGTTCAAGATATGACAAATGAGGAGCTAAAGTTGCTTCAATTCACGGACAGATGTCACTATATGTAAAATATATAATTTATCTAGTTATTTCAAAGGCGGCTACTGCGGGTAGTAACTACAAAAATATTTTTTTTACAATCATCTTAATACAAATACAAGATCAAATTAGATATTTGTTCTTGTATCAAATTACTTACCATGTGCGTCTCTGTAGTACGCATGTGTGACGCTGCGAAAGCGCTCTTGTCCGGCAGTGTCCCAAATCTGAAGCTTTACCTTTATGCCGTCCACAGTAACTACCTTATTCTGAAACAGATGGCGTAAGCTTAATTTTAAGAAAAGTAGAAGGTAGGATAGGTAAAGTAGGCTACCTGGTCTACCTAGGTACCTACAAAATATGTAGCGATTATTTAACTACAGTGTTTGATCGGAGCTGCGATGGACTGAGTGTGAACTGTAAACAATTTATAGCAACATTCAGGCGTTGTGAGAGCCTTTGTTTGTGGTCAATAGCTATAACATTTCAACCTGACATTTCCAAACACATTTCAAAGTATTCTGTTCACACCAACTGCAGTAGATTTAAAGCCCAGGGTACACAAAGGCAGAGTTGGTGAAGGAACTTTTTGAGTAAGTAAGTATATTGTGTACATAGTTAGATTTTTGCCAAATTCCTATTTACAATGCACAGCTTTTGAGATAGGAAAATTAGTCCTAAAAAATGAAACAGTACTTGCAATAAGTTAAAACTTTGCAAAAGCAACTGTTTCACGACATGTTTGAAAAGCAAAATACAAATTAAACCTACCTACCTAAATTACATTAAAATCCGATGTGGGTAGCTATTTGAAGAACGACTATAAAATGTACACACGCAGCAAACTTGACGCTTGGTTTGTAACAAAAATAAAGCAACGCATTCCAACCAAAGTTCTAATTTCAAATGTATTATTAGCCGCTCGCAGTTGCCACCGTTATCAACATCCGCGATTGGTGGTTCAGGTTTGGCGCTCTTTTTGTGTCCCGCCCCCTTTTAGCGGCAAGCCTTTGCTTGACAGCTGTGCGGCGCAGATTGAATTGTTCTCGATCTGACTGATTTATTGACCGAGCTGTTAAAACATTCTGGTTTTGTGTTTTATTTGTCCGATTTTTATGGGTGTCGTAACTGACATTGTTATGATTTATTTATGTGAAAGCAACGTAAATTCTAACAAGTAATTATTTATAAAAAACTTATACGTAAACAAGTAAGGTAGACGTAAGGTTAGACATTTTTATCATATATTTATTGAAATCATTGTACCCGGAAATCAATGCCAACTGTCGAGATGTAGTTTCCCGCCAAAAATGTGCCGTCACGAAATCGAACCAGCATGCAAGTTTTCCCGACACCACTGTCACCAAGCAGCATTACCTGAAAGACAAAATGTATCCGTAAAAGTTTATGAGAATCGGGATTATAAAGGTTAGTATATGTAATTCGGCAAGCGTTTATAAACAAAAAAATAATAAAATGACATGAACATGGTTGGAAAATAAACCATTAAAGTCTGATTTTAACAAGTTTCGAACCCGAGACCTTTCGAGCTTGACACGCCTACTACTACTTACTACTATGCCTAGTGTTGAAGTGTAGGTTTATTTTATTTATTTATCCTCCTATGTGCCTGGTGCAATCGGAAAGCTACGCGAAAAAAGGTTTTATGTATAATTTATTTTGATACTTCGATTATATAAAACTAGAAATATAATCGCTCCAAAAAATTTACCTCAAAGGTTTTTTTACCAGCACTATGGAAACTGTTGTGCGCCATAGAAAAATGGATCTGCGTCGGGAACATTTTCTTGCAATAATTTGGACTTGAGTCCAACTTGAAACCTCATGTATCGTTTAATCGACATTAATTAGCTTTTAGAACAAGGCGCCTTATAAAGCAACTGTGTACCGCTGATATAACGAGTTTAAGTGAGGTTAAGGGAACGAGTTTAATGAAAAAGAAAGAAGTGGTCGCACTTTGACTGCTGTTTCGGAAGAAAACGTGCTAAAAGTGCTTCGAAAAAAAAATCTGCGAGTCACATACGAGGAGATTTAGCATAATTGTTTCGCGCTGGGTACCCTACAACCTCACCGTTGCTCAAAGGCAGGCGCGCGTGGGATGGTGCCACGATATCATTGATTAATTCAAAACAGTTCTCCCCGCCATGTTTACGATGTCAGAACAAGTTAGGAATTATGAATTTATCAATATGGTCAAGAAAAGAAGCGCCAGTCAAAATTATGGCTGTTTCAAAACGAAACTTTTTATTGTCCGTTTTTTCTCCTTCGATGACAAGGAGGGACTTCTAAACACCACACCTGCAAAGCTTTTAGGTCATCCGCGTTACAGCCCTGATTTGGCACCGTGTGACTTCTTCTTGTTCCCTAAAATTAAAAACCAGCTCAAGGGGATACAGTTCTCATCGCCAGAAGTTTTTTTTTTTTTTTTTTTTTTTTTTTATTAATAATTAGCAGGCGTTTGTCTTCCATCTCACCTGATGGAAAGTGACGATGAAGACGAGGATCGTACACGCCTGTCTAAGAGGTACCTATTCACTCTACACTTGAAAGCTCCAGGGTTATATTTGTCTGGAAAAACAGACGCAGGCAAATCGTTCCACTCTTTGGCAACACGAACCAAAAATGAGCTATCGAACCGTTTAGTTCGGCTCATCGGCACGCTAACCACAAACGGGTGAAACTTCTGTCTGCGCCTGGTTGACCGGTGGAGAAAGGGGGATGGTTCGATCAACTGAAAAAGAGCATTCGCACACTCTCCAAAGATGCAATAAAAAAGAACATATTAAACATTTTTATTTATTTTCTCAAACCTTTCTGAGTGTCCCGCGTACAGTGCAGATACTGCGTATTAAACTTACCCAGCTTATGGATCTCTAGAAGTTACTGTTGTGTTTTTATTTTCTAAGTGAAGTACATTGCCTTTCTTATATGCTATTATATTGCACGCGTATTGTATGGCATAGCCGCCATACAGCCTGGTTTGTCGTATATTTGTATTGTATTATTTTGGGCAATTTGTGCTATTTTAGAAAGGAGAACCCCTCATTTAGGCATAGTTTCAATCATTAGGTAGTATCGTATTTAACTAAAGGCATCCAATCTAATTAATCTCGAGGTTTAACCAGAAAACAGGTTTTAACCCCTAACTATTTCTAATTGGCCTATACGTACGCTTAGTATAGGTACCTATTTCATCTTCTAAATGGATCAAACCAAATTGAATCCTGTGTAATGTCTTTGAAATATTATTATTTTAACTGAAATAACTCATTCAGTGTAAAGAGAGTTCCACTATTCAATTATATTTGGAAATAAATTAGAATTGTAAATGGCGCAGTTACCTTACCAAATTATTTCAAGTGAATTGATTTTCATTTAGTTTATAATACGCATTTTGATAAGTTTCAGACAGAACGTTACCTACTTTCTTTAAAAATTAAAAGTCTCATCCAGGCACTCGCCGAGACCGCCATGACCGTTTGTCCTGTTTTATCCTAATGTTTACCGATCAACCCAAGAAGGGAGAGAACCACAATTGAAATCACAGGAATCAAAGCAATTCCATCTGAACTCCATTCTAACGGTCGGTAACTTTTGAAACAAGTGTATCAATTAGACACCTTCTAGTAGATAAGGTCCGTGGGCACAGATGCCACTTACCTTAAGGTGGATCGCTTGCCGATTATGAAAATGTTAAAAAGTAATGTAACCATCTTTAGCAATGGAATTCCGTAAGTTCTTGTTCTGCAAATTTCGTTTGTTGGTACCTACTAAAGTGCATCTAAGTATACTTCATAACTTGTGTTTTTAATTAACAGTTGGTTGTGTGTCTATGAATCAGTGCATAGAAGTTTGGCAATGCGCTAAGGAAAAATCGACCAATATATATATAGCCTTCTCTCGTGGAACGGTTCGTCTCTGGTGGTACGGGTTTGGCGGAGCCAGGTTTCCGTACATACAAAACGACGTTAGTGGAGGGCGTGCAATTTTTGCTTTGCCACCATGTTCGTTTGGAGCATTTTTTATTTATATTAACGATCAAAAATAACATTACAAACCTTTAAAATCGGTAAAACCTATTTCTTACCAAAAAAAAGTAAAGCAGGTACTTACTTTCCCGAAGACATCATATTTATCATCAGCTTTCCCCTTCATCTCCCACTGCTCCGTGGGCGAAGGTGGTTCGCTGTGCGGCATGACTCCTGACTCTGCTTCACTCTTCTCGTCATCATCTCGCGCGTCTGGCAGGTTCCTGGCCCAAGTCGGCCTGACTCTTCCCACTATCACTCTCTTCTCTAATTGTCTATTGTCAATTGAGTTTGGGTTCCACATTTTTACGGCAACACTTTTTTTGTAGATTTAGCTAAAGGTTATCAGGTTTTGAGGACATTGTTACTTAGTTTTCTGTGTTAAAGTAAATGAAATTGAGTGTGTATTGTAAATATGTTTCATACAAACAGTTAATATACAAGGTGTCTGGCGACGACTTTGACTATAGTCTTAAAAATATATATTTCAAAAGTATTTGACATCAAGATTTGTTTTTGTATGCCTTTGATTAGGTATTCTTCTCTAATTTTAATTAGATGAGTAAAAAAGCATGCTAAAAAGATTGTTTTTGTAAAAAAACTAAAAAAAAGGATGGAAAACAGCCCAAAATATGTTTTTTGCATCTTAATTTTGGAAAATGTTAGATTTCGTAGAACATGACAAGCAATTTCCAAAAACCTCGTCTCCGGTAATTAAAAACTTTAAATAGCTGCCATATGGAGGAGTTTGGGTTTTGTAAAAATGTACGATCCCACACGTGGTATATTTTTATCGATAAAATAGGTGCTACTAAGCCCAGAATGTTCAGTCGTCGCGCGAACACATAGAGTATGAATTTAAAGATTATCTTGCAGAGGTATATTTTTTCTTTAAAAATATGTCGGTTTACTGTACGATTTTTTCAAGAATATTATAGAGTTGTTAAAGTTTTAGTTATATTTAGACGTTTTATTCAGAATCGCAGAAAGTTTCAATTCACGCGGTATTTCGAAAATCAAAGTTCGATTCAATTCATTAACCTTTTGTTGAAAATGCTCATTGTTTTAATACCATAATACATAACACTTTACTGTTAAGTCACATTGATTAACTCGCATTATAATAAAATCAATATCAAAAAATATTATTATTCCAGTGCCAAGGTTTCTATGTCGACCGAACCGAATGTAAACGCCCGAAATAGTATACAGAAAGGGTACTATAAAACCCATCTTTTTCATTAGGATCATACCTACCTGTTTTGAAATCGACCCCATGAAAATTGAGAGGAATAATGCCACTCATTATGATTACTTTAAGATGGAGCTCTGTTCTAGCTAAGTGGATAAAAGGATAAAATAAAAATAAGCATTAGATTCTAAGAAATAATTATTTTTAGTCTAGACTGTATAAAAACTAAGACCTTTTAGTAAAGCAAGCTCTAGAAACTCAGTAATTAGTAAAGGACTCACTTTTCCTTTGGCCTTAAATTTATACAAGTTAAGGTTCTGTTCCATTCATGATTCATGGTTCAATTCAAATAATAAAAAATCTGTACAATGTTAACACAAAAGCAAAAAATATGCTGGCAGCTCATAATAGTAGGCTTCATAAAGTCACTAACTCATTCATGGGTCAGTGTATACGCTTTTATAATAAGGTTCCTGAGGATATCCAAGGTCTTCCTATTGACAAATTCAAAGAAACTACAAAGCAGAAGTTGTGTGCTAAAGCATATTATAAACTATCCGATTATTTAGATGATAAAAGCCCTTGGGTATAAATAATCCCCTCATTAACAGCATTTTACTAGTATTTGTAACAAAACATGTGTAATGTGTCTGTTTGTTCGTTGAGTTCTTCGTCTCGATGAATATCTAAAGCGTCGTTGTCACTAAAGTACGTCTTCTTATGGTGGCGTCGGGTGACGGGTCGCTCACTTCCCTCTAATATGGTTGAGGAGGGCGATGGCTGGATCCCGCGTTAACTCGTGAACGGGTGACGTTTGAGGGTGTTCGTCGTTTGGAAGAGACTCTGCAAATTTATTTTGAAAAAAACGTACCCGTGAAGTTTCTTGCCAGTTCTTCTTCACGAAGGTTTTTCCGAACTGGTGGTAGAATGATGTTTTGTTTGACGTCAATAAGAACAAGTAATTGTCAATGTTTAGAAATAAATGTTTTATTTCATTTTATTTCATTTCATTTCAGCTAAATTATGACAAAAAATGTTTGGGATCCTCTGGTCTATCCTAATCCAGACAAATAATTCCAATAAACAGATAAATACACCATATTTTGCCAATATTATTTATAACAACCTATATCAACTTTTTGAACCAACGCATAAAGTTGTAGGTGCATCCAAACTGCATAGACTTTAAATATACATAATATTAAATTAGATCATCTATTCTCTATTTCTTGTTACAAATTGTTAACAAACCGGTCCTAGGGAACAATTTGAGTTTCACGCCGCAGAAGAATCCATCGAGGCGTAGCACCAACTTTATAAAACCATCCGAATACATAAACTTTTTTTTACTTTAATCGTCATCGCTCCACTTAATGAAATGCATCATGAAACCACTCGCTGCGCCCTCGGCATCTCACTTCATCTAATTTCAGGTAAACACGAGTTACTGGATGAGTAGGGTGGCTAAACCTCACGTCACCAGCCACTTTAACGGTCACTCTCAGAAACTTCAAATGGTTACTCATGGCGTATTTAAGTATAGATTTTACTTAGCAACAGTATAGATAAAGCACTTATAGGTTCACTCAAGCTTTATCGACAAAATAGCCTCAAGCTTTATCGAGTACCTATATCGTAAGAGTCGAGCTTTTATTGACAATCTAAAGTAATCTAAAGTATCAGTATAACTATTCAATTAAATTTTTTCAAAAATTCAAATTGAATTCAACTAGTTTGGTTGTTTATAAAATTTCATACCCTAGATTTTTCTTAATCAGCCCAGCCTTTTGGTTGCCTGTTATGCTATTGAAAAAAAATACATAAAAATTAAAAACTGTAACTGGGGAAGCGCCCGAATATACAAACATGTGTAAAAAGATCATCCTTGACCGTTAATTACCTTCTGTGTCCATTACATTAAAAAAAATTTGGATTAAATTCATTAAGTCGATTAAATCTGAAACTCTTATGTAGGAAGTTTAGGAAGCTACTTCTACTTAGGTCACAAAACCTTTCAAATCGGGAACATTATCGTATAATAAGAAACATTATGTGCACCCTAGTTATGACGTATTTCCGTCTTCCCGAGAATCCCAGTCTCTATTCGGATTGTACTGTTAACTCGATAACAAACTGTTATAAATAAACTGGTTATAGGTGAAAGGTAACATAACGCTGCCTTAATGGATATTGGCACGTGGTATTTGTTTCCGGGTTTTCGGAATAATAGAAATATAATGTTTTGCAATACAAACTACTATTATGTAAGGGTGAGATTATGTTGTTTCTGTGATACAACGATATAAAACCAAAGGGATTTGAAAAAAAAAATGCTTACAACCTCGGATTTTGTTTATCATTCGAAATCTTAGTGCAAGAGGGCACTTTATCTGCTAGCGAGGAAAGATTTTTTTTTAAATTCGAACCTTTCTATACCGCCAGTTCACAGGAAATGCATTAACACCTACTTTTTTTGTCAGTGTGCCAACCTCATTTTAAAAATAATCGCACTCGGAAGCATGAAAAAAAAACCGCGCAAAGCCACATAATTTATTTAGTAATAACAGTACACGTATTACAAACAATTTACTCTCAATATTACCAATTGCATTTATTTTAGTTTTAATTAGGTATAAAAATAAATAAACACAAATATAATTATCGTAATATTATTTAAGCTGTTTTTCTTACATCTAGCATTTCCTTCGCCGTAATGAAGTGAAGTTGCGTTTTTCGCTCAGCAGCAAAGTTAATCAGCGTTTCGTACCTTTGAAACTGCCGCTACGCTCAGCATTAGACACTATTTCACCATTAAAAACTACATGCATTATCTAGGAGGAACATAGCCTATATCACATCCCAAGGGAACGGGACTAATACAAGTGTACTAATAAAATGTATTGTTTAGTTTCAAATTTTCAAAGTTTATTTACCTACTTGCCATTCTTGACACAAATCTCGAGATCTGCTTTCTTTTCTTTCAGGATTTCTTGTTCATCAGAAATATAGGTATAGCTTTTTGGGATATATGTATAAAATATATTTTCATTAACAGAGTAAGTTACGGAGGCATAATGTTCATTATTTTTAAATAAAGTATTCTCTTACTCAAAAATTCTTTTACAACGCTTAATGTAAATTAGCTTTCTCTATAAAAACTTTACTAAGGCTAAAGTAACTTTTCTAATTTATTCAAAACTTGCTTAAGTAATCAGTTTTAGATATTGATTCTAAGTACTTGATTTAAAGCTATTTTTGGTATAGATGGTTTAAGTCATTTGTGCGCGCGTTCACAAGGTTCGACAAGATCACGGCTGTCACACACAGTTACGCTAATGCGTAAACTATCTATACCACTGTATGAAACTGTACCAAGAAGTCGTACTGACCCCGAACTGAAGAAACATTTGTTTGGTGTTCATCTGTTTGTTATCGATAAACTTTGCAACTACTGCGCCGATTCGAAAATTGATTTCCCTTTAATCCAGGAATTATCATGGGATCTCTAGTTTATTTAGTTCTACCGCTTTTTGTCGCTATTTGTAAATGTCCCGGTGTAAAACAATATGATTTATCAAAAACATATTCGGTTTTCTCTTTTACAATACATAATTTTATTGTAATACTTTGTAATTTTTCATTTGCTAGGATTATGCACTCAAAGCTTTGTGGTAATTTTTGCTGAATTAAATTTTCCTTAGAAAGCGTTAAACAAATAAACAAGAGGTAAATTAATAAAAATAATGTAAGTCAATTTCCATTAAAAAAAATCACTACAAGAGAAAATAATTCTACTATATATCAAAACTTTACAAAATATACTGTTGCTCAAACATTTTTTAATGTTAAACATTCTTCGGTATTTCTTTACCATCATGAAAATAAGATTTTCAATCGAGTAACTTTTCTCATTAAACAATTGTAAACGATTTTTATTGACTTGATACCTAAGTTTGAGGGACGGTATCTACTTTTCAAATAGTAGGCATATCTTACAGTTCCGAAGTATTGGGGGATAATCAAGTATTTAAGTTACCTCCTTAAATATAAATGGTAACTAAATTCTCTAAAAACGATTTTGATGAAAGATGAAGTTATTCTTTAAGCATGTTTAAAGTACCTACGTATAAGAAAGTGGGTACGTTATCTTATTGTAATAAGAACCTATAATACTGTGTTGATTGAATTTCCAATTACTGGTGTAACCACGTGAACAAACAGGACAGGCGGGAAAATTCAACGACCGAGTGGCGTGATGGTTAGTAGCCCAGCTTCATACACCGAAGGTCCCAGGTTCGAGTCCTGATCGGGGCATTCATTTGTTTCCTGCATGTGATGTTTGTTCTCGGGTCATGGCTGTATGGTCATCCATAACACAAGCTCTGCTTACTTTGGGGCCATAAAGTTGGTGTGTCTGTCTGGGGATTTATTTAAAAAAATTAGAGAAGTACCTTTTTTCTTGTAAATATTGTGCTATATTGTGCACCCATACCTGTCCTCCCCGACATAGATGAGATGCGGACACAGAATCTCTGACTCCTATACAAGGTTTGAACCTTTATTTAGTTACGGAGTAATCGTCTGGTGCATGAATCGTTTACATCCTGTATATGAGCGATGGTATTTGAGTTAGTTATCAACGAGTGGTTTCATTATTCCGATTCTTGATACGGCAGAATTTAGCAAGCAAATAAATAATAAGAATAATAAATAATTAGTAAGTATTCCTTGAAAATAAGCTCAAAATTAATTACTAGAAGTTCCAGGCGCGGTAATCGCATAAAATTTGTTCGCACAGATTCAGTTCGTGGACCAAAAATCACACGCAAATCCAATAAAAAAGGCAGGGCCCTTCGCCGGGGGCGATTTCGGGGTAAAGTCGATTATGTATTTGCGTCAGGACTAGGGAAAATACATACACGCATGAATACCCGCTATGTTATGACACGTTTATTTTACTAGTCACGGAAATAAGAATGTCCAAATCAATGATCCAGAAAGCTATTTTTTGGGATATGATGAAGTCACTGGTTATTTTTGTATTGGACCTTATTTAATCTGTTCTTATTTTCACAGTCCTTTTGTCACTTGCAATGTTTGACATTTTGCGAGTTAAATAATACAATTTACTATGTAGTCGGGATTTATTTTTTTGTTGTAAGCATGACCTTCTAGGTTCCTTCTCGATTCAATCTAAATAAAAATAAAATTATATAGAATTGGCTTGATGGGGATCTGCTAAATAGTTACTATTAAAGACATATAAAGTTGTATCTGTGAATTTAAGCCACATTTTCACTTTATTCCAACAATAAAAAAACTACTTTCTGTTGTTGTAATTAATTTTTTCTTTTGAATAGGTAATAGTTTAAGTTTTCTTTTAACACTTTAGATGTTCATTGAAATGATTAATTTATTTAAGTATTATATTTAAGATTCGGTTTCATAATTCTTTTTTGTGTAAAATTTTGATTAATTAGCAATAATGTGTTTTTTAAAGTGTTTTGCGTTCTCAAGTTATGTACGTAACTTGTGAAACAGTGAAACATTACTTTAGCTTAATGTTTCGAGGAAGTGCTAAAATGTTAGCTTTTAGATAACAGCATAATGTTAACGAGAAAAAAAACACTTTCAAAAAATCGGAGTTATGCTAAAAGAAACTTAAAAGTTTTAATATCTCAGAAACTAGGCTATTTATATATTATATATATATAATACAGAACTAACGACTACAACATAAATACATATACAGAAACATAGGTTGAAGCAGCCAGGCCTCACCAGCCCTAACCACCACAGTATACACGTAACGAGATGTAAAAAGGCAACCTCAGTACAATGATTGCAGACTCCAGATTCGCACACAGTTGATTTTCAGTCCTAGAACATGTGTGTGTCCTAGACATATCGTAGAATTGCCTACGTCATGAAATGGTCAAGTTATGATATTTCAAATTGTTTCTATTACGATACTACCGGTAGACGCGCTGGAAAAGCTCTGTTTATGAGTCAATGTCACATGTGGATGGTTTATTTGCAGATTATGTTATTTTGTCTTTTTTGTACTCTTTATTTACGTAATTTTAAGAAACTTGTACGATTCAGCGTCTAATTTACTTGGCCATTTCAAGAAATGCATGACTATTTCATGAAATGAGCTATTCTACTTTTATTAATGTTTTCTAATTATAAGAAAGTTTACACTGTCGGTGGGTTGTCTTATATTAAATTAAACCACCATTCACAGTCTTGAGTGACACCTCTTACGTCCAACAAGAGAGATTGCAAATGTTTAAATAAAATAAACGTGGCGTGCGCTTATCGCAATGTTTTATAACCTTCAATATCACTTTGAAGAACAAAGCATGAATTGATGATTGGCGCCTTATATTTGGAGATGGTTAAAGTATAGAACCTCCATGGTCAACCTTCAAAGTCTAGGGTCACGTGAAATGTAGGTAAATTATATCGAACATTTAATTTATTTAGGGGGTAGCTTTTGTTTTTTTAAACTGAGTGCCTACTGAACCTATTTTATAAATAATTTACCATTCAAGCAGTGACAGAAGTAAATGTTATATTATACAAATTTCCCTTAAAAACTGTAATACTAAACTTTATAATTTATAAGTATATTTTAAAGTTACATATTTTATAAAACGCTTTACTACACATTTTTAATGAACTGAGAAGAAAATAGAACAGCTTGTTTTTAACAGCTATTATCAAAATTCTACTGTTGAAAACTATTTTTAAATAAGCTCATATTTTAAAGTTAAAAAGAGAACGAGCAAGTTTTTGCTGGAAACAACATTAGAAAGAAAGAAGAACTGGTATTTTTCATATCATAAAAATAATTTTAAAATTATGCTAGCTGGCAGCTTTATTTGTTTCTCGAGGTTGGGGCCTGTTTGCCTTGTGATAGGGTGTTTTGTTCTGTTATGTACAAAAATTAGTGAAAATTTTGACGAATTTATTATTTAATATTTTTTATTTGAGAGGCGAAAAGGAATAAGTGACTTATTAATGATTTTTGAAACAATGTTCAAGGCAATGATATCAGAATTATATTTAGGAAAAACATAAAATTCAAATGAGATGGTACCTATACGTATCAATACTTAAAATATTTTTTAAGAAAAACTAAGCAAAATGCATAGCGCAAACCACAGTTAAAAAAAATTTAAATGCTTGTAAAAGAATTTGTGAAAGTGCAACTGCAAGCGAAGTGGGCCATGAAACTTTGTATTAAAATTAGTCACTTTATTAAGTATGTAATATGGATACTACAACAAGGATAAAGTAGCGCGCCGAAACTACAAGCTACACGTGTACAAGCAAAACATATAATCATGAAATTTTTTGTTTATTTTTGTGGGATGCGATGCCAAGTTAGACTGTTACTTAGTTTGGATGCGGTGATACTTTTATGAAATTCTCAAAGAAATACAATTCAGATGTGCCGCATACCAAAGTTGTCGAAATCTGCTGAATATGATACATCTGTGCTAAAATTTTTATTCTATTAACCAATAATTAGCAATGATCAAAGTGCAAATACTATTAAATTAGCAGCATAAACTTCTAGTAATCATAGCGGCATAGTAAAATTTGTGTATGTTGGACTAAAATCAGATTTACACGTAAAAAAAATTCTCGATACCAACAAAAGTGACTAGTCTGTGTAGTGTTAAAACGCGTAATGCGCGGTTTACATGTATTAAGTAGTTAAGTTGGTAACTAAATTTTAACTAAATTTTAACTTACTGGATGTCACTTGTGTGTCCAAACGGATTAAGTAGTTAAGTTCATAAGTTCAATGAAGTTGAGCAGTGATGAATCTCGAGGAATTCGTCAATTCTGTACTTAGATATATGGTAAATGTGATTTTGGACAAATTCAGAGAAGAATTTTATTCGTAAATTAAAATCTTTACAAGAATATGTTTTTTTCTCAAATTTTTATTCTACAAGCATATCTATATATAAATAATCTTCAACAAATTTTAAAGTCGAAAATATACTCCTCTCCAACATTTAAAAAGAAAGAGTAAATGCGAAATAAATACGAGCTCTTGCCGCCACCAGGTTTGTCAACTTATGCACTTAACTAAAAAATCACGTCCAAACGTGTTAAGTGAGAAGCCCCGCCCACCCACTTATACGAAAAATAGAACGAATCCTAATCTACTTAATCACTTGAGTACTAAATTTTAAGTTACCACTTGTCACTTAACTGACTGTTTACACGCAACTGTTAACTTAAAATTTAGTTACCAACTTAACCACTTAACTCGTGTAAACCGGCCATAAGCGACGCAGTTTGCACAGTGGTTAAGCTCTTTTGGGCGCGAACTTCTACCAGATAAATAAACATTAACAGTGAAGTTTTTATCATTGTTTTGCATAATTGACGAAGTTTCTACGTGTTATTGTTTTAAAACCAATCCATATCCTATCTCATCATGGATTGCAATAACTGTAATGTAGTTTTGAAGGCGGATGACTTAATTAAGTGCTCTGCGTGTCTACGATCTTTTCATTATTCATGTGTTAGATTAAACGAAATGGAATTCAAAAAAATATTGCCTATGAACAAGTTAAAATGGAAGTGTCCCGCTTGTAAAAGTGGAAAGAAAAACAGCAATAATATGAATAGTAGTCCAGTAACAGGGGGTTCTGAGAGTAGTTCATCACAATCGATCATAAACATTGATGCGAATGCAATTATGAAACACATAGATATGAGGTTTAATGCGTTGCAATTAGTCATTGATTCTCTTAAATTCGATGTAAATGATCAATTGTTAAAACTGTCCGCTACCGTCTCCTCCTGGGAGACCAAAATAAATTATTTTACGTCAGCAATTACATCTATTAACTCCCAGTTGGCTAACTTAAAGGATGAAAATAAACAATTGAAACAGGAGCTGGATTCTGTCCGATCTAACTTGAAGGATATATCCGAAAGTAACAGTCGCAGTGAACAATGGGTACGTCGCACGAACATACAAATTAACGGAGTGCCTGAGAAAAAAAATGAGAACCTCCTGAACTTGGTGAAGTGTCTGGCTCAAAAATGCAACTTTGCGATTAGCGTTGATACGGACATTGATTTTGTTAATCGAGTAGCGGTTAAAAACGACATCGATAACTAGACACCGACACCAATTATTTTAAAAATTCATTCAAGGTACAAAAAGGATGATTTTTTACTATCATTACGTAAGCTAAAAAATTGCACCGCAGGCGACATTGGTATCTCAGATGCACTGAGTAGCAAAAAAATTTATTTCAACGACCGTCTCTCTGCAAGAAATAAATACCTGCTCAGAGAAGCTAAGCGGCTCGCGAAGGAGGAGGGCTATGTGTACTGCTGGGTCCGGAACTGTACTGTCATGGTGCGTCGCAGCGATCAGTCCCCAATCATACACATCACATCCGAACAATCGTTAAACAAAATCGTATAAGTGCTATTGTTGTTTATCTCCCTGTTTTACATTTCGTTAATTTAATTTCAGATGTTTATAATTCTTACAGCAATGTTTGGCAAGCTCTTTTAAGTTATTTACTAGTTCATATCTCTTTATTAAGTTTTTCGATAATAATTCTTACTACAAACAGTCTAAGTATTATGATAGCAATTAAACCTCTATATTATAGCAACCAACAAAACGACGTAAAAAAACCTACCTAATATTATACCTAAAATTATTGTGTATTTCCTTGTTATAAGTTTTTTTTTTAACTTTATTTCAGGTGTTTATAATTCTTACAGCGATGTTATTAATTACAAATTTGTATTCAATAGCTTTCAGAAATGTCAAAAAAACACTCTTGATTATAAGCGTACTTTCTTAATATGGCAAGCTCTTCTTATTTATTTATTAGTGCAATTCTCTTTATTAAGATTTTTGATAATAATTCTTACTACAAGTAGTCTTGGTATAATGATAGCAATCAAACCTTTATACTATAGCGACCTACAAAATTATCTAAAAATAACGTTTTTTATGAGCCGACTTTAATAATGATGCAAGCACAATACAGGATATATTGTATTTTACTTTTTATCTTGTTGTTAATAATTTTATTAATTAATCTAATCGTTTTAAATTTATATATATTGAAACTAAAACTTTTTACAAAACAAACAAAAAGATAGCCCTAGAGTTAGTAATGTCATGGTGTTGCCAGCACTACTATTATGTTCATTTTTAGTTTTTTCCTAAAACCATCCTGCTTTGGAGCGGACGCGCAACCACAATTTAAAAAAAATTTTAAACTTTGTTTTATATAATGTATTTTTCTGTTTAAATACAATACTAATAAGTAAAATATTAGTTAAATTTACTTTAAACAATCCCATTTAACATATTCTATCAAAATGTTAGAGGGTTAAGGACAAAAGATAGAATCTTTTATAGAAACATGTTAAACTCTGATTATGACATTATATGTTTGAGTGAGACTTGGCTTCTGCCTGGGATCTATGAAGCAGAGTTGTTCGATTGTCGGTACAACGTGTACCGTACCGATCGCGACTATGATAATTTAAAAGTAATAGCGTAATAGTAATAATAAAAGGTGGCGATACCTTGATTGCAGTCCGCCGAGGAATAAACGTAAGTATGCAGGGATCGCGAGCCCTGCCCTTCCTACATGGTGCTGACGTGACTGACCTACGTTAACATTGTACTGAATCAAGCGCCGACTTCAACCATGTTACGTTTATTTTGTTGTTATTTCCCGCAAAACGATCACCGATCATCAGCTGAACTATTGTTTTATGAATATATTTCTGACCTTAAAATCGAATATCCTAATGATAACTATTTATTGGTAGGTGACTTTAATATTAAAAATGCAAGGTGTATTGAAAACCTTAACTCGCCTAATAATAAATTGCAAATTGAAAATCCTTATATAAAATATGTTAACTTCACAACTATTTGCGTTTCTGTGTTTCAATGACTTGACTCAATATAACCATGCTAATAATATGAATAATAGAAAATTAGATTTAATAATATCTGACTCTGAATGTGTGGTACAAAGAACCGAACCATTGTCATGGCCTGAAGATGGACACCACCCTTCTCTCTTTATTACAGTGTCTATTAATTACACTTCGAGTTTATGTTCTCTCGAGTAGCCGACGTTTCATACGACATTTTCATAAAGCCGACTATGGTAAATTAAATAGTGAACTATCGGAAATTGATTGGGATGACTACCTTGATCGCAATAATGTCGATCTTGCTGTAGAAAATTTCTATAAAATTATAAAGGATTTGATAGATAAGTGTGTGCCTCATAAGATAGTTAAAGATAGAACATTCGATATCCTATCTGGTTTAATGAGCACTTAATAAATTGATTAATAAAAAATTAAGCTTCATAGAAAATGGAAAATCTAGGTAGACAAACTGATTACGAAAATTTCTCAAATGCTCGCCGTGATGCCAAAGATTTTGAAGTTTTGTGTCATGATGAATTTATGGGTCACACTGAAAGTAATATACGATTTAATTCCAAATTCTTCTGGTCGTTTATAAAGTCTAAACGAAACAATGCACAGTGGTCCCGCCATAGGTCATAGAGCTGAAATGTTGATGGTCAAATTATGACATAATTTATGGTTTCAGGGTAGACAAATAACCCTTCAACCCTCAGGTATAAAATAAATTGCAATAACATACCTGTAACATAAAATTTTGTGCACCCGAAATGGTAACAACTCATTATTGCTAATTACCGTAATCTTTTGGCCGAAATTTCTATTGTTTTCAAAGTATTGTTTTTCGCGGAAATTGATTGTTTGTGATATTTTTGTGCTATGGATATTCAAAAAGAAGGTATGTACGACATTTTTAATCTATTGTGTTTACTTAACCTGTCATTATAGGTAACCACCACTCGTCAGAGAGACTTCCAATTTTCTTTGTTTTTTGCCGCTCTCCCATATTCAATTAGACTTTTACTTAGGAAGGAACGAGTCCCCAAAGATGAAACATATATCAAAATAATCTCTTGTTTGTCTAGTTTAAAAAACTAAAAAAAAAACTGTAAACTCTAGGTGCGCCCAAGTGCACCGAGGATGGTTATGGGTCATTGAAAGGACCTAGGTTGCATGTAGGTAAATTTGATACCTTAGGTAATTTTGTCTTTCCTTTATTACGCAGGGGTCACCATCAAGTGTTCTTTTCCTCGAATGCTTGTTCTAAGCACCTGGTTATCTGTGACGAATAAAAAAAATGAGGCAGATAGATCTGGTGAAGTGTTTGGAATCCTAGCAGACTATCTCCCCTTCATTCATATATAAGATTTTTTGAATTCACGTTTCCTATCGAATTAATTTCAAAAAATGGCAAGCGCGTTCGGCCGAGGATAAAGCCTCTCTCGCTCAGAGGAAAGAGTTCATTCAGCAGCAGTTTAGGGAAAAATTAGGTTTGATTGTAGATAAACCCGGAAGTGGAGGAAGTGGCACATCCAATGACGGAAACACCGCAAGAAAATTTTTCCATAATTCTGAAATTTCTGCTGAAATAACTGGTATTAGAAAAGCTCTAATAGACAGATGTAGGCACCTTCTGCAGAGCCTATCATCAGGGTATAAAATAAATTCACTAAAATTTAAGAGCTATGCTTTTGATACTGCAAAAATGCTTGTTGAGGAGTATCCTTGGTATAACTTGCCTTCATCTATACATAAGGTTTTAATGCACGGATCAGAGGTAATTGATAATTGTATATTAGGTTTTTCGTTTTTCACGAAATAAATGAAGCGTAATTTTTTTATATATTTTTTATTTCTATTAATCAAAATAATCACCAATGCAATGCATGCCTTTCTTGAAGAAATCAGCTGGACGGGAGGCAACAAATTATTCAAAGCCATTTTGTACTGGCTCTCGGGTATTGAATTTTTTTCCCGCCAAGAAGTTATCCAAATTCTGGAAAAAGTAGAAGTCTGTAGGCGCAAGGTCTGGTGAGTACGGCGGATGACGGAGAACTTCCAACCCCAACTCTTGTAGCTTGGAGACCGTCCAACCAACTTGCTGAGCGCTTACGGTTGTCAAACAGGATCCATTTCTCGTCACAAGTAACAATGCGGTTCAGAATTCCTTCATTTGTATGCCTGCTGAGCAGTGCAAGGCACGTCTCCACGCGTACTTCGCGCTGGCGGTCATTGAATTCGTGGGGTACCCATTTGTCAAGCTTTTTTACCTTGCCAATTTGACGCAAATGGACCAATATTGTTTTGATGCTAACGTCGAAAGCTGCTGCTAATTCAGCCCCGGATTGAGTTTCATCAGCTTCCACAATCGCCTTTAATTCGTCATTGTCGACCAAAGTTTTCGGACGACCACGGGGTTCATTTTTCAGGTCAAAATTTCCAGAACGGAAGCGGGTAAATCAATAACGGGTGGTGCGTTCGTTTGCAGTGTTCGCTCCGTAAACGTCGTTGATGTTGCGTGCCGCTTGTGCCGCTTTGCTGCCACGACGGTACTCATACTCCATAATTACTCGAATTTTTAACTTATCCATGATGACGAAAAATGTTCGAATGCGTTGAAAACAAAACACTAACTATTAAACAAATGACGATTTTAGAAAAAGACTTCCATGTTTGTCAAATAAAATTAATTTGAAATTAGAATTATCAGTCAAAAAAAAAAGTATTTTCATTTGAAATGGCCAGTACGGCAAAACGGCAGTTTCATTGGTAAAGACCTATTATTATCTATTGGTGAATTGTCTGAAGAGGCCGCCGAATCATGTAATAAATTAGTGAAATTATTTAGGCGCGATAACACTAGGGAACATTCCCGACTTGTGACTAATATTGATCTTTTAAGCAGACATCTTCTCAATTCAGACCCACTTATTTCTAGTATAAGAAAGTTGCCTTGTAAGAAGAAGTCTGTATTGACGAAAGAAGTGTTGGATTTATTATGTACTTAAACTATATTAAAATTTTTGAAATATATAAATAAATATTGTTAATTATTATGTTTTCCTACAATGTTAAATAGCCCTTGTTTTATATAAAGTGTTTTTATCTGATAAATTTTATTATTTATATGCCATTTAAGCTATGCTCATAAATAATAATTAAATATTATTACCAATTTTACTGTTACTTACTTACCTACCTATTTTTAGTATGGTTGAGTGCCTTTTTTTAAAGAATATATCTATCTTGCTTTTAAAAATATATTTTGTTTTACTTTTATTACCCTTAGAACCTTGAAACAATCATTTATTAGGTAAAAAATCTTATTCTTTCAATTCGAATCCGACCTGCAACCCCTATGACCGCCCTTCTTAGGAGACGGGACCACTGTGCAATGGTGGGATCCCCGAGTGTCTTCATCTTGACGGAACTTATGCATCTGAAGGTAAATTAAGGGCTGATCTTTTTAATACATTCTTTCAATCTGTTTTTGAACCACCGTCAAACACTGATTTATCTAGTAGTACGTCAATTAATAATTGTGTTATAAGTTCTGTCCACATTAATAGTTTTATTGTTGAAAAGTATCTTAAAAAACTAGATGTCAACAAAGGTACTGGTCCTGATGGTATACATCCGGTCTTTCTCAAACAATGCTATAAACAATTAGCTACTCCACTTGCATCTTTATTTAATATCTCTCTTAAAAAAGGCATTTTGCCCTCGATATGAAAGAAATCAACGATTATTCCCATTTTTGAAAATGGAGATAAGCACAATATCGCTAACTATCGTGGTATTTCCAAGCCGTCTGTTATTCCTAAGCTATTTGAGAAGATAATATACGACTCTCTCTTTCCAGCAATAAGATCACTAATAATACCTAATCAACATGGATTTATTGCTGGCCGTTCTACGGGATCTAATCTGTGTGAGTTTTTAGATTTGACTTTAGAAGCTATGGAAAAGGAATATCAGGTGTACGTCGTGTATACTGATTTTCCTAAAGCATTTGATAAAATTTCGCACAGTTTATTAATTACTAAGCTGAAAAATATCGGTATGGCTGACTTCTTACTTGCGCGATAGATCTCGGGCAGTAGCAATAAAGGGTTATACGTCTAGCTTCGTCCCTATCACTTCTGGCGTGCCCCAGGGCTCTCATCTGGCTCCTCTTTTTTTTAACATTTTCATAAATGACGTGTTGCATTGTCTCAATACTTCGAAATTATTACTTTATGCAGATGACACCAAAATATTTACTTTTGTTAAATGTATCGAACATTGTCAACTATGTATTTCAAAACGACTTAATGTTTACACTTTTTGCGCATTAAATGGTCTTAAATTAAATATGATATAAAATGCTAGGCTTTGTTTTTCGGCAATGTAAAGACTTCAAAACTGTGAACACTTACGTTGCTTTATATAATTCTTTAGTAAGATGCCATTTGAAATGCGCTTCTACAGTATAGAACCCTCTTTATACTACTTACGTTGATCAAATCGAAAAAATTCAAAATAAGTTTTTAAATAGATTGGGTCATAGATTCAAGAATATAATCCCTCAACTGCAAAAATTAGAGTAACGGAGAGAATATACGGATAAAATATTTTTGTTTAAGCTAATTAATAATTATATAGATTCTCGTGCCCTTCTCGGTCATATCTCATTTAGATGTCCTAGGTCTATTAGTAGTCGCTACAATGCAGTATTTTCTGTCCCCAAATGTAGAACGAATTATTCGAAAAATCATTTTCTTGTTAGAGCTTGCAACAAACATAATTATTGTTATTGTCACATTGACATATTTAACTGTAAACTAAATGCTTTTAGTTCATCTATGAAAGAAGAAAAGAGATCTTAACACCTTAACTTGCTAACATGTTTTATTACTATAGTTTCATAATTTTTATGTTTATAGGCTTGTTATAATTTTAAGTAATAATTTCTTCAAATATTGTCATATTTTCATATGTATTATATTAATAAGTATTTGAATGTAATAGTTAGTGTTGGAAACTCTTTTGGCAAATGTACTATTCATCGTAAACATGTCTATGTAAAATATTAATGCTGTATGTTTCTTTGAATAAATAAAAAATACCTATAGGCACAGGGTGTAAAAAAAGTGCTGTTTATCCTGAAACAGGTGAGAGAGTCGCTTAAACGTAGTGCCCAAAATGTATAATAAAATATATAATTTTAAAAATGCAGTGATGGTTAATATTTCCTTTGTTATACAGTTATTAATATGACCCGAAACGCGCAGCGAGGACGCCCACGCCCCGCCATACGCGCGGATTGCGCTAGTGCGCTCATTGCTTGTCATTATATCAATCACTCCATGCTTTAGCGCTGCAGCATAACGGGATTTTACGGAATTTTCTTCCCATTTTTACGATTTTTAAAAGCTATGTTTCTAAGCTATGTTTAGGACGCTAATTAAGCCAGAGATGAAGCTGGAAAATGTTTTCATAAAAAAGTTGTTTTACCTGTATCAACTGTATCAGGATTAACGGTACTTTTTACACCCTGTATATGATGCTTATAGAGAAAAGCTTTCTGTTCAGTGAGCTCTCAGCCAGGTGTGTGTATTTTTAGAGGTTGATGGTTTGTAAAGCTTGGCAACGCGAGCTCGTGTAGGTACGGGAGAAAATAACAGCCTTTTAAAATCGGTTGGGTATAATTTCGAAAAGTGGCCTATCTTGCAATTATCAATTTAAAGATTATGTCTAAAAAATAAATCTCCTCTATTCTTCCTCGATCCTACTATTCTTGTGCAGTTTCTTGCGAGTTATGCTCTATCAAAAGATTAAATTATAGCTTCGATAAGTGATAGAAAACTGAATCCAGTGTCCTGAAGGGTAGGAAATTCCTTTTAACCTTGTGTGAACCTATAAGTTTAGTTAGAGCGATTCAAATTAGAACGTATTCGAGAAGTTAGCAGAGATGAGCTCAAACTCGCGGTGGTTCTATAAGATTACTCTATTTATTTTCTTCTATTATTTTACACTTATTAAAACATCGTACCTTCAATAATAATTAGCTAATTTTATTTCTGTAACATCGTTTAACAAATAACTGTTATGGCTGGAAAATAGCACCCCGAGCGGGTTACCCTCGCTGGGGCTGTGAGCGTCGAGTTGAATTCCCGAATTTACATAGAAATGGTTTGTTTACAAAGTTTTTTGTTCTTGTTTTAGACTTTGACATTTCCATTACTATAGGTGTCTGCTTGTAAAAGGCCGTTGGTTATTTGGTTGCGTGTTTTTAACAATTTTTAACTGCGTTTTGGTATTAAACTTTATGATTGGGACAATGCTTTTAAGTAACTAAAATGGACTTTTTTTATAATAGACCAGGGAGGTAATCCGCTTTTGATAATAATAAATATATAGCATTGCAAAACTTGTGCAGTATATAGAGAACTAAAATTAAAAATATTCGTTTATATAAATAGTAAAATATTAATGATTCAATAAAACAATAAACAAACTGGGCATATAACGGACAGCTGTAAGTGATGTCACGAAGTCTAAAGACGAGACATACACCGAGGCAACATATAGGCATTACATCGAATATAAGATCGAACTAAGAACGCTTTTCATATAAATCCAAACAACTACCACTTATAAAACACTCTTTCTTATTACATTAGCATTACAATAATGCTTAAGCTGTTTATTAGAGACGTCAGCCCACTTCCGTACGAAATGGTTGAGCCCACTCCAGAGCCTATCTACTCCATGGAAGTGTACCGGGATGTATTTACGGCTACTTAACCAGGCTCTATTGAACATCCCCAGCTGTGTCCCATATTGTTCGGGAAATTTACAGGTTTTTTTAGATATCGACTTTCGGATTATTACGGCCCGTTGAACTGAAGTTTGTATGGAGATACGACTAGTGATGTTCAGCGGGTTTTCATGACTATGATTTTTTCGCTGTGTTTGTGTGTATAAAAACGAAGAAACTAGTCGCCGAATTATGACTGTGCGGTAAAGTGCGACGACGTTGTTTAGCACTCTTATTCGTTTAGTGCTACAAAGTAAACTATTATTAACAAGTAGATACCTTTTTTATACAAGTATACCTATGAATTAGATTGATTCATAACCTATAAAATATACGTTTTCCCACAGAGACATTTAAAACAACTTCTGATGTTAGTAGGGTATAGGTAAAACCAAATGTATGGGTAGGTACATAAATATTACATGAAATGTTTAACATTTGTGACTAAGTATTTCTAATAAGGTCTGGCAATAGTAACTCACAATAAACAAAGAAATAAACAATACTTACAATACTTACAAGAAAAAACGTTTAAGCGTTAATGAGTTTTACAACAAAATTGATTCAGGCCCGGGCGTCTGATTGATTTCAAATCGAATTACTTCCCATACAACTGTTCTTTGCAAATTTACAAGGGGACAATTACAGAGGCTTAATGATTCCCCCTTTGTTTAAAATTTCTTGTTAGAAACGGTTTGGATCTGTTTTTATTTTGTTTGCAGTTTGAAAACTGGTATTTTATGTTTGGAATAATGATGTTTATTTTTTACTACAATTAAAAACAAACGAGCACGCGACCCTCCTGCAAGGGACATCCCCACCAGTGGACACAATTACTCGCAGGGGTTTTATTTTTTTTTTCTTTATGGCTCCCTTTGACCGGAACACAACCACGTAAACGTGATTATTATGGCGGTAAAAATGGGACGGACTGTAATACCGCTCCAAAAGAAATCTTAACTAAGGAACTCTACTACGAGTGCTCCAACTAAATGACAGACAGAGGAAATAACATTAATGTTATTTGTCCCTACCTTGATTGTTTTTCATTTCAAGTGAGTGCCATCCTATCTAGGGTTGTAACGGAGCTTCGCCTCCGCCTCCGTTACTGCGGAAGTTCCGCAAGAAATCGAACCTTCGCCTCCGCCTCCGCCTCCGCCTCCCGCCTCCCAAATTTTTGCGGAGTTGTAACGGAGGTTTATTTACGTAATCATAAAACAATAACACGCAAGCAGCGACGCTCGACGACCGTCTGGCAGCGTGTTGCGCGCAAAATGGTCAAGAATCAACGAGTGCGAGGCGGGAACGCGGGTAAGTGGGGTTGGGCATATTATGTCTTTTGTCAAATTAATGATACAAATTATTTAGTTCAGCTGGCTTAATTTATGAGCCCCTCAGAAATCGTCTTGAAGGTGACAAATCAGCAAAACTATTGTTTGTTAAATACAATTTGCCTCTCCTTAATTTTAATTACTAGAAGGTAATGTTTTTTTATTAAGTGTACTACTATGAATGTACGTATTTAAAATAAAGATTTTGTTTTAATGAACCATAAATTTCAATTTTTTCTATATCTACTTTCACATCCGCCTCCGCCTCCGTTAAGCTCCGCGTCCGCGGAGGTGAAACTCGTCGCCTCCTCATCCGCCTCCGCCTCCGCTAACAAGGCCTCCGTTACAACCCTAATCCTGTCGCACCCCACTGCTACTTCGGTCTATGGTCGACTACGTAGAGGGAACTCGCTGTGATTCCGTGTGGAACAAATTCGCAAACTAGCAGTTACATTCGGTTTTGCACGACCGGTTGTGATTCCGTTGTTTTGATAAAATAGCTTAGGTTGCTTCAGGATAATGGAAAGCCAGGAGCCAAATCGGTTTGATAGTTTTAGTTTCATTTTAAGTAATGAAAATGAAAAAGAAATAGCTGAACAAATATGACCACAAATATTTGTTATTTTTAATAAAAAATTTAAACTGCAGTCAAAGGTGATGGTCAAACTCTATATGAGATTTTGACCTGCTAATGGTCAGTAGTACACATGAAAGATTATCTCATAAGTAATCTTTTCCGCCTTAAACATCCCAAATTTTTAATCTAAAAAACTTGTAAAAAATATCACTTAACTTGCGAATCATAAGTTAACATTTTGTTTTCTTTTGAATGAGTCAATGTCAAAAAAGTAATAAACCTATATAAAAATTATACGTTTATAAAAACGATGTCGTATGAACCAACAAGTAATTGACGTTATTGACGGATTAGTTTTGACAGTCAATCAACAATCTGTTAGTACTTTTATTCACATGACGAGCGAGAGTGAATCATGCGTAAAACATCGGGGACTAGATATATTTAAAAAAAAATCTTACAATGGTAGGAAGGATTATATATTCAAATGAATGAATGTATGATATTCTATATTTATTGCCCTTTAATTTGATATACCAACTATTAGTAGGTCATCTTTTATACTCCCTGCTTTATCGTCTACGTCGTCATCATAGCAGTTTAATTGGAAACGAAATAAAACATAAGGGGCGCTGTCCACACGGCACGTTCTGTTTGTTTGTATTTGTTGAACGGCCAGGCCGAAGCAGCTTCTACACAAATTCAGCACGTGCCGATCGGGCAGTCCATTGGAACTTTATCGGCACCTTCTGTTTTTTTTTAACAAACTCCCAACAGCAAAGGCCGGGCGCCATTTTTCCCGAACATTCATCTCTCGATTAATGGATAGCGGTGATATGATTGTTTTTGCAATTAATATTAAATTGTGAATGAATACAGCAAGTTTATAATGATACTGATATAGTTGATACTTATAATATAAATATAATATCTCGTAAAAATAGGTAAATAAAAACACCCTCCTACTACCCATTAACAATTCAGTTGCCTTAAATTGCTCGTATTCTAAATATTTATTTTCCATCACAAAAAGTAAGCTGTCTTCGCAAGTATCTAACGCATAACCTTATAACCTTTTTGAAACAAAATAACATTACGAGTACGGTAATGAACCCCGAGCTGAAAATGGCGCCCATTTTTGATCAAAGAGGAAGTAAGTTAGGTTTTGTGTAAAAACATGAAAAATTATTAATGGCAATCTCATGGAATTCGTTTCGTCAACGATATATTGAGTTTTTTTTCCTTTTAAGACTGAGGATTTTTGATATGATTTTGTAAAACGTTGGAATATTTGCTGTCTAGATCGCAATATACGTAAGGGTTTAAGTTAGGTACCTGGTCAATAATGTACTTATATTTGAATATTAGCTCAAACTTAAGCCTGAATTAAATTAATTATGTAAAAAAAAGATTTACGGTCTCTTTCTTTTCATTAATTTGCATAAAATATCGGTTAATTATTATTAGAGGGCAAACATAATTATAAGTGTTAACATTTGATATTTTTCCAAACCCTATTCTATTCATAAAGAGTAGGATGGAATCGTTCGTGCAATCCTGAAAACCGTTGTCATAATATTATTACTAAATTGTCAAAAGATTTCGGTTTTTCCACTTATATTAAAATTTTTATGAACTACTAAAGAAAGGAGGGGCTCAATAAATTACTATGAACTGCTGTTGCCAAGCAAAATGACAGTTTATTTTATTGAAAAAGCTACATTATAACTGAAAACACTAATACATATAACTGAGCGACAGTCGACTGAAATTTACATCTGAAAATATAATTCAAAGACTTAAACTGGTCATCTTGCAATAATTTGTCTTGTAATTTGTCTTGCAACAAATCCTCCAAAAATAACAAAAAGAAAATACATTATATGTTTAGGCAGGCTTACTCAAAATTACCGCTTGATTGAACTCCAAACAAGCGCTGTATCCGCCGCTATGTAATGGTTTCCTTTGAAATTTCAATACTGGCTTGTCTCACCGAAGGCGATATGTTCATGAGGCCTGTCAAATTCACTTTACATGGCATATTATTAGGCGAGGTGAGGTTTTTTTAAAAAGATTGTGTATGTACGTTAAATATTACATAATATTGTTGATATCTATCTACGAGATACCATTATATCCGTAGTAAACATAGTGCTATATTATGTTAAATATTTCATTGTATACATTGACATCGAAGCGGTTTAGTCGTTTCAAATAATATACTATAACTTCCTCAAGAATTGAGATTATCCAGAGATTAGCAGGTTCAAGCAAAACAATACTTCTAGTAGTATTACATCAGTGAAGAGAGTAACTTGGTGCTTGGTGGTCCTGCCTTAGTATGCGGCGCCTACAAAAGGCGGAACGACGTGCCGACAATTCTCCATTGACCTGGTCGTCCACCGAGGAGCCGACTGTACAGGATGTAGAAAACCTGCAGCGAGCTTGTTCACTACGTATTAAAACTTTAGAGAAACCGGGTACTTTTAATGCCAGAAACCCGCCGTCGGACAGGGGTACCGGTTCGCTTTAAACAAAACCTCCTGGAACATTCTATCCCAACCGCTCCAGCTCCGTGCCTGGTTATGAAACACATATTATATATTTACATATTACATATTATATACATATATTGAAACACATCTGATCTGCATAAGACCAACTTGATAGTAAGCACGTATAAATCAATAATAACACATGTTTTGATTACTCCAGATTTCAGTCGATACTAGGACTCAACAAAGTACAATAATGTTTGAAACCGGACTGGGTATTACTACAATTGTTTTAGGGTCGTAAAGACCTACTACTATCCTACTAATAAATATTATCATGGAGGCAAACCGACCATTACAGAAAATCGATAATTCTTGGTTACAACCCAGTTAGTTGACTAAGGGCCAATTATATTATACAAATTTGTGGTAAATTTGAATTAATTGATTGCAATAATTCATAACTAATTCGGAATATTAATTCAAGAGGGCCTATATTTACATAGTAACAAGAGCTATGATTTGTGCAAAACATTCGAAGCGAATTCATAGAAACGTGATATGATTATTAACCTTTTTAATTATTTATAAAAATAAAATTAATGTACTGAACGCTTGTCCAGTTTCCACTACTCAGTTCTCGAAGGATCGTTAGAGAATAAAATAAAATTAAACGGAGCTCGAGTAGGTCTTTCACTGAAATCCAGGAATCGCATAAAGAAACTTGCCGAAATGAAAATTATTCTTGTACTTACGTAGGTACATACAGTCGGGAAACTTGGTACAGGCTCAGACTCGCACTCGAATCCCCTGTAGTGTTGTCGCTACTTAGTATGCAGATAGCCTACAAGAGACCGAACAACGTGCAAGCGATTCTCGCTATAACCTCCGCCGAGTTCCGCAACTATACTTCACCTTTGACAGAACAAATAAGAAATGTTTTCCTCACTATAACAGGTGAATTATCAAGTAGGTACTTTAAAAGTTTATGAAATATGCCAGCAATCAAAAATATATACTTGTTCATAAAACTTAGCACAGAGAGCGTTCTAAAGCTTTACTACAACAAAGTGAGCCGGATATTACACGTGTGGACCTTATTTCGGAAAAAATAAAGCTTATATTACAACGCACATGTGCAGCAGATGTAACATACAAAGGTCGGTTATTGTTGTGGAAAATAATATAGTAATAACAAATGCAGTTTTATTGCAAAATATGGTTCTGTAATGTAAAAATATAAGTAATTTTAATTATTATGGTGTCTCAAAGTTCTAAAACGAATGAAAGTTAATATTGTTGCAATGACGCGTGGCCGAGCAAACCGCTGCGCTGGCCCTTTCTGTTTTGATTTTAGCAGCTTGTTATCTAATAACTTTATTTGATAAAGGTCGTAATAAAAATATATATTCACACCGCCGATGATTAGCGAGAGAGAAGCAACGGAGTGAACCAGGTACACGTAAGCAGCGACTAACGAGTGGGTAGTCCCGGCAGTTAGGTCGCTTGGCTATAAGCATAAAAAACATAAAGAGGTCAAAAGTAATAGCAATGTACCTATTGTAAGGGAACTGATGTCGCCCTTTCACTTTTGTCACCATTACTATTGCATATTTATACACATAGAAGCTTACCCACACATAAAAAGACCCAATCATATCTCGTCGAAATCACGCAACAGGACCGCACTAGACATTTCACAGTGCTCACAACGTGGGATATTGTGAATCTCTGAACGACGTGCTCGCGCGTTTTAGTACGACTAGGAGCGCTGCGTCTGCTCATATTTTTATGTTTTATGTTTCTACAACATGAAAATAGTCCATAGTCGTTTTCTCGCCTGCTGCGGGACAAGTGCCGTAGCCTTAAAACGGTGGAACGGATGGTTATTACCGCGTTATACCATTGAGCTACTAGTGCATTGATAAATCATCTTAAGAGAGGTAACAAGGTTTTGAAACATAAGTTTAAAAACCTAATTGCCGGGACGAAGCATGGCTGAACCGATTTTCTTCACACATGGCATAGAACATTCTCGAGCGCATCGAGATCTGTCTTTTCTTACGGGAGATACGATGCCACAGACTAATACAGAGACACACAAATACACACGTTAAACTTATGGTATCCCTATTTTTGTTTGTGTCGGAAGTTAATGAGCAAGGTATTCTTTTTCCGCAACTATAATAAAATAATGTCTGCATACTTTCTTGGTGACGTATGATTTGAGCGAGTACTGGCCTTGGAATTGACAGCTCGGATTTGGCACCTGGCTGCCAAGATACGAGAGATACTAGTTCAGTTTCACATTATGTACTTATTTCTTAGTCTTTCAATTAGTGTATTGGTACCAAAACTTGTACATAAAAAGCCTTGTGTTTATTTATTTTGCGTTATTTATTTTTCTATCAACTTGATCAATGCTTTAGCCATGAATACTGAAAATCAACGCAAATAAAAATGTGACAAAAATATGCTAAACTCAGTAGTTTCCTACCTAGGTACAGTTCTGAAATGTGTAACTTTCACTATATACTCCATTTAATGAGAAAACTTGGAGGATAGTATTCTCAAATGCGAGCAAATATTGTATTTTCATTTGAATCAGCATCCACCTACAATAGGTAGTAGGTAACTACCCTCAGGTACCCACGGGTAGTATTTGGTTAATTACTTCCGAGGGCCGAAACGTAATTGGCTTTTGACTTATCTTGTAAGATAAATTTAATATGTATCTAATAAAGGTATCCTCAATTTCCTCTTGTCTAAATCTGTAATTAAATTCAAGTAATATATGATGGTTCTCGATATTTTTATGGAATCAGGCATTACGCGAGTTCCTGCTAAAACTAGAATTGTACTAGGTACACTACTATGGTTTTGTAATCGATGAAGTCAAGTACACAAATCAATGTACACAAGTGTTTTGAAAATTATTTCACCGTGTGGGTTTATTGTCCAAAAGTAATAAAATAATAATAATAAACCCCAGGCAAACCTATATGGGCTTTAAGTAAGCTGAGCTTGTGTTATTGATGACCATACAACGAACTGGGGGAAACTACCGACCCAATTAGAATATTGCTTGAAAAGCATTTATAGGCTATTTTTGAATTTATTAAAGCGCTCTCCTCCTCCTCTTCCTCTCCTTAAATTTGAAGACGAATATTTATTCATTCAATAATTTGGTCCCAAACAATCATAGCACTTATACTCACAATGCTTGTTGCGTGGGATCACCCTCCCCCGTCTGTTCATTGTCATCTTGAAATAAGAAATTAAAAATAAATTTTCTTTAGTGTTTTTTTATTAATAATTTATTTTCAGCGTCACTAACTACTTCAATAGTACATCGCTAATTTCATCTCGTATGGCTGGAACTTTATGTCTATATATACGTAATCATCAACAAAAACTTCCCTCTATGTGGGGTCAGAAACCCAAAATTGAGCCATTTTTTTATTTATTAACAAAATCCATTTATAATTTACAGCCCTTAAAAACGTTTTTTTTTTAAGTTGCTTTTACTTACGATCAATAATGGACTTACATTTTCTAAATAAGGTCAAGTAGGTACCAGGCCACATAGAAGTTTTGCGAAAACAAGTTTTATGTACCTATAGAATGCAAGCGATTTATAATTTATTTTGAAAATTCGATTATTTAAAAGGAAAAATATATTTTTTCCGAATTTAGCTACCCCGATTTGGCACCGAGAAAGTTTCTGTTGCAGCCTGGAAAATTGTGCTTTGAAAATTGGTTCAGACGCATGAAACTTTGTATACACGCTGTTGTAAAGTTCTTTGAAATTATTTCATAAAAAAATAACCTGATAACAAAAATAACCTAAATATAAAAATAACCCATAGAGCAATTTTCTTTTTCATCTCAAAACTTTCTGAGTGTCCCACGTAAAGTTAATGCCATTTTTCATGTTTGTTACTATTTTGACCATTACACACTGTATATTATAAAACACAAACCGCTCTCGCGTCCGTTTTTACGCCTATTACAGACTAAAAAATATTGAAAAATTAGCCTTTTGCCAAGCCAAGTCGCCGGAGACAACTTATTAATAAACGTCGCGCCATCTTGAGGATGGGAAATAGTTCAAAAGTCTACACTGTTTCGGTACAGAATAAATTCCCCTCTCGCTTCTTAAGTTTATTATTTCGTGCTTTAGATCCTCGCTTTAGGGTCTCAAGAATGAAGTATGCCATTTTAATTAAATTTACTCATTCCAAAAAATAATATACATAATATATAACGTTTTATTTAATTTGTAATAATAAATAAATTAAATTAATTAAAAACACACAATTAATTTAAATTTAAATTCCCAAGCGCGTATCAGTATAGTCTTACACGTACAGAAGCCATATTAAAATATTTTCCGATGAACACCACTAAAAATCAGTAATAAATAATTTACATGTTAATTAATATTGTAAAAGTGCATTGTATTTCCCTTCATACAATAAATTAAATTCTAGTAAATTGAGAAAAAGCTTGAATATGATAATGAACTTTGATCACTTTGACCGTTCTACACTCATACGAACCACAACCAACAGAGTCGCTAGTCGGTCACCACAAGATGAACGAGAGCGAGATCCGAATCACTCTCAGCCCTCCCCCGCTTTAGCTACTGAAAGCTGGCAACCGAACTCCGCGACAATTTGAGGGTTATTGTCTAAACGCACGTGTGCCTATCTGAAAGTACGCTTTAGACTTTAGAACGCTATGCGCGTTCATGGAACATTCAATGTAGGAACATTCAAACGTTTTTCGTTTTATTGTAATTTGAAATATTAAGAATTTTGAAATATTTCCTTTTCATATTGAAGAACGACTTATCAAAGATTTTCTACGAAACATGAATGAAGAATGAACATGAATTCTCAATCTTAACAAAGAATAAAAGGAAAAAAACAGCTTTTAATTACATTAGAATCTCTCTTTTTCATAAATTATATACAGTTAATTATGTTAAAAATCGGAGAAAGGTACTCGTAAGCTGAATGTGTTTGCAGATGTAAATAAAACAAATAAAATAAAAGAAAATAGATGCAGAATTATCTATATTATAATATTATCAGGAACCATCACACAAAAAAAATTAAGACTAATTCTTTACATTTTGCCTTCTATGATTTACGTGGTATTATGCATATAACAATACATAAAAGGTAACATACAGTATTAATTTATTTATTGCTTGTACACGAACATATTGACTCTATTGTAGTACACGCAATTCTTAAACTAACTGCAAGCATTAACCAAACCTTCGAAAATTAATAAAGATAGTTAAACAATTAGGTACTTGGAAATCGTATTTTGTCCATTTACTTAAAACAAAGGTACAAAGGTACTTCTAATGAGCTTTCAACCTTACTTTGTTACCGAGACTTCTTCAAAAACATTTCGATGCCGTCTGTACCCTTTTCAATTCCAAATAAATGTAAACTAAATATATTAAGAATGTTGGTACTAAAGTGAAACATTTTTATTTGTCTTGAGTAAAATGTAAACAAGTTACTTGGTACGGAGTAAAATATTATATTATATTAATACATATTATAAAACGAAATCGCGTCTGTCTTTCTGTCTGAAGGCATTATTCGTTTTTCACAACCACACGGAGAAGTTAAAGAGGAAGGTTTCCGTGTAATAAATAATTAATGTAATAAGTCTTTAAATAATAGGTCTTTACCTATGAAACTGCCGTTTTGCCGTACTGGCCATTTCAAATGAAAATATTTTTTTTTTGACTGATAATTCTAATTTCAAATTAATTTTATTTGACAAACATGGAATTCTTTTCCTAAATCGTCATTTGTTTAATAGTTAGTGTTTTGTTTTCAACGCATTCGAACATTTTTCGTCATCATGGATAAGTTAAAAATTCGAGTAATTATGGAGTATGAGTACCGTCGTGGCAGCAAAGCGGCACAAGCGGCACGCAACATCAACGACATTTACGGAGCGAACACTACAAACGAACGCACCACCCGTTATTGGTTTACCCGCTTCCGTTCTGGAAATTTTGACCTGAAAAATGAACCCCGTGGTCGTCCGAAAACTTTGGTCGACAATGACGAATTAAAGGCAATTGTGGAAGCTGATGAAACTCAATCCACGGCTGAATTAGCAGCAGCTTTCGACGTTAGCATCAAAACAATATTGGTCCATTTGCGTCAAATTGGCAAGGTAAAAAAGCTTGACAAATGGGTACCCCACGAACTCAATGACCGCCAGCGCGAAGTACGCGTGGAGACGTGCCTTGCACTGCTCAGCAGGCATACAAATGAAGGAATTCTGAACCGCATTGTTACTTGTGACGAGAAATGGATCCTGTTTGACAATCGTAAGCGCTCAGCAAGTTGGTTGGACCCTGGTTCAGCACCCAAACAATGCCCTAAACGAAAACTTACCCCTAGAAAAGTGATGGTCACTGTTTGGTGGTCTAACGCGGGTGTAATTCATCACAGCTTCTTGCCAAACGGGACAAGCATTACTGCAGATGTGTACTGTGAAGAACTGAACACAATGATAGAGAAGCTCGCACGTCTCCAACCAGCTTTGGTCAATCGTTCGGCTCCACTGCTCCTGCACGACAACACGCGACCTCATACTGCACAGCAGACGGTCTCCAAGCTACAAGAGTTGGGGTTGGAAGTTCTCCGTCATCCGCCGTACTCACCAGACCTTGCGCCTACAGACTTCTACTTTTTCCAGAATTTGGATAACTTCTTGGCGGGAAAAAAATTCAATACCGGAGAGGCAGTACAAAATGCCTTTGAAGAATTTGTTGCCTCCCGTCCAGCTGATTTCTTCAAGAAAGGCATCAATAAGCTACCAATGCGTTGGCAAAGATGCATTGATTGCATGGGTGATTATTTTGATTAATAGAAATAAAAAATATATAAAAAAATTACGCTTCATTTATTTCGTGAAAAACGGCAATTTCATAGGTAAAGACCTAATATAAACTAGGCCGACTGTTAGCTTTCATCGAAAACGCTGCCTAACCCAAATCATATATGGTGAAACGGTACGATTCCTTTTTGATAGCGCCACAGAAAAGATGACATATGTCTATCTTTTACGGGTTGGTAACTACTTATACCCATTTTAATATTCAAAACAATGGTCATATATAACGTGGTAAATTGAGAGCTATTTAGACGGATACTGTATTAATCTGTTTGAAATTAAATACTTTAGTTGCCTCAAGCAATTTAAAATTAGTATATCTCTATTATAATATTTGGCTCCGTATTACTTAGGTAGTCAAATATTATATTTTATAATATGATCTTTGGAAGGTTGCAGTTTCGTTGGTTTGTTTTATGCAGTAAAGCTGTATGCATTTTTAGTTTGTGCTGTTTTCAGTTTGACAGGTACTTATTTATTTCAAAATTAAAATTGAATACCTTGCGTCAATTTCATCAAAGGTTGAGGATTGAGGTTGAGGTTGAGGATGTATTAGTAAACTGTTTTTATAACATGTAGCGATTCTTTACATTTTCAAATACTAGCCCGATAGGAAATACCTACATTAAAAATACCCCAGAAGTACTACATGCTCTGTTACCCTTGCGAAGCGACCGTGCGGGTCGCTAGCACTTAATCAAATAATTGTTCTTTTTTTATTGAAAAAGGATTAGACGTTTGTCTTCTATCTCACCTGATGGAAAGTGACGATGAAGACGAAGGTGTTACACGTCTATCCACGAGATACCTATTCATTCGACGCTTGAAAGAACTGGGACTTTAGTTTTCTGGAAAAACAGACGCAGGCAGTTCATTCCACACCTTGGCGACCCGCAACAAAAAGGAACTATCGAAGCGTTTGGTTCCACTTCTTGGGATATCTACTATAAAGGGATGGAAGGCCTGTTTGCGTCTAGTAGTCTGATGTAAGAAGGGTGTGGGTTCAATCTGATCAAAAAGAGCATTCGCGCACTCTCCAAAATGTAATCTGTAGAAGACTGCTAAACTGGCAATTTTCCGACGATGGTAGAGGCTTTGCAGTTTTTTGGTGGTGAGGTCAAAGTTGTTAATAATTTTTCGGCCTCTTCGGTCAACTGCGACACTTCTAGTTGGTACTTTGCAGAATCATTCCAATTCTCAATTCAAGCTAAAGGCAACTGTATGCTAAAGAACTAAAAAAAAGCAAACAAAACTGAATAATTTGAATTTAGTACATATTTCATGACCCCATTCCGCCATCTTTTATTTTCATTCCAAACGTTTTCTAAGATTATAAAGCCAAAGACTACTGAACTTACCCTAAGCCTGGCTTTTCATTGTAAACTTGGTAACATTTTGAAAGGTTCATGATAGAAAGTGTTTCCGGAATATCAAAACTTAGCAAATGAAAAGACAGCAACAGGCGGTTTCGGCGGGAAGCCTCGTTTGATATTTCGTCGGTTTATTTTGTAACTTTACTTAGCCGGGAAGTTACTTGCTGAGTCTTAGTAATTGAACTTTTTCTAATTAAGTAATTGAATCATGTACTTTGTACTTTGGCAGCATTAAGAAATGAGCAGAAGAGCCGACTAATTAATCTTTTAACTTCAATGTTTATTTAAGAGTTTCAGTTTAGTTTTAAAATTTCTCTGAATTAATTTAATTATTAGAGGACCTTTTCAATTCTGTTTTCTGCGAAAACATTTTTAATTTTGTTCAAATATATCAAATTTTATTTAATTCAAGTAGAAAATTAACATAGATTCAGATCCCGTGTCAACCCACTTTACACTGGGATTATGTCAACGTACGGCCGTGTGAGCGCGGGTTGCATTCACGAAATAGGACAAAGGTATTATTAAATATCCTTTCATAAAATTACCGTAAAATAGGTAAAACTGTTGCTATGTTTAGAACTTGAGAAAAATATTACAGTTTTTAAGAATTCGTCAATTTTAACTACGTAACTTATTTTAACGTGTAATTTTAAGAAATAATGCTTGATAAATATTTTCTAGGCATGTGTAGAATTACAATAGGTACGAATCTAAAATGAAAGGGCTTTTATTCTAGGGCGTACGCAGTAAGAAGGGACTGAGTGAAAGTTCACTCATAAAGGACTAAAAAAGTTTTGCATGCCAGTTTATTCAAAAGATCGATTGACACAATACTTGTTCAACAATGTAAACTATTTGAAATGTGAAGTCAAAGGTCCGGCGCAGAAACTATAGACCTACAGTTTCAACTCGATATCGGATCTCACACATAGCTATTATGAAGGAAGCTTCCGCTTGGGAAGAATATTTAACAGTGCGCAACCATTAAAATATTTAAGTCTTATTTAGACACAGACCTAAGAAAGGTACGAGAGAAGTCGCAGACAAAATTATCTATTACCTGAATGATAGGTATACCATAATTAGGAACATATTCTTTCTCTACACAGCCCGTTTCTTTTTTATTTTTACCGATTGACGGTGTCTCATAGAATTGAATTTGTAATATTGATCAATCGATGTTGCTCTTAATATCTCGACACTATAACAGATTTGAATAAATCTTCAGTCACCCTCAACGAGAATAAGTACAATTAAAACCATTTAGCATCGCAATTCAAATCGATAATGGCGGAGTTTCGAAACTCCTAAGCCAATTTTCAACCAAGTAACCAACAGGCTCGACCGCATACCTATAGTTAACTAAATTCACCATCCACTATTGTGTGGTTTAAAATCAATTTTCCCATCACCACGGTTCATTATTGAAAACAATATACGTTGTGCATGTAACACGGTGATAAGTAAAGGGATATGACAACTATTACGCGGTAGAAAGGACGCCATGTTGACAGGTTTCCCGCCTTTCCGCTCGGCGGCACGGAGGCGAGGTCTGAAAGAGTTCAGTTATGCTTCAATGAGCAGATACCTAATTTGTGTGGCCAGTGTGTGTCGTCGAGGCACAGTTTTTATATAAAACAGGTCTATATGGGGTTAATAATAAAACTCTTTCTTTTAAAATATATCGCTGTTATGAAATAATCTTACACATTAAATTGTTTATTCTCTGAGCGAGCTATTTCAAAAAATCTTTGGATATGTAAGTACATAGGTTCTTTAATTTATGAATTGTGCAAAACAATTATTGTACCAATTATATCAAAGAGGTAAACGTTAAAATGGAAAATGTTTAATACAATAAACAGAGGCCACATACTGTAATGATATTAAGTTTGTAACTTACCCGTAATGTGATGATATATGGGACAAATTAGGTATGCGCGCTTAAGACATTATTTAAAATGACGAAAATTATACAGAAAATATTTACAAAAATGTTTTTGTCAATAATGACGATGGTAAAGAGTTAATGAAAAAAGTGTGTATGTATTTCAAAGTAACCTAATCAAATCAATTCAAAACATAGTCAAATGAAACCAAACGATCACAGGCCAAATTTGAAACTCTTGTAAATGACGGGCTTGTAATTGGTTTTCCTCGAAACTCTGATAAACACTTGCAAAACACAGCGATCAATTTACAACACTCCGTTATAATTAAACCACACTAGATAACAATGTATACAAACTTTTTGATGACAAATTAAAAAATAAAACACGCACGTTAGTTGGCTACCAATAAAAAAAACGAAACTTTTTCACGCGCGGTTTCACAAGTTTGGCGCGCTTCCGTAGGGACTGTTCACGGCGCGCGTCCTTGTGTCGCGGCTGCTAACTCCTGGATGAAGCGAGCGCTCCTGAGTCCCGTCTGTGCGAGGGAGGCTGGCCTCACCCCATTGGCCGTCGCTCGGGATACGGCATTGAGCTATAAGGCTTTGAGAGCACAAATTGGAGCGTATTTATAAGTGTGCAGATATAGTTAATTGGAAGAAAATTATATTTCAGCATGCAGGATGCAACAAAGCAGATAGGTCAAGGTTATTAAAGTAGGTTTCGTGAAATGTTTTCAAAAATAGAGTACAATTTATTTGCGGCTTCTTGTGTTTTGGATTTAGTTTCAATGTTTATTTATGGTTTTATTTATGCAGTTCGAATTTGTTAGAGATAGTGGATTTGAGTGAAGAAAGTAGAAAAGTGAGGGAAAGGAGTGGGTTGGACGGATTGTTGGTAAAAACTTTTTTTGTCAAAACTGTTTTTATAATGTTTCTTTATTCTGTAATATGATCAGGACACACAAACATAAAATAAGCGAGGAAAATTCTAAGCACTGATTCTGTTAAAGTAGGTATTAAAGGCTCCACAATAACCGTAAAACAATGAAGAAGATTACTACAAGTAAGTCACAGTCATTAAAATCTAAATGATGAATATGAACCAGCCGCTGTAAACTTACCCGTCGTTCGAATGTTGTTCAATTTCACAATTTATAACCCGTCAGAATTAAGAAGTCGTGCTGCCGCGCCGCGTCTCACCGCCCGCAATGCCGCCATCTGCGTTTATTTGCCAATGTTGTGAACTGCGATATAGATGCTACGACCATTTAATTAGTGGACACTTTATTTAACTCGAGCTACTGCTACTGCAACTATAACAGCAATAACAAATGCAACAACTCGTGAATTTATTTAACAGATTGTGAAATTGTAGCTTTGTGCCGGCGGCTCACTCTCTATATTTGGTCTACTCGTAAGTTTGGCATTCGATGGACAGATTGAAAAAGTAACAATATCTTCTGACATACTATGACATTAAAATTAACCTCAGGTTTCTGCAGTAGGTACGGTATTTTCGACGACGTCTATAATGGATATGAAAACAGATATGTTCATGAACTACGGTCGTTTTCTATTTTGTATTCTAATTTACCTGGTAGTGAATAAAGTGCAAGAGAAATCTATCAGCTAGTTCTACTATTAAACGACAGTATTAAAAAATTTCTCAGGAACGAAGTAGTTCAAAACATGGCTCAAAATAGTCAGTGGCTTAAGGAGATTCACCAAGTCTTGTGACCGGACGCAAATAAAATGAGTTGAACCTGTTTATTGGCCGTGGGATATTGCGAGTCAAGTTGCCTGCTTACCGTGATGTGTACACTCAGGCGTTGGATTCGCTTTTCCGGGTAATATTAAAGTAGCTGATATTGCATTATTTATTACTTTACGTATAAATAAATTTTATTTTGATTCTCAATATCTTGTTCGGCAGTGTTCGGTTTGCAACCAAACACTACCGAATCAGCATTTAACTGTAGTACCTAACTTATCGATAATTAGCCTATAACTTTAAATATTAATTCAGTGTTAACCTAGAATTAGGTGAATACACTCGTTTAAAGTAGTTATTACCTATCGTTTTTGTAATGTATGTATGAGCTTAGGTAGGTAGGTTATTATTTTATATATTTTATTAGCAGCTTGGGGGTAATAACAAATGGGTCAGTGAGTCAGTCTGAATTATAACAGTCAACAGTCATACGTGTTTTCTTTGTCTCCCGTTACTTTATCAGGTTCCCGTAGGAAGCTCCGAGGCGGTGCCGCGCCTGTGGCGGCACGCACGAGTGGGCGCGATGCAGATTTGCGCGCTATGTGTGGAGTTCGTGCAAACAGCAGAGTGATCTGCGACGCGTTTGTCCCAAGGTGATGAGTCATCACAATGTCGACGTGGAGATGCCGGCGATGGCTGCAGATACTGAAGACAGTGACGAGGTAATTGTAGTAGAAGTTAATCAACTAGCTTTTGAACTGTGTAAGCCGTTAATGATTAACTTGAAAGTATAAAACAAGGCTATCTCCATGGATTGTGACACGGGTAGTGCAGTGTCATGTATAAGTTTTGAGTGTTACAAAAATATTTCTATCAATTAAAATTAGAGGAATGCCGTTTGATTTTAAAACATTATACAGGAGAGACAGTGCGCTCCGTAGGGGTAATCAGGCCCCTAGTTCGATACCGCGGACATGACAAATATTTAGACCTATATGTAGTGCGCGACGCTAAAACAGCGTTACTAGGAAGACAGCGGTTACTGGAACTAAAGATACATTTACCTGAACTTAAAATTGACGCAGTGAATCATATTATGTATAGTAGTAATTTTAATTTCACAGATTTCAGTTCCAAATACTGTGAGGTGTTTTCAGAGGGCCTGGGACGGTTCACCGGCGGCAAGGTTAGCATACACGTTCGCGAGGGCTCGCGACCGGTGTTCCTGCGCGCGCGGCCGGTGGCTTACGCGCTGCGGGCGCCCTTGGAGCGCGCGCTGGCACAGATGGTGAGTGACGGATCCTCACGCCGGTCGAGCGCTCGGACTGGGCCACGCCGATTGTACCGGTAATGAAGAAGGACGGGAGTGTTCGTATTTGCGCTGATTACAAATTAAGACTCATTAAGGTAATCGAGATTGACCGTTACCCGCTGCCTCGTACCGAAGACTTGTTAGCACGATTATACGGGGGGGAAATGTTTAGTAAAATCGATCTGTCACAAGCGTACGCGCAATTTGAATTAGACGACACCAAGAAATAAACGGTAATAAACACGCATAAGGAACTTTTTATGTTTAATCGCTTAGTATTCGGTTTATCGTCTAGCCCAGGTATTTTTCAAAATCATTTAGAACAATTGTTTGCCGATTTGGCTTATGTGGGGGTTTTCTTAGATGATATTATTATTACGGGACTGAATACGCAAGAACATATAGACAATTTACATAAAGTTTTCGAATTTACATAAAATCCGATGGGCTATGGAAAACAAGTCTATAACGATTCTTATACTCCTCGACTTCACTAATGCCTTCAATTCCATAGACTTTGACATCCTCCTTGGTATCCTTAAATCCCTTAACATTTCTTCTTCTGCAATGACTTGGTTTAATTCTTATATTCGAGGACGTTCGCAGCGGGTTCGCCTTAATGAGACTTACTCTGATTGGCGTGACCTTGTTGAGGGCGTCCCTCAGGGTGGCGTTCTATCTCCATTACTTTTCTCCGTTTTTATAAATTCTGTCACAACAGTAATTTCCTCCAAATTTCATTTATATGCAGACGATCTACAAATTTACACTCACTGCTTACCATCCAATATTCATGCTGCAATTTCATCGATTAATGATGATCTCTGCCGCATAAGTGAATGGACCAAGTCCTATGGTCTGCGTATAAACCCTACTAAATCTCAGGCCATGCTAATAGGAAGTCAAACAATGCGTAGTTTCCTGGATTTGCTCAACCTTCCTCCTGTACTTCTTAACGACGTCCCAATTGCCTTTACTGATACTTCTAAAAATCTAGGCGTTATTTTAGACTAAAATCTATCTTGAAATGCTCATATCTGTGAAATCAGTCGGAAAGTACATTTTTCTTTTCACATTTTAAAACAGCTATATAATTTCTTACCTTTGTCAACTAAAATTATTCTTGCACAATCCCTCATCCAACCTATTATCGATTACGCAGACGCGTGCTATTTGGATGCCACAGAGGAGCTCCTTAATAAACTGGAGCGCTTACAAAATTTATCTATCCGTTTCATATTCGGTCTTAAGAAGTTTAACCATGTCTCCCAATTTCGAAAGCAGCTTCAGTGGCTCCCAATTCGCCTTCGCAGGAACACTAGGATACTCTGCCTCCTTTTTAATGTCTTGTATTTTTCGGCTTCTCCATCCTATCTACGTGAGCGCTTTACATTTGTTCGTTCTGTGAACGAATCGGTAAGGCCAAGTAAACGATTTCTTTTACGAATGCCTCCACACAAAACCGATTTTTACTCATACTCCTTCACAGTACATGCAGTTAGGCTATGGAACTCCTTACCACATACAATTCGAGCGTCGAAATCTATGTCAGTTTTTAAAAAGAGAGCGAAGGTTTAGCCCTCGATGCCTGGGTGGTGCTAAACGAGCAGTATCTTCTGGTGGTAGGCTTCGGCCGTGGCTTGTCACCACCCACTAAACAAAGCCATGCCGCCAAGTGACATGGTCGCGTTCCGGCATGATGTTTAGTGTAGCCATCGAGGAGGGTAGGTCTGAGTGATCGTGCTGCATCAGAGGATTGTCTTGAGCTCGTAATTTATTGACTCGCCAGGTAACTGCTTTTTGGAGAGTAGCGGGATCCGAAGAAACGGTGCACCGCTGGCCGACCGCAGGTAGTAGGGGGCCCAACTAGTGTGCTAGCCACATGCGAAAGGCTGCCCCGCCACCTCGCGAAAAATCCCAGGAGGCTTCATCGTGTTAGCTGGCGACTGGTTAGAGAGGACCCGATGACAATACCCGGGGTGGTTCGGGCGTCCCCGCAGTCTCCAAGCCAGTTCCCCAAGTTCTCAAATATCAACGATGTCCACCACCATCTTGAGACAGAGATGCCTCACCTACTCTTCTTAACGGAGACGCAGATCTGTAATCCGTCAGACTCGGCATACCCTTGTTACCCAGGGTACATCCTGGAGTCAAATTTCCGCCCGAACACTGGGGTGTGCATGTATGCCAGTGACGAGATCTGTTGTCAGCGTCTCCGTTATTTGGAAGATCTGGACTTTTCCGTTATGTGGGTTCACATTGATACCGGCCTTGACCAATTGGTCTACGCCAGTATATACCGGTCACATAGCGGAGATCGGGAGACAACGAGGCTCATGGTGTATCTCAGCGATGCAGCAGATAAGGTTCGGCAACGTTTTCCCTCAGCGCAGTTGGTGTTCCTGGGGGATTTTAACGCTCATCACGGGCAATGGCTATACCCGTATCAGGACACTGACCATGCTGGAAGAGAGGCTTTTAAGTTTTCCGTGACTCAAGGCCTCTCACAGCTTGTGCACGAGCCCACGCGCATCCCCGACGTTGCTGGCCACACTGCATATTGCTTAGACCTTCTGCTGACAACTGATCCTGACAGGTGCTCGGTGTCCGTAACTGCACCTTTAGGGACATCCGACCACTGCGTGGTGAAATCTGTGTCGCAGTACTCGACGCCTGACACCCGCCCAAAAGGCGCTAGGCCAGTATGGCGATACAAGTCAGCAGATTGGGATGAGATGCGGCACTTTTTCGCGTCTTACCCTAGGCGGCAGACTTGTTTTACATCAACCGATCCATCGTGCTGCGCTGATACTGTATCAAGTGTGATAGGCCAAGCAATGGAGTATTTCATTCCTTACGCTGACCTATCCCTTAAAACCAAAGGTCGCCCATGAGTTAATGCTGCTTGCTTCACAGCTGAAAAGCTTAAGCAAGAAGCGTACAAAGCCTGGGCTGACGCTCGCAGAAGCTGCCGCCAAGTCTTGCAAAAAGGTGATCAGAAAAGCTCGCTTTGACCACATTGGCCACATCGGAGACAAGATAGCGTCATATCCTTCAGGAAGCAAAGCTTTCTGGTCTTTGGCCAAGTCGGTTGAGTCTAACTTCTGTCGCCCATCGCTGCCACCTCTGAGGAAGCCTGACGGTTCACTGGCTCACACTGCAAAAGAGAAAGCAGACCTCTTTGCTAATATTTTGCAGACTATTCACGTCTAAATAGTCAAGGTAAAGTCCCACCCCAGATACCTCAATTCGGACCCAAAATGGGTACCATTCATATTCGCCAAAAGGAGGTTCTTAAATGCTTGCAAAATTTAGACGTGAACGAGGCCAGCGGCCCCGGTGGCATACCTGCAGTTGTGTTAAAACACTGCGCAGCCGAGTTGTCTCTCATACTAACGCGCCTGTATCGACTCTCTTTGGAATCGGAAAGGTCCCTAAATCCTGGAAGCTGGCTAACGTGCAACCAGTACCAAAGAAGGGAAGCCGTGCAGATCCCATCAACTATGGACCTATTGCAATCACCTCCATACTTTGCAAAGTTACGGAGCGTGTATTGAACAATCGTCTCCTGGCATACCTTGAGTCCAACGAGCTCCTTAGTGATAACCAATATGGTTTTCGCAGTGGACGCTCGACTGGAGATCTTCTTGTGTATGCCACTCACTTATGGAGCGAAGCCTTGGAAGGTGAAGCTATAGCTGTATCCTTAGACATTTCCAAGACTTTTGATAGGGTCTGGCATGATGGTCTCTTGAGTAAGATGACAGCATACGGAATACCTAAAGAGCTCTGCAACTGGATATCTGATTTTCTGAGGAAACGGTCAATTCGAGCAGTCTTAGACGGCTGCTCTTCTGACCTAATGGCAATCAATTCCGGGGTACCTCAGGGATCTGTTCTCTGTCCAACGTTATTCTTGCTGCACATTAACGACCTGCTAACCCCAGGCATTATTAGTTACGCTGATGACAGCACCGTTGTAGAGAGATACATATCCAATGTGCGAGCGAGTCCTCAAGAAATCCGGGCTTTGAGGGAGTCCATGATTGAGCGGGTGGATTTGGCCTTAAAGAAAGTGTCCGATTGGGGCGAGTCCAACTTGGTCAAATTTAACCCGTCGAAAACACACGCGTGTTTATCCTCCGCGAAAAAGAACAGTGTCGACCTAACGCCCACTTTCCAAAATGTTTCTGTACCCTTAACCGACCACCTAGGGCTTCTGGGCGTAACTATATCGTCCCAACTAAACTTCGGGCAACAAATTATGTCCATGGCTCCAACTGCTTCAAAGAAGTTGGGAATCATCTCGAAGGTCCGACGGTACTTCAGCCCTGAACAGCTACTTAATTTGTATACAGCTCAAGTTCGATCTTGTATGGAGTTCTGTAGCCACCTTAGGGATGGTTCTGCAAAGTACCAACTAGAAGTGATGGACGCAGTTGACCGAAGAGCCCGTAAAATTATTAACAACTTTGACCTCACCACCAAAAAACTGCAAAGCCTCGACCATCGTCAGAAAGTTGCCAGTTTAGCATTCTTCTACAGATTACATTTTGGAGAGTGCGCGAATGCTCTTTTTGATCAGGTTGAACCCACACTCTTCTTGCATCGGACTACTAGACGCAGACAGACCTTCCATCCCTTCATGGTAGATATCCCAAGAAGTTGAACCAAACGCTTTATGTGTATGTATGTCATCTTTACGTATATTTATATAGTTATTCTTCTTTTTTTTCTGTTCTTTTTAATGAATTTAGAATAAGTATAAAAAGCACACTAATATTGTAGTTTTTAATCAAACTCACCAGTCCCAGGTCTACTGGTAGAAATTTCTTATGAAATAAGTAGTACCTTTGCACAAACATTTTATCCCATTTATGATTAGTTATATTTTGTGTGTACATAAATTGTAAAATAAAATAAATAAATAAATAAAACATTTTTAATTTTAATAGATTCTAGCACGAAATGGTTAGAGATATTCGAAATGACTCGAACGAACGCGGTATCTGTGATTTAAACGGTGAGGGCCACTATTGGGCGTTTCGGCTTACCGACAGAAATGGTATCGGACAGGGGACCGCCCTTTACGAGCCTCGAATTTAGAGAGTGTTTGCAAAAAAATGGAATTCGTCAATCGTTTTCACCGGCATACCATCCAGCATCAAATGGACCGCAAACAAGACGATTAAGAAGGCCACTGGGGAGTCCGTTGAGGTAGACGCGGCGGCGTTCCAAACCTTTTTATTAGCTTATAGAAATAGCGTGCATTCGAGCACTGGAGACGGCCCCGCCATGTTCCTACACCAGCGCGCGCTACGTTGTCGGCTGGATCTGCTACGCGGCGAGCGCGCGAGCGAGGACAGCGTGCGGGGTGCGCAGGCGCGGCAGCTGCGGCATGCGCCGGTCGGGCCGCTGCGAGAGCTGCTCGTCGGAGACCAAGTTAGGACTAGGAGTTACGAGTTTTATAGTAGGAAGGTACGGTCGTAGGCAAAGAAGGTTCCAGAAGGTACCTTGTAGACAGCGGTAACGGTCAATCCATTCAAAGTCAAATCAACCAATTAAAACGCAAATCCCGAAACTCTGCCGTGTGCCCAGAGAGCGACGGGGATGGCGTCACACAACCGAACGATAGGGATAGCCTTGGGTCCGATAATACCAGCAAAGAGCGACCGTTAATAGATGGGGAGGATGAGAGTCAGTTACTTGTGTTGAGGAAGCCCGGTTAGTCATCCTGACTCTACGGCACTTGATGTGCCACCGTCACCGCTGAGCCGTCCCAAGCGCCAAAGAAAACCCGTAGTATGGTATTGATTGTCCATAATAATAGTTGGTTACAACAAACATAAATGTATCTTTTATAAAATATATCGTAGAGTTTATATCTTAAGTGAAAATAATTTAATTGTAATTTAAGTAGGGAGGTGTAATGTATGTATGAGCTTAGGTAGGTAGGTCATTATTTAGTAGGTAGGTTAGAGTTCGGCACCAGTCCTAACATATTGGTCCTTCGAGCTTACCGTACCAGCGAGACCTTTCATCGCGCGCGTGCGGTTTCAACTTGGTGGTGAAAGTGTTTGTGCAGTGCGGATGTGAACTAGCAATCTCTAATCCTATGATATGTACTTGATTTGACTTCCGTTAGAGTCACACCGAAGTTTTTTCGACGTTCGAAGTCACACCGGGTTGCTAAGGGGAGCTTGGATTTTATGCTAAGTTCGGCACATCGGTTTTTATATTTTTGTTGTAGAATATTTTTTGTGTGAACATAATTTTATTCAGCTATTTTGTGATTTCCCTAGGTTGCCGTTATTAACGTAACATGTATTTCTAAATATTATTTATTCTTTTACATATTTTTTATTAACCAATAGTAATTTTAATTTGATTTTTTGCAATATTTACCTGTATTTTTAATTAACGACCATTCAAAAGAGAGGTAATCTCATTAATTACGTCTCTGACTGTTAAGCTTCTACAGAAAGCCACTCGCCGACTGAACACTGCGTCCTGGTGCTGCCTCAGGCTTTAGACTCTTTTGCTGCCTTTTTTATTTGGAAGTGAATCAGTATACATCTAAAATAATAACGATATTATGTAAAATTTATTGCGACGTTTTGCAAAATAGAGTGCAAAAATAAAGGTGTTTTCTTTGGTTCTTCTTCTTGGTTCTTTTCAAATATTTTTACGTAGGTAATTTACCTTTAAAGCACTTCCTAAAGACAGATGATCTCTCTGTTTACGATATGCCTTAATAAAAAAGAGGATTTAAGAGATAATGTTCTGTTTATAAATATTATTTTTACGTGAATTATTATTTGACGTTGTTTGTCTTTTTGACATTTATAAAATCAAGAGCTTATCAAGATCATGATCCACATTTCACCGTCTTTTTCATGCCTTACGATAATTATATTACTAACATTGTGCTTTTTTTGTACGTTTTACGGCTGCAGAATTTGACAATCTCGTTTAGAGTGGCTTCCAAGTTTTGTTATACAACTCAGGGTGTACACTTGCAGATATTTGCATTTCATAATGGATGTAGCTCCTGCTTATCATACAGTCATTATACTCCGCACGCCGAATGATGATCCCTATGACGTTTCAACTGACAGTTGTATTAGTTATGCGAAACAATTTCGATAAAATACTGTTTTTTCAGGCAAATGTCATGTCATTCAGCCAGGTCATTCAACATAATAAGCAATATTTATTTATTTTGAAAAAAAGACTACGCGCATTGATGGACATAAAACACTAGATAAAAAAGTAACAGCCTTATTATATTTTATTTTACTATACTTTAATTTTTATTGGCGAAGAGTGGTCGAAAGAACGAAGAAAATTTGCTTACAAGACTGGGATCGAGATGTACAATACGACAATATCATTGACCAACCGTTAATAATAAACGTCACGGATAGCTGCAGTTCAGACTCAGATTTTGAAAATCCGATTGACCCTGTATCAGATTCAGATTGATATAAATAAAATACAAACTCAAAGCATTTGTTTTATATTTCCAACAAATTATCGATATTTTGTTTATCGATGTGTCCCTTCTTAGTCGATAACAGCTTGACGACGTAACTTTTGCAGCACGTACCATGTACATTTGCATTGAGTTTTTTTCTATTATTTCCGAACATTACGTAATAATTTCTTAATATTCATTTTTATAATTTACAATTGTACACAATTATGATTTTTTCGTCTTTTTAATGGACCTCTAAAGGATTTGATGTGATAGGACGTCAGTACAATGTTAAGCGCTAACGAACTGTCATAGGGATCATCATTCAGCGTGCGGATTATAGTAGCAATGATACCAATGAAAGATTCCAAAATTATTGGTTTCCTATTCTAGTAAAAATAATAAATAATCTACAGATTCATAAAATGTTTCACAATCATTTGAAATCTTCCAACCAAGATTTAATAAATTTAATTAAGCTCAACATCAAATAATTCACAAAAGGATTAAAAACACAAAAGCTATATTAAGTCAATATAAAATACATCCAAGCCATCAATTGTTTCAAAAATGTTTACACTGCTCTTCATTGTTTCACCGTTTTCATTTTAGAGGCCTACAAACGTTGTATGTAAAAATATTAACCTCGAAACAGGGCCAATGGGAAACCGCTCACACCGTCGGGGGCAAAAGGGACACGGTTGATCACTTTGCCACCGGGGTCTTTTGTACCCCGGGTCTTTAATCACATGACCGACTTGCTCACAGCAATTATGGGTTTACATTTCACCTGGTTTGTTTTTACTCGTTCACCTGTGTATCGGAGGATTGAAATTGTTTTTTTGTTCACTTGTTTTGCTAGAGTAGGAATTTTTAAAACGGAGGTTTTAATGCCTTTTAATCGGGATAATAAATTAAGGGATATATTGTTTATAAAATGAATGTAATTCTAGCATAGAAAAAATACAAAGCTTTTTTTAATTTACTTACTTAATGACAGTGATATAGGCCTACTATTTGGTACCACCTATTGTGATGTGCTTAGTGGGCGCAGGTGTACGAGTAGGTCAATAGTATTTTCATAACAGATTTTTTGACTAAAAACAAAAGTTACAGCAGTAAATTGTTAACAAATCTAAAAACATCCAAGCAAGCAGACATGAGTAAATCAAATCTGCCAGTCTTAATGCCACTCTCTTGAGCAATTCCTTCACGCCTTTTACTCCTACAATTTTTATAAAGATTTTTAGACATGGCAACAAATATTACGACGTAGATATTGAAGCGAGCAATATTGGATTAGATAAGTATACGACATCGATATTATAATGCGATGCTTGAAATGGAAAGTAAAAGTAGTATTTTTAAAGTCATAGTATTTCGCCTATTCTAGGAGGTATATTTACACAAATATCAAATACATTTATTGGAACTATATTTAGTTTGTATTGATAACAAATTTCATATGAATAATCGAGCAATGTGAAAACTTCAATAAGAACTAAGAAGTAGGTACACTTGCGAGTACGAATAGAGTAAAGGTACCTATTATTTTTGAATTCCCAAAATTATTCTAATACGGTAAGCAACTAGACATCCAGCAGAAATAGCGAGGAAGACGTGCCGTGTAAAGAAGCATGCTGTGCGCTGCTGTGAAGCAATGTGCTAAAGAAATATTAGAATGTTAGTAGTCGGAGCGGAAGCCTAAGCAAATACCATCTATTTGCCTGACGACACACGTCATCTCGCTCGCGTCCCTCGCACATATCAATCTGACACTGACATCAATCGAACACTTATCGCCCGGTTCTCCCATATAAACATATCCCTTGTAAATACACCTTTCTCGGGCACATCTCTTGCAAAATGAGAATTTTCACGGGTCTTTAATTGTTTCCGCTAATCTCTGGTGGATGTTTACTCTGACTAGGCTATAGATACGTTTAGAAACCAATAAACAACACTCACCTTTGTACAACACCCACCATCAAACATCATGGTGAACCCAAACGCAATCTTTACAATTTACCCAAAATTGTAAAGATTGGCTCATCTTGAACAAAGTTCAATAACAATAAAGGCTACTACTAAGTCACCTTGGGTATACATTGCCCGGTCTGCGTTCCCTTTAAGTTGAACTTTGCTAAGGGTTCGAAATGAATTTCCATGTCTTCAGGTTGAAGTAAGAAAGGGAGGGAAATCAAAGTGCCCGCAGGAAATTATGACGGGCGGTACGGCGCGGCGCGGTGGCGGGGAAATTAACTGACGTTTAATAAAAAAAAAACATTGATCAAGGCAGTGATTAATGGTGTTTTTTTCTAATGTTGAGTTATTTAAGTTATTTATTGTAATCTAAAAACACGCTATTTATGCCCTATGTTGTTTGATATTTTGTACTTATAAATCGATTTGGTAGTGCAAGTCTGCTTGTCTATTTTTTACTTTTAGGTATATACCTACTTCCTAACTCACAAGTTTAAATTATTTTATATCACGTTCATCAAGTAAATAATTTACACTTGTTATAAGAGTAAAGCTCCCATAAGACTGGAAGTTTTTCAGATTACTGCTTGAGAAGCTTTAATGAATTTTGCATAAGAGTCACTTAATAAATAATAATTTCATATTTTCAACCATTTTAATGCTTTTTCAAGACTTTATTATAAATACAGGATGTACCTTTATCAATACATGTGATATCATTGTGTTGGTAATCAAGTCACCGTGGCCACTAGACCTCATAAAACCTTTATACTTAAACATACTCCTAGGACTCTCATTAGTAGTGCCTTCTACTTAACATAGTAGCAGAAAACGTACTAAAGAAATTGATTCATACTTCTACTGCATAAGGGTTAGTTCAGCACCTACTCTCAAAAATTATATGATATAGATAGATAGTTCGAATCATTTGTACGCGCGGTCCACTGTATGCGTTAAGTTCTACTATATATATAGCAACTATGTGTACGTGACAAAAATTTACTGATTGACCACGCACACCAAAGGTATATGAACATGGTTTGACAAGATGACGGCTGCCACACAAAGTTAAGTTACATAATAAATTATAAGACCGCGCGCAAATATCTTTTTTTTTTTTTGTGCCGCCGAAGCGACACCCTTGCGGGAGGGAGGTTGAAGATGCGTCATGCATACCGCCGCAGGAAAATACCGACCTCTGCGGGGGTAATGTGGGACTCACCAGAATGGCACCTACCCACTAAAAACCACCTTGTTGGCTGTGGCAATATTTCACCGTTAGCCTTCATCGGACGCGACACCCGTTGGGAAGTGGGTGCGCTGGCTAAGACCCGCTAGCGGGTCGTCCGCCGGATGTGAAAGTTGCACTGAAGGTGCTCAAACGGACATGAGTTGGTGGCCGTTCTGGGCACCCTCCGGTACTATAGGTAACCTTTTATATCAATACACCATTTTGTAATAGTTTGGTCAAGTAAACCGACAAATTTAGAAACGTGAGTTCGCTGGCCCGCGTGTGGCCAAGATACAATGGTTTTCTCATTGGATATGCCATCTTATACGAAAGCATTCTTCATAGTACTAGTACGATGATGTCGCAATGGAGTCGCTTGGTTTTAAATAGCGTCTTAAATCGTCGGGTGACGGGTCGCTCTCTTCCCTCTAATATGGTGGAGGAGGGCGATGGCTGGATCCCGTGTTAACTCGTGAACGGGTGCCATTTGAGGGTGTTCGTCGTTTGGATACTTGGGGGGAGGGAGACTTGCCGAGCTAACCGATGCAGATAAGAATAATTTTGAATAGACATAAAGAGACTCTATAATTTTTTTTGAAAAAAATATACCCGTGAAGTTTCTTGCCAGTTCTTCTTCACGAAGATTTTTCCGAACTGGTGGTAGAGTCATGTTTTATTTGACGCCTTTAGAACAAAAAATATTCAGAAAAAAAATTTTACGTAGCTGCTTTGAATCGGAATGCGTTGCTGCGACAAACATCTATTGTTTTTTCAATCAAACATCAGTCGTTTTGGTTCTACTTATTCATGAACAACTCTTATTTTGTTTTTTATACTAAACTCACCGTAAACCCGATACCGACGGTTGCTGAAAAATTCCCGGGTTGGAACTTGCCTGTCTCGAACTGCACCAGCAGCGACGTCTTCCCAACCCCGCTGTCGCCCAGCAGAATCGTCTAAAGATAAGAAAACATTAAATTAAATTTAAGACTGATATTCTGCTAAATCCAGCTAAATTTAATGCAAAAGAAGACAGAGATCAAACGGTAGGAGACTTCTTTTAAAAAGTTAGGTCAGACTTTTATTTTAGGTTTACACGATGTATAATGGATTGCCTGAATCTTTCCCCAGCCTCAATAAGAGTTAATTGGTATGGATAAAGTGGCTTCGTACATTCCCTGGCAGGATAAGCCATTGTTCTCGTTCTACAATCTTCATTAGAAAAGGAAAAAAAGGAAAGCCTATTCATTACAAATCTTATATTGTACAAGGATCACATGAATCTGATAAGTAATTAGTTTAGTTTAGTTGAAATCGCATATTAAAATTAAAACAATAATAGAAGTTTTTTGCTTCCAGTATCAGGGCTTTACTTACCATGAACGTAAACAATTAAGTAAACAATAAGTACCTACCTTCTCTAAACGGATGTCAAAACTGTAACGGCCTGACATTGACAAGTCTGCCAAGTTATTAAGTAAGTATTTCGAAATTGATTAACATCGTAACTCATTAGTAAAGCTGTATAAAATATTTAGGGTGTGCCTAAGGAACTTTGTGAACAGTTTTCGTTACGGGCTGCATTCCGACTGTAACGGAGAAGCGACAAATATTGCAAGCTTGTTTAATACGTTTGATTGAACACTTTATACTATATTTGCAGTCTTCAATTTCCCTATTGGATATTAACAAGTTTGTAATGAAATAATTAACAAATCGCATAGTCCTCTCTTTATGATTATCTATTCTATTCTCATTTGGTTGTTTTATAAAATACTTAAATCAAATCAATCATGTCCTGGACACTTCGCAAGGTTTAACTAGCGAAGATATTATATGTAAATAAAATAAAACATTGTTACTACTGGGTACGTTAACTGTTTATGGCTGTTCTTTAAGTTGGTTCGGTCTTAGTAACATTGTTTTTAGTTATAAATAAACAAACAAATTTTTCCTTTTTTTGATAACAGTAGGTAAAATCTATGTATTCAAAATGCATGTTTTCGAATATAGAAAATACTCTCAACGGGAGTCGTGACATAAACAGTGTCCGAATAACTGCTAGCGATACTCTAGCAATACCTACACTAAATGTTGGGGGTCACCACAATGCCCAACTCTCTCTGGAAGCCATTCTGTGTTTTCTTTAAATATTTGCTACTGTAAAAAAATATCGTATCTTTGAAAGTTTTGATCTCAGTGAGATAAAAATAGCCGGGGAACAGTATTCAAATGTTCGAAACATTAATAAAAAAGATAAATAAAAAAAAAATAATAATAATTACAATATTAGGAACAAAATAATTCATATTAAATGTATTTACCTATAAAAATAGTAGTAGTATATAGGTCCCTAGAATATCGCTACTTGCTGACCGGACGTACTGTACAAAAACGATTTACAATTTCTAATAAACTTTTCGGAAAACTTCCTGAGACATTCCTCTACGACTTCATTTCCAGGAAGTTCTGTTTTATATTATTTCATGTTCTTCACGAAGGACGTCTTCCTACGTCCTACTATGAAACTACTATGCCGATGCACAGAAAATAATCTTTCTTAGAAATTTTCTTTGAATAAGTATTCTCAAGCGTTTTACTTGAAGCGCGCCTCTAGCAAATAAAGAACGATTCTATTTTAAAGGGTTTGAATATATGTTTTTATTATTGAATATTTATTTGTATGTATACTTAAACCCCAGTGGAATTTCAAGTAAAGCGTTGGTAATATTCATAAATTGAAAAATATTTTCAAATAAGTAGTTTAATAAGCGCTAATTTTCAATTGTTGTTTTAAATTCTCAAAATTATTCTACTGACAATTATCTGAGCATTGAAAAATCAGTCCTAAGAAGATAATATGGTTCGCAGGCAGGCCGAGCACTCTGGCCAGCCAACATACTGTACAGATTGGATGAAATTTAGATTATTTTTGTTTGTCAGATGAGTAAATAAAAAAAAACACGTGGATCGTGATTAAATTATTCTAGAAGAGTCTATTTCAATCTCATGAGGTAAGTCTGCAAAACGAAATAATCTTCTACCTATAAAACAATCTAGTACGTAGTCGAAGCTATCTAGTGTAATCTAGCTTTGAAGATGTAGGGCTATCGACTTTGTGATGAACAAAGACGAATCCTGGATGTATTCTGTACGCTTTTTCATATATGCTTTCTGGTTTTCGTCCCGATTCGCTGTTCGCTCTTCCGTAACACATATCTACTCAGCTCAACTCGGGGACTGAAATTCGTATGTGTATTTGATCTTATACGTTTTTATTCAAAAATAGTCTTACATGCTAAATTGTTTTTGACTACCATCGAAATACAAATAATTTGAACAGTAATACTGAGCAATGAACCATTAAAATGCGAAAGTTAAAATATTTTCTTAGTGACGATTAAAGCTCTAATTGGTATTTATCAATACGTGGCACTTGGGTCGTCTGAGAGGACTGAAAACTACTTTTTTATTACAAAGTAGATTTAACCCTACTCTTTACACTAATTATAAAGTGGAAATATTTGTCTTGTTGTTTATAGGTAATCGATACTTTCGAAAACTACAGAACCGGTGGCTAGAAAGCTGCATTATACCGTTCTTGGACTAGATTTAATACTGACATTTCAGCGGGATGTCCGGGTGACACCGCGCCGGGACAGCTACCACGGAAATGTATGTCGGTAGTCATATAATATTAATACATAGAATATATTATTTTTCTACATTTATGTGGGAGTTACACTTTTATATATTTAACTTACAGCGTAATCAATGAACGTCTATGTAACTTGGATCTCACAATTTTCAAAAAATTGGTATCCGTTACTATGAAAAAAGTTGTAGTATTGAGATATCTAATTTCTGGATATTAAGCTTCGGTAAGATTATTCTTAATAAATCATGGTAATTTTTTTAAAGATTGTCTTGATATATCTTTGGAGAAAATTTCATCATATTTATTTAAATTGCCGAGGCTTCCCAACCAGGAAAACGGCAGAGAATATCCTAAGACTCGAGATTCCTGCTCTAAAGCAATTCTCATTAAAATAAATGAACAGAAAATATCCGCACGAGTGAGCAATTAACTCGGTATATTTTACAAAAAACTTAAGAAAAAACAAAAAAAATCGCACATATTTATTACATTAAATCCAGCCGCAAGTACAATATTTTATCCAAGATATATGATTAAGAACGATATTGAGGTCCCAGGTTTAACCCTGGTGACTGCCAAATATGTACCAATGAGTTTCTACAACTCATGTCAGAATATTAAGCTAACATCATACCTTAGAAGTAACTACTAAAGTCTACTAAAGTCTGTCAAGTCTGCCAACCCGTAGCAAGTAAACGTGGCGGACTACTATTAATAGCCACCCCTGGGATGGGCGAGGTTAATGTCTGGTTAATGATGGTTGTGGTGGTTATGACGTATATTAACGATTATTTTATAGAATCTGGCCCTCATTACGCTAAATTGTGATATTAATTATTTCAACGTACCATACATTTTTGAAGTTTTATAATATGTTTTGTAATCCCTTGATTTGCATTCTCCTCACCCAAGACCATCAGAGAAGCCAGCGGCCTAATTAACACTGCGACACCGACGCTTAGATACTTCAACTTAATTAAAACTAAACACAAAATCCCACCTTGTGTATCGGCATCTCATCATCAACATTGACCCTCATGGGGGTGTCTGTGGGGGGTTTGTAGTCCCTGTAGCCGGTAGGGGAGGGGGTGCCGCGCTGCGCCGGCGCACGCAGCTCGTCCTCGAACACGTCGTCGCTCATGCTGTCGTCTGTCGCCATTTGCTGTGGGAGAAATAGAAAAGTTTAATTCAACATATTTAATTTATCATTTAATGAAAAGACGTTAAGAGGAGTTGTTTTGGATCAGAAAAGTAATGACAGTAGAGTTTGTTTTGTTAAGAATTCACCGAGAGTATAACCCGCACGTTGTCTGTTTCAGCCGATATAATATCCATGATATAACACGGGTGGGTTCAGAAGGAAGGAATGACCAGTGAAACTAACGGACCTACGATTAATTGTGTTTACGGGCATAGATGCCTCTGACCATAAGATAGATCGCATGATCATTTGTCGACTGTGAAGAAGTTTTAAAAAAGAGAAAACATCCACGACCAGCGAACAGACATAGTGATCACATAAACCTTTATTTCAACCAGGATTTATACCAGGAGCTAGTCAATATTTAATATTTAGAATATTGTATTGCAACAAGTTCAGTATCGAAACGAACAAAATTTAGGATTTGACATGTTCAAGTTGTTCATTAAATAATAAATAATAAAAATAATTTATTTAATTAAAATATTATTCTAATGCAGGTGTAGATTGGGGTGCCGATGTAAGCAAGTAATGCCTGTATTTTGAGACCCCGCTCTTCCTTAACTTACAATAAAATTTATTCTAAGTGCTTGTTCACGTTGACTGGCTGGCCCTCACCTTAAATGACCCCTTTTCTATAATTTTATGCAGCCACGACGCAAAATCAGTAGCTGGTTTTTTTACACAGATTGTTTATTTATCGTGCTTTGTACAACCGAAGCTTAATCGCAAGCAATACCTACTCACCACAATCTGAACAAAGCCTGTGCACACAGCCAGCTATCGCTATATAATATAATCTCTGCGGATGGAAGCAATTAACCTTCACACAAATTAATTTACCCTGTTATGGAATTTCATAGCCAACTGTAGAGCACTGTTGTCGGAGATTCATTATAAACTGAATATCAGCGCCCTTTTATATCGATATGAATATTTATTTATTAAAATATAAGTTCATGTTAATTGGGGTTGGTGGTGGTTGGAAGGCAAAGTATTGTTTATTTTTAATGCTTTTTCAAGGAAACATTTCGTAGATTTCACGTCGTTACAGGATAAAACCAATAAATCTGGCTAAGGAATAATCGTCGTTCAAGTCATTTTCAGACTCTTCAGACTTCAGACCCTTTACCTGACTCTTTCGATCGTTTCACTTCGTTTTACTTTTAATTTAAATAATTAATATCAATAAATTATGAAAATAGACTTATTGACCTAGTTAAGATAAGAAACATGTAACCAAACTAGCGCCACCGTCCACAAATTTGCGGTTTAATTTCAGCCTAGCATATTCCATTTACAACTAAAATTCCAAAAATAAAAAACATATTTTATCATGCGGCCGTCTCGTCGCACCAGAGCTTCAATAAATTGCATTTTCAACAAGCTTAAAGCTCCGAGTTGGAAGATCCCTTTTTGAAAGCCCTGGAAACTGTAACAAAGGGTGTGCTTTTAACGTAATGTTTCGGGATAAAAATGAAGGTTAATAGAAAAAGATATTTTTCATATTTATTTTATTAAGTTAACCATCTCCGTGGTTTTGTAAGGTATGTTCATTTTAAAGATACATGTTTAAATATGTTCAGGTATACCTTTATAGACTGTTTGGAATGTTTGATGTGATGTAATTTCGTAAATATTTCTTACTTCTTAGGGGCTATTTCACAGTCCTGATTATATTTTAAGTATATAATAATATTAAGTAATATTAAGCACCTAATTTAAAATCAATATACAATATAAATTAAATCCAATTCAGAACTCATAATTCAATGGTGCTATAAAACTGCTCAACGCAATTAGCATGCAATTTGCATTGCTAATTGCTAACAGCATGGATCGAACTCTGTATTAGTTTCGAAAAAGTTTTACAATTTAAACACTAAAAAATCCGATTGCTTTAGCAGCGAAAAAAATACATCGTGAATAAAACCACGACCCTAACCAGTTATTCCGAAGATGATACTCCATGATGATGTATAAACCAAATAAAACCTAATTATTTAAGGAAGTGTGTCCATCACCTTACGCAAGTCAAGCCACCGAAAAGTTCTTTCTGTATTATAAGACAGTTAAGCCCTACTTTATTCATACCTATAGTACTTATACCGGTATTCTATTTTCACTTCGCTTTGATCTTAAACGTAGCGCACAAATTCACTCGACTGACAGTCAATCGATTGATTGAATAATAAACCTGATTACAGGATCACACATGTAAAAGGAAATTATATTTTAGATCTGTATCGCATTAGATATGATTCGTTACGTTAAGAAATTCCATTACCTTTTGTGTAATATATGTATTTTTGTTGTATTATATATAAAGGGATCAAGCTAAGGAAAAAGGAAGAGGTCATCAGAGTTTTGAATAATGTAAAAGAGTATGTACCTATCTTTTATTAGGAGTTCATCTGGGGCTATAGTGTTGCCCCAGATGAACTCCTTATTGTTCTACGTGGTAACAATGACCTTGGCGTGGTTGTATTCCGGTTAAAAAGAAGAAATAGCCAATGAAATTACTGGAATAAAGGAATTCTGATTGAAGCCAGCTGAGCTACGAATTAATTATAAATCTTAGGTTAAAAATCTTGGTAATTTAAGATTGTTGACAGTATCACGGCACGGTGCTGTATACAAAAAAACGATAGATTGGTTTTTAAATCAATAAAAATCTTACTAGTACGCTCTTTGAATTTGCAATTAGGTACGATTTAACTTATATTTAAGAAGGTCCCTAAAAGGACAAGGCATCTAAAACAAGGACAAACTATAACCACTGCTTAATTAATTCCTTTGGGAATGGTAAGGCTCCGGGATCTAATATTCTTTTATCTACTATAACGGTCATTTAAGTATTCATAAATTTTAGATCATTTCGGTTCGTTAGATTGACGTCATTTTGCTTGATTTTCTAGTTGAACAGTTTGGTACCTATTTATGGCAAGGTTAGCAGGTAGTGTTGTAAAAGACTCGAGGTTTAGAGTCGTATTAAATAAAACTTATATTTTGATATTTTTGAAGACTCGAGTCTTAAAAATAAAACTTAGAGCTCAAGTCCTTCAGAATTTGAAGTCTTTTGTAAAAATACTTGAGTCCTGCCAAAAAGAACTCAAAGACTGAGTCTTTTTAAAAGAACTCATGACTGAGTCCTCTTAATCCATGGCTGTATTTAGTTTAGCAATAAAACAGCAATGAACAAATTATTGATTTATTATTATATGATTTATATATACTTATATGAGGTACGTAACTATTATATATTTGTATATTATACTATTTTAGTAAATTGTGCCACGAAGACAGGCACATTGAAGCCCTAGTTTTATTACCCAATCGGTTTCGTCGTTTGGTAATTCAATTACATGTTTAGTAAACTTCATGTCTTACTTAAAGAGCAAATTAGAATGACACGTCGTTTCAACATAACTGTATAACTTAACCGGACTAAATTAGTAGGTAGTTTTCGCGGGTTACGTACCGACGACGGGATGACGTTAGCTAGCTGTTCTTTAACAGCCAGATGCCTGAATAATTTAAGGCATTATTCAACTGAGGCCTCCTCTCTTTTCAGAACGCGCAAGTATGAAGTAATGTCGTCCGTATATTGCAAGACGCCGCAGAAGTAAGACACAGATCTATCCAAATCATACCTATAGATGTTATACAGCAGGGGCTTAAGATAGAACCCAAAGAAATATACTAATATTATTGCTGCGGCCTTATCTGAAATATATGACGTCACTTTGGATGGTTGTCTGCACAAGCTAATGAGTGATGCTACGCATCAGACGAACGTCTTCCTAACTACAACACTAAGAACTTTTTCAATTTGACAACTATTTTTTTTTTAAATTCGATTGTCCTTCGTTTCTTAATTTTAAAATGACGGCATGGGTTTAGGCGTAATGCCATTGTGGCAGCGCGAAAGCCCCTCTTCTATTCTACAAGATATTTTAACAATCTAAAAGATAAAGAAGGTAAAATAAATTAAAGACTAGTACATTTATGAATTATTTTTTATTTCTAAACTTTGTTGTATATTTTTATATGATTTGTTTGTATTGCATTGGAGGCAAATATCTGTTTTCTAGACGCGAGACATCAGTACCTTTTAATATTCTGTCGATTATGTTACACCAATTAAACACCGTTATACTTATTGAGTAACCCAGAAAACATTTCTTCTCAAAATGTTTGTGGCTTACAAACAATTTACGAAGTTCTACCACACTAAAACCTTGTAAGTTAACACTATTAGCACAAAGACACGGTAACCAATGTAAAGTCCTATCTCAGTTCTTGGAAAATGACGTCCTTTCGCCTACTTTCTCATTCACTACCAGCACTTGTTGTAGGTACATTGTGAAGCACCATATACGCAAATCAATTGCTATATTTGGGAATTGAGAGGTTATGTTACGGAAATTGATCAATGCAAACTCTTCACTCTTCAAACATTGCAATCGTAATGGCAGATCGAGCTGATTAATTGAAAATTCAATTCAATTTTGCGTTTTATGGCAATCAGCTGTAGTTACTACACAATAATTATTTCTGCCAATTTCAAGTATTAATATAATAAAAGTAGTTTTAACATAATTATAATTATAATAATAATAATAAATTTTATTTCAAAAATATTTTTACTATATTATTATATTTAATATTTTTAATTTTAAAAGAGACAGTGGCACTATACTAGGCACCCAGGCCTGATAAATATAGTTACCGTTGAATGACTTTAATTAACCTTGTACATCAAACAAAAACTTCAGAAAAGATCGGGATACATAATTTAAAGTTATTTGTATTTTTATTTTTATTTGAATAAAGTTTCTTTGTAAATGAGTGTAGAATGTGAATGTGTAAATGTGTAGTAAGTGTAAGTGTGTAAGTGAGTGGATGAAACAGCATGTCAATTCGAAGAGGGAATAATTTTTTCTGTTTCTTCGTAGTTGTCGGTAATTTTCTAATGTTGCATGTTTTGTTTATATTATTATAAATATATGGATGAGCGAAAGAAGGGAGACGTTTTGCGAATGTAGTCCGGACAGATGGAAGGGGTTATCTTAAAAATGCGGCTTCTCATCAGCGTGTCATAGTTTTTGGAATGGAAAATATTATTATGTTGAATGCAACATACTCGCCATATTTATAGTTGACGGGCTCGAAGAACTTTAGCTCCTTTATACAAATAGTCGGTAGGAAATCGAAAAGGCTTGCTTAACGTACGTTAAACGGAGCTGCTAGTCTTAAAGATTTCATAATAAAAATTAGTTTTCTTAAACGTCCTGAAATATGCGACTTTAAAACATTAAAACATTGAAACATAATTGTTATCATTCATCATTCAAATTGAAATGCCATTATTTTAATTGTTCGCTCGAAAAGTAGCAACGGAACTGTCGTAATCAAAATGTTCTAACCATAGACATAATTCCTAGTTTCTTTTGTATGAAGACTACCTGCTATGGTTATCTGTGACTTGGTCGAGTACTGAAGACATTAGATTTCTACGATGAATAATTTTGTACACCGCGCCATCTGTATATTGTTACTAGAACTTGAAATAAAGCCCGTGAAGTTCTCACCGTAAACGTTGGATACACACTTTGACAATGGAGGAGGTAGGTGTACTGAAGGTCTCTCCTCCTATTGTGGTAAATAATAATAATAATATATGGTAGGTACATTGGTTTTTTTAACGTTAATATAAAAACTGAACACCATATTTTTAGTATTTGTCTGAGAACGAAAAAAACTATAGTAGTCGAATCTGCTTTAGATTACTATATTTTGTGCTTTCAAATAAAACATACTGATCAAAACGTACTTACAAAAATGATTTTAAAACTTACACTTGTACGGTATCTTATTGCATGTCTAAGTAGGTAATTGCTTAGGCAAAAGTAACGACTTAAGCAATTATTTTTATATTTAAGTATTTCATAGTTAAGCAACTGGTAACTAAGAAATGTCAAAATTAAATTTCTTAGTCAAGAAACAGCCGTCATTTAACATTTTCTTTACTAAACAGTTGAGAAATGTCATTTTTCTGCATTTGCGCAGTGACGTATGAAATAAAACGTTGTGTTTTAAGAATTGAAGCCCCAAGTAATGACTTGTCTATGTCTTAGTAATTACTGGTTTTTGAATACGTGTGTTATTCACATTTAACAGTCGACAGAATCTAACTTTTAAATGTACCTATAGAGTTTAAGTTTTAATTGTGACATTTCCAGAAACTGCTATAAACATACGAACGTTCCCAGTGAATAGTTAGAAACCTAATGAAGTTATTGTCCTTGTAGAAACTAAAGCAAATAAAACTGATGTTTTTGACTAAAATATCATTTTCGTCTATAATTTCTATATCTCATACGTTTTTCAGTCTCTGTATGTTTAAGAGTAGGCCGTGCAGCGCCCCCATAACAATCTACGTAACATAAATTATACGTGAGGATGGCAATAGACTGACTGTGCATAACAATTATTAACCTACAGACTTATTATCGAACTAGTACACACTACTTGTAAACAGTTTCATTGTATTACCACACCAATCGATCGATCGTAGACTGGTCTGGTAAAACTGTCGATCGACGTCGACTGTTCCATTCTACCATCGATCGATGGCGTCGATCGACGATCGATTGATTGGTGTGGTAACACCCTAAAAGAGAGAAGACAGTCTTCTAGAGACCCACTTTATTCCTACATCTCATGATCAATGATGTACAAATAATTCTCCCAAAACAAGTTACTACAGATATTTCGCAATCTAAAGAGTCCCTAACACTAACAAATGATTTCACATGTATCTATCCCACGTCAAAGGTGCTTTTTTTTCATATATGAAATAAAATCCAAAAACCTTTAACGTACAATTAAACTTCGTAATACTTTAAAGAACATCTACCAAATTTACCCAACAAACCTATTTTAGTCGACAGCAAACACGGTAATTCAAATTGATTTAAAAATAGAGAAGAGGAAATGCGTAGGGGCGAATATAAAATCAATATATCCAAAAATAAAGTCCTTACAAAGAGGGGGCGGGGGAGAAAGGAACACCAGTTGAATAGGTACTCGCGACATTGACCTACATCGGGGATCTGCGGCCGGCGCAGGACGGCCGCGTGGATGCCGTGTGTATATAATAAATGACCTATTTATTCACGGATAGTTATCCTACTAATATGCCTAAAAAATGGAAAGTTTGTGAGGGTGGATGTATGTATCTGGATGTTTGTCACTCTTTCATGCCAAAACAGCTGAACAGATTTGTATAAATTTTGGCGTATGGATAGTATAATATAGAATTTTTTACTGGAGCGGGAGATAACGCAGGAATCAGGATCAATGGAACATACAAAGAGTACTTCCACAGATATCCAATCCAATAGTAAGCCCGAAATGTATTCACTTGATACATGGGTCACAAATATTGATTTATCTGATTGTTTAAAACCTAATTTAAGCGGAATAGACAAGGCAAAATGTAAGTACACTCGAGCACATATTCAATCTGCATGGACTGATATTTTTGAAAATAGATATACATATTTTTACAAAATTTTTACAGACGGTTCGAAAACAGAGAACGGAAACGGGGGTGCGTTTTTAGATTGGGAAACTAAAGAATCTGTTAAAATACAGATTAATGCAGAAATTTCGATTATGGCCGTAGAAATGATAGCAATTTTAGAAGCATTATCGTACATTCAGAGCATAAATTTTCAAAAATTCGTTATTTTAACAGATTCAAAAAGTACTATTCAACATTTGATTCGATGTACTACCATTTTCCGAGGCTTTCCATTAGCTTATATGATTATAAATATGATAAATAGCTTAAAATTAAGAAAAAAAGATATTGTTATCCAATGGATTCCCTCTCATTCAGGTATCCTGGGAAACGAGGAAGTGGATCGGCTGGCCAAACAGGCCATGACGGAGGGTATTTATTTTCATTGGGTTCCATGGTTCGGTGATGTTCTCTATAAAGTTAAAATTAGGTGCTACGACATTTGGTCTGAATATTTTAATGAAAGATCGCTTTCTAAAGGTATCTGGTATAAAACCATCCAGCCGTCAGTTCCTCGAGTCCCTTGGTTTGAATTGATTAAAATGAGTCGGCAAGACATTGTATTAGCTCTTCGTCTCCGTTCTGGTCATATTCCGTTAAATAGTTTTGCTTACTTGATGCGTAAAATTGATTCTCCAAATTGTAGTCAATGTGGTGTGGTTGAGGATGTTTTTCATATTACTATGGAGTGTGATCGGAATGTGGTACAGAGGCGCCGCCTTAATTTGAAAAATTTCAATATCGGTTTGGTAAACAGTATATTATCATCCCCTATTTCGAAGGAGGCCAAATTGTTATATAATGTAGTGAAAATATGTTTAGATAATAGGTAATATTATATTATTAATTTTATTGATGTGGATTTAGAGAGTCACGATGAGGGTGGCTTTTGTAAAACCCTCTATAAATAAATATTGATTAAAAAAAAAAAAAAAAGAGTACTTTGTTGTTAACTATTCATTCAAACATATTATTGTTCGTTTTGAATTCTTCATCCATTGTTAAAACGTAATTTTTTTAATCCTACTATATTGTTTATATAGGATTTATTTTTAACATTGATTATGTAAGTGAATTTAGATTCAGGTACTATTCGTTTGTTTATTCACTTCAATATCTGGATCGTATAAAATTCCTGGGTTACATTCATTAACTTTGGGTTTTGTATAGATTTATGTTTCGTTTTATTTTTATCTTATAGTCGCTTGATGTATTTAGAATAGAAAATATGCTTTCTTTGCGATATTCATTTCTTTTCGTTTGTTTCTTTCGAAATAAATTTTCGAGAACAGTTTACTTTATATAAGAATTTAGATAAAATATACATTTCGGCTCTTCGGCACTCTAACCACAAACGGGTGAAACTTCTGTCTGCGTCTGGTTGACCGGTGGAGAAAGGGGAAGGTTCGATCAGCTGAAAAAGATCATTCGCACACTCTCCAAAGTGCAATCTGTAAAAAACCGATAGACTAGTAACTTTTCGATGATGTTCGAGACTTTGCAGTCTTGAAGAAGTAAGTTTGTCGTCACTTATGAGTCTACGGGCCCTTCGGTCGACAGAATCCAACGCTTCAAGATGGTACTTAGTGGAATCATGCCAAAGATGGCTGCAGTACTCCATACAGGATCGAACCTGGGCTGTGTACAGGTTGAGCAACTGTTCGGAGTTGAAGTACCGCCAGACCTTTGCGATGACTCCGAATGTTTTGGAAGCTGACTGTGCCATTGTTTCAATCTGTTGACCGATATTAAGTTTCGACGTGATGGTCATGCCTGGAAGCCCTAGATGGCTTGTGATCGGTACAGATACACCTTGGAAAGTGGGCGTCAAGTTGAATGTGCTCTTTTTACCGGAGAAGAGACACGCCTGGGTTTTGGAAGGGTTGAACTTGACAAGGTTGGCTTCACCCCAATCGGAAACCCTACATAGAGTCAAATCAACCCGTTCGATCATCGCCTCTCTCTGAAATTGGATCTGGTTTGGACTCGCTCGCGCATTGGACACATATCTCTCTACAACAGTGCTGTCATCGGCGTAACAAATAATGCCTTCCGATAAAAAAAGGTCATTAATGTGCAGCAGGAATAATGTTGCAGAGAGAACAGATCCCTGAGGTACGCCGGCGTTGATCGCCATTAGGTCCGATGAGAAGCCATCGACGACAACTCGAATTGACCGAAGAAACCCAGTCGCAGAGTGCAGATGGTATGCCATACGCAGGAAGCTTGCTCAAGAGGGCTTCGTGCCATACCGGTCAAAGGCCTTGGAGATATCTAAGGATACGGCTATTGCCTCTCCGTGCCCATCCAAGGCCATGCTCCATAGATGCGTGACGTACACTAGAAGCTATCCTGTTGAGCATCCTCCACGGAAACCATATTGGTTGTCACTGAGGAGCTCATTGGTCTCTAGGTACGTCAGGAGACGATAGTTCAATACACGTTCCATAATTTTGCAAATTGTGATTGCAATAGGTCTATAGTTGACTGGGTCGGCTCGACTGACCTTTTTTGGTACGGGCTGTACGTTTGCAAACTTCCATGATTTAGGAACTTTTCCAGACCTTAGAGAGAGTCGATATAGGCGTATCAAAACAGGAGACAACCCGGTTGCACAGTGCTTTAGAACCACTGCGGGAATGCCATCCGGACCACTGGCTTTATTTACGTCTAGATTTAGTAAGCATTTGAGTACCTCTTTCTGGTAAATTTGGATGGCCTCCATCTTGGGGCCGAATGGGGGTAACGTGGGTGGGCTTTTACCTCTGGAATCTAGACGTGAACATTCCGCGAAGAGATTTGCCAACAAGTCTGCCTTCTCTTTTGCGCTGTGGGCCAAAGACCCGTCAGGCTTTTGGAGTGGTGGCAGTGATGGGCGACAGAAGTTCATCTCAACTGACTTAGCAATGGGCCAGAAAGCTTTACTCCCCGAGGATGCTAATTTGTCCCCGATACGGCCAATGTGGTCGAAACGAGCGCTTCTGATCACCTTTTTGCAGGACTTGGCAGCAGCATTGTACGCCTGCTTCTTAGCTGGGAGATCCATAGCTTTGCTTCTGCGAGCGCTAGCCCAGGCTTGGTATGCTATATGCTTTAGTTTTTCAGCTAGGAGGTAATCAGCATTAAACCGGGCGGGCTTTGGACTCCAGGGATACATCAGAGAACGGTATAAAGTACTCCATACCTTGACATATCACACTGGAGACAGCATCAGCACAGCATGATGGATCATCAGAAGTAAAGCAAGTTTGCCAGCAAGGATAAGAGGCGACGCATCTCATCCCAATCTGTTGACTTGAACCGCCATACTCGCCTATTGCCTTTTGGGCTGGCATCGGTTGGCGAGTATTGCGACATAGATTTCACCAGACAGTGTTCGGATGTCCCTAATGGCGGAGATACGGACACCGAGTATCTGTCTGGATCGGTTGTCAGCAGAAGGTCCTAGCAATACGCAGTATGGTCAACAACGTCAGGAATGCGCGTAGGTTCGTGGACGAGCTGGGGGAGACCATGAGTTAATGCGAACCGATAGGTTTTTCTGCCAGCGTGGTCGGTGTCCTTAAACGGGTACAGCCACTCTCCATGGTGGGCATTAAAGTCCCCAAGGAACACCAACTGCGCAGAGGGATAGCGTCGTTGGACCTTATCTGCAGTATCACTAAGATATTCAATAAGTCAAGTTGTCTCCTGAGCTCCCATGTCTGATCGGTAAATACTGGCGTTTACAATTTGGTCCAGGCCAGTATGTACATAGACCCATAGAACAGAAAAATCCGGAACTTCCAAGTAACGGAGACGCTGACAACAGATCTCGTCTCTGACATACACGCACACGCCCGCATTGTAGTGAAATTTGGTCTCCAGGGTATAGCCTGGGTAATGCAGGTATGCCAGATCCGAACGATCACAGAACTGCGTCTCTGTCGGAAAGAATAAGTGCGGCCTATCTGTCTCAAGGTGGTGGTGGACATCGTGGAGATTTGAGTGCACTCCTCGGATGTTAGAGATGTGTACTTTTGGGGAGAAGGAGTGCATCCGCTGTCGACACTTATTTTTCTTTTTTGACTTTTCCATTACGTTGTTAGTAGGGTGAATGGGGGAGAGGAATAGAAGTTGAGTGAAGCGCAACGTTTGGTACCAAGCAACACGAGTGGTCAGACCCACTGGTGGGGGACTCACATGGAGACCGCGGGGACGCCCAAAACCCCCCGGGGATCGTCATCGGGCCATCTCCATCCGGTCGCCAACCGGCACGATGGAGCAATCCCGGGATTTTACACAGGCGGTGGGGCAGCCTTTCATGAATGGCTAGAACGCTAGTTGGGCCCCCTACAACCTGCGGCCGGCCAGTGGTGCACCGTTTCTTTGGATCCCGCGGCCCTCCAGAATGTGCCACCCGGTGCATCATAAGCCTTCGAGTTTAAACGGCTCTCATACGTTGCACAATTACTCGGACCTATTCTCCTCCAATGGCAACTCAAGATATCATGCTGGAACGTGACTAGGTCACTTGGTGGCATGGCTTTGTCTAGGGGATGGTTGCAAGCCGCGGTCGTAACCTACCACTTGCAAAATTGTTATCCCGCCATTAATCGCTCACCAGAGCCTCGTCCGCTGTCCGGCAGGGTGCACCACGGGCAGGTGAGGTTGGCATTTGGAGAGTCTTGATGGTAGGCGACTCCCCCCTTACACCTTACCTCGGCACTTTCGAAGTCTTAGTTGGTTCCGGTTTTTTTTTGTTCTTTGAACGCTTACGAGAAATACGATTAATCAGTGAACTTTTTTTGGTTGTGTTCACTTAAGTTTGGTTTGTGTGCGATAGCGAATTTGTATTGTTTTTCTTTTTTGTTCTCTTTGCTTTAACCCAGATAGGGTTACAATTACTAACTTTGACACTTGTATGTGTTAGATAATTCTGATTTTATTTTTAAGTACTTAATTTCGAGGAATCCGGTTCATTGGTGTTTGTTTGATTTTTTTTTTGTATACAAGGTTGCCTACTTTTTGCCTGTTTTCATGTAACAATTTTTAAGTACAGCACCAAGAAGAACTACCCTTAAAGCCACTATTCTTACCGGAGCAGCTGAAGGATATTATTTTAAATAATTTGTACATTGAGGTTAAAGTAGTAGGAATTTATTTAGGCACTTCTCGCTTTTCACAGAGTAAACTCTATGTCAGTTGCTCCAGAAATGCACATGATCTGAATGCAGTAAAATACTCGGTGTGGGAGGGGAGCGGTGCTCCCCTTGTTATACCTCACAGCACTAGCCAAACGTCCAGGCTGCGGGATGAGTTGTGGCAGTGAGAGAGCTTAAGGATCTCCCCTAACTGCATTCAGATCGCGTGCTAATGGTTCTAGAAGAAAATAATTTCATCGTACAATGTCGTCTACACAAGTCTATTACCTAAAAATATTCGCGTCAGTAAATAAATGTAATTTAATTATCCTAATATCTAATGAAGTTTTGTCAAATAAACCCAATGACATATTACATATAGACAGGTTTTTCGCTCTCAAAAATGGCAACGCAAATGCAAGGCAGTTGCCGGTTATTTGACTCATTCTTGTGCAACCCAGTGTCACGGCTAAACGTCAAACAAAACTTATTCCCTATTCTGTGTTTTTAATACCGTACAATACCTTCTTGTCTGTTTAGACAGTGTACTAATTACACTGTTACTGTTAAAGATAGAATAAACGTTTCTTTTCATGCGTAAGTGCTATTTTTTTAGAACTATCTTATTTATTATTTTATTTTGCTATTTAAAATGACGTTTTAAAATTGACATGGCTATTCGTTTCAACAAACTCAGAGAGCGAGGTGTAATATGATTTTGTAAGTGGGAGTAAAAGAGACAACGCTATAGAGTTTCGATAGTTCACGTACGCTCGCGACCAATTAGTGCGAAGCAACGTAACGAAGTACATAGGTATCTCTTGCTTACAACAAGTGAACTGTATTATTCTTTCCTTCTCCCACAAATTATATTACTCAATATATCGAGTAGGTAACTATAGTTACGATGACGCCGTTTTTTTGTGCGGTAATGTTTGGGTATGACTTGTTTATATGTAATATTATGTCATTGAATAAGCCATTGTAAAATATTTGGATTGGTAATGATTCCTAACTGTTATTGTGATTAATATTGTTCATGATTTGTCATAATTTATATACATACATGTTTAAGATACAGCTCGTACGTTGTCATACAACCGGGAAAAGTACTATCCGCAAGGAATACGCGAGTGAAGCCGCGGGCAAAATCTAATTATAAATATTTTTTGAGAGGATTGTTGGCTCCAAATGAACTTATTTAGCCGATGATTGAATCTGACGGTGAAAGAAAATATTCTGAGGAAATCCACATTTACCTGAGAGGCTATCTGGTAACCGTAGTTGCCAAGCGTGTTGTACTAAACTGCCTGGTTCTTGCGAGAGTTCGCATGCAATGGACATTTGTATGATGAACGTAGTCGTTACAATTGTTTTCTGCTTTAATATGTATCGATATATCTCTTGTATGGCCCCGGTCGGTGACTGTCCATAACACCAGCTTTGGTAACTTCGAAATCTCACAGCGTCATGGACAACTCAAAAAAAATTGTTTCTAACAGCATGTTTATTGAGGAACTTTATATAAAATTTTACAAAACTAAGTCAATATGAGTTATTTGCTCTTTCTATCACGGCATGATAGTAAACCCTGTGAGTTAATAAACCTACCATCCAGTATCTAATATCAAACGCCGACCTAAGCTAAAAGCATTCAAGTTTAATATGCCAAGCATGCAGCATGTAAATTACTTTATACTTAGCTCCTAATATACAGCGTTCTATTTTTACTTGCAACTGTGAACTTTTGAGGAAAAGGTTGTAATTTGCATGAGCTGAGTGATTCATTTCAAGTTTATTACGTGAAATAGATTTTTGTTGACATTTAAATGAAGTCTTGTTCCTGGTTATAATATCTGTAAATTTTGAATTCTAGTTTTTAATAAAACTTTTGAAATTACTTATAGTGTCGTCTGGGATCTGAGACAGTTTTAAACTTCCGGACCGCCTTGATAGGTGCCTTCCGAGTGCGTCTTAGAAAAAAACAATATTCTGTAAATATTTTTATTTACAATTCTCTTTTATTAAATTTAAAATTTAAATCCAGGCAACGATTGTTTATTTCCGTGGTATATTTAGGTAGGTACTTATACTGCGTTCTCGCGTATAACATTTAGACGTATTTTTGTATGTACCTATTTATTTTCTTTTGTTGATTTGTAAATATTGGTACAGGTAAATTACTTTCGAGACGGTTTTTCATTTATAGTAGTATTTGTTTATTTACAGGAATTCTTAACTTGAAATTTAAATTTCCTTGTACAGTCAGAAAAAAGAGGTTGTTGACGTTGACGTTACATTTGAAGAAGAAAATATATTGACAGTGAAAAGTCAATGGTGAATGTCAAATAAATAATAATTATATTTATAAACATTAATAAATGAATAGATGATTTTATTTGTGGTTTATTCTTATGGTTTGTAATATTTATTGTCCTGTGTTATTATTGTAAAGTCGTTAATTAAAAATGGTTCCGATATGTATATTAAATGTTCATAACTGTACTGTCGATCTACGCCAATAGTTCACTAATTACTTCTTTTTCCAGCTCCAACCCTCCATCACCTTTTAAGAGTCAATAAAGATATAAAATAAACTACTAGAAACTGCAAAAAAATCAATCAATATCAATAATGGTAATACCTTTTTTAGGTATACACCTATCATGTTGTAATCGGCGCTATCTGTTAAAAGTGTCTGCAAACTGTAAATATAAGTTTAGGGTAGAAATAGTAACTGCGTGTATCGTGAGTACCAATCACGAAGAAGCGCCCCACTACTTGTTTTAGTCTAGTGTCGCACGCTATGATGAGTAAAAGAAGAAGAGGGGCGCGCCTTCGAGGATGCCGCAGTATTGCCAGATCAGGGGATTTTCCCCTAGATTTAGGGGTTTTTCGACCGAGTTAGGGGCAAAATATTGGGAAAACATATTTGGTGAATTTTTTTTATGGGATATTTAAAAAATTACATCAAATACAGTTTTTTTGCCATATATCACGTTCCTGACGTTTTGTTATTATGTAATAGATAATTTATGTCGAAATTAATCTATAACCAAAGTCTTGTGTAACCAAAAAGCGAATTAAACTTACATCTGTCAATCAATTTTCTATTATAAATACTTTTTGTAATATGCCTATCATTTCTCAACATGACCTCTTTAAAAAATCGTGGCATGCCACCATCCACTTGGTAAGGGTTTTCTAGGGGATTTCTAGGGAGAAGTCAAATTAGTCTAGGGGTATGTTGATGATACCATATGGTAACACTGATGTCGGTCACTTTATTTCAGAACTGTACTTCATAAAGCATAAATGTATCATTTCAAAAAAATTATGGATATTAAATATTATCACCGACACACAAAGGTAATCTATTTTAAGATAATAAATAAATATTTTTCCTTTACCTAATGCAATTGAAATTTAGAAAATAATCGTGCTTAGGAACTAACGAAGTTACCTAATTATCAGACGGATATTGACGATAAATTCAATTGAATTAAAATAAATTCATGAGCAAATTCTTCACAATGTCGTCAGAATTATATACATTTACCACAGAATAAAATACCTAACATTTCTCAACCGCAACTTTGGTTCAAAAATAATATTACCTATATTAACGTTATTTTAAAACTTTACCGAAACATTTCCAAATTCACAAAATATACATAGATACTTATTTGGTATTAATAAAATAATCATTTTATCTACTAAAATGATTATTTAAACTTAATTATCTACGTATGTGTACTTTTTTACTAATTTATTGTTATTAATAACTGTAACCGTTGCTAAGTGCATAAGTTTGTAGATATTTGCGAGTCTCATTATGTATAGATAGGTACTTACGGATCTTTCGTTTCACGCACACTTGTAGAAATAAACTTGGTCCAGATCACTAATGTCACCAAAAGAATAAAGTCAAACAACGTGCATTTTTCTTGGAATCGATTGCACAAAATACACTAGTGTCACCCACATACATTTTACTGAAACGGACGAAAATACACTGAATTACAGAAACCACACGCCCTTATCATTAAACAGCGGAAACTTGGGCAAAAACAGATAAAATATGTCTAAACTTGAACTTTTATAACTGAACTAAAGGTCAAAATAATGTTCAAACACATAAAAGATGAATATTTTTGATGGAAAACTGAAATTTTTGAGGTTATCTCGCGGATCGGTAAATGTAGGGCACATTGGAGGATCAACCTTTGCGTTTAAGGTCGAAATTCGCTTATCAATTTGTGTCTGTGTGTAAGGTTTAGTGTGGTAGAAAGCTATCCCATGTGGGTCGTAGTGTACACGCGCTGTCGCTGTGTGCGTGAGGGAACATTCCTGGCTTGCGGTAGTGTGGGTGAAAATGAAATGGAACGGTAACGTCGTTATGAAAATATTTCTGTTCGATTTATTTTTTCCGATTGATGTTTGAAAATCGAAAATCGAAAAGTCATTTGAACTCTTAAGACAGTATTGTGTTGTATTAAAAGCTGTATGAAACGAATATAAGAAAATATCACATAAATAACAATACATTTCAGTATACCTATTTGATTTAGACTTTTTGTGTTATTTACTTTAATATTTAATAATACCGCTAGTACTATTAAAGCAAGGCCTCTTTAATATACTACCACTTTAGTCTTGACATGTATACTATATTGATAATAAAACTTGCAAGCGTAATAAATTTTAGATTACCGTAAACTGGCATAAACGTTCCAAAAGGGTGTAACAATGAAGCTGGGTAGGGTGATTTTAGTGTGCGTGTACTAGTTGAAACTGCGAAGGTCAAATACTACTTTAAACCAAAATTAACATTATTATGACACATGATTTATAATAATTTATATTCATATAGTTTTTTTTTTAAATTCTGCTTTAGACCCGCTGTTATTTGGCTCTATGCCTATGATTACACTACTCATACCTTAGGTACCCATTTAGATACGTAGGATAGTATATACCTTCATTTTAAGCACTGTTTCGCCATTTCTGTGAATTCACCATTTTAGATTATTATTTACACAACACTCTACGTAAATCGTACAATAAAAAACGAGTCTATTAATAACAATTTATTTAATCTTACTTAGTAAAATATTAAAACACCTTAATTCTGTATAGGATTAAGCAACTTCGCGTCGGATACGATCTGATACGAGCACCCTGTTGCACGTTGTAGTTAAAAAGCAAGTAACTAAATGACGAAATTTATTGCTTACTTTTATGATAGCGAACTCACAAAATACATTTAAGTACTTAGTTTTGTTTATTAATTATACATATAATTTAAGTTCCTACATACTTTACTTATCTGTTAAAATCTCCGGTAATTATTATGATTTATTACACGAAACTTTTGTGGAACTTTTGCATTTTCATATCTTGAGATTTATCCTCACGATATATCCGAGGAAATGCCCTACCAGTTGCACCGTTCTGGTACAGACTGATCGATCCGCGTAGCTTAGGCATGAGATTCTCTACGTACAGATCTCTTACGTATTTCATATATCTATCACGTTCTAGCTCTTGGTAGTAGAAAGAGATGGCACGTTCCATGCTAGAGAACCGCGAGAAAAAACTAAACTGCTGGAAATGGGTAACAACTTGTTACTTGCTCTTGTATTTGTCAATTAAAGCTCTCACACATAGACACGGAGGAAATAAAAGAACTCGTCAAACGAATTGTATTTAAAAATGAGGCTTTTGGCGTAGGTTTTATGATTTATATTTCTGAGTGAGTCGAAATTGGATGAAATGAATGAAAAAGTGAGAAGGATTGAATCGGTGTCAAATAGTTTAGTTAGTAATAGCGGCATTCTTTCTTGGGATATTAGAAAGAGTTAATTATTTATGCGTCAGTTTGTCGTAGATTTAGGATTTAAACTTAAATCATTAAGTAGGTTGTTAGGTGGAAAATGATAAATTGTTTTTGATTAATTAGTTGATTTATTTAACGATGATAAAACCTTTTATAGATGTTAATACCTACTTAAAATCGCGAATGCTTTAGACGTACCTTACTACCTAAATAAAACAACAAATGCTGAATTAAGTTTTGTACTTGACTGCCAAACCAACCAACCTGTTTGATTTATACTTGCTCTAAAGGTTCTGTCATCCATCCATAGATGTCTCTGTAGGTTGCGTATCTTTAGTCCCGCCGGGTTCGAATTATGGTAGAGTTATTATGTGTTATAAAGTGGATGTTTCGTTCACAAGGCGGAAATGTTTTCTTTTTTTAATATTATATGATGTTTTTTATTGGTTCCTCCAGCAGGTACAGTAAACTGTAACACAGGCTTTGCATACTTTGGGGCCGTCCAGTTAATGTGCTTGGCTGGAGATTTATAAAAGAAGAGAATGAGTATTACAGGAATAGGTATATATTTTAGCGTAAGCTTTGGGTCTGCCCTCTGAATAGTTAAATCTGGCTACATAAAGAATGGCTAATTGCGTACTGTTGGGTTTGTCCGATGGTAGTTTCTTTGGCGTCGTTATGCGTATGAAAATCTTAATTAAGATGAAGGCAGGGAGATTACCATAAAGCATGTCCGTTGTATACTTTGTTTTGGATTTTGAAATTTAAGTGCTTTACCCAATGGCTGTTTTACCCTTAGGTATGTTTAAACTAGTAAGTGTTACAATTATTATCACGAGGAATAAATAGTAACTCCACCGTAATGCGACCATACTAGTCCTTTTTTTGAATTTTAATGAATTAAATCGAAGTATCTACTAGGTTTACATCCATCGTGAGATGCTGCAAGGTTCTACGATAACCGTAGAGCTCTCATATGCCAAGATTTGCAGGAAGATGCTCAGACCACCCCTTGTCGGTAACCCTGAGTCCTGTAAGGCTCGATAAGATGTGGTGACTTTATCCAGGCGAGGATGAAAACCATACAAGCGATGCGTAGGCATACTGCGCGTTGGCTAAGTTCCCTCCATAGAAGACGTTGCGAGATACGTCGCCAACAAAGCAGAGGTTTGCGGGGGCTGCTGGAGTCGCATCACAACCTGGTAAAACCTGGACTCTTTCTTGCGAGAGAACTAAGTACTTCAGAAGCAGCATGAGTTACTAGCTACGTGTAATTCCCTAAAAACCTTCTGACATCTATTTAAGTTTTGAATTTGTACAAATGTTTATAACATTGTACCATAATAAATTGCATGGTGTTGCAATGAATTTAATTGAATTTAGATATTTATAGATTTTTTATAAAGAGTATTATATAATTGATTTGAGTAGCTGAGTGAAAGGAATAAAAAATTATACGTACATAAATTTAAAATTATGTTGTGAAATTAAAGGAAATCTACCAGCAGCCCTATTCACAGTCATCCCCTAAGTTGAATAATTCGTGAAGTTACAGTCAATAGTATTATTTTGTAGGATTTTGTTGTGTTAACCCATTTGATAAACCAATAATTACCTATTTACAATGTTTATAAACTACATGCAATGATCTAATACATGCCAAGCTATAAATAAGCCACATACCAACGTGTCACCGAGCGTGCGTGACACAAAGTAACCAATTCATTCCATCCAATCTTATCAAGTAAAGTGAAACGAACGCTCTTGACATGCGCAGTGAATGACATCTGAATCGATGGAAATCGTGTTGTTATTCTGCTGTCCCTGTATAACGCACTGCGTTCCATGATATTGCATCTCGTTCGAGGATATGACGTCAAAACGACATTCATCCAATCCGAGCTTGCGACGCAATTTCCAAAAAGTTCGAAGGTTTTTTGATAGATGGCGGTAGTTTGTTCATTGTTTTATAGTAAGCAGTGATTATGTACGTTTTCTTTCTTGCAATCTGGTAAAGATTGCAACTGATAAATTGAGTTTTGTTTCGAGTATAACGATGGTGTAATGACCTCCTCGGGCAGGCCTTTCTCTTGTATCTATTGGAGCCGGTTCTCGGGTGAATTATTACTTTTATACAAAATTTGTTTTTTCTTTTCTGTACCTACGCACCTAAATAATTCAGAATACTTTATTGCCTATTTTTTTTTTGATAAAACAACCACACAATGTTGGCACTAATAATCATTGTGTCATTTTTGTAAGAATAATGATTATGTATGTACTTTATAAGAAGTCTTTCTTATTTCTAAATGGTTTTACTAATAATTAATCTGAAAAAATTACTTATGATAAAGTAAAGTATTTTTTACTTTATTATATACCTAGGTTTATGTGCAAATGTGATTACTAATTAGCTGTAGATAATGTGTAACTTGTTTGGTAAAAAGGTTAGGTAAAACCTCATTAATTACTGCAACAGTTTGCTGGTTAGTCGGTATTGCTGTGTGGACTACCTACCTTTAAGGTATTATGGTTGAGGCAACCACAGCCCGTGTGCCGCTCGCGGATGTTCGTCGTTTGGACAGTTTGTGGAGACGGAGTGTTGCCGAGCTAACAGATGCAGATTACTCTGTAAAGCCTTTATAGATGTATTATTAATATAATAATAATAAGGTCAACAAAAAAACGTCAGCATTGGAAGAATAAATATTTGAATTTGAAGGTTAATATCTAAACAATACACCATTATTTCACATTCTAGTGTTACTACTAAAAAACTGACTTACTAATTGTCATTCTGTTCAGGAGGCAGATTTTACACTATTTAGACAAAATATTAAGAAATCATTCAACTGTGTTTTCTTGTCTGCGAACTTGTCTTGGCATTACAAATTCGTGGATTTCGGCATCAACTGTTTTGGGCTAGCCAGATGGAATGCTTCTCTCAAGAATCTTGAAAGAAATTGCTGTTGGTTGCTGTATTTTCTTTTTTTATCGTAGGTAATCCAAGAAATATGAAATAAGGGGGTAAAATAGGGTACCGTGACGGCTTAGTCTTACAAGCGAATCGGAATGTGGCAGATATCTATTAAGACAAAGAGGTTTTGCTTAAATTTAGAAGAAATAGGTATACTAAGAAATTCAAAATATAGAATAAGTCAGTAAGAATTATACTATGGTTGACAAACTCCGATGAGCTCCGCACTCAGATCAATGTGATATTAGTTTGATTCAAGAAATACAAAACCTAGAAGGAAACAAATTATTTTATTCCCGACCGACGTCTCACGACGGTATCTATCCTAAGTCTTACCAGCAACTAAGAACCCCATCTATAAATAAACTAATCTCAATAAAAAATTTGACATACTGCTTATATACCACAAATTTTGAACAGTCACGCACTTCTTACACATCAAAAATTAGATCTAACCACTTAAAATTAATAAAAAAATGCTTGTAAAATCATAAAGTGCACACCTTTGACCAAACCATTTGTGATACTAATAACTTCTGTTAAATACCAATAAATGGCAAAATGGCAATAAAAGAACATTTCTAGCTAAATTGTTCATCAGTTTTGTTAAATCTCCATCTTACCTAGCTACTCCGTCTCACCCCACCTTAAGCTCACATTCAAATTCAAATATTTAATCGCATCATCAACAATAACTTGTTCTTATTTCGTTTCTTGTCAAATGTAAGGTGACATTATGTTATTTCGGCAAGATAACAGATGTAGATAAAAAATTATAATTAACAAATGTTAAACTATCCAAACTCTTAAACTATCCAAACGACGAACATCCTCGGAGGTTGACGCGGGATCCAGCCATCGCCCACCTCAACCATATTAGAGGGAAGTGACCTTTCATTGATTGGGTTTGTGTGTGTACCAGACTTCTTGCGCAAGTACCTACTTCATGTAAACGTCAAAACAATTTCAAGTGTTCTGTAACCCTTGGCTTTAGAATTAAAGATGTGCCGTGCTGTTCAACTTCTTATACATTTTGAAACGTCTTTAAATGCTGTGGGCCTGACTTTCATTATGTTTTTTATAAAATTAAAAATATTCACCTAAATAAAGCCATATGACCCTTTTCTCAAAATTTTAGCCTACTGGAACTCTCAACTGACGTTTTTAATCAATTTTTATATTATTTTTTAAAATGATGAATGATGAATGATGAAATGAATTGAAAAAGGAAGTAGTGATAGCCTGTGTGGTACTCCAGGTCATATTATATAAGTTAGTATGCCAACTTCAACCAAATCCATTGTTCCGTGAATTCGTAACAAACGTCCAAACATTGAAACATTCATATTTCAGAAGGATATTTTCTGTCAAAGATAAGACGCTAACGCACACTGAGAATACCTATCTTTATCTAGAGTCATATTTCTAAATTCTCCGTAACACCGACGTACTATTCCGTGGTCTTCTAGCGCGTTTCCCTACAACCTATCATCGTAACATCTTCTCGGAACTTTCATAAATCCCTTCTACCACAAGACCACAAATGTTTAATTTGATTGAAAGCATCTTAACGTACAATAGCCGGAAGCACGCTCCAAAAGCAGACTTGGCCTTAACGACGAAAAAATAAATAAAAAAGCAATAAATCCAAGGTGCATCAGCCACCGCCTACCACAGCCAAAAATAAACGACGAAATGCTCTTCTTACCTGAAACATAAATAACATATATCCATTATGAAACGCACAAATATCACTTCTAAAGTTAACAAAATAAAGGCTATTTTGATTTATAGGTCACCTGTTTGATAGTAATTTACTTCTAAACATGATTACAAGAGCTTGCTTGCATGTTGCCAGAAGAAAATTATTATTGGACTGTTTTTTGTTTAAGGAAATATGTCGAATTAAAGTTTCAAAGAACTTCAGTAAAAAACTGAAGGAAGACTTCGCAGGTTTACTTTTTTCTTGACTTCTGAGATAATTTATATAAGCTTTTATTTTAGTTGCATAGTAGTAACTTACTTAGTTTGGGATGAATCTCGCACCTACCTATAGGTTAAATAATTTCGACGACAATGCATTTATCTGGAAAACTGTATATTATTATACTGGTCTTAATTCAGAGTCTTCGTTTAAAAAGGTTTAAAAACGAGATTTTATTTAAAAGCTTATGCAGTGAAAATCCCAAATTAATTTATGAATCCACCTAAAAACCTTCTTGTACTTTTTAAATAAATTTTCATTTTTAAGAAAAAATTGTAAAGTTTTAGTTTAATATTAGAATTAGGCTTGGCCTAATCAACAAGTTTTACTGACCGTAGGAAAATATTTCAGAAATAAATAAAAGAAAACAACAAATTAGGAATATTTGGTACCTCTCAATAAAAAAGTATGATAAGTACCTACAACAAGCAACATAAATAAGGGTACCTACTGGCAACATTCTTACGATAACGTACCTTATTATACACACCCAAGTAGCACAAACAGCATTATAATTGATCACTTTCAATGTATTGAGAACCTTAGGGCTTAATACAGACTTAAGGTTTGACTGCGCTTGTGTCTCTATAATGGCACTACTTAAACAGGACCATGTACCATTATTACATACCTAATAAGAGTTAGTGCAGAAACCTCTTTGTACAGCCTCGAACATTTGTTCTACGCAATAGGATTTTTAGTGGTATTTGAGCGGTAGTGAAATATGATAATTGCACTATGAAGGCGTAGACTTATATCACAGAAATTATAAATTTTTAAATATCACTTTAAATATTATTTTGAAAGAGTGACACTGGACTATCGTACAGCTAACTGTTTTAGAGTAGATTGATGCAACGCAAGAAATCACACAGCAGTTCACTTTTTGTTTTTACGAGGATGGATTGAAAAGTTGGCGGCCTAAATAAGAAAACACTGGAATAATGCAATTTTTTGTATTTATTTTTCTACATACTCTCCTCCTAGATCACAGCACTTAGTCCAGCGGTCCTCCAAAGCCTTGATCTCATTTAAATAGAAGGTCTCGCAAGGTCTTAAAAAAGGCATCTACGGCCACTTTGACCTCCTCATTGGTAGAACATTTCATTCCATCTAAGTGTTTCTTTAGTTTTGGAAATAGGTGGAACTTAGAAGGTGTCAAGTCAGGTGAATAAGGGGGATGAGGAAGCAATTTGAAACCACAATTCACTATTTGAGCCATCGATTCTGCAGATGTGTGAACACGAGCATTGTCCTGATGAAACAAAACTTTCTTGGTTATCGATCCTGGTCTTTTAGACTTTATTTCTTCCCGTAAATGATGTAATAGTGTGCAGTAGTATGCAGAATTTATAGTTTGAGCTCTTTCTAAGTAATCAACCAAGATGACACCCTTAGAATCCCAGAAAACCGATGCCATTACCTTGTTTACCGAAAAACACACCTTATCTTTCTTAGGGGTCGGAGATCAGGGTCTCTTCCATTGTTTGGATTGTTATTTGGATTCAACAGTGTAGTGATGAACCCATGTTTCGTCCATAGTAATAAACCTTGCCAAAAATTCGTTTGGATCAGCTTGAAAAAGCTCTCAACAGTCTCTAGAAATCGTGAGTCGAGTTCGTTTCTGTTCAACTGAAAGGAGCCGCGGAACCCATCTTGCAGACACCTTGAACCCTAATTCGTGAACGATCATGTTTTAAGTGCGTTTATATGAAATTCTTAGAGCTTCAGCTATCTCAAATACCTTCAATCTTCTGTCTGCCATGATGAGATCACATATTTTTTCGATGTTTTCCGAAGTCGTAGCTGTAGAAGGCCGTCCAGAGCGGAGGTCATCTTTGAGTCTCTCTCGTCCACGTCTAAATTCAGCTGTCCACTTTTTTATCATTGTATACGACGGAGCAGATGTTCCTAAAGTAGCCACCATATCTTCGTGAATCTGCTTTGGAGTTAAGTGTTTCTTGTGGAGGTATTTGATCACGGCACGGTGCTCTAAAGTATCAATTTTCAAAATTAATGAAACTTACTCTCACTTTATGTTAAATAAAATAAATAATTACGCATGTATCTCAGAGAAAAATTGCACAGAGACTGACAAAGAGTCTAGGTTTCATATGAGGGTAGTTTTATAATAATATGACAACGCTATCTATGTTAGGCCGCAACTTTTCAATCCACCCTCGTATTAAACTAACACACGCAATTTACCCAAAATATTTGCGATTTGGATGCACAACAATATCAATAGACTGATTTAATCTTAGTAACACGATTTCAGATAGGTACCTATTCCATAGTACATAGAGTAATATTTGGCGTGGTTTTATAAACTGTAACAATGTAACCACACAGTGGGCTTCAGGTTGACATCAGTGGGTACATTATAGGCTAATCGAACTTAACACTACCACACAGGAAAATGAATAAAATGTTTTTAAATCATTGAAATTTTAGTGGTTTATTTAAAACTATAGAATAAATATTAGAGTAGGTCACATAAAAGGTTTTAGCGTTTAAGGGAATTATTATAAAGATAATAAGAACCAATAAGTTCTATGTTTGTTTATCAAACAATTTTTTACTGAAAAGATCGTAACAGAGAATGAGTGAACTCTTGATCAGCTATGGTAATGAACTCAGGATTAAAACAGTTCACACATATTTCTTCTCATGTCCGCCATTAAATTGCTGCTTTAACCATGATAATGTGTCGTTTTTATTTTATATATATACATATATTTTTTTTTATTGAAAAAGGGTTAGACGTTTGTCTTATATCTCACCTGATGAAAAGATGAAGACGAAGGTGTTACACGTCTATCCACGAGATACCTATTCACTCGAAGCTTGAAAGAACTAGGACTATAGTTTTCTGGAAAAACAGACGCAGGCAGTTCATTCCACACCTTGGCGACCCGCAACAAAAAGGTACTATCGAAGCGTTTGGTTCGACTTCTTGGGATATCTACTATTAAGGGATGGAAGAAGGGTGTGGGTTCAACCTGATCAAAAAGAGCATTCGTGCACTCTCCAAAATGAAATCTGTAGAAGACTGCTAAACTGGCAACTTTCCGACAGTGGCTTTTTTTACAGTTTTTTGGTGGTGAGGTCAAAGTCAACTGTCAACTGCGTCCATCGCTTCTAGATGGTACTTTACAGAACCATCCCAAAGGTGGCTACAGTACTCCATACAAGATCGAACTTGAGCTGTGTTCATATTAAGTAGCTGTTCAGGGCTGAAGTACCGTCGGACCTTCGAGATAATTCCCAACTTCTTTGAAGCAGTTTGAGCCGTGGACACAATTTGTTGCCCAAAGTTTAGTTGGGACGATATAATTACGCCCAGAAGCCCTAGGTGGTCGGTTAAGGGTACAGAAACATTTTGGAAAGTGGGTGTTAGGTCAAAACTGCTCTTTTTCGCGGAGAATAAACACGCCTGTGTTTTTGACACTTTCTTTAAGGCCAGATCCACCCGCTCAATCATGGACTCTCTCAAAGCCCGGATTTCTTGAGGACTCGCTCGCGCATTGGACATTTATCTCTCTACAACGGTGTAGTTGATAGGATCTGCACGGCTTCCCTTCTTTGGTACTGATTGCACGTTAGCTAGCTTCCAGAATTTAGGGACCTTTCCGGATTCCAAAGAGAGTCGATACAGGCGCGTTAGTATGGGAGACCACTCGGCTGCGCAGTGTTTTAACACAACTGCAGGTATGCCATCGGGCCGCTGGCCTTATTCACGTCTAAATTCTGCAAGCATTTAAGAACCTCCTTTTGGCGAATATGAACGGTACCCATTTTGGGTCCGAACTGAGGTAACTGGGGTGGGATATTTATATAGATACCTTGACTATTTAGACGTGAATAGTCTGCAAAAAGATAAGCAAAAAGGTTTGCTTTCTGTTTTGCGGTGTGGGCCAGTGAACCGTCAGGCTTCCTCAGAGGTGGAAGCGATGGGCAACAGAAGTTCGACTCAACCGACTTGGCCAGAGACCAGAAAGCTTTGCATCCTGAAGGATATGACGCTATCTTGTCTCCGATGTGGCCAATGTGGTCAAAACGAGCTTTCCTGATCACCTTTTTACAAGACTTGGCGGCAGCATTGTATCTTTTCTTCAGTTCATGCGAATTCACGGCTTTGCTTCTGCGAGCGTCAGCCCAGGCTTTGTACGCTTCTTGATTAAGCTTTTCAGCTGTGAGCCAAGAATCATTAAACCACGGGCGACCTTTGGTTTCAAGGGATAGGTCAGCGTAAGGGATAAAATACTCCATTGCTTGGCCTATCACACTTGATACAGCATCAGCGCAGCACGATGGATCGGTTGATGTAAAACAAGTCTGCCGCCAAGGATAAGACGCGAAAAAATGCCGCATCTCATCCCAATCTGCTGACTTGTATCGCCATACTCGCCTAGCGCCTTTTGACTGGGTGTCAGGCGGCGAGTACTGCGCCACAGATTTCACCACGCAGTAGTCGGATGTCCCTAAAGGTGCAGTTACGGACACCGAGCACTTGTCAGGATCAGTTGTCAGCAGAAGGTCTAAGCAATATGCAGTGTGACCGGCAACGTCGGGGATGCGCGTGGGCTCGTGCACAAGCTGTGAGAGGCCTTGAGTCACGGAAAACTTAAAAGCCTCTCGTCCGGCGTGGTCACTGTCCTGATACGGGTATAGCCATTGCCCGTGATGAGCGTTAAAATCCCCAAGGAACGCCAACTGCGCTGAGGGAAAACGTTGCCGAACCTTATCTACTGCATTACTGGGATCCTCCATGAGCCTCGTTGTCTCCCGATCTCCGCTATATGACCGGTATATACTGGCATAGACCAATTAGTCAAGGATCTTCCAAGTAACGGAGACGCTGACAACAGATCTCGTCACTGGCATACATGCGTACCCCGGCGTTTGGGCGGAAATTGGACTTCAGGATGTACCCTGGGTAACAAAGGTATGCCGAGTCGGACGGATTACAGACCTGCGTCTCCGTTAGGAAGAGTAGGTGAGGTCTCTCTGTCTCAAGATGGTGGTGGACATGTTGCAGAAGTGCACTTTAAGAGAGAGGAAGTGCAATCGCTGTGAATCTTACTCTTCTTATGACTTTTCATATTAGTTGTGTGAGTGAATAGGGAGGAGGAGAGAAGTTGAGTGAAGCGCTGCAAATGGAACCAAGCAGCTCGCAATTAACAACGCACCGATGGGGAACTGGCTTGGAGACTGCGGGGACGCCCGAACCCCCCCGGGGATTGTCATCGGGTCCTCTCTAACCAGTCGCCAGCTGGTACGATGAAGCCTCCCGGGATTTTTCGCGAGGTGACGGGGCAGCCTTTGTGGCTAGCACACTACTTGGGCCCCCTACTACCTGCGGTCGGCCAGCGGTGCACCGTTTCTTCGGATCCCGCTACCCTCCAAAACCAGTTACCCGGTGAGCCAATAAATTATGAGCTGAAGACAGTTCTCTGATGCAGCACGATTACTCAGACCTACCCTCCTCTGATTTTTGCTTTACAGTGCTTTTAGCGTTAGGTAATTAAAAACCAATCTATAACATAATTTAATGAAATTGACAAAACTAATACACTTTTTGTAAAGTCGAAACTTTTACATTAATTTTGAACAAATTTTTTTTTTATAATAGGACACTCTTAATCTTTTAAAACGTTGAAATCAGCCGTGTAATTATATTATTGTAATTCTACAGGGTGCTACTGAAATGCTTCAAGTAGAAATTAGAAACAATAGCTGAATAATTTGTGGCCATTTTGTCAGTGTTAGCATCGCTGTTAACACCATTGTGACACTGACTTGTACAGCTCTCAGTTTCCGTTTTCCCCAAATGTGACGTTTCATAATGCTACTTGTTATACTTTGGTAATATTTTAAGTTAGGACTTTTATCAACCATTATTAAAGCAACTAACTCAAGAAAAGCCCAGCTAGCCGTCGCGATTCGCGGATGTCCAAACCTTGTACAACTAACAGTCTGTAAATAGCTTATGGCTTTATGAATAAGGGCTTGAATTTGTAAAAATTGAAGTCATTTTCCTCAGAACACACAGCCATAATAACTCTTTTATAGTTTACCGTGGTTACCTTCCTACCTATATATTATAGAATTTTAAGTATTTTAGTAAACTTTAGTCTTTTCAAATGTATCTTATTAGTTTATAAAGTAATGTTACGTTTTAATAGTATTGAAAATACCCCATCATATTGTAATTAGAATATTTTGTATAAGATAGATTTAATAATGTCTTAAAGTTTATTGCATTAAGGAAGTTGAAATGTTATGTCCAGCTGGAATACATTATAGGTAACTAACTAAACAAATACATTGCAATTTGAATGTTATCTATAAAATATTTAAAGGGCGCTGTCGTAGTTCTGACAAAGGGGTTCTTTTCAAAACCCCCTTACATCTCAACGAATCGAGGGTCAAGACCATCAACTAAGTGGAACAAGAACCCATTGACTCCAGGGCCTTGTCCTCGTATCCTGACCCTTGTTTCTAGGCGGCTGCTTCAGAATGGACCAACTAATCAACTGTGAACTTTAGGAATAGGATCGCAATTGTTCGATTTAATTTATAAGGAAACTATGAGATAAGCTCCGTCAAGACAAGTCTGACCGTGTTTCCGTCGCTCTAAATTAAGGCCATGTTCACGCATGTTCATTTGTTGTTATTTTTCGCTAAAGAAAAATTTGATTCGCTGATCTGATATCCAAATTTTTTTTTTAAATACTCATTAATTCCGTTCTTCCTAAACCCTATTTCTTCTTTTTCTCTAAACTCTCACAAAATCAAGATTAAATAGTGTGTATGTTACGAGCGTCATCTATAACGTGTTCCTGTAGTCGCAAAAGAGTAGAAGGGCGCGCCTTCGTGGATGCCACGCACTGTACCATCACGTTGGGTCCGAAGCAGCTTGATATCTTCTTATAAAATTATTTGATTTGTGTAATTATAAGTCACATTATAGAATAAGTTCGGGATTTGGAGCCTTCCGAGAAGTACCTAATAGATTAGTTTCTAGTTGGTGCGGAGTCCTTGCAGTTGTAGTTTTAATAGTTTATTTTGTCAAGAGTTCATCTGGTCCGGTAGTACCACGTCATTCCTATTATATCGCCATAATACCCTGGTTGATGTGGTTTCGTTGCGACTTATAAGAAAGAGCTGCCTGTGAAATTACAGAAAAATGGCAATTAGAATGATTATGATTAATTAACCTCTGAAATAAAAATCAAACACGTGATTAACGATGTCCGTGGGCATGGATGGCACTGTATAACCATTTGGTGGACAGTTTTTATGTATTGATTGCTAGATAGGTTGTTCTTTTCAGCCAAGGGTTGACCATTACTTCTATTTCACTCTAAATAACGTAACTTGTGCTAATTTTATCTAACTGAAAAGCTTATTTTACACAATTTTTATTCAGATTCGAATCAACATCGAGTGTAATAAAATTAAACAATAGTCGATCAATTTTACATACAGGCAAATGGACCGCAGCCTGTGGTAAATAACGGTATTCGATTAGATATTATTTTTATATTTATTGACACAAATAATAAATATTTAACTTTTCAAATTCGGATTCCTGATTGTTCTGCGTCTTAATAAAATATAAGTTATTAATAAGCGGTGGTTTCTTGCGGTAAAAGAATTTTACAATTGGTTCTGTAGGTTTAATTTTTAGTGATTTGTAATGGATTGTTGATTTTAATTTGTCAGTGAAAATATTGTTAGACTCAGAATGCTGAGAATATTAGGTACATCTAAAAGAGGTATTTTTACAGATATAGGAGAACAACGAACCAGTCAACCAGAAAACAGTCACAGAATGAGAAACTCTTTTTGGTGTGTAGGGCAAGTTGGCAATTTAGAAACACATAGTAAAGACATTCTAATCACAGTTTTTTGAAGTCTCCCTACTCTTACAGGCCACTAAAACATGCTTTATAGACAATAATGATATTATACTGATATACTGTAAGGATAGCAATTAAGTACCTATACCTATAAATAACTGCAAATACTCTTGTACAAAAAATGTGGACTTTATGTGCAACTTACAAGACTGTAAAACAGATTATAGACCTCAATATAATATGATAAGGACAGTTACTAATAATACGTACTAGTCAATAGTTACTAGGTATTATAGCCAATTTTATATTATTTTGAGACCGTGTTGGAGTAAGTGAAACTAGTCGAATAGCATGATTAAGGTTAAATGTAATTTTTTACCGCACCCACCAACCTATCTGAAATATTATAACCAAATTTTTAATTAGCACCACGATGCCGGTGAAATAAAGTAAATCATACTTCCTATTTAGGCAGCTTTACAATTTACCTAAAGTAGCTATTTTAGCCACAGTGATAGATTAAACATTTTAAAAATATTTTAAAAACTTTCATAAATTTCTAATTGCATTCTCTTTTCGAATTTGTCTTGGCTGCTTTCACGCGGGTCACATCAGAAGTTTACATCCGTTCTCTTCCAGGCGAACATACAATGAGTACTCTGTCTCGCTCAGCCCCTTCTTATCAGTGTATTTTTGTCTCATTATGGCGCGCGACGTTGCCAGCTCGGGGCGACTCTGTGTGACCTTGTTCGCGCTCTACTGACGTCGTGCGATGTAGTTGACGGCTGTCGAGTGAATTTGTAAAAATAATAAACTAGAAAACATACCTACTTAGTGTTGATGATTGATATGATTATTTTCCTTTCCATAATAAACCATTTTTTTGTTAAGTACATAAGTAGGTAGGTAAAACGGAATTTACTATGCAAGCAGATTCTGATACTAATAAGTTATTTACTTTGTATTTCAATGTGACGAATCTACTTCAATATTATCTCATTACCTATAAAAAGATTACTCGTAAAAGAAACCCTAAATGTTTGTGTACAAAAATACATTCATATCAGCCGTTTTAAACATTCATGCTAACTCGACGTTTTCTGTTCATTAAAACCTGCGTAGGTAGGTATCTACCTAATAAAATATTGAATTTCGAAATGTATGAATATTGCTTTGAATGTGACACAAGGGAATAGCTTACCTTACATTCATTTAAATAGCTTACATTGAGATTGTGTTTAATTGGTTAGGTTCCTGTGAATGATTGTAATTTGCCTGCAGTGGATACCTTAGCTGACAATTAAAATACTTCTGTAAGTAGGTAGGTAGGTAGTAAGTTTTATCCACAATATTTCGACAACTCAAATTCAAAATATAAATATTTCAGATACTTAAACCATAAGTGTAAGTAATAATGAACTTAAACTAGTGTTAGTAATACATTGAGATCAGAAATTAATAAATAAGTCCAACAAATATTAAAATAAAATTAAAAGTTCAGACATTTTTAAAAATAATTAAATTTAAATTCAAAATATACCTTATGAAAAATGTAATAAAAGTAATATAAATTAATATAAAGCCAAAAGAAAAATAAATAAGAAAATTATAATTAAAATCTTAATGTAAAAAATTTTAAAAACTGCTCGTTATTTTCTACTTCCTAAAACAACTCAATTAACTATCTATTTTATGTCCAAACTATTGGAAATAGGTAGGTACCTATGCAACGTTTGACAGCCAAATGCAGAAACGATTCTGTACGTTACCTACGCTACAATTCTGAACTATCTTTCATACGATCCTTCGTGCAATTTTGATTAATGTATGAATCTGTATTTATTTGTTTTTGAATTTAGAACTTCAAAATTCTTTGACAGTTTTGAAACAAACTTTTTGTGCCTGGCTGGCTGTACGTACGTATTGTTAAAGAAAATGGGAGACGAGACGAATGGCCTATCACAACTTAGAGAAATGCGTTATTTATTATGATTATTAGAAAAGACGGATGAACTTTCGGATGCTGTTGGAATATATTGTTCTAATAAGTGGAAATACTGATTTCGGCGAGTGACTTGAATCGTGATCTTCATGAAGTGATTTTTTTTTTCTTTGACGCTGGAAAATCCTCATGGATACCCGACCTAGCGGGGGCCGTAGTCGGGTTGTGCCGGACTCCTACCGGCTAAAAACCTGCGGCTTCCATCTGGACGCACGAAGCCGGGTCACGATGAGCTAGCGCATTGCGTTCGCGGCCCGACAGCCCAAGCCAGCGCTCTTTGCAGCGCTGGCGACATCCCGAGAGGGAGGGGTCCCTCTGCAGTCATCCCTCATGAGATGGTGCGCAGGAAGCGCCCGCGCCATCTCGAGCCCTGGATTGGAGGCGGTATCTCCCGAAATCGTCACCGAAGGCTCATGGTGAAGTGATAGTCCAAGTATTTCCAAGGTTAAATAAAAGCCTTTTTATTTTATTTTTTGATGGAACAGTTACGTCGCATCTGTTATATTCTAAGTATGTATATTAAGTTTTATTTATTGACGATTTGGTGTAACGCATTAAGTTTATACGGCGAAAAACTGTAAAAATATGTTTTATGCGTTACGTAGGTACGAGTATAACCCACTCAATGGTAACGTTCACGCTTATAGACAACATTCATACCTAGCAACCTATTATTATTAAGTTCAAGGTGTTAAATACAGTTCGTAAGCTTGGAAATGGACAGTTTCTGGAATTTAGTAATGTTTAGGTAGAGCGCGAACAATCGTACTTACAATTGTTGGTAGATACTTGTGTAGTAATTAGTAATACTTGGGTACTAATGCTAATTTCTCCGACAACTTGGAACCTAAGTAGGTACTATGAAAAACCGACTACTTTTAAGTTACAAATTAATACTTAAATACTATGTGGTAGACTGCTACATTTATACTGTGTGGGCAGGTGGTATAGGTAAGTCTAAAGAAAACAAGATAATACCAGTAGTATTCGTAGAATATGAAATATATTCAAATTTATACAGCAACGAAGTTAACACTTCAATATTCATTGAAAGAAAACTGGATGTTCAAATAGCAAAAAGACAAGTCTCTTAATACCAAGGTCAAAATAAGTACCGGCTACTTAAATGGTTATAAGTATTTAAAATACTACATAACAGGAAAAAAAGCGTACAAACCACCTCAAGTAGAACAATCAGCATTACATTTCAACATTACCTTTTTCATCATACGTTCAATTCTTGAAAAAAAAACAAGATTTAAAAGGCAATAAAAAAGAACATCAATTTCAAATAAAGAACGTATCGAACGCGCGCGGTCCGCGGTCGATCATTTCATTTAGGCCTACTCGAGCGGCACGGAGGCGCGCGGACCGGCAAGCTGCAATATACACAGAAATGTATCACAAAGTTTTTGTACTTTAGCAAGTGGTTTTGTTCGAGTTTACGTAGATTTTATTTAACTTTATTTAGATTGTGTTAAAGACATGATATATAAAAGATGAAATAGTTATATAGTAGGTATAGTTGAATAATAAAGAACTCATGATTTTAAATTGCTTTTTAGAGCACCTTTTATTGTTGCATTTTTAAATGAAGCATTATTTCAATAATAATTTTTCAATACAATAGTTGAAGATAAATGCTCAAGTAAAACGTAAAAGAATATGTTTTAGTTTATTGATCGCATCAAATATCTAAGGTTTAATCATAACGTAATGCTTTTATTAAAGTTGACCTACCTATATTTCAAGTTACGCGCGATTTCCCGTGTGGCTCTTGTGAAGATGTCCGATAAAATATGCAATAGAAAGTTAGTAGTACTGTACCAACTAATGTAGTGAATAATATAATAAAATCGGCTTAGTAGTACAAAATAATTATCGATTATTATCAAACAACCATTTCCTTTTTACAGCTTTATTATTCTTTATATTATTCTTATAAATAACTTGTTACGCTGTGCGCTTTACTTTTTGGCACAAAACGTTGTCTTTAACTAAACTGACTTTTCTAATGACATGTTTTTTCACACTTCTGTCAAAACTGTTTTATATTGTAACTTTGTAAAGAATATTGGCAAACTCACATACATTGTCAGTACCGCTTTTATTTCCGCAGAGCATTCACGTATCTCAAAATGAATATGTAGGTTCGACTGTTTGAATGATGGATAATCCAAATGCAATCATAAGATTTATATTGAAGTTGGGAATATAAAGTCGAAATTATAATCTAACCTCAAAAAACACGTGAAAAAGACGTGAAAACGTTGTTTACTCAATGGGACGAATACGGTTAGTTAGAGGGTTAATACGTTCATAGGATTATCAGATGAAGCTATTGAAATTAAACTACACTCTAATTTCAATTACTGTTCATACAATAGCGAACCGTGACAAGACAGTTGACATAAGGGCTCATTGAAATGGCGGCTCAATGTCTTTGAGGTTTGACTGACAGTATATATAATTTTTCTAGATGTCGATGAAAAAATAAATGGCGTTGTTACGGGAATAATTGGATTTTATTATATTTCTAAGTATCCCCAACAACTATCTCAATATTTGAGCTTGGTAAATACGTGTCTAATATTTACCTATAAACTAAATATAGCCCGGTTTTGATATGATTACAATTTATAAATATTACATGGTACCCAGTCTGCCATTCTCTTTTATTTGTGGAATTCAATAAAAAGTCCTTATCTCATAAATCTTAATTTAATTACTTCTACTTATTACTAAAACCCTTGGATTCAAAGTCGACGCAAACACAATACATCGAAGGCGGTGTTTACTATTAGAATAGATTAAGACTAATTAGAATGAAGTCTGAGGGTATTCTTGAAGAAGCTGAGCTGGGGCAGATAATGCTGTAAATGAGTTCTTTGGAAGCGAATGTCAAACTTATCTTACCACCAACAAATATCTTTACTCGCAGATTCTTCTCTCTTGACAGTACCTAGGCCCGACACATTTTAAATTTTTATTAGGTTGAAACCAGTAGGTTTGCCTCCAGGTTTGCTGGCAAATCTCATACACATATAATATTGCTGGGCATTTATTTTATGATGACAGGTTGCGTATTTCAGGCTGGAAAGAGTAACATGTTAATAAGTAGTATTATTGCTATACCCATCCAACAAAAGCAGTAAAACTAAGCTTCTTTGTAAAATATGGTAATTTTACACGAAGTATTTAACATCCTAGCACAGATCTTAGTACCAACCCTAGAAAGCCATTTAACTGAAATCGGACTAATTAATTCATTCGTGTGTAACAATTCTTTGGGAACCTAGTTATTCGTAAACACAAATTCGATAGATAGGGAAGCGCATAGTTTTAAACGGCTGAACCAATCTTAATCAAACACGGCTAGTAAACCTATAGATTCATTCTAACCGCATCTAAATAGGTCTACTCTCCAAAACTAGAATGTCACAGACAGACACACATATTGTTAGACACATAGACACATTAAACTATAAAAGCCCTCCTTTTAAGCCCGTTAAAAAATCAGTCTTTTGTAAGTTGTAACCTATTGGGGTCCGTGCTGCTTATTTTTGTCAAAGGACCCTTTCGAGGGTTTGGTAGGTGATGTACCTATGAGACCTTAGTTATTATAGTTAGTTATAGGTTGGTAGGTAGTTAGGTACAGTTTAAGTTTTGGTTCAAGGCATACATATGCCTGGAGGACTTTACAGGTGTTCAACTTCGTTTTTTTTACTACTTTCATAGTCTTTTAGCCAATAACGATCGCGCCCCGCCTGGTGGTAAGCGGCTTCATGATTGTTAGATATATGTACTAATGGTGAGTTGGAATTGCTTTCGTTCCATTAATGGCACTGGCTGTTACTTTCTTAAACGGAACACAACCACGTAAACGTGATTATTCTGTCAATTAGAACAGGAATGACTGCAGCACTGCCCCTGACGAGATCTCAGCATATGAAACTGCACTGCCACTACTTCCTAAGTTATATTTTAACCCTACAGAGATATAGATTAGATATGCTTCCTTAAACCAGTTCTAAATCCAGATCGAATGCCGGTAGACAAAGTATTTGAAGAGGATTTTCTTATTTATTTAGACTATAAGTCCCGCGTGGTTTGGCAGTATAACGTCCGCATTTTTTGGGATAAAAAATTGCCTTTGTTTTTACAAGGTAGCTTTCCAATAGTGAACGAACTACTCGGACTTGTGATTATTTCGCGAAGTATCAACTTAAAGCGTTCGACTATGTCGACCGAGCCGCCCGTAGACTCGTAAAAGACAAAATACACGTCGCAAGGTCGCCGGTCTATTGGTGTTTGATTGATTGATGGTCTTTTTTAGTTGAATGAACCCTCCACCCTTCTCCACCGGTACAACCAGGCGCAGACAGCAGTTTCCTCCGCTCATGGCTGAGGTGCCGAAAGGCAGTAGGTACAAAACGGAATGACAGTTCATTTTTGTTTCGTGTTGCCAAAGAGTACAAGTATCTGCTTGCATCTGGTTTTCCAGACAACTGTAACCCTGGAGATCTTAAACGTAGCGTCTATAGTCAGCTCTTGGACACGCGTGTGCCATCCCCGTCTGCATCGTCTCTTTCCACCAGTTAAGGTGATTATCAACTTTTAATAAAAAAGGTTACATATAAACGAGCAAACGAACAAACGAACAAATTTTTCTGCTTCCTCCTTACTACAAATTTTAAATATTTTATAAGTATTCTGGATTTCCTTTCGGTTTGCTTTATGGTCAAAATGACAGAGATCTTTCCTTTTGGGCCACGGAGCTATGGCCTGACATTTACTATTTAACATTTATATTTTTATAAAACGATAGCTACAAGAAGGTCTCTAGATCATAATTATATAAAAAAACACGATACTAAAGTCAGTTTAAAACAGCAAATGAAAGTTTCAAAACTATTCCAGATTACAGATTTTAACATCTAACTTTTAAGGCTGAAATTTATTAATTTATATATAATTTAGAGACTTATGTCAGCTAAATGGTGAAGAAGGGTGACCTTAAAAAAATTAAAAGGGCACGTTTTATGTGCCCTATAAAATAAAGTCACATTATATTTTACCATTTATCTCAGTCTAAATACCTACGCTGCATAGATTTCAGCCTAATTGACAATAACCAAATAATAAATATCCCTAATAGTACCTACTTAGATATTAAATATGCACTTTACAAAGTAGAAGCGGGGTGAAGTCCCGGGACTTCGTAGGATTCATTATAATACGCTAGGTGCAAGCTACAACCTGCCCCCACTGTGCCCTCTGCCGGGGGTGGATGGAGAGATGGAGGGGAGATGCGACTAAAATGTGCTATCAGTTTTCACCTGGAAATATTGTTATTTTATTTGTTTCTTTCATTTGAAAGCGATAAAGTTCATATGCTACTGGATGATAGGTAGATACTTAGTAGGTTATTTCATGTACTTACATATTTAAACGTGATATAAATATAACGTTATTACATTTATTACCATTTAGTACATTAGACGACCAATTAGCACATTTACTGAAGGTAAATTGTAGCACTAATAAACAACATTGAAAAATTTAAGAAAAAGAAACGTTTCAAGAATTCCGTATTATGACTTATAATTTAATATAGATCAGATAATAAAATGACGTTAAAGACAAGAATTATCGCTGGAATATACTGAGAGGTTCAGTGGAATGCAGCATTCTCGTCTTCATCATAGCTTGCTACCACGTGAGAAAAAAGATATGCAAATACAATTCACAATATGAACAAAATAATAAATAGTAATTGAAACAGACTACTTACTTCTAATTCCAAAATTCTGTTGTATTAGGTATTGTTTTCCAGAAATTACTTATTAAGCCTATTACTGTAAAGAGTACCATCCCACCGTCTACATATACAATGGTTTCATCTTATATAGTTTGGACTGCTACACCTAAGGGTGCACGTCCGATTCTTTGTCTACTCATCGACTTGACACGGTAATTCACGGACGACGCCAAGCGACGACTATGCCTTTGAAGTCAACCGAGTCAATTACTCACAAAATCAAAAGATTCATAAAATCCATTCCATTTCTAATATTGCTAAATTATTTATATTATAATCATAAAACAGTAAACAAACAAAATACGTACTATTCGATTCAATATCCCGGAATGAACTAAACTCCACAAAATCCATTCTACCCCACGCGCCCCTTTCACTTACTACGTCATTAAACGGTTTGTCAGCCCCTCCACCCGGCACCCCTAGTCCCGCGCATTAATAACCTCTCTAGCAGGGTGCCATTTTTGTAGCTTTTCGAATGAGCGTGAAATTAATTGCGCTGCGCTTATTTCAAATGTCAAATTAATTTGAATGATTGTGGTTAGGTTAAAAAATCGTATCTTATTTGAAATTTTTTTTTCTGGTGTGAGTTATTAATATTGGAATATTAATAACAAAATGTTTATCTCAAATAGACTAATATTGTAAAAAGGAAAAAAGGGGTTTGAAGTTTCTTGGTCGGGGCTTTTCATAATCTCCATTCGTCTTTTGTTTTTTTTTTCAAAATCGTAGAGCACGATATAGCTTATGTCCACCTATTGGTTGGAGCTACCCTAAAACACAAAAAATTTAAGCCACTTTGCTCTAAATTGTCACATTTCAGAGTTATACATAGAAAAATTTGTAATTTGTGGAACTTAGAGGAACCTATAAAAAGAACTTAAAGCTTCTCTAAGCCATATAGCGGGTCCAAAAAGTATTTTACGCCTTAATCAGAAATGTTATTAAGTTATCGTATTTGAACTTAATTTTAATGCAAGAGACAACATTTTCCAAACCTTTGAAGAGTTTATCTTGGGTATGAAATACATTTATTTATAAACAAGAATACTTACAGATAAGCCAGTGGAAAAAGAAAAACAAAGAAAGAAAAAGAGTTCTATCTACATTCCTATAAATATCTACATTCCCTAAATGTAGATATTTCTTTTTCTTCATACTTTCCGAGCCAGCTTGAACTCTAATCGTAGGAGAGTGTCTATGCAGGTTGCGTCCCAAACTAGCGGCCCATTTTCCCCCACATTTCCACGCTAATAGAGCATTCCACCAGGCCGGTTGCCTTCGTCACGCATATATAATCCTGATGCTCCTGAGGATTCGAGTTCCGAGGATATCCACGGTCCACTATAATTTACGGAGGGAGAATGGAAGATGACAAGCGCCCGGCAGATAATGCCTATGAATACTGAGGTAATCTGCCACCACTATGAGACCACGAAAATCCATGATGTCCAATCATCAACCGATGCGCCGCAACGGCAACGGCGCTCAGCATATCAATTTGCACTAGTACGCTAAACAACGCTAGAAGATGGAAGAGCCTGCAACCAGGCCCGGACGCAAGTTTAAGTACATACTGTACAACAAATTCTAGCTATTAGAAAGGCTTAGAATTACAAATGCAAATATATATGCCAGTATGTTTTAAAGTGTCACATTTAATTAACCGTTTATAACGTTAACCTCCAGGCTGACGATCATTTTTGTGGAAAAAAAAAGTGTAAATATTTGACACTTGTGTACCGCTTCCATGTAACAGGTACCTACCTACGCGCTTCGTGCGACGGTGGGTAGGTACAGACATGAATGAGTGTAGTAGAGCAGGGGTAGTAGAGTTCGTTTTGGTAAGATCTCGTCTGGGGTGGTACTACAGCCCTTCTTATTTAAGCCGGCGTAATAACCACAAAACGGAATAACAAGGGAGGAACCAAGACAATTCACACTCAAGCCTACGCGGTCGGCTTCATCAAAGCGGTATCATCGGTCGGTATTATTAATCGAAGAAATAAATAACAACATAATTAATCAATTTAATCTACGATTAAAGATGTCTATGGGAACTTATCGTCAGGTGGGTCCCATGCTCATTTTCCAGCTACGACAAAAACAATGAAACTTTAAAAATGTACTGTGCCTTCCTAAAGCCACATACATGAACATAGGAAGAAATCGTCCGAACTCCTCAGCTAGGTTTCCATAAAAGCATCAACCACTTCCTGCACATATGTTAGTCTCCTTTCTCGGGAAAATTAAGTAGGTATTTACCTGTAGGTACCTCGCGAACTGGCGAGCTTCCCAGCGCAACGTTGATAGAGCCCCGAACAGCCTCACCTTTTGTTATTATTTCTCTTTTCTGTGTCTCTCATAATTAAGTTCGTGCATTCATAAATTTTTTATTCGCTCAATTTTGATTTACTTAATGCTAGGAAGGTACTTCACTACAATATAATTCACTTACGCATAGCTGCCTTTTTAAAGAGTTAAATAGCCATACACTTTGTTTTACCCAATTGCCTAATGCGTTAATTTTAATTGACATGTATTTAAATCGATATCTGTATATTCCCTTTTTCCAATAAAATATTTCAAAGTTCCACCAAAAATACTGAACTGCACACTAATCAAATTTAGTATACGGTTTAAGGGTATTTACAGAACTTATTTACTGATGTCGTCACCCGATTTACTTTTAGGGATATTGTTTATTCTAAATAAAACACTTTTTATTTACTTAGTTTACCGTGATGAAATATGAAGTGGCACTTCGGCGGGTGCTGCAGCACCACGCTCGCTTAGCTCACTCGGCCCGCGCGTATTTTCATCACACATCAAACCCAACCTAACCCAATATAATATAGACCCTGACCAAGCAAGCTTACTTAAATACAAAAATGGGTAAAGACTATTATGCGTCTCCTCAACAGTCCAATTGAATGTAGCCCAACAGATCGTTATGCTTAATTCTCATTATGCCAGAATACCATGATTTTTTAAGTAGATACCTATTAGGTCAACGAATAAAACATCTACGCACATTGTAGTTAATTTGCTGTGCAGTCATTACCTATTCAGAAGGCCTACTATGAACTATTATTGCGATTCAATTGACGACCTAAAATAAACTGCTTTGCTATTTCATACCACGACGTCATTAAAGTGATCCAGTTTAGGTTGACGCCAAATCAAGTCGGCAATTGGATCGCAAACTGTTTTAGTTCGTTCATTTTTCGTACCATGAGGTGATATTTCAACCTATATTGGATGACTTAAATGTCAAAGTAAGCGATTCAAAAAAAGTTGCTACTTTCTTGGCGTGAAGTGAATCGTTTCGGTTTATCTTTAAAAAAATTGTTGAAAATATACGTAATTTAAGGTATTTTAGTTGGATATTTAGTGTTTCTGATGTATTAATGTGAAAAAGTGATTTCTAGAGCAATTTGTTATTGTAGATGTCTGACGAATTAGTCCTTATTATTTTGTTGGAAAATGATAATGAAATAAACACAACACGGAAACAATCGGACCCCTTTTATTTGGAAGATGAAGAATATATAAAAGCATATCGGTTGTCTAAACGATTGGTATTAGAATTGTGTGATGAGCTGAGCCCATTGTTGAAAAATCCAACAAAATCAACTGATTTATCAGTAGAGACAAAGTTAGAAGTCAAATTCCGTGCGTTCTAAACTCGTCATAGTCAATTTATTTTTACGACAACACTAAGGAAACCTTTAATTATTTTTTAATTTAAAGAATTATATAAACTTCTATTATTTAATGAGTACTAAAACGGGCTTATGGTATATAATTTGCCACTAAAAAGCGCAATTTCAAAATATATTTGTTGTTATTTTTACACAAAAAAAACCGACAAAATCATATCAACTAGATTTACTTGAGTGTACAGCGTCATCTCTTTCTCACACGCGGACCACAGACAAATTTCGATCTTTCATTCCTCCGTGAGCGATTCAAACGCCAGTTAGCTAAAGGCACTTCATGGTACGAATCTTAGCGCGTCAGTTTAGGTACCTAAACTGGATTGCATCGGAATTGAATGGCAAACTAAAAGTTGATGGTAGGCCTTCTGGTATGATAAGATTGTCGTATTATTCTACATAAAGTAATTTAGATTGCAAGTTAGTATTTTTGATAAGCAATTCGTATTTTTGTTTTATAAATGATATAGCCGATACATCAACCACATTTTTGGTGTGAATTGGATAAAAAAGGACTTCTCGTTTTGTGTGTTTTTTTAGTTTTTTTTGAAGAACATGTTTTCAAGTGGGTTTGTGCAGAGCAGTAATTTATCTGGTATGTATTCAGTTATTAGTGGAGTTACCTAGTGTAGTGAAAAATTATACAGATGTGCTTTTAAAAATATCCCATTTGAATTTAGTGCCTCACCACATAGATAGGTACACAAAATCACATGCAATACTCAGATATTAGTTACAATGTCGCTGGATAGATGGCGCCACTTGTAATGGACTGCCTCGGGGCTTTCGATTCGAGAGCGCGGTTTTTTTTGTAATTATTTTATCCTTTATGACGTACATAATATGCAGTAGGTATGTAGTTATTTACTTTCTACCCACGACCCAATTATTTTGAGCTATTCCATGAATTTCTATTAACTAAATAAAAACTAAAACTGAATAAAAAAATTTACCCCGAATCAAAATATTTGCAGCCTCTTAATAATAATAAAAAAAAAATGGTAAAATTATAATCATCAATTTTGGTTTAGTAGGAAGGTAAGTAACTACCTACAAATTATAAGTCAGTATATTTACTGTAAGAAGCATTAAAACCTCAAACAAGTACCTACCGGTAGTTTATCTACCAAATAACCGTTACCAAGCCAGGTTTAAAAATAAAATTGGTATACATTCCACCAAACACTTAGGCAGTCACCATTAAAAAATACTGAGTTCTAATTTCAAACAAAATAACAAACCACATCAAAAAAAAACATAATTCAACCTCTTTTTCATTACATCCCAAAACCACTTTTTATAACAATCTTCAAGTTTACAACTCGATAAAAAATCTTGCAACTTCGAAAAGTTTTAACCAAGTTTGAAGGCGTGACCGCGAGTCTACACTCCCTGAGGCGGCCCTGAGAGGATCGTTCCGCCCACCGCCCCGCCCTTTAGAGCCCTTCTAAAGACCTTAGAATTTCTGAATTGTTAGTTTTTGTTAAGTTGGTAATTTAAAATTTATAAGTTCTCTTTATTGTAATGTTGCATGCTTGCGAGCTTTTTGTTGCGGTGATTAATGGATTACAAAGGGAATAAAGGGACGGAGTGGAATTTTTTGTATGGCTGTTGCAAGTTGAAATATTAAGAAGAGATCTATTTATTATTACAGCTTTTATTAGGTCCCGGCTTCGTATCCTGGTAGGGCCAGTATCTGTGTGATGAACACAGATACTTGGCTCCGATGGATGAGTAGGTATGGGTGCCACCCAGATCGCTGTAGGTAGGTCAGGTACAGTCGGGTATCCTAGTGCAGGCTCGAATCCCCTGCAGTGTTGTCGCCACTTAGTATGCGGAGCGCGTACAAAGGACCTAACAACGTGCAAGTGATTCTCGCCTTTGCCTGAGTCTCCGCCGATTTCCCCGACTGTAGGTACCTCTCTATCTTTCGGAACACAAACAAAGTAGATAAGTTATACAGGTTTGTTAATTTATATATCCAATACTGATACTGAAGCGTATGTTATTTTCGAAGCCGTAAATTTTTCGCGGTGGTAGCGCAGAGGCGTTGGTTGGTCTCTCTGATGCCCGGTTCGAATTCCGTAACTGTCTTATGCTCTATCGAGTTTTGACTGCTCATTACTCACTGAACACTAATAAGGAAGGATAGAAAACGTGTTGAGGAAACCCTATGTGTTTTTTCCGTAATTTTCCAGTTTTATGAACTACCTACGTACCGTTCATACCTACAGTACTGCCGGAAACCAACTGTTTGGCTGGTTGAGACTGAGCTCCTTGTAGAACATGAGAGTGTTCTGAAGAGCCAAACAATGACAAACAAGTTTTTGTTTAGAAAGCAATGAGCTAAGAAGAATAAACCATATCTCCTTACGCTCGAACTGCGATGTCGCATCGGGAATCAGGAGGTCCGCAGCGAGCCAAGGTAACTAATATCCTGCTGAAGTGGCAGTGGGCTGGGTAACGCCCCAGGTCCCCCACCTGGTCAAACTCGCTGGAAGTTAATCTGAGGCACACAGATGTTTTTTCGTGGATCATACCTACAGAAAGGTAAATGCGTCAGCGGTGCAGTGGCTGGCTTCTAGATCTGAAGATCCCGGGTAGGATCCTGGTGACGGCCAAATGTACCAAAAATGTATTATAGCTTAAGTAGGTTTAAGTATATTTAGTCGAGTGCTCTTACGTGAAGAAAAAACATCGCAGGGAAACCAACAGGTTCGAAATCTACCTATGTAAAGCCAACCAGCAGTTGGATAAATTGCCTGGAAGCGAACCTGATATCCCTGAAGTAGGCCCTGTGAGGGAGTTACCACACCAATCGACCGATCGTCGATCGATGTAGACTGGTCTGGAAAAACTGTCGATCGACGTTGACTGTTCGATTCTGCCATCGATCGATGGCGTCGATTGATGATCGATCGATTGGTGTGGTAACAACCTTATATAAATGCACCGAAGGATACCTAAAGTCGATTTCGGAGGTTTCACCTACACGTAGGTATAGTTAGGTAAGTGAAAACATATTGCCCTCCTAGAGGACTCGGGTGTCAACGCTAATAGGTAGTTGCATTTATTTATGTACCTACCTACACAGCCGGCATATGAGCTCGCGACCCCCTGGTGGTGAGTAGCATCCGCGACCATGGACAGCGTTACTCGTAGGGGTTTTATTTGTTAACAGTAGTAATTGTGATTATAATATCGACTAAGGTTGCGTTACCGACCGTTGGCTGCAGCAGGAGGCGAGTTGCCTTTGTTCCAGCAGCTGCACTGGCTGCTGCTTCCGTTTACCCGGTAATCAGGTAGTTACGGCATCATTAACCGTAGGGTTATTGATTTACTACCGAGCGATGATTGGTTGCCGAGCGACGGCGCAAGTTGGGCTTGCGTTTATTGCAGTAGAGGGATTCCCTTTAACCGGAATACAACCACGTTACGGTGATTATTTTCTCTAGGTCAAAGTCTATTATATACCTGCTTTATTATATAAGTTAGACCCATACAGAATACATCATTAGAAATCTAATTTCATACTTTAATGCCTTTTCTTAAGTTTTCACGATACATACTTTAGATAAAACACTTTTTACCGGATATTATCGCGTATATTTTAGTTAATTTTAAAATTATTTCGACGTTTCGGCATCTTTGCAGTTGCCGTGGTCACGATAGACTAAGGTGTTGTTCATCTATTGCCAGTAATAAAAACTACATGATTGTCAATACATATTAACGCCATCTGTTTCTCAGTCTTCTCGCATAACGTCCCGGATTGACACAAAAGGCACTGACTGTGTCCTGAGTTTGCAGTCTAACAGTTTGCTGGTTTTTCATTTTGTACAATCATGTAGTTTTTATTACTGGCAATAGATGAACAACACCTTAGTCTATCGTGACCACGGCAACTGCAAAGATGCCGAAACGTCGAAATAATTTTAAAATTAACTAAAATATACGCGATAATATCCGGTAAAAAGTGTTTTATCTTCATACTTTAATTATGACTTTCAGTTCGAACGCTTCAAAGGGTTACAATTTAAAAAAAAGTAAGTATAGTTTTTCTACATCGCGTCCGTCACATAGAACGATTAATTACGATCAACAAGAACACAATTTTACAAATAAATATATTATTAAACATAAAAATCCCCTTGAACGTAACAGGAACGTCTTTGAGATCCATCAACAACGACATTTCTATACTTATAGGTAATAGTTTCCTTTGTGTTACAATAAACGAGGTCTCCAGCCAAGGCCACGGCAACCAGCGCCCCTCTCTCCGCAGTTGACAGCGCACTAGATCGTACGTCGCCTGTCGTAGCAATTACTCTGTTAGGTTTTTGTACTGTCTAACTACGGTCACGTCCATGTTCCAGATATCAAAGGCTGTAACTTTATGCTTATCCAAGAGATGTGTGTAATTGTCGAATCACATTCGCGGCATTGCAACTAGTGGCCCTAGCAAGGCTGGGCGCTCGAGGAGTCCGCGACACAGCGCAGGTTGTCGTCGCACTGAAGGCCGCAACCAAACTTCTCCAGCCATTTATTACTTTTCCGGGAAACAGGATATTTTTTGTTATATTTTAGATATTTTTACATGATTATTATACTATGTATATAATATATATGTATATAATAATAATTAATATACTAATATATATTATGATAAGCTAGTCGCCTTGCATCTTTAGTACCTCATACATATATTTGTTGTAGTACAATAACCTAACTGAAACGCCTGGCCAGTATTCCTTCGTTTACTTCCTCAGGAGCAACATACAGTTCTGCACGTAACCTATTGTGACGGAATTCTCGCCATTACCACCTTGCTTTTCTTGTTTCTAAATGGACAACGGTACGGGTAATCTTTTAAACTTTTGCTACTTAAAGCAACTTCTTCAGCGGCCAATTCATACATTTCGACGTTGGCTTCGCCTCTATTAAATTTTGTCTTGCGCACGAACCTACTTATTAGACATTCCAAAAAAGAAATCACACATTTAGAATATAAAATTGAATCCGAGGAGACGCAACAAACGAGATGAGTTGCAACAAGGTGTTTCAAGGCCACCTCACGATACCTCATCAAATATTACACTAAACTTTATTGCCCTAGGATTTCTAAAAAATATCAATCAATCAAGAAAGGCAATCTACAGCGTTATTCAGTTCTAATTCTAATTACTAAGACAATAACAATATAAATCCTATATTCCTTATGCACCTCATTAATCTTGTTTTTCTTACATACCTACATAAATCAACATCTAATTTTACTCGTTAATCCGGTATATTGCGTCTTAATTTCATTATTTGAGTTGAGAATTCCAATCTAAATGGAAAAACTCGATAGCGGTGCACGAAGTGGCAACGTCGCACTCGCGATATTGCTAACTCGCACTTATGCAAGAGAGTTTCATAACATCTCCTTTTTATCTGGTTCAGCTCCATCGCCCGCCGCTCTATCGCTACCGTATTTTACTCAAGTTACACAAAAACAAGTTTTATTGCCCAGGAACAAAGAACTCATAAAACAACAAGTTACTTTATTTTACACTAAAACCAAAATTACTCAAGCAAAACAACACAACGGCAGCACTAGACGAATATTTTTTTATTTATTATCTACAGAACGTCACAAAACCAGGTACGAAGTACCAGGGTAACATGGGGCTTGAGTTGGTGTGTTCGAACGTAAAAACGGTGCGCGGGCCCTCACTATTTATAAAGTGGGAGCGGACACGCCCACGAAGCCCCTCCGCCCCTCCCTTGCAGGGATGCGGGGAAAGTTGACTATGTAAAGGAATCAATAGAAAGGTCCCAGGACTTAGCAGTTATCAATGAATTAAGTACCTATTGATAGTATTGTGAAGAACTTTTCTGGTGAATGTCGAAACATGGGAGAAAATCTATAAGTTAAATAATAAGAAAAGTTATAAGGATTTTTCTGTTCAAGATAGAGACAAATACTTATTTAAAAGACACATAGCATGTAAAATAAAAATAAAAATTATACAAAAACAGCAAGGTCATTTCTATAAAGGCTCTTGTTAAAATTCGAACAAAATTACGGAAAAAATTGACATTGTAGGTAGATAAGTAGGCGCCGTGATAATCGAGCCTTAGCACTAAGAAAAAGGTTGGTTCAGACGTTTTATAAGAAATTTAAATTCAAATACATGTAATGTCAGAACGTTAAACAAAATAAAACGGCTCGGTCATTCTGAACTGGCTCCACGCCGCCCGCGCGGTGGCTCAATGTTAATGTGTATAAAACTCTTCATTTATATAAAAGAATTAGTAAAATTGAGAGAGTCTTCCTTCATTCTGCTCCATCCTAGCTAAGATATCACCAGGGTACATTGCTTTAAAATCAGGTAACGTCCTATGTTTCTCACTAATTAACCCTTGACTCAGCTGCTAAGTCAGGAATTTATTTATTTATGAATGAACAAAGACGGGGACAAGATAGGCATATTCGGGCTGTTCTTCAGAAGCTAGTCACCCAGTCTCCGCTGTTTTACTTGCTTTAATCAAAGCTAGGTACATTGGAAGATTCTAGAACTGGCCACTTAAAAAAAAAGTACATACATACAAAGAGTACATAAAAAAAAAATAAAAAGAAATTCCCACATTTGAAAAGTGAACACGTTGGCTGTAAGCCACAGTTTGTTTCATCAGACTGCCGCTTGAAAAAGTGCGTGGCTATATCACCACGGACTAAACTCGATTGATTTGCCACGATTTTAAATATAATTGACAGTTCAGCACAGCCTTTGGCGAAGAAGCACCACGCGCAGTTGTGTCAATCTCAGTGACCAATTTCGTGATGGAACACCGATGCTGTGGGCCGTGTCATCGAAGCCTTGTGACCTAAATGCGTGTCAGGCATCCTTAAACAGAGGCACAAATCAAATCCAATTAATTCTACATAAATATTTGTGTGTGAAAAAGCTGTGTTCGCTGTGGATCCCACACATTTTGGCCGAAGTTCACAAAGCCCACCGCGTCACTTTGCGCAACAGCTTCTGTATTGGAAGTTCTGTGAACGCCATGCTTACTAGACTCATCGAAGTGAGAAATAATACAGGTAATGAAATGTTTATTTGTTGCTACGATCCTAAAACAAAGCAGCGATCGAGCTAAGACACGGGTTGGTATATCAAGGTGAGTCCGAACCAACCAAAGCGGGGCGCGTGCAAACTGCCTTTTTCAGATAAAAATGGACCCGTGTCTATTATGTTTTCTATTGTTGCTTTGCTTGTCGTGGTAACTGGTATACGACCATTTGTTTGCGAGAACTTATCGACAAACCCCGTACAAATAACGGTAATCTCCGTACCACAACGACAGTGCCAGTCCTCACACGGACAGACAGTAAAATAAATAATTTTTGTTTACCTAGTGAAAAACATATTAACCATCCTGTTCAACTTTTTCTGTTCAAGGGTGAAACGACTTTCATCACCAAAAGAGTATGATAAACTTATTTGCGAAGTCAATACAGAGGAGTTCCACAAATGTTTTATATAAACGGAGCATACTTTTAGAGACAATTAATTTTGGACAATTCATAGTATATTTTCAAATTTATGCGGGATTTTTAAATTTAACTCAACCCAAATTAATAGTTTACTTAAGTAGGTAGTTGTTAAATTTCGATATCCGTACCGGATCCACGATTCAGGTAGGTAGGTATAGTTAGTTCATGAAGCACTTCTCGAGTTAAGCCATCTTTCGAATTACCTTCACGCAAGTTCAGTTTATGTTGACTTTGATGACCCGGCAGCGTTGAAACCTAAAAGTGACGTTGACACAGAACTTCTAATATAGAGAACTGTTTGATTGCTGGTATCGTACGTAAGTTTTACGTAACGGACGTGTTGCGTGCCGTCTGTGTTGCCAAATATAGCGACGGAACTGATCTTCAAAAATGATGTGAAAATTGGTCGTGTATAGTCAATGGACAAAAGAAACATGGTAGGTACCCATCAAGTATCAACGAAATAGAAACGTTTTCGTACAAAAAAAGTCTTCAGTTTCTAAATTAAATGAAACATTACTTTGACTTGTAAACTACCAGTCTTGATTTATAGATTTAACCCACTTTTCTTAAAATAATTCGTTCGATGGATTGGTGGTGTGATTGGTAGCAGCTCTGAGTCCGACAACAGACGATTAGATGGACTGGTTACATCTAGTCAGATAAGATACTTCTTCCTCTCTTTTTCTTATTATCGTGTGAGGGAGTGGCAGCCTTTAGTGTCAGAGTTGATCAAGCCGCCTCTGGAAACTCCAGGGGGATACAATACTGGCAGGACACACGTGTGAGTGATGATTTATGTAAGTGCCTAAGCTTATTCTACCCAACCTGACCCATAACAGATTTGCTCACTATGCTTTCAAGAAGACAATATACATTTTTGTAACTGTTTTTCCGGAAAAGTACAATCCCGGGCTTCTCCAAAATAGAGTGATCCCTCCTCTTGGACAGGCGTGTACGACCCTCGCCGTCATCTTCACTTTCAATCAGCTAATATGGAAGACAAACAATTGCCAATCGTCAATAAAAATATAATGTCGGGTTACTTCACCATACATACTGGTGAAGTTCACACGTCACAAAACAACACGGTTGATTTTCCCTTGTAGGTAATACTATTCTGACAGGTACAGACTCAATCTACTACAATCTACAGCTATTTTGGTTACACGCGAAGTTTAGTCAAAAGTTGGAGACCACTTTCTTGGGGGCTGTACTTCTGAGCGTAGAGAACAAATGAGCGAGCATGCTTTCACTGTGTAGAAGCACAGTAGCTTTAGTGCGACTGTTCCCACTTTTCCAGACTGCTTTCCGACCTTGGTGCGCAGTTGGTGACGGGACTACCTATTGGTAGGTACTTGTAGAAAAGTGGCTGAAAAGCAATTTGATGAATTAAGGTTAGCTAACACATCTTATCTGTTTATATTTTTTAATCTGAGTTTAAATTAACGCTCCGTTTAATTGCTACAATCTGTCACATATCGTATTGATTCATTTTAACAGTTAATTGGAATTGCATTTAGCACGCGCTTACGCTTCTTTAAAACTTTAACAAGCGAACAATTTGACTTCAGCAGATAAGTAGCCACGGACCGTGGTATACCCATTTGTAATATCACACATTTTGAGTCTGTCCATATATCTACTCTAACGTCATTTCGTTAACTGCGTAGGTAATGCTATCCCTACAAACTACTTCAATCTGTATAAAAAGCATGTCTATGGAATATTATTATCCATGAACATACCTTTAAGCTCAAATAAGGACCTCCCTATAAATGGCAAGGCTCATTACAAAAGCATGAAGCAAAACGTTTCCTAAGAAGGCGAAGCCATTCAAAACTTATGTTTTTTATGAAGGAAATAACCAACGCCTGGTTTGAGTACATGAATTTATTATCCAGTCAAGGTGACAGATCGATGGCGTCGCGCACGCGTGCAACGGCACAAACCACGTGTCGTCAACAGATGGCGGGAGCGTCACCGCGCATGCGCTCATTTATTGACGCGCACGGAATTCACTGCTTTTACGCGCTATTGTGTGTTGATATAAATCATATGTTCTAACCTTCCGACCATACGGTCGAGATTAGCTTCACAACGTTTAATGAAGTTAGGTTTATTGAAGTTTCACCTTTATGACGGAAACAATAAAGTTGTTAATAGAGTTTTCTTTGTGAACGTTATTGTAAAAGGCCCGTCTTGTTGAAAACAGCGGGAGATATTTTTAATGACCTGTCGATTTGTTGGTGCAATTAATTAATTTTGGGGCTTTCTTTGAAACATGATTTCAGAAACATACTTAATGTTTTTAGGTTCTAAAGAATATAAGATACTCGTAGTATCGGTGGGTAAAGAAGTATGTGCGCCAAAAAACGAATTGAATGACGGAATTAAATATGGTTGGTTATTTTCCTTCAACTGTACGTGATACTGCTATACAGCCTGTGTAATAAATGAAAATCAAACGGATACCTATCTTTTTCTGAATCGCTTTGGTCCTTGGGTGAATTTATTAACAGATTTACACTTGGACTAAGCTTGGACTTGGTGTCTAAGCAACCCGGAAATAGATATGGGCAAATGCCCAGGCGTTTCAGGCAAGATGGGAATAATTACCAATAAGTGCCTGTTAATTCCTTCCCTTGGGCATTTATCTGGGCATCTATTTTAGAACGAAATATTTTTTTATAGACGATATTGTTTGGAATTGGGAAATAACAGAAATAAAATTAATAAATTTGTAAATCAAACATGTTTGTTGTATTTCTTAAGCCTTTGACTAATTGTAATCCATGGAACATTAGTTGTTCGGCGCACATGTGGGTTATTCTGAGAAACTAGTTTAAACAGTATATCGTTATATGTTTTTCTTTTTTACCATCTTTACAATTTACAAATGAATCAACTACCTGCTTTTATCTTAGCGTTAAACATAACGTGGACCATTCAGGCGCTCGGCAACGGTGGCGCTGAAACCTGACTGTTTCTTTTTTTTAATTTTTTTTTATTTAAGCTCTACCACTGTGCTGCACAGTTCATTCAGAGACACGAGGTTTTAAGCTCGTTAATTAACTACAAACTGTTAAAATAGTCAATATTTTTTTGTCCAGTGATCAAAGCCGGGCAGAAACACATTGCCCATCTCTACCCGGAACTCATAAGTCTGAAAAGTTACTGAAGTCTGCAAAGTTAGCTCGTTGCGGGACATTCAGCGCACTGCTGCAGCGGCAGGCGCGCTCGAATACACTTTTTGTTTATGGCCTTAGTTTCTTTGAAGCTAGTTTTGTTTATGTTTTGCTTTTAGGTAAAACTTTTGGGTAAAATCCAGTGACGTGTTTTGATTTAACGCAAAACGAATAACGTGTGTTCGAGGTTATTGGAAATCTACAATTAATATGATTATAAATAATATACATGAAAATAACGGTTCATTTAGAGGTACTTATTTGTCTATGGATTTTTTGAAAGATGAAGCGTGAGCCGTGATAACATTTTATGTAATTTTTGTTCTGTATAGTTTGACATTTCAGCCTGGAAAGACTTAGCGTCTACAAATCATTGAGCTGTATTAAGCAAATCAGCGTTCTGCGAGGAAAGTGTTTCGTGCACTTACAGAAACTTATGGTTCACATAATCGGCCTACCGAACGCACGATTCGCTATACCAACGAAAAGTTTGAAAGCCATTTTACATTTTTAGGTAATAAACGACCAAATACACCACATCGAGCACGTAGTGAAGGAAATATTGCTGCGGTAGCGGTAGCCAGAGTGTAAATTTCAATGGTGACCGTTATCGTGCCACGATAAGAGATTATTTGGTCTTGAAATTGAAGCCCGTGATCTCCAGGACATTTGGCACCTACAAGACGGCGCCACTTGCCACTCAGCTCGTGAACATGGCTCTATAGCGTGAACAGTTTGGTAAATAGTCAATTACGCAATTCGGTCCACTGAGTTGGCCGCCAGGATTCTGTGATAACACACGCCTTGATTTTTTCCTTTGAGGCTATGTAAAGTCCAAAGTCTTTATGGATGCGCCGGGTACGATTGAGCAACTGGAAGCCAACCTTACTCGCGCTGTTCGCCAAATACCAATAGAAATGCTCAGTACAATAGACAATGTTAATCGGAGTTACGGCCAACATTTGAAAGAAATTATCTTTAAAAAATCAATGAAAAGAATAGTTCTTTTGTATAATAATAAAAATTACCTGATAATTTTGTTATTATTATTTTTTTTACCTTTGCAAAAAATACGTCCAAATGAATCACCCGCTAGAGTAGTTCAAATGCCAATATTTATTTATCAACACTGACAATTTACTTGTTCTTTGTCCGTGAAGTTTGTTGTTGTCAAGAAACTTCACGGGTATATTTTTTTCAAAATAAATTTACAGTGTCTTTCTATGTCTATTCAACATTATTCTTATATCTGCATCTGTTAGCTCGGTAAGTATCCCCCCCCCCCTCAACTATCCAAACGACGGACACCCTCAAACGGCACTCATAATTAACGCTATAAGCTGCATTAAGCGAAATTAAGCAACTAGAACAATAATTAACTGTTCAACAATAAATAACTGAATTGTGTTAACTTAAACCTAATTTGTGTAGGAGAAGATTTTAAATGTTTATTATTTATGTGGTATAAAATTTATCAACAACATTCCATTGACCAAATTTTCATAGGAGAAGAAACACAGAATTTAAAAAGATCACTAAATTTTATAATTTCTCTCTCTCCATCCCATATGACGAGGCAACTCTTTCTTTTAATAATTTAAAAATTATGAGAAAAAAGACAAACTAAGGACAGCGTGTCAATTTCTCAATCACAAACCGGTGACATCTACCAGGCGAACATAGCTACGCTAGAGCTAACTCGTGTGACAACCCGAGCCGGGCCAACCAGCGCGTCTTATCGAGTCGCATGCGTGACTGTAATATCAGCTAATGATGTAAATTCCAGCTCGCTGAGAAAGTAGATACTGAACTAAATGTGTAACAAAAATTGTATGTACAGTACTTACAGTTTTATGTTTTCCTGCTAGTTATTGAGAACAAATATAAAGTTTTATACAGAACAATATTTTTTTGTGCGAATTTATTTAAATTTTAAGTAACAAGAAGTCACTTGTGTGTCCAAACGGATTGAGTAGTTAAGTTCATAAGTTCATTGAAGATGAGCAGGATGAATGTCAAGGAATTCATCAATTCTGTACTGTAATATGTGGTAAACGTGATTTTGGACAAATTTAGAGAAGAATTTGATTCGGAAATTAAAATCTTTGCAAGATTATGTATTTTTCTAAATTTTTTACGTCGACGGGTCGACGTCGATCGAAGGACGATCAATTGGTGTGGTGCCTTTACTATTTAGGTAGGTTAATAATCACTGTTAATAGGGTGGCGTCCGACAACTGTAGGCCATCACGCCTACTGCGGGTCGGCAGACTTACCAACTCAGTGGTGGCGTCAGACAATTGGGTATATGACAATGTTTTTTATTTCATATTTAAATAGTTTATCAATAGTAAATAAATATTGCAAAAGTAATAGTATGTTTACAATCAATAGTTTTCTAGATACATCGATGTGTTCGAGGAGCCGCTGCGAATCGCCGAAAACGCTCCATACAAAACGGTACTGAGCTATGACGTCACGACTTGTGAATCATACTAAAATTGTATGGGCGTTTGGATAAAATATATAATAGCTACGTAGATAATGCGTTTACATGCATACTGTCATAGTAAAAATTGTCATATTTAATGTCAGTAAGCTAATGATATTTAAAAATTTAACATATACCTACTATAATAAGTTTTTGCTTCTTTTTTTAAGTTTTTATTATATTATTTTATATTATTAGAGGTGGTGTCAGACAATTATAGGCCATTATGTTATAGGCATAGGTCGACTGTTCTACTCTGCAATTTTTCGTTTTTTGCCATTTCAGTTGTTTTGGAAATTAAAATCTCTAGAGGAATATGTTTTTTTTGCTAATTTTTTTACCTCACTTATTCCACAAGCATTCCTATTTTAAATTTTCTTCAACAAATTTTTAAATAGAAACTAAACTCCACTCCGACATTTAAAGAAAAAAATCACGTCAAACTTGTTAAGTGAGAAGCCCCGCCCACCTACTTGTACGAAAAATAGAACGAATCCTAATCTACTTAATACTTGCGTAATAATTTTAAATAACCACTTGTCACTTAATTGACTGTTACTGTATACACGCAACTTTTAACTTAAAATTTTGTTACCAACTTAACCATTTAACGCGTGTAAACCAGCCATTAGAGCAGGCTTAGTGACAAATGTAGTAGAATATCATTGGTATACAGGCAGATACATTCACAGTAGGCGGCGACCGGCATCGAACCTGGGACAGTCACAATAAGAACAGTGCATTACTACACCTTTAACATAGTCCGGTATCGCTAGGCTATTTTGGGGTCGTAAATTACAAAATTTCTAGAGTTGCTGAGTTTTTGCCAGAGGTAGATGAAGCTGAAAAGGGTATTTTTGACTTTGTATCATATCCTTCGCCTACGTTTTGAGTATTTCAACGATTTGTGGGTCAGTTCTTTAGGTGAATCCAAACTGAAAAGACATATTACAGTTTAATAATAAGGTTCTATTGTATCTTAGAAAGGGCATAGACTAGTCAAAACTAGTGAGTGATTTATTCGTCTCGAGTAAGGTGAGGTAGGGCCCGTGCACGTACCGCTCTGCGCTGCTTCGTCTATTTTGACCGGACTATTTTATTCAAACCATTAATATTCCATGAACGAAAATAACATACATTTTAAAAAGTGTTTTGTTACTCTGTATAAAAATAATAATAAAAACGTTAAACCTAATAATTTTAAAATTCTTTTGTGTCTTTTAAAGGGTGTCGAAAGAAAAAAAATCTAATAATTTAACTTGCCACGGATTAATTTGGCACGAAATTTTCTGATTCGTAAATCCCAATGATTTGAAACGTATAACATAAATAATTAAATAATTAACATACTTTTATTGCTTTTTAATACAGATTGTTGGCACGTGCCAGGCAAGGTTACGTAGGAGTCTTCTCGTGGACTGACATGGCACAAATGCCCTACAACATCAATTAGTTATAATTCCTTATTAAGATGTATGTACAATTTTCAACTCAAATTTTTTTTATCCTAGATGATTCGAAAATAGGAATATCTCATTTTCTACCTAAGCAAGTACCTATGATGATATAAAATTATGTATTAGTTAGGGCAAAAGGAAACTAGGTATATGCTAAAAACCAACCTTAAGTCTAGCGCTACTAATACTTGAATGTGTTGGATGGAGGTGCAGGCGAGGGGGCGCGCCGGGTGGGCGTATTAAGAGTATCTTTTCTCTTTGAAGAATACTCTTCAATTCATGTTTCTTTTAAACAATATTTTTGTGAGATTTTGATTAAAATAAATTTGAAAGCTTATTTCGGAATGGGACATGTTTCTCTATCTAACTTGTAAGCATCATTTTTTTTTCTATCGACACTTGTATGATAAATGAGCGGAAACAATTGTGTAATGTTCTTAGATGACCAACTTGAGCATTGGCTCTGGTTTAACCTTTGACCCCGCCAAAATCCAAGTGATAGTCTCGTGAAACTCAATCACATATTTAATAAAAATATTGAAAGTAGGTAGGTAAACTACATTTTTTAATTCTCTTGTTTAAAAATTTGTTTTGAATACAATAGTTACAAAAAATTACATATGAAAGGCTTGAATAACGATCCTATTATTATAAAAAGGGCCAGTAATATAAAAAGGTCCAAAAATCAGAAAAAAAATACATTCTTACTTAAAATCTAATCCTATTGATAAAACTCAAAGCATTTTAATCTAAAATAGAAGTTTATTTATCAAAAGTTTGAAGTAATCACGAAACTTACAAACATCTGCTATTTCTCAGGAGAAGGGAACGTGCCGAAGGAGCTCCCCTATCCCGCCTTGGTAACAAAAGAACCATTCGGAATCAGACAGAAACAGACGTATCGCCGAGAGCAGGCGAGTGAGCAGGACGGCAGCACTTTACGGTTGGCGGGATCGGAAATGAATGAATGAGCCCGGTAGCCAATTTTAAAAAGTTGTTCGATGAATGAACTGTAATAAAAAATAATGACTTTGTTGCTTTGAAATGATGGTGCGTTTTTATTTGAAGATTATAACAGTCCACGGTGGGCGATAATGTTTTTATAACTACCATAAAATATGGGATGCTGAAACAGTTGTCCAATAATCTATAGTAACAGCTTAATTGGCTGTTGCGTTAAAGATGTCGTAAAACTACCTAATGACTGTAGGCTTGTCTTTCGCTCTTTTTTTAATTTTGTTAATTATGCTCAAAGTTCACCGAGATCGATGAAGTAGCTCCTAACAATGATGAGGGGTACTTCCTCATTAATTTTGAATATCAAGTTTCCTATTTAATAAGATCTCTATAAGATAGATACGGTAAGAAACCCTACCGAGTGTGCGAATGATATTTTCGAACTCTAAACCCTGTCATTTGAACATAATGGCTTCCGTAGTACTTTAAGCAGGATCATCAAAAACTCTTAAAGTAGGGAAAGGGCCGAAATTTTTACATTTGCCTCCGATTCATATTAATATTTGTTGGTTTTCGTTGAAATAAGATATAAAAAAAGGAAATACGAAGAAGACAAAGCTTAATCAAGAATTTAATCAGCTTTTTAAATCACGATAAATCCTTACCTGTATCATTCTTGTGGCGCTATATAATTATTGCAGTTATTATACCTACGTTGAAAATTGTCTACCTTTGTCATATTTTGTCAATACCTACCTAAATACAAGGTGTAACATCGAAGTGACACTTCATCCATATATTATCACGGAGTGTCTTTATTGTTTGTTTGTTTTTCTGTATATGTAGTTGTCTTTTGATTGTAGAAGATCATTAACCTGCTTATTTACCCTGAGATATAAAGTGCATTTGGCTCCAGTTTGAAGGAAGTAGACAAGTAGGTATAACAAATAGAAAATATCATACATATTAAGATTATTTTTAACTCAGTGCTGTGTGTCAGTTTAAGTCATTTATATACAATACCTAAGTTTGTCATTTATTTATTGTAATACGTACGTAGGAACTATGATTCCTGAGCATTACCTGCACGTGCAGATTCGTGCAGAGCCTTACACAGGGTACCTATAGGTGTACTACTGTTATTATTGTAGAACAAATGTCTATCTTAACGTAGATAGGTAGGTTATTTCACTGTGCGACCAAGTAGGCTAGCTTTGATCTGTTGCTCAACGAATCACAATATATGCTATGTACAGGTCGTCTCAAACGCTTGGCGTGTCGCCTACGTAGTAAAGTAGCCTTTAGTAACCTCTATTTAAATACTAGCTGGTGCCTGCGACTTCGTCTGCACAGGATTAGTATTTCGAGTATCTTATATTAGCGTGGCGTAGAAAATAACTAACATTATGACATTACAATTATAACATAATTAATTTTTGGGTCAAAATTTGAAAAATATAACTTAGCACATTAGAATTTCATAAGGCAATTTTAATCTATAAGTATATAATTTTTTTTAAATCTTAATTTGTCTCTTGTTCCTAAAATTATAAAAAATACCATGTAAAATTTTTTAAATTTCTGTTATTTATTAGTCTGCTATGTATCAGTAATAAAATGTAGAGCCTTAACTGGCTGTCAGTAAAACTTAAGTATTTTTAACATAGTTTAGGAGCTGTTGATTTTGTGATAAATATATAAATAAAACGAATAACAGCCTGACAGTATTAAGATGTTACAGTCACACTATAATAACGTAACAATATTGTCAACATAAGAAATACGGTAACTAAGCATTGCAGAGCCCTAATCATAGGCCCATAGGTTGCTACTGCAGTTTGCTCCTATAAACTATATTCAATGATTGTTTTCCTTCAGCATAAACATGCAAATTTTTCGCTTTGGAAACACGTGAGCAAGCCACATAGAGCTGACCATGAGAAAAACATGGCATGCCCAAATGTATGCCTGCTACCTTCAAGGTTTGACCCTGCGATTTGTTGATCGTCATTGAAAATGAGACTTTTAATGGGAACTGCAGGCGTTTAAAATTGAATGGCAAGTTGTTGGGTATGTTGGGTACAAACTTTCACGTTTATAATATTAGTAGGATGTATTTCCCTATAACCCGATAAACGTTGGTTTAGAAACATAAGAAGGACTGTAGGGGAACTGTGTATGTAGGTACGTTCAGGGAAATCCTTTGCCAGGGAAGTCGGACACTCAGGCAAAGGCGAGAATCGCTTGCACGTTGTTCGGTCTTTTGTAGGCGCCCAGTATACTAGGGGCCACAACTCTGCAGGGGATTCGGCTGCGAATCTGTGCTAGTTGATTTTTCTCTTAATTTTTAGCACATCCAGTCGATTTCAGAAGTTATTACAAAACTATTTATTATATATCTACCCATTATTTCTCATTCTTAATACATTAAATCTTTATGGACCTCAGATAGAAAACAAACTCACATGACACACGTACAATATCGAATTATAATTTCTATTGTAGACAATAAATGAGTCAACCGCAATAATTAAAGTAGGTGTAGGTATATTTGAAATACATATGTCAATTATCATTATGTATATGTACAAATACATATACGTATAATGTAGTTATATTTATAAGCATTCATAAATCATTATTGACCTCCAATTAATCTACTCGAATCAAAACAACGTGACGTCCAACTTTGCGGTAAACATTACAAGTCGCATCGTCCCAGTTCGGCAGCACACGACGCGGCGCAACAAACTGTTGTATTAAACCAATAAAGGGTATTTGTGTGTCATTCCGCGCCCTTTCACCTGGGGTGGCCACCCTTCGGGATCAATTCCAGAATTTGTCCACGTTTTGCTTTATTTGTTCCCGGAGAAAGGCATTTGTGTGGGTGCCTGCTTCTTTTGCAATTTACGGGATTTTAATGACGAATCCAGTTTTACGGTCGTTTAGTTTATTGTTTTCAGCGGTTTTAGTTTAGTTTCATTGTGTTTTTTTCTTTTAATTTGTTAAATAAATGTTTGATTTATTTATATTTATTTATCTTTTAATACCAGTTACTAATTATAATAAGGTACTATAATCTACCCAAGGTAAATTACTTTTAAAGTACCTTTTGGAGTTACACCTGTTAGGTAGTCCAAAAGGTGTGGTACGCACAAGTTACAGGTTAAACCACCTTAACGGCTGCAGCAAGAATTTGGTTTTCAGTCGTCACCGGAAGCGACAGCCAGTCAAGAAGAGGAAGGAAGAAGAGAAAGGAAGAGGCCGCGCCAGCTAACGGGTACTCCGCTGGGAATTATAATTGCACTTATGGTGCTCCGGGGGTATTCCCCTATAAAAATAGAGGTAGGCTCGGCCTGGGCAGCCATTAGGCTATTATTACAGAGGGATCAGTTCCTAAAGTCTAAGTTCGGGATGACATCGAAAACTATCCTCGTATCCTCAACACTGAAGGTTGAATACACGACATACTTTAATACTGATTCTTACATGTATACAGGGTGTATCAAGACCGCTTCCACTAACTTTGGGGTATGATTATACTGCATATTCTCATTACGAAAAAGTACCTTTAATTTTTTTTAACGCCAAAAGTTGGGACATTTTCTATAATCTTCGTTAATGACCGCGAGGTTTTGTCATTAAAACTGATGGGTTGATGATCTTTAGGATAAACTATTTTTTCACAAGAAATAGGAATCCAACTTTATTATTGAAGTAATTCGGAAAGGTAGGTACGTGGGTACGTAAAATCTAAATACCTAAGATAGATGATTTACAGATTTCTAGGTACCCCTGCTTGGGTGGGAAGATAGGTACCAAAACAGCCTAAAAGATTTATTTCGAAACATAAGTAGGTACATACGTAGGTAGGTAACTTAGAGACGCTGGCTTGTTTCGTCATTTATTGGTCAATGCAGTGCAATAGGTTTATCATGAAGTGAGTATAACTAATGGTATAATTTGCTTTGCCTAAAGTTACAAAACTTCATGAATGTAGGTCTAGCCTAGGCTTACGAATGAAAATTTGTGATTAAACGAATTCATCGAACTAATGATTGGCAGGAATAATTTTCTGCCATTATTTATTTACTTCCTACTTCGATCAACTGCTTTTAATAGTACTTACTTATTTCATCGCCATCATACCTAAATAAATTCATGAAAAATTTCTATTACTTAACATAAGAAGTCGTTCGAACATAGGAAAGTTCGTTTATGGTATTCATGCGATGCGTAATGGGCACGCTGCGAGTCAGCTGAGGTCCTGTGCACTCGCCACGGCGCGCGCCTCGCCTAGCAACGGATCGTTCGCGCGGCCTGCCCCGCTGCGCATTGATTGTAAATACGTTTAGCAACACATTGCAGTTTTTTTTTTTTTTATAAACTGTATACCTACTTAATTAATCAAAATGTTTATTGAGGCATCAATAAAAATTAATCTTAATATGAACCTAAACACCAAAAGAGGTTTTTTAAATAAAACAAATTTGAAACGTAGAAGCAGACCTTTAATGATTATATTTCAACCTGTTAACAATTTATTGGACTACTCAAAGCAGACTCGACTTCTGCATTATCTGTTGATGTTAGATCCTTTAAAAAGTTTTGCTTCTGAGCCTCATGGACTCGACGTTTCCACTGAATAAATACATTTGATTTTCCTGCTTCTACTCAGTTTCTACTTTTTCCTTACCTCACTGGACCTTACATGATAAATGGCTAATTTAATGGTACCATGCATCGCGCACAAAACATCATGGAAGTAAAGATAACAGATAAAGATGATAGATGTTCAGTTTGGTATCAAAAAGTGGTAAAAAGTTTTGTGAAAAGCTAAATTTTACTTTTAAATGTATTAAACTTACTTATAGTTTTAATTTTTCTGTAATTTATCATAAATCTGACGTCAAAAGTACAAGGTTAACAAATTTATTGATGAGTTCTTGCCGACAGATATACCTAAACCCTGATTTTTTACTCTGTAGAATTCTGACATTACAGAAGTGTTGCCAACATTGAAACATGCTCACAAAAAGCGAAAAGCATTTTGCAAAATAAAAAATAAACGTTTCTTGAATTTAAGGTTTCCTTTAGAAAAATTAAGACTTTAAAAACTGCAATAAACTCTAATAAGGTAACTAGATTTTTTTATTATCATATTATTGAAGTTACAATACTTAATTATTACGAAAATTATTTTTCCCTGAATCTGAATAATGGAATCATCAATCAAAAACGTAGCGCTCCTTAATACTCACTCACTACGGATTTTGCGGTCTTTATTTATACTTACCTATTTCTATATATTAGGTCTTTACCTATGAAATTGCCGTTTTTCACGAAATAAATGAAGCGTAATTTTTTTATATATTTTTTATTTCTATTAATCAAAATAATCACCCATGCAATCAATGCATCTTTGCCAACGCATTGGTAGCTTATTGATGCCTTTCTTGAAGAAATCAGCTGGACGGGAGGCAACAAATTCTTCAAATTCTGGAAAAAGTAGAAGTCTGTAGGCGCAAGGTCTGGTGAGTACGGCGGATGACGGAGAACTTCCAACCCCAACTCTTGTAGCTTGGAGACCGTCTGCTGTGCAGTATGAGGTCGCGCGTTGTCGTGCAGGAGCAGTGGAGCCGAACGATTGACCAAAGCTGGTTGGAGACGTGCCAGCTTCTCCATCATTGTGTTCAGTTCTTCACAGTACACATCTGCAGTAATGCTTGTCCCGTTTGGCAAGAAGCTGTGATGAATTACACCTGCGTTAGACCACCAAACAGTGACCATCACTTTTCTAGGGGTAAGTTTTCGTTTAGGGCATTGTTTGGGTGCTGAACCAGGGTCCAACCAACTTGCTGAGCGCTTACGATTGTCAAACAGGATCCATTTCTCGTCACAAGTAACAATGCGGTTCAGAATTCCTTCATTTGTATGCCTGCTGAGCAGTGCAAGGCACGTCTCCACGCGTACTTCGCGCTGGCGGTCATTGAGTTCGTGGGGTACCCATTTGTCAAGCTTTTTTACCTTGCCAATTTGACGCAAATGGACCAATATTGTTTTGATGCTAACGTCGAAAGCTGCTGCTAATTCAGCCGTGGATTGAGTTTCATCAGCTTCCACAATTGCCTTTAATTCGTCATTGTCGACCAAAGTTTTCGGACGACCACGGGGTTTATTTTTCAGGTCAAAATTTCCAGAACGGAAGCGGGTAAACCAATAACGGGTGGTGCGTTCGTTTGTAGTGTTCGCTCCGTAAACGTCGTTGATGTTGCGTGCCGCTTGTGCCGTTTTGCTGCCACGACGGTACTCATACTCCATAATTATCTACTCGAATTTTTAACTTATCCATGATGACGAAAAATGTTCGAATGCGTTGAAAACAAAACACTAACTATTAAACAAATGACGATTTTAGAAAAAGAATTCCATGTTTGTCAAATAAAATTAATTTGAAATTAGAATTATCAGTCAAAAAAAAAATATTTTCATTTTAAGTGGCCAGTACGGCAAAACGGCAGTTTCATAGGTAAAGACCTATTATTTAGATCTACATACATAGTGAATAATAAAAAAAGTGGCAAACGTAATAATCTTTAATCAAACGGGTAGGTAAGCAAGAGCTTATATTTTTACATAACCAGCTTTATTAATTTAACTACTTGTAATAATAGTAGTTAAATTATTATATTATTATTAGTATTACTTTTAAAACCTACCTAAGAAATGAAATAACAATTGTGGATTAAGTGTGAATGTAACCTTATCATTTCTACTCTCGTATTTCAATCACACATTACAAGGACCGTTTTACAATAAACCTGATTATACCGTATACATTTACAGGGTAAACATAAAAAAATACTTATTGAAAACCTATAAACTAGTGCTATAAAATAAGAGACGCAGAGAAAGCCTGCCTTACCAAACTGTGGCCGAGCAGGACCGGTCGCAAGTGTGGCAACGTCGCAGCGCGGCGAGCATTAATAGCCGTGCGACGTTGCCAGCCCGTGCACCGGCCGCTTCGCAACACGGCGCGCCGCTAAGAGCAACAGTTCGGTCGGAGTTAGCATAATTACCGCAAATTGAATAACAAAGGACGTGTTTAAGAGTATGTGGGTTGAGTAAATACGGTTCGTTGTTGAGGAGACGAGTGGAGTCGGATAGTTGCGTTGGTTTGTAATTAGTGCGTTTTGTTGCGTCGCTGGTTTGATTGATTAGAATTGGGTTTCGATAAACAGGGGAATTTTAACGCTTTCAATATTCAATTATGCTTTTCTTGTTACTTCAAAATGTCTAATTATCTTGCTGTACGTGGTTACTTGGGAAACTAAGTACCTAGGCTTATCTTCTAGTCAACATACCCCTAGACTAATTTGATTTCTCCCCATAAATCCCCTAGAAAACCCTTACCAAGGTCATGTTGAGAAATGATAGGCATATTACAAAAAGTATTTATAATAGAAAATTGATTGACAGATGTAAGTTTAATTCGCTTTTTAGTTACACAAGACTTTGTTATAGATTAATTTCGACATAAATTCTCTATTACATGATAACAAAACGTCAGGAACGTGATATATGGCAAAAAACTGTATATGACGTAATTTTTTTAATATCCCCTAAAAAATCCACCAAATGTGTTTTCCCCCTATTTTGCCCCTAACTCGGTCGAAAAACTCCTAAATCTAGGGGAAAATCTCCTGATCTGGCAATACTGAGTGAGATGGTCATTGCTGGAGTAGGTAGATCGTAAGTACGTACCTATAAAATAATCAATAAACATTGTGCTTTCACCACTTTAGTAGGTACTAGTAGTACCTACCTACTTACTCCCTTACCTTCAGTTCCCACCAGCAGCGGATTGTTCAAACTGACACCTTTATTTCTCAATTGCGACAGTTTCTGGCGAGTCGACCAATGTGTGCGGGCCGAGGGCTGTTACACATTACTCGTACGAGTACAGACATGCACAGCTACATAGTAGGGCTGTAGGGAACTATACAACCTAGTCGTAAGTATGTCTACTTGCCTGTTACATTGCAATCCACACCTGGACCGCCCACAAAGGGCATATGCTTTAAGTTATTTACCTACTTAGTTTATTTTATTCGTTAAGCAATAACAAAATATATTGATCAGACGTGTCAGGTGACTCATTCATAACACATATACCATAGCTTCTGTATTTGTAGCGGCTTGCGTTTAAAATTTACATTCAATATGGGTACTAATGTGTGTGTACGAGTAAGTATCTAAAGACATAATAGAATAAAAGAAACAAGGGGAAAGATAAACAGCTTCTGATCTATTACAATCGTATCGACAAATATAAATCTACCTAAGTTGTACTTACTTATTTGTTTTTAAAATAGATAAATAACTAAAAAACCTGCCTAAGCATTAATAATGATTAAGCTTACGCGTATATTATGTAGTCTCTTGATCATTTGATGTAAATATCTTATTTTAAATTTTGTTTTGGTCTTCCACGGTTATTTTTATTATTTAAACTATACTTTAATTTCTCAAGTATTTTTTTTTTCTATAAAAAGATGCTTTTAGGCAGTTTACTATCCGTTTTATTTTTTTTATTCGAATTCCAGATATTTCAGCACCGTTGCAAACGCCCTTTCACGGATACACCGTGGTTATACCTATACATAAACTCATGAATGTGTTAAAGTATACCTTATACGTTATTACTTAACACATCCTTCTTAATTTAATAATCTAGACTCTAGAATTAATCTAGAACCTACATTGTTAATGTGTTAGTGCAGGTGTTTGTCTCCCAATTTTTAATTAGCATTTCAAGAGGTTGTCTCGGAAACGGCCAATAGCTTTTTCAGTGGCGATAAATAGCTACGCAGACCACGTGGTGTTCAGTATCATTCACGCACATGGACTTCATCAATTCACTGGCGTGGTATGTATGTAGTAAGTACCCAAATACCGGGCCAAGCGACACCAAAACAAAATATACTCGCTCTTCTATGACTCAATTAACGAACTCAGCACACTAATTCATTGTATCTAAGATTTAGTTAAATCACTTTAATATTTTTGTTAGTTTTTGTTAGTTTGACCGATCGGTACGTACCTACTAATGAAGAATGCAGTCCTATATGATCTATTCAGAATCTTCGGCGATAAAATCGAAGAATCAGTGCGATGTGTAGATTTACGAGCCACACGTGCGGGTAATGGCGAGCAGGTGGACTTTATTGTTCATCAAAATGATCATAAATGAACTACACTACCTACAGCGATGATATCAGCGCGTAATTTTAGTTTCGATCAAGGAAGTTTTATTTGAGTACTCAGTCTACTCTAAAACCAACAATGCGGCTATTAACAGACAAAACTAATTAATATGTTTAGTCTAAAAATTACGTTATGAAGATTCATTTTGTGTTACATCAGCTAAGTAACATATGGAATTAACTTATGTTAGCAAATAAAACGTCTGTTTCATAATAGATCCGATGAACATAGCGGCTTTTGCAAGTGTATTGAAATTAAATTCCAGTTTATTCCTAACGTAGCGAGTTTTAAAACAGTATATTAAACGCAGACGATATAAATTAAATCCATAACCGATTGCCGCCGTTGGAAAAGTTTATATATATATATGGATAAGACAATGTGTGAATACAAATTTACAGTCGTTTAACCAAGATTATAATGTGGGATTGGGTTACTGCTCGCGTCCGTGGGCTTCGTAGGGCCTTTGAATTCTGACACATGTTTCTTGGGTGGCGCTAAACAAGAAGCATTAACAGGTGGTAGGCTTAAACCGTGGTTTGTTACCACCCTCTTGACTAAGCCATGCCGCCAATTGACATGGTCGCGTTCCGGCAAGATGTCGAGAGTAGACGGAGGAAAATAGGACTCAGTAATCGCGCAACGTAAGAGAATCGCTTGAACTTGCTGGATTTTATGCTCTGGGAGGGCAGCGGTTACCAAAGAAACGGTGCTCCACTGGCCGACCGTTGATTGTAGGAGGCCAATTAGTTTGCCTGCCACAAGCGAAATCTGCCGGTATTGCCCCATTGTGCCGGTTGGCACCCAGAAGAAGAGGGCCCGATGGCTACCTTCGGGGGTTTCAGGCGTCCCCGCGGTCTCCAAGTGAGTTCCCCACCAGTGCATCTATCTATGCGAGTTGTTTGGTACCTTACGTTGCATTTCACTTAACTTCTATTTTCTTCCCCTATTCGCCCAACTTCTAACAGAGATGAAAAGTTCCAAAAAAAGAAATAAGTGCTTACAGCGATTGCAGGGAGAGGGGCCCCTTAAAGTGCACTTCTGCAACATCAGAGGAGTGCACTTGAATCTCAATGGTGAGACTGAGAAGCCACAATTATTCTTTCTCACGGACACGCAGATCTGTGATAGTTCTGGTCTGGCATACCTGCATTACCCATGCTATATAAATTTCACCCCAATGCGGTCGTGTGCGTGTTAGTCAGTGACGAGATCTGTTGTCCGCGTCTTCGTGTCTTGGAATTCTCGGACTTTTCTGTTGTGTTGGTTTTAGTTGATACTGGCTTAGACCGTACTGTATACGCTAGTGTCTATCGTTCTCACACTAGAGCTCAGGAGACAACAAGGCTTATAGATTACCTCACTGATGCAGTAGAATAGGTCCAGCAACGCTATCCATCTGCGCAGTTGGTGTTCCTTGGGGACATTAATGCCCACCACGGAGCGTGACTGTACCCGTACAAGGACTCCAACTACACTCGGAGGGAACAAAACTCTACCCCAGTTACATCCACTTGACCCCAAAATGGAGGCCATTCCAATTCATCAAAAGGAGGTACTGAAATGCTTGCAGAAATTAGACATGAAAATTGCTAGCGGACCAGATGGCATTTCAGTTTTTATTTTCTACTAAATTACACACTATTTTTAAGTGACGATAGCTATCTACAGACTGTTGATATACTCAACACACAAACAACTCATTTCACTATCAACTTTACAAAACCCATGAATCAAATAAACTTCGCCCCGGTTTCAAAGTTATCATCAGTTGAAAGTTGAAAACTCTGTCGTTTCTCGTCAACAACTTGTTTCAATACAACAAGACAAGTAAAGCAGCAAACTCCGGTACTCCAGACGTCGTAAATTAATGGCGATGCGACAGGACGCGACAGGACGCGACCAGGGCGGCAGTGCGAGGGGAGATCAGTTTCATGTCGAAGTAATGAGGTGCGCGCGCCCCGCCCAGTACCGATAGCAGAAAAATACAGTGCATGGTATTTTTTTCTACATCATTTCATAAACTGACATGATTTTTATTTATTTACATGTATACTTTTTATGCTGAAAGGTACTTGTCTAGTTTCTAATAACCGACGCGCAAAAATCTTACTTACGTAGGTGTACCTACTTGTCTGCCAGACGTCGAAATCGCATTTTCAGTTTTGTTTCTGCTTTGATTTTATAAACAACAGTTTTCCTTTATTTGTTTGGAGAGCAAAAGTCGGTCAAGCATTGTTCGATTTTCAAATTTAAAGTAACTCTACAGCTGGATTTATAAATATTTATATTTTTGAGTTTAAGGTCCTTTACTTTGGTATTTAGAACACTGTTGCATAGGGACTTCACTACACTTTGCCAACATGCCACAATCAGACAATTTTAGGGCTCCGACTTTTCCGGAAACCTGGCGAAGATGTAAGATGATTCATAACCGTTCGAAGTCAATGGTATGAATTTCTGTGAAAGATGAGGTTTATGTTTTCATATAAGTAAGTATAGCTGCGGGTCTTTTTAAAGTACTTATTTTATTAAAAAACTACTACAGAAATAGTTAACATTATTTGTCTATTTACAAGAAGAAAGAAAATTTTAATAATAATATAAGTTGTACCGTTTGGCGTTTACTAATACAAATTATGTGGTACTTACCTACTTATAAACAAATAATAAAATACATTATTTTTCTGCTGGCGGTACTCCCGGCGCTATCTCTCTCTCGGCGCGCCACTTGCCGGGAACTGAAGGGTGCTCTCCGGAATCGACGTAGTTTTTCTCTGTGCTGAGATTTACCTCCGCCACTGCGCCATCGACGCCGTATGTCACTGTCAATTGATATCGGTGGCGGCGTTGAGTAGATATTCAGAAGGGTTATTTGATTTATTTCGTGTCATCAATGAGATAAATGTCGAGGAAATCTTGAGGAAATTAATAGGGTCGTTAGGCGGTACGTATGAGTGGAATGTTTTTGTTTGGCGTATGAAAATGGTTTTATTAATAGGTAAAGTAATTATGTCAATATGATAATTAGGTGAGGTAGGCTCGGTGAGGCTACACATGTGATAAGTGCATTTGTAAGTTTTAAATGAGCATTTTTAAATGCAAATTCTTATCCTGTTTGCTAAATAACAATACATATACATTACAATGGCAGCATGTAAAATTACTACCAATAGTTTATTTAGTTTGATATACTTACATCAATTTTATTAGAACAGAAATGCTTAATGAATGGCAACAGAGGACAAGCAACCGGAGAAACAAGAAGGATAAGAGGAGGCCTTGCACTAAGAAAGAGTTTTCTAAAAAGGTGTGTTGGGCTGGGCTACCAGGAGGCGTTAGCGCGGACTAGTCGGGAAATTGTATTGAGATTTTCCATAGACTATCAAAAATAATTTAGATAATTTGTCCAGTGAACAGTGAAACAAGTCAATTCGATTTGCTACCATGTTGAGCGTCTGCGAGGAGCGCGCAAGAGGCGCCTTCTGCTCCTTTAGGTACCGATATCGCTATTCAGTGTATTAATGCTTACTGTTAGTAGTGATATTTTGGTGCTTTGGGTAAAGGGAAGTCACGGCCAGCGCTGTTCCTGGAACAAAGGCAGTTCCAACTGGAGCCTGCGGTCGGCGACGTGCTGTAACACATTATAATAATCACTTTAATATTATGGATATTGAAAACACCTATCTACGATTTTTAAGTCAATGGGAGCGGATGCCGCTTGCCTCTTGGGAAACGAGCTCGCATCCACCTGATCCGTTCATTCTATATCTTATTGATTTATTACAATGTTGTTGAATGATTATTATCGAACAATGATGCATTGCCAACCGTACGACTAATTGGAATTGCCGGTGTTCCCGTGTCAACGCCGGCTGTTCCCTCCCCTCGACCGGGACACAGTTACGTAAACGTGATTATGGCGCTTAAAATAGGTCGGACCTGGCCCAGACGACACCACAACAAAACAAACTCTACTACAACTAGTTTATTAAAACATTTCAAAAAGCTTAACGGGTTGTTAAACATAATTTTTTATAGACACTTTGTTGTATCGATGGGCCAAAACTATTGTCCTATAATATCTTCTTAATAGTAGGTATTGTACCTAAGTAGGTACAAGTAAACAGATCTGTTAGTGTGGTGAAGTGAGTAATCCGCGAGAGTTAAATCCTGATACCATCGTCCGTTTTTGTCCAGCCGCGTGTAAGAAAATGGAATAATATTAGGTCTTTACCTATGAAATTGCCGTTTTTCACGAAATAAATGAAGCGTAATTTTTTTGTATATTTTTTATTTCTATTAATCAAAATAATCACCCATGCAATCAATGCATCTTTGCCAACGCATTGGTAGCTTATTGATGCCTTTCTTGAAGAAATCAGCTGGACGGGAGGCAACAAATTCTTCAAAGGCATTTTGTACTGCCTCTCGGGTATTGAATTTTTTTCCCGCCAAGAACTTATCCAAATTCTGGAAAAAGTAGAAGTCTGTAGGCGCAAGGTCTGGTGAGTACGGCGGATGACGGAGAACTTCCAACCCCAACTCTTGTAGCTTGGAGACCGTCTGCTGTGCAGTATGAGGTCGCGCGTTGTCGTGCAGGAGCAGTGGAGCCGAACGATTGACCAAAGCTGGTTGGAGACGTGCGAGCTTCTCCATTATTGTGTTCAGTTCTTCACAGTACACATTTGCAGTAATGCTTGTCCCGTTTGGCAAGAAGCTGTGATGAATTACACCCGCGTTAGACCACCAAACAATGACCATCACTTTTCTAGGGGTAAGTTTTCGTTTAGGGCATTGTTTGGGTGCTGAATCAGGGTGCAACCAACTTGCTGAGCGCTTACGATTGTCAAACAGGATCCATTTCTCGTCACAAGTAACAATGCGGTTCAGAATTCCTTCATTTGTATGCCTGCTGAGCAGTGCAAGGTACGTCTCCACGCGTACTTCACGCTGGCGGTCATTGAGTTCGTGGGGTACCCATTTGTCAAGCTTTTTTACCTTGCCAATTTGACGCAAATGGACCAATATTGTTTTGATGCTAACGTCGAAAGCTGCTGCTAATTCAGCCGTGGATTGAGTTTCATCAGCTTCCACAATTGCCTTTAATTTGTCATTGTCGACCAAAGTTTTCGGACGACCACGGGGTTCATTTTTCAGGTCAAAATTTCCAGAACGGAAGCGGGTAAACCAATAACGGGTGGTGCGTTCGTTTGTAGTCTTCGCTCCGTAAACGTCGTTGATGTTGCGTGCCGCTTGTGCCGCTTTGCTGCCACGACGGTACTCATACTCCATAATTACTCGAATTTTTAACTTATCCATGATGACGAAAAATGTTCGAATGCGTTGAAAACAAAACATAACTATTAAACAAATGATGATTTTAGAAAAAGAATTCCATGTTTGTCAAATAAAATTAATTTGAAATTAGAATTATCAGTCAAAAAAAAAATATTTAAATTTGAAATGGCCAGTACGGCAAAACGGCAGTTTCATAGGTAAAGACATAAAATATCCGATGTAGAAAATAGGTATTATGAAGAGAATATTTAGTTTATAATTTTGTAAGTAGATCAACTCTAAAACTACTCAATATTTCTTTCTCTGTAGGACAGCGACTATTAGAAGCTGTACAAATTTCTATGAAAATAACCGCACGAAATAGCAATTTACAAACTATGTCGAAACTTCTAGCCTGGCCTTTTCCTGAAAACGGCCATCCCTTTTTTCTGAAATTACTATTAAGGTAAATACCTATATGGTTGCCCTTGTAGTATTGCACAATACATTTTATTATACCTATTAGGTATACTTTATAAAGCATGTTTGTTATTGTAATTATCGTCCAGTAAGTGGTCCTAGAATCAACGGTCAGTAGTTATTGCCTAATATGAACAATCTCAAAAGTAGGCACGGTACTTACGACATTGTAGAACTGACTTTTGTAATAATGTGAACATGCGCCGTGCGTGACCGCACTTCGTTGTGAGCTCCAATATTTTTGCGGCTCATAGATGGCGGTAGCTGTATGAAGAGGAATTCTATAGTGGAAAATTCCAGATTTACACTGAGGAATTTTCTTTGTGTAGAAAGAAAACTTGCTTGAAATTAAAACACGTTTCGTTTGTGTAAATATAACTCAATTGAATTTGAATACTTATTGAAATACTTGTAGGTACTCGTTTGAATGGATAAAAATAAGGAAAAAGAAATACGTAGTAATAATACCTGGTACAGATGAGCTATAGTAGAGTCCTTGATATTGAGTGATATCACCAAAAACAAACAAAACTTAATAAAACACAACAAACATAAAAATTACTTCGAAAACAACGTAAACTACGTTTATTACACGTGATAGACAAACATTCCAAGCACAACATTCTTTAGACGCCAACACGAAATACCAGCTAACTATAAAGATCCACAGTTTTCCAACAACTGCGTAGGTAGGTACATCATCTACAAATTGACAGCGATATTTGCTCATCGCCCGGCCGATACACGGGCGCTCGGCGCTCTGCCAATCCAGACACAAAAAAAAACAAAATATTCTGGAATACATTTTAAAATTTTAATAGTCGAGCGGTGACGGCTCAAAGGCGGTTATTTATCGCACGCCTTCTCTCATTGCTTTGCTGTAGTACACTTCGGAAACGACCTACATGCAATACCTTCACTCGAAAATAGGCCATAATAAAGGGCGATAAAGCCCTTTTTCGATGCACATAAAATAAGACTTAGGCCTCTATGTTACAAAAACTCGATGTTAGTAATCACTCGATGTCCGGTTCCAGTTTGTCTTATCGTTTTTCTTTTATTGCTGGACATTAAGCTTTATTGTGTAAGAGCGTGAGATGAAAATTGATTAGCATTTATGATCAAAGTGCACGTCTCGGCGCGTTCCGAAGGCTCGATAATGAATTGTCGCCGCGGAAACGAGGCAGTGGAGACTTTGAACGTGCACGAAAATAAAAAGTTCCGCTTTGACTTTTATTAGTTTTTGTTTCGTTCATAATTGCTGCCTTGCTTGGTCCATCTTGCATTAATATTAGGTTTATTAACTAGTAGATTTTAAAATGATGTTTGAGAATTTTTAATGAGCCTCATCTATCGTGGTAATTTTTTTTCTTTTCTTGTTAATTTTTCAATATTCTTGTTTGTAAATAAATAATAATTAATACAGATAAACACCTCATTCCTGTTTCCTAAGTACTATTTGAATGAGAAACGGTGTAGGTAGATCTATTAGTTACCTATTTAAAAAATTATGTCTGTGTATAGATAAGAGTTTAAGAAATAGACTTGAGTAGGTACTTTAAATTCGATGCTCTAAAATATGCCGTAGTGACGCAGCTTACTTTACCATTACCATATAAACAAATCCTTCCCAAATTTAAAATGCTAACCACAAAACAAACAAAATACTCAGAAGGGTCTTCCTACATGAAGCCCAAAGTAGAGCTCTTTATAAAATGGTTCGCAGCAGTCAATTATTGAAATCACCAGTTCCATAAGAGCTCTGGTTTTGTAAAATAAATATTTATTGGTAGTAAGAAAGGTACGTCTTACGAGGTGTGAGCATAATTTATTCAGAGTTTTGGAAGCCGAGGGCGCGGGCAAGAAGCGTGAAATAGAAAGAAAACTTCACTTTGAGAAATAAATAAAACAGCAGGTTTTGGAAACTAATGGGAAATGCGAAGGCGGGAAATATTACGCAAACAGCTGGGAAATTGGATTTGTTACGAACTTTTCCTGTCTTGATCTGGGTAAATGTGAAGGTGAAATTGAAAGAGTAAGTTATGTTAATTTTCTCCAATGCCTGCATAGTTTTCTGCAGGTAAATGATATGATGTGAGGTTCCTATTTATGGTTTTATTGGAAGCTAGTTTTAGAATACCGAAAAGTTGAATAAATAAATAACAATTAATACAAGAGATCTCTACAAAGTACGACGCCGTGACGTGACCAGACAATGAAAAGAGACGTCAGGCTCTTTTTCAAGGAAGCCACTATCTGCGGCATGACCTGCCCTGGTTCAGTTTTATCGGAAGATTACAATAAAAAATATTCCAAGTCTTGAAGTATCTATTCCGCCAGGACAGAGAATTGTTTTTTTTTTCTTTTTGCGCCTAAGCAGGTACCCTCTGCGGGGAGGGAAGTGGTAACAGCTCATGCATACTCCGCATGCATAATGTGGGACCCACTAAAAACCACCTTAATGGCTGTAGCAAGAATTTGCGTTTCAGCCTTCGTCGGGAACGACAGCCAGTAAGAGAAGATCCTGCGCGAGCGGGGATCCCGTTATACTAATGGCGGTCGAAGGTATTTGAGGTAAGCTCGGTCTGGGTAGGTTTTCCTTAAAAGCGCACCAGGGCAACGCTAGTACGTTTCGTTAACACCGCTAGGTATCCACCTACTCATCGGCGATCTTGCACCACGAACGACGAATGACGAACGACGGCCGGCGACGGCGACCGGCGACCGGCAACCTGCGAATAACGAACGTGTGTGAATCGTGTAAAAGACGACCCAGAAGTTCATTAGAAATTAGAATATGGTCGAACGATATTTTTTTTAATTTGTTTTGCAAAGCAGGCACTCTCCGCGAGAAGGTAAATGGTAAATGCGTCATGCATACCTCCGCAGCCGGTCTGCAGGGTGATGTGGGACTCACCAGAGTGGCACCTACCCACTAAAAACCACCTTCACGGCTGTGGCATGGGAATGCTATGCAGCCTTCATCGGAGCGACACCCGATTAGGGAAGGGGGTACGCGACCCACTAACAACTTGTGGTGCAAATGACAGGTTGGAGGTTGATTCGGCCTGGGCAGCCATAAGCTGGTCTTGATTTGCCGAAAGCTGATCGGGGCGATCCGAGAGAACATTTCTCGGTCTACGGACTTTGTACCTCGACGGCAGGGACGGTGCAGTGTACGAGACTGTCTCGCGAATGAGGAGTCTGGATGCTCTTCGGATCGCTTGAAGAAGGCGGTCGAGAGCATCCTTAGATCAAATTAAATCAAATCAAATAATTTATTTGCACGAATACAGGTATATTTATAGTAGATTGCAACAAAAATTTTAGTGTGCTAGCCATATTCTGCCTTAAACCACGACTACTGAATCGACAAGACTAACTGCAATATGTATTGTACACGCACACATACATTACAATTATATTTCATTACATATTGTGAATAACTTTAAGTTACAATTATATATTACAGTTAGTCTTGTCGATGCAGTAGTCGTGAACAGTGAAGTAGCACTTATGAACTAAATATTCCCTTAATTTATGTTTAAAAGCATTTATATTCTTAATGCCTTAATGGTTTTTGGTAATTTATTATATATTCTATAGCCATACCAAAGAAACTTTTCGAATAAAATGCAGTATTGTGAGGTTGAGTACGTAGTTGCTTGTTAATTCTCCGATTGTTTAGTTTTTCAAATAACACCATATTTTTTTTTGCAAAGATGGCTGTTTTAAAGGTATATAGAAAAGGAAAAGTAAGAATATTTAGTTTTTTAAATACTGGATTACAAGAGTCCCTACTCCTAAGATTATATATATCTCTAATGCATCTCTTTTGCGACTTAAATATTTTTCTCTCTCTCGCCCGAATTACCCCAAAATATAACACAGTAGCGTAAGGCCGATTCTACGTGGGTATAATACGATGCTAAAACTGCTGATTCATCAACTATTTTCATCAACGCATAACTACAAGAGTTTATTCTGCTACAAACATTTTCCACTTGTCTATTCCAAGTCAAGTTTGAATCGATCGAGAGTCCTAAGAATTTTGTCAAGTTTACATCATTTATTTTTTGTCCTTAAAATATGTCATATTATTTTTTGGTCGATTATTAAAAGTCATGATGTTGGTTGTAGTCATGATTTATTTTCAGGTTATTGAATTTTAGTCATGTCATAATATTTTTGATTGTGTTTTTTAATGTTCGATTTAAGTAAATTTTTGTCTTTGTTACTGCAAATTAATGTAAATTAATCATCAGCAAAAACTATAATTTTATTAGAAGTTATTTTAGGAAAATCATTTATGTAAATTAGAAATAACAATTGCCACAGTATACTTTCTTGAGGAACTCCATGTTTCAATTCTCTGAATAGTGAGAGAAAGTTATTTTCTGTTTTAGTAAATGAACAGATATTTTTTATCGCAGTGGCTTGCATCCTATTGTCAAGATAAGATTTTAGTAAATCTGACGCTACACCTCGAACGCCATACGCTTCAAGCTTATTTATTAGGATTTTATGATCAATATAATCGAATGTTTTTGACATATCCATAAATAAAGCGCATACTGTCGATTTTGCATCTACATTTGTCACCATCGTTTTAAGAAAATTGTAGATTGCCAAATTTATTCCCATGTTAGATGTTGTTGTAGGTAAGTAGAGATCTCTGTACAGATCTGCGTTACGGACGTACCACGTGGCCCTGCGGCAGAAGACATTCTGGACTACCTGCAGATTATACGAATCGGCGGGTTTGGCATGGGCAATGATTGGGGAGTCATACGTCATGACTGGTCTAACGCAAACCTTAAAAGGCGTTCCCTTGTTCCTAAGAGACATTTTGCTGTGCCTGCTTAACGTACTGTTAAGGCGGGCCTGGTACAGACGGGCGAGTTTGGTGACTCTGAGAATGTGAGGCCGGAATGTAAGCTTACGATCGAGCGTTACGCCTAGGTACTTGGTGGTAAGTGCCCACGGGACAGGAGTACCTAGCATTCGGATATGGGGGTCGCAGGGACGGCGGTGTTTGTGATCGGTTTTTTATCTGGATTCACATCGTTACGCCATTTTCTAAACCAGGCCCCGAAGTCGTTGGCGGCCTTCTGGAGTCTAGTAATGAGGGTCGATACATATACGCCCTTGACGTAAAGGGCTGTATCATCGGCAAAGAGGGAGAGTTGGACAGCTTTTGACGGGATAGGTGTGTCATTGGTGTAGCTGGTGTATAAGAGGGGGGCGAGTACCGAGCCTTTGGGGACTCCCACCCTGAGGGGGCGGGTGTTGGAGAGCGCTCCTTCGTGTTTAAAACGAAAGGTGCGATCCTTAAGATAGGGGCCAACTAGTTTGACTAGTCGATCGGGTAAGCCTATGTTGTAAAGCTTAAAAATGAGACCCACGTGCCAGACTTTGTCGAAAGCCTTTGCCACATCAAAGAATACCGCGACTGTTTTAAGTCACCTGGAGTAGAAGCTGTCGAGTATATCCACGACGATACGGTGGACTTGCTGAGGGCAAGAGTGTTTTGCACGAAACCCGAATTGGTGGGGGATAATGAGGGGGTCACCGCCGTTGGGAACAGGTGGTCCTTCATTTGAGCGAATATGACTCTCTCGAGAAGTTTGCCCATTGCCTAATTGAGGAGGCTCTGATGGGTCTGTGGTTAGCCGGGATGTTCAAAGGTTTTCCTGGCTTAGGAATGCCTAAGGTTTTGGAAAGTACCTAAGGTCGAAGCAGGCATTGAAGATGATCGCGAGCAAGGTAAGCACCTGCCAAGGGAGTTGCTTATGTGCATGGTTGCAAATTCCATCCACGCCCGGAGCCTTCTTGGATTTCTGTCTTCTGATGAGCAAAAGAATCTCATCGTTAGCCACTGTAACCGGGTCGGTGGTGACTGAACGGGGGTCCTTGAGTAGGACTCCGTCTTCCATCGCCTGCATGTGCGATAGGTCTGTGGGTTGGGTACACGGGGGCAATGCTGTCGGCGAAGCATTCAGCTTCCTCGTCGTGCTCGAAGGCGATAGAGCCATCGGGATGAGAATCGGAGCGTCGTTATAGACGACGATTATAAAACAGGGCGCTGAACTAGTGCGGGGACTAGAGTGAGGGCGGAAAGGGACACAACGATACGTGCGAAAGAATCCACACGCAGAGCGTGCCTGAGCGTATTGTGCAAAAAAAGTAAATTAGCAAAAGATCAAGGCCAACGCACAGCGTGACACACTTAAAGTTTGTAACCCCAAAACAATCATAAAATGCTTGTCGTTAGTTACTTTTGTTTTGGACAGAAATACTGGCAAAACACAAATACGCTTCAAAATGAACTTTTATTTACTTTCTCAGGAATTTCTTCTTGACGAAACCGTATGACTTAACAGGGTTCGGATTGGGAATTTATTTTTCCGGTTGGCAGGTACCAAGAATCCTTTGAGCTTGCGAACTCGTTCTCACATAAAGTAAAAGAAAACAATCAGGCTACAGTACAGGCTGCCGTGGGATGATAATTTCACAAAACCATTTCCACATTGAAATAGATCCTAAAACCCACTGCTTTTTAATATTTGGGCAAATACTAAATGATATTTCTTACAGAAAGAAGGTTAACCCGCGGTCTTACTTGCGTAACCTTTAGGAACGTATGATATTTCTTACGTACCCACCTTTGAAAATCCATGTAAAATTTCATGCTTTCTGAGTTAAGGTGTGAAAAGTGTCAATAAACAAACAAACTGACTTTCACATTTATAATATTAAATTTAGGATTATTTAAGTAAATGTTGGTAAACATCCAAAACATAGAATTATTAATCTTCAAATTAACAGAGCGGGCAATATATGTGTCGCGTCATTAATATATTCAGAAGAATATATTTGCTTGTAAACTTATCAAACTCACACGATATGCTCACTTATTTTAGCTTCTTATTCTTCTTCTTTGAGTACTTCTCCCACACTCTATATATCTCGAGGTTTTTTCAGGATATCAATTTTCCTTATTTTTGGAATGACAACGCTGTCATTTATACAATAATATAGCGTTCGTTTCTTTCGTTTTCACAAACACTTTCTAGAAATAGGTTCTCTGCTAAAGGGCACCTACTAGAACATTTGTTTGTAACAGTACTGTTACTCATTTCTAACACCACACATGTTTATTTAGATGAAAAATTGACAAAATTACCATAGAGGACATCACAAGAGGGGAAGAATGACGACACCCCAGGGACTGACCGCAACCCTTTGAATCTAACGAGATAAAGGATACCGAGCGAAATAAACGAGTTACGGGAAAACCGCTGGACGCCCGGGAATACCGGCTTAGATATGGCAATGAAAGAGTTATCGAAAGGAAATGAGTGCATTGGAAGTAGGAAATAAAAATTCATTAGTTTTTAATAATCTAGTTTTTAGGCTTATCTTATGCTTTTTCATAAAAATGGCGTTAAAAAAACAAATTAAGTAACAAAATTCTCGGCAGTGAATAATCAGTGAATATAGAATAGTGAGTTTCTTACATGAAAGAAACCTTATTGTGTATACTTATTGTGTTACCCACATGATCTCGGCAGGACAATGGCAGGATGCTTAGATTAGTGTGACATGTACAGGTAATACCAAATTCAGCAAAAAACTTTGTAAACAAACCATTGCCGGATATAAATTCGTCAATTTCATCAAGAATCTCATTTCCAATACACTAAAATTGCACACCAGTTACTCAGAAAACATTGCCGCCCTTTTATTAAACAACTTTTTAGTAGTAATTGGAGCTAAAACTTGCAAAATTAAAAAAAAATACGATTAGATAAAAAACTTTGAGGTTATTTCTTTTTTTTCTAATGAAAACATTAGGGATACCCATCGACATTGAATAAAAATGAATGAATGACAGGTATCGATTCCCGATTCGTATCGACATTTTGATGTATCGATACAACAAGATCCGATAAGACTAAATCGCTCTGATAAATAGGTTTATGTAATAATGAATGTTTCTTTATATACTTATTTTTCAAATACTTTTTGCCGTTGAAAAATTATTGTGAATGAGTTTTGAGCATAATTCGTTCTGCTTAGAGTTCCGTGAAACAATGTACCACTAAAATGTGTCGTGTTTTGGTACAATAAGTCTAATTCGGGAGAAAAAAAAATCCTTTTTAATAAATTTGATTTGTATATATATTTTTTTAATTCAAATTCATAAAAAACCTTACATTGTACATTGATATCAAATGTTATTTTTTTATGTGGCAACTTGAAATCGGGCTTATGGTGGCGAACGCATATCTGTAGCGCGTATGCATACCCCTCATTCGCAGGGTGCCAGCTTTATTGCCTGATTACAAACTACCTAGAAGGCAAACTTTTATAATCTTGCAAACAGCGAGTATTCGTTCACTTATTCACTGAGATAGATGACACGCTTAGCTCACTCATACTCTTATGACGTTTGTTCATATTGGGGTGTGGCTGTTTTTGCTTATTTTGTCGTTTGCTCCACAAATTATAACGAAAATTTTTGAGATAATATTGCGTAGAGTAGATTTCTGGCTCCTCCGCTTCAGTGTTATGAATATGTCGAAATAGTGACTCTTTAGTTTTGCCAAAACAGATAGTGACTCGAATGTTTTGTAGTGTTTGTTTGTCAACGTAGTGGTCTTACTGCCGGCGATATAAAAATGTCTGAAAGTCGGCGAAAATGTTTCATGTGTGGTAACCGAAACCTGCTGTAAGAAATCTATTCTGGTACGTACTTTTGGCCAATCATTGTATGTACATAAATAACCCCATGTCCATTTTTCAGGCTGTAATAGTTTTTAAAGTTAGAAGCCCTTAAGCACTTTGAAATATTACTTCAACTTATATTTAATTTAATGTTTTATATATATTTGTTTTAGCTGCCCATTATGGGTTAATTACATGTTTCCTGTTACAAAAATAGTTCTATACAACTGTGCAGTCTCAGAAAAACCTTTTTAGTGCTGTGTAAGGATCTTTTTACTGTGGAAAATTTCACAGATGCCTCGAAGCAGACATTCCTGTACACTGCAGTCTATATGATGTAAGTAATAATTAAATTGTACATAAAGTTAAAGTCAAATTGTACATAAAGGGCTGTGTTATTTTGAAATAAATAATTTAATACATATTACAGTTTTGTTTCTTGCCTGCTACTGCATTTCTTTTTTCATTTACTGCAGATGTTATTAATACCTTGCTATGGTTTAAACCGTCGCAATTTCTACTTATTTGTCTATTATATATGTCAGTACGGTTACTACGGTACGACGGGCATGGCCGTACCTGTGTAGTCAAGTTATTATGGAAATAGGCACTACGGCTAAAACCGATATACGGTCATGGCAGTCACTGACGTAGAGTTATTGGTGAATAATAATGCATAGAATAGTGCGGCTATAGGCGTACTAAAAATTTGTATGAATATTATTAGTGTCATAATGGAGTGGTGTACCACGCTGGAACGTGCTATCTTGTCATTTAATTTAAAAAAAATTTAAGTATACCTAAAAAAAATTTATTATGTATGTTAGTTGCAAACACCCTGTTCAAGTAAATTCTAAACGTAGGGAATTGCGGGTATACACTAGTATTTAATTGAAATAAATCGATCATTCAATATTTCGTTCAGATCAGTATGGGTAACATCACTAAAATGCCAAAGGGTCATTGAGATTTCATTGTTTACAAACTTTTTTCTGAATTTGGTATTCCCTATAACTACAATGTGCTGCCCTACACAAATTACCTATGTTAGATAGAGACGATCTACTTTTTTAAATGACGAGTAAGTCGTTGAAACATTAAGTCTCGTGCAAAAACAAAATGACATCAACACTTACTTCAGCAAAAACATGCACAAAGTTAGATTTCATTAAAAAAACTTCCGACCTTGGAGGCTGCCTGTAGAGCTGTGCTGTACGTGTCGCTATCCACTCGACATTCCCCGCATTCTCTCGTCAAATTACCCGCCATCAGAGTTCAATTGTAAATAAACATCGAGGCCGATCGCCGACGAGATAAGCTCGAAAAAAGAAAATTTAAAAATAGAATCCGATCGGCAGCTCATCATTAGGCGACGCACGCGCACCGCAAACCTTCGGGAGAACAATAAGTAGTTTGTGGCGTAGTGTTGTTGATTTGTCGAGTCTCTTGACGATACACACTTATTGGCAGTTTCCGTATAAGAACGATGGGTTACGTTTTCGTGATCGGTATTTTATAGACCTGTCGTTGCTTGAATCATTTAAATTTATGTCACGTATTCACCTATTAGTAAAAGGAAACAATTTGACCACGTTTTTCGATTGCCTAAGCATCCGTTTTGTAAAAGAAATCATTAAAATAACTATTTCTCTTAGGAACGCCCTGAACCACGAAGTAATTCAAACTTTTGGGAAAAAATTCTATAATTTCAATAACAGTAGGTACCTTCATAACGTGATGCAAAAAGAAAAGGGGATTCAAACATAAATATTAATGAGCAAGGAACATACATATGATGAATGTTCCGTATACATATAAGCAATGTGTGCTGATGCTCAGATATGATATTTGTAGGTCATGTCGAGTATCATAAATACAATCTTTTTTAATAAGATTAATTTACGAATAAGAACCTAACCTTAAAATGCTATCGATATCTTGGCAAACATCGAACAGCGTACTACACTACCGTAGTGTCGAAACACGAGGTCGCGCGAAGGTGAAGTGTTAACTTGTCTCTCATGAACACACAATGTTCCCGCACATTTACATCGCATCCACTCTACGTTGAGCCCTCGGCTCGTCTCGCCGCAAACTTAACACGAACAAATACAAAGGCCTCACTAACCTGGTCGATAGGAACGTGTGTGGCCCCTATATGCAGATATTTATGTAAAACGTAGTACTTGTTCGGTTATATCTAGATGTCAAACAGACGGACAAATTGTACACGCTAGTATGAAAACAAATAACATGCCAACGAGACGGTATTGACAAAAATTTGTCGGGTAAGGTCGCCAAAATAGAATGTGTTTAATTGAATAATAACGATGACTTGAGAGATGAGAGAACGTTTTGCTAAAATGAGCTTCAATACATGTAAAATAACTCAAAGCTATTAAATTTAATTATGACATTGCTTATCTAACAAGTAATAGACATATTTACAATCTTAAGAATAACCAATCAGTAATCATCAGTCAGCTTTTCTTCGTATGTTTATCAAGTTTTTCAAATTAAGTTTCGTTTGGTCCACCCAAAAATAACCAAGAAATCAGTATTTATAAAGCACCTATTTCAAAAAATCCGTTTAGCACAAACTACCTACTTTTATTCACACAGCTTCACAACGCGCAGTACAATAACAACTTAACATTCAACCTAAAAAACTTGCTCAATAAAAATGAAGTCCATAAAAATAATAACGTTGGCAACCTGTTCTGCGGTCGGTACGTCGCGGGCGCGACGGCGCGGGGCGCGGGCGGGGTTGTGCAATTTGCATTGGTAATGTCATGCCGCTGTGTGATTGTAAAAGTTTGGTGATATACCTTTTTTGAAAAGAGAATCGAATTTAAACGCTTGGATGACTAGTGACTAGATTCTAAATTGAATTCACCGAGACTACATAATTTCTATGAGGGATTTTTCTGATGATGATGTGTTCAGGTTATTGAGAGGCACAGGTCCTGAGGAGTAGATCGTAAATATAATTTTTTTCAGTTAAGAGAAGGTGATGTTAAATTATAGCAGGTTACTGGAACGATCTCTCACAAGTTGTTTGGATTACGATCCAGGGTAATGAGAGGTTTTCAAATAGTTCCACCTAGCACAGTAGATGGCTCTGCCTGAAAATAATACGTGTCATTGAACGGCCATGTAGGGGGTGGAACTTAACCAAAATACTTGAAATAAGCAAATAAAGAATCCATGAAAATATAATCTAAAAACCATTGCTTTTTATTTGAACAAACGAGGGTTCAGTGAGTGACAATTGTCACTCCAGTGACATTGACATATTAGCTAACTACAGTTTCATTACAGCACTCACTGTTGAGATTAAATCATAGCTTCCTTTTTTTTGCTGAAAACCTCTCATTCCAGGACTATTTTAGAGATAGTAGAGTTTTTTTTTGTTAAGATCTCTTCCTATTTGAACTGCCATTACAACAACGCTCATATATTACAAAATCAATAAACAATCTCATTCAACACTACGTCATAGATTTTAGCAATGATCTTTGGAGTAGTGACCTTAACTGGGCCTCCTGTACGTTCAGCATCACGGGCGCTTGTATGACCACACCAAAAATCAGTAAATCATTTTGTACCTATTGTAATTGTTTGGCACAAAATATAATGTTTAATCAACGCACGAAAATAATTTTTCTCTTTCAAAAAAAGGCCGGCGATAATAGGTGAAAATTTTAATTTAGTCCTTCAAAAAAGGGGTTCGGTGATTAAATAGCAGGTATATAACATAACCATTTAAATAACAACTTGTAAATGAATTGTAAAAAAATAATGGCTATTAACGGCACAGCATTTTACAAGTGCCAGCAGCATCGAAAGCATGCTTCAACATTATCTCAACTCTCATTACCTCATTCCTAAAATCATACTGTCAGGTGCTCGCAGACTCTAAGTGCAATTTCAAAACGATTCCTGAGTGAAACTGGTGACTCCATGGTTCTTCTTGACTTCAAGGTTTGTCGCCAGCAATCCGACGCGGTAACTTTGCCAGCCTTTTGATCAGTTGTCACTGCATACAAAGTACTTCATTCAGGGTATTCTATCTGTAATTATTTTGATATCCTTGCTTTTTTATTGTTCATTAAAATTTGTTGTTTATTAATAATTTAATTTAAAAAAAAAATTAATAAAAAATCGATTACGAAATGTAGAAATCGTCCTAAAGTTATGATAATTACGAAATAATATTTCGACTCGTAATATAAACCTACAGCACACCCAGACCGGCGCGCCACGCCCCGTCTGTCAATTAATCAATGCTAAATGCTTGGATAATGCAGATGCTTGTAAAAATAATCAAAATAATAAATTTCCCTTCTTTTGCGTTTTGCCCTTACCTATATTAGTTTTTTGCGCGGCAATTCAAAGAGCACTGAGTTGTTACACGATGTGGACGGTACTTATGCAGAGGATCAATGCTAACCGGATAATGCATCGCACTAGTTTACGAAGTAAATACTTTAGTACTTCCGTCGTTGGCAAGTTCTTGCGTACGGATTGTGACCGCTTACAACTGTAGATAAGAATTTTCGTTGTATAGAAAGAAATACGAAGAGATTTTGTTTTTATAAATAGGGTCCCGTAAAGTTTCTACTACTTTTCTTCACGAAGGTCCTTCCAAACTAGGTGGAAGGTAGGTGTAGGTAGAGCTTACATTATATAAATTTAACAAAAACAAAGAAAATGTATAAATATTGAATAAAAATGTTTCGTCTCATTTCATTTAATGTCCTCATTGTCTAAATGGGTTGTTAGATGGAGATGCAAGCTTTCAGCGGAACTCTAGCAAAGGTACACCTAATATTCTAATTACTATCGCGCACAGTAGTTCCATTCTGAAAGAAAGTGGACATAGGACCTCAGGTCAGAATTTAGATGTAGTTTTTTTATTGGTTAGCTGTCGACTTGACCTTTGAAAAATCTCCAAGTTTGATAGTTTTCAATAAGAAAATTAATGTAAATTTTTTGTATGGAACAAATAAATTTTATGTTTTTTCTCGAGTTGGGCCCATTTGTAATGCCTTTTAGATTTTCACCGATTATTGTATAATTTTCGGTGCTCAGCTCTGTGGCAGTGTTAGTTTTTCATGACAAAGTATTGTATCCTGCATCAGTAGTTCCGGTCAATATCTGAAATGAAAATATAATTGTATCTAAAAATACAATTTTAAACCAGTATTGAGTGTAATACATTATTTTTATTCAAACAAAGGTTTTTGTATTGTCAATTGATCCCTAAACTGTTTTCCCTACTGAAACAAAACAATCATAAAGAAAGTGTATAAAGTGCAATCACATGGCCCTTCTCTGGACAATTTGGTAGTAAAAAGTTGATTTTTAGCACTTAGGTCCGCAAAAATGGAAGTAGGTGGGTGAAAACTATTACCAATAGTTACAAAATGATTCGCCATTTCACTTTTATATTAGTAATAGGGTTTATTTTGCCAATTTACATCTTACAATATATTTTCCGTGGGACTGAGACTTATGGGCAAGCATAATGAGAAATAGTAAAGTTCCAATTCGATTATTTTTACTTATTTTTACACATAAAGTAGTTTCATAAATAATCATCATTTCGTTTATTTCAACAAATTTATAAAAATAATTCCGCTAAAAAGACTAGTTTTCGCAAAAGTTCCGGGTCTTACCTGGTGCAAAGGCTGTCCATAGCTGTCCAACGAGGTAACGCATCAAGTGTGATTGGTACATTTGCGTCTGGCAGGGCACGGGATGGGCTTTTCGAAACTTAAAATAATTGATTGTATTCGATTTATTATTCTTTTGTAATGTTATACCTGCATTTTCCTTATTTTGTATTGTTAGTTTCAATACTTACTTTTTGAATTGGTTATCTGTGTTGGGGTTTATGTATATGCTGTGGTCCATAACATATGGTGCGTTCCGTTTGCCGCTGACAGCGCTATAAACCGTTCCGATTCGTTTGAGCGCGCTAAAAGTGATATTAGTGCTATTGCAATCGGAACTGTAAATAGCGCGCTAACATTGTGATTGTTCATCGATTAAGTCTAAAGTTATAATTTCATTGACCACCTTGAATGAAGCAGGAGCCATTTTTTGACATTGTTACAAAAGAAAATTAATAAGCAAGCTCTAAAAATCTATAATCGACAAAGTAACGAAAGAAAGAAACATCAACAAAGTAACGTCATGTGTCAGTTTTGATAGGCCGCTCAGAGCGACCATGCTCCGTAGCTTGGGTACTGTGAGCGGGAAGATGACGGCGTTTATGACGTCATTGATGACGTATCGATATCGATGTGACCGCGCTCACGGGCAATCGGAACGGGTATATGAGCGCTGTGAGCGCTATAATCGGCAAACGGAACGCAGCAATATACATTGAGAATGATGGAGAGACATTTTGGCGGGCTAACTTCGAGTTAAATTGTTCATTCAGGTCTGTGAAGTAGGCACCAAACGAGCTCGCAACCCACCTGAGTGAGTCGTAGGTGTTTTATTCATCAATATTAAATGTGGTTATTGTATCGACTAATGATGCTTTGTCGGTCCTAGGCACCTTTGTTCCGGTGATTGCACTGGCTAGTCCTTCCCTGTAACCGGCACACAACCAAGTCAAACGTGATTATTCCGGCGGTCAAATTAGGAAAAATTCTAGTACCGATACACGGTACACGAGATAAATAAATCCCCAAACAAACACACCTGTATGGCCCTACATAACGTAGGGCCTGTGATACGTATATCACGAACTTGGGGGAACCCAGAATAAATGTACATCACACAAGTTATTGCTTCAACCAGGACTCGATCTGATATTCAAACCTGCTCCTAAGACCTTCAGGTTTTCAGTTACAAAAATGTTTGTTAACTCGACCACCCTGATATGTTTTCACCTGAAGAGCGAGAAGACTCTTTAGGAAATAAGTGTAAGTTTAGCTTTTTCATCTCCGATATATCTGACTATATCTAACTTTCTTTACAAATTTAGGAACCTATATATTTAAATTTTAAGAAACATAAATATTATATAATGATAAATAAATTAATTTTTAACACTGACATTTATTTTTGTTACACGGCTAAATAGTTAAAATATTGTTCATAAGGCCCAATAGAACAAATTTTTTCGTAAGCTTTTGTTGATTTGGTCCAGTCGCAATGACTTTTCACAGTCTGTCCTCCGGGGTTTATCACGAATGTGGTTCGCAACATGCACATCAGTAAATCTGATCAGGTACGCGTGTATCAATTACACGGTTCAATTAACTCATACGAAATACCGATACTCAGCGATCGCTCTCAATAACTACACGCTGGCTGCTAGAGTAGTTTTATGTGTAAATCGTGATCGGGCTTAAGGTTTCTCTTTGATGGAGTGCGGATGTACTGAAACGACGGCCTTAATGCGACTTTAAGTGGACTCCATTTGTCAAAATGGACGTGGCTCGTATTACCTAGGACCATCTCTATCGTTATTCTATGACTATTGCATATTTTTCTTCATTTTTCAAGCTTAGTCAAGAAAATTAAATTATGAAGAGGCAAAAGCGGAGTACTTCTTGAACCTTGTTCAATTTAATGATGACGATATTAAAGAGTGAAATTTTGATATACTTACCTCGATTTGCTACTTTTTTCAATATTGGGAAGGTAAAAAAATTACAGGTGATCTCTACCTGAATAAAAATTTTGTTCTATTCGAATTGGAAAATACTCGTTGTAGGTTATTTCCTTTGAGATTCACTTTAGAGCTAATGATACTTTAAAATACGTCATTGAAGCAAAAAGATCTATAGATATGACATGAAATATTTGAGATCGTTTAATAATTTAACATTAAATATATAAATATTTACAGAACCTTGCCATTAATTAAATGTAAACAGAACAATTCTACACAAAATAAAATTAACCTACCTATTTCTAACTTATGTATACACAAATAGACTATGTACTAAACTTTACACGGATCATAAGATTAACGTAAAATATTTAAATTAAAATAGAATACAAAAAGCATCATAAAGAGAATATCTGGCGCAAACTTTACTCCTCGGCATTGATCCAATAATGTTGTCATATTTGTAGGTGCCTGGCATACATACTGAAACAAGTTTACAGAAGAGACCTTCTCGCAATTTAAAAAAATTGCCCTTCACGGAGTCTCCAAAAATGTCTAATAAATCGCCTTCTTATTGCAAACATTTGTCACATAGTTTTTACAGTATTATGCGCACATTATACCTGCTATTTATGCGTATGTCTTACAGATGAATGCCATCATTAAGAGCGGACACAACTCGTAAAAGGATAAAGTTACAACGACAAGTCTGTTCAATATTCCTTGCGTTTCTTATTGAACCATAGCGAACTGTAATAAAACGCGTATTATTCCTAAAATGGATATGTTCCAAAAAATAACTTGCCACAAAACAAGTTTTTGTTTTACATATGAAATGTTACATTATCGTTATAAAGTACCTACCTATGGTTTCTGTTGATTCCTTGAGTACCAGCCTACTTTAAGTTCAATTTTATCTACTTCAGTTCAGTCTTCAGCGTCTACAAACCCTGACGGTGTGAAGAGAAAAAAGAAATAGCTTTGATTGTTTTAAATAATTGTATTTAATATAAGCATCTTATGAAGTAAATTTTTAATAGGAGTGGCAAAAAGATTTAAGACTTAAATTACAAGTTACAATTGTAATAAAGGAGCAGTTTCTTCAGATTTTTCTCAACGATAATTTCCAAAATTCTTGTAGAGACACAAAAGTAGAGACACATCTAAACCTTGAATAAAACAAACTAAATATTAGTCCACACTGTATCGAAGTTGACAGCGTATAGTTAAAGTAAACATTTTCAAAATTGATATTTTATCAAACGATAACGATAGTCAGTGGCTAATAAACAATAGCAACATTCACGTAATGGCCTCTCGGAACGCGTGACGACCGCGAGTTAGCGGCGGCGGCGGCGACGGCAGCCCGAGAAAGTGCGTTTCTCTGCCAAGTAGCGGCCACGCTGTCTTCTACTGACTATTGATTACCGCTGCTCCTACTACTGATAATTAAGAAAACAAGATTTACCTCACTTATTTACAAGTTATAGCAAAAATAAACTAAAGTCGAAAATAACTAAAAAGTCATATAAAAAGCTTCGTAACGTCTAAACTAAAAAAATCGGATAACATAGGTACATGGGGTTGATCGGGCTCCCCAAAGGGTGATCTACCCTTGGACCACCGAACCACTGACTTTCCTTGGATACACATTACGTACTCATTGAGAAGACAACGTAATGGTGATGAGGAGTGACGAATGTTTTCCTTTATATGTCTGTTTGTCTTCATAATGTACATTATCATCTCATCCGATATCGCAAGTGGAGCATACAGCAGGATAATGGTTTCCATAATGGTATTTCTTAAATTTTTAACAATTATTTTAAATGCTAAGCACATTTGTCAAAATTTTCAACAAAGAACTCTTTACACACCTCTGCTCTCTTTCGAACCAAGCAATAGACTTTCTTTCTCTTCTAGAATTTATTTCATTAAGTTTGGGAAAGAAAGTTAGACTTTACTCTCTGATTGTGGTGGAATAAAGCAGAGGTTCATTTTCTGTGTGTATGTCTAACAGTTCAGGTAACCTTTCCTGATACATGCCAATGCGGTTTGGAATTTTGAGGAAATAGTGAGTTTCTTGTGTTGTAATTTTCGCCTAATAAAATAAGTTAGCTCAGAGAATGCCATCCCTTCGCAAACATTTTGGTTGGTATCATAATCCTGGCATAATATTTTCTGCATCGGTTATAAAAGTGCCCTATAGAACTATTAGGTTACCTGCACTAAAAATTGCCAGGAGTCTTGTATCATGTGCACAATACACAATACGTTAAATCAAATTTATGTATTATTAATAATCAATTTATTTATTTATTACAAAGAAATAAAGACAATTTTATTTTCGCAGTCTGTAACGTTACACCCGATTAAAATTTTAATACTACATATAGTTATAGTAGCAAAAAGTGTCCCCGGCTCAGCGTAAGTCACAGTGTCACCTATGCAACTCTGTGACGCTGATTTTCTTCAGCTGGGGGCACGTTTAGTGAGTTGCTGAGTATGCGATTTTACTCTCGATATTGAACAAAAGGAAAAGATAATATATGCAAAAAAAATAATAAAGTTAATTTAATTCATATTGGTTGATTATAATCAAAATTTAAAATACTGATGTAAATTTATTATTAAATAAATAATTTTATGTTAAAAAAAATAAATAAATAATCTCAAAAATTGTAATATAATAAAATTCAAATAAATAAAATGAAAACTCAAAATGAAACCGCAAAATGCAACACAATTGCAGACCAAATATTTTGGTAGTCTGGCAACTCCATGCAGAACAAATATGTTGGTAGTCTGGCAACTCCATGCACAACAAATATGTTGGAAGTCTGGCAACTCCATGCGGAACAAATATGTTGGTAGTCTGGCAACTCCATGCAGAACAAATATGTTGGTAGTCTGGCAACTCCATGCAGAACAAATATGTTGGTAGTCTGGCAACTCCATGCGGAACAAATATGTTGGTAGTCTGGCAACTCCATGCGGAACAAATATGTTGGTAGTCTGGCAACTCCATGCAGAACAAATATGTTGGTAGTCTGGCAACTCCATGCAGAACAAATATGTTGGTAGTCTGGCAACTACATGCAGAACAAATTTGCAAGTTCGTACGGTGGTTCTTAAGCTTATTCTTAAAAGTACGCTTAGTTTTTGTTTGCCTAATTGGTGGTAGCAAATTATTTATTTCTTGGATAAAGTTACAATAGGTATTACAAGTTAGGTAACAAGTTCGCACTTATAGCTAAGGAGTAAATAATATCTGAGCACAAAATTTACATTGCGGATGAAAATAAGACTGCTTATTTAAACATATGTTGACTACTACACTAAATGTATTTCAAAAATTTCGTTGCCAGACGTGAGCTTCCAAGAAGCACCACGTGGTTTATACACGGAATCTGAGTGAACCTACGTTAACTTGTCTGTGCTACGTATTTTGGGCTTTATCAACAACAACACCAAAAAGTAAACTGGCAAAGTGTAGTTGACATCGTCTCTTCATAATTCTGGCAGTGTTCAGAAAGCACGGGGGTAAAGGTTTGTAAAGCAGCCCCTTGCGCAAGCGTTTTGTATGCGTTGCAATTTTGTTTTTGTTCTCTCGAATAAGCAAGGTCCGAATACAGGGTAGCAATAATTGAGTCTAGTAAAAACAAGTGCCCCTCTCTCACATAGCCTGATTCTAAGCTGTTCGTCGAGGAAGTTTCTAAGTTGATACAAAATCTTTAACTTGTCCATAAACTGGCAAAGGGCTTTTTAAGGGCCAGTTCTGCTATGTGATTTTCGAAACGGTGTTGAGCATCCATTTGTAGCGCCAGGTTGCGTGCTTCCAAGACCCTTAAAATTTTTTCTTGCCCTTGTTTTACATTCACATCCCAGCATTCCATTTCCTTTATCTGATTCTTACATCCAAATATACAATATTTTGATTTGTTTGGAATGAGATCGAGTGTATTTCGTACTGCCAAGAATTTACTCTATTTAAATCCTCGTTAAGTTTTTCTATCGCTATAAAAGTATTTTTAGGGTAAAAAGAAATATACAATTGTAGATCATTGGCGTATAGATGATACTTACAGGGGTTGATGGTTTTAATTGTATCGCCGATATACTAGATAAAAAGTAATGGTCCCAAAATGGAACCTTGAGGAATGCCTCAAGGTACATTTCTCGGTTCAGATGTTAGCTTAGAACTTTCTCCCCCCTTTAGTTCTACTATTTTTTTTCATCCAACGAAATAACTTGAAAACCAGGTAACAGATTGACTGTCAAAGCCGTAATACGTCAGTTTTGATAAAAGTCAAGGTATAATGAGACAGTCAAAAGCGCGCGTGAAATTAAGCAACATAGACAGTAGCTTTTCTCTCACCCTGTGCTGTCAAGATATTGTCCACAACCTCGTATAGCCGCTGCAATTCCACAGCCATTCCTGAAGCCAGAAAGGTAAGATGCTGTTATTATAAAGAAAGGCAATGACTTGATTATGTACTGCGTTCTCCAGCAGCTTAGATAAATATGGAAGATGGCTGAATAGATAAAGTCCCATCTCATCAAGTTCAAGTCATTATCAAATGTTAAAGTATCAGTATCTTTAAAATGCCGTAAACTTGTAAATCTGGTAGACGTCTTCTTTGGAGTAACTGTGGCGTGTGAGTAATTAGTATATTCCTAACTACAGCATCGGCGTAAACGAAGTCAATCAGATTAATAATAATAATAACCCTTTATTACTCACACAAAATAAAGATTACAATAAGAAATATTCACAGTAAATTACTTAAATCTAATGTGCTCAAGAGCACTTCTTGAAATAATCAGGGGTACGAGGGTCATACAGTATTTTGTAAAGGAGGGTTAGAATGTGCTCCTCGCGACGCATCCTGATTGGTAACCACGTCGGAATTCCGAAACATGATCGAACTTGAGCAATCCGTTAATGAATCTGGTACATACGTTTCGGATGCGTTGGAGTTTGCTAAGCAATTCTTCATTGAGGTCAATGAGGCAGACATCAGCACAGCCCAAGATCGGCAAGAGAAGTGATTGCGCAAGATCAATCTTAGTCCTAAGCGGCAATAAGTTCTTAAATCTTCTCAGTGACACAGATAATGCGTAAATCTTCCTACTGACCTCAGATATGTGTGATGCCCAAGAGAGTGTAGAGTCAAAGAGAGAGACACCACTAACGCTAAAGGTAACACCACTCAAAGTAATTTGCAGAATGGTAATTTGATTTAGCCTCGCAATCTACTTAGCAAAGCCAATGATGATAGCTTGCGACTTGTTCGGGTTGATGGTAAGGCCATGAGATACACTCCAATTAGAAATAACTGCGAGATTATTGTTTGTTTTATGAATAAAAGCACCGATACCATAAATAGCGGCTTGGGAATAGATTTGTAGGTCATCCACATACAAATGGTACTGGCATGAAAGTAAATGGGTTACAAAGTTAATAAATATGGAAAAAAGGAGAGGAGAAAGGACCCAAATGTGAGGTACACCAGCAATCACATCACAAAAGCTAGACACCGCAATATCAGAGCGAATACACTGCTGTCGCCCAACAAGGTAACTACGGAACCATGTGGCCTCCCTATCAGACCCGAATACATTCTGAAGCATAGCCAATATGATATCACTATCAACTGCGTTAAAAGCATCGCTAAAATCAAGTAGCACCATAGTAGTCACATTATGGCTAGACATCCCTAATCGAATGTCATCAGTACCATTTATCAAAGCTGTCGCAGTACTATGCCCTGCATAAAATACAAGTTGATATGGACTTCATTTTCTTATATAAGCCTGAGGAACTTATAAATGAACTTAGTTGGTTGAAGACAAGTCGTTCGAGCACCTTAGAAAGAAAGGGAAGAATGGAAATGGCACTAAAGTGGGAAGTAATGAAGGATTGGTGATTTTAGGAACAGGAATTACAACTGCCCTGCGCCGACAGCTCGGAAAAGTTCTAGTAATGAGCGCAAAGTTGAAAATATGGCAAGTATAGGAATGAGGACCTCCAAGCCGAGTTGTAGAATATGCTGCCAGCTTTGTAGTCCTTCGTTTTACACGTAGAGCGACAGTAACTTATCTCTAAACCCGGCGCGTACCATTCTCGTAAACACATTAACTTTCCACCAGGTCACTACCTATTTAAGGACCTTCATTTGTTTGATGAGTAAAAAAGAGCGGATACTACAAGCTTTGAAAACTTAACTTATGTTTATATCACCTGTCCAGCGCTGCAAGCTACAAAGTAATGCAAGTGTATATGTAGGGTCAAACTGGCATACGAGCTCCAGATCTATCTGAAGGATCGTAGTTGTTGTAGAATACTTCTATCGTATTTGATTGATTTCTCGATTAAAGTTGCGTAGCCGACCGTAGGGTTCAGTTGGTGCCTTTGTTCCAGTAAGTGAGCTGGCTGTTCCTACCCTTGGACCAGAACACAGCCACGTTAACGTGGTTATTATGGTGGTCAATATAGAAAGGACTTTATTGGGGAAAAGAAACTTTACTACCACTGCATACGACCCAATTAACGCTCTTTCAATCTACCAATTAATTAATACAAGTTAATCGACCCACATTAAAATATAATAAGGGCTGCAATAAACTAAATATTACACAAGCTTCACAGGTAACCGTAAAGTATTCAAATGTAAAAAAACTCGTTTTTTCACGAGTAATTCCATTTAATGAGAACCACAAAAACCGACAAAGGTGTTATGAATAAATAACCACTTAACATACAATTCAGAAGTTTTTTTTTTAGAAAAAACTTTATTGATGGGCCGGCGCTGTCCCTTTTCTTCCTGACGTTATTCTTGATACTATCTTGTTCTCAGAAGGTTGTATTCCTTCTCTTTCCTTCATATATGATGTGTACAGTGTTATCTCCTTCTGGCATCAATCGATAACCCTAGACACTTGTGATAACCAGCCGTGAGCTGCCGACCGGGAACATGGGATGAGTGGAGTGGTAGGAAATTTTTTTATAGTTTAAATAATTGTTATTTATGGTCTTTGTTAAAAGCAATCTGATAATTACTGTAATACACGTATCGATTCTTCAAACAATTGGGTTGAGTGAAGAAAATGCCTTTTATACCTCTTATACTTGCACAGTCAACTGTGTTCAAGGTCAAGTACAGATTTTAATGAATTTAAAGAATGTTTCTCTGGCCAACTTACTGTGTGGGCGGTCAGGTTCGAACAACAATCTGTAATCATATTGTAAATAGGTGAGATTTGCTCTTTTGCTCATTTGCAATGGATTAACTTTAGAAATACCTGCACTGATTCTAATAAATATATGTTTGATGTTAATAAATGTCAATCATTTTAATCAATTTGATGTAAATATTTAATATGTATAAGTATGGTTTAATTTATGGATAAGTTCTGTAGACATCCAGAAAGTATTTTTGTGTCAGAAGAAATGTGTAAGAGCGCTTTGTAGAGCAGATTTCAGAGATCCATGCAGGCCTCTTTTTGCTGTTTCAAAGTTACTCACTTTGCCGAGTTTGTACATATTCGAAATGTTATTGTTTGTAAAAAAACATAAGGAATATTTTAAGGAACTAGGTAATGTCATGATTTTAAGAACTAGAAATAAAGATGTTTTGAGTAAAAAACTGTATATGCCGCCTAAAAAATTAAAAATTTTTAGTATAAATGTTTATTGTATGACTATCGATATGTATAATTTGCCCTTTAATGTTTAATTTTAACTAAGTTTTAAACTTAAATGTTAATTACTGTAAACGGAAAATATACGAATTTGAGAAGAATTGATGGATATTTTAAGTTTTCATTGTAATTAAATGAATCTATATGTATAAGTTTAGGAATCATAAAGTTTTGTAATAGTTTTATAACATTTAAATATTAATATTTGTAAATACTATTTTGATATTATTTAATAGGATTTTAGATAGTAAATCAATTTGATTTGAATTTATATATTTATAATTTATATATCATCAGATATTTGAAATATTCCAGCGAAAACTGTGTGCTCAAAAGGCCTGCAACTCAGAGTTAATTAGGTATAATTAATTGTAAATAGATTTTATCAAGAAAAACATATTTTAACCAAAATGTCAAAATTAAAAATCTGAATGTATTTTCCAAGTGAGTCAATAATGATTAAAAATTATGATACTTGATTTAAAAATTAAGCTTTATATTAATTACACATTTTTATTATATTGTTCGGGTCTAGGTGAGTCTATTCATGGTCAGGGTCAATATAATGCGATCAAAACGACAAAGTAAGAATTAAATTACCTACCGATCAATATCAGCCATAGTAAAAAAACAAACAAGATTAGAATAATATTATAAAATGATATTAAAACAAAATCAATATAAATTTATCATTGAATAGCGACTCCACACCTCCTGCTAGCATTCCAATTGCCATACTGAATGAAACAAGCGCATAGCTCCGTGCGACGACGCGCGACGCGACGCCGCGGACGATCCAGCATGTTTTTTATCCCCGCGTAGACATGAACCCTAATCGGCCCAATTCCATGGGTTTTGCTCTTTTTAGGCGACTCCGTGGGTTTATTTTCGTAGCGCTGGGAAAATATCTGCGACTTGTATTTAGATGTCGTGATGTCGTTGTTTGGTGAGGCTTAGTGTGGTTATTAGATTGTGTGGAAGAATGCTAGCTACTTGTACTAAAAAGAGTAATATTAATGTTACATACAACGTATGCTACTGCTGCGTCGTTTCAGACAATATTATTTCCATAGCTACATTAATTAATACGTACCTAATTGATTACTTCACTATAGTTCGTTCGCGTTAAGCATGCAGTGATATATCGTCTCAGCATTAGGTTATAGCCAATAGCAACACCGACAGTAAGAAAACTTTTTCTAATACGGTAATCTCATTGGCTAGTATCTACAGTTCCATCGATGACTCACTGCATTCTTGACGCGAACGAACTATAGCCTATACCAGGCCTAGAAATATGTACTTACTAGTGTCACCAAATCAAATGAATTCAGTGTTAGGTACTTAGTAGTTACACGAAGGTAATCAAATGAGTCCTCAAAAACATAGTTTATTTCGTATAACTTTATAAAACAAATATCTTTAAACAAAATGAAACCGTAAAACATACCTGCTGTCTTAATTCAAGTCCTTTAAAATAAAAAGCGGCGCCCTTAAATTTCACGTAACAGCTAATCCCCGAGAGCTGGGTAGTTGACATTACCCAGGAAACTGCCACCTTGTCCCGGCGCGGCGCCCCGAGTACCCGGGCAAGCCCGCGGCTTGTACGGATGTTTGTTCTGGAATCCGGGAATGTCATTGGAATTTTTAAACGATTTGAGATGCTTGTAAAGGTTGATTGATCTTTTATGTCATTATGATTATTCGTTAGTTAGCACAATTAAACAGAATGTAAGTCTGTTATGTGGGATCATTAAATTAGTCAGTCGTAAAATTGTCTAATAAAAAAAATTTCAAAGCCAAGCAATAAACTGTTTTTATTGTTTAACTTTGAAATTGTTTTCTAGGTTATCAATACCCTACAATAATATTCCTAGTAGACAAGCAAAAATAATTAAATTACCCCGAGTCAACATTATCTTAAATCCGTCAAATGTTGGTCAGTTACGTGTTACTTACGTACAACGGTAAAACAAGTATATTCGCGGCAGCGCGGCGCGGCGCACCGGCGCACCGGCGACCGCCCCGGGCGTCCTCTCAATTGACGCTCCACCAGTGTTCATGGCAAGTTTTAAAACCACTTGAACGTAAAACTTGTACCTAGTTAAGTTAGTACAAAACTGGTTATATAGAATGACTTGACTTCCAATCCTTAACGTTAAGTTTCACCACTTTGAAAATTTTTACATCTAAATTATAAGTAGGTAGTTGTAAAAAGCTAAACAAATAGTGGAAATGTTATGTAAAAATGTGATTTCGTTTGTTTGTTTCGAAAGATTTTATAAAGGTGTCTACTTTTTATTTCTTAATAGTGGTGAACCACAATAAGTTACGTAAAAAACTTGAAATTGGGTATTTTTAAATTGGATATCGGTAGAATTCATCGTTTTCACTAATCAACAGCAAACAAAGAACACTTTAAACGATACGTGTACTCTTCTAGCAACGAGTAAATAATACTGTCCTCTACAAACAAGTCCCGGCGCGACGGCGGCTCGCGGGCTATAAATCCCGGTCGAGTCGAACCCGGGACGGCGGAATGTTTACCGGGTTTCCACCGCTCGAGGCCGCAACTTTGTAAGCCCTTTGTAAAGTTATCTGAAGAACCTACTTTTGTCCTCTGACTTTCAGAGTTTATCATACCATCACACACCATAATGTGCTGAGGTACCTACAGTGATTGCCCATGTTGTAACTATGTATAGGACAATAAGTTTGTATGTTTAAACAATGTCACAGCCGGCAAGATCACTTGAACCATCTTATACTAAATAGCACCCGTGTCCATGGACAGCATGTATCGATTTGCCTGATGACAGATACCGGCCGTAGGCTTCAGTTGGAACCGCGTTTGTTCCTGTCAACGACCACGTTATTGAGAATGTTATACCTCTACAATGGTGAATATATAAAGGACTGTTCAAATAAAAAAAACTGCTACCTTAATGGTGTTATGTCTGATGAAATTATTCAAATATACCTACCGATTAGCCCTTTATATGCTGATAGCCTAACCAAACAATATCACACACGAAATGAAACATCAAGCAATAACTAACGACAATAAATCCCAAAACCAATGAACAGATAGTCCAGTCCAACGAGAGCGACGCCACCGGCGACGGATCACCGGACACGCCCGAACGCAGCCGCCGACGCACGACCGGGCGATGTTGTCCGACGTCGTCGTGGAGCGCTATTTCACCACGGCAGAGCGGTGTGAAGTGTCTAGGTACATAATTTTAATATCAACATAACTGCGAAGAAAATCTTTACATAACTACGAGTAGGTACTTCACCAAAATCAGATTCTTAAAAAAAAGGGATTCTTTAAACGTACTTAGATCTTTAAAAATTTTCTACAAACCTATCTTAGTTTTAATCATCATTATGCATTTTAACACAAATTGTAAAGCACTCTTGCTAACGCCGCCTATTACGTTCTCGCTCTGTCATGTTTAGGTTCTATATTTCTTTCCCACTCTCTGAAAACAATTTTTCAAAATAACAATGTTTAAAAGCGAAAAATATAATTTTAATTTACTTTTCTTATCAACAATATTAAATTGTATGTACTAAATAAATTTGGATAAAAACACATCATTCTTGATAAAGATATAGATGATCACTTCTTAAGCAAAAATCCCTGAACTTACTAACGAGCTGACCTTAAATAAATTCATATTATACAAAGCTAGAGTTGAACCATCAAGCTATAAATGAACCGTTTTTACTAAGATATATATCACATATCAAAATAGTGCCTCTGTACATAGCCTGCTGTAACAATTTATAAGTACACACCCCTTTAAAGTTACAAATTTGAGCAATTCAGTATTGTCATAAAACAATAATATCCCTTAAAACTCGAAATGTTAACCCTTATCAAAAAACTACACAAGTCTTTATACCTATCGAGATCTACATACCCGCAACCTTTAGACTTTGTTTCATTGTAGGACCAATTCCACAGTGTAAATACATACATCCGACGTGTTACTAGGAATAAACGAAGTAGGTTAGTCTCTAACAAGCATAGTTAAGTTACGCAGGGAGGTTTGTGTGTGGCTCTTTATTCGGTAATTGTGAAGTATTTCAGGTGGGTGCAGGCGGCGGGGAGGGCGCGGGGACCGGCGGAGGTCCGCAATTAGTGTAGCGTGCGGGCTGGTTAGACGAATTTCTTTTAATTTTTTTTTTTGTATCAAACGTATCTTTTTTTCTTTAGTTTTGAATTTTTAAAATGATTATACAACAAATCACATAAATATTTAAGATGAAAGTTTTAGATTTCGTCTCCCTTATTTACAATGTCACAGTGATATTTAGGTATTTATTTTTAGCTCACATTTCATGTTTTCTCTGTCAGGGCCGCCCGACCGTAAGGGAGGCATACATTGCTTTGAAACTATGTGTGTTTTTTGGTTGATTGATATATTTAGAAATCAAAAATATGTTTTTCCTTATTTTATAGGAAAGCTAACAGCTATAATTCAATATAATATAAAAAAAGTAAATTAACTTTTAATTTTTTGTAAATTAACTTTTAACTTTAAATTAACATCTAATGAGATGTCGTAGGTATCTATAGGTTTTTTATTTCATATAATTTTTATTTAATTTCATAGAATGCGTCCATAGGGTACATATTCACACTATTTTTCAAAGCACAAAGTTTGGTTTTTACGATTAAACGACACTTACAATATTTTACAATGAGTTAAAATTTCGCTGTAACAAGTCCGTCACTGCAGTTCGTAATCCAACAAGAACGCCACCCCACTAGGGTGCCGGCGACCGTCGAGGGATAACTTCACCCCTAATCCTATTTAACGATAGTTATCGACAGGTTAAGTGCTTTTCCACGGTGATTTCTGCCTGTTTGCCGAGTGTTCCCGAATTTCAGGGGTTTTTACCCAACTTTAGAGGATTTGTAATGGATAATTGACATCGGGATGTTGGCGAACGTGAAGCTGCTTGGGTACGAAGTTTGTTTTTGTTTTGAAGTTCGGATTGTGGTTGGTTTCAAGTGTGGGGTAGTTTTGAATGGTTACTATACAGTTGCATGTTGTAGTTTGTTAATGTAATAGCGAGGAAATCCATCCATCATCCATAGGCAGTTAGCTTTTATGCCAAGCAAGTTGGCTCCAATAACATGTGGCCGTCAGGCGGGCGTTCGTTAGGATAAATGTAAGCCGGGCAAGCCCTGATTGATGCATGAGGATTTTACGGAAAGGTGCTATTAAGAAAATCACCTGAAAGAGTAATATAAAAATATTAGTCACAGGTTTTCACATATACAATATATGACTAAAAAAGATTCTAAATAGATCAACTAACCGGCGCGCAATAACAGGCGGAGCGGAACATGATCTGAACGACTGCGATGTTGTGTTGATGGAGCGTGACATGGACTGCCGCTTGCCTGTCTGCTTGTCTTACGGAGTTGTTGCTTAAGTTGGGCGTTGGATAAAGCACCTCGTTGCATTTTTCAGCCGTGTAAAAGACCTTTTGACTTTACAATCATTCTGAAGTTTCTTTTGGAACTACTTTTGACGTCCTCAAGTCGAGGTCATTACCTACAAAGAATGAGTGAACATAGCTCCCGATTCTAATGGTATAAAACGTAGGTATAACATTCAATATCATCTGAATGTTGCAGAGCCTTAAGTTAGTAAAGCTAGTTGTCCCGAGTATGCCAATCAACTTATCTATCTATATATTGATAAGATATACTGCAACATTCCACAAACAACAAATAAGTTTGTTGTAATCTAATTCAAAGATTATTTTAGTGTATAATATGTTACAAGTTTAATAAAAGAGCAAAGAAACAAGAAGAACTCAATTCACGGCTAATTCATCGGACGGCGCGGCGTTTACGCCACATGTCGTTGATTCCACTAGTTAGGTATTCAAAGAATAAGTAAAGTCACTCCTGTTCACGGCAGCCTCCATCAGCTGGCTGCCAGGTGCCGACGCTACCCGACGACGAGCGTTCTCAATAATGTGACTTGGTTAACAGATAGGTAGGTGTCTAAGTTACTTACTAGAGATAGGTGTCAGTACCTACGTGTTATACAGGAAATTCATGTTTTGTTTTATCTCCGGTTATAACAGTGCCCTATCCATTAATTTTCTACACCATGGTTTTGGAATTACATACCGGAATGTAATCCGTGTATTACACGTTTGTACATTCATATATTATTATATGTGAAATTAATATATTCAGGTTGTTTCCCATAATTTGTCAAGTTGATCCCACATAATACCTAAAGGGATTTGTCAATGAAAGTCGAAATTCAAATGGATTCACTTAGAAAGTGCCCAAAACGTTTTGTTGCTATTTTGTCACCGAAACCTTAATGTATATCTTACTTTTTTACGATTATCATAGCCGACCCAACTGATGGAAAGTGGCATCCGCACCCATTGCATCAATAGTCGACAAGATGGATTTTGACATGGTTCCAGGGCAGAAGCAATTTGTGGAGATAAGTTTCCGGGAGGTGCCGCAGCCAGCCATACACGCTTCACTAACAAGTGTATTATTTTAAACTATCTTTTAAAATTTAAATCATAAGGCAAGTATTTTCCAAGTGAAAAATCTTAAATATTACTATCCCACCAACTGAATGTTTTGAAACAATGCCAGTTTCATATAATAATAATCCGAATGTCAACTACCCGCATGTTTAAATATCGAAACCTATTGTTCGGCGCGATGACGTCACGGCGAGCGGCGGCGATCTGCTTGCGCAAACGCATTGTTCATTAAATTGTAGGATTTTATTACGTGTGACTATGAGCATATTACATTACAATTTACAAACTAATATTTCGACATGTGCAACTGTAGTTGTGACATTTCCTTTTAACGTATTCTCGGAAAGTGAATCTATTCGTTACATTTTTTTTGTTAATACTTATCTTAAGAAGTGTCGATAAAATATTGACGTAGAGTTAATATAACGGTGTCTCTAAAAATATAAATATACTTTTTGGATTTCCACGGCCCACCAGGCAATCACCTATCACTGAGCTGGGGTCCGTCTCCGTACAAACGAAATTGAGTGTAGAGCTGCTCATGATATCTTGTATATTTCTACATGTGTAATTGTTATACCTTTCTAATGAACTACAATTCGTTAACATGAACTGCAACTCATGATCTGCTGGATTTAAAAATTGTAAAAAGCTGAAGTTTTTATCGATACTAAATGAAAGTGAAAGTTCACACTATTCGACGGCGGAATTCAGCGAAGTTAGTTGTATCGGTCATTTTCATTTTTTTTGCATCGTCAGTAAAGAGTCACTAAACTGATTCGTCAGTAAAGTCAGCAAATGGAAAAAGTATTGCATGATGGTGGTTCTTTGTTCAAACATAAACGTTCGAGTCAGCGATGACGTGCGATGTACACATTTTTAGTTTAAGGTTGAAATAAAAATGTTGTCTGAAAAAAGTTGGATCTGGCAAAACATTCGGACAAGAGCACTAGATGTCGTGAAATTGTGCATAATGTTTGTAACTATATTTACTATTTGTTTATTTTTCTAACTTATTACACTTTTAGTATATTCACAGTGTGAGTGCTGTGAGCTGGCCAGCTTTAGTTAACCGACGATATTTAAACTATTACTGACGTCATTAAATGGATTAACAAGACAGGCTGCTTGATCGACTTGATAGTACCTAAACATCTTACACGGCTCGACTCTCAATTTTAACAGCCGAACCTCGCAACTGAATGCGCAATATTTTCGCTCAAGCAGACTGTCCCGCTCTAAGCGGATAGGAAAACTCTAGTCTATGTGTGTTTCTTAGTTGGCTAGTTACGAAAAGTTGTGGAATAAGTTCTAAAAATGTAAGATTCGAAACCTCTTGAAATTTTATCCCTAAATATATATTAATATTGACATCAACATCAAATCGATTACATAAAATGAGAAAAAGTAATTTCGGATGAATAAAAACTTGATTGTGGAGTTAGAATGTTTAACTTGCATAACAAGCTGATCTAATAGCTGAGTAGCACTGACATCGGGCGCCATATTGATGAAGTATGCATTAATATAACATAAGTTACGTAGACGATATGGTGCTGCTTACTCCATCGTTTGTTGCCTTGCGGCGACTGCTTGCAATCTGCGAGGAATTCGCAATGATTTATTTATTTATCACACTTTCATCTATCATTACAGGTAATTCCTAATGCGATAGTGTAGAACATATTTGAGAAAACAAACAGATAACACCTTACTTCACCTTAATTATTATAACAAAGATAACAATAATCAGCCCTTGTGAACTCACTCAGTGTGCACGAAAACAGATCTATGTGGTGCAGCAAGGTGGTGCACGCACGCCCCACCAACAGCAGCGGCGGCCGGCTGCGGCGGTGGCGTGTCGGGATCTCGTTAGGAACGTACAGCTGAATTCGTTTGTAAAACTCGCGGATTATGTATCTTGCCCCGAACTACTTTGAACACGTAGGTAGCAAGTGCCATTCCCCTTCGCACCTCTAGTTTGAAGTAGCCCACCATACCTAGCAAAAAATCAGTTGTATAAAGCAGTGGATAGCCTGGGTAAACACCGTACTGTTTCTCACATAAAAATCTTACGAATTTGTTTTGCGTGCGCTCAACCATCAATTTGTATTTAGTCTCATAAGGAGACCGGATTGTAGCGTTACATTCTAAATGGCTCCTAACCAATGCGTCAAACAACGCTCTCAAAGCTCCGCCAAAGTTATCCGCGAAAGCATAAACCATGACTGCTTACAAAGCGCGCGCTTGTTCCTAAGATACATTTTACGCTGTACCTACCTAATATACTGCTTAGGCGGCCCAGGTAGAGACGGGCAATACAATTTTTGGAAGCGAGGCTTGAAGGTAAGCGTTCGCGTCAAAGTAACGCCCAGTTATTTGGTGGAATGTTTCCACGGGGTAGGGGTACCTAGCATTCGGGTGTGCGCGTCGTTGGGACGAAGGCGTTTTTGTCATTGGTATAGATGGTATATATGAGAGGGGCAAGGACTGAGACCTGTGGTACTCCAGCCTTGAGGGGGCGGGTGTGGTGGATAACGTACCTCGTTTAAAAAGAAAGGTGTGATTTTTGAGATAGGATCGAAGTGACAGCTTTCAAATACCTGGTTCACTGGGTGTTATCTGACCCTAAGGATGATCAGAACAATATCATGCAATAGTTAGCACGCAGATTCGCACAGTGGTCAGTGAAAGTTCCGCTATTCAAAGCTTTTTGTCAGTCCTGCCATACGACCAGTCTGTGGGTAAACTACACGAAGCGGACACAGCGCACTGCGCGTGCAACACAACGACGCGCTGTGGATGCTGCTGCGCAGGCCGCGGCACTGCGGCGAGTCCGCCATGTTCGCGGCGGCGGGCGCGGACGGTGTTTCATACCGCCGCAACGCCATCGCACATCGTCACCACGCTCACCCTAGGACTCACCCCTCCTGCGGCACTGTGTGCTCCTTGCTCCATGACCTACTCGTACATACGGCCTTGTAGCCACACCATCAATATTTTATAATAATTTGTCATTGCGAATATATTAATTTTATTTATTTATTAAAGGAAGACTAACAGCCAACATAACAATAACACACATCTATTGTAACAACTTATCATGTTCAACAATTCAGCATTTTACCTAACTTTACCTTTTATTTTAATTTTATAATTGTATAGCTTCAGTACATTTAACGCCACTACGGCAAACACTTGTGAACCTTTTAACTCGTGCTCAATAATCGGAAATCTAATTGGACTTGGTGTTTCTACTCCATCCAATAGTAGAAACACCAAGTCCAATTCGATGTCCTTTTCAGTCCTTTTCAGATGAGTCATTTTTAATCTTAATTGCTGCCTGTAGGTCATCTATAGAGCAGAGAAGATCATCCGTCTAGAATGACATAACATCTGCCAAACCATTTTTTCAATATCAGCAGTAAATGCAGTATTATAGTGTCTAAATTTCAAAATTAATGATTGTAAATCTGCTAGTAAATTTGGGCCTCTATACATCAAATCATTTAAACTAAAGCCAGAGGTAGTTTTTGCCGCACCGTTGAAGACAACGCGTCAGGCTGTCGTCAGTGATCAGCTCGTTCGACGGCGTGGTGTGTAATATAATAGCTAGGTTTCGTGTTACTTTTGCATAACTTCATGTGATTTAATTGTTCGTATTCCAACATAAATAATTTGTAATCTTTCGATAATTTTTCTAATCTGTCAAATCTCTTTTCCAATTGAAATAGTTGTGCAGTGGCTCTTGGTTTTGAGTCTCCCAGCTTCTCATCAATACCGGGATGTAAGGGCAGCCTGACGACCGATTGACGTTTGGTCTCAGTCTTGTATTGTTGTAAGCAATGTAGGTCGTTCGAAGATAGTTCTGTAGTCCAAAATCTACTTATATCTTCCAAATTGTTAAGTTTGACATTGCATTGGAAGGATTTCATACTACCACACAGAATCCAACCGAGTAATGACTGTTGTGCAATCGGCTGCATTTCTTGTCCTTTTATTATACCGCCGAGTATAATTTTTGAGTATAAGTCGGCTCCAAATAATATATCAACTGGTCGACTAATATGAAAATCAGGGTCAGCCAATTGAATTCCTTCCAGGTACTTCCAGTTTGGTTTTGTAAACGATCTGTTCGGCAGGTTGTTAATTAAGTTACGCATTACGTAGATAGCGGTTTCAAAGGTGTAGTTATCGTTCAAAGATGAACATATTATAGCTATCGCACCCTTGCAGTGGTTTTCTCGCGCCCCTACGCCAAAAATTACGCCATTACATTTCTGACGAGGTAGCTTGAGCATCTGGGCGGCGTTCTCAGTTATAAGGGATACTTGTGATCCTTGATCGATCAGGCCTCGTAAGATTATTTCTGATCCATCATGGGCTCTGACCTTGACCATGGCAGTCGCCAAAAGAGTTTCGGAGATGTCTTCCAGAGAAAAGTTTGTGCTTGGCCTAGAAGGGCCAGGGTTGATATTATTATCGGTGTTGCTGCTAGATGTTGAATTTATATTCCTGTCGGCGTGAAGCAGAGTATGATGCCGTTCATTGCATTGGCGACTTCTTTTCTCAGAATTGCATTGCTTGCCCTTGTGATCAAATAAACAATTTTTACATACGTTGTATTTCGAAACCATTTTCCGCCGCTCATTTAATTGTAATTTAATAAACTCATTACAATGGAATAACCCATGTTCATAATTGCATAGTGGGCACTTTACGCGACTCGGTACGCTTTTGTTCGTTTAATTGTTGATTGTTGAATAATTATTTAAATTATTCGTTCTTGGTTTCGAGTTAAAATTTTGTTTGGCGCTGAATGTTTTATATGTTGGTTGAAATCTTGTGTTTGATGTTGCACGCTGCTGTTGATGCTGACTGGTCACATGTAGAACGCTCTTGTTTGCGACGTGCAGTCTAGAGATGTAAATTTCTAAGTATTTCAAAAAATCTGATAAAGTTGGTAGCTCCCTAGGATCCTTGAGAGATTCATCCAATTTCTGTGAAAGTAGATGCACAAGAATTGGGTCCCAAGTAGATATGTCAACTCCTAGGTTTTTGATGGCGTTAAGGGATTCGTTTGCTGTGTCATGTATTCTTTTGATAGCTGCAGTAGTTTGATATTGTAAAGTAGGTAGGTTTAAGGTATTATTAAGATGGGTTGTAAATATTAGTTTTTTATTATTGTATCTGTTATTTAGGATCTCCCAACACACAAGATAATTATCTGAACTGATTGATAAGTGTTGTATCAGTTTTTCAGCTTCTCCCTTTACCTTGGCCTTCAAGAACTGCATGCGCTGAGCGTTGGATAGTGATGGGTTTGTATGTATTGTTTCTGTAAATAAGTCCTTGAAGCTGATCCAGTGTTGATAAGCGCCACTGAATGTAGGTAATTCCATTTGAGGTGTTGACTTGTCTTTATGAGAAACTGACCACTTTTACTATTTATGGCTTTTTTCATAGAGTTATATTTTTGTTCATAAATCTCGAATATCTCTTCATAATGTTTATCTTCACTTATACATTCACTATCGATCTCCCAGTGGAGACTATCGATCGCCTTCCATCTCGATTCTAGACTTTTTTAAATATCTTCAAATTCCCATTTTTCCGTAATTACGTCTAAATTGATCGAATTTAATGTACGTGAAAACGCTTTGAAGTTGCTTATTTGTTTACGAAGCATTTCTTCAGATTTGCTGGGGTTTCATTGTAAAATCATATTCAATGTTGGCTTGTCGTTAGTTGGTATACATTTTTGTTCGTTAGAAGTTGATGGTTCAGTTTCACGATGATGCATAGGAGACTTTTCTCTTCTTACAGGAGTTTCCACGGAGATCTCGCATTGCTTGATGAAAGTGCGAGCTTCATTGTAGAAAGATTTCGTTTGTTGAAAATAGTTGTCATAAAAATAGTCGTAGTTTTGATCTTCGAATTGGTATAAATTTGTATGGTTTGCTTGAAATTCAGTAGGAGTCCAGAGTTTCCAGTCGCTTCTTGATATAAGATGGAGTTTTGCGTGATGCTCCATCCTTTTTAAAGTTTCGAAGCAGCTGCTCGATAGCTTCCTTCAATTGGTTTTGAGTTGCTAAAATATCTTCGATGTTGCTCATTTTGAAGACTAGTAGGTATTGGTTCGTGCGATCTATACTCGCCCTACGGTATGCGCACCTTCTCAATCCAACTGGGGGATTCCGCTGGTGGAAAGCCAGTCAAACCGATTTGCTACCGTAAAAAAAATACAAATCACACTCGCTAATAATTTAGTTAGATTCTCTTTTCCACATTTTTGCTAGTAGGTTTTGCAGGAGTCACACGTGGTTACAGTATGCTTCTAGTTTCGTCACACCGGAAGTGCGGGGTCACAGTATCAAATGCTTGACGCGGGGCTGCCTGAAGGCTCGAAGGACCATAAAGATGTAGGGTCCGAGTCGCACAAGGTTGTTGTTAGTTGTTGATGTTAGGTTCATGAAGATGGAGTTGATCATGGTTGATCTTGGAGTTGATCTTGATTCTAACCCCGTGCGACTCGGACCCTACATCTATGATAGCAATAGTGGGCCAATTATAGGTCCTCACCAATATAAAATAGTAGAAATTTACCACACCATTATGTTATTTAAAACACACTCCTTAAACTTAAATTACTACGATAACCATACATTTCCTTCACTATATAAACCTATTTATTATAAGAAAAAAAAACATTGCTCATGACACGTCTCGCTGATGCAACGTTGGTATTAAATAAATCAAAATCAAATTTCAAAGTTAATTTATCAAAATGATTGCTCGCGCGCCAAATCAAGGGGTTTTGCCTGTAGCTCGTAGATGCTAAGGGTAAATACAAAAGTGAAATGTAAATCAAGTGTCCAATAAATTCGGTTAATGTCGATTGAATACTTCGGTTTGGAGCTACATTAATGACGGTTTTAGTGATTACCTATATTCAATATTTTCTTGTAGCTGGTCAACTGAAAAAGTAAAAAGAACAGTTTAAAAAAATAAAACAATAAAATCCTTGGTACAACAAATACAATTTATTTGTGATTGTTTGTATGTACGATATTTTACTGGAAACTGCTTGCATTCAATTTGATCTTTAGTGTATAATTGATTTTCTTTAGGTATGGAATCATTAGCCGATGCTCCAACCTCCGTAAGCGCGCTAACGCGTTAGTCATGGTGATGATTTCACCGAGCTGTAATTTCTGTACCTATTGCCAAGCAGTTTGGAACAAGCAGGTAAATAAAAAGAAGCACCTGGAACAGAGCATACCGGGTGTCGCTTCCGATGAAGGCTAACGGTAAATTTTGCCACAGCCAAAGAGGTAGTTTTTAGTGCGTAGGTCCCATTCTGGTGAGTCCCACATCACCCCCGCAGAGTTCGGTATTTTCCTGCGGCGGTATGCATGACGCATCTTCCACCTCCCTCCCGTGAGGGTGTTGCTTCGGCAGCAAAAAAAAAGCAGAGCATTGTTCTGAAAATCTTTCAGCCTTCCTGGAAAAGAAACCGAAAGGAAGTTTACGGTAGCACCCGGTCCGAACCAAAACTAACACGCGCTAAACAAATATTTTGTTAAGTTTGCCATCATCGTTTTTGATAAGAATCAAGTCCGCGTCTTGCCCTGCAACACAATGATCAAAACCTAAAAACATACAAATATTTGACAAATCAGGTATATCAGATCTTCCTACCAACCATAAAATACAGAGGATGCTAACTAGTGAATCATGCGTTTATGTTAGGGACATGGTTGAATGCAAAATACCCGATGTTGTCAGCTTGCGGTTAGTTAACAAACTTTTGCATTGTGTTTGTAGCTTTTATGACATTATACAGGTACTTTTTTACGATTGTAAAGTAATAGTCATTATAACTGAATGCATTTGAAAACGATTTCTATACCTGCTTGTGTGGAGTGCGGTCCGTCCGTCGCTCTCAGAAGCTCTGGTCGTGTCGGTCACACTTCGTTCTCAATGACGTAACCTCATGGTGTCATTGTCTAATAACAACATATGAATATCTCTTGATGTTTTCTATTGATCACCACACGGTCTGGTTTCGTCGCGTCTCTACAGTTGCTCTGCAATTATAAATATATGCATAATTACCGTACAGCGTTGTATGGTTTTTGCTAAAAAATTACTATCAATAATATGGCCACATACCTACATTTTATTGACATGGTAAAACGTGTTAAATTAGCAGTACCTACAGTCACAGTACATACCTAAATTATATCAATGTAAATACTAATAGATTTTCCTATATTATTGCTGTTTCTCGACAGCTATGTTAACCTCTGTTTGGAAATACTAAACTTATTAAATAGACCGTTTTCAAACAACTCCATAAATCACTTGCTTTTTCCATTATAACAATCGTACATAGCCCCAGCATTTGAAATGAACATTCGAATAAATTACAGCTTCTGAACAAAGAAACCGCAACCAGAGGAAACAAAAAACCTTGTTTAAACAAATAAACACGGCCCCCATTTATGCTCCTTCACAACATTATTGTACCAATAAAATGATTATCCAATCATGGAACAATTTACCTCATCTGTCCTTCGTAGGCTGTCCCGCTTACTCCGCGTCTAATCGCATATGTGCGTCCCGCTCTGCACGAGCTGGCAGCGCGGGGACTAATGATAGTCGTTACGAGGCAGTGATAAGTTCATGTTAGTCAGGAAAAAGGAACACCTGTTTTTTTTTATTTTTGTTTTATAATTTACGAATGCTGATCGTTTGGTTGATTTATTTGGATGGTTATTTATATATATGTTTAGAATGGAGAAGGATGAGGCATTACTTAGTGGATTGTGTAACGTCTATTAAACTATGCATTATGATTCCTCTAGGAAGTACGAACTTATCTATTTTTATGATAGGTTCGCGTGTATTTCAGCAGCAACTTTTTGAGAAATTACCCGTTTGAAATAATCATAGTTAGGTTTAGCCAAGGTAACCTAATTTTCTCTTATAGGCGAATGTACAATGAGGTAAGTAGGTATCCAGGCGAATTGAAGTGTAGATACGTGGGTTAATTGTATGTACGACTTTTTGCCGCTTACTAAATGATGATGCGATATGGATGTGCCGATAACGATAAGATACTTAGTCATGTACTTATTAAATAAAAGCAGGCTATCGAAAGTAGGCTAAATTGAAAGAAGAATCCAATACAGATTACAAGAACATGCTAAACATCGGAATTAATACAAATCAAAGTTCTAACTGAGCGGCTCATTCACTCGCCAACGCCTGTCATCGCCTGGAGTAGACTTTTATTAGGAAATCTTGACGGGAACGATAAATCACCCTGTGACCTTACCTACCTCTAGACATAATAGGGTAAAATTATGCATTTAGCTTCTCGTTACGGATTATCTTCTTAGGAAAAAGCATGCTTAAACTCATGCATGATTTTCATCAAGCATAGCTAAGAACACACTCAACTCAATCAGCAATGAATGAGAAGCAAGGCAATGAATACGGTCCATGCGCACGACAGCCAGAGAGCTTACATCTATGACAACGCTTCTCTAACGTTGGGGCTTAAGAAAATAAACGTAAACGTTACCCGTAAATGATAAACGCAAAGATGGTCACAATCTTATCTAGGAACTTATTGTATTATTTCTTACTTTCTTTGAGTAAGTCTTTGACTTTCTTTTCATGAAAGAAGTAGGTAACGTTCCACTAGATTCAATTAATTTGTTCCGTAAAAGTGGAAAACATTTTTCAGTACAGTAATACCAAATTAAATAAGGGCCTTGCATACTTTTAAGACAAAACAGAACGTAGGTCTTGATATCTACAATCTTACCGAATTTGTTATATAAATATAAATCCATGAAAATGAATAAATGAGCTTCCTAAAAAGGACCTGTATCACAAATACATGGAATGTATTCGGAATGAAACTGATAGATTCGAACGTTTACACGATTCCAGCCGTCGCTAAAATGACCTATGCTTTTCATTTCATAAAATATTTGGATCTGGTTATAAATGTAATAACAGTGATAGAGTTTTCAGTTTTTTGATTTGAATAATGTACCTATAGGTACCTATTGTTAGCTCAGTTATTCTTAGTTTATATTCTTCTGTTTTATTACACTTAACCAAATTGGTGTGTATGGCTTGATAAAGATAAAAAAAGCTGCGAGAAACCTATTTAGTACAGATTTAAGATCCAGATGGCGATGTCGCAGGCGCATGTTTGAAAAAGTCATTCAACTAAACGGTTAGACGTTTGATTGCATAATCTTCAATTTTCATAACAGCTGGCAAATTGCAGGATATCAACCATAGTTTGTAAGACATTACAATAAATCGCATGTTCCTTGCTCAACAATTAACCAAACAGTTAATTAGTTTAGTTGAATACCCAAATCAACTATCCGCCTGCGTGTGGAGACACAGAATATCTTCAGATGTTCTCACTATATTATAGGTACGTGCTGCTAACGAAGTAACCATTTCAGAGTGTAGGTAATGGCGGCTTACACGTATTAATTACTTCAGTAGAAACTAAATTTTAAGTTACCACATCGCATGTGTGCCCAATCGCAGTAAGTAACTGAACTCATAAGTTCAATACTGATGAGCGGTGATAAAACTCAAGCAGTTGGCCAATCCTGTACTTAGAGATGTGATAAAAGGGATTCTCGACAAATTTGGAGAAGAATTTGTTTCGGAAATTAAAATCTCTAGAAGAATATGTTTTTTTTTCTTAAGTTTTTACTTCGTATATTTCACAAGCATACTTATTTTAAATATTCTTCAACAAATGTAAATGATAAAATGTGAAACGAGCTCTTGCGGCCGACTTAAGTGAGAAGCCCCGCCCACCACTTATCAGAAAAATAGAACGAATCCTAATCTACTTAATCACTTGCTTACTAAATAATTAAGTTGACAAAGCGGCTGGCGGCAAGAGCGCGTACGTATTTCGCATATTTTCCTTTTTTTTTAAATTTGTGTTCTAATCACAAATCTGATACAGAACTGAGCAGTTGACCGACCATCTTGTTGTAGGTACTTGACTTTGAGCTTGACTTCTTAATGCGTTTGCACACACAAGTGACATGGAATAGCTTAAAAATTTAGTTACTGCTTAACTACTTAATAGGTGTAAACCGCGTATAAAGTAAAAAATATGGGAAATAATCCTGTTTTGGTTAGCTACTATCAACATGTTGGCTTTAATAGGTTAAAATATATACGTATTCAATAGGAACAAAAAAATTGATGTTACACATTTGAATGATTTATCAACAGTAAAGAAATATTGTAGAAGTAGCAACAATTTAGCAACAAAGTCGCAATTTACAATCAATAGTTTTCTAGATACAGCGATATGCTTGAAAAACGTTCCATACAAAACGGTTGTGAAATTGTTAATTATAAGGTAGACTTTAAATACTAGAAAAAGATAAGTATTGAGTAGCTTTGAAATGTGACCTTTATCGAATTCATTACATTATACCTTAACCATTTTAACGGTTCCTTCCTTATGTTCAATAATTCCATTGTGTTTCCATCTTAGCTTTATCCGATGGATCATAACCGCGTTTCTTTTTTAAATTTTTTTTTTGAAGAATTCTTGTGATAGGAACTTAATAATTAATAGAATTGGTCTATACGAAACAAGCCCATGGCAAATCATTAAAATAAATTGATAAATAATTAATTATCCTACATTACTCTTTAGGTAACGCGGTTTTAAGAATCTCACCTCAAGCTATTTCCTAAATCAAAAATAAAGCAACGAAAAAGATACAAGTAGATGAAATAAGTGTCGTATCATTTTGTGAGAAACTAGCATTTGTATTGAAACAATGAGCCATTAAGATATAGAAATAAAACTAATACCTACAGGTTTATGTATTAGCGAAAGGGGAGGAATCAATATCTTCGATTTGCTGACGACATCGTAATGGCGTCATCTCTGCAGGAGTATGGCCTAAACGAGGCATGCCAACCGGTTGGTTAGGATGAACTTGGATATAACTAAAGTGATGTTCAATGGCCAAGTGTACCCGGGATTAATCATAGTTGGCCACGTGGCCACGAAACTCTCGAAATTGTGCAAAACGATATCTACTTGGGCTAACATATAACTGGGCCGACACAACTTCAAAAGGGAGGTTTTAAAAAAAGGATTCTTCCGGGCTGAACGGCTAGTTAAAACACATTTTCAAGTCCCAGAAAGCTTAAAAAGCGAGCCCAGTGTCTTTTGCCAACATTCACAACAGTGAAGGACATACGCCGGAGAGACGTGGACTTTAACGGCATGGCTCCACCATACGTTCAAGGTCGCTCAGCGAGCTATGTAAGGTTTTTGAAGGATAAAATTAGCCTGCAGGATAAGCTCGATAGGTGAAGTGACAGTAGGCCAGCTATGACAGGGCAGACGCCCTAACGAAAGTGGCTGGAAGTGGCTGAGTGCGTGCGGCGCGTGATCGGAGAAGTGGCTTGCTTATGAAGAGGCTGATCAGCAGTTTGAATTTCCGAACCATTCTCATTAAACCAAATAACCAACATAATGCTATCTTACAGTTGGGTTTAAAAACTTGTGCAAATCTGTGTTAACACTTTAGCTAGTAGTGTTAGCTAACTCGGGCTGAAATGTTAGTCGGTGTGTCTCTCTCAGACCACCAGAACTTCACAGTGATGAAGGGTCAAATAAGCCATCTTACAAACGTTAAACTATTAGCTGAGATTTACACACATCAAAAAGTCTAAGCCACATATACACATTTGAATTGTACAATGTATGTTCACATTAAATCGTTAGTATTTTATTATTTATATTATTCTTTACTGTCTTTTCAAAGTAAAAAATCAATTGATTTTTATAATTTTTATTTTAATAACATAAATTAACAATATTGCGAGTACTGCATCATAATCATATCATAATATCACGTAGTGCAAACTAAGATGCCTAAGCAACTAAACTTAATAAAATTGTTAAACATAATTAATTTATTGTAAAATAAATTGGATAACTATATTGGAATCAAATGGTGGCCGCCTCTGTTGTTGAGAACTTGCTGACACCGATTATTCATAGAATCGATGAGACTGTTTATGTTATCCTGCGGCAATTGCTCCCAATGAAATTTTAGTAAGATCATCAGTTGTCAGGATGTTGTCACTCCGTCCAAGTCCTCTAAAACAGGTCTCTGGAGCATGTCCCATGCGTGCGCGATGGGGTTGATGTCTGGCGAGTGTGCAGGCCAAGGCAATACTCGGATGTTTTCCCTTGCCAAGTACTCCCTGGTTTGCAAAGCTGTATGCGAACGCGCATTATCATGCATCAACGTAAAATCGAAGCGAAGGGTTTGTGCAAATGGACGGACTTAAGGCCTTAGAACATCCTCAACGTAATTTGGAGCGTTCATGTTTCCATTTACAAAAACGAGCTCAGTTCGTCTGTTCTTCATAATACCCGCCCATACCATTACTGTTGAACCATTGTATGGATGAACTTCTTGAATGCACCTCAGCCTCTCAATATTTCCAGGACGACGGTACACTCTTACCCTTCTAGTATCAGGCCTAAACCAAAATCGAGGCTCATCGCAAAATAAAATTTTATCCCATTGCTCCTGGGTGTATGTTATGTGTTCACACACCATTAATTTCGACGAGCGTGGTGGCGCGACGACGGTGGGCACCTAATTGGTCGTCGTGCATGTAGGCCGTACTCATGTAGTCGATTTCGCACGGTTTGGGTGCTAACAACAACACCACTTGTGTTTTGTAGCCTTAAACCTATCTCTCGGGCGGTTAACATCGGCTGACGTCTTGTGGTCAGTTGAATGTATCGGTCTTGCCGAGTGGTTGTACTCCTTCCGCGGCCTGGGTGCTGCTCGGCAGGATCTCCCGTGTTAGTGTAACGCTGATAAAGACGGCAAATAACGCTTCTGTTGACACCAAAATATCCTGATACCTCAGATTGATTGCTTCCCGCTTCCAACATCCCTACGGCTCTTAGCATTTCGTGTGAGGTCAAGTGACATCGCTCCATGTCGTAAACAATGTCTTACAATTAAAATTTTTCCCAATTAATCAATAAAAATTAATAATTGTTAGCGACGCATCATGAAATGGATTCGGCATAATAGGGACATAGCCATTCAAATAGTTTTGTAAATAACGCTAGTCCACGCCCTCACTACTTGCGCCCGTCCTCGGATAGGTGGTTATTTTCGAGTGTGACGTAAGCAAGTACTAATAAGATTCTTATAGGAAATTATGATGTTATAGGAACCTAGGTATAGGTATATTTTGAATTCTATTTTGATAACGTTGATTTATGGTTGAATTGATGATGTTTGTGTTTAATAAAGTTCTTAGAGTTCATTGGTACAATATAAGCATAATATGAGAAGCTTTATGTATGTTTTAGATAGAATTTAGACCTAGGTTATTTGTAAAATACTGATTTGTTCAGATTTGTCATAATTGTGGTAAATTTATGGTTATTTCTTATCAGATTAGGTAGATAATGGTAGATATAACGTTATTGTATATAGGTTCATATAATAAAATACGCATTTGAAGTAATAAATGACGTAATATGGTTAGATATTTTCTCGTTGAATAACTACGTAATTATATGGTTTATTGTAATGGTTTATTGATAATAATGTGTAAATTGCTTTCTTTTATTGAAATGTAATAATTATTTTCATGGTGTTTTACGTATTTGAAGAGAATAACGAGAAAACCTTTGTTGTTGTATATGTTCCTAATTGGTAGTTATATCTTGTTTGATTATGTTAAAATCTAATTGTAATTAGAATGTTTGCATATTTTAATAATGTAAAATGATAAAATTATGTTTGTAACCGTTTCGCCTTAGGTACAATGTTAGGCTAAGTAAATAGTCTGCCGGCGCAAACGGTATTTTGAGATAGTCTTTGTTCTAGAAAGTTTTTTGTATTTAATTTTATCAAATTGGTATTTATGTAAACATATAGGAATCGTTTCGCTCTATTATTTGAATATAATATTGTAATAGTTTTGCTTAATAGTTTGAAAGATAATTCGATGTAAAGTTTAGAATCCAAGTAAAACTTAAGTGTAATAGGGTGCAAATTGCACAAACGCGCCAGCCAATCAGAGCGCTGGAATTATTTAGGGCGAAATTTGTATAAAAGGCGCACGCCGAGCTTTGGAAGTCAGTTCGGTGCCCACAAGCAAGAAAACAACATCTAATAAGAAGAAAGAAATAGTTCGGTGCCCACAAGCAAGAAAACAACATCGAATAAGAAGAAAGAAACAGTTCGGTGCCCACAAGCAAGAAAACAACATCTAATAAGAAGAAAGAAATAGTTCGGTGCCCACAAGCAAGAAAACAACATCTAATAAGAAGAAAGAAATAGTTCGGTGCCTGCAGCGAAGAAAACAACAACTAATAAGAAGAAAGAAAAAGTCTAATAAGAAGAAAGAAAAAGTCTAAGAAGAAAAGTTCAGAAGCTTCTAGTTAGAAGAAAGAAAGTGCTGTTCGGTGAATCCGGAGGCCAGTGAAGACCCAAGAACACATAAGCGCTGTTCGGTGTATCCGGAGGCCAGTGAAGAGGTCTGAAGAAAGAAGCTGAACTACAGGAACGATTGCGGTTCATAGGCTTATTTAAACTTAAGGTTTAATTGTATACGCAATAAACGTTCCTACTTTGAAGATTTGTGTTGTTTTCACTGCGCTCCAACCTGCACTCGATCAAGTCGGGTGTCACTCCGTGGTTAGTCAGGTCGTGGTGTCTTCGGGGCCAAAGGGTACATACGGCGGCATCTTCTCCAGCCAGCGCAACAAAACTACGCGCAACAGTTTTCCTGGTCCTTCGAGCCGAGATCCTGGATCAAGAAGATGCCAACCACACGGTCGACTGGAAGAACGAAGCCCACCACCGCCACGGAGTCTTCGAGGGACTGGAGCGCAGCCACGCCGACAGAGACGACAGACACGATGGGGTCGTCTACGGGGTCGACGTTGACACCAGGGGCACCAACGCACCCCGCCGGAGGAGCGCCTGAAGCACGCCACGCCGAAGGTTGCACCGTACCGCCAGCAATGGATGGGGTTGCGTCAAGGGGCGCTGCGGACGAAGAGGCACGGTTCGCGGTACCAGCGCCCGTGGAACCCAGGAGGGTTGGTTCCACCACCAGGTCGAGGGCTTCCAGAAGAAGAGAAGCTGAATTGAAAATGGAAATAGCCCAGAGGAAGCTGGATCTCGCCGAGGCCGAACTGGAGCTCGTGCGGGTCGAGTCCGGCAGCGAAGAAGACTTCGCAGACGAGGAGCGGCAGCACCACGTGGAGGAGTGGCTACAGAATACTGAGAGGAGAGCGAGGGTAATGCCACCCTTGGTGCCGCCGTCGCGACCACCGTCATCACCACCACCACCGCGGCTACCACAGCCGCCGCCTGCATCGAGGAAGACCGACATCCAGGAGTTGGCTGAAGCATTGGGGAAGCTACCTAGAGGCCGGTCGGAAGCTGTACACATCGAGCTTCCCAACTTCGACGGCGCCGCAGAAGAATGGCTGGCGTTCAAGAGGACGTTCGAAGACACGGCACCCAGCTTCAGTCACGTGCAGAACCTGGCCAGATTACGGAAGGCGCTGCAAGGCAGGGCGCGAGAGGCAGTGAAGAGCCTCTTGTTTACGGCGGAGCATCCCAGCGAAGTCATGAGGGGGCTACAATTGAGGTTCGGAAGACCCGAAGCTCTGGCAACTGCGGAGCTGGAAAAGCTGGAGAACCTGCCACGGGTCACAGAGGATCCGAACGACGTGAGCACGTTCTACAGCCACGTGAGGAACGCCGTGGCCACGATCAAGGCAATGGGGGCAAGCAAGTACTTAGATGCCCTTAGAACCACGAGGGCCCTCATTGCGAAGATGCCGACTACGATGAAACACCGGTGGATTGCATACAAGAGGGCGAATCCTGACGAAGAACTTCGGGACCTGGAAGTCATGAACGCATTCCTGGAGGCCGAAAGCGAATGGTACGCGGAAATAGCCGACCCTGAAGTATCCTGGAAGAAAGAAGACCGTCAGCGATCTGCACCACCGAAGACATCATGGGGCCACGAGCGAAGACCAGTGAAGAAGGTTCACTACGTGCAGGGGAATGAAGAGCACCCCCGCAAGAATCGGTGTCCAGTGTGTAACGGCGAACACTGGATTTACGAATGCAGGAAATTCAAAGAAGCAAACCTTAGTCAAAAGTACGAAATGGCTAAGAAGGCAATTTTATGCTTCAGGTGTCTACGAGGAAGACATTCAAGGAAGACCTGCAGGGCAGCAGATTGCAAGAAGTGCGGAAGATGGCACCACACCAGTCTTCATGATGAAAGCCGTCCACCAGCAGCTGTTGGGGATAGAGAAGAATCCCGCTGCAATGTCTCCAGTCGCAGAGAAGAGCCCAAAGAAGTCGTCACCTCCGTGCACACTGCCAGTGATGGGCAGGTGTATCTGAAGATGATCCCAGTGGACCTGTATGGACCGAAGGGCGCAGCACGCGTACTGGCCCTTCTGGATGAGGGGTCAACAGTCACGTTATTGGATGCTGGGGTGGCGCAGATGATTGGGGCTGAAGGCAAGGCGAGTCCGATAACTATCGAGACAATTGGAGAACATGGAATCAAGAGGTGCGACTCGCAGAAGATAAGTGTCAAGATCAAGGGAGCTCATCGTAAGAAGAAGGAAACGATTGAAGTTCGAACAATCGACAGTTTGAAGCTCTCAAGACAAGGTGTGGATCGAGGTGTCATCCAAGGATGCTCGCACCTGCAAGGCATTCAAGGTCAACTGATATATGAAAATGAAGAGCCAAAACTTCTCATCGGGCAAGACAACTGGGGTCTCATCGTCACGAGAAGACTTAAGAAAGGGAAAAGGTCCGATCCAGTTGCGTCACTAACGAGCTTGGGATGGGTCCTCCATGGGCGTCACAACGGGAAGACGTCACCAGTACAGTTCGTCAACCACAGCAGACTCATCGAAGAAGATGAGACAGAAGCCTTGGTGCGGCGACACTTCGACATCGAATCAATCGGAGTGCAGCCTCGCCGCCCGAGCAACGACGCAGACCAACGAGCGCTTGAGGTCCTGCAGTCAACGACGAAGCGCCTTCCAGAGGGGAGGTTTGAATCCGGGCTGCTGTGGAAGAGTGAAGACGAAACCCTCCCAAACAACTACGTGCAAGCTCATCGACGTCTTATTGGGATCGAAAGGAAATTGGACAAGGATGCAACCCTGAAGACGTCGTATGAAGACCAGATGAAGAAGCTGATAGAAAATGGTTATGCAGAGAAGGCTCCAGTATCAACGACCGCTGGAAGAACATTTTATTTGCCGCATTTTGCGGTAATGCATCCCGTGAAGAAGAAGCCAAGGATAGTCCTGGATGCTGCTGCCAAATTTGACGGGAAGTGCCTGAACGACGCACTCCTGCCGGGACCAGATCTTCTGCAATCGCTATTTGGGGTGCTTGTGAGGTTCAGAGAGAAGCCGGTCGCCGTCGTCGCCGACATTCAAGATATGTTCCTGAGGGTACAGATGCGTGAAGAGGACCGCGACAGCCTGAGGTTCCTGTGGCGCGGCGACAGAAGAAATGGGACACCAGACGAATACCGAATGTGCTCAGTGGTGTTTGGTGCGGCTTCATCACCGTCTACGGCGATTTTTGTAATGAACAAGAACGCAGAAGATTACCCGGCGGCAGTGGAAGCTATCGAGAAGAATCATTATATGGATGATTATTTGCAGAGCTTTGCCACAGAGGAAGATGCAAGAAGGATCGCGCATCAGGTGCAAAGCATTCACGCAAAGGCAGGCTTCCACTTGAGGGAATGGAGCAGCATCAGGGCGAAGATCCTCGACGTGATAGGAGATCAGCTCAAAGAAGACAGCACAGAACTGGTTGCTGAAGAGAAGACTCTTGTGCTGAGATGGCTAGTGGCAGAAGACTTGCTGGCCTTCAACTTTGGGTTCCGGAATACCAGCCCGGACATACTCGAAGGCAAGAAGACGCCGACGGAGAGAGAAGTCACCAGCGCCGTGATGTCCATCTTCGACCCCCTGGGCCTTGCTACCCCAGTTTTATTTCAGGGGCATAAGCTGATTCGGGACATATGGCGCGGGGAGATCGGCTGGGACGACGAGATTCCCGAAGACCAGCGAGCAGCCTGGGCCAAATACATAAAGGAAGTGTCTGTATTGAGAGACCTTCTAATATCCAGATGCATCTCACCGAAATTGGAAAAGGCAGCGAGTCAAAAGGGAACCCGGTGGAAGTTCATACCACCTGGCTGTCCAAACATGGGCGGCGCTTGGGAAAGGCTCGTACGATCGGTGAAGACGGCTCTGACGACGGTGCTGCAGTCCAGGACACCACAAGAGGAAGTCCTACACACGCTGATGACTGAAGTCGAACACGTGGTGAACTCGAGGCCACTCACCCACGTTAGCGTAGACCCTGACGACGAGGAAGCTCTAACGCCGAACCACTTTTTACTTGGCAGATCTTGTGGAGCACCGGCGCCTGGAGAGTTTGCAGACATCGAGCTCGTCGGGAGGGCAACGTGGAAGACGGCACAACGGCTGACGGATCACTTCTGGAACAGGTGGATCAAGGAGTATCTGCCTACCCTGCTGCCGAAGAAGGTCAACGGAGCAGCAACGCAGGATCCGCGCGTTGGCGACATTGTCATGGTCGTCGACGCAACACTGCCGAGGAACACCTGGCCGAGAGGAAAAGTTCACCGAGTCTACCCTGGACCTGATGGGAGAGTTCGAGTTCTGGACGTGCAGACACCATGGGGGATCCTGAGGCGGCCAACGAGACGGGTCGTCATCCTGGTTCCAGCTGCAGCGTCGCAACCGCAGGATGGAGTGCTACGCACTGCGGGGGAGACTGTTAGCGACGCATCATGAAATGGATTCGGCATAATAGGGACATAGCCATTCAAATAGTTTTGTAAATAACGCTAGTCCACGCCCTCACTACTTGCGCCCGTCCTCGGATAGGTGGTTATTTTCGAGTGTGACGTAAGCAAGTACTAATAAGATTCTTATAGGAAATTATGATGTTATAGGAACCTAGGTATAGGTATATTTTGAATTCTATTTTGATAACGTTGATTTATGGTTGAATTGATGATGTTTGTGTTTAATAAAGTTCTTAGAGTTCATTGGTACAATATAAGCATAATATGAGAAGCTTTATGTATGTTTTAGATAGAATTTAGACCTAGGTTATTTGTAAAATACTGATTTGTTCAGATTTGTCATAATTGTGGTAAATTTATGGTTATTTCTTATCAGATTAGGTAGATAATGGTAGATATAACGTTATTGTATATAGGTTCATATAATAAAATACGCATTTGAAGTAATAAATGACGTAATATGGTTAGATATTTTCTCGTTGAATAACTACGTAATTATATGGTTTATTGTAATGGTTTATTGATAATAATGTGTAAATTGCTTTCTTTTATTGAAATGTAATAATTATTTTCATGGTGTTTTACGTATTTGAAGAGAATAACGAGAAAACCTTTGTTGTTGTATATGTTCCTAATTGGTAGTTATATCTTGTTTGATTATGTTAAAATCTAATTGTAATTAGAATGTTTGCATATTTTAATAATGTAAAATGATAAAATTATGTTTGTAACCGTTTCGCCTTAGGTACAATGTTAGGCTAAGTAAATAGTCTGCCGGCGCAAACGGTATTTTGAGATAGTCTTTGTTCTAGAAAGTTTTTTGTATTTAATTTTATCAAATTGGTATTTATGTAAACATATAGGAATCGTTTCGCTCTATTATTTGAATATAATATTGTAATAGTTTTGCTTAATAGTTTGAAAGATAATTCGATGTAAAGTTTAGAATCCAAGTAAAACTTAAGTGTAATAGGGTGCAAATTGCACAAACGCGCCAGCCAATCAGAGCGCTGGAATTATTTAGGGCGAAATTTGTATAAAAGGCGCACGCCGAGCTTTGGAAGTCAGTTCGGTGCCCACAAGCAAGAAAACAACATCTAATAAGAAGAAAGAAATAGTTCGGTGCCCACAAGCAAGAAAACAACATCTAATAAGAAGAAAGAAACAGTTCGGTGCCCACAAGCAAGAAAACAACATCTAATAAGAAGAAAGAAATAGTTCGGTGCCCACAAGCAAGAAAACAACATCTAATAAGAAGAAAGAAATAGTTCGGTGCCTGCAGCGAAGAAAACAACAACTAATAAGAAGAAAGAAAAAGTCTAATAAGAAGAAAGAAAAAGTCTAAGAAGAAAAGTTCAGAAGCTTCTAGTTAGAAGAAAGAAAGTGCTGTTCGGTGAATCCGGAGGCCAGTGAAGACCCAAGAACACATAAGCGCTGTTCGGTGTATCCGGAGGCCAGTGAAGAGGTCTGAAGAAAGAAGCTGAACTACAGGAACGATTGCGGTTCATAGGCTTATTTAAACTTAAGGTTTAATTGTATACGCAATAAACGTTCCTACTTTGAAGATTTGTGTTGTTTTCACTGCGCTCCAACCTGCACTCGATCAAGTCGGGTGTCACTCCGTGGTTAGTCAGGTCGTGGTGTCTTCGGGGCCAAAGGGTACATACGGCGGCATCTTCTCCAGCCGGCGCAACAAAACTACGCGCAACAATAATAATAAATGATTTCCAACACTCACGCCACACAAAGAACACGCATTGAAGAAAACATGCATTCGCTTTAAATTTTGTGAAAAAACAAATGATAGTCGAAGTTTTTTTTTACAACCAACCAGTATGTCATCTAGAACAAAAAAGTTTACTTTAGTACTTCCTACTTGGTAAGAAAAGATATAATAATTGATTAATAAATTTGAAAAAATGATGGCGACCGTGCCTATTAAAAATTTTTTTTTCTGTAAAAATAACGAAAGCGGAGTGTAGAGTCGCAATCGTCGATGGTGTCTGCGTTAGCGGCGCTTGCTGTCTAGATGATATCAAGCTATATCAATGTTGCTCTCAGATAGGAGCCAAAAGCGATGTCAGTCAGATTGTGGTGATAAGTTCCAGTAAGATTTGTTTACAGGCGCAAAGACTTATGATATGAATCTTTGTTGTTAGTATGGTGAGACTAATTACAATATGAATTTAAAAGATTTGAGCAATAAAACTTATACCTGAATTCCAAAAACTCCTGGGCGTTCCAAACACGTGTCGGCTTTCACTCCATCCAGTTCTTTACTTTCTTATATTAAATGAATGCCATCCACAAAATAATCTCCGTTGTATTTATTCCTCACATACACAAAAATATTAGATAACAATTAGAGAATGAGGAACTTAGGTGTAATTTTTAATTTCTATTGTATTTTATGCTTAATATTGTTGAGTTCTTTCCATATTTATTATGGAATTGTATATTCTAAAAAAAATACGTCTTATTAGGTATTTTGTTGCTACAGTTTCCAAGTAAAGTAAAAAAAATGCATATTAAATAAAATTTTATAAAAGCAAACGTAGTTACCTATGCATAGGTACAATTAATATGACTTTATTTTCAAAAACAATATTTAATTGACACTTCCTCTTCCCTCCGTTCTTGTTTTAAATTTAGAAGGTGTTAGTTGATACACTTTAATATTATTATTGTCTGAAAAAATATACAAAGCTGAGAGCTGAGGTAGTCATAAACAAGAAAGTATTAAAGTAGTTACATCTACGATTATAACCCACAATATTGTGTTGAGCCCGTATCCTGTGATAATCGATAACTCGACCTTATATCAACGGTTACGTTTTGTTAATGCTTTACATTTAATACACAAAAACAAAACAACACTTTATACCTTCTTTTTTGTTTTACTTTATATTTTGGCTAGTTGCGTATTAAATAAATAAATACTTACCTACAATTAACAACTAATTAATAATTTTGGAACCCGCGACGCAAAAACAGGGGCATTTGATCTATCTGTGCGTCTGTCTGCGGCGTCGTATCGCCCATACAAAATGAACCGATATTGAAGCGTTTTTTGTTGTTTGAAAGCTGAAAGAATCGAGAGTGTTATCAGCCGTGTTCGATGAAAATCAGCCTAGCCGTTCAAACGTTGTTCAGTTTCTGCGGTACATTTCCTGTTTGTTGGTTTTTTTTATTTGTGCTCATAAATAAGGTTGTTTGTGCGGTGCAGTGACTTACAACGCAATTTTTTTATAAACCTGAAATGACTCGAGTTAGTTATCGATAGACAACACAGGATTGATGTTCTCTTTGATAATTCTATCTTATCTTATTATAAAACCTTGCTATGCAGTTCTTGACTTGTTTACCTTGCATTCTTCTCCAACTTCGACATTTCTTTTTCATCACCTTTCTGTTTTCTCGCATCTGTTGAACTATTACCAAAAAAACAGTGAACCTATGAATAGCTGGGATATAACAGACCTGGCCCTTTTATTGGCTATAAAAAATTATAATTTAATGAATTTACGGGATTCATACCACGATTTTCGATTTTTATTTCGCAGTCCGTGATCATGGTGCTTGCAAAAGCATCAAAATATCGGACGCGCGAAATAAAAATCGAAAATCGTGGTAAGAATCCCATAAATTCATTAAATTATAGTGAAAATAACCGCGATAGTTTAAAACAGTTATTATAACAAATTATGTTGAGGTATTGCGAATATCGAAACACTGAGAATAGCGCCGCCGCCCGCGCCGTGCCGCCGCCGCGCCGGACGCCGCCGCCGTACGCCACAAATCGGTCATTGCCGTTCACTTTATCACAGATTCGTTTCTCGAGATCGAGTGCCGGAGAAATAATCGTTAAACTTTATTATTGCCGTTGAAAATTATCTTTTAAAGAAATATTTTTTTGCGTTTTATCTTATCTTAGGTGGTAAAAAATTATTTGCGAACAAAGGTCATCAGTAAGTTAATTGTGAAGCAGGTTATCGAGCTACTTAATTAACTTACTTAAATACAACAGAAGTAGTCATCTAAACAAGTTACATTATATAAGAACTGGAGGTTGTCTCTGCTACAGTTTACTGGATGTTCGATACACATACGAGGGGAGTTCAATGTATTCTCGGTATAGGTATGAAGGAAAAGGCGGAAAATTTTGAATAAATTTTATTTTTCAATATACTCCCCTAACATCTCAATACATTTATTTGTTCGTGAAAGTAACTTTTCAATTCCCTCTGAAAAATATTTTTCTTCATGGCCCGAAAAATGTTCGTTTATTGCTCCCTTCAACTCTTCATCGTCCGAAAAATGCTTTCCACGAAGGTCTTTTTTAAGATTAGGGAATAGATAATAATCACTAGGGGCCAGGTCCGGACTGTAGGGTGGATGATTGATTTCTTCAAATCCGTACTCCCGCACAGCAGCCTGGGCAAGGCGCGCCTTGTGAACCGGCGCGTTGTCGTGAAGCAGCAACACACCTGCGGTTAATTTTCCACGTCTTTTTTCTTTAATTGCCTCCTTTAAATTACGCAGGGTGGTTGCGTATGATGCAGCAGTAATACTTTGACCTTTTTTTGTGTACTCGATTAGCAAGATTCCCTTAGAATTCCAAAACACCGTGGCCATGAGCTTTCCTGCGGACGGAGTGACTTTGAACTTCTTCGGTGGGTCTGATCCTTTTTTGTGCCACTGCATAGACTCTTGCTTGCTCTCAGGGTCATAGTGATGAACCCACGTTTCATCACCAGTAACAATCCGATCGAAAATACTTTGCGGATTTTCACCACAGAGGTCCAAAAATTCCTTACAACAGTCAACTCGTACTTGTTTCTGCAGCGCGGTGAGCATTCGCGGCACCCATCTTGCACTGACCTTTGACAAATTCAGGCGCTCATGAAGGATTGTGTGAATAGTACCCACGGATAGCTTAGTCATTTCTGCTAATGTTTTCACTCTTACACGGGCATCTTAAAGTACAAGTTTTTCGACTAATTTGACGTTTTCTTCAGTAGCGGCACAAATTGGCCCCCCAGCGCGGGGGTCGTCTTCAATGCTCTCTCTACCCCGTTTGAATTCACTTGACCACTTCTGAATTGAAGATAGTGAAGGCGCAGAATCTTGGTAAACAGCCACCATTTCTTCATGGATAATTTTTTGAGTTTTTCCTTGTTTTGTGAGGAATTTTATCTATATAGTTGTCTTTTCGCAATGATATCTTGAATACTAATGGTGGCAATTAAATGAAATTTTCTATTTATACCCTCAAAGAGTGTCATTAACTAATGAGATAATTAAATTACCCTCATCATTAGTATAACACCTCGATACCGAGAAAACATTGAACGCCCTACGTAAACTACGTCTGTCCTGTTCGGTTCCCTGTTTTCAATCACAACATTATACTCCTTCATTGAATTTGTTTAACTATAATGAAGTTTGTGTCATCACTGTGTTAGCTAGGTATAGCTATATAGCTAATACATTATTGCCTAAAAATCATTTTTTTAGTAGTCGTCAGCTTCTAACGGTCGCCGGTGTCGCCGTTATTATAACCTACTTGAAACAGTGGTATATAGGTACCTATTAAAAGTCGTTTGTGCAAAGAGTTCGCAGAATTTTCACAGTAAGAAAAGAAGATTCTGTTAGGTAAAATAAACGGATCATAATAGTTAGTACACAAATTTTAAAAATAATATTTCCCTAAGTTTTGACTACTCATTAAATGAAATAAAACACTATTTAACCTGATTTAATTGCGTTTAATTATATTTTTCATTTTAACTCGACGTTTCCGCACCTTTGCCGATACTGCGGTCACCCGTGTTTCATATACATATAGGTAGATATCCTTACCTGATAGTCTTTGATTTTAGGACACCCTAACGGCAAATTTTAAGTCAGGTAAAATATTGCGCCAATCCTGTTATTTTGTGTTAATGTAGGTGTCATATTATAAAAAGCCATCACTTAAACTGTATTGCACTCTACCCAGAACTGTATCTTATTATTTACCAACAAATTATTTTAATCCAAATAATTAATTTATCGCGACCTGTGATCACGATCTTTTCGCTTGCCACATACCTGGCATATTACGTGTTCATTAGACGGGTCTAGTAATGTTGTTGTTCAACTTAGCATCCACTCACAACACAGCAACATCAAGATAAGTCCCACACTTACGGACGTAACCCAATGCATAAACCTCTCTATTTTTTCACTTCAAATATAAAAAGGCATACCGAACCTCAGCTAATAGCAGTAGCAATACTAGCTTACACGGTACTGTTAGTCCATTTTATCTCGAACCACGCCACATTTAGTTATCGGCTTTATTGCTCAGGTGGTAAGGTTGAGAGCGTTGTGTGTGGGGGTCGCTGCGTCGCGGCTAGCCGCAGTAGGTAATCTAAGCGAATTAGAGCGCGCGCCGTCGCGTGACCAGCCAGCGGTACGATGACCGACCGCTCCGCTCACTGTGCGGCCGCTTGCTAGCGTCGGAGCCAGAGGTTACGAGATCATTGCGTTATACTGAAACTTGCTGTGACAAACTGCTGATTACGAATGTTATTGGTTTTGTTTGGCGCAACTCGATCATTTATATACCCGATGGGATAACGAAATTTTATGAAAATAAAAAATGAAATAAAGTAATAAGGAATATTGTTAATAAATATCACATTCATTTACGTTATGAATCTTTATAGATAAAGTGTACAAGTGTAATATTTTTTTTGTTGTTTAAATACACAATATTATATTTAAAAAAATATTAATAAAGTAAGTACAATATAAAAGATTATTCGCAATTTTTGTAACAATGTTTATAACAATATTAAACAAATCGCGATATTGTTATCCTCAAAAATCATATTATATGAAAATAAAATAAAATGTGTGTAAGATAGAAATTGACATATATCAAACAGAAAAATTTTTGAGAAATTAAACTAGAATCAGCTCCTGCGCTGTGCGTAACTAAATAGGGTCACAGTGATTGTTGCTTTTGATATAAATGAAATCTTTTTTATCTATGATTGCAATGTTCAGTAGGTGTAACAAGTTAAATAGATACAATAAATAGGTATATAATTTACACATTAATTTGAACATTTTATTGTAATATTTCATTTAGTGCCTAGATTTAAGGAATAAGTATTTTTAAACGGAACATATATTTAATTGGTATTGGTTACTTTTTATTTTTACTTTAAGAATTAACAAAACCCTGATTTGTCAGTAATTATCTCTTGAAATAAACCAAAGTTTAATGTATTTATGAAGTTTTAAAGGTTTGCAAACTTGAGGTTCCAAAGAAAACGCATAGTACCAGCGGTAGCTGTCCATTTATTATGTTTCATAATTCTAATTCAAGGTATTTCAAAGAAATTTTCTTTTTATTTCGAGCGATAAAAATCATTTTTGTCTTGGTAAATCTGCGCTCGCATGATCTTCGCAAGTTTCTTCGAGCGATTGTTACAAGAAGCTATAGAATTCGTAACCTTTATCGTATACTTTGTGATTTGCTCACAGACTTACAGAGCAATACGTAAGTAGCCGAAAGCTTATAACATTTTAGTGAATTAAGGAACTATGCCTCATATTATTATTATACGCGAATTTATTATCATTATCTAGTTCAATTAAAGTCTAAGTTAGTTCTGAGTAAAAGATAAAGAAGGTGCATGTGTAAATAACAGATGTAAATGGTGTTAATTGAGCGCGGCGCGTCGCTGGCGAATGGCTCGCTCCTGCGCGGGCGGCGTTGTAGCGGCCCTCGCGTCATTTATCAAACTCTGCCTGACAATCTGCTGGTGAGTCGGATTCGTTGGCCACTTTGTGTGAAAACTTTGTTAATTAATTACTGACGTGTGGGTATGCCAATGATTAAATGACTTCTTTAAGCTTAGAGGTGAAGAGCTCAATAAATAAGTATCTACATATGGGCATTTGGTATGGAATTTTTATTTACTTTTGTATAATAGAAAATATTTGTGGATAATCATTAAAACTCTAAGATTAAAGATATGTAAAATCTATAAAAAAATTGGTAATTACGTCACCTCAAGCAATAAATCTTCACTCTAAACACAAACAAGCATGACCCAAAATCTTTTTATAACGCTCAGCTGATTGATTTAGATCACACCCAGACATCATCGACTTAATTGGCGTCACCAGTATAAACAGAGTGTAAGACGAGGGTATTCACCAAATCTGTGAAGTGATTTGTCCGCTGCGCGCACGCAAGTTCGTTGACCGCCGCGACGACGCGACGCGCGGTGCGAACTCGGTAACGGGACGCTCTTTGGGCGCACTATTTCATGTAGCGCAAAATTATTTTGATAGATTACTTTGAAGCAAATTTATAGTTAATGCTTCTGCAACAATGATAAAACTTAGACTTAATATAACAACGTTTAAGTTTAGAAATATGGATGTTTTTATTGTTTGTTTGTACGCTTTGTCATTTATTTGATATCTGTTTTGATTTGCTCTGCTTGCTCTACTCAATAATTGAAAATTAGGCAGATGATTATAAAATAGACTTTTATGAATTTCTACAGAAACGTCACATACACAGAATTGATCCATTAGAGACCAATTCACAGCAAGATAACTACGTAAAGTAAGCATAAAATAAGATTATATTATAATACCATTAAATAATGGTACATATTTGACACAAGTTGGCCGTTCGAAAAGAAGCATTTAGGTACTGCTTCTGCTTCTTTCAAGGCTTTATGTTTACCTTCAAGTTATCCACGTTATGTATGGTTTAGATGTAAGGTAATATCTGGTAAACTCCACACATAATTGACCTAATCAGTCATAATTGGTTATGTTCAGTTATTAAGGGAACTTTGAACATAAACCAACCGTTACTGACAAATAATTATTTTCTGTGACTAGCTTAGTTAAAACGCTTTTTTTAACGCGGTCTTTAGTTTCGGTATACTTGTACTTATTTGAAAAAATCTTCGAGATAATCACATTAAGAAATTACCACCAACTTGCATCTTAATATTGTTTATAAGCATCTTGCCGTCAGTGATTTTACCGTATACTGTACTGGCTCCATTAGTTCCCCTCGGCTCGGTAGATGGCGACAAAATTGCATCATTAGAAAGTGCTCATTCATTACGCTTATCTAAAATCTGCGTCGGCTCCCACTCTATAATTCTGCACACGTCTTTTGTATGCAGTTCTCATTAAAAAGTAAACAAAAGAAGAACTAGCAATAATTGTCTAGATTTTAATAGAATATTTTGATAACAATTAGGTAGGTATCTAATCTAGGTAGATGTATCACTATTAATATATGAATAAAATCTATTGATTAGCAGTAAGGAGTCTAATTAAATGATTATATAAGTACATTGTAAATAAGATATTTCGTTTTAAGTAAATAACTAAAATTAGGTATGGATGGAATATCGTGTTTTTCGTAGTGTTACCTATTATTACTTTGTGAGCGCCGCGCTCACTTGGCAACACATCATCAGGCGATACAGATGGCACACACCGTCGGGCGGGCCGCGCCGCGCTCACTTGGCAACACATCATCAGGCGATACAGATGGCACACACCGTCGGGCGGGCCGCGCCGCGCTCACTTGGCAACACATCATCAGGCGATACAGATGGCACACACCGTCGGGCGGGCCGCGCCGCGCTCACTTGGCAACACATCATCAGGCGATACAGATGGCACACACCGTCGGGCGGGCCGCGCCGCGCTCACTTGGCAACACATCATCAGGCGATACAGATGGCACACACCGTCGGGCGGGCCGCGCCGCGCTCACTTGGCAACACATCATTAGGCGATACAGATGGCACACACCGTCGGGCGGGCCGCGCCGCGCTCACTTGGCAACACATCATCAGGCGATACAGATGGCACACACCGTCGGGCGGGCCGCGCCGCGCTCACTTGGCAACACATCATGAGGCGATACAGATGGCACACACCGTCGGGCGGGCCGCGCCGCGCTCACTTGGCAACACATCATCAGGCGATACAGATGGCACACACCGTCGGGCGGGCCGCGCCGCGCTCACTTGGCAACACATCATCAGGCGATACAGATGGCACACACCGTCGGGCGGGCCGCGCCGCGCTCACTTGGCAACACATCATCAGGCGATACAGATGGCACACACCGTCGGGCGGGCCGCGCCGCGCTCACTTGGCAACACATCATCAGGCGATACAGATGGCACACACCGTCGGGCGGGCCGCGCCGCGCTCACTTGGCAACACATCATTAGGCGATACAGATGGCACACACCGTCGGGCGGGCCGCGCCGCGCTCACTTGGCAACACATCATCAGGCGATACAGATGGCACACACCGTCGGGCGGGCCGCGCCGCGCTCACTTGGCAACACATCATCAGGCGATACAGATGGCACACGCCGTCGGGCGGGCCGCGCCGCGCTCACTTGGCAACACATCATCAGGCGATACAGATGGCACACACCGTCGGGCGGGCCGCGCCGCGCTCACTTGGCAACACATCATCAGGCGATACAGATGGCACACACCGTCGGGCGGGCCGCGCCGCGCTCACTTGGCAACACATCATCAGGCGATACAGATGGCACACACCGTCGGGCGGGCCGCGCCGCGCTCACTTGGCAACACATCATCAGGCGATACAGATGGCACACGCCGTCGGGCGGGCCGCGCCGCGCTCACTTGGCAACACATCATCAGGCGATACAGATGGCACACACCGTCGGGCGGGCCGCGCCGCGCTCACTTGGCAACACATCATGAGGCGATACAGACGATACAGATGGCACACGCCGTCGGGCGGGCCGCGCCGCGCTCACTTGGCAACACATCATCAGGCGATACAGATGGCACACACCGTCGGGCGGGCCGCGCCGCGCTCCCTTGGCAACACATCATCAGGCGATACAGATGGCACACACCGTCGGGCGGGCCGCGCCGCGCTCACTTGGCAACACATCATCAGGCGATACAGATGGCACACACCGTCGGGCGGGCCGCGCCGCGCTCACTTGGCAACACATCATCAGGCGATACAGATGGCACACGCCGTCGGGTGGGCCGCGCCGCGCTCACTTGGCAACACATCATCAGGCGATACAGATGGCACACACCGTCGGGCGGGCCGCGCCGCGCACACTTGGCAACACATCATCAGGCGATACAGATGGCACACGCCGTCGGGCGGGCCGCGCCGCGCTCACTTGGCAACACATCATCAGGCGATACAGATGGCACACACCGTCGGGCGGGCCGCGCCGCGCTCACTTGGCAACACATCATCAGGCGATACAGATGGCACACGCCGTCGGGCGGGCCGCGCCGCGCTCACTTGGCAACACATCATCAGGCGATACAGATGGCACACACCGTCGGGCGGGCCGCGCCGCGCTCACTTGGCAACACATCATCAGGCGATACAGATGGCACACGCCGTCGGGCGGGCCGCGCCGCGCTCACTTGGCAACACATCATCAGGCGATACAGATGGCACACACCGTCGGGCGGGCCGCGCCGCGCTCACTTGGCAACACATCATCAGGCGATACAGATGGCACACACCGTCGGGCGGGCCGCGCCGCGCTCACTTGGCAACACATCATCAGGCGATACAGATGGCACACACCGTCGGGCGGGCCGCGCCGCGCTCACTTGGCAACACATCATCAGGCGATACAGATGGCACACGCCGTCGGGCGGGCCGCGCCGCGCTCACTTGGCAACACATCATCAGGCGATACAGATGGCACACACCGTCGGGCGGGCCGCGCCGCGCTCACTTGGCAACACATCATCAGGCGATACAGATGGCACACGCCGTCGGGCGGGCCGCGCCGCGCTCACTTGGCAACACATCATCAGGCGATACAGATGGCACACACCGTCGGGCGGGCCGCGCCGCGCTCACTTGGCAACACATCATCAGGCGATACAGATGGCACACACCGTCGGGCGGGCCGCGCCGCGCTCACTTGGCAACACATCATCAGGCGATACAGATGGCACACACCGTCGGGCGGGCCGCGCCGCGCTCACTTGCCGGATATGAAACAAACAATAATGTTCTGAAATCCTTCTTTCAAGCAACTCTGAGATTATCAGATTGCTAAAGGCGTAAAATGTAGGCGTTTCACGTTTGTCTATTTGTCTGGTTGTGGTGATAATTGTATGTTACATTCAACACGAGAATCGACTCAAAAATGAATGCCTCATTGACTAGAGCGCTGGCCCCTTGATCTGAGGTTCCGAGTTAGAGGTCGCAGCGACTGTTCTAATGTTAAAGTAAATCATGGCAAGGAAACACATAAATCTGTAAACGTTATTTCAAAGGTATGTTTAAAGTCGGCCACCAGCTGATCGCGGTAAGACGATGTCAAGTAGGTACTTGAATGATTTGACAGTTTCTGAATTAAGGTACACATAATTTTACATACATTCATAATCAAAATTTGTTACTTTTTTGAGCTAAAATTCACTGCGCAAAATGCATAAGTATTACAAAAGTCAGTTTCAGACAACCCCTTAACTAAAACGTCTTCAAAATCCTATAAATACTCTGTTTCTTCGGTAATTCGCGTAATAACGAGATGCCATTGAGGTCGATGCAGCCGCAGTCCGCGGCGTCGCTCGTGTCGCCGTGTAGACTGATGTCACTCCGGCTCCGACATTAGCACCTTCCAATGGGGAACTGGTTTAAGTGCTGCTTCTCAATTTGGAAGCGAGCGTCGTAAAACATACCTTAATCTCGAGTTATCTTGATCTGAATGCCACACAGATGGAGTTCTACAGTTTTTATATTTTGCAGCTTTAAAAGGTAGGTATCATGTTTAAATAGGAGTGACTCAGAAGTTTCTGTTTTTTGTATTTCGAAATGTTAGCTTTATTGATTTTATTTTTTTAGTGAATCTAAGTGATTTTTAATTTCATTACTTGCAACTTTTTCAGATCTACCCATTACTACTTCTGACTTCTGTGATGAGAATCATGAAGAAAATGCCTAAACCTAAGCTTATGTACCATCCTAGAACAAACATCCGCTCCTGAAGACAAATCCACAATTAAAAAAGTGGCCCCTTAATATGACATCTCAATCCAGTCCCACGCCACACCACTCTCACAGAAAAAACGTACAATGATTAAAACATGAATCACACACAAATCATATCTGAAGATTTCTCTCTGTGCTGTCAAAACACAAATAAGGGCGCCTGCACACTGAGCGGCGCAAGGGCCTGACACGCCGCGGCCCGGCGGCGCTCGCTCCAGACCTAATGGATTTATTTAGATGTCATTTTTTATGTGGGCGGGCTCTGGCGGTGTGGGATGCCGGAATGACTTTAGTATGGATATTACTTTTTTTTTGCATTTTATTTTTCAATTTTTATGCATTTGATAAAAGTAACATTAAAATCGTTTAACAAGTTTTATTGTCCTATGAAAGATTATAAAACTCCAACAGTATAAATCTTTCATCGATTATTGTACATGTAGATTAAAAATTTATGGCGTCTTATCCAAAATATCTTTTTCATCAAAACGTATTTGAGACTGATTTCATAATGACATCAAAATTAAGTTTGCTTATTGAAAATGCATTTAATAATTGTTCTAAATGCATTTAATATTACCATTAAGTGTATAAAACTAGAATTAAAGTAACTTAATTTACAATCAAATTTAATAATTTCAAAACCAAATCCTTTCTAATTTTACATTTCATTAAAAATTATAATCATTACATTAATTAAAAAAAAGCACCTGAGTGGTTTTTCATCACCCCATGGGCGGGCCAAGAAATTTGCCTTCTTTGATTGCTTCTTTTAAGCTGCTAACTCAGCCACTACACCTGACAGCTGCATAGCGCGACCCAAATTGGCATAAAGGGCACACACACATGGTCTTGTAAAATAGATATTCCGAAGGAAACATGCCACTTATATTCTCTGCTTCCCAAACGGCGAGAAACGGTAATAGGCAGGGATTTTTTTGTCTATGAAGAGAATAAATGTAAACAACACTGTGCCAGCATTTAGGTATTTCTGTCTTACATTTGCTTATAATTTGATTGATTACATCAAGCATGAAATATAGGTAATATCATTTCAGTTACAGTCAACTTAATAAACCTAAGTGCTAGACTTATCCACCCTAATCTTACGTCAATAAACGCTATCTTCTGTTATCCCCCGAACGCGTGTTCCGACTCACTGCTCACTACGCATGTGTGCGTGCCCCGGCGAACACAGACACGAGTTAATGCACTTCCCACACACAACACGTGCACCGCTCGCGTCCTTACACTGTGTGTACAGGTTGTGTATCTGTGTTTGTAGCCCATTGGTATTTTGATTGGTCATGCATTTTACCAGTTTATGGTTTCGGCTTCTCGTATAAAAGCGGTAATTTATATCCCAGGCCTATGCAGGTACCTAAAGCGTTCAGCTCCGAGGCTGTAGTTTACAACGCGGGGAGATAAGGCATCTCTGAGGAAGAAAATTTAAGGCTCTATGGTTATAATGAGTTTTGTATTCATTTAGGATATTGGTTTCAATTATGTGTTCTGTCGTTTTAGTATGATTGAAAATATTGAAATTATGTCAGATTCGATTGTGGATAACTACGTGCTGACAGCCGTTTTCAATAATGTAGGTAGTACATAATTCACAAACAGTAGCTAATACAGTAGCGCTTTTTATCAGTTAGTTCAGACAGCAAGTACGGATCGTGATTGGCGGCTTTTGATCTGTGCACTTTACTACATTATTGAAAACGGCCGTAAAACTATCAGTTTTCTATTTGAGGAACTTAGAAATCCAAGATACTCTTAAAGTTAATTGTTAAGTTACACGCATAATATCAATGCTAAAAGAACTTGGATATTTTAACCGAGTGGGAAGTCGCAAAATTGAATGCCACATTCTGAAATTTCTCGGCTAAACGAACCCCGGTACAACTCTTATACGGAACAGAAGATAGAGGGAGCTAGTTCAATTTGTGCCAATAACGCTAAAGCTGTACGTAAAACGTTATTTAGCCTGCTTAGAATTTTACAATAACCCCCTCTAGAACTGGAAACCCTTTCATATAAACTAAAATAAATGGAGGCGGCGCGCCGGGGGGGGAGATTGGTTTTACAGTTCATGACAGTCGTAATTTATGTATTCGAAGCTAAAGTTATTTTTACTGTATCTATGTGCCAAGGTTTGAAACGGAAGAATATTTTAAGTAATTAACGGAGGTTCTGGTAAGGTTTGTGTCGCAGATATGTCTCATTTGGTACAAAACCTCGAAGAACATGTTTCTAATAATATTGCGACTGGGATAATTCACAGGTTTTGGACTCAACTTAAGGGTGAACGCTACAAAATAAAAGGAACGTTCAATAACGTAAAATTAAATATATGCATAGTTCTCCAACCCCATCTGTTATTGCCGAATAATAGATGGGGTTAATAATATAAGTAATATTATGCAATTACCTACATTCTTCAAAATTTACTTTTCAAAATTTTGATAAGGTACATATTGAATAGTTAAACATTTGAAGGTTTACTTATATGCTTATTTTATAACTATTGCATTACTTAGTGTATCATCATGTACCATCATCTCCTTGAGTTGCTTGCCCTACCTACTATACAAATAAATAATTCCTAAAGGTACCTAATATTAGATTTGACTAAAAAAATACTTACTTTAAATACTTACCATACCTGCATGCTACCTGCTTGTATATTTATAAACATATAAGCAGTTCTCAGTGGAATACAGAAATAAATAGATATTTTTAACGAAACTGGGTCAAAAAAAAGGTCATCCAAAAGTAAATCCAGCACACTGTTCAAATTTAGGTACTTATTCTTGAAGGTACCAATTGTAACGGTAACGAGTTCCACTATCTGACAACACTACGTTCAGAAGGAATTGGAAAATGATCAATCATTTGTAATAAAAGTGCTTTTATGGCAAAATGCAACCACGAAACCGGAGAAAGAATATCGATCACTTAAATAATTGAGAGAAGAAGTTGAAAGAGCATTGAGGGCACTGGGGATACGAAAATTCCAGCGGCGCGGCGTTTACCTAGGTAGAAAGAAACGCGTAGTCCAATTTGTCGAGGCCAAAATGGATCGTATTCTGCAGACGTTCGAATGTGTTAGGTAGCGCCTTGGCAATATTTAAGATAACATACCTACATCCGCATCTTCTGTTATTTCAATGTGAATGAGCATTTGTGTAAGACAAATTTTATACGACATGTAACTTTGGAGGGAATGAAAGATCGTTTTTGTGCTGAAAAGTGGCCACTTTTTTACAAAACAGACAACAACATAGTAGGTACCTATATATAGATACTTACGATTACATTCAGATGTGGTGTTACACCAAGGACTTCCTACCTCATAGAAAGTCGTGTTTTGCGTATACGTAGGTACGTTAAAAACCTACCTACGGCTGTATGATCACACGCAGGCGGCCGCGTAGCTTGGTGACGCAGAATTGCTGCATTGACATGCAAAATGTTGCAAACCTATCTGATATTCGCAGAACATAATTTCGCAATCGCAAGGCGCAACCGAGAAATATTTCTTTAAATTTATTTAGTTGTTTAAATAAAATCTGATCAAAAAACACTTTTGTAACCGGATTTTTCACGAGTTATAATATTTTTACAATTTAACTGGACGTTTCGGTGCCTTTACAGACACCGTGGTCACTAGAGTCTAAAGTGGCAGGCATCCACTTGGCAGTTGTGAAAACATTAATCATATCCATCTGTTCCTCGGTCTGCGAGCGTAGCGGTCAGGATTAACTCAGATAGTGCTGGGCTTGCGGTCTCGCCGCTTGTTGGATGTTGGATTTATGTTTCTCAGTACAGGATCCTATGCTTGAGAAAGCTTCCAACTTTCTTCTCTATTGAAATTGAGGTGTTTTTATTAATTTCAATGGCTTCCTTGATCATCCTAGGTATGTTTGTGTTGACAAAATAAACATGATTAGGTAAATCTAAATAAAAATAGTTAGTTGTTATGCAAGGCTGCAAAATTGTATTTTATTATAAATAAATATTTATTATTAAGTAGGTATTATAGATAATTATTAAATAGAAAGGTTCCTATTTAAAAAAATCTTTAAACGCTAGCGGATAGAATGCAATTGTGCACTCAGATTTCGACGAAAAACAGAATCATTCCGAGGTTGTGAGGTGAAAAAATGTTTTATTTACAAAACAGAAAATCTGAAGAAATGCAGAATCGCCTGTGTCCTCGTACTCACGCAGGACCTGGCGACAAGGCTGGCACGGCTGCTTCGCTGGGTCGAAATGGACAACAGTTTTGGAATATCCATAAGTTTATAGAAAATAACAAAATTTGAAATAGTACCACGATTAAAGTAATAAATAAAACAGCAAACTTTAGGTAGAATATTTTTAAAAACTGTTGACTTTGCTACAGTTTCTACAAAAATAGCTTTAACAAAAAAAGTAAAAAATTCTGAGAATATTTTGTTGACGATATTGAGATCACTTTAATTAGCATGTACACTTAAATTGCATTTTTAAGACATCTCTACAGTTGCAGCACAGCTTCTCCTGCTTTTCATTGATCTTTTTTTCTTTTCTCCGTCTTATATTGCTTATCTACGCGGCGACACCGCAACCACCACGGCTGTGCCTCGACTAGTGGACGCTGCGGGGGCTCAGCAACTGGAATACGCTGTATGTCTGCTGGAACTATAAACTGGGATGAACAGTTGCTTAACCTTGGGTATGCAGTTGGTGTTCTTGGTCTAGACCTCAAAGAGCGGAGATATCTTTTACCAAAGATGTCGTGATGTTTGCATTAGTTGAAAGCGGAGCATTTAGTCAGTCAAAGATATTGATTTGATTGAGTGGAAATATTCCTGCTTTCCAGAAGCAATTTACAGCGGTATCAATTTTATATGCTTTTTGCATACAAAATTTCTAAAACCCGCTGCCACGGTGACGTAGTAGTTTCAGGAATAGTCTACAAGGCAGGAAATTTCTGTTCAAAACTAAAATTAAATAATGTTAGGTACTTGTATAATATTTTTATTGCTATTTATTATAGCTAATTACGTTGGTAAGAAAAGAGAAAATTTTCCGACTTAGGCCCGTATAGGTACCTATTATTTACAATAGGTACAAACTTTTATTTAAAATCTTTGAAAGACTTTAACATAAGAAAAGAACGTATGTAGCATGAAACCTCATCAAACTATTAGACGGCATCAAACGAATGAGTTTCTTCTTGTCTGAACAACCAGCCTTCAGCACAAAATCACAGCAAGTTTCTACTAACTACAACTTTCTAAAAATAAGCCTCCACATTTTAATACTCAACCATAACATGTTGACGAAAACCAACAGCTACAGCGAAGAAACCCTATCCAAGCCTCATTACAGCGACCCCACCGGCACCACACCCCACACTCACGCACACATGCGCCCAGCCCTCATTTCTTTAATAACACTAAAGCGCTTCAAGCTCTCGCCCATAACTAGCTTCATTTAGGGGATTTCTCAAAAATAGCGCTCGAGTCGCTGACTTGCCTAAATCGAACGAGCAAACATATTGTATACAAAAATGCCTGTTCTCATAAATATTCACAACAAATTAAAGTTGAAAGCGCTTCATTTTAAACCGTAGTCTAACAAGAACAAAGTAATAAAGCGGCGTTATATCTGCGCTGTGGCCGGAGCGTGATCGATAGAGGTCGCGCGACGTTGCCGCTCCGTGCGCAGCCGCCCGCGCCCCGCACCCCGCGGCCCTACGGGTCTTTGTCCTCTAAACGTCTGCTGCCAAAGAGGCGGACGCCGGAACTAGTGTTCCGACACCAAGTGGGAGTTGCTTACGAAGAATGTTATCCTAATTATGTACTATATAATGTTATATACTTATAATATTTAAGATATATTTTTGAAATTTATTGGATATTATGGATAAATTTATTGTATGGAATTGGTCGAGAAATGGTTATACTAATGCTGGAAAATATTATACCAATCTTCACACACATTGTGAATTTCTCACTTTCCTCTGGCAAGTTTCCTTCATTGTGGAGTAAAACCCTAATTATTCCTCTTCCTAAAATAAGTAATCCACTTCAATGGCTTTTAGACCAATATCAATTCTACCTTATCTCTCTAAAGTTATCGAGGCTGTGGTGCACAAGCAGTTGTCTGACTTCACAATATCCCGTAATTTGTTGAGTCCATTTCCGTCCGGATTTCGACCGGGCACAGTACCTGTACAGCGCTTATTAAAATTCTTGACGATGAAGAGAAGGCACGGAGGAAGCGAAAGTAACTGTTTTAGTATTAGTTGATTTTTCCAATGCCTTTAACGCTGTTGATCGTGAACTTCTTCTTGCCGCTCTCAACTTGCTGAACTTTTCTCCTCTTGTTCTTAATTGGTTTTCCTCCTACCTTCGTGGACGAACGCAAGCCATAAAAGTTTGCCCTGATGGTCATGTCACTTCGGATTGGAAATGTCTTGATTCTGGCGTCCCACAAGGTATACTTTCACCACTGTTGTTTTCAATTTTTATTAATTTAATAACCTCCAAACTAAGATGTTCATTTCACCTTTACGCGGACGAACTCCAAATATACACACAAGCTCACACTCTAGATATTGGTACTGCTATTGATTCGCTAAACGCAGACTTACTCTCATCAGCCTGTGGTCACAGCAGTTCGGAATCAGTGTAAATCCCGCTAAGTGTCAGGCCATTATTGTGGGTAGTCCGCGACAGCTGAATAGGATGGATATTACTTCCGTGCCACCGTTATATTTTAATAATTCTAGGATTTCATTCTGTTCATCTGTCAGAGACCTTGGTCTACATATAGACACTGCTCTTAAATGGGATAGACACGTAGAGGAGATGAGTAGAAAAGTGTCAGCTGGATTAAGCATGTTATACCGATTCAAAAGTTTATACCAGTACGTACTAAATTACTTCTTATTAATTCTCTGATAGTGCCAATCATCGATTATGCTGACGTATGTTGTTCGGACCTTGACGAAGTACACCTTAACAAAATAGATCGTATGCTCGATAACTGTATTCGCTGCATCTACGGCTTGCGTAAATACGACCATGACTCAGTAATGTAGACAGTTACGATGACTGCCGATCCGACAACATAGATATGTCAGAATAATTTGTATGCTATATTCAGTTCTCAATGATCCTCGGGCCCCAGAATATTTAAAATCTAGCTTTCAGTATCTTGGTTCCTCTCACGACAGTTAATAAATAATAATAATAAATATTTCTAACAATCACACCACATTATCTAGCCCATATTAAGTATCATTAAGAACTTGTGTTATGGTTACTAGATAACGGATAAATAAACTTAAGAAATACATAAGCACAAATAATTTTTTTTTTCATATATAAATATCAGAAATAAACTTAAATAAACACATCCATGACAAGAAAGCAAATATAATAAAATATCTGCCTCTACCAGGATTCGAACCCGGGACCTCTGGCATGGAAGGCAAGGGTACTTACCTCCACACCGTGGAGGCCGTCAATACCTACAAGCTGAGCCTGCATACTCCTTCACATAACTCTGGTTTTATGTCCTATTCTTTTGTGGTTCAGGCTATGAGGCTTGTGGTTGCCGCTTGCCGGTAGAATTAAGGAAGGCTCCTAGTAAACTTTCATTTAAGCGACGCGTAAAAACTCATTTTTTGTCAAGGGTTAATGAATTATATTAATTTTATTATTCCTTTACAAATTATTTTATCATATTTATCTATTTTTTTATCAAGCAAACTTATGTTTATATATTTACATCCTTTTATTTTTTTTTATTTTCAATTATCTAGTTTTATTCTTTTTTATTTTTTTCTTTACACCGCTCTACAGACCTCTCCAATTGATCGATGGTTGACTGGTAGAGAATGCCTTTTGGCATTAAGTCCGCCCTTTGTACATTTCTTTTTTTGTGTGCAATAAAGTTGAAATAAATAAAATAAAACTAAATGGAAAGCATTAAACGAAATTCTAAACAAGCTTTATTAAAATTCTGCAAAAACGCCGCTATGATATTTATATAATTTCTCTCAATTTTAAGAAAACCTTGTAACGCCTGCCTACTTCGGTTTACATATTATATATCTACCGCTAATTCAAAGCGACTGTGACTTCACAGCTCACTTCCATGACATTAAAATTTCTAAGAAATACATAGGCATCTAGGTACCCGGCACTAACCACCTCAAATCCGATTCAGATTTACTTTACTTAGATAGGTACTTCCAAAATAGCCTATCACCAGCTTCATCCAACTATTAATTAAAGGGTATAGAACTCTACTGCAGTGCACCCCTGCCTGCGCAATGGAGGCTGACATCCTCACGATGTCTGTCCGTTACCGCCAGCGCTGTTGGCTGAGGTTCACATTACTTGTTGTACTTATCGCTAAGCACTTTTGGGTAACCGACGACGATCCTCAGATTTAATTTCAATTAATTACGCATTTACCCAACTAGAAGAAACATTACAGACTTCCAAAGAGATAAAGCCGTCTTCAAAATGACAATGCAGCGCCAGCTACGAGTACCCCCCCCCCCCACAAGGACTAAGTTGCTATATTTCAGTTATGAATTCTTTTTTTTATTATTACATAGACATGCTTGTTCCAACCGAGCTGCTAGCTATAGTAGAATCAATTGAAATTTGATACAGAATTTTCCGTCGAGACGCAACAGCTTTTATCTACTTTTATCCACATAATCGAGAAATGGTGCCTATTTTTCTAAGGAACCCAAAATATCTTTAAACTAATTATGTTTACTAATAAGTATTTATCTTCGTATGTACACAAAACATATGCCTAAATGTACCTATAGGTAATGTACGACTGAGATCGAAGGTCGCGATTTGAGATCCTGCCTGGGATCCACGACATATTATATATATTCCCTCCACTAGTGTTCGTGTATGGTTCTAAAGTAGTCACGGCATGTGTTGTGCTGTATAACTATGTTGTGACCTTTATAAAAATCAGTACAATAAAAATTATTTGACCCCGTCTAAAAGATCTTGTTCCAACATTGGCACCCAGAGTCAATACTGAATTATAGACGGCAATGACTGGCCGTTCACGTCCTGGACACAACAATACTGAAGTTTTATTTATAAATATATTTCAAATGTAGAAACATAAACTCAAATTTGTGATAATTTTATAATGCAACATTACCTGCAGCTTGTTACCGAGCACGCACTACATTGACAGCCATCAATACATAAGTAGAGTTATCACATAACATACCAAAGTGTAAAATGAACATGCCGCAAAGTTGACAGCTCCGAATATTGGATAATAGTTCATTTACATTAGAATATATTAAAACTATTAACTAAGTTAAACACTTTCTTCAAATTGAAAACCCCTTTTCTTACCAAACTTGTATACTGAAGAGGCCTAGTATTAAACGTTATTTCAAAAAGCAAATTTGTAGTGGATGCAGTGGAATTGTTTATTCAAAATCAGCTTATTTCTAACGCTCGATACTTCAAATTACTTTTAATCGTTAAAAACTGGAGCCACGCGGGGGATTAGCTATGGTAACTAGGCTTAAGGGCATATAGCAGTTAAAATTGAACAATATTGTTTATTTACTATAAAATTACCAACAGAATTGGTTCTAGGAGCGATGCAGTTGCCGCAACCTATTGGAAAACCTACTAATATTCGAAATAGAGGTAGGTACGTCTAATGTAGGATAAATGCATACTTCTTTTTATTTTTATTTTTTTTTTATTTATTATTAAGGTACACACACAGGTATCAATCATGAAAGTTACAAAAATGTATTAGTATTATAATATAGGTTTCAGCCAGATTGGTACCCAGCAATCGTGTATACACAGCATTACATACATTAAGTGAGTAAACATAAGCAGCTGCCAAACAGTAAATTATTCCAAATCAATTTAAACCATTAAGTACATAATTGATAGTTCTAAACATTAACAACAACAAAAAATATAAATATAACTATACATGATTTTATAAACAATTGAAATTTATCTACAGACGCAATAGGCTCAATCGAGGATACGTTTAATTTGATTCCTGAAAGTTGCGTAGCGACCACAAAAAACATCCAACTCCCTCGCGGTCACCACCAGGTCGTTGTATAACCTGCACATTCTTACTATTGGGTTAAAAAAGGAAGTGTTATTTTTATAAGTTAGTAATGCGAAGACTTTGTGTTTACTGATACGCAACAATAATCTAGTGCTGAAGTTAATATAGGGTCTTTTATAAATATACCATCTTTTATATTATATCTACAAGCCCGCCAGAGTGGCGTAGCGAGGGGTCTCAGTGCTCAGGCTTGATCCAGAATCCAGGCGACTCCCGAGCGAGTGAACCTGCCGTGAGTCTGCTCCTTACTACATCTACGCATACGACTATGATTTATCGTCGCATTCATATTTTAAATGTGTGTGTAAGTTGTTGTATTTTTTTGGTGCCATTCTTTTGAGCAGTCTGGTCTAAGGAGTTATAATATTAACACATTGAGAATTGATCCATTAATTCATAACACTGTTCAGAATATATACCTACATGGGATTGAGACTTGTTGGCATTTTCAAATAGCTTATTATTGTGTTATCAGTTAATAGGTTAAGAATAGTATTGCTAGATTTTACAGAATCACCCTGTATGTCGTTAATTGTTCAGTAGTAAACACTATTCTAGATCTAAATTGTTTCCTCGTTGTCTTTTCACATCGGAGGTAGGTAGGTACTGTGCCAGCGACGCAATGCAACTACAATACTCTCAAGTTTTTTATCAACAGTTAATTTTGGACCGACACAGGCAAATCGCCCTGAATTGATCAATCCGTCTGGATTGAAGGTGATAATCAGTCATCGAGATCAGTCAGCATTGTACAGTCCGAAAAAAGTCCGTCGTACGAAGGGTGTCATCGATTTTAGAGATAACAAACTACCGTATGTAGGTATAGGTAGGTACATGTCGGTTATCGGACACGGATATTTTCCAAATAAATAAAGTTCTAGAAATATAAAATGTTTTTAATCGGATTTGTTTGTAAATTTGTAAATTGTAAGCTAAATGTGTATTAAACTTACCATTTTTTAATTGACGGTTTGTGAAAAACAACTTGACCTTCAAATGAGTTTCTTGAATGGCACTCCGCAAGATCTGCGAGACTCGCTTTACAGCATTTTAGGAAAACATGATGTGCGCCGATTTCGCAAACGTTGCCTAATAACAAGCCCAACTTTTTTATACATAACTTTAAACCAACACAAAAAATCTATAAAGCCACAATCTTAAATAGTTATTGCGACAGTATCTACGAGTAGGTATATACTACTGTGAGCACGAATAAAACGAGCGTGTTTAAACGTCACGTAAATCACACTATTATAAATTAATAAAAGGTTTACGAATCAAAAAAGAAAATCAAGTGATTTTTTTATTGCTTTTACGGAGCTTCTCGTGTTACCAATATTTGGTTGCATTAACTTATATATAACCTTATGAAGCTACCTCGAAGCAAACAAAAGGAATATACATTATATTTAAATATAACTGCACTGGTTTATTTTAATTTAGTTAAAAATTACCTAAAAAAAGTTTGGTAACTAATTAAAAATTTGGAATTAGCAGATATTTTTTAACCAGGCATATCATATCATGTAAATAATAAGATATTAAATGGTTTTTCAAATAATTTGTCAAATATACAGGGTAGTTAATCGAGATGGTTTAGAATGGGAGAGCCTGAAACTATAAGAGACATCAAGACATATTTGTTCCAATGCTGTTCTGGAGCATAATTACAGAAGGATTACTGAAAAATTAAGTACCTAGTGCCACTGTAGTTGCACTTTTATGCCGATGATGTGCAGTTTTATAGAGGCTTAACAATGATCTAGACAGGATATAAACATTTGGTGTCAAAGACACCCTTAATCCAATTCAGACAAAACTAATGTTATACTAAATTATGTAGTTACTACTCAATCCATAGAACCCCGTAACTTAGTCCTGATGCTTGCAGCAGAGAAAAAATAAACTTAAAATTAATTCAAAAAAGTCCATATCCCATAAAAATGCCATGTAATAAAGACAAACCAAAATTATAATCTTGACTAAGAGTAAAGGATATGGACTTTCTAAAAACAGCAGAACTCCGCCAATGTCGGAATTAAATGGTCAAATCGCAAATTGTTTTGGTATATTCGCTATTCGCCCATTCAGCCGCGGTATATACATGCCGTTAGAATAACCTACTTTTGCGAGAGTACAAAGATTTGCTGGTTGTCGTTAACGTTCGTTAAAGTGAATCATAAAAACCTAGGCATACTACCTAGGTACCTACATACTCATATTAAGAAGGAGTGCAAAATAAATTTTAAAGCTATCGGATTGAATTAATAAATTTAAACCATCGGCCAGGCTATATAATAGAACCGTAGGCAGGCAAACATGTCTTGATATTAGGTATTATACTCACATTATTAAAATACCAAGCGTTAAAAATGGTGCAATCGACAATTTTACAGATTTTGTTTAATATTATGAGACATGGTAATTAGGCCAAATTGGAGCTGTTTCTTAGCTCAATATTCCGTATTTTTACTATCAAGTTCAAATTAGCAAAATATGCCGCTAAAACACTTTCGCATGATAGAAATATTTATTCTCCAACGTAAGTGTATTTTGAGGTTGAACTGCGTTTTAAACTATTTAATATTTGCGCCTTATTTTACATCAATTTTCTGTCCCACGACAAAAGATAATTGTAATGTTTCTGCTCTTAATAATGCCGTTTGTTTTACAGAGGTAATATAAGTTAAACAAATTTATAAGTAAATAATAAAATGCTTATAAATAAAACGATCTCTGCATCTCCCGGCACACCGCAGCTGCTTGTTTTTCACAAACACAGAGTCTGTTTCTCTCACTCCCGTTAGATAGAATAAGATAGCGATATTTAATTATACAGCTCGACGGACGCTGACGCTAGGTTCGGCGAAGTTCGGGCAAGTCCGGCTTATTCTGGAGGTGAACAAATGCTTTCGGCAAACACGAGGATCCCAAATAAACTTTAGGACGCATAAAACTTTGAGGTTATAAATCATTTTGATTGTAAAATCTTTTGTGATGAAAATAAACTTAATAGCGAATATACTTGACGTGCTATGTATTTTTAACGTGTAACATTACAACATTTATGTATGATATCATAGCTAATTTGGGCAGTGATGTTTGTTATCCTGTAGATATCCTTATTTTTTCCTCTTTGTTCGTCCCTTTGTTTTGGCCCTGGGTTGAAGACTTTTGTGCACCTAAAAACTTACTAGGTTCCTGAAAAAAGGTAGGTATTTATTTATATTATATATATTTATGTTTATTCTGGGTTCCCCCCCAGTTCGCTGTATGGTCATCCATAACACAAGCTCTGCTTACTTTAGGGCCGTACAGTTGGTGTGTTTGTCTGGGGATTATTATTATTATTTTATTATTATTGGAAACCCTCGAGCCTTCTCAGTATTATTTTCGGTTTCAAAAAATATACTTTTTGTCTATTATTTCTTTAAATATACGAGCAAATGATATTATTAAGTCAAATAATTAGAAAGAAAGATTTAAACCACTTACAAATATAGAACGGTGATAGAGATGACAAGAAACAGCATTAGTTGACATGGACTTCTATAGTCTATTAACTTATAAGATGTTTTTTGAATTCTCATTATTTATACATAAAAATCTAAAACGGCAACCAGCACAAACTACGTCGTTTTGAAGGGCACATCCATGCATATTCATAACTTTTCAAAACAAGTTTTTAAGATGAACTCTGAAAGTACAAACCCGATCAGCATACCATACGATTTGAACGGACAGTAAGTATAATATTCTCCCACTAAGCTACGCAATAAAAAACAAAAATTCTAACTTACGTTAATACATAGGTGGATAAATGTTGGTCTACCCAACAGCATAAATGCAGAGTAGGTACATTAGGTATAGGTATACAACAACACATAAGCATGCTAAATGCTGAATGCCATGAATTATTTTACTATTCATCATCAAATAAAAATTTAATACCTACCTGTGCGTTTTGGAAGCTTCACAGAAGGAGCTACACTTTCATGATACTTTGTCCAGTCACACTACCGTGGTATTCCCATGAGGTGACTACAGTACCTTCTGTTGATTTGTTTACTTATTTAATTTATAGAGAAAGGTTCTATGATCGATGTTTGTTGAAAAAACCACCAACCAATGATAAGATACTTCATCTTTTTACTATCAAGTATGAGAAAAATAAAAAGTATTCCGATGGGTACCATTTTCTAATTCCACCGTCAACCAGCGCAAAATCTTTGGTAGATTCTGGGCCTGCCGCTTGGTCCTGAAGCCGGGCTTGTCCTTTCGCATAATTAAACTACTTACAGCTCCATAACAAGATGGACGTTTTTATATATGTGGCAGAAAACTACTCAGAAAACATTTTGAGCTGTAATGATAGGCTTCTGTTTGTTGTTCCCAAGCTAGTAGTTGTTGTCTTGGAAAGTTTTATGATGATCCATTCAAAATTATGATGTCGATCGGACATGTATTGTACTTTGTATTGTATAAAGATTGAGCTTTGCATATTTCAAGGATACATTTAAAGCGTATTTCTGGCAGCCTCAATATAATTATTAATTAAAAAAATGGTTGGAATTTAGTTTTCCACTAAACATGTTGTTATCATATTATAGTTATAGTTAAGACACATATAAATATATTTCAAACACATTAATTAGCAGTGTTTGTCGGCGCAAGCTTCAATCCAAGAATGTTGTTTGAAGACACTGTACGGATAATACATTTTTATCCAAAATTGAAGCCAAATAACATGACATAAGAATAAACCTTTTTATTGTTATGTGGGTATTTAGCTGACAGTAGTGATTTTTCCAAATGATCAGCAAGATAAGCATACAGCTCTTTGGAAATTTTAGCGTTTGTACTATTATCGAAAAATCGGGAACTCAATATTAAAATTAAACATTTTATTAATTAGGTGAATTTTATCACCATCCTTGAAAGAAGAAGAAAGAAGCTCCGAGTCATGCGTGTAAAAGCATGGATTTAAAATAGTAATTGGTTGTTCAGTGTGTATGTGAAACAAATACGCACTTATCAGATATGTCATCGTCATATTGTTACTTTTAGAAATTTTGTCATTCCTGGCTGTGGCATTTACTAATATTGGTATAAACTAAGTATTTTAACATTAAACTTAAGAACCTTAAAAAAGAAGATTTCTAACTTAAATTGCTTGTACTGGGTATTCTAGAGCAGAAAATGTTCGATTGACTTGAAGATTGAATGAGGATTATTCTCCAATCCGATTTTATAAATGTTATTATCATCATCAACCATTAAGTATACAAAATATGATTTAATTCATAAAAAAAATACCTTTTGAAAAAGTGTATTTTTCTTACTCTAAACCCGACGTTATTAGAGCAAGAAAAAAGCATCACCATGTGGGCAAGCAGGTCTCGACTGCCGCGACAGGACGAGATGATTCGAGATATAGAGAGTCTTTTTACATATTAATCCACTTGTCAGTTTTAATCCTATCAATAACAAGTACGTCGGCTGGTCCGAAAATATTTCGAGAAATTAAAAATTGTGGTAATATGAGAAAAGTTAATTTACATTCTTTTTTCAAAATATTCCCCTTCAAACCCTATGCATTCGAGTGAATCAGCTTTCAAAACATTAAAAAAACAGGTAGGTGTCATGGGAGGTCAAAAAATATCCGCCGCATTTCTTCGACAACCTCGTCTACGTTGTTAAACTATTAAATCACTGAAATAGTTTCTTAGGTCAACACTTTTTCAGAATTGAGTGGAGAATTGTTTAAGGTATGGAAAATTATCCGGAGGTATACCTACAACAATAACAGTTATACTCAAATAATGATCTGCAGGAACCCTGCACACAGCGAAGACACAGGCATGTAACAGCCGAAAGAAGCCACCTTTCTTCAATCACGTGTCGCGTAACGCGTAACGTGTATTTGACACATTAAAAGACGGCTGTCAAACGTGACGCCGTGTATTTAAGATATCCAGGACAGCAGCACCTTTACGAACTAATAAAACCTTGAAAATAATAACCTCAAAGTTAGTGTTAAATGTTATGCAGGAATGAAGAATGGGTATTTCCTACGTAATTTGTTGGCCATTCATAAATCTAAACAGTTTGTAATGAAATTTACCCAGTTAAGCCAATTATTTGATCAACTGTTTCTATTTATAGTCACAAACCGAAACATAAAAAAAATACTTACTTAAAATAGAAACTCTAACCATAAAATTGGACAGTCATGAATCAACACTTTAACATAAATCGTAGCAGTTCTGTGTGCCTTAATGATCTCTGACGTAACGAAATGCCGTGGACTGAATGTGAAGTAGCGTCGACACCGCGCGTGTCGAAATAGTCGAGGGCCCTAAGGACCCACCCACAGAGGTGCCCTGACCTCTTTAACAATACCCCCCTGATCAGGCACAACACGCATGCAGGAACGCAACGTAACCATACCACGCGGTACATCCGTCTCGCTCGTCGCGCTGCGCCTCCGAATGCTTATAGTTGACAACTTAGCAACAAGCAAACAAGGCATCGCTAATGACACCAACGGCGGCGGCAGCTACCGCACCGGCGCGTACCGAATGCGGTTGGAACTTGCCACACTGTACGCAACTTACTAGGATAACATGCATCGTAAAGAGCTCTCTCGTGCCGAACATAACCAACTATGTAGAGCCGGCTCTCTGTTCTACTTTCGCAGTCGCGCTTCTATTATCGGAGACCTCATGTTTCTGGTCTGTCGAACAGTATCAACAGACGCCACCAATCTGCATTGAAATACCACGCTGCTCTGTTTTCAAAACAACATGAAGGAAAACAGGGAAGCAGTGAGCGGAAGAGAGGTCTCGGAATCTTATGCTGCGTTCCGTTTGCCGATTATAGCGCTCACAGCGCTAAAAGTGCTCAAAACCGTTCCGATTCGTGTTAATAGTGTTATTAGTGCTATTGCACTCGGAACGGTAAATATCGCGCTAACATTCTGATTGTTCCTCGCTTAAGTCTAAATTTACAATTTCATTAAGATGTTTGACCCTGAATGAAGCAGGAGCCATTTTTTTATATTATTATAAAATAAAATTAAATAAGCAAGCTTTTAAAATCTTTAATCGACTAATAAAACATCAACAAATTAACGTCATGTGTCAGTTTTGACAGGCCGCTCACAGCGACCATGCTCCGTAGCTTGGGCACTGTGAGCGGGAAGATGGCGGCGTTTATGACGTCATTGATGACGTATCGATATCGCTGTGAGCGCGCTCACGGGCAATCGGAACGGGTATATGAGCGCTGAGAGCGCTGTAATCGGCAAACGGAACGCAGCATTAGATGCGTATATCTTCGCCTTGACATCTTGTCATTGGTCGGTAGCAGCCGGCGCGGCTGCTTGCACCGCGGACATTGGACATTAGCTGGTGCTATTATCAATATCGGAAATTCTATTTACATCAGTCATTCATTAGTACTTTGTTTACTTTAGGGGAATTATTTTATCAGTATTATCTTAACGATTCAACTGTATGGGCTTGTATAAGAACTGGTTTGCATTTGAAAGTTTTCATGTGTTTTTTTAAGGATATTTGCATTGTTCTGGCTAATATCACAAGCACAAAAGATAATATTAAAGTAACTGACGCTAAATCACTGAATTTATCAGTACTTATTATTATCCTTATTATAATAATTCCACAACGCACGTTCTTCTCTCGCATTTCTAAACTAGGTACGTATTAAACTAAGATACATTATCGTTGTATTATTTTATTTTTGTATTTACGCAGTTTGCGCACAGAACTTCTAGTAGAGAGAAATAAAAATGGTAAGCGAGCCAGTAGCGCGAGCAGGAGAAGTAGTTATTTGCAGTCTCTACAGCAGTAGCAGTAGAGAGGCTCATACTCGATTAACGCAACGAATCACCGTCAAGCGTACATCGTGGTGCACGTGTTAATAATGCTGTGATTGGTTTAAATTATTTGCGCGTGTTAGCTGTTTGCAAGAAGTAGAGAGCAATGTGGCATCAGTTGCAGGCACTGCAAGTAAATGCAAACAAAAGCCTTTCTATTTTTAACTGTTACAGGTCAGTGGTTATGTGCCTGGCAAAGATTATACAGTCGAAGATGTGGAATTTTCTTCGATATGTTTAATTCATTGCTTCATAGGTAACGATGAATACCTAGTGCCATATAAATTAAGACATTCGTGTATAATATAAACATTTATAAACAAAAAAAGACGTTAGGAAACATCTTTCAAAGCTATTCAGAAGTAACCGCGGGAGCAAGCAGCAAATATATAATCAGCCCACCGCTGCCGCTCCACGCGCTTTGTATGAGAAAAAGCCATTGTCCATGCGCTGGACGACTTGCGCACCGCTCCGGTCTTGCAGCGGTCCGAAACGAAACGTCTAAATTGAAAGCGCACTAAGGCTGGAACTTATTTTGCGCAATCTTTATCGTTAGCGATTCAACAAGGAAATTCTGCCAGCTTTTTGGCCACTTTGCCCTATGTGACAATACATATATAGGTAATATATTTAGTATTATGGCGTTATATTCTATTTTTTTCATTATTTTTCTTTCCTTTTTTTTCTTTTTCCTATTGTCAATTTGTTTATAAATATTCTTGTTTGTTGGTAAATAAATGATGGTTATAATTTCTTTATTTCTTTGCCTTGTTTTTTGGCAATTCCACATGGAATAAGTTCTACTGATCCATTTTAATGTAATCAGTAGTATATCTATGATCGAACCTAATGTGAAATGGACTGTTACAATTGAACGATCAAAATTCTATACTGTGAATGTCTATAATTTGTAAACTGGGAACTCGTGATAAGCTAAGATTTGTGATGAATACTAATACTAATATTTGGATGACGAAATAATAGACAACTTGAAAACTAGGGACACATCTTCTCGATTTGGTCAAAACGTACTAAATATCGATACCTTATTCCGAAACGTTCACAGGATTGTGAGCTCCCTACGCACGGTAGAAACGGTGCCGGGACTCCCTCTCCCAGCTGACTATTAAAAAGGAATTAAAATTATTTTGCTCCATGCTACTCTTAATAAATAAAAAGTATCTTATTTATTTATTTATTGGCAAATAATTGGAGCACTTACAGCTAGGAAATATTAAAGACAAGACATTTACAATTATGAATGCGAATTAAAAGTTTTCACATACAGAAAATTTACCTACAAAATCACAAAACAAGACAATTGTTAAATAATATATACCTACAGCTAAAATAATGCGAACAAAAAAGGGATGATCACAAGGACTATAAGCAAAATGTATGTAGGTACCTATACCTACACACAAAACAGACGATGCAATTATTTACAAACTCAAGAATGTACAATTAAGTTAATAATTAAAAATATAATTTACTATGGCCGCTTCAACACTAGGGACACTCGTACCTATCTATATATACGACGAATTATAATATAAAGACATAAATTAATGTTACTTATTCAGTTTACTAGTAATTAGCTATTTGTTTCTTTTATGCTTATTTATCGCGGACCGAACTCTTCGACCCTTCAGACACGAGAACAAGCCATTTCGACATTTCTATGTGACACGTTTGTTATTTGTTAGTTACCTAATACTCGAAAATATGATTTGAATTTGATTATTTACGCAATAATGTCATAATAGTCTTGGGAACATAAAAGAGATAAATACTTACTACTGCTTCCCCCCGGGCTAGTTTGAAGGCAGGTATGCTTGATGCAAAGTGTATGAAGAATAAAAGTAAACAGATAAGCGTTATTCTGGCTTGCTGGTAAATCTTGCATGCATGGTTTCTATAAACTTAAATAAATATAAAGTTAATTTCCAAAACTGTCCGCATAGTACTCGACCGTGCATTTCCAACTTTTTGCACTCGTGACATTTATGTCCCATATATATTTTGGATTATTATTATCACATGACTTAAACCTAGATCGGATTAGCCTCACAATGAATGCCTAGACAGGCATTAGTGAGCTACTCGACTCGACGATTACCTTGTGTGACGAATTCGTGTGCTGAGTGAGTTGCGCAGTGCGCGCTTCTTACCCGGCTAGCATATGCCCGCAGCAGTCATCCCACATTCTTAAAACGCTAATGGTGAATGCCAGCACACAAATCTGCACCTTATACCAACAAAATCGCTAACGCCACACCACGTGAAAATATAGAGTGCGCAACTGCACAACACTAGGGAGGTGACCGAACATTGCGTCGGAAGCTTCACCATACTCATTGTCTCCTGGTAACTTGGTTGGCGAAGTAGACTTGCGACACGCGCCATCTTCGTTTGACGAAATTGTCCAAACCATTTTGTTTATTTATTTAGGTACAAAACAAAGCAATCGAATTTTTTATTTCTTGCGACTTGAGTGAGGGAGAGCGCTATTTATTGCCGCATTACTTTAAATCGCAGTTTGGTACGTGCTTATATATATTTATGTTCGATATAAAAACAAAACGCTCTCTCAAAATTAAAATCAAAATAAAGTAAATATTTTTTTAAAGTTGGGTTACTTTTAAAGAACGTGTGTATGTATGTATGTATACAGGCAATTTTTTTTAAAACGTTTTCTTTAAAAACATTTCATACATTTTTCTTTCTTCGGTCTATTATTTCGTGTGATAATAAATAAATCAACGTAATATTTTATAATTCATATTAATTTTAATTTCAAATCGCTTTGATTTCCTTCTAACTCAAACTGGTTCAATAAACGGAATGTCAACCACGCCAAAACAGTCCTTAAGCATTGGAAACATTAGGGAAACATGAAATACTCGAAAATTATCAGAAATACTTCTCATAGTTATAATACTTCGCCTTTATTCAGTTTAACTAGTTTAAATAGATAGACATACAGAAAGTTCACATAAAGTAAACTGAAATAGCTGGCGGACAAAGAACCTTATCCACGTCAGAACGCGGAATGTTGTTATTTAAAGACCAAGGTTTGAGATTTCTGTTGTTCCGTCTTTTTACAATAGAACGCTACGTGTGCGATAGAGACGGTTAGAATGGAATGGCATACTGCGAGCTGCTCTGCAGCTATGCGCGCCTGGTACTCGGGATCGCGTGCGTGTCGGTCGAGGTGGCGCGGTGTTCGCTGCGGCTCCCCTCTTGCTCTTCATACTTTGTTGTTTGTCTTTGTGTGTCGTAAGTGAACGATAAAAATGATTATTTTATCTTTATTGGTTGTTTGTCTCAACGGCTATGTTGATGATAATTTAAAAAGAAATTATATTTCAAATAACTTAGATAGTAATAAAAAAACTAAGTATAAATAAGACTTCTGATTAGAAGATAAATTAAAAAATTTGAAGCACCCTGAAAAGTACTGAAAATGTAAGCAGTATTTAGATCTGTCTCGATTCTATCTCATCGTTTTTATTTTATTAAACTGTATTAAAATTTCTCAGCTGTGGCATAAAAATGGTTCTTGAAGTGGAATTGTCATTGCCTTATCAATCGTGCTTACAATCATGAACCGGGCTTATTGGTTTATACAGACACAAACTATCATTGGTAGATTTAATTGTAGTTTGTGGGTCCGTATTATCTAAATGTTCAGTGGCGTAGGGATCCTTGGAGGCCGAGTCTGAAGTGGACTCTCTCGGCTGAAGGAAAGATATCTGTGAATATATCAACATTTTCTTCTTTTATTATACAACAATCAACACCGCCTAATTTAATGTAAATAATAAAACGAATAAAAAAGGTGTCATATATTCTGGAAATAACCTAAGCACCAGTTTAATTACTTTTGTCCAAGTGACACATTGAAGTAAAAACGGAGGTTGAACGGAATGGTCACTTATACGGAAGAAGTGTTCGGGGACAGTTGTGAGATAAAACTGCATGAAATCACAAGGCCGCGGCCGCTACGGCACGGCACTTGACTGCTTCCTTATGTCCAACATTACTGCCGCGTTACTGCCGTCATTTCATGCAGTTAATTATTTAAATTTATTACTAAAGTACATGAGAGACGTGACATTGTACCTATAGTTTTGCTGCAAAGGTACCTATATACTGATCCCGCCCGTGGAAGATTCAGAATATACATACTATGTTAATCCTGGATATTTAAACTTTTAATTTTAATTAAACATTTTTAATTACTAAAATCCATTTCAGTATTTATAATTTACAAATAAACCACAATAAACAAAGCACCTATCAAATCTTTCGAGCGAGAGTAGTGCGGCAAAACATTTATATAAGATTTGTAGTACATACATACCTACCTACCAAGATAATTAGAGAACTTAGAGACGATGTTCCTTATGTACGTAAGACCGATGTGCCTCTATAAATAGATATAATGTATGTTTTATGGTATAATAAGATATTTAATAGTTAAGTTTAAGCTTTTTACGGCCTCCTGAAACCGACAGAGTTACAGCTTAGCCATTACAATCAATTATCAATTCATCTAATGATGTAAGTCTTAAAATCAAAGCGGTTTACACAATATATAGCTTCACCGTTTTACAAAAGAAAATCGCGGCTTCAGATAGTAAGATTAAGTTTTAAGATTGGTTCACCGCAAATCTCGTGCGTATGGGATGACAGGCCGTGAACTAATATCATTTTAATAGATAACTACTTCTTACACATTAATAATCGTCGGTAAAGTAAATAACAAATATCTCCCAGGTGCGGAGATTCCTTCCTGGACACAGTCTGTATGCGACAACTGGCACGTGAGGCATAGGCTGTCTCAGCTTCCAGCTATTATTAACAACATTGTGAAAAGACTTCCTCTATGAGAATTACATAACCTGAGTGTCCGTAGCAGATCTCAACAATAATGTAAACAAGTATGCTTACTGATATCACAGTCGACAAGGGCGTCGGTGGCACAGTGGCAAGAGGTGGCGCCTCGATCTCGTTACAACGGAGTGTGTTCAAATTACTACATAACGCCGACTGCGGTGACGGTGTAGGAAACATCGTGAGGAAACCCACACATCTAAGATATTATTTCGAAGCTAGATGTAAAATTCTGCCAACCCGCAGTAGGCAAGCCTGGTGGACCTACAGTTGCCTAATACGACGTTGTTACCACGAAGTTGTTAAGGCTTTCGTGACGTGAGATATCACAGTAGATTTGCTATTATGCCTGTTGATATGAATTATCCAAACTTACGAACTAACAGGTTCCATAAATGTTAATTACTGAACATTTTGTGACATCTGCCGACCTCCACAATTTTAGGATTAAAGTTATTGTAAAATAGAATACTTCATGGCTCAAGAGTATGACTGTCAAATCCAGAGGTTCGTTACACAATTCATTTTTGAAAATCATTCAAATGAAACTTCTGGAGCTACGCAGATATAGTTCGTTTCCACAAGAGCCCTCACAATGGCACATCCTACGTCAACGGCGGCTTCGGCAAGTTTACATTCTACAGTACCTAGTAATCTGTTGCCGAACGTATTTAGATTTAATTTTAGTTTTCCTTCACCGTCACAGCGGTCGGCTGAATGTACATGTGTAGTAGGTACCTAAACGCAGTGGTACATTGGTCAGTAGGTACCAAATATGACAGCTGCCTAGTGGGTTTCTTTAGAAAGAAACTATACTTATGCGATGTGTAATAAGTTAATAGAAGAAATTTAAAATTGTAGTTTGTTCGTCAGCATAAGTAATTAAATGGACTATTTTTTTATTAATTTAGTTGACAATTAAATTATCTTTGATTCTGTGTTCTTAGGTAGGTACCTACATTGTTTTAGTTTAATAATAATAGATAAGTTATGCCGAGTTGTTGATTAAACATGAATAATTTAGATGTTTACGTTTGTTTCTGTAGGTCTGATGTATAGTAACCGTCGTCATCGTGCAGACTGATGTCTAGTAGGTAGATAATGCTTAGGTATTGTTGAGTTTTCAAAAATACATCTTTATTCTTATATTTATAAGTATCCTTATTTATTCCGGTAAACAGTAATGGCAAATAATAAGATTTACAGTAATATTGTAAATCCATACAACAGAGGAATGACAGATAATCGCCTTACGTTAAAATAATTAACTTTGTAGTTAGCTCATGGCTGCTGTATCGTATCGTCGGACATTAACTTGAAACAATTTCACAGATTACGACGGCCATCCCTGTCATTCTCAAATACTTACAATCACTATTCAATTTGAATGAAACTCTCTTCACGGTTCGATGACATTTTCATCACAGCGCTAGTCTTTAGCAACATCAATCTTGGCGAGACAACTTTAACAGTGTAAACCTAACACTATTTTTCACAGTAATATCATCTTTAAACCGTTGTCTTAAGAGCTTCCCTTGCAATTGTATCTAACACAAACTTCTTTGTATCAAGCGCTCGAAATTTAAACGTTGAAAACTCAAATCGTGACTCGGCGCGCCTGGTACTAACCGTGGTGTTCTTCAATCGGTTTTTAGAGAGGGACGCACTGCATTGCATATAGGCAAATGTACGAGCGAGATAGAAATTAATAATTCTAGAGGGGTAACAAACGATGCAGTGGGTGCCTCTCCCTTCTTTGAAGTTTATTGTGAGCCCGAGGCGGGAGGGGCATTATTAAAATGAAGCGTGCACGAGCACTTTTTGTTTCTCTCTCTATTCAATTTGGCAATTGATGATAATTTGTGTAAATGGGCTTACATGGCGGACATGTTGGTGAAATGTCACAAACAAATGTGTTTGGGTCGCTGTACCTACCCTTAATTAACTGTTTGTTCTACATATACTCGTAGATACAAGTTGTAAATCGCAAAAGGTACAGGATACGTGTCTAGATTTATACTGTACTGCATGCATAAATGTAGAGTTTTTTTATTGGTATATTTACTTACACCATTATTTATACCACATAAGATTTAGAAAATCCGTTAGAAGCATGGTACTATTTTTGTTATTGTAAAATGGTTGCCAGTGCAGAGGCAACAGTCGGCGGAACTAAACAAGATGGCCGCTTGGCCAAAAATCTCAAGTGCATGTTAGGTATATTTCCATGTTAAATATACTATTAGAAGTAAGCGCAAATTAATTTTCTCGACTTTCTCATCTTTTTAACTAAATAAAAGTACAATTTCACTAACTGCTATACTATTTCCATTTCTTTATTTTCTCGATGACAGCTCCTGTGAAAACTTGTGCGAGCAGTTTTTTACATTATGTATGCATTATTTTATAAAAATATGAAGGTTATTATATAATACCAAAGTCGGAGAAACTGATAGGGATGGAGCTATATCGATAAACGTAACACGATAACAGACCCGATATTTTTTTACAAAATGTAAGAAACTAAACTACTGCCGGATACTTTTGTACAAATTTATTAACTAATATTATATTACATTACAAGATGTTACACGTATTATTTCTTGATTGATAATGCCAACTTCCATAAACTTCTTCCATAAGTTCTATAGCATTGTACTGGCAATGATACGGCGGAAGTCGAAGAACCCAATGACCACATTCGGCAGCTATTTCGTCGATAACATATCTTTTAGGGAGGCTTTTTTCGATTTTAAAATATTCACTAATTGTACTTTTAATAAAGTACTATCCACATTTTCGCCATGACGTTGGAGCCAGTCAATTATCTCTTGTTTTTTATTGGCCTGCGTCGGCATTTTATCAATTTGTCTGGAGTGATATGTAGCGTTGTCCTTAATAATTATGGACGGTTCTTCCAGAGATTGCACCATTTCTTTAAACCATCCTTCGTAAATCTCCGCGTTCATTTCTTCTTGGTAGTCCACTGTTTTCTTGGATTTAAAGGCCATTAAAGCATCTGACACAAATCCTTTCGTAGACCCTGCATGGCATATGATAAGGTGTTCACCTTTTCCCATTGGCACTGAATTAGTGGAAGCGGCGGTGTCGTCAGTCCAGTTCTTAGATACTGTGTGGTTTGCATTTATCCGAATCTCGTCAGTGAAAATAACATTTGACCAATCTGATATCTTTTTGGCTTCGCTCAAAAATTCGCAGCGAGCCATAGCAACGTCGTGACGCAATATTTTACGTTTGTCCGGTTTTTTATAAGAAAATCCAATTTCTTTCAAAACGATTTAAATAATCGAATTTTCGAAATAAATTATACCTCCTCGCGAGTTATAATTTATTACTTTTCTACACAAAAACTTTTATTCGCAAAATTCCTGAGTTAAATCTTTAGTTGATCAACGACGAAGAGTGGTGAGTGCTACCTGTAGAATAATTATTATGTTACTCGTTTGTTTTCATCAAGTAATAAAAGACATGTTTATTCTGCGTAATACAATCATATTTTTTTTGCCGCCGAAGCAACACCCTCACGGGAGGGAGGTGGAAGATGCGTCATGCATACCGCCGCAGGAAAATACCGACCTCTGCGGGTGATGTGGGACTCACCAGAATGGCATCTGCCCACTAAAAACCACCTTGATGGCTGTGGCAATATATTACCGTTAGCCTTCATCGGAAGCGACACCCGTTGGGAAGTGGGTGCACTGTACAATCATACCAATCTCAGAACCATCAACTAGGATACAAACACCAATATCGACACAAGCGCTTGTCAGCGGTAGAGAGACATGAAAATGTCTTGTTATCTCCAATTCGAGGTACAACGTCACTGAATGAGAATTGCTTCACAGATTGTCAAATTATATCACCTTCAAATTAAATTGCCTACATAACTCGATAAAAAAACAAACCCTTTCCTTTGAATATTTACAATACCATTTCAATGCACAACGACCTTACTTGCCTAAAGTAGGTAAATAATTCAATGTATACAACCTATTTTCAGAGGAACCTACCTACCTAGATAGTTTCTAATTATGAGTTCGCGATACCACCGGAACAAAGTGTCATTTTTGTTTTATGTCATGTTTTGGCAAAATAACATTTCATGAAGACCTCGTTATATTAAATGATTCATACTAATACATAGTGGAATATTATATGAAAATAATTTTAAATTGTAAAGTATCTCAGAGTTTTAAGTCATGAGATAATAGTGAGTAAGGGGTTCAGATTCAACTAGCGGTTATGTGAAAATGAATATTTACTAGCATTACGCACCAGGGTTGGACTTAGAAGGTAAGGGTTTATTCTGAAGTTCGTAATATAAATTAATGTGTACATAAATTATAGATTTTTTTATTTAGCGAGATGTCAGTTAACCTTATGAATCTACGTTTCGTGTTAATACTGATAGGTATGTACTTGCGAACATCGTTCATGCACGCGGGACGATATCAACGTCGCGTCGCGTCGCGTCCGTCGCCTCGGCCGTTGTGAAATGCGCACAGTTCTTTGTAAGCTAAGCCTTAGTCTAGTTATAAAATAATAATATATTTACTTTGATCTATAAAAAAGCTATAGAATCATCTTTAATTCGATTAATTGATATATTTTGACACATTATAAAAAGGCGGAAAAATAAAAATATTCTGGAATATATCCAGAATTTAAGATTACAAGATTTTTATCACTTAAAATTAAGTAATTTGAAACAACGCAAACAATTAATAAATCATTTCTAGAATTATGGTTCAGTTCCTTTCTTTTAGTTAATTGAACCCACATGAAATCAGTTTTGACTGTCAGAAGTGGTGATTAGGCTTTATGTGGGAAAACACAAAGAAAAATATAGTTAGATAATTTGTATTGTGGCCGCATTGTCCATATTTGACGCCAAGGGAAATGTGGCCCTTTGAAATGAAGAAGGCTCGGGCGGAGGCCGCGTCAAATTACCCCACTCCACTCGTACGAGAAAGAGATTTAAAAACTCATCAAATACCAAACTACGTGCTGTATGGTCATCCATAAGCTCCTCATCCATAAGCTCCTCATCCATAAGCTCCTCATCCATAAGCTCCTCATCCATAAGCTCTGCTTACTTTGGGTCCATACGGTCGGTGTGTTTGTTTAAGGATTTATTATTCTAGTTATATGTACCAGCCCCGTGGCAAGGCATCCGTTGTCGTCTGTTGTTTGTGATGATGAATGGCGGTGACTCAGGTAGAAACAATGAGCCACTCGCCGGGTATTGTTATCTTCGAGGAATTTGCTTTGACAAGTGGCAGAATATTTTGTTATGTCATTAAATAGCCGCGCTGCGATTTGGTTGCGTTTGGTTTTTCCTTTTGTCTTGTCTTGAGTACCTACTTACAAGATTAGATACGCATAATATAAACTGCTTAATTTTATTGTTCTTAATTTACTTGCAACAATTTATATAGAAATTAGAATTTTGTTGGGTTTACATAAACATGAAGAAAAATATTTTAGTTTAGATCATACCTTGATTATTTTCGCACTTTGTGATTTTCCGCCCTTATAACATTTGAATATTGAAACATACTTATAATGTAAAATGACATTAAAAAAATGTATTAAACTCCTAAATATAATGAAAAACTTAAATCCATAACTGACTTCACCACTCATTCGAATGAAAAAAAAAATTGTCAAATAATTAACTGAATGCTTGCTTTAGAACCTTCAGCAACAGCGCTCGACTCTTGTGCGCGTCATTAGGTAGGTACCTAAATCTACTGGTTTTTTTTTGGGAAATGGAACAATTTCTAGTGGCAGAGTAGCGTTGGAAGTACATCGTTCGGAGATTTATCGGAAGTCTGTAAGAATACATTGTACCTAACTTTATTTTGAAATGAGTGCCGAGAAGTTTCTTGCCAGTTCTTCGTTACGAAGGTCAATTTGAACTAGTAGTAGAGCCCTTTATTTTACAAATTTGACATTAATGAGAAAAAGAAATTGTACATAGGTATTGAAGCAGTACACATTTCATTTCTTATTCCTGTGCTGTGTTCACCATGAATAGGTACGTACACTCGTGGCACAGATTTGTTACTTAGGGTCTGCTGTGTGCATTAGGTATACCTACATGTAGATATTCTAAGTAAATCAATATTTAATTAATCAGTATGAGAAAAATGTTCACATCTTTAAGGTTATTTTTATGTAAGTTGCACAGCGTTCAGGAGCGAAAACCTAATTCAACTTTGTTACAAAAATGTATCTGTTGAATTTATACATATTAATGCGTTTGTAATAATTTGTGCATATGAAGGTGTATCTACTTGTCATACACCATGTTACAAGACTAATTTGATTTTTATAAAAGTTAACTCGATGTTCCATAGGTAGATGTAAATTGTTCCACTACGAGCAGCATTGGTCATGATTTGACCAACTTATTGGATGTTAGAGTGTCCAATAAGTTGTGTTGGTTAAGTAAGCTTAGATATTTACTTAAATGTTATATACGTCATATTAATTAGGTGTGTTTTGATGTGGTTCAATTTCAAATGTACCTACCTACATTGCAAGGTATCTACTTAGATATCTACAAGGTACTATGATGCAATAAAGACTACGTTAACTAGAAATAAACAAGTGCTTTTAGAACGGTAGTGTAGAGTGTAAAAAAACTTTGCTGTCCATAAATTATATTTTACCGCACTTAATTATATGTATAGTAGTATTAGTCCCAGTTGAAAATGCAATCCGTGCCATTAGTTATACAATTAGCTTGTACAAAAACCGTAACCACCAGTACAACGAGTACAATAAAACTATTCAGTCTCATTGTTCTGGTATTGCTGTAATGATTCCGGCCGCACAATGTCTATTGTCTGGTGCTATTTCGACAGTAACAAGGCCAAAAAACGGTAAAGTAAAAAATCTGACAACTGACATCGATTCTATCGCGTCGCGCGCCAAAAAACAATACGCTGACAACGCTACACGTACGCTACCCTCCTCGGACTGAATAACACTAATAATGCGATATAGTTCTATTTCAAACGTATCTTTTATTTACAACTCTATTCTTTGAGCAACAGGGTTCAATTCACTCGGATGTTTGACATCTGAAACCCTATCAAAATGAACTCTAACAAATTGAAAACAAACTTGGGATCTGGCGTCGCGCGATGCGGCATGAGCGCGACGTTGCCGCTCTTGGCAGTGTTGCGTTGCTTTTTCTATGTATACGTGTGTAGCTTGGCACAACTGGCGCCGAATATTTATTGTATACTTACACTGTGACGTACGCTGAGGGCGACAGGGTTCTTTTCTAAACACTTCAGATATTGAAACCTATCGTTCAGCTTTAAGGTTGGTTTTGCTGTGTCGCTATTAGATAGGACTGTGTAATCTTAAACTGTTTTTCTATGTGACCGTCCAGGTGGCTATGTATGTATAGGTCGGGTTCTGGTTCAATACGCGTTTCGAATACCGGACGGAGACTAAAATTGGATCGTATTAGACGATTCATAGGAGGCAATTACCAATTAAAGTTTTAAGGTCGGTTATTTCATTGTTTTAATGTATATTTAATTTAAAATGAATGCCGAATGAGAGCGGCTACACATCTTTGAATCTAATTATAAGCCGACAGAGGGACTAATTACAATGATTCAACGAGCCGCTTGAGTGAGAATCCAATTTATTGATTAAGTATTGAGAAATAAGCGTTAGTTTACTTTGCATTTTCTTCCCGATTATTGCCTTTTTTGTTTCATTGTTATTTATCAGTAGGTAATCCCAACAAAGAAGAGCGTAATCACTTATTGATTGTTTAGCTTTAACACTCTATAATTAACATTAATGGTCAACAAACTATTTAAAACCTAATTTGTTTAAGGCTAACAAAATGTAACATTTCGTAAAATTCCTCATGATTTTCAATGAGAGCTTTGTCTTTTCTAGCTAAACGTTGTGTCCAATAAAGTAATAACACGAAATTGTTTACTACCTATTTCTATTCCAATAAGACCATTTCAAGCATTTCATGGCACCAATCAACACGACGGAGTTTTTGACCCTCAGTCAAATTATGGGGTATCCAGCGGGCACCTGCTTCCGGGCCTCCTGACCGTTAAATGTTCATGGAGGATTTTGTGCACTTGTCTCATACCGATGCCTAAGCTTGACCGAATCTGCTGATAGGTCACTCTTTTGTCAGTCGTCACAGACGTTATCTTCAGTCGTCGCTGTAGAAGATCGTCCCTCACGCAGATCATCGGTGAGTTTAATTATTGTAAACAGTGGCACGAGATGGGGCTTTATCGTGAAATACCAATCGTAGTCTATCATAACTTGTTGAGTTAAATGACATTGAAAGTCATAAATAATCATTGCACGAAAATTTTCTCGTGTTTAATTCATGCCGCCAAATCGTAAAACAAATAACACATGAATGAAATACATACTCAATAATTTTAATTTTAAGAATATTATTGAGCTGCCATAAAAAACCCAGATGAGTCGAAGATGATGTTTAGAATTCAATTCATACCTACAAGAGATATTTAAAAACGCTTAAAACGTTGTATTTATCCTTAATAAAGTCTTCTTCATTGGTGGCATCGATCGAGCGGGAGTCATTAGTAAAACTTGTAGTCACTTAAGGCTCACAACTTTTCAGCTGAACCTTCTAACAAATTAATGTTTTATAAATGCTTTATTTGTGGCGGATAAGCATGAATATCTTGGACAATTTTAATAATTAATAATACCTAAATTGCTTGAACTCTCAGTTCCTTCTTTATAATCTTGTAGGTAATTTCATCCAGTACGGTGCTAAATACTCGCTTATAATGAAATTGTTTAACGTAATGTTATCATGTTGCATGATTTGTTCGAGTTGACGTTCCGCTACAATCTACAAAGCAGTCTCTGGTGGATCCAAAAGAAAACATTTTGTAGTTTCGTAATAAAATAAGCAATTTCCAAAGCAATCCATTCAAATTGTAATTTGAGTGATATCATTATGGAAAGTATTTCGGTTTGGGTATTCTCAATCTGACGTACACACGGAATGGTCTAGGCTTCGATAAGCTTATTGGCCCTCAGACATAGCACTGTCATGTGCTTAAATAATAGATAGCTTTTAAAGATTGCCAGAGCAGTAAAATAAAACTCAATGTAATTCTTAAGATTGTATTCATCAAGACCCTCCAAGACTTTAAGTACACATTTTTTGCAATAATACTAACTACTTTAATTATAGGTATTTTGTAAGTAATCGTTACAAAAAAACTCAGCGGTGTGCTAGCAAATAATCTACCAACAGGCAACCCTTAAAGGTAAACCATTTCTCAATTTATTTTATTTGTAACACTTTATTGGTAACGTTTTACTTTGTTGGTTGTTTTGACAAGACACCGCCGCGCTTCCTTGCAGAATTTGATAGATGGGTGCACATCTACCAACTATAACAGCTTTAATTTAAATAGTAGTTACTGTAGTTAATATTTTTGCAAACATATTTTTCTAAATACAACTAAACTAAAGCGTTGAAAAGATATCAGGCAATTATGATGTTTTTATTGTGACAACAACCTTAATTTAATTATTCCCACAGTAAATACTTTTACATATAAAAGGCATTTCCTATTGCACATTAATATTTTTGCAAGTAATTGATTCTACACAATGCACATTTGCGAATCTTCATAGCAAATATCTCTTCTATCGTAAATATACTTAATTTTAATAACAACATCGTCTGTCTGATCAATGATCTCAATGATCAATGATCCAAATTATGCATTAAGGCATGGTTGTGCTTCCACAGGACAGCAAACAGTCTAAATCATCGAATGGGATTTGTCTCCAGTCAAGGTAACTAATCAGTATGGGTTTCGATGTTGAATCACTGTATTACCAGAGTATTCCAATGAATCTAATCCTGTTTCCGAAGTGTTCGGAGCAAAATGTAACCCATCCAGCGTTTAGTTGTCTTCTCTCATTCTCGTTCAATGTGTCATGTCTCATAACTTCTTTTCTATGCATACAATTAACTTGCTGTTATTTTACACAACTACTTATCTCCTGCTTTTATTTTACGTGTGGTTTCACGTACGGCTGTTGAACGAACCTAATTGCATGATATGCGTTACAGGAAAGAAGTGACCAAATGGGTGTGACACGACACGACTCGTGTAGGTATATAGGACAGAAAATCGTCCTCTACTATAAACTAATCACTACTATTATATGCGTGCTATTATACGACTAGTACATAAATTGTAGCTGTATTACTTATTACATAAATTAATGCAAATAAGTTGTTGTTTAACTACACCTACAATTCTAGGTAATTACAGCATTTTCCTTATTTAGTTTATGAAGCATTGATGGAAATAGTCTGTCTTTTCGTTTTGACTGGGTTTTAGTAAGATATTTCATTCATAAAACAGTATTGTTCACAGCAAAGACTTTCAGTTGAAACATTTCATAATATGCACTTTATTTATAGCTTGTTATTATGCTTAAATTTTTTTCAATAATTATCTTTTTGTTAGTACATATCTACTTAGCTCCAAACCTTCGAAATAAGTACATTATATCTAAAACGCCAACATAAAAAAACAAGGCCCATAAAATAAGATCTATAAAAAGAAATCGCACAGTGCACGAGCCGGCAACGTCGCACGCGTTCGCTCGCTTCCCGCCAGTCGGTTGTCGTCGTCAACTCTCGTAGAAATCGTGCGTCGCGAGTTTCTCTAATCCCGACACGACGTGCATTGCCCAGTCAATGACTTATAAACAGTTCTGTGCATGCTTATTTGCTTCGTATTTTCTTTATAATGAAAGGTTGTAGTTTTCGATTTAATATGATGTTGAATTAAATTATGGAAAAGTGATTCGATAGGTACTTTCGTTCAGAGCGCGGAGGTAATTACTATTTACTGCATATTATGATATCCCTGGTTTATATTACGTTTATAAAATTAAGTAGTCCAACCATTCTTCATACAGTTTAAAGGTTTTGGAATGGAATACTAGAATATAGAACTAAATGTAGACGTCGCCAAAAAGTACTTTCTCTTATTCATAAAATCTAAACAGACAAGTTCGTTTTTGACAACCTACAGGATTCAAACTTTTCGTAGGCACCTATTTGCGTTCCGTATATGACATAATGACAAAATAGTTTGACAAAAAACTAATTTGTTTTTGACGGTGCGCCGCCGAACCGTTTCAGATAAATTTTCCATGGTTTCTTTTCCAACTGTATTTTTCTATAACGGAATAAATTCAACCGATTATTTAATTCTCCTCAATTAGGCAATATTATTATAAGACATAAGTTGAAGTAATTTTTCGTTTACTGAATTTCATCTAGGCATGCATTTAAAAATAAAAATAAGGTGGCCTCTTTGCTTAAGTATATCGTATACGTTTTTATACTAACAAAGGAGGTCATATTACGTACAGCTAACCTTTTTTAATGAAAAGTTTTACTTAAAAGGAAATAAAAAGGAGTCTTCCACTTTTAAAATTCATCTCTCAGATTTTTCGTTATATCGGGCTAAATAAAAATGAAAGTATTTAAAATAAGGAATCGTAAATTTATAAATGTGCTTGTGAAAATGTATTCTGTGGTAAGTGAATATTTTAAGTATTAAATCTATTATTTCCTTTAGGTATCTGGAAATGTTGTCATCTCTCACAATTAGGTAAATCATTATAAACTGCAGAAATATAAAGGTGAAAATTTGTTTTGAAATAAAAAATCTTTATCATTTGTTTGGTTTATTGTTCGGTTTTCCTAGTTATGCAATACAATTTTATTAGTTAGCTTTCGTTTTTTCAGATAAAGAATCTAAATCTTTTTAACAATTTTTTCATATTCTTCATTTTTCATCAGATGAGAGAAGAAATACCTAAACGTCTGTGCAAAATAGAACAATCTGAACCAAAAGTGGGAGGTTGAGTGAGTCAGGTACCAACTTCTTTATGATATTTTTCTTTTTCAAATAAGATTTATGTTTAACTTACCTACTTAAATGACCGGTACAGATGTTATTAAAAATAGTACCTAAATACTTTATATAGACACGTAAAATTGGTTCTTAGGTAACGGTAAAATTAAATCTTATTAAATAATTATAAATACTGACCTTTCACAAATGGGCATGGTCCCTCAGTCGATTAGTATTAAGTACATACTTTGTCGCCAGAATTTTTGGTGGAGGAACTGATTAGATTTTATTTAAACATAACCTAAAAATCCTGTTAATAAGTTCTACAACAGTTTAATATAGGTATGTATATTAAACACTAGTTGTAATTTTATAGCTTTGTTAACATATAGTCGGTCAAATTGCAATAAACTGGGCGTATAAACGAAGTATCAAACATATATTAGCTATTGTTTTTCAAATATTCTCACAAAATAAACAATAGATGAGTAATTTTACAACAAGCAGACCTACAGTTTCCTTAATTTTTATTATGCTTTAAACATAGATCAAGAAATTTAATATTATGTTGCCTTTTTATAATCTACTTTACATAACTCATACCGTAACAAGATTTTATATGGAAGTGAATTATGAAATCCTGATTTTATGTAGTAATCGCTTTAAAACACTTCTCATGCAAGCTTAACAAACGAAGCTATTGTACAATGTATCTTATATGTTAGCGCGTTCTTAAATGGTTTACCTACTCTTAAGATAAAACCCAACTGTTGATATGGTTTTGATATAATCGAGTTCTTGTGAGGTACGACGGTCAACTTAGAACCTATAATGACACCAAGATCACGCATTTGTGTAACTTTTTAATGGAGAGAGAAATAATTTGTAGTTTATTTTTTCAGAAAAACGTATGATATTGCATTTATCGACGTTTAGAAAGAGACTATTATCCTACAATCAATTTAGATTAATCATTGTTTATTTGATGGCGTTACGTAGATGTTATCATTACAAAATGACTCCAAATGAACTCTGTCGACTCTCATTCCTATCAAAATTAATGCAGTTTTATAATTTCCAATAAATGTTTCAGCCTGTGATTCTTACGAAAGTAAGAACGACAGCACCTAACCTAAACAACTAGTACCTATGGTGCGATCTGTCTAGTTATTTGGGCCAGTTCGTGGATGGACACCTCTTTGCAAAACAAATTTTCAATGTTTATTGGAAGATATTTGTTCTTATTTTCACGGCCAGGTGTCTACACAACAGGGTAAAGCGCCGCTATCAGCAGCGGATAAGCGTTATCAGCTGTTATCAGCATCCGCCGCGCGCGCAGCTGCCGTTGCATTTAGCTCCATTGTGATGGTTTAATCTAATTTTATAGCGTCAGGTTTTATGATTCAGAACAATTAAGCTATGCGATGGGACTATTGTTACCAGGAATGAAAAATATTCACATTGTGGTAGTATTTTGGTTTGTTCGCAGGAAAAATCAACGTGACCTTATACCACCATTTTCTTGGGACAGCAAAATATATAAATTAAAGCAAATTGTAAGTCCCGTTTGCACAAAATCGTAATCTACAGTTCAAAATACATCTATAGAACAAGAAGCACCGCCAGTAATCGACTCGTGGTACTTTAAAGTTTCAAAAAGTATGTGGAACATCAAGCTTTTGCTACTATGCAGGAGTTTTATTTCATTTTATTTTAAGATAAATGATGAACAAGCTTATAAATATTTTCTTATACTGTTGTGACATTTCAATATGTACATAATTAATTAGGTTTGTCTAGCAAGCTTGTAAGTTAGATGATCGAAATTCATATTTGTCACCACTCACCACTAATCACAGAAAGTGTTACGTCGACTCAATGAAATATCTACAAAACTTGGTAAAAATCAAAATACATAAATTTATAAAGCTGTCTCATAGACCAACACACGATGCGAAGTTGCCATGTCATGTCAAGCTCAGTAGCCAGTTCCTGCCAACAGTTCGTGTCTAGGAGCGCGATGTCATAACATAATAGAGTTGCGCCTCCGGTCGCGCCGCTTTCAATAGCAACATTCGTTTGAAAGATCTTTATAACTGTATATTCAGCAGGACCCTTAGTTGAATCCAATTGGAAGCTAAAGTTTAAGGTCCGTAGTGTTTAATACCTTCTGAATTGTAAAGGTAAAAAAATAGTACCTAAACGGCTAATTAAACGTAAAGTTATCTGAAAAGTACTAATAAAATGTTGATAAGAAATATCATGGTCTGGGCTGAAATCTTCGAAACAAAAAAGGGTCCTGCTGGCATGACAAAGATTTTGCAGGCGCATATCTCATAAGGTAATAATTATTTTAAACTTAAGCCAAGGTATTTTAAAGGTACTAATACACCACTCAAAGGGGCCATATACGTTTCGTCTGAAGACATTCAAACAGTGGAAACTGCTAGAAAAATATGTAAGATTTCGCTGTAGCCATTTAGTTAGGTACTATATTTTTACCTACACAATTCGGAAGGTACTAAATACTACGGACGTTAAACTCTAGCTTCCAATCGGATAAAACGTAGGGTCCTGCTGCATATAGGTACAGACATAAGATCTTTTGCGATACGATGATTCCTGTCGCTCTAAGACGTCCTAGTCAAACTAGTCTCGTTCTTGAATTGTGAATATGAAACAAATTCATTTTTATTAATCGTCTATTTATGGTCCCAATCCACTTTCAGTTTCGACAATAAAGAGTAAGTATAGTGTAGTAATTGAACGGAACAAGATACGGAAAATTTAACCAATCACATCGCTCCTAACTCAGGTTGAACAAAATGCTTGGATGTGATTGGTTATTATTTTTACATAGTTCATTTCGTAAGGTTTTCTACTCTTGTAAAGTTTAAAACAAAAAGCTTCGTGAATGTTTAAAGCTTATTTGTTCAGAAGGCATTTCTTCATAGGTACTATACCTATTTAATGTATGCTTATTTCGATACGTGGTTTGAAGTTTGGTTGTAGGCTCTGTACAGGTATCTTGACGTAAATACACAACATATGCCCTACTTACAGGAGCATTTCTGTTCCAAGTCGTTATGCCTGGAATCTTCATCAAAATTACTCATTCTTTATCACTTTTATAAAAGTTTGAGATGTTTACAGCACGAAACCAGTATTTCCCCATCTAAATTACTATGAAAACGTATTTATTGTTCAGGATTCCAAAAAACCGGATGTTCAGAAACTCAGAATTTAGTTTTATTCCGGACCGAACAGTCCATTTAAACTGTTTCTTGTATTTAGTTGAATAATTTAAAAATATACGAATTTTTATTATCTTCAATAAAAAATTGCTATGTAAAATGGCCAGCATAAGACGTACTTTTCTTGGTTTCATCTGTGACCAGTTCCCAAAACAGAACGTGATGAATGTAACTAAAGACATTAAACATAATGACGTAAATCCTATGAAAATATTATTCTTCGTCTTAAGCTTCCTAGAATCGAAAGACTTATTATCGATTCTCGGATTATCTTCTACATAAAAGTTATTATTTAAAAAAAAATTTTTTTCTTTCTATCATTTTTATTTATGGAGAGCTGGTTCTCGCGTAATTCGTGGCTCTACTTTTTTTCAGACGAAGTTTGCATAATTTTATATTGTTTGGTATAACAGAACGATTCACTGCTGATGACCGCAACAATCAAGGCCGTAAAATGTAAAATGTTTCCATTCTTTTAATTTTTATTACTTAGGGTCGGAATTTAGGGTCCAATTGAAAGTTTTTTTTTGTATTATATTTCGACGAGTAAGACTGAGAATGAGATTTCCACAATAACCGCGTGAACCGTCGTCAAGTCTCAGGGTTGCTACCAGTGCAGCTGTACCTGTGCATCATTCTGTGCACTTTTTAAATACCAGTATGATATATCTCTTTTGTATTCGAATCCCTCTTCTACAAGCGGCTTCTTTGGTTTTGACAACAGGAATCATTTTGTCGGTTCTTTATTGGCTATCAGTAATTTTATTTAATTTTATTGACGACCGAGTGGTGTAGTGGTAAGTAGCCCTGCCTCATACGCCGAAGGTCCCAGGTTCGAGTCCTGGCCGGGGCATTCATTTGTGTGATGAACGCAGATGTTTGTTCTCGGGTCATGGTTGTTTGTATTTATATATGTATGTTTATTCTGGGTTCCCCCCTAGTTCGCTGTATGGTCATCCATAACACAAGCTCTGCTTACTTTGGGGCCATACAGTTGGTGTGTTTGTCTGGGGATTTATTTATTATTATTATTATTATTATCTATGAGAGAACTTTCAATTTCGTAATGCCCTTTCTTATTCAAGACTCTCTCTCTTACAATTTGAACTTAGTAAAGGTCAGCAGATACATTCATGACTTTGTCTTAGCGTTGCTTTGAAATTTGTCCTTTGAACTTCTTCTTACTACTTCTTCTTACATAAAAAATTTCATATTATTAATACTTGACAAAATTATAATATCCCACTTTCTCCAAATAATATGCCCTAAACCATTATCATAATTAATTTTTTTTCATGAATGGAACAAAACAGTGGCTTGACACACATTCCAAGATAAACAATTATTTTTGAAAAGTGAACATTTGCTGACCATAATGGGCCAGCCGTTAAAACGAATGTACGCATTCTGCCCGAAGTACTCGGGCTTAATACATTTTAATCGGCGAGCCTTAAAAGTTTTGAAAGATGGTGTAAATGACAGGTTGTGGCCACGAGTCGATAAAGTTATTAAAAACTTTATGCGTCTGATTTTCATGGATTCTTGTACTTTTGTCTTAGTACCCAGTGTTTTTCACGTAATTTATCACTGTTCTTTTTAGACGGTCAGAGATACCGTTATCTGAGGTTGTCTTTTATCTCAGAGGGTTTTTGCGAGTATTGCAATATCGTTACAAACATTTTTTATTTAAGAATTGCGTTCAAGTCTCTAAATAGCATGGCACTGGACAAACAGGAGAGGATCTTTCATATTTCATATACATTTTAAAATAAGAATTATGGTGAACTATGTGTAAAAGAATTTATGTTCAGTCTACAACCATACATTGTTCTTGGCTTGCGTGATCTAGCGTTGTGCAGCATACAATGCAAGGAATTTGCTGATTTCGTCTTTGACGCACCACGATAGCTAGGTCACGTAAGGAAATGCACAAATTTAGTAGAGTTTGCATTGTAAAATATTATTTAGTGTCCGGCCGGTCAGAAGCAGCTGAAATCTTTAAACATTCTGTCATCGCCCATGGAATACGACTGCAGCGTGGCAGACGGGCTGCTGTGGGGTGTCGCTCACCACAAAGTAACCCCTACATAATGTAAAACCACCTTTACGTATAGTAGAGGGCTCATTTTGTGTTTTTAGTGCTATGGACCTATTGTAAAAATTTTACTAGGCTGCGAGTTTTGAGTCGGGCCCTGAGTTTCTTACCTTGGCTCAGTATATTTTGCACTATTTCATCATCCATCAAGAAGAGATCATCCTTTCTCATTTCAGAGAACTCTGAGCCCTTAAAGGCTCGCCTCAGTCACGTTTCTGTCAAACTCAAAGTCAAAGGTTGCCATTTCTGAAATCTGCTTGCTTGCGGTTTTCACACTAGGTTAACTTGGCGTCCTAGGTGTCCCTGATGAGCTTGTACCAGGTTCTGACAAGTATTCTATTTTCTGTGATTTCATTGCAAGCAGATCTGATCTTCACTGACCTCTTTTATATGTTATAAGCGAACTAATATTTTAAAATAATAATAATTATACAGTTAACTACTCTATGAAATTAAACCATACTGGAATAATTTTCCATAAAACGATAGACTTTGGTTTTAAAGCCGGTAAATTCATACGGGTTAGTGCTAAGTAAGAACGAATCTCCTTGTATCCAGTGGGCCGTCACTTTTTACTTAAATAAAAATACGTAGTAGCACATTGAGAGGCAAGCGACGGCAACGGGCCCGACGCTCGCGTGGTATTCAAGTTTTTCTGCCGGTTCTACGAACAGGGAACGAGTTGGACTGGTGCGCGAGCGCACTGCGGAGGTGCGCGGGAGAATTTTCGGAGAGTCCCTCTTATTTACACATCAAGATATTACTGACATTATTAGGAGAAAAAATTTAATCGTTTTCTTAAAAACTAAAAATCATTTTTTTCTTTTTGGAAATAAAATTATAATTACCTTGTTTTATACCTGAATTCTTTGGCTCAATGCATAATTAATAATGCAGGCAATTTAAGTATGTAGGTTTCAACACTTACGATATTTCCATCCTACCTTTTTCCATCTACGGTTGCATACCATTAAAAACTATAAAATATACGCAACAACTGTGTTACGTCGAAATATAATTTTATACATTTATTGGCAAACTTCGCATTTACATTGCAGCAAAAAATTATAAGAAGGTCTCGGCGAATATGGCAACCCGGTCCATTGGGCTAATTGACGATCGCCCGCAGCATACTAATGGCGGTATTAAAATAGCTTAATGGGCTATAAACGCGGCGACCGGACCGGCTAGTTGACGTGTTGCTCCACGTACGATAAAAAGCTTGTCTTTTATTTATCAGCCCTTTTTGTATTTATTCATAACAACGATAAACGTCGAAAATGTAAGATTGTGTTATTTACAGTTTTTTTTTGTGCTCATGGTTCGGTATTTTATAGATCCATGAATTAGACCAAATTGTAACTTATAATGAGGCCATTTTAATAGGTAACATTTGACGTCTGTCAGATTTATCTTCATAGTGAGGTGACCTGCTTAAAAACATCGATTAAAGTGAATGAATCGATACGTACTTTAAACATATGTGAATTTTAAAAATCATCAAGCGAATCCCTGTCCTAAGGAGCAAAGTAAGACAAGTACATAATATAACAAGAAATTGCATTTATTTAGTTGAACTATCAGAACTGTTATTATTGACTGCTATAACTGTTTGAAAATTAGTATTCTTATATCTTCATCACTGCTGTCAGCACTCAGAGATATTATTAATTCATTTTCAATAATATTGTCTATTCTCACATCTCGTTCAAAATCTTGTAAATTTATTTTCTTTGTTTTCTCTACGACTTTTCTCCAGTCTTCTGTAATGACTTCTGCATACGCAGTTTATAGCAAAGTCATCATTTTAGCTGTGCTGAAGGGTGGTTGTGCCCAAATAAGCTCGATGGCGTTATACTGGCAATGGTAGTGAGACAATCGAATAACTTCGTGTCCATGCTCTAGGGCTAGTTCATCGATTACATACGGAGCTTGGACGGCTTAGTTGCTTTTACCAGATATAACAACTCAACTTTTAATAAAGTTGGACTTGCATCCACACCATTTCTTACCAGCCACGAGACAATTTCTTGCTTTTTATTTGCTTGAGTTGGTGGTTTATCAACTTTTACAGAATGATACGGTGCATTGTCCATTAAAAACCTCAAGTTAATTTCCTCATGTTATTCACTTGTAGTTTTGAGGCGAATGTGAGGAGGCAGTCTGGAATAAAACCTTGAGAAGCTGATCTCGGGCTCCTTTTCCCGACGGAACTTTTGAAGTGGAGGCCGCTGTATCATCGGTCCATGTCCGCGAAACCGTATTGTTCGCATTCAACCATGTTTCGTCAATGAACACGACACTATCCCAATCTGTAATTTTCTTTACTTGACGTAAGAATGTTACTCTCTTCAAAATAATATCGTATCGTTCTAGCAGGATTTTCCGCTGGTCAGATTTTTTAAATCTAAATCCAATCGATTTTAAAAGCTTTGATACAGACGATTTACCGCCAAAAAATAAGCCGGCGTCTTTTAACGAACTCATTACTTTTTCCCGTGTAGGATATTATTTTATCGAGTAATATCCATAAATGTGGTTGCGTATTGCAGCAGCATCAAAATTATGAACGCCAACAATTTTCTTGTCCCTCTTTCTTTTTTCCGTTGTACGTAATGTACTATCTTCTGAGCCTGATGTCCTTATTTCTCTTTCAGAATTGGAGTTTCTGTCCTCTTTCCTATTCCCAATGCTTCGGTTATGCGTTCTCTCGGTTACGTCAATGGTAAAAGAGGCCCATCGTTAACTGACTCACGTTCAAAATAATTTTACAATTTCACGCCTAGTTCGCGAGATTGACTGTTTAGCGTTTTCCCCCGTTTCGACATGATAAGACTGTAATGTTGTTCTTGTTTACTAATCGTTAAGCAATCGGAGTCCAATTTATAGCCAGGTAAACGGAGTCAGTAAGATCAGTCCAATAAAAAAGCCGTGTCAGAAGAAAATAACAGAGCACACCAAGAACGCACAGTTACTTCGCACAACGACAAAAAACTGCGTCATGTAATGGCGACGTGACATGGCGTCATCGACAGGCACTGGTGTTGCCAGGAGCATCCCACCTTCATTGTCAATGTCAATGTCCTAACATCAATGATTTTTCTATTTAGTAATTTTTTTGTATTTTTATAGTTAGTTAAAAGAATAATAAATATAATTATGTTTTATTATAATCACAACGTGGTAATTAATTGATGGTGATATTTCTTCACAAGTAATCATTGCATTCGATTCAACTTATCGGCTTTCGATTTTTAGAGCAACATCCCTGGTGTTTAAAAGAAAAGAGTTAACTGACGTAACATTGTAACGACGTCCAGTTCTTTAGATCAGAAATTGTTTATTATGTTTAAAATAGTTTATTAGTGAAAGCAAATCGTAAAATTACTCGTATCGGTCATTATTACAATAAATATGTACTCGTAATTGAAAAAAGTTAAGCAATTGTGCAGTTCTAACAAAACGAAAAAAAATATTATTTTATGCCCGCCGTTACAAGGTTACGTTATTGAATTTTGATGAATTGTCAAATGTTACCTATTGAAATGGCCTGACTTTAGTTTTGTTTTAACCATTTACTAATATGTTTATCAAATACATTTACTAAGTTTTTATATCTAATTCGGATGCAAACTGTATGTCCATAATAATAGACCGTGTCCCAGGGATCTCCTTATTGGCCAAAAAACTCTTCTTTTCATATAAAGCCATTCTGTAGGGGGTAGGTACAGTAGCGAGTGGTTTTTTTGACGGGGCAATCAAGTGTTTGGTTGGCATTTTCTATTTCGGTTTTGAAATCCTAGCAGGCTACGTTAAAAACAAAACCTAGTAGCTGCGGCGGAAATTGTTTATTAGTCATTCCACGGTACCGGTAGGTCTTTACCAGATTCAGAAAAAAACTTTGTAAACAATGAAAAGTCAATGAACCTTTGGTATTTTAGTGATGTTACCCATACTGATTATTGAATTATTAAATCTAATCGCTTTGGCAAAGCGATAATCGACATCAACAAATCAACAAAAAATTTTTTTTTATTAAGAATATAATTTCTTTTTATTCATGTAATATAATTAACAATCAGTCTTCTTTATATTTTTAAAATAATAGAATCAGACTAAACAAAAATAAACTAAATGTTATGTTTTCTTTCCAGATTACACAATCAAACAAAAAAACCAATTAAATGCACTTCTAAAATCAATTTATATTTTTTATTCATATTATACAAGAGTTACTCTTTAGTCAGTCTTTGTATTACTCAGAATCAGTCACATTTACTACATAATTAGTATGAAATTCCTCAAAACAAGCAGGGCAAAGATGATTTTTGCAAATCTTATACCTAAACCTCGTTTCCTTGCGCTTTTTCTTTTTGCTTTACATAAGGCCATTAAGGTATTTAATGTTCCTCTTTGAATTTTCTGTAGTCGGAATGTCTTCAGGCCAGTGACCATTGTAAACTCTCTTTGCTGGCTGTTGCCTTGGCCCTGGCCTTTCGATTGTAGCTCTATCATTTGTGGGTGTACTGGAATAAATACCTTTAAATTACAAGCGACTTTAGTAATCTGCATAATTAGCTTATCCCGATAGCTCTAAAAGTTTGCCCTTCTAGGTAGTTTGCAATCAGGCAATAAAGCTGACCTCCCTTGTGAATGAGGGGTATGCGTACGCGCTACTGATATGGGTTTGCCATCATAAACCCAGTTTTAAGTTGCCACATAAAAAAATTACATTTGAAATTAATATTAGGTCTTTACCTATGAAATTGCCGTTTTTCACGAAATAAATGAAGCGTAATTTTTTTATATATTTTTTATTTCTATTAATCAAAATAATCACCCATGCAATCAATGCATTTTTGCCAACGCATTGGTAGCTTATTGATGCCTTTCTTGAAGAAATCAATCTGGACGGGAGGCAACAAATTCTTCAAAGGCATTTTGTACTGCCTCTCGGGTATTGAATTTTTTTCCCGCCAAGAAGTTATCCAAATTCTGGAAAAAGTAGAAGTCTGTAGGCGCAAGGTCTGGTGAGTACGGCGGATGACGGAGAACTTCCAACCCCAACTCTTGTAGCTTGGAGACCGTCTGCTGTGCAGTATGAGGTCGCGCGTTGTCGTGCAGGAGCAGTGGAGCCGAACGATTGACCAAAGCTGGTTGGAGACATGCGAGCTTCTCCATCATTGTGTTCAGTTCTTCACAGTACACATCTGCTGTAATGCTTGTCCCGTTTGGCAAGAAGCTGTGATGAATTACAACCGCGTTAGACCACCAAACAGTGACCATCACTTTTCTAGGGGTAAGTTTTCGTTTAGGGCATTGTTTGGGTGCTGAACCAGGGTCCAACCAACTTGCTGAGCGCTTACGATTGTCAAACAGGATCCATTTCTCGTCACAAATAACAATGCGGTTCAGAATTCCTTCATTTCTATGCCTGCTGAGCAGTGCAAGGCACGTCTCCACGCGTACTTTGCGCTGGCGGTCATTGAGTTCGTGGGGTACCCATTTGTCAAGCTTTTTTACCTTGCCAATTTGACGCAAATGGACCAATATTGTTTTGATGCTAACGTCGAAAGCTGCTGCTAATTCAGCCGTGGATTGAGTTTCATCAGCTTCCACAATTGCCTTTAATTCGTCATTGTCGACCAAAGTTTTCGGACGACCACGGGGTTCATTTTTCAGGTCAAAATTTCCAGAACGGAAGCGGGTAAACCAATAACGGGTGGTGCGTTCGTTTGTAGTGTTCGCTCCGTAAACGTGGTTGATGTTGCGTGCCGCTTGTGCCGCTTGCTGCCACGACGGTACTCATACTCCATAATTACTCGAATTTTTAACTTATCCATGATGACGAAAAATGTTCGAATGCGTTGAAAACAAAACACTAACTATTAAACAAATGACGATTTTAGAAAAAGAATTCCATGTTTGTCAAATTAAATTAATTTGAAATTAGAATTATCAGTCAAAAAAAAAAAATATTTTCATTTGAAATGGCCAGTACGGCAAAACGGCAGTTTCATAGGTAAAGACCTATTATTAATGTACAATGTAGTTTCATGAATTAGAATAAAAAAAATAAAAGTAAACATATTTAATTTAAAAAGGGATATTTTTTTCTCCCAAATAGAACGTATTGTACCAAAAAACGACACATTCTAGTAGTACATTAATTTACGGTACAATAAGCAGAACGAATTATGCTCAAAATTCACCTAATAAAAGAATCAGTAACAACCACAATATTGTTCCAATGGCAAAAAGTCTTTGTAAAATCATAATGTTACTAAATTACACTGAAAGTAAAAACATTCATTATTACATAAACATATTTATCTAACCGATTTAGTCTTATCGGATCTTGTTGTATCGATACATCAAAATGTCCATACGAATCGGGAATCGATACCTGTCATTCATTCATTTTCATTTTATGTCGATGGTTATCCCTAATGTTTGTATTAATAAAAAAAAGAAATAACCTCAATTTTTTTTATCTAATTGTATATTTTTTAGTTTTGCAAGTTTTAGCTCCAAGTACCACATACAAGTTATTTAATAAAACGGCGGCAGTGTTTTCTGAGTTACTGGTGTGCAATTTTAGTGTCTTGGAAGTGGGATTCTTGATGAAATTGACGAATTTATATCCGGCAATGGTTTGTTTGCAAACTTTTTTTTGAATTTGGTATAATCTTTATATAGGAACATAGTTAAATGTCCTGCTTTGCTTTTTAACATTAAAGTAATCAAGAATTTTGTAAGGAGTATTTCAGTTACCTTTTTGCGGCCCCTACCTACGGGCGTGTAAGCGATAAACTGCTCTGGTCAAAGTGCAACCTCACCATAGAAAATCCAAAACGTAGGTGAAGTTCAAGATGGGTTTCTAAAAGCGGTGACACGGAAAGTCGAAAATTCTCAGCGCACCTCGAGTTTGGGCTAGCATTTCAAATAATTTTGGAAACTTTATTTTACTTCATATTAATGAACGCTAATTATGAAACTCAATTATGACGAAAGCTGGGTTGTTTACATGCGCGGTTAGAATAGTTGGAGTTTTGTTTAGAGGAAGGTATTTGGAAGTGTTTTTAATATGCTAGAAAAACTGTTTGGCAACTTCAAACCGTCAATGAACTCCTTAGGATTTCCTAAGGAGTGGAATGTTTGACACGGCACTATTAAGCCGGAAAAATTGGTTATATGTATAAGTCAACATCGTATATTTATAAATAACATCACGTTTCATTTGGATTTCAAACTCAAGAAAAACGTTCTACTTTTGCTAGATCCTAGAGATCACAAACAGATCTATTAAAACAGAATAATCTATACAATGTCACCGTTAGTTTCCATGATCCGAAACACTTGATATTGGTGGTTGTAGCGGTACAATTACGGTGTCAGTCAGTCATGAGCTGCAGAGCCCGCGCCGCCGTGCGAGCAGCGCTAATGACAAAAAATTGCGACTTCTGTTACGCGCACATTCATATGCTGTTATTTACCAACTTTCTTGGTGACTTTCAACTCAAGTACGTAACTTACTTGAAATAGCAGCGCAGTTGGCTTATGAATCAAGATTACATTGAGTTGTTGTTTCTGTAGAAATAAACAGTATTGTGCATAGATTAATGAGCAGTTCGATGTTCAGGTTTGTATTCTAAGCAAGTCTCGGTACGTAACGTACTTAATCACCGATGTCAAGAGAGTGGAGTTATGTGACCAGTCGTTCCGGTTCGTAAAAAAGCTAAATCAAGCTTTAGTTTTCCTTGTTCTAGTCTAAAAAGGTACATGGAATATACCAAACTGTCTCAATCGACATGGAAAAAGGAAAATGAAGTTTTCGATTACTCCTGGAGTGGATTTCTTACACTCAAGCGCATGGTAATTAAACCGTGTTGTTGTTTGTCTATACAAGAATCGTTCTGGCCAACTGAAAGTGAGGTAATGGTCAATATATTATTACGCTCTATACAATTTAGGAGGGTTGGAATTTGAATTATTTGAATTTGAATTTATGTAAGTTACTTCGATCTAAAAAATTGAAAGAATTAGGTACGTAGGCCGTAGCGCAGTCGATATGTCGAAAAATTTTTAGCCCCAATTCAAATTAGGTTTACTGGGAGTGTAAATTTAAATTCATCACCAAATTCGATCGCTGCTTCAACCGCCATCTTGATTTAAGGTAAGACTTTTTTTTCCGTATCTTGGCCATTTTCAACTTTTTAACAATGTTTTACATGCAAAAGAAGAAAACTAACAAGAACTGTACACTAAACATTGACGCCCGAGTGGGTTAGTGGGTAGTCCTGACTCATAATATAAATTCTGTATAATATAAATATGAATATGTTTATTCTGGATCCCCTAGTTCGCTGTGTTGCCATCCATAACACTAGGTCTGCTTATTTTAGGGCCTGCATGGTTGTGTTTGTCTGGGGATTTATACTCTGGCTTTACTTTAACCTGTTTTTAGACAGTTTTACAAATTCATTCAATTGAAATACTTAAGCTAAACATTTTACCATGGATAAAAATAAAGAATCAATGTTATGCTGTCGGGTTGGATTGGTAAAATCTTAGTTACCTTGTTGTAAGTTTTCCATTTTTGTACAGCTTTGTGTTAGTGTAGTCGGGGAAATTCCCGAAGCTCCTAGGTTATTCCTGGTGGTTGGTGTGAATACTTTACATACAAATAGTAAATATAACGTTACAAAAACAAGGAATAACTGCTTCGAGAGGAATTCCCGCCAGTAAAACCTCGCAAAAAGCAAGCGAACGTCGCCTAAGCTACTTTCAATATAATGTTTCCTAATCACATGTCAAATATTCTTACGGAAATGTTGAGATGCGAGCCAGAACCGTTATAGAGATGTCATTTCATTGTTTCACGTCCCTGGCAGATTACTTCACCTTATTGCACGCATCGATAACCAGCTTGTCACCTGCAGCCAGCAAAGCATGCCACCTATTCTTTAAGAGAATGTAAGGTGTTGGTGACCGCCTGATTACAAATGGACGTCCCTCGGTTCCATCACCAGATAAGGACATAGTGAAACACAACGCAAAAAAATCTTTAATGATCATTACACATAACAACTTTTAAGACAAGATAAAATTAATTTCATATTTTTTTATATCGCCAAGGGAGGGTTGTCATCAATCCTCATCCCTCAGTGGCTGCCATCTCATCAACTATTGGCTGCCATCTCATTTCCGTTATAATTCACAGTATGAAAAAGAAAGAACATATTCGTACATTAAAATATAACACTAACACATACATGCCAACACACATTCTTAATGATTAACATATAATAACATTTACTACGTTATTATCAACATATTCACATTAGTCATATATCTTTCAGATTGATATATGTCAGGCTAATGTCGCCTCATTTTAGCCTAAAAACTAGAAAATAACAATTATTTACTTTGACACTTTACAACATTTACATATTTACAATCATAATTTAGATAGATTTTTTTATTATAATGAACTCAACAAAGTTATCGCAAGCTAAAAGGTTTCAGCCGATTGACATGGACAGTTATTTCTCGACATCCATTCACCGCCTTTATTAAATAATTGTTGTTTCTTAAACCTCTACATATTTGATATAGACCTTTAAATGGTCGGCTAAGTTTTTTACTCTTTCCAGACACTCTTTTTGGGTTATGCAACAATACAAATTGACCTGTCTAAAGATTTATAGATGAAGTTTTTTTATCATATAGCCTTTTCTGCGCCAAATGTGCTTTACGAGAGTTCTCTCGTGCTAAATTCACATTATTTCTATATCTATTCCTCCTAACTTCGAAATTTTCAATATTTAAGTTGGGATTCAATCTTTCATCGGATGGAACTTCAGGTTCCCTAGCGAACATTAAATAATATGGTGAAAACTTAGTGGAAGCTTGTTTGGCACAGTTATAAGCATACACTGCTAATGGCAAAAATTTACACCAATTACGTTGTGTTGAGTTAACATATTTCGCTAACATGTGAGAAATTGTTTGATTAAATCTTTCTACAAGACCTAACATTTGATGGTGCATAGTGGTCGCAAGGCATTGTTGCACACAGAACTCTCTCAGTGTATTCTAAACTAATCTCGACGTAAAAATCGAGCCTCTATCTGATAGCAATTCTCGTACCCTACCGAATTTCGTGAAAATTTCCTGTACGAGAAAACCACTCACTGCTTGAGCCGTAGCTCTAGGAATTGCTCTACATACAGCGTATTTCAAAAAACATTCAACGCAAGCTATGACATACCTCTAGATCCGCCTGTACCAAATTTATTAAGTTTTGATGGTAGTGATGACTTAGCTTCACTCAACAGTGTTGCAAGTGTCTTACCAAATGAGTTTTTAAATGCAGCAATTCTAGCTATCTTACCAGCTTCCAACTGTTTTATAGCACATAGAAGAGGGTGATAGCCAAATGTCTCAGTAAAATGTTTAGCACCTGGAGCAGCATTGTAATATAATATGCGATCTCTAGCAACGTCTAACCCAAGTGATATGTCCATTGCACACCTCGGACTGTAGCCACTTCCCTGCTGTGCTGGAAATGCTGCACACATACCTGTAAGCCGGTTCAATGTATACTCATCATCGCCAATAACTATGTTTGGACCTCCTTTCTTTATATGTAGGGCCCTGTGTCTATCAAGCGTTGCTGTACCAATTTGCATTGTTTGCCCTGGTTGTATCTGTTTCAATTGAGCTCGTATTTTTTTACCCTGACATAATATGTTTTCAACTAGAGCTGGGTCAGGCAAAAACAAATAATCTTTATGTATTTCATAAAAGTCAGATCCTTTGAATGTAGACTCTTAAAACATTTGTATTAAAAGTAAATGTGACCATTTGATTAGTGGTTAAGATCTTGTTATTTCTAATCTCTAGTGCTTTTGGTAATTCTTTATCTGAATCTTTAATTTCTATATCTTGGTTTTGACTTTTTCCTATTTTTGCTTTACTTGGTGACTTTGTTTTACTTCTATGACTTGGTGCACTACGCCCACACGCATCAGACCACCCTTGTGGTATAAATTAATACAAATCAAATCAATTTAATAAATTTATTTCAATATATATATATATATATATATATATATATATATATATATATATATATATATATATATATATATATATATATATATAATTAGTACATCTTACTCCGATGACGGAGCAAGTCAGAATGTCTCGCTTCATTTTTTTCTGTTCTGTCAACAGTATATTTAAATATCGTTTATTCTTAATTCATAATAATTCATATTAATCTCTTTACTCAAATGTCGCGGCATTCTGACGTGCTCTCTAAGGCTTAGCCGTGACGGTACCTACTGAAGCCTCATCAGAAGTGGCTGGAATCATCACGGCTTTTGAAGTTCTTCCAAACCAAAGTGGTAGAGTAAAAAAAAGATTGGTGCAATTACGAGATTTTTATTGAAATCCACAAATAAAACATTTTACAAGAATCCCACAATAAAAACAACTCAGACATTACCAAAGTTCAAGGACAGCATATTGTGCAAAAAAATATAAAGGTTAATCCTAGGATATACAAGAAACCTACAGTCTCATTAACTCTGGACCCCAGGAAATCCTGGGCAAGGTTTTGTTTTCTTATCCCAGAGATATACCTGCCTTGATATCGTTCTTCTCTTTAAGCATCTCTAGAATATCTGCCGACCCAGCTGTTGAATTCTTTATTATTTTGCTTATATGTTATTCCTAAGAAGGAACATCTTAATCAAGTACATAGGAAAGGATTAAGAAATAACAAAGAAAGAAAACGAGTCAGTCGTCTTGCTGAAGTCATCGACAACATTGGAGAGGTCCAACTTGAGCTCCTTTTTATGATTGGCAATATGGGAATTCCTCCTATATTAATTACTTTGACGTTGAAGCCTTGATGTTGGACACGAATTGGGTATGTAAATTGGCGTAAATTGCACACGCGGCAAAAATATACGTGGTGAAAATATCGAACTTGTAATTTTATTCATCTGGTCCTGCACTTCCAAATTGGGTAAACTGAGACTGAGCATATTTGCAGAAAACTTTTATTATATGATTATTTTACATGATGATTACGTTTCTTTGTTTTGCTTGACAACCTTCGAGATTATGGTATTCAGGAAGTTATTATATCTGTCACCTTTTTGATAGCACTGATAGTGGCTCCAATAGCACAAGATATGTCAGATGATAAGATTATGGCCACCAGAGCAGCAGTTGCATTAATTTAGCTTATGAACTCCATATTCAGCTCTGCTTCCTCAACGGCCATCATAACCACTTCGTCTTTAGCACAGATTTTTTCACGCAGGAGGGTCAAGGGTAAAATAGAGTTCCTATTATAACTCTTTTAGCCAATAGTCCGAAGTCTGTCTGTTCCAACGTTACTGCCATTCTCTTGGCAACCAACCTTTGTTCGTACACTATATCTTTGGAGGTAGGTGGAACAAATGCAGTATTGACAGGTATAGTTTTATCACTGCTACAAATGTACAGGAAGACAAACTTAGCCACTTTAGGACCACTTGTCTTTTGTTTCCTTATGTTTGGTTCAACTTCATTTTTGACATTCGCTATTTGACAAAGATCGACTTGCACCATCACCTTATATTTATCGTTATTCATTTACTGGCCGGTTTTCTTCCACCACGAAAGCGGTTACCAGTCGACAGCGTTGACATTTTGAGCTGTTGCTGCTGAGTTGGTCTCACGTCAGAAATCTAATTTTATTAATAACTCTTGTCGTTGTATTATCATGTTAAAAATAATTGAAAGTGGAGCGTAACTGGTAGTAGTAGCCCTGCCTCATACGCTGGGGGTCCCAGGTTCGAGTCCTGGTCGGGGCATTCATTTGTTTGATGAACACCGATATTTGTTCTCGGGTCATGGTTGATTGTTTATATATGTACGTATATTCTGGTTCCCCCACCCAGGTCGCTCTGTAGCCATAAAGTTGGTGTGTTTGTCTGGGGATTTATGATTATTATTACATATGTTAATTTACACTATTAACAGCAATTTCATATAAAAACGCGGAAGAATATTTCAATTTAATTAGAAAAAGTTAGGTCACTGCGATAACTTTGCATTGTTATGACAATCGAAAATGACATAGTGGAAATTGTGACTATTGAATACTTCAGCAACTAACTTGCATTCTGTGCGATTTTATTGCCATTATCTTTGTTTTTCTGTCTGACTTTTTGTACATAATTTTGTATTCCATTTACCTTGCCCTTATTTGTGCATCAATAATAAATGGATACTATTATTATACTTGTCAGATTGGTTGACCCCACTGCTTGGACCCGTACCAACATTTACGGGTAGATTTAAGTGTTTAGGTTAAATATAGATAGGGATTTGTCGGTGCTGGGTCTTGTTTTCATGCGATTTCGGTCGGAATTATGTTCATACATTTTATACAATGCGGTAGGTGTTCAATATGGAACATTTTTGTAATAATAACGAGTAGTATACTATTATTGACGCAAGGTTTACCTGGTTTTATTTACTAAACCCTTTTCAATATTACTAGGAACAAAATCCGTATTTCTGTTGTAGGTATCGTCGCATGTTCAGTTTTCTTCGTATTTTAATTACTACACATTCGTCATCATAATGTGAGTCGCCATTGTCTGGTTTCAATTACATTAGGTAGGTACAATAGCTTTAGTAAACAACTTTATTTTCTGGGTTTAAAATATTTTCTGTTATTTCCTATTAAAATGGTCGTTAGTGTTTTACAAGAAAAAGTTAAACATTTCAGATTTGATTGTAAAACAACTCAAAAGCCTAAAAGAAAGAACGCAATCAGCCTAAAAGCAATATATATTTTCCGTTTTCATTTCCGTTGTTTCGAGCACGCCGTGGAAACCGAACAAACAGGGATTACAAAAGCTATCCGGCAGCAGCCCGGCGAACCCGCGGAGCGACCCCTGGGGAGGCTCGGGCAGCCCCCTCCTCGGGGGAGCCACTCACTAATTGAACTCTATGCTTAAATTGAAGCAATGCACGAACCCACGGCTTAGGATTTAAATAAAGTATGAGCATTGAATAGATCATCCAGGTTGCGTACCAATAGGTGTAGTTTAGAGCCGTCTTGTCTTATATTTGTCAGTTTATATTTTCGTTACCAAATTCCTTGCTATGGTTATATCCGCTAAGGTCCGTTTTGTATTCATGCTTCGTACTTGTTTTATTAGATACAATTAATGAAAAATATAAATTAAATGGAATTAAACATTTAATAGATCTATCTTTTCCATGTCATAGAATATGTCACTTGCACACTTTACGCAAATATGCAACACATGTGTGGCATATTTGCGTATATGGTAATAAAATCAATATTGCGTTGCTTGCTCAGGAAAACGAACATAAATTCGATTTAAACGTCGTAAATAAAACATGTTGCAGCGATCTCCCATCGACGTTTCGCTTATTGAGTTACGCAGTTTCGAAGCATTTTGCCGCCAAAACAACGAACATTGTGCCCCCTGGCGCGAGTAAAAACATCCTCAGAAATTCCCAGTACACGAAAGACAGAGAAACCCTACCGGGCAGAAAGGGATAGGTAACACTATATTTTATCAGTCATCTTCTCATCAGCGCTGGTCTATTTCTTAATTCTCAACCTTGTTTGGGGTTGTTACGGCTTAAAATTGTAATTGAAAACCGACGATTGCGTGTGTGCCCTTACGTCGGTGAAAGGAAATTACAACCACACCCACGTATAATGTTGCCGCAATAATAAAAAAACGTGTGAGAAGAAATAATGAGTGGTTACTGGTGAGCCGTCTCGGTCTTACAAATTCATAGCTTTTTTCGTTTTATCGTTTAATTGATTAGAGGAAGATGCCGTCAAAGGGCTTCGGTAGAAGCGATGTTAATGGGCTCTTGCCTCGCGAGAGGTAATGAATGATGGATGAAGTAAGGGTCTGCAAATGTGATTACACTTTCAAATATCTGATGCAGATGAGGTTGATGGCAGTCTTGCCGGTTGAAATTCAATGAGAACGAGGCCGCCAGCGTGTGCTTGCATCTGTAATATGGTAGTACGTTTTGTTCTTCTATTTAAATTGTCGCTGTCTTTGCATTATCTTGTGGTTGTGAATATATCAAAAAATCCTTTTTGCTATCCCAAAATGTCATAGATTTTTTTTTCCATTCTGTGACAGTCATTTAATTCATTGTTTTACTTAACAGAGATACTCAACAAATTGATGTAAGATTGAACAACAAAAGCAAATTGGAATATTCATGCGGCGTGTACTGCATTAAGTATTCCATCGGCGAGCGTGTACGCCCGGCTGGTGTATTGGTTTCCTTTTGCCTTGACACTAATTGATTCTTCCCCGTGGCAGCAGATAGCCGGCTTCCGGGACACATGTTGTCCACAAACAAAAGAATTTACCCGTGATATTTATCCTGCTTTCTAGATATTGTACGCATTTCTCCATTTTAAATAAATAACTAACTAGGAATTCTGACAAGGCGTTTCCGTACTTTTTTTTCTTTAACTGCAATTAGAATGAACTATTTCTTAAATTTTACAGAAGCTAAAAATCAAAATTTTTTAATGTTCTATTCTCCTTCGCTATTTATAAATAATCTTGAATTTCCGATTGAGCATTATAGGGTGGTCTAAAATTTCCTAATTTTATTAATTTTTTTTTGTTTCCCTCCAAGGGGAGGGCAGGAGGAACTTAAAAATGCTCTTATGCATAACCCGCCGCGCGCGATCGAGGTTATGTGGGTCTCTACCCACTGCAAAACCCCCTGAATGACTCGTGCAATTTTTTGCCTCACAGCCTTCATCTGAGTGACAACCAATTGGAGAAAAAGGCCGCACTAGAAAAATTTCCTAAATTAAGCATTTTCTAGCTTGTATCTAAACTTGCGTTGCTCTTTGCAACACTAAAATATACCTTTTATGGAGGTGATGATCCGTAGAATGATTTGGACTTTCCATTGCTAATTGCTTCTGCAAACGCCTATCTACCGTTCATAAAATAGAAATTAGTCCAAATAAAAAGATGCTAAGTTATAACCCTGTATGGTTTATTAACGTATTCGTTGCAAGGTACTTACCAGTCGTTACTGGTTTATACGGTGTAATGTAGTAGCCATATTTAACGTTTCATGATTAAGCCACACGAATGGTTACTTACAGAATTTATAAACCCAAGAACCAAGCATCATTAACTGATTATTAAGTCACTTATTGTTGTTACATCAAAATGACCAATTAGCGGAGGAGCTCGTCGTCGGCACCTGTGACAAGTGTTAATCCCCACAATGCAAATGTTTTGTAAGTCGTACCTAATCCCTCTACGCGAAGGAGTGCAAGTTCACTCAGTCACTCGTAAGACAAATCTATACGTTTTTGGACTTTTGAAAAAATATTTTGATGCTCCAAAATTTACTGCTTCTCAAAATATTGTCTGTTTGTGTAAATGCACCTTTTTATAGTAATAAACAAATGTTTAAAACATTTATGCTTCCGTGGTGACATCTGAAGCATGATTTCTCCATACTCCTCGACAGCTAACTCTGGTGATGAAAATCGTTGGCCACGTAATTGTTTCTTAACTTTTGGAAACAGAAAAAAGTCACAAGGTGCCGCAGGTCGAGACTGTTTGCAGGATGGCTCATAAGTTGTACGCCCTGTGTGTAATTCCAAACAGGTATCCAATTTGTCTTTCATCGCCCTTGTTTACGTAACAGAATAGGTCGCTAAAAGAATTTATACTAAGATGGTAAATTTCTTTATAAACAAGTAATTTGAATGTTGCACACCATATTATGCAGAGTTCAACAGAATTTTATTGCCTTTAACTGTTGTTTATCATTGCAATATAAACTTCGGTAACTTAGGCATATGAACTGCCTATTTTTTGTCTAGTGATAGTACCTATTTTTGCTGTAGGGTTATGGCTTCACTAATGTTGTCAAAACACAGCTACGAGTAGGTATATCTTAATATGGCATTACAGCTCTCTTTTTCTTCTATTCTATAATTTTCGTCAGTTTCATAATTAGATTATAGTAACTATGTAACTTACGAGGTCACAATCTTTTTTTTCGCATTTAGTCCCACTACAGCGAGATAATCAACGCTTAATGCATGTATAAAGTTTAACATCTCTTCGTAGATACCTAAAATCTTGGTCACTGTGGTTTTGAAGGTGTAAAGTTTTGTGAAAGTTGACTCACACACAATAACAAGAAGCAAAACTTTGTAAAGCGTGTTTAAATTACAACAACACAAATCTGTATAGAAGTAGCACCTACTATTAATCTGCGATAGACATTTCACAGGCCACTTAAATGTTACGAGAGAAACGCTGTACTTGGTTCAATAAAAAACTTACTTTGCCTTAAAGGGATTCTAAAATGCAATTCATTAGCTACATGAATAGCGAACTCTGTAATATATTCTTATAATTACTTTCCAGCAGTGAGCGTGGCCGCGTTCTTGGCAAAATATAGTTTACAAATACTCTCCATCAAGTCTAAATATACTCGACATTGCTGTTGAATGTAAAATTTGGAGTTACCGAGCGCGCTCGATGAAACCTCGTTTGAAATTCGAAGCCGTACGAAAACGTGTTTGTGTTCCCCGGCGGAGAGTTGTTACTGCGCGTGCTAGTGTGTGCGTGCGGGCGAGCCGATCCGAGACGAATAAATTGGTATTATGGGTTTAGGCACGGTCTATCTGACTATTTGTGCGCTCACGTAACGCAGCGTCAATGTGTGCGTGACGCGCCGTCACACGATACTATCGAGGTTATCGGACGCACACATTCATAAGCAACGCCCTTAAAATGCTCGATGATATTCTTTAGAAACGATTTAATATTTTCTGTTGTGTTGTGTTCCTGTGTACTGATTCCTCTTATTCCGAGATGAAAGGGTCAAGTGTACAGAATGACAAAGACATGTCGCCGCGTGTCGTGGGAACACTGGTTCGGTTATTATTTATGGAGACACAATTCCTTTCACATTTGACGTATGTCTAAGTTGGGAATGTCATAATTATTGCTTAATCTTGTACTCTTTACATAAAGTATGGGTTAAAGTAAAGAAGCTGGTCTTGGATGCTCCTCCATCTTTATTAAATATAAATATAGCGCAGAACGTAGATAGTGATAGCACGGATGACACAAAATCCTCATAGCCATAAGTGCTGCTCTCTGGCAGGTTCATAAAGTTATGTATTCAATACCCCTATAAATGTTACTTTCCACTAAATGTAGCTGTTTATTAACCTGCAGACACAATGTATCTCTTAAAATGTGTTTATATTTGCTTAAACTGGCAGTTGTTTGCCAATTGATTGGAACTGAAAATTATACTATACGCTCTAGTTATCTACAATCACACATTCACCCAGTCACGAGTCAGATATATTGCCTCAACCATATTCTCTATTTAATCACTCACTATCGTCTACAAATTTTGCTTCAGTTGTATAGAGGTCGAACTGGGGTGATCTGTGCCAATAGTCCCTCATCCTCGCGGGTAGTACTAAAGATTCCGTGAAAGTCTTTTGATTTTGACTGGACCATGTGATTGGTCCTCAATTCAACAAGCTCATACTTTCTTATGTATGTCACTTGCAAAATCTAAATCGGTATATAGATACTATAGGACTGCTGCTCTCTCTGTAAGCAATATATAAAATCCTTTTATCTTACTGGGTGTTTAGCGGCATTAACATGTTGCTATTTAGAACTGCTTACGATATGTATAGCAGTAGTATGTATAGTAAGTTAACTAGGTATACAACTAAAATTGGCCATGAAACAGAATATAAAAAAAATTTATATTATTTTATTTAAAAATCAAACAAAGTGAACCTATTAGTTCTCTACAAGGACCGCTTACAATTTCTTTGCCAATTTTTTTTGAGATCATTCATTTTCTTCAGTGGGATTGAACAGGATCGGCATCACTTATATTCAATTTGTTCATATGATCTCCTCAATATAAGTTGTCGGGGGAATGATAATGATGAATGACTTTCCTTTCTATTTGCATACACATAATGTAATCATTCAACAGTCATTGATTGTATTTTGATCAATATTCTTGATCGAGTATTTAACAAGAAATGTTATTTTTTTCCACTGATCTTCAATTTCGAGAAGTTTTCTGGGCCTTTAATCTGTTGTCCTCAGTATACTCTGATTGTTTTTGACCACACTGATTGAGCCTTAGTTCTTACTTCTGCACTCGTCACTTGCCTGACTAGCACTGATTCAAACGTCTCAATGAGGCTTCTAAAGTTCATTCCAGTAGGTGGTGCATATTTGCAAAATATTTCGAACTCACGCTTGCGACGTAGGATGACGGGCGGCAATGGTTACGCACAAAAATGCCAGCAGATCTTATTTATTACATAGTAAATATAGAGGCTTGTAAATAATCATTATAAACCATAGCGATAGGAGCATAAACCAAATACGCAAATTTAATTATAAACATACTTATATATAACTCAGAAAATAACTTAGATTAACTCACACTAATGGCCTCGAAACTTTTGAAAAACGAAAATATAATAAATAATACAAACACCGCTCTTATATTAAGCATCTGAGACTTTTCTTATTACGCTGATTGTCGTGGGCAGAGCACGAGGAATATTGTACTACGAGAGCAACAAACATTCCAACTCTGATAAGTACAATAGTTTCATTACGTAGGTCCAGTGCCATCTGGTCGATTCCCTGGATATACTGCTCCGCGAAAAGGTGTCGAAAGTATTGTTTCATCCGGTTTATTCAGGCTAGCCTGCTTGAAAGTCAACACCATCTTCTTCTTTCGCTCCTTTCCTCCGTTTATATATAACAATATTTTTGAATGTCGATACACATGTGGTATTTTTAAAGGTTTTACCGTGAGGTCCATAATGAGACGTATTATTTATTGGTTTATTGATTAATTTAAAAAGGCCATAATGTCCTTGGATTAATATAATATCGTAGGTGGTTACGTATGATATAATTTTCCCAGGTAAATTATAAAAGTATAGTAAAATACAGATAACGGTACATGATTTGCACTGGACGGTACGGAAGCAACAAATTAAATACAAATATATACGCAGATAAATTTATAAAGAATTATATTATATACAGCTTATCCACCTGAAGTCCAAAAATATAATAAAAAATAAAAAACACAGCTGACCCGGTCGTTTTAGATTTGACGGTTTAGACGCCGTAGTTTAAACAACATAATGTAACCGCTAAAGTAGAGTATTAACCAAAAAGGTTTACGGTTTAAAAACAGGCCAGCGGACACCGTTATTGCCTTCACTTGCCTTGACACAAATATAAATTTGACCTATACTAACGCTCGTTGCGAATTTGATAAGCTGCCTCTAAAATCACCTTAATAGCAAACTCATGGCCATAGATGTGTTCTCGGTTATCACGTTTCCGATTTCACGATTCCTAAGCACAAGTAACTTAAGGGTTGTACTGCTTTTTAATATATCTAGACAGCATATTGTGCCAATAAACACATGATTTTAATTTGTGGCCAATTCCAGCTGAAAGAACGTAATAAATATGTGTAGTACTTAAATAATTTGAGCGATCTGGAACCTGTTATTGATGATGATTATTGATACGAGAATAGTTCTCACCGTAAGCATACATTTAGGTAACCGAACCTAAAAAAGCAAAATATTATAATAATAGTGAAAATCGATTGGTTAGGTTAGCCTTAATTTCTTTATAATATTATTGGCAAATACTAATTCCCGTTTGTCTTAACAAGCAAATGAATTAATTTTTTTTTTGTTTTGGCGTTTAGTTTCACTGGAAAAGTAAGATTTTCCACACGGTAGTTTAAAATTGTTTTTCTTGTGTTCTATTAGAAATTGTTAGCCGTAATAAAATTAATAAATTACCGTGAGAGTTGCCGTACAGTAAAAAGGGTTTTCGTAGATGAATGAATTCTCACTGAAACATAAATTACTAATTATTCGAATAAACACTAGTTGACAATAATTTGGTTTTCAAGTCTACTTATAAAGTTCCCCGAACGTGTTAGACGCACACCGGAGTAAGCACTACTTGTTACGAGTGAACTGGAATGCCGTCCAGTTGTCCAGCGCATCAGCCAACCAGTTCACTCCAATAAAGTGCTGAGACTACTTGACAATTTAAATTCAGAAGTTTAGCAGCTCATATATATTTCACAAATCCTTATGTCGTACATCCCAATAGTGAAAGGGTCCCAGAACTGTTTTAAAAAAGTTAATATATTTATTTCGTCTTGCCAATAAACGTCTAACTTCTATTTCATCAAAATTTTAAAATATCTGAAATTATAAATGTTTCATTACTTTCATTACTATAAAATGAAAATAAATACATCTGATAAAGGTTTCAAAATAATTAATATTATAAATTAACTTTCCAAACATCCCAGTTTCAAAAATATATGAGCACCGGGTTTTTCTGTGCCAAAAAGGTTTAACTTGATAGAAAGCCAACGCATAGCGTTAGAAGCCTGTATTGTTTAGTGACCTTCAGTTATAATCATGGATCTTACTTATCGTAAATCCTTAATTGCTAGCTATCATAGGCGCTATTGCACAAGACATATATGACTCAGCTAAATACGGTCCACCAGCAGCTATCTGGTACTCTTAACAAAAGAATATCTATATAACATTCTGGTTTATCATAACAATGACTAAAGGTTCGGTAATATTTGACTTCCTTGCCATGTCAGGTATTGAGTCTCTGGAAATAAAGCACCCACAGAGGTGTCAGAAGAGCACTGCTTTTATTATTATAACACTTTCATTTCTAGAAGTCCAGCCTGTTTTAAGTCATAATCATTTTATTGTCTTCTTCCATTATGCTATAGAGGTCCGAGTCTCTCTGTCTCTCTATGAAATAAATTGCAGATTGCCGTAAAAATGTCCTAGGTGATAAAATTTCAATAGTAGTTAACGTTTTTGGGGACTTTTTATTTTTAAAGTCACATTTTGTAACAAAATTGGCATTTTTGCAGTTTTTTTTAAAGCTGAAATTTTGTAGTTAATTTTAATTGGCCATTACATGCTATATGTATGTATTTTAAAATTTTGAATATTTTGAAATTGTAGTTATTAAACTGCAAAAGAAAAAAAAATATTCAGTTTTATTGAGTACTCTTGCATTAAGAAATATTTAAATAAAAGAAACGAAAATTTTTTAAAAAGAATTAAAAAGTTTATAATTCTAATATGTTTGTTAACATTCAGCTTTAAGTGCCACCTACCGACCCTGAAACGATGGTCACTACTAATGCTAACACCCTGTATTTATATATGAATGGTTATCCTGGGTTCCCCCAGTTCGCTCTATGGTCATCCATAACACACGCTCTACTACTTTACTTATACTACTTTACTTTACTTTTTATTTACTTTACTTTACTTATACAATAATATACTTTATTATTGTTATTATCATCTACACTTTCTCATTAATAAAGCCCCATTTTTAGGCCGATGTTTCTATAAGCGGTGAACTGTGACATTAAATGTATTGATTACATCCCGCATGGTCCCGTCTATGATAACTTGACCAAACTATCTGTAAAAAATCTACCAGCAGTACTTTAACTGTATGACATTTTAGAAAACAAAATTAAGAAGGCCCACGTTCAGGGCAACGCTGGCCTACGAAGAGGAAACTGCCTTTGATGCAGCTATCTATAAGTAGCGCCGATTTGTTTTTGTTTGTAAAACTTTTTTCCCAGAGACATGAGAAGCGACATCCGACAGCTGATTTTGAGCCCTATCATTGTTACCTCGCGCCAACTAGATAGCGACTGAAACGCTAATCAGGATATGAGCCTTTATGGTAAGCTAGGTATTTTATAGAATGTCTTCGGCAAGGGGTATCTCGCTCTTGAAGACGTTAGAGGACATTTAATTTCTGAAGTACATGATGGTTTTTGTTCTAGTATGAAAAATTATCACGCCTATACTATTTCCATTTCTTTATTTTCTCGATGACAGCTCTTGTGAAAACTTGTGCGAGCGTTTTTTTTACATTATGTATGCATTATTTTATAAAAATATGACGTTTACACACGTACAAGGTTATTATATAATACCAAAGTCGGAGAAACTGATAGGGATGGAGCTATATCGATAAACGTAACACGATAACAGACCCGATATTTTTTTACAAAATATAAGAAACTAAACTACTGCCGGATACTTTTGTACAAATTTATTAACTAATATCATATTACATTACAAGATGTTACACGTACTATTTCTTGATTGATAATGCCAACTACTTTAAAATTTTCTAAGCTGTTGTAAAATAAGTAGGTATAGGTAGGTACTCGACAATGAAACGAAATAATTATAACGACAGGTAATCTTTATTTATTTATTTTAATCAAAATCTGATGAATCGTCACTGTCACTCGATGAGCTCTCCCCAACATTTATTATAAGTTCCTGTACTTGTATATTATCGAATGCCACATGAATTTCCCAATCCGACGCTATAATGTTTTGGGTTCTTCTCACAATTTTTTCCCAGTTTTCGGCAGTTACTTCCACACATGAATTTTTTAATAAATCTAACACGTTTGCCGTAAAAGGGGGATGGGTATGGTTTCGAGCGGCGTGTCCTTTGATTTGTGCCCATATTAGTTCTATAGCATTGTACTGGCAATGATACGGCGGAAGTCGAAGAACCCAATGACCACATTCGGCAGCTATTTCGTCGATAACATATGTTTTAGGGAGGCTTTTTTCGATTTTAAAATATTCACTAATTGTACTTTTAATAAAGTACCTACTATCCACATTTTCACCATGACGTTGGAGCCAGTCAATTACCTCTTGTTTTTTATTGTCCTGCGACGGCATTTTATCAATTTGTCTGGAGTGATATGTAGCGTTGTCCATAATAATTATGGACGGTTCTTCCAGAGATTGCACCATTTCTTTATATCATCCTTCGTAAATCTCCGCGTTAATTTCTTCGTGGTAGTCCACTGTTTTCTTGGATTTAAAGGCCAGTAAAGCATCTGACACGAATCCTTTCGAAGACCCTGCATGGCATATGATAAGGCGTTCACCTTTTCCCATTAGCACTGAATTAGTGGAAGAGGCGGTGTCGTCAGTCCAGTTCTTAGATACTGTGTGGTTTGCATTTAACCAAGTCAGTGAAAATAACATTTGACCAATCTGATATCTTTTTGGCTTCGCTCAAAAATTCGCAGCGAGCCATAGCAACGTCGTGACGCTCCATCAATATTTTACGTTTGTCCGATTTTTTATAAGAAAATCCAATTTCTTTCAAAACTAAACTTAATGACGATTTTTGGCCATCGGACAAACCACATTCACATAAAGAAACTTTTTTAAGTGTTGGAATTTCTTTGCGCAAGTAATAGTCATATGACGGCGAATAGCATCAGCGTTGAAGTTGTCAACCGATGTCACACGACGTGGTTGGCGTTTTTTCTTCGGCGTACGAAGCTTAATTTCCTGCATGCCGCTTGTACCGTAAGCTTCGGTATTAATTTTTGAAATACTAGGTCTACTAATTCCTAGTGCGGCCGCAACACGCTCTCGCACTTGCGACAGTGGTAATAGCGGGCTACCATTTTGATACTCTGCTTCAAAGTAATTACGTACCTTGATCACCAGTTCGCTCGCCTGCCTTTTCAGAACAGATTCTTTCAGCGTTTTGATATTTGACAGCTGGGAAGCAATCAACACGGAAGAACACAAAATACACAACGTAACATATGGATAATGTGAAAAAACTCAGCGAACAGAAATGGTAGTGACTAGCAAGACCGTCTTGCTGCGAGTGACTGATTAAAACAAACACAAAATGACGGTGGGCCATTGAGTGTTCCCACCTTGAAAAAATCTTCTCACTCTCACTCTTGAAAATATCATTACTTATTTGGTCACAACAATACATTATATAAAATTAGAACTGTCATCGAGAAAATAAAGAAATGGAAATAGTGTAGTCACCTTTATTTCTATAATGTTCCTGATAGGCTGCGGTAATAATACGGTACGAGCTTGTGTGCCTCTGACTACGTCGCTCGTTTGAGCCAACATATAAAGCTTTTCGAATCCTGAATTTTTCTGTAAAGTGGCCATAGTGACAGCACCCTTTTTTTTGACGTATGATGGAAACATGTTGGTGTTTGAAGCCTTGCGACCTCGGCTCTGGCGGCCTCGGCTTCTACCCCTCGGGGAGTAGTGTTGGATGTAGAAGCATAGGATGTATTGGTAGAGTTTTCCATCGTCAGGCACGGCCGTGGGTCTGCGATCAGGAACCCTAAAACACAATAACCCTTTATACGTTTCATAGCTACGTGTGGCCTAAAGGTGGTTTTAAAATATTGTATTAGGTATATTTATTCTATGTTTTTTATATAAATGGTGACATTCTATACTCGTATTATTTCATTTAAAAAGTTTAGCAACCATATTGGTGACGCTACGGTTTGCTTCTAAGGCTGTTTCGATATCCTTTATTTTCGAATCGAATTCGAAGTGGTATCTCGCTCCTGATGATGTTTATGAGGCCTTTTAATTTCTGAAGTAGGTTGTAGTTCTAGTATGAGGAATTGTCACGGCCTAGTCCCCTATACTTGTATAATAATAATTCTTTATATCTATATATAAAGGTGGTTCTAAAATATTTTAGGTAAACCTATTTTATGTTTCTAATAAAAATGGCGATAGTGGTTTTTTTTACAGTACCTTCCTAATATAAATTATTCCCCTTTTATACTCTTGTTCATATGTTAATTTTTTTTCTTGCTGCTGAAAACTTTTCTTGTTTACCCTGTACAGAAATACCAAAATGTTGATATGCCTTTGTTAACCCTGAATAATACACAACTTAACATCATTAATTCATTTCATTGTAAAACAATTAGAAGCAAATTATTTCAACAGTATTACTAAAAAGAAACGGTCTTATTGCGTTGTATCGCCCGCAACCGCAAAAAATCACCGGAGCATAGACAATAGCACCATGTACTCCATGATTGTAGAGTGGCGGCGCCGGCTAATAGTCAAGGAGAACGCGTGCCTTCACATGTTTGACAGATGGCGGAGGAATTGGAGGGTAACGACAACAAAGGCTGCTTGGAAAGGATTCGCCTATAAGTGCTTGTTATATTGTCGGTATATCGAATATAATTTGTAATAATTTGTCCATATTTTCGATTCAGAAAAACTAGATGACACAGTTTCATAAAAATACGAATAGGACTCCACAATGGTTTAGATGTTTGTCAAGCAATGTCAATTGGTACATAAAAACCAATGTTGCAAATAAAACCCTACGTTAATGGTTTAAAATAGAATTTAGAAAGCCTATCACAAAAATCGAAATGTTTTGTGTGATGTGAATTGAAATTGTTTTTATACTGAATTCTTGTCTAAACTCATAATTAATTTAATACTTTTATAATACCTACAAATATAATTCTTAAAAATATAATAAATTGTTATTTTTAGAGAACTAGACCTGTTTATTTTTATTTATTTTTTTATGTTTACTGTTAATGGGCGCTAGGTAGTAAATTGAAAGAGAACCCAAAAACAAATTTTGCCATTTATTGGTAAGCAACTGGTCTGACACTGATCGTGTATTTAGTTTTCACGTGATAGACGTTGAAAGGCAATGAGCCTATAAAATATGAACGCAAACTCTACATATGAGTTGTATAGAATCAAAGGTGGCAATCTTACTTTTTGGCACTTTTGAGCTGTTAATGCAGACATTTTAAAAATATTGAATTCGAACTGTCACTGAGACATCTCATCAAACATGGCTATATTCATTGTAAAAACGAATCAAAATCATGATTTGGTGCCAAACACGGCAATCTTGCAGTAGGCCAGAGTCAAAAATGGCAATAGTGTGCACTTGACCAATCACAGCAGTGCATTCCGACGAAAACTAATATGGCGCAAACGGTTTTTGTATGAGTTAGCGTCTGTAGTTTTTGTTGTTTTATAAATAATTTTTTGGTTACATATTGATAATTGAATTGGATTAAACAACATGGATAATTACCCTAAAGTTTGCAACAGTAGCTTCATAAGAAAACGAAAACATGATCCACAAAAATGTCAAAAGAATATTGCCAAAGGAATAGGTAATTCCACAGACCTTGGGTTAGCACAGTTCTTTTTTATTAAAATATTCTTTCAGATTTTTTTCGATGTAAGTAACATATACCTATAAACCTTTTTTTATTGCTCGTTTTATTTGCCTTACTATATTTTGAGATTGAATCATGTACTTTATTTAAACATTGTTGTTCAGAGTAATGTTTTATTATTGTAGTTTACACAATGTATGTAGTATTTTTTTATGTTCTTCATTTAAATATTCGTTTTCGTTTGTAAGACATGAAAAGATTAAGTACAATAAATAAATAATACTAATAATAATAATAGCAATACAACAAATTTTTTGCCAAATAATGTTGAAAGTTGTTAAAGTCTTAATACCACTTTTACATACTTTGTTAAAAAATTAAAACAAAAAAAGTTTTTATGTTATTAATATTTTGCAATTGAATGATTTGTTACTTTATGTTATATTTGGCACAACCCTATTATTTTTTTTGAATGTTGGAATCAAAAACGGCCATCTTATAGACAGTTGGTGTGAAAGGCTTTATAACTTAATCTTACTCAAGGTTGGAATCAAAAGCGGATTTTTTCAATTGTTAGGATCAAAGTTGGCTATATTCATATTTTATGCCTAAAAAACGTGCTTAATACGAATGCTAAGACAGTATTGATGTTTTAACGTTATTATGATGCTGTTTTTTATTCAGTTTTCAATTATAATGGAGAAATACATGGTCCAAATTTGATTAAATCGTTTTTTTTCAGTTACCCAAAATTTGCTAAAAGTAAGATTGCCGACTTTGATTCTATACGACTCATATATCAACACATCTCAGCAAAGTGAATTTTTGCCCTATCCAAGAGGTCTTAATCTACACTCATCAAAAGTATCTAGGGATCATTTAATTTTTTCAAATTTAGTCTAACAGAATGACTTTTTAAATCTAAAAACATACCCCTATATCTTGTAAAAATTAAGAAAAATTGCCGTATAGCAAAGTGTGGGAAAATAACTCAAATTATATTGATGACGAAAAATGGCAAAAATTAAGATTTTGTAAATTTTTATTTTTCTTATCTTCGGTATCTACTTTGAGGCATATCCCATACGCGCTTAATTGGGTGGAGGTCTGGCGATTGAACAGGCCACGGGAGAACGTTATTACCAACTTCGGCAAGAGTGCCTATTACGACTCTAGCCGTGTGTGTCGTGTATTAGTTGAAACGAATTACCCAACCATCCTCGCAAAGAGACGATTACGTCTGAAACAATCCTCTCCTCGTAAATGTGCGCCCCTTTGTTTTGACGTTGGACCTTAACCAAATGAGTTCGGTTCTTCAACTGATCCAAATACGAAGCCATATCATTATTGTTCCCATAGGGATGAACTTCCTGACAAAACTTTAACCGTTCATTACGTACAGAGGCTCTCCAAACTCGAATGCGTCTTGTATCCTCTGTATGCACGAGGCCGTTGTGAACGGGTCCTACGATTGTAGAGTGCTATAGGTAGAACTCTAAGCGGCCTTCAGGAATGCAGACCCACTTCACGTAAACGATTTCGGGTGGTTTGATCGCTTATCAACAAGCCTGAAGAGCGTGGGGCCTCGTAACCAACATCATGGCGGTCATGGTACGATTCCGTCGAGCAGTATTTTGGATATACCGTTCCTGCCTGCGAGTGGTAATGCAGTAATGCTCGTTCGGTAAAGTGGTAATGATCGTTCTCCATGTCGCTCGCCCACACTACCCGTGATGCGAAGGCGTGTCCAGAGGCGGCTTACAGCGCCCTTTACAATGCCAATGGCAAAAGCCACAGTACGTTGCCTAGAGCCAGCTTCCAACATTCCGATGGCTCTCATCATCTTTTATCGGGTTAAATGACGTCGTCACTCCATATCAGTGTAATTTTTAATATTTCTCATGCAGAAATTGTTAATGACCCAGATTTATAGAAATGCTAATTGACTGTTGATTTTCTCTTTACAATCGCAATTTAAATAACATTATTTATTCAAATAGCGAAATTCACTAAATAGAATCAATCCAAAAATGTAAGTATAATAAACCTCATTTGCAGAAATACTCTAAAACGTAGTGATCAATCCCTAGACACTATTGATGTTTGTTATATAGTCTTTTAGTTTATTATTATTTCTCAACTCAAACGACGTTTTAACATCAAGCCGCTTAACCCTGCTAAGAAACTTCGGCAGTTTAATACTCTAATGTTTAAATTAATAGCAAAACAAACTTATTTAATAAAATTCTTATTATTTTTTTCGCTGAATGTATTACGCAAAAGCTTTGCGCGCGCAGCCGCATCATGAGCTGTCATTTCCAATGACAGGTGGCATCTTATTCTTCAATCGTTGGCAGATTTCCCGCTCGACGTTGCTGTGCGATATTCTCTGACTGTAAGTATTCTCTGACTGCTCCGTGTTTATTCTCAACGCTTAAAATAATAACCAAGAATGTATTATAGCAAACTGGCTGACACGTATTTGCTGGTGTGTGGTAAACCCCTTAACAAGTTTGCATTACGTCTCATTGCCACGCAGATTAGTTAATTTACTACTAACTTGATTACTTGTCTTACTTTTTTACTTACTGCAATAGCTGAAGGGTCGGAAAAGGGCTCTTTGAATTACACCATTCAACAATTTTATTTTCTATATTTTTAACTTTTAGTTTGTTACATACACTATTTTGCTATGAAACCTTTTTCATTTATACCTACATATTTGATTTCTCAGGATTCCAATATATTTACTTATAGTGGTACTTAATACGATATGATTTTTTTTTCTTTTTAAAACTTAATCTTTTAATTATTTAAATTTAATATACATCATTGCATTATTTGACAGTTGATGCCGTAAAGTCCTGCGTGCTAAAAAAATCTTCAGATCTTCTAGTGAAGATGATACCAGTCCGTATCTTCCATTTTCGTACCAATTTTTTTTTTGGATCTATGGCACTTTTGTTTTTTGAGCGACGGAAATTCGGCATTTTATGCCCGGTATCCATCCTTCTGTTGCTCGGGAGACTCGAATCGTGACTCATACATAGCTTGCGCATCTCTCATTATATAATTTAATTTATTTTTTATACGGTTTTCATTTACATTCGTATGTAAAGTATATAATTATTAGTGCCTCTCGATGTTGAGTTAGTTTTTATTAAGTAGTTTGTTCTTAGTCTTGTTGTGGATTTTTTTGACATAAACTGCCTTAGTTTCTTATGTCGCTGCTATCCCTGAGGCGCTACACCAACTTTGCCTTGGGATAATTTTCGAGCTTGGTATGATTTTGGTCAAAATATAATTGGTCAAATTTCCAGTGTCGCCTGGTTGCATCACCAAGAAAGACATTTCTCCAGAAGAATTGGTGGTGTTCTCATAAATGCAAAAAAAATCTCAGCTGCTCTGTTATCGCAAGATAAACGCTTCTACCTTTGTAATACTTTACTATTGTTTGATTTTGTACTGATTACTTTAGCTTAATAAAGTAATGAGAGCAAGTTTATTTTCATATGGTGTGTGCTAAAATTACGTAAAATAAAAGTTGCTGAAATCTGTGTATGGTTATGACTAAAATCTTCCACGCATCAAGCCGTCTGACGCAACTGCCATTAAAACGCATTGCTGCGATTGAACATTCCACAATGCCTACTAATTAGCAGAAATCAAAGTAATACTTCACATGTTCACCGCGTCCAACGTGGCGTATTATTGAAAAGACCGACTATAGTTAACAATAGTTTATTCAGATAAATAATCATCCTCAACCCTGGAGAACAGATAGCGGGGGTGTAGTAAGTAGTGAAGCCGCGCGAGCTCTTCAATTTCCGCCCCCAGCGCGCCTGCCACCCGCCACCCACCACCCTTTTTACCCTCGGTCGAGCGTAATTTTATTAAAAACATGACAGAAAAGTCGGGGCCTGGGATGTGTTGCGTTGCTGATACGGAGTGTTGCCCAAAGGGTTGCTGATTAGAATGGAGATTTGATATTTTATTGGATGAGTAGTTTTCAATTTATAAAAATTGTTAGGTTATTGTAAGATTCTAAATAAGTTATATTGTTTGTTCAAGAAAATACCAAATCAGATTACTTTTATTATTATCATGAATCGTTTAATTGCTATTCATCATAACCTAAAAGCAAAGTTATTCCTTTTGCAATTCCACTGAAAGAATTATGAATGACCAAGCAGCTTTTCCAACAAAATCACTTTTTTTCAAATAATAGACATTATATACAAAGCAATCTTATCTACATGGAGTGGTGATTACCTGCTCCCGGAATTACCGTCGCAATGAATTGAAGTGGGCGGGCAAGAATGAGAATCCGACTCGAAAACGTCCTAATGCTTTATAACCCCCTGGTGAGAAGAATCATGGACTGACACTGGTTTTGCGATGTTTATAACAATGGGTTTTTTATTTTGTTACCGTCCATTGTTGGATTGTGAAATTTTCATTTCTGACACTGCATAGGTACTCGTACATCTACCTATAAAAATATCAAATCACAAGTACTTACAAATTTGGTCAAGTCATATTCACGTTCAATGTTTGAAGTTCCTTTTTTTACAACCTACTCATAAGTTTAATTTGTTATCAATAGTTATTTTAAAACCAATAACGCGAAAACAGTTTTAACATAATCCATAGCTGCTCATAATCCCTGCTTAAATGTACATATAAACAAACAAAAATTTGAAAACTTAATTCTCTGTAGTACGTTTAGTACAACCACTTTGAGCTCGTCCATTGTTGGATCTAAATACCCACATGACGGTTTACAAATTTGCACAGGCATCGCTAAGAGAAACTTCTTGGAACTTCCATTGTCAGGAATATCATTACATTTCGCAATGTGGCTGGGTCCCGAGGATGTTTTGTATAAAACAATCGCTTCAAGCTAAAACCAACTTAATATAGTCGTTTATACAGTATAATTTAGAATGGTATTTAACTAGTACGGTTACTGCTTGGAGCCATTTCGCTCGTAGGTACTTTCACAGCGCAAGTAAAAAGCCATAAGAATAACACAATTTATTTTATACGAAAAAGAAGCCCATTGAATTGAAGACATCGAAATATTTGGCTATGTTAAGTTGGTGGCTTTTTAATAATTTGACATGACTGATATCTAGGTAGATCATTCTGACTAATGTAATGGATTCAGCTGTGCTGTTCAACAATATAAATAGATTTTAAATATAAGTGGTTGCTATTAAAGCCAAAATTTCTCAAGTAATCCAAGGAAGAATAATAAGATTCTGTACCTATTTATTGCCGGAAGCATCGTATCGTCTTAGTTAGAGAGGAGGTGAAATTAACGCACACAATGTTCTACATTACAATTTACTCTCTGCTCTACATTATAAAATTAATACTTATTTTTATTCTCAAATTTTGTGAGGATTTACCCGTTTTTGGCATTGCCCAAAGATTTGATATCATGTCACGGAAGGGTTGGTGCACTCGCGACCGACATAACTAAACCCTCCCCTGTGTACTAAGGGACCGAGCATTACATTTCTAAATTGAAGCGAATAAAACCGCTGATATATTTTACACGACGCTAGATAATGATCCATCGCTGCATTGCTCTCTTATCACGCACAAAGCGGGAAGGTGGACGACAGTGGGGTGCTTTTCAGGTTATTGTTTGGAAACCATTTCGTTTTTGCAATTCCATACTTAATAGCTAGGCAATTGTACCAAGGGTAAGTAGGTAGGTACTTTGAACTTTTGTGAGTCATAATAACCGGCTCAAGTAAATATTGACAGTATTTCGAGGTGGTATAAAATAAAAAAATTGTTCATTATCGGATGAAGTTATACGAATCTGCTTATTGATGTGTCCATACTTGGCTGAGCGATAATAATACGACGTAAGACAACATAGTCGAATCATATTAACGTAGGTTTATCAACATCGAATGCAGAGATTTTAGTTATTTAGTTTACACATCATTAAAAATTCCAAAATAACTGTAGATAAGTTTTCTAATTATGAAAACCACCTTTTCTCCAATTCGGTCTTATGCGAAAAATAGTGATTGTCATCCACGACGTCGCGCCCCACCAGTTACTTCTTCTATGTCCAAGTGTTCATCACGAGGAAGTAGTGGCGCACTCTTCGTATTAGCAGTAGGTGCACAAATAGTCTTCTACATACAATGTGTGACTTCAGAAAAGTTAATAAAAAACTGGGTGCAGAGAGCTGTAGAAGTCAACACGATTAATATTTTATAAATAGCCCAGATTAGTTCGGGGTCACACTAGCATGTTCAATTAACAAAAAAATTTGTTCTTGAATATTTTCCCTCATTTTGTTTTTAGCTTACCAATTTTTTTTATATTCGCAGTCAATTTACATATTTTTTAGCCTGCCAAGTTTTTCTCTAGTATAAAAATTTGACTAAGTGTGCATTCTATAATTCTGTATTGAAAATTTCTTGGCAGGATTGTCACGTTTTTCATCATTACATTTTTTAAGAACAAACCTTCAGATTGTTATCAGGCGAGGGGCCAAAAGCCAAAGATCCGCATTTTAAGTGAGGCTAATTCCGCATTTTTTAAACACGCGGCGCATAACGGTCCCCGGTCACCGAAACACCTTGACGGAGGCTCCTTTTTTATAAAATAACTGTTTTTGTGATGAGTTTACTACTCCATTCTGTACCTATCGCTTGTAAGTCAGCCCCTCATTCGATACTTATAAAATTAATACTTTTTACTGAGCCTCTTTAATAGTTATTATTATTTTTGTAATATTTTGTATTTTATCTAGGTATATCAAATATAATTAGGATTAATGTGCTTAGGTAGCGAAAATCACGATCATGCATGTTTATTGAAGTGCGTGTGAAAGCATCATGATGGTAGATGCCAAACTATGTATTAGATAGCGTTTTTACACATTCATCTTTCAAAAATATTTATTCATAAAATCTAATTACTAAATAAAAAATATAAGACATACTTTTTATTTAGCAAATTAAAAAAGTATGTTAAGTTCTCTCTCTATTTACACCACAAGTTTATTTAGCACAGGATGCCTACATTGTACTAATGCAACGGAGATTCAAAACGCATATGCACGTCGTAGGTAGCAACCACGGGATAAAGTTGTGAGTAGTGCGAATGCGGTGGTCGGACTTCTCGAACATTTGCCATTTAAAAGGCAACTCGTGGGTGGCACGCAGAAATTATTTGTTTATTAATGTTATTTAAAAAACGTTGAAGAGATACCTACCTGTTTTAGTTAAAAAAAAACCTGGATTTTTTAAAATGTTGGAAATATCTATTGCATGATGAATCCGTCCTGACCTATGTACTATTTGTGGTTAAGCTCTTTGATACTTATACAATTTCAAGAAAATTTATAAAATTTTAAATTATAAAATTTGTCCAATTAAACAAGTTATTAACAAGAAAATTTCTTATTTTTTTTTTGTATTTTTGTGTGTGTTTAAAGTGTAATAAATGTTTTATCTATCTATCTATCTATCTATCAAAATGACAGCATTTTGTAAGAAACTAAAAGTTTTAACTAGGTACATACCAAGAGTAGCTGCACAGTTCAATATTTAGAGATTTGTCCTACAGTATAAAACAGCAACCATAAAAGCAGCAAGAGCCTCTTTTTATGGTCTTTCCTATCCTTGTCATATGTTCATACCCCAATTTCTCGTCACTGACATTTTCAAGCACCTCAGTGGCTAGCAGCACTTTACTATGTAGAAGAATGTCGTGCTACGCCGACGGGGTCATTTAGAAGTAAATAAAAAAAATGTAATAAAAATTAATTTCATAATTAAATCAAATAATAATTTAAATAAAACCTAATAAAATTACTTAGGAATTTCAGTGTTGCCAGTTCTTCTTCACGAAGGTTTTTCCAAACTGGTGATCGATTCATGTTTTATTTGACGTCAATAAGAACAAGTAATTATCAATGTTGAGAAATAAATATTTCATTTATTTCATTTCAATGGAAATATAGCAGTCGCAAAAGGCGTTGTCGGTAGGTACTGAATTTTGGGCTCATCTACAGGACTAAAATTAATGACGTTCTGTATTGTATCTGGCTGATTCGTTAATATTCCAAAGACTAAAAAACAAGAAGCTTCTAAACCGGAATTATAAATTATCTATTAACGTTTCGCTGGACTGAAAGAAATCGATAATTAGAAAATAATCATGAAACAAAAATCTACTTTCTTGGCCGATGACGTCAGAAAATTCTTCAAAAAGTGGCCAAAAACAATCGGATAGGTTTATCATGTTAAAGTAATGGAAATATTTAGCCATGGCTATTTGGACTATTGCGAAAGGAGACATCCTACACTTCTGAGAACAGAAAATGTATATTTCCATAGTTTTCAGGATTGTCTGTAGCTGTGGGCTAGTGTTGCCAGCCAGCTTTCTGGTCCGTGACATGTAAGCTATGTCTTTGAAAGTGGACACGTAAATGGCATACAGTGCTCCACCTAGTATGTCAGTGTCACATAATTATTCCAATTTGACCACTTTGTCACCGTCGACCTTCTCCTCATTATGGATCTGGAGCCCTGGCTCAAAGATAATTTTAATAATATATTTAATCGCTATTGTATTTACGTTCTTATAAAAATTTTTCTCTAGGTATTGAAAATACTTAATATTAAATATATATTTTTGGCCAGCAAACGCGCACGACCCACCTGGAGGTAAGTGGTATGCACGCCCGTTTTTAAAACGACGACAACAAACCGAGCTGAGGCCTGTCTCAGGCACAACGTTCCTCGTGACGCCAACGCCGACTAACTTTAACACCGAGAATGTCTCACTCAAATGGCCTCGTGGCCAAATTCTTCCGGGAAACGATCCGCCTACCCTGATTCAGTAACCGTTTCTCGGGCTCACTGTAATCATCGCAGTGTTTTAAAAATACTTTTTAAAGGTCTTCAAACTCGGTATCCTTTATGCATAGCGTCAAGCTGATCAGCTGCTTAGAAGTAATCCCTGCATAACCTGTGTAAGTTTCAATTTTTTTATTGGTTTTTAATGAACTTTTTGCAGGTTAATATTAAATGAGTTATTTGCGAGAAGGTACCTACTACATCTTTTTATTGTGCTCTTTTTTTTCGAAATGGACAGTTTGTTTTACAGTTTACAGACCTTTTAAATTACACCGGACTTTGTAGCTTAGCGCTGACGCTGCTTAGCTGGATCTTAAACTACTCCTACATACGATACGCCTAAGGGCACCCGAGTGGGCACGGACCTCGGCTTAGGACGTTTTATATTGAAACTACCACTGGTTCGAAAGGGTCATCTACTGCCAAAGAACCAGCAAGAAACTCAGTAGGAATGCTTTGCCATGTTAGCCTGGCCAACTGGAAGGTTAGGCGATTCGAATACCGTATTACCCTTACTGGAACGCCGGCGTTCCGTGTTGTAATAGCGTCGTCGGGATCTGTTATGACGTTACGCGGTCGCCTATAACGAACCGCCGCGTCGGGCTTGGCTGTGTATTCAGCTGACTTATAACATTGTCGAAGTGGCATCTAGACGCCAAATTCATGAATGCGGCAATAGTGGGAAGCTCGAGATCCTTGTGCAGATCTAATTTGCGGATATAGGGCGGCGCCCCCGACGCATTTGCGTAAGAACCTATTTTGAATAACCTGCAAGTGATTGAGGTTCGACTTGCTGGCGTGAGCGAAAGCCACACTGGCGTATGTCATGATGGGGCGGATGCAAGTTTTGTAAAGTGTAAGCTTTTTTCTAAATGACATTTTACTCTTCTTGCAGGTTAGAGGGTGCAGCCTACCCATGACGAAGGCGGCTCTGATCGCGGAATGTGATCCGCGAATATAAGTCCACTATCAAAGTGACTGCTAAATATTTGACTTTTTTAGCTCATGGGATCAGAGTACCAAACAGAGTGATTTGACTTAATCTTTTGGAGGGTTTCCTAGAGGTTGTCCTAAAGCAGGTTGAGAGAGAGAAGTACATTGCTCCACTTTTTCCTGGATTAACTTCTATTCTCCATTTCCTATACCAAGTGCCTAATGCGTTGGCTGCGGATTGGAGCATTCTTGTTAACCTACGTAGATTCCTATCAGATGTGTACAGGGCGGTGTCGTCTGCGCAAAGCGCTAGGTCTATTTTCTCCGTGCTTGGCATGTCACTAATGTATAGTGAAAACATAGTTGGAGAAAGCAACGAGCCTATTGGGACACCGGCTAATACAGGACGGGGAAGAGTGCACCTTCCAATCTATAGCGAAAGGTTCGACAATGGAGAAAGTCTCGTATGATGTGCACGAGGCTGTCTGGCACGCCTAGTTCAAAGAGCTTATATAACAAGCCGTTGCACCAGACCTTGTCGAAGGCTTTAGCCACGTCAAAGAAAAGCGCACTCTTGCCTATCGGTTTTCGACCTATGTTACTTTGCTCCAAGATGTGCTCCGTGATGCGGTGCACCTGTTGGACGCAGGAGTGACGGAACCTAAAGCCGAACTGTTAATCCGGTAACAGGTGCTTCGAATGGATGATCTCTCGGAGCTTGTTCAAAATGATCCTTTCGTATAATTTGCCTATCGCGCTAAGCAAGCTAATAGAACGGTAGCTTGTAGGTAGATTAGCCGGTTTTCCAGGTTTCCTTAATCGTTTTAGGTTTTTAATTATTGTCTTCACCTCTTCCAACGTTACCGGTTGGAGGGTGTTAGTCGGTGGGTTGCCACATTTAGTTTCGACTGTGCTATTCACAGTTTCTATGTGGAGGGCGTTAGTGCTTTCTGTACTCGGTGTACATTGTTGGGTTAAGCCATCGGCTAGGGTTTCAACTTTTTCGGAGTCATCGAAGGCGGGAGTGATGGGTGGAGGCCTAAGGAGTGGAGGTATTGATGACGCGGTAGAGTCCATCTTAAGAGACTTGGCCAAGCTCCAGTAAGCCAGATGCGAAGGCGCGTCCCAGTTGTTAGAACGTAGTTTGCGTATGCGAGATTTAACATCATACGGATGCGGTTTGCCTCGGTCGGAGCGTAATCGTACGCCCGGATAGCTGCAATTTTTACTCTCAAAAACTCCCTCACATCCTCAGGCAGGATCCAGCGGTGATCATTCGCCACCGGAACCTGCCTGAAAGATGCACTGATAGCAGTTTGAAGGTGGTAGATGAAAGCACCGATCGCAGCATCAGTCTCCTCGATGGATGACAACGAATCTGGAATGGTGTTTAGGTCGGGGCTGTCGTTTGCCTTAAGGGCTTCCGTTAGTTTGACCCAATCGATGTGTGCCCCAATCGTTTGAGGAACGGGGTCACTTGGAATACCTAGCTGCATGACTACCGGTCGGCGATCCGAAGTAAGCTGGTGGATGACTTCTACTGAGTGTACCGTTAAGTTAACACTTTTTAGGGTTGCTATATCGAGAATATCGGGGCGATGATGTGTGTTATAAGGATAGTGAGTCCGTTCCCGAGGACCCACTAGATCACAGTTTAGCGAATCTAACATGCGATGAAGACGACGGCTGTTCGATTTGGTAACTACGGAGTACCAACTTGAATGTTTCAAGTTAAAGTCACCAGCTAGTATTACGGAGGGACTCATATCGAGTAGCAACTAAAGGTCACTTTGAAGTATACCTTTATCTGGTGGTTGGTAGATGGATGCCAGCGTGATTGGCTGATGGCCGCTCATCGCTATTCTACAACAGGGAACTTTTATTATGTCCATTGATTTACAAACAAATGGTTTTCGGGTCTGCTTTCGCAAAAGCGTCTAGGCAAAAATAGAATGAAAAAGCAAACGTGATGTGAAATCATATCATACCAGTCTTCATTTGATCGGTCGCCCAACAACACGTCCAAAACTATTTTGTCGCTCGAAGTAGTCGAAGCCGTATATTAAGGTCATTTGATAGTCAACTTCATAGTTGCATAAGGTGAAAAATTGTGCCAAGAAATAATCAACTGTAATGCAACGAAACACGATTTAGATATCAAGTGATATAATTTATTCATAAATCAAACTCTGTATATGAGTGGGTTAACTCGGGACAGTTTTTACGTCAATTTTGTATTGAACCCACCGTCCATTTGTTTTTACGTCGATGATTATGCCGCTAATGGGATATAGGAACAAAAGTATTATAATTTTGTTCCACAATAAAAATTAATTCCATTTGAAAATTTAATATACCTAAACAATCAGTATTTAGGCATGAAGGTTTATATTGATTGTTTATTTACCTAAGCGCAGCTGTCGATGGACCTTGCGCAGGCATTCTTTTGTTTCTCTAGATGGCGACGACAAATTGCTAGCATCAGTCAGAGATAAAACCTCTATATCAGACCTCAATACCTATAAGGCGTTAAGATAGCCTCGACGTTTGATTATAATATAATACCTACCATACCTATATAACCTACCATATTATGGTAGGTGCCTAACTAAACAGTGAATTGCAAAACTAGGAGTTTAAGTGATTGGTTAACATCATGAGGAAGTAAAACGTTTCCTAGCTTAACGACCATTCCAGTCCCTCGTAAATAGTGTGGTCTACTTATAGAAATTATTGATAATAGGTGCATCGTGATTGCCCAAGGGACACCACGACATCAATTTCCAAGTCTGTAAATAAAACTAAGTATATTATGTCCTTCACTGGCTATAGAATAGGCAAAGGTAGGGCATCGCACGATTCAAAATGTAATGTTTCGAACGAATATAAAGGGAACGATTCAAAATTTTTTTTTGCACTTCTGCAGGCAGCCTCCTTGGGAGGTGGTAAATGTGTTATGCATACCCCGCAGCCGGTCTGCAGGGTGATGTGGGACTCACCAGAGCGGTACCTACTCACTAAAAACCACCTTTACGGCTGTGGAAAGGGATTCTAAACAGGCTTCATCGGAGCGACACCCGATTAGGGAATGGGATGCGCAAGAGGGGACCCGCTAACGGGTCGTCCGCCGGTTGTTAAAGTTGCACTGAAGGTGCTCAAAGGGACATGAGGTAGGGCTGGTCTGGGCACAAAGCACGCATTCTGTTGGGAAGGGAGCTACAGGAGTGCGATTGCACTCCTTGGTGTAATGAGGCACCAGGCACTTAACGCACAGTTGGACGTCGCATGCCCATATAATTTGGCAGCGATGGCACTGCACTGCCCAGGGTGACCGCGGCGATGAGGCGCCTCGATCGAGATTCTAGAGAGGCCGCATATATTGGCAGCCCCTTTGAAAATCTCCTTGGATTTGGGAACGTTGTCGATGGATAATTAACAGACCAAATGAAATTGTGCATTCGTGCATTCGTGACGCTATCGCGGCATGTCGCCTTTTGGAGCGAGCCGACTGTAGACGAGTTAGTATCTACCCATCTCCGAATTTCAGTTTCAGCCTCCACCCACATCGTCTTTAGTCTCTAAACTTTACTAGGTATAAAATTATTAAGAATCTGCCTACTATTGATAAATTTGTTTCTTGGAAAACTCTACATACTTACCTACTCTAGGAGCTAGGTACCTAATATGATATCTACCTACCTAATTAGAAATGGAAGCATGAATACGAATGTTGAGATTTTCCTTCTCAGGCCTTTTACTAGGATCGTGAATTTATGATTTTTAGAAATGGAAGCGGTTGGAACTTCCATATCTCGATTATTTTGATTTTCGAACTCGATTATTTTGAGTTTCATACTGATTTGGTTTGTTTTGTGGAAAATAAAAATACCTACCTAAGATTAAAAAGTTAAAAAATAAACGATATTTAGCTTTGGAATTATAGGTATATTGGATATCTTTTTTCTACAAATAACCTTTTGCACTAAAACCTCTGCATGATAATTTGTTATATTTATATCCTCTGATTATTTCAAATACAAAATGCTATCCAACCCTCAATCAATTTATTGACTATAGAATAATAATAGCGTTCCGGCGATGCAAGCTGCTATTTATCGCGTCATATCTCCCTGTAGCAGAACAAAATAAATAAAATTGAACATGCGAGCGGCCGCGACGCGCCCGGATCCGCTGCGGCCGACCCTTCGCTTCGCACGTTATCCAAAATGTCCGTTTATATTTTTTTTCTCTACATGAGCCGGCTCTACAAAAAAATAACTATCGGAGAGTTATCTCGGCGCGACGAGTGCGGCGACGGCGGCTGCGGGCGGGGCGCCGCGCGCTGCTATTGGAGCCCCGCGCCCGGCGCCCGCCGCCCGCCGCCGCCGGCCAATCCGCTGCCGCCGCGCGCCACCCCTCCCGCCGCGCTGAGCCCGAAATAGCGACCTTTCACGAATGCCGTTCCGATTCGATACGACCGAAAATATCTTAGTTGCTTCCCGTGTGCGTTGAGGGGCTGACGCTTTCGCCGATCACGTTAAAAATTTTCAAATTTCCTTGTAACCTTGTTTCAGGTTCAGTGTGTAGTGTCTTATGGAATACCTAGTGTTCTTATTTTAACGGATTGTCAAAAATATCATCCCACTGCGGTAAGTCCATATTGATAATATGAGAAAACATATATGTTAACGTAAAAAGTGATTGCTAAAGTGAGAAATCCTAATCCAGTAATATAAACTGGCAGATAACAAAATTATAACTGCCGGATGATCGAACGTAAAAGCGGTGTCCTCGTAATCAACGTAGACTGGTCGAAGCGGCAACGCCGCAGCTAAATAATAGGGTAGCGCCGAGTGTTTCTTTCGTCGTGCACGGAGCGGCAACGTCGCGCGCTCTCGTGCCTCCACCGCACCGCGGCGCTCGCATTTACTCGCCTATATACCTACGAACAGATACGAATTTCATTAATGATGTTCTTTATTACGCAAATGATTACTTTTTTATTGATGATTTGGTTTAGTGTTGTATTACTTTTTTCAGTGCTTCATGTTATAGCCTTGTTTACTGATGTATATTGTCCGTTATGTATTCTATGAGTATATACATACTTATCGCTCAATATTTTACTCAGCCTTTTGTTTCTAACGAGAAATATAAACTTTGGCTTCATGTCAAGAAATATTAAAACTTATCTAAGTTGGAACAATTTTATGCCTAAAACATAGAAAATAAAACTTGTTTACAGTTATCGAGCGGGTGTGCGTGGACCCGTGGCGGCCTCTGTCGGCGAGCGGGGAAGCTTAGCGGCGGGACGCGCGGGACGCGCCGGCCTCCCCTCCTCAGTCACCGGGGATCTGTTACTGAGAGTGGACGTGTCGCTGTGTGCTGTTGAAAACGTGTGTTTTGCGCGGCAACTTTGAATATTGACAGTGCCGGAGTGTTTTGAAAATAATGTGCATTGGATTGCAGTGTGACAAATTTTGGATGCAGTGAAATAGGATTGCCCAAGTTGGATTGCAGTGTGTTTGTGGTGGATTGGAGCGCGAGAGCCGGCAAGCTGGGGATGCACAAGATGGAGCTCGGCGACAGTGTGTACGCCGCCGAGCGCATCATGAAGAAGAGGATTAGAAAGGTGAGCGCAACTTTTGACAAAAGCGCCGGCCGCTGAATTCGGGGATTGCGACATGCTCGCCGCGATCCTATATCTGCAGACTTGATGGTTTTCGTTTTATATTAACACAGCTTGTTTCGCAATGCTATTTGCATGTTTTGCTTAACGACACTGGTTTCAAAAACTGATATTATGCATGTATTGGCTTTGCACTTTTTAATTTAGATTGTGTGCATTAATCCGAGTATTGTTGAGGAGCAGCTGTTAGCAAGTAAGGGTTTTGGGTTCCTTTTCACGCATGTTTTCCTTTTCTTATTGTCGGCTCCCCTCGCACAGTCCGCGCGTTGTAAAGACTGAGGGCAGCAGTGAGAAACTGAATACCCTTAGAGCAGTTCCCTTCTTGAGATCACATCGAGTTTGGCAGCAAACAAGTTTGCACTGGAAAGATGTCATGTCAGGGGTGCCGGCATTATTGTGCTAATATCATTTGTGCTTCATGGTACATGAGCCTGATAGTTCGTTAATGCGTGTTGTCTGCGTAGTGTCAATGCAACTGTTGCATGTTCACTGCGCGGTGACGGCCAGTACCTACGGTTGGTGAAGGAAGTAAACAAAGTATTACGGAACTGATGCACTGTTTCATAAATTTGGTAACTATTATGTTTTAAATATAATTATGTTGATGTGGTTTTTCAGTGCCAAGTTAAGTATAATAATTGATATTGATAATTTTAATTTTGATAATATCCTTATATTTTATTTTGATACGGTTTAAATGTGACTTCATAACAGTTTCTGGCTGGTAATGCAACAAGCCTCAGGCTTTCTATCTGCTGTCTGAGCGTTGAGCCTTTGTGCTTCAAATGTTCATTCAGATGAAGGCACTGGTAGCAACCCAGGAGGCGTGCTACATTTCATAAATGTACCTAACACTTAGAGAGAGCAATGTTGCAGTAACGAGTAGTTGTATACATCTAAAGGTGAAACTTAACTTACTTACATTGGAAATATTTTATTGAAGATCACTCCAAATTATGCCTTTCTTAAAACACAACTAGAATTATAAATTATATGTTTGGAAATTTAAAGGTATTTTTGTAGGTATTACCTAGGTTAGTAAGTAGGTGGAAAGTAAGCTACAGGTAAGTATTTCTTGGAGCAAAGAGGTGTAAATGTTAGTATAATTAAATGCAGTAGTAAAGCATTAATGCTACGCATTAAAGCTTTTATTTTATTTTAGCCCATTTGACACAATAAATAAAGACTACCTTACCAAATGTTAGGCAGGCACAAGCTGTCACAGATTAGTGACAATAAAAAAATCTACTCCTAAAGCACAAAATTGTGCAACGTGGAAAGTTCATTGTTTGTTTCATTTTGGGTACCTAGTCACTTTAAGCAACGACAGTTTTGGTAATGTTGATTTTATTTTAACGGAAATATCGTATTGAGCATATGATTATCGTTCTAGGTCACAGTCATAGCACAACAAATATAAGGTAGGTACGATCACGGAACGAAGACTAAAGACATTTGAATTTCTTTTATTTCTTCTAATTTACTTTAATTAGATAATAATATAGCCATATTAATTTGAGCATTCAGTTGAAACACGATAACTTCGATAGGAATCTAGTAGAATCTGTTTCTAGCGGCTGTGTCAAATTTAGGAAACTGTTTTTAATGACATAATAATCTCTTTATATCGTGCAGCCGAAGTTAAACCGTCCTAAACACGTCTTAAAAGCTATTTTCTCTGCGTAATCACGCTACTTTGTTATCTACCGGCATGCTCGAACGTACACTGATAAGTTTATTTGTCAAATGAAAATAGACCCCAGCGCTCTTATGGTACAGTCCGATTACCAATGTGCGGGTGATAAGAAGCTGTAACTCCTACTGATTTCTGTAGCCCTAGTATCTCGGGCCGAGCGCGCCAGTCTCGACTTTGGCCGAATACGGGCAAGGGCGCATGCTTTCTGCTCGTCGCCGTCTGGCCAATCAGCGATCACCTACTGCTACAACGGTTGATTTCAAGGAGTTTTTTTTTAGTTTGATGTTTTAATTAAAACCACTCAATAGATGATTATCTAACACTAAAACTTAGATACCTGTTTTTATGAGTTTTGCCATTTTTATTCTATTTTTTTTACAGAGGCTCTGCTAGTTCCAGTGTTAAAAACTAGATGGCGTTATCCTCATTTTATCCAAAACCTGTAATGAAAATCCATTCCACGTACCTAGTACTTACTGTATGAATAGACTCAGTACCTACTAGAGATTTAGGAACTTTAGAAAGTATCAAAGTAATCTTTTTAAAGCATAATTTTATACTATTAGCTCTATTCAGCATTATCCTACTTTATATGTTATCTGTTAAGATGCAACTGTTCTTAAAAATGAAATTTCCGAGCAATCGAAATAACTGTCAAGACCCTTAATATCCAATTCTATAAAAAAATGTTGCGTCACAAAGGGTACCAAATTTTCTATAAATAATCGCCTGACAATGCCGACCCGTAATTTTATCCGTCTATCGGAATGAAATAAAAAAACTGCCAGAAGAATAAAGAATACCGTGGAGACGGCGCGCGGTGCAATAATTTTTTGTATTTCTTTTTTTTATTATTTAAGTAAGTGTTTAGGGATAAATAAAATCGAGTGATATTTTAGCTTGTAGATTTTCGTAAGTCGAATTTAGCCTATGTTAAAATTAAATAATGAGTTAGCTCCATTGAGGTAACTTGTTATAAAATGAATACCAATCTCCAGACCTTTTAATCGTTTATTGTATATTTCATTAACTTGCTGCATTTTCAATGTTATTGCAATGATGTATTTGAAATGATGTCCAGTCTCTTTCAGCGAGTTTAATAAATACCGTGCACGTCACAAATGGGCGACTTAAAGGAGTGAAATCATATCTGTATCTTCGACTGTATTTACATACGTCTATTTGAGCTGTCATCCAAGAAACAGATTTTTTTAGTTTCTAGTTTGGAAGACAGAGATCATAATTTTATTGTAAATAGATTTTTTTGAGATCCGACGCCTATTTCAACTTTTGCAATTGCTATATTAGATATTCTGTAACAACAGAAATAATAACGATTCAACTAAAAGTTCCAATAAATACACACATTATTATTGGTTTAGATAGTTTAAATCAATAAAACGAAAATCTTTAAGGTCTACTGTATTGCCGCCACTATTCCGACAACACGTTAATTATAACAGGGTCTTATATACTGTGCCCATTCTGTAGGTAATAACTATTTCTACCCTAAGCGAGGTCCCTATATGCCAGGTCCCCTTTATTTATAAAGCGCACTTAATCGGATGCACGCTCGCGGGGAATATTAAAGTGGTGGCACGTCACATGGAACGCGGTTATTATTGCGGGGCGCACGGACCCTCCGCTGTTGCTGGCTTCGGAATTAGAATAGTCAGGTTAGTGTGGGCCTTATTGAATGTCAGTTCGCCGTGAGGAATGGTCTCATTTGTAGTTGTTTTAAGTGATTCAATAACACTGCTTAACTCTTTGTGTGTTACTTACGCATTTCAATTAGGTGGTCGTTGTTATAAAATGAATAGGCAACGGATCACTCAGAACTGCTTTCTTTATTGCCCGTCATGTAAACATTCTAAAACATCTTGTAATCTAATAAGCTAAAAGGATTAGAGTGTGGCATAAAAGGCAAACACATAAAAAGTAGACGGCCGACGGAAATGTCGTTAAAATATGGCGCTCACCTCGACCGCGTCGGTCGGACCCGCGTGTTATGTAAATGAAATAAAAACGAAAGGACTGCTTGTGGGTCCCAAATTATCTGATGCAGATAAGAATATAATAATTAGGGATAGATGTAGAAAAAGCGTTAGCTGAGAAGTTCTCACGTCAGCCGGCTATTTGCACTAGGGGAAGCCTTCACTATCATCAAAATTTACTAATTACCCTAATGTTCTGGCCGCTGGCTTGGAATGGAAGTGCTGTACCCAGGGGGAAGTAATCAATATAGATCTTCATGTGATCGCCTAGTTTCACCTTCTAAAGCGACATACTTATTCAGATATTATCTGCGTGAGCGTAGATCCTTGTCAAACAACCCTAGATGCTGTCTGAGTATCGCAAAGCAGCATTTTTAGGGTAGTCAGTGCTTTTACTGTCTTATTGGTGTTTAATTTAACTATTTATTTAATTATTAAGTATATCCAAAAAAACTTATTTAAAATCCATTATTACTAATGTAAAATACTGCATCAAATAACATTCCACAGCAAAATAGGCAGGTTCCATGACAATATTAAAATAACATTTTTCTCTTAACAAAACAAAGATACAATAACATAATGAGACAATCGTAGTTTGCTTTATAAAGCGGAATGATGTGTAGCGTATGTCATGTAATGTTTTCAATAACAATGGAATGTCGGTAATCAGATACGAAGGGTCGGCGCGCGGCTACCTCGGACGGATATCTGGAAATATTTATCTGCGGCCCTCCGGCACGCAACACCCCTTATCTCTTCCACATTCATAATTGCCAGGCAGATCCCTTTAATTAAGAGGTTTTTTTTTGTTTTGGTGTAGCAATAATACCTCAAGGTACCTACTTAATCTATTAGTGTGAGCTCTGTGACCGGAACCCCATCAAAAGTTTGGATTAGAAAAACCAAAAACAAATTTTCTATGTTTTGTTCGTTGTGTATATACATATCTAAATATATTCAGAAATATAGAGGTTATTTTAGAAGTGATCATTTATTTCCTACGTAGGTACTTAAGTTGAAAGTGCTTTAAGTCGTCCAAGTCGTAAGGTTGCATCTCAAGAACAGTAGGTGACAAAATCTACGTATAAAATGTCCTATAAAAAAATAACCTTTTGTTTCAAATTTACGTTACAACAAAAGAATCACATCCCTAAATTGCGTGCCTCAGAGCTCAATATCCGCTTGTCTGGCAGCTCGTCGCGAGGGTCGCCTGCTGCGGGCCCTTGCCGCTAACAACCTATTTGTTGCACTAGGTATTTGTGCATTAATAATTTGCCATAGTTTTCCTTACATATCAATAAATTCATTGGATACTGCTCGTGTATTCTTGAAACAATGGTGCCATTACTTAGTGTACTAAGGTAGGTACTTATGTTGTAAAGACATGCTCATAACAAATACAACTAATTCTCTAATATTCCCTGTCATACAGTCTTAAAGAGTTAATCACAGCGATCATTTATTGAAATTGTGTGAACAAAAAAGATGGCCCGTTCGTGCCCCAGTCACAGAGCTGTTACAGAGATGACAGTTATATAAAAATTCTTATGTAAATTAATAATTATTTTTAATAATTACTAAATTAATGTAAAAGCAGCGGAAAAAAGTTAAAAATAAAAAACAAAAATCTTTTTGTTCTTACTCACTGGCGTGTTAATTAGGGATGCAACATTGCTCCTAAAACTTTGATATTAGATCTTCGATATTTTCAAAAGTGAAGTAAACATTAATGTTAACAAGAAAAATATAACTCAAGAAGCAAAAAAACTGAAGAAACCGACTGCCTGACTGAGAATTATTATCACTTCAATGATTATTGCAATGTTGTGACTAAAACACATTGTTTTCCTTTCCTACGTATTTACGGGCATGACAAATGTTTAAGAAAATAAAAAAGATAGACCATAACCTCATTAATTGGTATGATTATTATGAATACCTACAGGTGTATTGATTAGTGTTCATACATTCCTTTAGGGTCGCAAGTTCGACCCCCGCCCGAGACAAATATTTTTATGATGGACGTTGTTTTAAGGTATAAAACAGGTATAAAACACAAATAGTTGTCGAACCTGTGCTTTATATGTTAAATGACTCTTTTATTTATAAATGGTCAATCTTTCCCTTTGCTATGAACTAGAAGTCATCTTTGTAACGTGCTGGGGCACGGCTCCATAGTAAATCGGGCCACCCTTTTTGTGAATGAAATTCAACTTTCTAACAAGGCAATTAGTGCCTAATGTCCGTCTATCACATGAGCCATCAATGTCAAATAAGATCTTGCTACTTATCTACTTTTTAACTGGAACATAATGCGTCGGTCTGTAATGATCATCATAAGTTATCTCGTAATTAATTTTAAATGCTCTCATTATGTTTCGACTGGCTCAATATCGCGCGATACAAAATACGTTTAATCGCCGCGACGGTCAACACCCACTAAAGGTGTTACATGTGGTACCGAGAGAAACCATCGTTTTTCTGCGGGAAGTTGTCTTCTCAGTGCCAGAAGCAATATCTGCAATATGTCATTTTTGCTCACGTCGTATTTTGGATTAAGCACGAGGACGTACCTATTCTCTGTGGGCAGTTTCATCTAACTTGAGATCTTTATTGCACATGCGCCATATGTCGCTATTCCTGTTATCTAGTAAAGAGAATCTGTTCCAGTCCTCAGAAATATTTTCACGCGTTTTAGATGCCGCCGCCGAAATTTACTGTAAAGGGGCAAAGTTCAAGATTCTTCCTATGCGCCGCACCTCGCTTCTATGAGCGGGGAAACGTTCAGGGGCTCCGAAGTCCTATAATTGGAGTCATAAAAATGCTGTTCTCCTTTTATGCTCACGCAAGATGCATTGACATAATATATGACGTAAGGTTTCTGCTTCAGTGACGGCCTTCAGATCCTCGTAAACCAGTTCGCCGGCTCTCGTTCAATTCATCCACTCTTCGATACTATGCCAAAGATGTGGACTACATCTCTCGAGAGCCAGTGATACTGCGTCCCTATACCTACAAGGTGCTCTATCCAGGAATCTCCTGAACGGATCTGCTTACATAATCTTTCGCCTGAAAGTGAATGGCACCGGGAACTTAGCAAACTTAAAGCCACCCTTTAACGACCCGGTGGCTCTATGCTCGGCGTACAAACCGATCATTCCTTTCGAATGGAGCAAAAACGAATAGCTGGCAACGAACGAGCGGCAGACTTGCTTACCTTGTCTGGCACATCAATTTCCTCTTCGCACACAGCGGCACTCGAACCGAAACGCTCTGAACTCCCACTGCCACGCATTTATATGCTCCTGGTACTTTAGTCACGAAAGAATACGCGCGTTACTTGCTTACGCAAAACATTTCTTTCTCGCTAAGTTGTTAATTACTACCATACTCGCTAAGTTCTGATACCATATGAAACATGTAAAAAAATATTGTTTTGGATATGCTAAACTTTATTAAAATGTGACTTTATATGTGCAATATTTTAGGAGTAGAAGCAAATTATTAAAAATATGCTAGTAGTTTACCGCCTGTATTAGTAGTTACAACGTTATGTAAATGCTATAAAAACAGACATGTCACGTCTGTCGCGGAGGAGGTCTTACGTGATAAGAATTATGACACTGGTCTGAGCCGCACTGTGGAATCAAAGAAATAACTCTCGCTTCGGACCGAATCTGTCAGTGCGTCTCTGCGGCAACGCGAGTGCTCGATGATTGCTTGAGTGCTTGATTCTTCAATAGACCTAGTCAGAGTCAGATGTCGTCAAGTATGCACTTTAGGTATCTATCCAATTGCTTACCTTATTTTGTAGTAGGTACCTAAACATTTTAAGCACTATCGTTTGCAGCACTAACGCCATCGATGGATGTAGATTGGGCTGGTAAAACTGTCGATCGACATCGACTGTTCCATTCTACCATCGATCGATGGCGTCGATCGACCGATTGGTGTGGTAACACCCTTAGAGAAGCCAGGCTCTCAAAAAAGATCAAACTTTATTTTATATTAAATAAGTACCTACTTCGGTAGGTTGGTACCTATTTAGTTGGTTGAGACCGTCTCGATATTGTCAAATTACCACATCATAGCGTGATTGAAAAATAAATGTAGCATCGTCATTACGAGTATCCCGCAGGCGGAGGGCCACCCTCCCTCGCACCACCCTACTCCCCCTCGTTCCGTACCGAGAAAGAGAGCCGATGGAATTAAACGATGCAATTTAGTTTTATCTGAATTTCCACTCTCTGGGGCTAAAGATTAAGCTCGTTATTGCAAGCTCTACAATCTCGGCGGCGTTTTGAGCATCGCAGATAATCCGCGTAATTAAATGGAACCGGCCCTGCTTGTGACGTGTTATGATTGCACGGGTTTCATGTTAACACGGATTGCGTGTATTGTCTTCTTTATAAGTACATGTTTAGGAAAAATCTAATATTTTTCATATTGGTGGCATTACAATATCTCGACTATCTGATGTGCGAGACCTTGGTGTCCAGTTAGCTAGATGCAAAACTTTTGTCTTCCATCCATATATAAAATACCGTAACAAAGGCTTATAGAATGTTGAGATTTATTACTTCGAACTTGTAAAGATTTTAAAAGTATTACTTCATACTCTTTAATTCACTAGTGAGAGCAATTTTAGAATATGCTACAACGGTTTGAAGTCCTCCAACTCCAACAAATTGAAAACAAATTTCTTAAATGTTTAAAATATTGATTCTCAAATTTTGCATTTAAAAATAAAATTTGTTCCTTAAGGCTAAGACGAATCATAAAATATCAATTGTTTCTTTATAAAATATTAAATAATTGCATTGATTCAGAATATTTATTGAATAAAATATATTTTTACTTCTGAAACAAAGTTAACTGAACCATAAATATTCCGAGCACTCCCAAATCGCGGTCTGTTTTCTACAGAATACACTGTTGGCGCGAATCCAAAGCTACGTCGTATTTTCCGTTGAATGCAAATGGGCCATTTGCGTGGAACGAGCGGTTTTTAAATACGCTTTAGCTGAGAGCACCTACAGGTTAATCAACCTGAGGATTGTATTGTGTATTATATTAGTTTATGTGTGTAGGTATCCTGACGGAGTCATTCTTTCATCTTCTTCCAGTTGCAATAAAGGGTAGGTACTTATTATGTTAGGTGTCCGAATCTGAAATATTAGAATGTTTTTAGTAGTTACATAGGTAGGTGCACCACATGTGTAGATAAATAAGTTGGTGAATTTTTATGTAAACACATTTTTACCTTTATTTAAATTGTTTAGTTTTCCTTAAGTTCCGTTCGCTCCATTCGGACAAAAGCTATCCGTTCATCAACTTACTTCATTTAACCAATTGGTGAGTGGTGGTGAATAAAATACCCTCGATCTCTCACCCTCATCCCAGCTATCACTTTCGTATCCCCATATATTGTCAATCTTAATTTGGACGAACATTAGTAGGTACGTTGGAACCTGCAATTTCGTAGGATTTGGCGCGAAACCCGTGCCCTCGGGACGCTGATACGACGCCGGTCGCAACCCCCGCCGCCGCCGGCTACAATTTACAGCGATTTATTTGCAATCTGGCGAAATTGTGCTATCGGAAATAATGGTATAGATATTGTGTACAATTAGACTGAGTTTTGATGTGATGTTAATGTGCAAATAGCTTATTCGGTGTCTCGACTGTCAGTCAATAGAAGTCACGCCCAAATGATTCCTTGGAAGGATGGCATTCAATTGTGTGCCCAAACGCATGAAGTAGATATGCTCATAAATTAATAAAGATGGACGGTCAATAACTTAAGGAATTCGCCAATTCTGTACTTAGATTTGTGATTAGCGGGAATTTGGACGAGGTGAGAGAAGAATTAGTTTCGGAAATTAAAATCTCTAGAAGACTGTTTTTTTACTCCGTATATTCCACAAGCATTCTTATTTGAGATATTAAACAATCTTCAAAAAATTTTAGAGCAAAACTCTAGTTCGACAACAGCAACCGCCAAATGCTTTTTCAACTTATGCACTTATGTAAAGTTTGGACATGATATTTTAGAAGCGCCGCCCACCTACTTACCAGATACATACATACATAAGGCCCGCTGTGGATAACTTGCCGCTGAATAGCTACTGCAGCAAATGTATCTACTTGACGGAATACAGGTTACCTCCCTTAGAATTACCTTAATCAGATAGTGGGTGGACAGTTCTAAATATCCAACTAGGTACAGACCATCAAAACAATATGTACCTATACCTGCCTGTCAATAGATACCAACTACTCCATATATATATATATATATATATTGTATATATTTTTAAATGGCAGTTGAAATAAATTCCACTTACCCAAGTAGGTACCTTCTTATCTTATTGTTTATTATACAATCACATGAGGTGCTTTATGATAGATATCAATGCATAAACAGGTATCTGTTCCATGTAGATGTTCGTTATTGCCAAAAGGCCTGTAGCAGTCGCCGCCGCGATGTCCTCACTTTACAGAACACTGTTATTGCGATCGCATCGTTTAATAGTTTCTTTTGTTAAGGAATCGTCTGGAGCGGCACTACAGTCCTAACTAATGTAATTGCTGCAATAGCCACGTATCTAACAAACACCGCTGCAGTAGGTACTCGACTCGAGGACTCGAGGTACAGTAACGCCTCACAAGCCTGTAGATCCCTGCGACCTGCGCGAGTGAGCGCGGCGCAGCGCCTCCAGGGAAACTAAAAGCAAAAACGATTCGCAAAACTGCTAAGACATCCACAAGTTGAGCCTTGCCTATATGTGCACAACTTTTTCGTTGGTGGCATACCCATGATAAATCGCCATACAGGCTTCTTGTATAATCTTGGCAGTAGGAAGATCTAAGACTCGCTACGTATATGAGAAGCAGCCACCTTACATTTCTGTTTTCCCATTGCCACAGATTTACATATAGACAGAGCACTTAACATCCGTTAACTTTTTTAATGAATAATGATTTATATACTCATGCTCTAGTTAACGATTGTTTACCACGTCCTTACAATATGCGGGTCATTAACTAGATCTCATTAAGATTTAATTTTTGTAACGATAACATACCTAATTGATAAATATTAGAATCTTTAATACCTACCTAAAATCTAAATCTTAAATCTTATGAAAATGAAGAAAGCAAACGAAAACCACAACTGCTTTAATAAACATGATTCTATAAATAAATCAATTGTATTGTTTTGGTCAAATCTTTACAAGTAAAACTCGTAATTCTCACCTTTCTCATCTTTTTCTGTACAGTCCAGGATCCGCCCATGGGACGGTTATGACCGTCAGATCTACCGTCTAAACCGTGCCCCCAAACTTTTTATGATCCACCTTACCTCTTTACGATAAGGGCTATATTAGCTGTAAACGTAGCTTGGTAGATAGAGACAGACGCTCAAGGGGGCGGAGAGTGACGAAATGGGAGGCGGGACGCCCCGCCTTCTGCCCCACCCGCAGTCGTGGCAGCCAATGATAGCGCCACAACCGGTCGAGTTCACCTTGCCCATGCGTCCTAGTCTTTTTTTTAAATATTAGTTTGGGTCGGTTTCTTTGTGAGCGATGAGTACAATAACTGGTTTAGCATTCAAGACATTTTTTTTACTCTTTTGCATTTAAACACTATTGTTAATACTAGTTGTTCTTTTTTATTTGTTGCTGGTTGCGTTTAAAGATAGGTGTTTTGGATTTAAATTTGTTTTATCCTTCTTTCAGTCGTCCTGGGAGTAGGTATCTCCCCATTCAACTAAACCAACAAGTTTATTAATCGATTTCTTATTACCTTCTCTTCTTAACTACCTACGTAGGTTACGTAGGAAGGTATTTTATAGGCTCCCCAAATATTTTATGCGCTTTTCCTGTTTTGCTTTAGACACATTAGAGCCTTCGCTTTTTGTAAGAGGTCCTACTTACCTATATCTACTTAGCACAAATATTGCCTAAAACAGATTTTTAAATTATTTGATATGTCGTATTCATCCATCGGCTGCTCGCAGCACGGGAGTCTTTCAAGGATACATTACCCAGCACTTATGTTCTTGTTTTTCTTGTTTTTACTGGGTATACCCTACATTCGAGTAGCTACCTACATAAAAACGTTGTCATTACTACACGTTGAAAAAGTCAGTCCAATTTAGCAAAATTAATCATGTTAAAAAATTATTATAAAATAAGTCACGGACGCCGCAACAAAGTCACTTCGTCAGACGACTCACCCCTCGCAAGTCATCCAATGAGAACAGCGCATTTGCCGGTGCTCTCTCCGCGCCGGAACGCCTTAAACGCCCTCTGCTGCCGGCCAATACCGAGCTTAGCTCTACCAGATAGAACTCATATTCGATTGCGTGTAACAATTAAATTTAGAAACTTAGTGAAAGGCGAGTGTAATAAATTATGAGGTTTCATATTCTTTTTTGTCGAAGGCGCAGGTAATTGCTGCGACGCAGATGTTGGCAGCGGGTTTTACGACGTTCTGTGGGACTCGGGTTTTATTAGTCTGCGTAAGACGAGGCACTTGGGAAATTCGAGTACCTACTACCGAATATTAACTTACTAGGTATAGTCAGTCATCCACGAAGTTTTGCGCTCCACTACTTTTTTGGTGTTTACATCGTAGTGTGCGAGTAAGAATGGGAAAAAGTAGTGGGGCGCGAAGTCAGGCACGACACACTCACTGTGTAGGTATGTTGTTTTAGGTTCAAGCGATTAATGTTTAAAGCGTCACTAAAGTACCTAACTACCTCTTCATACGTTGATGTCGGGTGACGGTCACTCACTTGCCTTTAGTATAGTTGAGGAGGGCGATGACTGGCTCCCGCGTTAACTCGCGAACGGGTGCTGTACGGAGGGAGAGGAGACATGCCGAGCTAACAGATGGAGATAAGAATTATTTTGTAAAGTCATGAGTGCCATTGCAAATTCATTTTGAAACTTATAGGTACCTACCCGTGAAGTTTCCTTCCAGTAGGTAGGTAGGTATCTACTTCGACACGAAGGTTTTTCCGAACTGGTGGTAAGATGATTTCCAGGTAGGTCAACAAGAACAAGTAATTGTCAGTGTTGAGAACGAAATATTTGAAAAAAAAACATTAGGCATAGTTAAACTAGGTATAGGTAGTTAGGTACCTAGGTAGGTACAGGAAGATCGATGAACGTGTGTTTGTAAAAGTGTACTTAATTTTGTGTGGAAGCCGCCATCTTGTCAACTTCCTCCTCGTCCTCGTCGCTTCGGTGTGCGTGTACAATCGGTAAATTTTTGTTACGAACACACAGTTGCTCATGTACACAGGTTTACCTACAAGTTACTCTCACACGTAGGGCCACTCGCACAAACGACTGGACCTATCAGTACCTTACCTACTGGGTATATGTATTCTCACAGGTAGTTTCAGTATGTACAGTCGGGGTTGTCGGCGCAGGCAAAAGGCAAGAATCGCTTGTTAAAGGGGCGACTACACCGCTGGGGATTCGAATGCGAATCTGAGCCGGCACTGAGTTCCACGATTCTACGACTGTACCTACCTACAACGGATCAAGAAACGGATTTTTTAACTTTGCTCATGAACGCCAATAGATTAGATTGTATAGATATAGATTGTATATAGGATAGATTTTACGTCAACTAGGTAAATTCTACCTCGCTCGATTCGTGACCACTGAAGTCGACAATACTCGGCACCGGATTACGTTTGGCCGGATATCCGTAGCCCGGTCCAGCACAAAGAGGTATGTTTTATTTGAGAAGACTAGAACCTGGTCCGATAGGTAGTGTCCTAATCTTGAATGCCAAAGTGAGTAGGGTAAAAGGATAACACTGAACATGTAGGCAGACTAGCCCATTGCGTTTGCGGAAGCTACGCTCTGCACACGCCATAGGTATAATTATAAAGTTTTTATTTTGAGGTTCGAGGAGACAATCGTGCTGGCAAGCATTGTTTTCATATGTCTTATACTATAAGGACCGTTAGTTATCTTCCGAAATTTAGACCATAAATTTAATCATGGTGAGGACTAAAAATAAACGGAAACATTTGGTAACATGGAACAAAAAGATGCTGAATTATCTAAGTGTGTGTGCATGTGTGTGGACGGTAAAGTGTGTTGGCTGCGGTTGTGGTTATTGCATGCGAGTAACGGTGGCTATGTGCGTGAGGGCAGGGGGCGCGGGGCGAGCCAGCTGCGACGGCAGGTGCGCCCGCGCCCCGCGCCACTTGTCTTTGGTGCCATGCTGTATAGTTTTAATCGAAACATATTTAAGGTAGGGAAACGTGAATCAAAGTATTTTTAAGTTTATATTTGTTTACATGTGAGTATAGTAAGAAGTATCTAAAAACCCTAGTTAAGAAAGAATCGAACTACCAAAATATGAGGTTGTCTACTTTTTTGTACATAGGTATTGTATGCAACGCCTACCTTACTTTAGCACAAACTAATTAACAAGTCAACTGTGTGCAATTTCATTGATGCGAACAGGCATTATCGCGAGCAATCAGCACGCTCCATGCAGCCCCCGCAGTCGGACCCGCCAGTCTGGCCGGGCCCCTCGCGCCGCTCACACACCTTTCACTAACGGATCATTTTTCTCATTACAGAACAAAGTGGAGTACTACGTGAAATGGAAGGGCTGGAAGCCGAAACACAACACGTGGGAGCCCGAGGAGAACATCCTGGACCCGCGCCTCATCCAGAGCTTCGAGCGCGGCGAGGAGCTCCGGCGTGCCGGCCGCAAGCGTGAGCGCGAACCCTCGCCCGAGCCCCCGCAGGCCGCAGACGAGCGCCCACCCAAGCGCAAGGCTGAGGTGCTGTCGCGCGAGTCCGGCAAGATCGGCGTCACCATCACCACGTCGCCACCCTCGCGTCGCCCCCCCGGTGGAGCCCCGGCCCCGGCCGCGCCCGCCGCCGAGGCCGCAGCGCCTCGCTCTGGCCCGCGCCGAGCCCCAGCATCGCCGCCACAAGCGCTCGCGCACACGCCACCGGAGCGCGAGCGCCGCAGTGACGACACCGTCGCGCCTGCGGAGCCTCGCGGTGCAGAGGCCCCGCCGCCTATACCTCCCGCTCCACCTGCGCCGCGCCCACCGCCGCCGCAGCCACCGCGGCGTGACGCCGCCTTCTGGCTGGCGCGCTCGCCCGTCGCCGACCAGATCTTCATCACCGACGTGACCGTCAACCTGCAGACCGTAACTATCCGCGAGTGCCGCACCGAGCGTGGCTTCTTCCGGAGTCGCGAGCCGCGCCCGCTTGACGTCACGTAGACGCGCTGTGTAGTGATTTATTTTGTGAACTGTTGTAAATATGTCTCGTGACGACGACACGGAGATACCTATAGGTATAGTCAATTGTTAACTCTACAGATCACATCCGATAGACAAATATAATTCAATCAGCTTATATTCCCGGCGAGACATCGATGCTATGCAATCAGTAGGTGATATTGCCAAGTACCCAAATGACTATTTTTCTATCCGTATTGAGCCATTATATAATTGTTACATTTGTACCTTGATAAAGTTAGAATCTCTCCGCATTTACGTAGGGCATCCTCGCATCCCTGGCTGCAAGATTATTTTTAGTTAGTTATTTAATTTATTATGAAATGAAATGTTCAAAGTTTAAACGTCTGACTAGGTTTGTTTCAATTTTGTTCATCATTGTTGTTATTTTTGTATATTTACTTTTTGTCGTGGTAGTTGGGCTAATGCTTCACGAGTAGGTACAGTCGGGGAGCTCGCCGCCGGCTCACCCTAGGGCGAGAACCACTTATGTGTTGTTCGGTCTGTTGTAAGCGCGCTGTACACTAAGGGGCGACAACAGTGCAGGGGATTCGAGTGCGAGTCTGAGCCGGCACCGAGTTCCCCGATTGTACCTACCAAGTCTCCTTGAATGGAATAAGAAATCTTTATCTACTTTAACTTAAAAAGCTGTCGTAGAGTTGGATTTGATTGATTGCTGTACCAAAGTGTGGTGAATGTATTTATTACGAATTATTAGATTATCTGAAGTGTGTGAAGCGCCCGCTGCCCGAGAATGTACTATCGTTACATAAGTTCCTGCCTGTACATACATTTAATGTATTATTTTGTCTTATTATTTCACTTTGTGTTATTAATTTATGCATTTTCTCAGTGAGGATTGTAAATGTACATATTGTAAATAGTTATTATCGTACTAAAATAATATAGAGCACTTGTTTTTATGTGATAGATCCTCACAGTTAGTATGTAAATAAACGAAAATGAATTATTTGAGTTGTTTTATTGTCTTGCTAGTAACCACAGAATGCTCCGCACACGTTTAAGTACTGAAAGCTCTTCAAATTTTAGTCGACCTTTTAAAATAAAGTTGCCAAACACTAACAGTAAAATATTGACTACAACCATTAGAACAAAACAAAACAAAAAGAACCAGAGATGTTGTGATGATGTGATGGGTCATTATTTACACAGTGGAGAGAGCATTACAGGCTTTGAAAAACATATCACCAAGACTGGGGGCATCTAGTTAGCAGTGAACATTTTGAAGACAAAACCAATAGGATACCTAACATGAAAAATCAGTATGACTCAACAAAAACAAAAAGAACAAATATAGTAGGTATCAATAGCTACTAAATCCTAAATCATCAGGAGAGCCATTCTGCAAAAGGCGGGTGCTAAGTTCGAATCGGGTTATCACTGGTCATTTTCGTTAAGTTGTCATTTTCCCTAACTCGTCAGTTTCCTTACTCGTCAATGCCAACAAAATCTTTGATTCGTCTTTTTCCTTAACTCGTCATTTCCTGCAATGTACAGTCAGAATGTAAATTTCGCACATACCTAATTAGTAATGGTTGATTATTGAGGTAAATGAATAAAATGAACCCTACCGACACGAATCAATCTGTACCGGAAATAATTGCAAAATTTTTACGTGTGCAAAAATATTGATAAATACGGTGATAGTTCCAGGAGCACGTAACATTACAGGAGATGAAAAGCTGAAAGGCGGTCTATACGAGATATAATTTTTCTGTTTAAAATTATAAATAATGTAATTGAGTCTCAATACTTACTAAGTAACATTAATTTTGCTAGTCCTCGAATAAATGCCCGTCATAAACCCACTTTTCTCTCGTCTCTTTCCCGCACTAATTATGCCGCTAACTCTTTCATCAACAGATCTTGTACCCAATTTGATAAGATTTATAATAATATTGATATCTTTCATCGATCTCTCCCAAAATTGAAAAGGGACTCTCTTTGCGTTTTACTGCATAGTTATTTAATTTTATATATATTTTTGTATGTACTGTGTAACCTTATATCTCGTTAAAGTGTATAATTTTTAGTATGGAAACTTCACTGGTCTCCGAATAAATCATGTGTTGTAATTTTAAGTACATATAATGACTGTTTGTTTCCTGAATAAAGTAAAATAAAATATTTAAAAAAAAATAAAATAAATTGTAGTTATTTCGTAGTACAAAATTATGCATCTGTTTGGTGTATAAATATTTTTTTTCTTGAAATAAAACTGATTCCTTTAAATGTTCACAAAATATTCGTACCACACATTCAGAGCATTTACGGAGAGTGATAGCGAAGGTGAAAAAATAATACACATTTGTTGATCCGTATTTAATCAATGCGTAATAAAATCTGACAGCATTGAAACAATTTAATAATTTGGTTCTAAAAGCAATATTTACTAATGAAAAGTTGTTAATTGTAAAATCGACATGAATTTTTTTACTTTTGTTTTAAATTTAAATGAAGCCGTAACTTAATGAATGTATTAAAATATATTGATCGTTATATGATATATTTCATTTCATTTCATTTCATAGCTCCGGGAATAAACTGAATTGCACCAATTATCTTATAGTATGCATTTTTTACTTTAATTGTTCGTGGAATAGCGCTTATCATTTGTTTTTTTATAATTGTAAGTGATAATTAATTGTAAGTGACTTGATTGTCAAATAATAACCATTTTTTTTGCTCTTCTTGAATTAAAATAGCCTCTTCCAAACCACTTATATCAAATACATTAATGAGATCTATGTTCATGCTAAGAAACGTATATTTGTTGTTACATTCCCCGACTGGCAAAGTGGGTTGCAACACAATTTAGTATATATTGCGCTATATATATTTTAATCAAACAATACTTTTTCAAATATATTAGTTACGTTACACTGAAATTTATATGATAAAAGTTTTTCATTTTCAGTCTGTCTCCATATTGTAAAATTATTTCTGCTCTCAGAGTGTAAGGAATTGTAATTACGTCTTTTATATCAATTAAACATTTTATACAATACAAGTATTAATCACGCTAATAATTTTATTGCAACATTTACAGATTGACTTATGTTACCATTTTTAATAAGTATACTTTATATTATTGAAACTTTGACGAATTTTCTTTCCCTTGGTCTCTCCAATTTTCAATGTATGTTGGGTTATCCGCAAAAATAGAATCCTTTGAAATTTGAAGAAATTCGTTGACTCTTTTGGTCTAAAAACATGATTCTTCAAAGATTTAAAATAGCTCTCTACACCAGGCGAAGACGGAGCTTTGTTTTCTGAATTGTAAACAGGGCAAAGTAACTTTGACCACATCCGTACTGTAATTAACAATCGTCTTAACGTAGGGATAAATGCTGGATAGTACAATACATTTCTGTCAGTATGTATGTTTTGGCCTTGATTCCTCAATTTTACATTTTTGACAGCTTTATCAAACCAAATAATAAATTCAAAATACCCTGTATTTTCATCATTAAAGGCGTCTAATTCGCGATCGTCATTTTGAACCTCGTCTTCAGGCGTATCTTGGTCCTTCAGTTGTTTAACCAATCTTTCAATGTGTGATGTAGCTGCTATTGTATTCACTGTCGTTGTTATCGTCAGCAGTTACCTATGCCAAGACTAACTAAAGAAGCTAATTTGTTTGTAGCTTCCAAGTCCTCCATTCCTTTAATTAGTACAATGCACCGGATATATACAAGAATTTGATTTTGCTATCTACGTCTTTTTTAAAACATGTTAAATTGTGTAACGTTTTTATAAAATGGCTAGTATCCAATCTAATAAAAGTACTGGGTTTATTTAAAGAGGGGCTTACCAAAATAGAAAACATTTTTTTTAAATAATCTTTTGTAGAACTGTACACCGTAAAAGCAAGAACACAAGCTAAAATTATTGCTGACGAATCGTCCGTTATAATTTCATGCGGAGGACATAATATAAAACTTAAAAGGATCCTGTTGCATCTACAGTTATAGTAATTTTAAGGAATTTTTGAAAATAACAATTATAATATTCTATTTGCTAGTTACTCCAATAACATAAACGAAAGCTTGGGTGCACACAAATCTCACGTATCATGTCTTGTAAATTATATTCGCTTGGAGTTTTTTCCATACATAACAAAGACATAATAGGGTTTGTGTTACGTAATTGTCCCATTCTATTCTCGTGTCTAATTTTTCTAAGAGCATTTATATTTGGTACAACAGGGCAACTGACTTTCTCATTTCCCGACACAAATTTAGAGGTTAATTCTTTTTGGCCTACAACCGCTGGTTTACAACGTAATTATTTGGCCAACTGTTGTCTTCTGTGTGTTGTTAATCTGGACTTGATTATTGGATTATGTTTGAACGATTTATCAAAATTATGAATTATACACGTAACATACATACATGTAACAAATTTGTCAGTTATATTCGAACTTCTGATTTTGATTCCAGCGTTACATTGTGAACATTTTCCGATTAAATTGTAACTATCTTCTGTAACGAAAATTCTTGTTGCTGTTTATAGTCCCTTTCCAATTTTTTATTAAACGAATTATCAGTGTCGGTATATGCACAGCTTGTTATATTCATTTCGTCATTTGAAAATACTCCTACCTCCATATCAGTAATTAATAGTTTTGAACGGTGCCGTTTAAATGCCGAATATAAGGCTAAAGGTGACATTTTGTAAGCAATCTCTTGTGACATAATGGAAAAAATTTGGTCTGTAGAATGAATCGGACGATTTTTAGATTGGACAAAGTAAGCAGAATGTCGTTGGAAGAAATCTGTTATTTCTTCGTAACTTAGTAACGGTTTACGACCCCTGGCTCCGTGGCCACTAACACTGAAAAACAAGACGAATATCACTGTCATAGGTATCGATATACTGGCGTGAAACTACGAAATAATATTTCTATTTCTATTATCTACGTACACGTAAAATTGAATCACTGCAAAATTTCAGACCTGTACATAAAATGAATCGCGTATTGCAGTAAGAGAATAAGTCAATTTTGGCTGCAGAAAAGGCAATATGTCCATAAATTATAACTTAATTGTTCTTAAAAATTAAAAGCGTTTTTATAAAAATTTTAATTAATTGTAATGAATGAGTCAAGTAATAATTAATGTATAAATTGAAATGGCACTACAATTTTCCAATAAAAATATATACAGTTTTTACTCAATTTCTTAAAATAGACATTTATGGAGTAATGCCATTTCTGTAATATGTGATTCAAATAGTTTCTGCGTAAATCGAGATCAAAGTAAAGTTAGGCTGCGTCGCAGTTACACCTCTAAACGGATTTTGTATACATAAGTAGGTAGTAAGGTAAGGTTTATGAAAATTATGATGGTTAAAATCTAGCTAATAATAATTTTAGTGGCTATAATCAGATTTCGTAAGGACTTTTCGAACGTAAGCAATTCAACTAACTATATTAAACAAAATCCTAACGAAAATCATCAACCAATCGCTCATTCGTAGCTACGGTACTTGTGCTTACGTGGTCAACAGGAGAATAAACAACATTGATAACAAATGCGTCCTATGCGCTAAATAAATACTTTTAAATGCAGATAACTGTTTAAAGAATTAAACTATCACTACCCTTTATAACACTCTGTACATATTTTGGACACCATGATATTTAAATGTTGGCGGCTAAATGACACGTTAAAAAATTCAATTTTTTTTTATGTGGTCTGACAGTTGTTGCCTAGAACAAAACGAAAAAACAACGAAGTCTATTGCCAATTTGTATCAGCTATTTGATTTGTGTAAAAATCTGGTTACATCCAACTACATCTTCGTAAAAAATGAATAGAAAGGTAAGTTTTCTTTTACAAGATGTTCCAAATACTGTAAATATGGGAAACATATCTTGAATTTAGTTATTAGTTTAATATTCATAATTATACTTTGATAAATTATGACTTCCATATAGTGGACAGAGCCTGTTGGCGTGTCGTGCAAGTGCGTGTTTGAATACACTATGATTACTTTTTTTCCTATTGTAGGACATTCCATTCGATAAACTGGAGTCAACGCTAGAAGAACTTTTTTGATTATCGGATGGTGAGCAGTCAGAAGACGGTTTTCAAAGCGATGAAAGGGAGAATGAGGTGACTTTTACGTAAGTAAGTAAAGAACAACTTGAAAATATTTTGGTTTGTCCGTCGAGTTCTAGAAGCCAAATGTAAGTAGAGGTTCCTTAATTCAAAATGACAGTGGATCGACACCAGATGATATAAATAATATTCTGGAGAGTGTAACTATTTCTCACACCGAAAATATGATAACGATGACGATTGGAAGAAAGATTTTTTCCCTCATAAGGCTCCTATTGACAAGTTATGATGAAGTTACAGTAAAGCCAAGCAGAAATTTTGTCAGAGCAAACAAATCTTTATGCGGCGCAAAACAAGCAGAAAAATTGGGTTGACGTTTCTGTTGTAAAAATTCAGGCGTTTCTTGAATTAGTACTGCTAATGGGTGTGCATCATCTTCCAAATCTAGATCTTTATTGGGCAACAGATCCGTTGTTTTGCGTCCGCTTAGTATCAGATATAACGACATCCAAAAGATTCAAAATGATACTAAGGAATGTACACCTAAATGACAATACAAAAATGCCTAAACGGGGAAAACCTGGATTCGATAAACTGTATAAAATTTGGCAGTTAGTTGACTATATGAATACTGCTTTTCAAGATGGAGCAAAGAACTCTTCGTCAAAAAGTATTGACGAATGTATAGTTAAGTTCAAAAGGCGAGAACTTTGAAACAATATATGCCCAACAAGCCAGTAAAGAGGGGCTTCAAAATAAGGGCACGCTGTGATAGTAACACTGGCAATCTTTATGAATATGAGATATATACTGACAAAAAGGACAATCAAACAGAGTTTGGATTGGGAGCTAGTGTAGTAAATAATCTCTGCAAAGCAGTAATTGATGAAAATATGGATAATGTTCATGTTGCTTTCGACAATTTCTTTCTTCAGAAAGTGTCATGCAAGAGGACGCAAGAAGATTATTTAAAGTGCGTAATTTATATTTGCCACAAACTGAAATAGGAAAAAAACGTACTACCCACATATATTATTTTTTAATAAAAAATAATTAAACACCAGATTTATATTTAATACTACTAATATTTATATTAGTTTATTATTTATATATTATATATTTTTATTTATATTAATAATAGTTTTGCTATGTTATTAGGTTTTTTTTAGACTTACTTTAGGAGTAACACAACAAACGCCTGTCCAAAGTTGATCAGCAAACATACAAATTCCCCCCACTAAAAACCACCTTGCTGGCTGTGGCATGGGTATGCTAAGCAGCCTTCATCGGAGTGACACCCGGTTAGGGAAGGGGTGCGCAAGCGGGGACCCGCTAGCGGGTCATCCGCTGAGAACAATAATACAAGAACAATAAGGTGCAAGTGACAGGTTGGATGATGATTATTTGGCCTGATGTGTGCACATCATTTCCCTATTATAATTTAAGTGCATGATAAAATGATAAAGAGATACATGACTTACTATTAACTCCCTACTCCTTAGTAGGAACCTGGTTGTATGCCACAAGTCGAGTTTCTGTTCAATCAAGGTTCTACCGTATCCTGACGCGTAAATGATTTTGTCCATCGCAATGCGACTGGCTGATCATAAAGAAATAATTCAAAAATGTGTTCCATTTTCAAACTTTTATTCTTTTGTTTCTGTGATTTTCATTTTAGGATTTATGCATTGTATTGTGAATTTGTTACATAACCATGGCGTATCAAAATAATTTCGATTTAACCTTTAGAACGCCGGAGTCACGAATAGAAGACAATCACTAGCGGGCTCTGTGCCCTCAACGACGTTAATAGAAGACAAAAACCCAACCCACAAAAAAATAAAGAAAAATATTGAAAAGATATTACTGGCATTTTACTTTGGTATTCCTCAAAATAGAATATCCCAGTAACATGCGAGTGTAAAAAGCGAGTCTTTCATGGCCAACCAGACTGAAAAATATTGAAATACAAAACATGTAGTTTTATTCAAACAAAAACTATGTCCATTTTTTTATTTTGCCGCCGAAGCAACACCCTCACGGGAGGTAGGTGGAAGATGCGTCATGCATACCGCCGCAGGCACAAACCGACCTCAGCGGGGGTGATGTGGGACTCACTAGAATGACACCTAACCACTAAAAACCACCTTGTTGGCTGTGGTTAAATTTTACCGTTAACCTTCATTGGAAGCGACACCCGTTGGGAGGTGGGTGCGCTGGACTATGTCCAGCACGCCAAAGTCTTTTATAATAGACCGCTAGTGAAGTAACGCAAGAGGCGTAGATTTCTTGAAAACTATTTAAAATTCAAAAGTATTATCTATTATCTATGAATCTATCATTTATATTTGCATAATACAAAACGTACGATATATAAAATTATCATTGCCTACATGAATAAAAAAATACCATCAAAATGAGTTCGCATAATCAATCTAATATTTCAAATCTAGCGCATCCCTTATTCGTCATCGATAATTAGTTTACTGTGCGCCGTCGTTTAAGATAGAAGACAACATGATGACGTCATAAGCGAATTCAGAAAAAATAGTGAAGTGCAACATGAGCGATGTATCGGAACTCCTTCGTATTTTAGAAGGCGTCGATGCTGAAGACTTTTCAGAATTCAAACCATTGTTTGAAGAAAAGTTTGGGGTAACTTAAGATTTTAATAATCAAACTCTATTTACCTACTTGCAAATTTCTCATTCGATGGAAATATTATTAGGTACATTTTGTTTAACTGTAAATTAAATAATAAGTACTCAATAAGGAACAATACCCTGCCCTGATGCCTTGAAACTCTTCTGAGCATCGACTCTTGACGACCGAGTGATGTAGTGCCTGTGTAACCTTGCCTCATACGCCGAAGGTCCCAGGTTCGTGTCCTGGCTGGGGCATTCATTTGTGTGTCGAACACAGATGTTTGTTCTCGGGTCATGGTTGTTTGTATTTATACAGGGTGTCCCGAAACTCAACGTCAAGCCGACACGGGACGATAGGATAGATGGTAACCATCATCAGAAAAATCAGAAAAAAAATCTCACCCATGTTCTTTAGAAATTATAGCCATTAAACAAAAAAAGAAGACAAGAGAAAAAATAATTTCAAAAAAAGAATTTCTCAAATTTTAATCATTTTTTGGTTATAGAGGTAAATGTTGGTTAGTTTTGTCCATTTAAAACTTGTTACTATAACCCTAAATAACGTATCTTTAATTACAATAAAAAATAATAACACAATTGCCCCAAATTTTCTTAGAAATAACACTTTTTGCCGAACTACGAAATCAACATTTTCAAAATATCTCGACTTTGACTGAGCCTCCTGAAAAAAAAAATTGTACTGGAGTGCCTTGACAAGTGCCATCAAAAGTTGGCGTCTTTAATCAGGATTCCAAAATGGTACAACACTTGGTGGGTTCCGACTAAAAAATATGAGTAAAAATTTAAAAAAAACTTGAAGTAATCCGATTTCATGCGAATCCAGTTTATTTAGCTTAAATGTTTTTGATTCGCGCAAACTCTTTGGTGGTCCTTAATTTTACGGCAGAATGATGAATGATGATGAGAGAGATGGATTGTGGAGTTTGGCAAGAGTGAGCAAGACAGATAGTGACGATTTTATCAGTTTTTTGTTCCGAGACTTAAATAATTTTCATCATTATTACAACCCATTCGCTAAGTTTGCTAGTCATTCGCTACATAAATTAATTATAATAACTGGTGTTGTCGTCGAAAATATAACGTTGCTTGCTATGTATTATTGGTATTTTAGAGGTATTTTTATAAAAGTGAAATGAAGTAAAAAATATGAATATATATTTTATTTCACTTTAATTTAAAAAAAAGAAATATTTTCTTTAAATTTTTTGGTGACGGCACATCGCCAGCGGCAAACTGGTAGTACTTATCTACTTTTTTTTGCAAGGAGTAGTGCATTTTTTTTTAATTGTAAGTAAATAAACCACAAATTATCAATAGCGGGCCACTCGAGCTAGACCAAAAAAATAGTGGCAATGCTTTTCTTGTTCGATGTACCTCATGAATTTATCAACAAGGTCCAATGTAGCTCAACCAGTTAGATAGAAATTTCGATAAATCGCCTCATCCATCCTCATCCTCAAAAAAATTCTAAGCAACACACATTATTTCAAATTTATTAATCAATTATTATATCTTTTCTTACCAAGTAGGTAGTACTAAAGTAAACTTTTTTGTTCTAGATGACACACTGGCTGGTTGTAAAAAAAAAATTGTATTGTTGTAAAATTCGACTATCATTTGCTTTTTCACAAATGTTTTCGAATTTGAATGCGTTTTCTTTGTGTGGCGTGAGAGTGAGTTTATTTTGCAATGAGTCTCGATTTCCTAGAAATACGGAGAGGCTGAGGTGCGTTTAAGAAGTTCATCCATACAACGGTTCAACAGTTATGGTGTGGGCGGGTATTATGAGGAACAGACAAACTGAGCTCGTTTTTGTAAATGGAAACATGAACGCTGCAAATTACGTTGAGAGTGTTCAAAGGCCCGTTCATTTGCACAAACCCTTGGCTTCGATTTTAGGTTGATGCATGAATATGCGCGTTCGCATACAGCTTTGCACACCAGGGAGTACTTGGCAAGGGAAAACATCCGGGTATTGCCTCGGCCTGCACAATCGCCAGTCCTCAAGCCCATCGATCACGCATGGGATCCAGAGACGTGTTTTAGAGGACTTGGACGGAGTGACAACATCCCGTCAACTGATGATCTTACTAAAATTTCATTGGGAGCAATTGCCGCAGGATAACATAAACAGTCTCATTGATTCTATGAATAATCGGTGTCAGCAAGTTCTCAACAACAGAGGCAGCCAATCTTTGTATTAAGTTATCTAATTTCTTTTACATGAAATTAATTTTGTTTAACAATTTCATTTAGTTTATAAAAAGTTTAGTTGCTTAGGCATCTTAGTTTGTACGTTATTTATGTTATTAAAATAATAATTATAAAAAAAGAATTGATTTTTTACTTTGAAAAGACAATAAACAATAGTGAAGAAGAAGGTGAAGAAGAAATCGGAATTTTGAAAAGCAAAATACACTGTGTACTGAAAAAATACAACATCATTTACGTTGAAGGGCGACAAGTACAAAAAGACAACTGAAAGACAACTTATTTTCTGCCATGAATACGAGAGGCACATCCTAGAGGACCAGTATTTTCTAAACAATATTATCTGGTCAGAAGAGACAAACTTCAGCAATAATGGTATGTACAACTGAAACAGTAATCGCATTTGGCCCAGGGAGAATCCCTTACGTATCCGCGAGACTATAGTCAAGTGCGTTTTTCGTTCAACTGTTGGTGTGGGATTGAAAAAAACCGAGTCTTCTTAGTACATTTTTACGAAGGGCAGGTATTTAGAAATACTTGAGATTTTAAGAAGTGAGATAAATACTCTCTCGTTGCAGAACGACAAAAACTTAATTTTCAGCAAGATGGGCTCCGGCTCATAACAGTCACAGAACAAGGGACTATCTCAATTAACACTTTGTCTCCTGGATCGGGACAAATAAGATCCCCAGATCTAACACCGTTAGATTTTTTTATGGGGTTATGTAAAAAATTTTGTTCTCATGAACCAGTATGAAAGTGCCCACGAGCTACAAGCATAACTTAGACATATTATTCTAAATATCCACCACAACACGATCAAAAAATATATATATATTATACAGGGAGCGAAATAATCAAAACAGTGTGACTTTGTATTCAACAGAATGGGACTCATTTCGAGCATTTGACAAATTATTAAATTTTATATTAAAAATGTTAAAATTCATGGTCTTTCATTTATTTCTGACACTAAGTTATTTAGCAAAAAATAATCCTTATGATTATATGGCCTTTATGGCTATATAATCATAAGGATATGTGATATGCTGAAGGCTATATGATATGCCTTTCGATCGGTATGATAAAACTACAGGGTAATTTTTTTTCTCGTGTAGCCGGTTCGATTGCCGGTTCAACCATGTAATTATAAAAAATCTATGAATGCAGTTTAAATTGTTTTTTAAATTGAAATAATGTCTTCTTTCAGTATAATGTTCCATCTACAATATTCAAGGTACTTGCCCTCCATGTGGCATAGCTGTGGGACGCCCTGTATAAAATAACCACGCGCCAAGTCTAGTATGTAAGTCTGTCGTAGTAAGTCTATTAAAAAGCAATATTTAGCAGATTTTAATAAATTATCTATCTATCTCTGATTTTTACTGTACAGGGAGTCAAACTACGCGACGGTCAGCAACGGCGTCAGTAACAAAGAAGGATCCCAAAAAGAAAACAAAAGTGTTTCCATGGAGCCATAGAACATTAAAAAATAAGATTATTGTGCACCTACGAGTATGTTTTCTAAACAATCTCTTAGATGTCATGTGTAAAACAAATGGGAACTACCAAGCTGACCCACAAACACCTATTGCGTTGCTAACTAACAATTTAGCGAGAATTATGTTTAAAATTTTCTTCAAAGTTTTTTTTTTGATTCTTGGTACTGAGCCATTCCCTGAGCTATGGCACGTAGTTCCATTAACAATCTACGCCTATTCTGAAAACGTGTGCTACTGTGTGTACCTGGTCAAAATGCAAAACAAAATGCTTTTAGCAAAACCATTTAGCTAAAGCTTTCGGCCGTAGATAGCGCAAGAGCTCACCCTACAGAAGGTTACCTAGTTTGATCAGTTCCTTAGCAAAACACTTCAGGTAGATTGAAATGTACGTCAGGTCTTCGATTTGCGGTTTCCTAGTGTGCGTTAGCGCATCAAAACGCTATGTCTTACAGCAGTAAGAGTATTTCAGTATTACAGTTATGAGGTGCAGTTTACTAATAGTAACTTCTGTGAATTGTTCTTTACTGCAGTAACGCTACTTCAGCAAATTCAGTAATGAACCAATACATGAGTAGGTAGAACCGTCAAAAAGGTTATTGAGAAAAAAAAATGTTCTATAGTTTATATTTTTTTAATTAAGCATTTTCAAAGAACTCTCCAACAGCGTCTAAAGTTTCATGTATTTGAACCAATTCTCAAAGCACGCTTTCCAGTCTGCAACGGGTACTTCTTCAACGGCGTTCTCGAACGCAGTAAGTGTATCTTCTGGCGATGGTTTTTCATTTCAGGTAGCAAGAAAAAGCGCGCGATGCCAAATCAGGGCTGTAAGGCGGATGACCCAAAAGTTTTACCGGTGTGGTGTTTAGGAAGGCCTTTGAGTTATCGCTGAGTACGAGGGCGCGTTGTCCTCGTGGAGCAAAAGGCCCGAAGTCCCGTGTTCGGTCTCGTGTTCCCCGTTGCTCGGAGCAGCAACAAATTCTAGCAAGGATTTGCATTGTAACCACTCTGTATTGATGCTACTTTAGTTTCTTAAGGGAATTGATACGAGAAAAGGAGAAAATTACCCCGTTAAGGAGAAAATTCAAATTCAAATAATTACTTGTTTTTATTGACGTCAAATAAAACATGACTCTACTACCAGTTCGGAAAAACCTTCGTGAAGAAGAACTAGCAGGAAACTTAACGGGTATATTTTTTTCAAATCTAATTTACAGTGTCTCTTTATGTCTATACAAAATGATTCTTATCTGCATCTGTTAGCTTGGCAAGTCTCCGTCCCGCCAACTATTCAAACAACTAACAACCTCACCCGTTCACGAGTTAATGCAGGATCTAGCCATCGCCCTCCTCAACCATATTAGAGGGAAGTGAACGACCCGTCACCCGACATTACCATAAGAAGACGTACTTTAGTGACATTGACGCTTTATATTCATCGGGACAAAGAACTCAACGAACAAACAGACACATTACACATGTTTTATTACAAATACTACTAAAAACCTGTTAATGAGGGGATTATACCGAAGGGCTTTTGTCATCCAAATAATCGGATAGTTTAAAATAAGCTTTAGCACACAACTTTTGCTTTATAGTTACTTTGAATTTGTCAATAGGAACACCTTGGATATCCTCAGGAAATTATAAAAGCGTATTCATTGACCTATGTGACTTTATGAAGCCTACTATTATGAGCTGCCAGCACATTTCTTCCTCTTGTGTTCATTGTGCAAATATTTTTTCTTTTGAACAAGGTTATGTTCTTTTTTTATCACATTAAATTTTTAAAGTTTATTGTTTGACGACCGAGTGGTGTAGTGGTAAGTAGCCTTGCCTCATACGCCGAAGGTCCCAGGTTCGAGTCCTGGCCGGGGCATTCATTTGTGTGATGAACACAGATGTTTGTTCTCGGGTCATGGTTGTTTGTATTTATATATGTATGTTTATTCTGGGTCCCCCCCGGTTCGCTGTATGGTTATCCATAACACAAGCTCTGCTTACTTTGGGGCCATACAGTTGGTGTGTTTGTCTGGGGATTTATTATTATTATCATTATTGTAAAAGAAAACTAAGAATATTTATTTCCTAAAATTTACTTCTAAGTGACACCCTTGGACCGAGCTGATAGATTGCGCGAACGGCCCTTTTCTGTAGAATGAATGTAATATCAGTAGTAGGGATTGACGGGTTCTGGCTCACTTACAGATCCGTGGGCTCTATCAATTTGATTAATCCGCGTTTGAGCAACTAAAGTTATATTTAAACAATGCTGTTTTTTTACATTAGAACCTTGGACAGTTCGTAGATCAAAGTAGGTATTTAAATTAATTGATACCAACTACCACAGTTAGAGTACTGATACACTCACACTATGATAATGTATATTAATTAATGAATGAATGAACGATGAATCTCTTACAGTAAACAAACTGATCATATTTCAGTTTAGTCATTTTATATTTAATTAATATACTGTTTAGTCTCGGTTCATATCTTGAAGTAACTACTCGGGTTGATATCTAAAGTCAATTTCTATTTCTATATCTTTGTAATTTTTCCAATATCTTTTATTCTTATAAATGAACTTTAATTTAGTGACATTTAAATATATATTTTTAAAACACTTCTCCAACCCGCGCCGTAACAGCGGTGTTAGAAGTGGGATATTTACTACTGTTCGTTGCGAAATTGGTAACATTTCTTTAACGCGAACAACGGGTGCGAAGTGCAAGTGCCAGTTAAAAAAAAGTGTAAACATCTAAAACCGAGTCTCCGGGGTATAAGTTGTATCCCGACAAACTCTCACGAAAACCCAGAACCCGTCTCGTCGTCACCGTTCCTGTGGAGTCCGATAGACTCCTTCCAAAACTCCGTCTCTTTCATCGTTGCCGTTCCTGTGGAGTCCGATAGACTCCTCCCAGATCTCCGTCTCTTTCGTCTTTGCTGTTCCTGTGGAGTCTGACTGGCTCCTCCCAGATCTTCATCTCTATCATTGCCGCCGTTCCTGTGGAGCCAAGGCGACTCCTCCTACGTCACCGTATCCTTCGTCACCGTGCTGTGGGCAGCACAGCAGCAACGTTGGTCGTCGCGAGCCAACCAAGGATTACAAGTTTACGGGAAGTGCTGAATATGATCGTGATTAATCAAATTGATACCGCGAGCCCGCGGTTAGAAACAAAAAATTTGTAGTTGGAAATCTAATTGGACAAGAGGTGAATTTAAGTAAGAATTTGTTATTTATTATTCAGGTCCGATGTAAATACCATATCACGCGATTTAATTCTGCACATTGCTTTGATTAGAGACAAAAACGTTCACTAACTTAGCGAGCATCGCGGTTTGATACGATCCCGCGGTCTTATCAAATTAATTCGCGTTTGATAGCCATACCTAATAAGTAAGCCAGAACCCGTCAATCCCTACTACTTTCTGGAAACAGGTCATTTCGGATTTTTGAGGGAAGTTGGCTCCTCCGCCTACTAGTCGCGGCCGCGACTTAATTACGCGAATTAATCAAATTGATACCGCAAGCCCGCGGATCTAGTTAGAAATAAAAATTTATGTATGGTCAGATGGGATAAGAGAAACATACTTTATTTTCATTTGTAAATTTTTAGATGTGGCCAGGTAATTAACATGTTTATAAATTATTAATATTTTTTCCATTGTCAGCATTTATGTACGCTTAGAAACATGACGCTAATGCAAACAGTTACAATAATATCGGATAAAATGATCAATTAGTGCTAACGTTTCTCTTCCCCTAGTTTTGGGGTAAGAGGAACTCTTGAAAAATTTTATATAAATTCAATGCATATTGAAATAACTGCGTACTACTCTTATTTCTAATACCATTTCAATCAATATGACACTTAATACATCGAATGAAGGTTCATTTTCAAACATAAAAATGTTTCTTTTCTTTTTGGGGTAAGAGAAACGTAACAGATTGTTCCAGGGGTTGCAAACCAATATAAAACATATATAGGAAGGTACTTTTACTGCGATTTTTTAAGAGCAGGTAAGAATCATGTCTGTTACACTTTCCAATAATATAACAGCAATTAAATTTACAAAAGAATTTAAATACACAATGTTAATAAAATAATGATTACAAATAAGTTTATTTCGAAAATGTAACTTCTCATATAATCGTGTAATTAGCTTACCAGTGATATTTAAATTTTAGCGATTTCGCCATAATAAGTTATCGCCATAAGCACAAGGTAGTAGGAATTTGTGCTCTAAACAAAAATAAATGAAATAATAATTATTGTACTTTCTTTATTTATACTTTGTATTTATTCAAATATTTATTTCAGCAATACTATGAAAGGAACTAAAAAATCACACAATCAGTCAAGCAGAACTTTTAAAATTAAAAATAAACTGTGTCCTCTAGTTTAAAATAACTGGTTTTTGCACTTTTTTGTTAACACGTTGTATTTACACACATAAATGCAAGCTCAGTCGCCCCCCACTTCATACGAGTGAAAAGGTTTATAATTCCTGACATCGGGAAAGAAGAACATATGTTTCGCTTAACCCGGCCACGGCCGTTTCTCTTACCCCACTCAGTACTTTTTAGGTTAAGTTTTTAATTGCATGAATAAATGTACTTTAGGAGCTATTTTTATATAAAATAATGCTTAAAACGCATAAAGTACACATACAATTTCACTCCTTCTCCAGTAAACTCCTTCTCGACACAAACGTATTTTATGGTTTTAAAAAAATGCACAAAAAAATTACTTCCAACTCCACGTGTTTTTGTTTGACAACTAAATTTGTCGTGGTGTAGCACACTCTCATTATGCATCGTACTGTCATCTATGGCAAAGCATTGGAACTATTTGCATGAACTCATTTATTTGAGCGGTTAATCGTAGAGCTAGAACTTACAGTTTTTGAGTAATAACACATAGGCCCCTTCCCCCATAGACCTCTTTATACCACCTTACCTTAGCTGTAAACCTAATTGGACAAGTGAATTTAAGTAAGAATTTGTTATTTATTATTCAGATCCGGTGTAATTACCATATCACGCGATTCAGTACTGCATATTGCTTTGATTAGAGACAAAAACGTCCGCTAACTTAGCGAGCATCGTGGTTTGATTCGATCCCCGCGGTCTTATCAAATTAATTCGCGTTTGATAGCCATACCTAATAAGTGAGCTAGAACCCGTCAATCCCTACTACTAATATCGATGTCGGCAGCACTCCCCCACAACAGAATGCCATGGAATATGGCCAAGGCTATAGAAGTAACCGAAATAGACTAATCGAGCAGTTGCTTCATTTAAAAAAACTGGCGATCAAATTTTTTCCAGAGCTGCTCGATGGTTTCACTTTCGTAGGCGTTGGTTCGTTTTGAAATAGCCATACTGGTGACTGGCGCTTTATTTCTGGATCATATTAATAAATCCAAGATTAATCATCTTCATAAACATGGCGATAAGAACCTGCTTAGAATTACTCAATCATATTATGGCACCATTTCACGCGTGCCTGCTGCTGAGCATCGCTGAGGTTGTGGGGTACCTAGCGCTAAACAATCCTCCTTACGTGGTTTTGTAACATATCATGAAACACTTCCCGGTCCAATCTCCAGATTGTATTGAATCTCCTTGTATGTGATTCGCCGGTTTTGATAAATCGAATTTTTCAACAAATATCCAATATGGTACACAAAAGAATTGGTTATATTGTTAAAGGAAATAAATTCAAAAAATTTGGGATTCCCTTGGACGAATATGAATATGACGAAGCTCGCAGTAGATGTCATACACTAATTACTTCCTGTTTTCACAAATATTTAAATTCTATCGAAAGTTCTATTGCAAGTAAAAATATGAAATCATTCTGGTATTTCATTTCTTCCAAGAGGGCAAATAAGTCAACAATACCTGAAGAAATGAATTTAGATAAAAATAAATACTCAACACCTGTTGATATATGTAATGCGTTTGCTAATAAATTCTCATCAGTTTATTCTAAGGTTACCTCAGCATTTGGACTATTGCGACAACAATAATCAAATTGCCAGTCTCGGTTACCTCTATATAAGCTATAGTATATAATAACTCAGAGTGCAGGTCCCGACCTTATCCCAGCAGTTTTCATACTGAACTGCCTTTTAATTCATCTCTGAACAATGGAACATTCCCAAATGTTTGGAAAATGGCTAATGTCGTTCCTATTCCAAAGGGTAACAGCAGCCTCAATGATATATCATAATAATATTTCTTACAATCACACCACATTATCTAGCCCAAATTAAGTATCATTAAGAACGTGTGTTATGGATACTAGATAACGGATAAATAAACTTAAGAAATATATTATATAAGCATTTAGGAACCTTAACCACGCGTTCCCACCGATAGAAAAGGGTGAGCAGGCCGCGGCCCACGGCCCGACAATCATTGTCGGAAAGTCATATATATTCTAATCGCTTAAGTAAAGTTGATATTGCGATGTAGAACACACGTTGTGATTGGTCGGTTGAGTAGCGCGTCACCGCTACAAGCAAAAATGACTGACTAGAAAGCCAATATAATAAAATATCTGCCTCAACCAGGATTCGAAACCATGGCATGGAAGGCAAGGGTACTTACCTCCACACCAAACAGGCCGTCAAATCATCTTACCGGCCTATTTCTATATTGTCAACGATTGGAAAAATTTTTGAATCAATTGTTTCTTCTGTTCTTACGACTAACCTAAAATCTGTATTAATTGACCAGCAACGTTCAACATTCGTCCAAATATGTACAAATCTTCTACCCTAACCTGTCACTTAGCTGAAATTTCTAAAGCGATTGATAACAGACTACAAGTCGACACCATATACACAGATACAAGTAAAGCTTTAGACAGAGTAAACCATGAACTATTGATATCCAAGTTGTCTGGTTATGGAGTCAACGGAAGCATGCTATCCTGGTTCCGCTCTTATTTAACTCCAAGGTTTCAAAAAGTGGTTGTATGCGGACATGAATCTAATACATTCGAGGTCACTTCCGGAGTTCCTCAAGGGTCCCATCTTGGGCCAGTGTTGTTCTTGGTATTTATTAACGATCTGGCCAAAGAAATTCGTCACTCAAGTTTTTACTTCTTCGCTGATGATTTAAAAATTTCAATAACAATACGTTGCGAGCGCGATTCCGAACTTCTGCAAGAAGACTTAAGCTTTCTGCTTGGTCGGAAAATAATAGTTTACCTCTTAATATTGACAAGTGTAAATATATAAAATTCACTAAAAAGAGGGTTCTATTGGCTACTAAGTTCTCTACAAATGGGGTGGCAGTTGAGGAACTTCTGGAAATCAGGGACCTAGGAGTTATTCTTGACTCCAAATTGAAATTTAAGTGTCATTTTGAACAAATTGTCAAAAAAACTTTCAAAATGCTTGGTTTTATTTGGCGGAACTGTAAAAATTTCAAAAATCCATACGCTCTTAGGACTCTTTATGTTTCACTTGTGAGCAGTCTACTAGTCTAGACTAGTGACTACTGTTCTAGCCTCTGGAACCCACATTACAGCTGTCATGTTCGCAGGATTGAGCGAGTTCAGAAGCGGTTTCTATTTCTTCCCACCGTTCATCAAAGAAAACTTAGCCAGTTACCAAGTTATGAAGCGCGACTGGCACACTATAAATTCACAAAATTGTGTGATAGGCGATGGATTGCTGACCAGATTCTGCTATATAAAATTGTTAGAGGCCTCGTAAATTGTCCACAATTATTGAGTCGGATAGGATTTGCAGTCCCTCGTGTTCTATAGCACCAATCCATGGATATGCCGTGAACACAATACCTTATTTAAAAACACTCATGTTGACATACTGTCTGGTTCACTGTGCTGTTATAAAATGTTTTTGTATGATTATATTAATCGAGTATGAGCCTAATAATCTTTTGCCATTTGTAATTTGTTTCTATCTGTTTTTGTATATCTGTAAAAGTTGATCTGTTTTTATAATTTGTTAATTATTATAATATCAAACATACAAGTATATCTATTTACGTTGCATTGTTACATGATTATTGTTTTATAGTTATTGTTATTTTGTTTAAAGTTAAGTTGTAGCTGCCTATAATTTGGGTGTACACTATGTTTTTTTTAAATGTTTAAGTTACATATTGTTTGCTAAGTGTAATATCTGTTGGCAACTCTGAATAAATAAATTCAGTTCTAGCACGTTTTCTTTCGTGTCAGCAGTCAAAAGACAACCACTTCTTTCTTCTTTCTTCAAAGATGAAAAACCATGCCTTCCTGTCAACATTTTGACAACTCGTGTTATGTTTAGATAAGTAATATAGTATGAAAAATTACTCATTTTTAGCTGAACCATAAAATCTATTCCATAACAAAAACTACAATCCACAAAAATTTTTATTGGGTTTTCTTTTTATAGTCATTTATTGATTTTGGTTTGCCACGATGGCGCCCAGCAAATATATGGCCTTAAGACAAGTTTCGTTCCAAATAAACCTCAAACTTTATTTCGAATTTGCTTATGAATTATGAGAAATATATGACTTTTGAAATAAAATTAATATTCTATTTGTTAATTTATTGAAGTGAATGCACATCAAAATGAAATAATCAATTATTTTTCTTAAATGTACATTACAGCATTACTTCACTGTCATGTTGACAATGTCAAAAATTACAACGTCAGTTCAGATTTGAATTAAACTTTTGCAGTCCTTCGTTTGCATTTGCGGCATGGTGTACTGTGCGATACTACTCTGGATTTTTCTAACTTTTGATCACTTTGGCATTCGTCCCGGTTAACGTTTCTGGCTTCTGCTTCAACGATTACATGCGCTAAGTTTAGTAATAACAAAAAATAATCCTGTTATTTTATTTTTATCTTCAACTGGAGCAACAATTGGATGGAATGAAAAATGATCATGTCTTTACTGATATGAATGATTGCTTTTGTTATGCATATTATTTTGAGTTTTTATAAGTAGTTTGAAGAAATAATTATTTTTTGAGTTAAGTACATGCAATACAGCTAATCCCGAATTTGCATTTAAAGTTCATGTTTCCTGTATTGAAAGCACACTTATGCACATGGAGGTCGCCTGTGTAATTCTGAGAATTTAAAATTAAACGCGGTGACTAAGACGCCAGCTATGTGATTCGTGAGGTTGTAAGATTGATCCCCGCACAGAACAACAAAAAAATGTTCCTGGTCCGGGTTTGTATGTATATAACACAAGCCTTTGCTTACTTTGGGGCCATGTTGTCTGAGGACTTCTATTTTAAAATCCACACGTACCTACTTATCTGTGCAAAAATCTATAATCTAACTGAATAAAATGAACAGGTGTTTCACTATCTACATTACAATGCCGAGGCTTACTAAACATCAATGAACTCATTTGAAATCGACGTCTTTCATGTAATTTCATTACAGCGATAAGGTATTTATTTATTTTATTTATTGAACATTCACAAAATCCACAGATCTTAATTTATATACGAACAGTTAGACTTTCAAATTAAATCCTTAAATTAGTTAGAGTGTACATATTGAAAGATTAAAAATTTTGGTATATATAATATGATGGGTGTTGGGTGTGTAGTGTCTGTGTCTGTGAGGTGCGTGTGTGTGTGTCTATGTATGCAAATTGTAACAGTATGTCTACATTTTAACCAAATATGAGTTTTCATACATGAATTTCAACATTTGAGAATACTTAGTAATTTGAGGTTTCGAAAGGCTTTTTATTCCTTTTGCTTGAAAAAAATAACATATCCTTGAGAATCTAAAACCAAAATCCTGAAATGAGCTGCACTTTCGTTTTTACAAGTTAAATATTGCCAAGATGTGCTATAAAAATTTATTGAATTTGACATATAACCTCGAAATATATTTTTCAATGTAACTTTTTTTAGAATTGCTAAATTGGATTAAGTGGTTACCTTAAGTTAAGGAATATAACACTATTTTTTCCGCATCGTTTTTATATTTATACATTAGATCAATAAAAAGCAGGCTGACAGGTCATTGCATATATGAAACATCGGCACTGTTCTTTAAGCGACCGCACTTGTTATACCAGCGGTACGCAATTGCTTTAGAAGGCGCCTTGTGCGTAAAACTAATTGAAGTCGATTAAACGGCTCATTTCAGGTTAGACTTGAAGTCGTAAAAATTCATTGCACGAAAGTATTCCCGACGCAGGTCCATTTTTCTATGACACACAACAGTTTCATAATGTTGGCAAAAAATCTTGAGTGAAATTAAATATGGAACAAATATGTTTGTACTTTTCAATTATCGAATTTTCAAAATAAATTATAACTCGCCAGCGTTCCATACGCATAATAACTTTTTTCGCAAAACTTTCTGAGTGGCTTGGTACAAATGATAATGATACAGTCCCCGCACTCGGTGAAGAGCCATTCTAAAGGCGAGAGCGAAGGGAGAGGAGCCCCGCATACTAGGAGCCGACGACACCACGGGTAATTCGAATGAAAATCTGAGCCTACACCAACGCAGGGCTCTATATTCTATCTATATTATATCTATATGATTAGGTAGGCCAAAGCGCCTGAAATATTGGAAAAGCAAATCCATCGGTTTGCGAATTCCGACCGCACGTAACTCGGGGAGCACTAAGTTTCTTTTTATGAGTTGACTGACAGGCCTTCCGTTTGTTTGAGGTAATTTTTATTCTACTTACTATTACATTTTAATGAATTCCAACCTTTTTTCTTTCCTTGTAGGTATATATAGTGTTAGCGTATTTGTAATTAAGGAATAATTGTTATTTTTTATTGAATCAAGTACACGGAGTTTCGGTTTATTGTATAAACTTAAATTTATAAGCGGAAACCAACTATTGTTTTAGTTCGAGAACGATTTCTTTTTATCGTTCCGTTATCTCTGTTTGATTTCCTTCCTCCTCAGATACAGCTTCCAACGAATATGAAGACTTTCCTGTCTGCTTAGGTACTTTCTAAAGATTTTAGGGATATTGTTTACTTGTAAATTCATATATTAGCCTATAATTGTATATTGATAGTCTTGAACTGATAGTTAGTTAGTTTAGTTTAGCTTAGCATGTATTTTTAGTTATATATTTTTTTTGTATTTTTGGTTTGCTTAAAACGTTTCGACTAATTACCTAAATGGTGGATCCGTTTAGATTATTTTTAGATAGATTAGATAGATTATTTTTCATTCCATATTGTCAAATTTTTATAACTCTGTTTTAAGATTGTCAAATTTTGTGAAACTTTCGATTATGAGTTATTGATATTATATCTCTCTGTACACAAACTTTCATCGTGATAACTTTGCAAAAACCTGGGCCCAGGCATATATGAATTAGTTTTATTTTTCTTTGACATGGTTTGCATCTTAGATAATAAATTGAATTGCAAAGTATCTTATCAATCTTAAAAAACAATCATCTGTAATAATGAAAGTTTACGATCACAAAATGTTTCCATTTTTAAATGACCCTTTTTCCAATAAATTATATTAACATGTAAATAAGATATGTCATTTCATTGAACAATACCCACAAACCTCCACAATTAAGAATATTTTTTTTACCTATTTAGAATCTGTATTTTATGATTTACGATCTCCACATAAATGTTTTTTATATTTAAACACCCCACTGTAACTGAACTGTAAAAGTCAACCTAATAATGAAAAATTCATAGCAACTACTCCCAAGATACAGGCCCTTTGAGCCTAGTTTTGGAACCCCTGGCAATTAGTGCAAAGGGTTGAGTTCAAAATGTTCGTGTCGTCGGCCACTTACGTTTCAGTAAAATATATAGTTATAATTATTTTTATTATAATAAATAAGATTAATACCATATTTTATAATCACTTGAGCTAAATACTAATTAGATTTTTTTATTTTTTAGTGTTAAAATAGCAACCATTAGAGTAAACTTATAATAACTATACTGTATTGCACCACAAATTCTTTAATCTAAAAATATTTGTTACTTTATTTAATAGGGAAAAATAGGAAAAATAAACAATTAACTACTAATTAATTATTTATTGTGTTAGTTTGCTATCTCATTAGTAAGCAGGCTGCATTCCCTTGTTGCACAAAAACAGAGCGAATGTTTTTTTTATTGAGGGTTGCCGATCAAGGAAAATAATTTCGCACATAAACCCAAGCAAATAAAAAGCACAAAAATAAAATAGTTGACTATAAAGCTGATATAAATATATTTTTAGTGATATTATTTAATATGTTATGATTTCGACATTTTTTAAAGTAATTTATTCAACTGAATATCTTTGTCATCTATTTTAAATCATAAAGATTACCTCAAGTATTTCTTTTTCCATAATGATTAACCTATAGTTCGAGAACCTTGTCTGTATAGGTAAAGCTGCACGCAGTTACATATTCCTTGATTTGCTTTTATGTCTTTTAGATATTTATTTACATAATTTGGTTCTGACTTTCTTTTTAGTAATTATTATAAAATGTTATAAAAATTAAGGTATAGTCATTTTTTGTGTAAAGTACTGAAATAAAAAGCTTATTGAGGGCCTGGAATGAACTCAACTATTTAGATATTTAGATGGCAATGTAAATGTTAGTTGTCAAATTTGTGTAAAAGTTATGTACAATTCCTGGAAACCATAAAATAATTAAAAGTGCACTAATTTGTAACTGTATGAAACAATTAAAACATTTTTTTTTTGACTAAGCTAATTGATAAGCTTGATAAGCTAAAATACCACCATCAAAAATAAATCAAATATATTTTTTGTAAATAATTTATCATTGGTATTCATTACACAAAAAATACTATACTAATATACTATACTTCAAATCTGTACTGGAAGTACACTAAACATGTCCAATTTAACAACCAACACCCTCCATATAGCTGAATGTATATTCACACAAATTACTGTGAACAATCCATCTTGTTTATCTATTTATTTAAAGCTTGTGAACAAAGAGAATCCAATTTCTCCAAAAAGTGTGCAAACACATTGCAATGCAGTTGAGATGTTTAAATAAGAGGATTTATAACAAACTCCAGTACTAAAGAATGTCATAACCATGCCACAAAATAGCTGTAGATAACACACTTACATCAACTACATAGCTTTTATGTTCAGCCTCTATTTACAACATTATCTTTATTTCCTACAAGTGATTCCATGAAACTTTGTAAATTGGCAAAATACTAATTGAATGTTGATAGACTATTGCAAGGCTTACGCTTATAAAACTAAGGTACCTTTGTACTGCTCATTACAATGCTGCTATCATACAACAATGTATTTGACTAAGTTTCTTTTACATTATGCTATGACTAGTAAGTACTTAATAATGACAATGTAGTTGCATCTTATTATTATAATACATTTTGTTCAAATAACACTGAATACATCATTTTACATGGATGATTTAACAATGCACCTCAAATTATACACACTGTACTGATTTTGAACATTAAAAACAGAATTAAATAGTTCCTATATCTAATAAAATACATAGTTCTTCACATTTAATAAAGTATACCTAGTTTGTTATTTAAAATGTAGTATCTTTACCCACCTCCTCACCAGGAAGTGGAGTGCACTGCTATTGGCTGTCCACCTTGAAGGTGGAGTAGTGGCAGGCACCGTCTATGATGATCTCACTTATGCTAGATGTGGGTGGGTTGTGTGCGGCAGGCAGTTGATCTACATGAACATTGCTGCTGAGTGCATTGTATAGTTTACTATTATGTACAGAACTCAAACTTTTGTTTCCCTGGCTAAATAATGTACAAGTATTTTGTTCTGCTCCTGATTCATTAATTAATCCCATTTTTACATTAAATATTACATCTTGTATTTTTTTCTTAGCAACAAGTAAACTTTTTTCTCCTTTTAAAGATCTTAATTCATTTGCAATGTATTCACCAAATACAGAAAACTCATCTCTCTGTGATGTGTAAACAATATCAGCTGGTTTTGTGGGCATGTCCAACCGTGAAACTTTTGTTGCTGGGGTGTAATTATCAATTTTGCAATCTGCTACAGAATCTGCATTTACAGTTACAACTATACCATGTAATTGGTCCTGAAACAAAAACCTCATTAACATTTTGCAGGTTTTTTCAGTAAGTAATATTAATTTCATATGATAGAGAATCTCTTTATGTAGGTACATAAAAACTACAATTTTGAACTAAAAATAAAATTATATGCTGTAACCAAAAAAAATTACATACTAAGTAACACTGAGTAATGTAAATTCAGAAAATAAATTTACAGCCAAAACACATTTCATACAAGTTGTTTTAGAATAGGTTTATAGTTAATTATTAAAAGGCACAATATATAATATGCAATGTTAATGACAAGACAATTTAAGGCTTGGCCTAAGCGATGGAATTATGGATCCTGGTCTTGTTCCTAAACGAAAACAACACCAACCTAAGTGCATAAATGTATAAACTCATTAATTTTTACTACTTCTCTGTAACCATAACATAAAAACTAGTTCTCTGTAGTATTAATCTATTTAAATTACTTACTGAATGAATACTACTAAAGGGTCTGTTTGAGTCCTTTAAGAAGTGGAGGTATTCATAAGCATACCAATTACTGACATAGGAATCGTTAGAATTTTCCATATGAGCACGGCACTCTTTGTTATATTCTCTGTTATACTGAGTTCGTAAATGTTGAATTTTTTTCGTAATATCTGACACACATATGCCTAAAGCGTCTGATACTTGCCGCAGTTCTCCTTTTCTTTTTATTTTATCTTTACGACTATCACACAACGCTGGATTCCAAAGGGTTGCGTTTGCTTGCATCAACCCAATTAATTTCATAGTTTTGTCTTTAGACCACTCCATCATTATTTAACAAACCTAATTCACTTTTTTAATAAACTCTAATAAACCAAGCGGATAGTTTTGTTTACAAACGAAGCACATTTTTTTGGGAACCCATATTGTACAACACCGTAATGTACAACACGATAAAACGAAGCACCGAATTGCACGGCCTGATAATTGGTGACACCAAATATTTGGTGTCATCAATTATCGTGGTGTGCAATACGTGTTGTGTTTTATTATGCCGTGCAATATCGGAACGTGCCGATAATGTACACCACCGTATTGCACGGCCTGATAATTGGTGACACCAAATATTTGGTGACATCAATTATCGTGGTGTGCAATACGTGTTGTGTTTTATTATGCCGTGCAATATCGGTACGAGCCGATAATGTACACCACCGTATTGCACGCCCCGATAATTGATGTCACACCATAGACAAGAATAGAGTTTATTTTTCAATCAGGAGCCCCGTTTACATCTACTTGCCTTCTTTTTTCTTTTTTTTTTTTGGAAAGGCTTGTACGGCTAAAATGAGCTTTATATGTATATTGTATTTAAATATATAAATCTTAGAGTAACTATGTTAAGAAACCAAACCTAAAATAATGCAAAAGAGAATTAATATGAAACCAAAAACTAAGGGCATGAATTAAGGCGATGAGCTTCTTGTCCCCATGGGTTTAGCGCTGAAAGCTTCAAACATATACTTTTACCTAGATTCAATATTTTATATGTTTAAGAATATCAGTGTTGTTGGCTGCTGAACCAGATGGAACACCGGTTCAATTAAAGTGGGTGACTGAAATTGGTGATTAAATGCGAATCTAATTTCTTTTCTAATTAGTCTTCTAATGAGGAAGGTTTTTTTTGGTCCAAAAAAAATGATAGTGTGCCCTCAAGCTTGCCACATGGTTTAATTGAAAAAACATCTCAAATTCAATATTTTCTCCTATGGAATCAAAAAAATATATCCTGCAGAAATTTAGATATAAGCTAATAATTAGTCCCAAGAAAAAGCTTTTATTTCCTTTTTTATCGCAGGTAGTTAAAGATGCACTTTTGTGTAAATGTGTGCACATTTCATCGCACGTAAGTAGCTAGCAAGCGAGTTTGCCAGAGTTACACAGGCTGGCCAGCGATCCTTATTCCTTTGTTAGCACTTGTGTGACCGAGAAAGCAACATAATGCATAGTGATGCACTTTTGTGTGAAATGTGTGCACCTTTCATCGCACGTAAGTAGCTAGCAAGCTAGTTTGCCACAGTTACTTGTGTTGGCCAGCGATCCTTATCCCTTTGTTAAAACCTGTGTGAGCGAGAGAACATTAAGATGTTTATTTATTCGTTTCTTTATAAATAGAATATGAGTACAAAAGAAATATGATTTCTAGTAATCGAATGCTCTACACTTACTGGATCTAGGATATTTTTTGCAAACTGCTTGCACCCTGTGTAATTGTGTATAAAAATACTTATAATAATGTTACTTTTAATGTAACTTTTTTTTATTAAATCAAAATGCAATTTTAGTTGTGATTGAACTAATCTGAACATAAACTTAATAAAGACTAGGGTTTAGGTTATTGAAGATATATGTGTGAGACCCTGAATACTTTTGTTTCAGATACTATTTAATAACGCCAAGTTTGTGTCGTTCCTCTAGTGAGAGAGAGAACGTGAATGAACCACCGGTAAATCCTGTAGAACCAAGAGATCAACCCATGGCGCTACCAGTTCGCTTGCTGCATGATTTTAATCACTACGTACCTCCAGCTGCACGTATTCGTGAAGAACATTTGATACTGAATGATTTGGATATTATGTTGTAAGCACCAAATGTCAGTCATGATTTCGACAAAGCTCAGATCATGGATATGATGAAGATTTTAAAATCTGTACCTGAAGGCGGAAGAGTAGATTTTGAAAATATTGACAGGATGGATCCACATGAACTTTATTTTCTGACTGCTCGAAACGTCGATATTAATAGATAGTTCGACGAAACTCCTTCTCTGCGTGTAAGGAGTAAAAGACCTAAAACCGCATTGACGATATATTTGATCAAGTTGAGAGCCAGTGAACCAAATACAAAGTTGGCAGATATGTTTCATGACCACAACTGAAACAGCCGACGAGTTCAATTTGAAAATATGTCTGCTGAATCACCTGGATTAGGAGATTTTCCAGGGTTGTATATACGTATTATAACTTCGGCTGTGAGTATGTCTACACTGCATTTTACCCCTTAATAGCCAGCAATTATTACTAGCGATGTTGTTATTATTCAAATTAACATTTTCTCTATATAGTTGTATGGTATAAACACCATTACAGACTTGTTCACTGTAATAACTCCTGGCTAATTTTAGCTGGTAAGTCCCTAACACATACATAACAAATGAAATATTTATTTCTCATCATTGACGATTACTTGTTCTTATTGACGTCAAATAAAACATGACTCTACCACCAGGTCAAAAAAACCTTCGTGAAGAAGAACTGGCGAGAAACTTCACGGGTATATTTTTTTTTTCAAATTAAATTTACAGAGTCATTTATGTCTATACAAAGTTATTCTTATCTGCATCTGTTAGCTCAGCAAGTCTCCCTCCCCAGAAGTATCCAAACGACGGACACGCTCAAACGGCACCCGTTCACGAGTTACCGCGGGATCCCGCCACCGCTCTCCTCAACCATATTAGAGGGAAGTGAGCGACCCGTCACCCGACGCTATCATAAGAAGAAGTACTTTAGTGACAATGACACTTTAGATATTCACCGGGACGAAGAACTCAACGAACAAACAACACATTACACATGTTTTGTTACAAATACTAGTAAAATCCTGTTAATGAGGGGATTATACACCAAGGGCTTTTATCATCCAAATAATCGGATAGTTTATAATATGCTTTAGCACACAACTTCTGCCTATAGTTTCTTTGAATTTGTCAATAGGAAGACCTTGGATATCCTCAGGATCCTTATTATAATACAAGACATACGACTCAAATGATGTTTGGTTGATAAATTATCATTTTCATCATTGATAATAAGCTACATTTTTGTTATTTAATGCTAGGTCCATTATATTTTTATACATAGTTTTTACTTTATCTTTACCTTGGGCAGTAAATGTCCCACTTGTGCATCCCAGCCAGGCTAACCATTATCTACACAACTCTTTAAAAAAGTTTCTATGAAGGGTTTCCTAGCCAGTTTCAATATCTACGCGACGTCCTAAGCCGAAGTCCGTGCTCTTAGACGTATCGGATGAAGGAGTAGTTGTAACGTAGTACCAGTAAAACACCAAAACTCTCTTCTATGTTTATTTTTTCGGTAAAATTTAAAATATACAAAAATGCCTGTAAATACAAACAGAAAAATATAAACAAAATTGAAATAAAAAAATAGTCACACAAAATAGAACAGAAATATTAATACAATTAAATTTGATCTGAAAAGAAAAAAATAACAATAAAATAAAATTTTAATGAATGAGAATCCTTACCAAAAATTTTGGCTACGCACACTCGTGAACGTAAAAATAAATTATAGGTTTCTTAAAAAAAACTTTGATTGTAGATAATAAAATATCTTAACTATGTAATTTTGAATAATAAACTCGGAAACAATAATAAATAAATAGATTCAAGTTGCTTTGATGGATAATATTTCGTGACTGATTTGTCAAATCAAAACATTGCCGTTCTCCGACACTACGTAATTCCTAGTTTAAAATTACGTCGGGAACGACAAAAAAAATAAAATTTACTGACAAAAAGAGGTCGAAATAGACAACCGTCACATAGTTTATGTTCCAACCTCAGCGCTAGGCTACAAAGTTCGGTGAAATTTAGAAGGCCTATTGGCCTTAACGGTCATAAATAAACAGTTCATTTCGGGGAAAAAACGATGAGCAGTACCAGTAGTTCCAACGAGAAGAAAACATGAAGGTAAGAAATAGGAAGATAGCAGACTCTAAAACCAAAATCTTATTAGAAAGAACGTATTGAATCCTGAATGTTCTAAGTCAAGACTGACGAAAAAGTGTGTAGTCTGGCGGTGTATATTGAAAGTATACAAGAACAGTATGTAGATATCACGTATATTTTCAAAAACTTTATTTTGTTACACATTCTGAAACCATACAGTGTAAGAATTTATTCATTCTTACTTTCAATTCACAACATATTTTACAAAATTTAATGTATGTAAAATAATTCAGTAAAATATCGTCCTATCTCATTAATAAACTGTCTGTGCAAAATATTTCATATAATGATAACTAGGCGATTGGAATATTACTTTGAAAGCAATAAACTTTTTAATGACTGTACGTTAGGTTTTCGTAGAGGGTACTCTTGCCAGGATAATTTATCTCGCTTTATCATTGATACAGAGACAGCATTCACAAACAAAGAATTAGTTTTAGGTGCCTTTTGTGATATCAACAGTGCGTACAATAACGTAGACATAGACGCTTTGATTGTTTGTTTAATTAATTTCGGTGTAGATCTATTTCTATGTAGATATATAAGAGAATTTTTAATAGAAAGGTTTTTGGTCTACAAGCTACAGAACGGTAAAGACTTCATCAGAATTTGTAGGCAGGGTTTAGCTCAAGGCGATCCCATGTCACCATTTTTATTTAATGCAATAACCATAAATATATGTACAAATCTTTAAAATGTTGTTAAAATTTCGCAATACGCAGATGATTTTGCATTGTATTGTATTGGTAAGAATATTGATTCATGTGTAGAATTAATTCAGCACGCACTCATTGATTTTAAGTTGTTATTAGAAAATATAGGCTTGAAAATTTCGGTCGCCAAAACAAAAATATGTATGTTTACAAGAAAATACTGAAGCCCAACTATAGAAATTAAGATTGACGATATCCCCTTAGATTATGTAAATTGTGTAAAATTTCTGGGTGTTTGGGTTGACAGACGTCTTAAATGGTCGAAACATATTACAGAAACCGCTCAAAAATGTACTTCATTCTCCAATGTACTCAGTGCTATCAGCAGTGGTAAATGGGGTGTCCATCCACTTCATTTGAGACGACTGTACATAACTTTAATTCGGTCTAGAAGAGATTATGGAAGTGTACTATATGGTAACGCAAGTTCAATACTTACTAAATTACAAATAGTTCAAAATCGAGCCCTTCGTTTGTGCGGGGGATTTATACGCACTACCCCTAATTATGTTATAGAGAGCGAACTTTGTATTCCGCCTTTACATCTTAGAAGAATGTTGTTAAGTGACAAATACTTCTTGAAACTTTCGGCCAGGTCTTCTGATAGTCTCTCGAACAAAATCAAATTACTTAATGACTCAATAATGAACAGGAATCACTATTGGCGCAAAAAACAAGTACCCTTACTGATTGAGAGTTTCAGGAGGTATGACGAATTGCCCATGTACAGGTTTGAAATTTTGCCACAATTTGATTTACCATACCATATTTTAATGTTTGATTGGGAATCAATTATATCCACAGAGGTTGAAACCATTCAAAAACCTAAATATCAACTTTCCATAGATGAACTTAAAAGTGCAAGTTATTGTATGATTTGGCAGTTGTACTCAGGGTTTAAACATATTTATACCGATGGATCAAAAGTTTTAGACTCTTCAAGTTGTGCCTATTTCGATGTTAATTCCAAGGTCCAGGCAAAGTTTCAAATCCAAAACTCTAACATTCCAATTATTGGACTCGAGCTGACTGCTATTCACGAAGCCCTAAAATTTATTGAAACAACCGACTATAAAAAGTTGTAATATTTACGGACTCTAGAAGCTCTTTAATGCACCTTTTAAGTTGTGTCACAGGCAATGTAGGCAGAAAAGAAATTTACCTCATTATTAAATGTATCTGTAGGTTGATACGTAATGAGGTCGAAGTACACCTCCAGTGGATACCTTCTCACGTTGGCATCGTGGGTAATGAAACTGTTGACTTATTAGCTTCAGAAGCACGTCACAACGGAGCAATCCTTAACGTAGAACCCTCCTTTTCTGATTACATACCTATAGTTAAAAGAAATATACATCTTCAATGGAAAACCTACTTTGATAAAAACTCACAAACAAAAGGCATATGGTATAAATCTCTCTTGAGTGAACCACCGCTCACACCTTGGTTCAAATCTCTAAAATTAAACAGAAGAGAATTAGTGCTATGTTTTAGGATACGGTCTTATCATATGCCACTTAATAAATTTAATTACCTAATGCGTAAAACAGAAAGTCCTAAGTGTGTAATTTGCCAACGTGAAGAGGATTTACTCCATTTAATACTGGAATGCCAAATTAACGAGGAAATGCGATTGTCATTTATGCGGGATACTCAGTGCTCTATGAAAGACTTACTGTTTAAGTTCCATAACATACTAAGCTCTAACTTCACTCAAGGACACAGCGACAGACTTCTTAGTTTTGTCATACACTCCCTAGCTGTAAGATTAGATTATATTGTAAATTCTTCTGTTTAGTACCTATTTAAGCCGGCTTAATCATATGATTGTAAGGCTTATAAAAACAAGAATAAAATAAAATAAAATAAAAAATGTATGTAAAAAAGAACATAACCTTGTTCAAAAGAAAAAAAGATCTGCACAATGTTAACACAAGAGGAAGAAATATGCTGGCAGCTCATAATAGTAGGCTTCTTATAGTCACTAACTCATTCATGGGTCAATGTATACGCTTTTATAATGAGGTTCCTGAGGATTTTTTTTTATTGAAAAAGGTTAAGACGTTTGTCTTCTATCTCACCTGATGGAAAGTGACGATGAAGACGTAGGTGTTACACGTCTATCCACGAGATACCTATTCACTCGACGCTTGAAAGAACTAGGACTATAGTTTTCTGAAAAAACAGACGCAGGCAGTTTATTCCACACCTTGGCGACCCGCACCAAAAAGGAACTATCGAAGCGTTTGGTTCGACTTCTTGGGATATCTACCATGAAAGGATGGAAGGTCTGTCTGCATCTAGTAGTCCGATGTAAGAAGGGTGTGGGTTCAACCTGATCAAAAAGAGCATTCGCGCACTCTCCAAAACTTAATCTGTAGAAGACTGCTAAAACTGGCAACATTCCGACGATGTTCGAGGCTTTGCAGTTTTTTGGTGGTGAAGTCAAAGTTGTTAATAATTTTTCGGGCTTTTCGGTCAACGCTTCTAGTTTGTACTTTGCAGAACCATCCCAAAGGTGGCTACAGTAATCCATACAAGATCGAACTTGAGCTGTGTGCAAATTAAGTAGCCGTTCAGGGCTGAAGTACCGTCGGACCTTCGAGATGATTCCCAACTTCTTTGAAGCAGTTTGAGCCATGGACACAATTTGTTGCCCGAAGTTTAGTTGAAATGAAATGAAATGAAATATTTATTTCTCAACATTGACCTTACTTGTTCTTATTGACGTCAAATAAAACATGATTCTACCACTAGTTCGAAAAAACCTTCGTGAAGAAGAACTGGCAAGAAACTTCAGGGGTATATTTTTTTCAAAATACATTTACAGATTTACAGTTGGGACAAAATAGTTACGCCCAGAAGCCCTAGGTGGTTGGTTAAAGATACAGAAACATTTTGGAAAGCGGGCGTTAGGTTGAAACTGCTCTTTTTGGCGGAGAATAAACACGCCTGTGTTTTAGACGGGTTAAATTTATCCATTTGGACTCGCCCCAATCGGACACTTTCTTTAAGGCCAAACCCACCTCAATCTCTCTCAGAGCTCAATCATGGACTCTCTCAAAGCCCGGATTTCTTGAAGACTCGCTCGCATCGCATGCATCGCTCTACAAAGGTGCTGTCAACAGCGTAACCAATAATGCCCGGGGTTAGCAGGTCATTAATGTGCAGCAAGAATAACGTTGCAGAGAGAACAGATCCCTGAGGTACCCCGGCATTTATTGCCAAGGTCAGAAGAGCAGCCGTCTAAGACTAATCGAATTGACCGTTCCTATGAATTGACCGTTCCGAATCTATGGTTTTATCCGTGGCAAAAGCTAATAATACACGATGCGTTCCAGTAACAACCTATTCACGTTTGACTTGACATAGACAAGATAAATGACAAAGGACTTATATCCATGAGAAAATCGCTAAAAAAAAGGCATCGCGTAGCAAGAGCTTTAAAACGCGGGAACGCACACTTGCCATTTAACTTTAACTTGCGACCTTCTCAGGTTGTGGGTCTTCTTAGTACTGAATAATCTTTTAATAGAAATTTTGTTTGTGTGTTACAGATATGGAGATTGAGCCCTACAAAGCAGGTTCGAGATGGTTCAGCAGAGACGGCCACTATTATGTGGTCAAGCGGACGAAGGGCTACTCCCTCTACCTCCGTTGCGCTAGCGACAGGTGCCCAGCACACTGGACGTTGAAGAATGGCCGCGCTGGCCCTGTCGCTGGCGAACATCCCCATGAACCCACTCCTTGGGTCCCAAATCGGTAAGTTAATAGTTAAAATAGGTACTTATAACAATATTGGTATTTGGTACTGGCTTGCATGAAAACTTAGGAAAACTTCAAGACAGACACCTCGTTTTTTAAAAGGGTGGGGTCAGTGGTGGATTGTGTGGAGGATTGACACCAGCGCGCCGGTTTTATGTAAACGTCGGTAAGAAATAAGTAACTTGTCGACGCAAACAAGACTTTTAATTAAGTAATCTAAAAGAATTTTTAAATTTTAGTATAACACTTGATATATTTTACAGCAACGCGATGTTCCAGGCCCTAAAAAGGAGGGCCGCATCAGAGAGCACCGCTCTAATTAGAATATATGAAGAAGAGGCAGCCAGGTACGTGCACGTATATTTTAATGGATTGTGAGTGTCTTACTGTGCCATCCATTTTAATCACCGTATATCAAATACCATATTTAGGATTTCCAAGCATTTCAATAGCCGAGTTTTAGTTTTTGAACTGTTTTAAAAGCTGAAGTACTCATGCAAATGTTATTCACAGATATGCAGATGCAGCGTCGCGTCTGCTGTTCGAGTCTGTGGAGCCGTCGATGCGGAAGTGGAGGAGGAGCATGCAGCCGGCGGTCCCACAAAACATTCAGGCATACGGAGCCGCGCTCGCACGACACCCTAGCCACAGTGACATGCTGTTGGCGACGGTTTCTGCGGGCGAGAGTTCCGCCATCATACTTACTATGAATAATTTTGGAACGTGCCTCCGCGACAGTTCAACTGTTATAGTAGATGGCACGTTCCAAACTGTTCCGGCTGGCTTACCTGCCTACCAAATCCTCACTATTCACGGGGTGATTGGAGGATGTTACTTTCATCCTGTAATCGCTTTGATGGAAAATAGGAGACGTGACCTGTACGAAGCCGTCCTACAAAGGATTTGGCAGGCGGCAGGTAACCCAAGCCCTGCCCACATAGTGACTGATTACGAGCCGGCTCTTCGGGGTGCGCTCGAGTCTGTGACCGGAGTGGAGATTCAAGGGTGCCTCTTCCACTATGTGCAGGCGCTGCTGAGACGTGCGAGGCAGCTTGGGGTGCCCGTGGCATGCCGTTCGCCAGGCTAGCGTCTGGTGCAGCTGTATGCGGCGTTGGCGCTACTACCGCCGGTGCAGGTGCCCCTCGGCCTGGCCGAGGTGCGGTCCGCTGCTGCCGCGGAAGGTCTGCCCTTCTCCGCCAACTTCCACAACTACTTTGTGTCACATTGGATGACTCGGGTAATTAAAAATTACATATTTATTTGTTTATTTATTTAATCTTATAGAAGTAAAGAATATCTCAGGTCATGCTTAACTATTTACTATTACTTAAATATTAACTGAAAAAGTAGTTTTAGCAGTGTTTTGAATTTATGTAAGTAACTACTAATGATTGTATTTAAAAATTGATGATTTTTTTTCTCTAGGTGGGCCCTGGGGCGTTTAGCGTCTACCAGAGCCCTCACCGAACATCCAATGTGGCGGAGAGCTACCACGCCTCCTTGTGGCGCTCTCTTGGGCCATCACCAAATATTTGGCGATTTTCAGGTTTAATAATCTTAAGTATTTAAGTATATAGTTGTAATTAAGTTAAATGTACTTGTCAGTAGATGTAGTTAAAAGTAGATTCAACTTTGTGATTCAAAACACGCCATTCATATACCTACACACTTTGTAGTTATTAATTACACAAAAAAATTGTAGGTACTTAGGTACCTACTTCCAATGAAGTTTACATTTTTGTGTTGTTTTGTAATGTTATGTGTGGATGGCTTGTCAATTAGTGTGTAGATTATGATTCTAGGCTAGAAAAATGCATGTTTTCACAAAATATTTGCTATACTTATACAGATTTAGGTATGTGCATCTAGATGTGAGACGCCTTTTTTATAGACTTAGTTTTAAATATTAACTTAGAACCTTATTATGATTATTGTAGTTCTTTTCTAGTTACATCCTTGGTTTGTGTGGAGTGGATCATATCTGAAGACTCAAGGTGAGTTATAGTAATGTCGCTATTACCGACAATTTATCAGTATTTTGTTAAATAGCAAGTTGAAAAAATAAATAGTATTTTTATTAAAATATATAGAGGGTTGTTGTCAATTTCTTAAATTTTCTTTGACAGTAAATGAATATCCGCAAAGTAATTTATTTTGTATGATAATGTTCTTATGATTCGAACCCTTTTTGGCAATAATTATTAAATTAAACATAAAATATGATGGTCATTGTTTCACTGCTTCTAACTTCAGATCTATTTTCTTTTTAGATGTTGCTGCAGAGAAGTTCGCGGTCAGCACTTCGCGCCTGGAGGCTCTTCGAGGAGGTCGTCTGCCGAGGAGGAACAGAGAACGTTCCTACATACGGGCAAATATCACGATGAACAACACGAGAGCTCTTGAAAGGGGGGTGATTTCCCTCAGAGAGTTCCTTGTATCCATCAGTAGGAACATAGATATAGGTGAGGGGGTGATTGTAGAAGATGTACCTGAGGTTGGGGTAGAGGTTGAGGTTGTTGAGGAAGAGGGTGTGCTTGATGTCACAGGGTTTCCAAATCCTTCAGATGAGGAGACCCTTCAGGCAGCGGTACAGCAACCAACCAGGTCATCACTACAACCACCACCTATACCTATTCTTTGTCGTATTTGCATAGAGAACGTGCCTACATTGGTTCTGCAACCATGTGGACACGCAGTATGTTTACCATGCCGACAGCAAATGCAGACGTGCCCCTTTTGCCGGGCTTTTATTATGGATACAGTCCGTGTATATCTGTAACACTTACTTTTCTCTTTTTTCCTAATTTCATCCTTCTTATCCAACGCATAAAGAGTGGTGTTATAAGTTGGACGTGTGTGTCTGTCGATATCAAATCGGTTCAGCATTCTTTTTGCCCTCAGGTGTTTATAAGATTTAAGATGTGTTCACTTATTTATCTTTATGCAAATGCAGATATTGCCCGTTTTGCCACATATTATGTTGCATATTTTTGTATTTCGTGTGTCTTTTATTTCATTTCTTAAATAGGAACATTCTCTGTTTGATCCGAAGCATTATTATTTTTATAATTATCCATAGCGAGTGCCATCCACGAAGCGCGCTAATTTTTCTATTGCGCGATGGTACATAAGGGCAGCCTTGTGGATGGCAGTCATTATGTACTTCTGTACTATTTATAGATACTTTAGTAATAGACTGCCAAACTTATAGTTTATTTTTTATTTTTTTATGATTATTAATTAGGTACGTACATAATGTTTTTACACACTAATTATTCACATTGCAGTGTAACTCCGCCATTAAAGTGTGTGCTTGATGCCGGTCCTAAGCCCGGAAAAAGGAGGAAGGCACTGAAATCTTTTATAATGAAATGTAGTGGAAATATTCAGTTAATTCCCTATTCACCAAAGCAGTTGGCCAGTAATGTAGTGATGCCTAGTTGGGAACTCACTAAGTTGGGCCAGCGGTTTAACTTATAAATGTATTCATTTCAGGTCAATGAATTCTACCAAAGAAGTGTGAGAAAATGTGACTGGATGAATATATGAAAGTGCAACAAGCTATTAATAATTTAAAAGATTTCAAGATCAAATTATGTTGTTTAAAATGAATTTAATTCTAAAAATAAAAAATATACATCACAATTTTAATTACTTTGCTTTAACCCCTATCCAAATGATAGAACTTTTAACTTCCATTAAAGTATTGGTTTAAAAGTAAATATTTGTAAATATGAAATATACCTTCATATATATATTATGTTTTTAAACTCATATTTAATACAAGCAAAAATTTTGCTGTACACTAGTTGTGCATTTGTAAAAATGCTAAAATTATTGTTAAACCTTTTTAACTACTACCAATTTAATCAAAGATGGACATCCAGGAAGGTTCAATTAGACACATTCTATGAAAGCATAACATATCTTTAGAAAATCAAAGCATCATGCCCATTTTCAGACATCATTCGACATTTTATTCGAAAGTAATGTTGTCTTGAAGTAGCTTGTAAGTAAATAGTTATTTTTAAATTAGGTAAGTGCTATAATTGCAGCTCTAGTCAGTACTATTATAATAAGGGGAAGATTTATTTGTTTCTGTGTTTATAGGAAATTTATAAACTGAAAGCTAAATCCTAAGTTCATGATAATTATATACTATAAGTTCAAAGAAAAACTGGACTTAGGGACATAATACATGAAAAAGTTACCTATATCAGAATGAGGCTCTTCATCTAAACTTTAGGCCCTGATGACCTAGTTCTATTTCTTATCATGTTTGTATTTAACAGGTTTATACTTAAAGATATTTAGACTACGTGCAAGAAAAAAGTTTCAATCTCCATGAAAGACAAACTTGTGACAAAAATGAATTAAATTACATTTTTATACTGACCCATTTGGGTTAAGAGTATGACATTCAAATGAAAAAATCTGCATTGCTCCTATTAGCCTCAGTGGAGTGGAAACATTAAAACCTCTGCTTACCAAAGGTCAGCTAGTAATATAGTGTGACCTAGTTGGAACTCATTTGCAAAGTCACACTGGCAGTTTTAGGTGTGAGGTCTTTAGTCAATGCTCTATTATTATATCTCAAATTGTTGTGATATCTGTAACATAAATTGGTATATTCTTTTAAGGTCAATGAATTTGACCAGTGTGAGAAAATGTGAATAGAGTAAAAATATTTTACTGTACAATAAGCATGTCACATTCACATATATATGCCTACATATTAATCATTAAGTTTGGTAATTACCTCCTTTTAGTAGAAAATAAATTTTGTTATATTCGAGGTTAAGAAATAATTAAATTAAGAGATATATTTATTCTAAGATTCTTAATATGAACTCACTAATTATACCTCAGCACACCCATGGGTGCAATCCTAAAAAAGTAGATTACATAAATTGTAGTTTTTTTTTAAATTAAAAAAACAACCTCACACAATTAAGAACATATTACACTATCTATCTGCATGAATCTAAAGAAAGGTGCAAAATAAAACACAATGAGATTAGAAGTGAATAAAGGCCATTACTTTATTAATAAGTAATAATAATTATTATTTATTGACACAAAGAAATATATGTAAGTGTTAATGTAAAAATTGTCAGAGTAATGCAGGTACCATCCTGACTTTGCTCCATAAATTACGGAAGTAGGCTGATATCTTCATCGTTTTAATCAGACACATGGATCTTCCTGTAAGAAGACCCACACTGTTTACTGAATTATCCCAGCACCAGCTATAAAACAACCCCACTAGTATTATGTCACCTGTTCTGAGAAAAACAAGTAATCTAGGAAAAAAAAACAATAACATATATACATATACAATAACAAAAACAATAGGAAAGTTCCCAAACATAAATGGTATAATGGGATATCACCAAAATAGCAAATTAATTATTAACTGTGCAGTAAAACTTTACAATAGTTTGCCGCCCACATTTACAATTTACATTTTTAACTTAAAAGAATACAAAGTTGTGGGTTTGCCTTACTTTATACAATAATTTACAAAAAAAACTTTATACGGAATTCACATTCAGACTTAAAAATGCAAGACATACTTAAATAGTTTGGAACCCATTATTTGTTTAAATTTTAAATTACAGACCTCGCACTAAGTCTTTTTGTAATATACAGAAAATTAGAAATTAAAACCCTTTAAGTAAAATAACAATTATTCCTGAGATAATGGAGATACTCTCAGGGAAGTGGGGGATATGACAAGGAAAGATGAAGTTACATAGAAACACCTACATCTTATTTACTTATTGTAAAAACTGGAAAAATAACTGAGAGTGTACAATCATAAATGGTCAATTAGAAGAGATCACTCTTCAGCTTATTGTAATTGAAATATCTATATTATTTATTTAGATAAAAGCTATATTACTATAAAAATTCTATCCCTGTTTAAGCAAATTATCCTAAATATATATTTACCTTAATATTGCCTATATTTTTAAGAAATCAGGCATATCAATACAAAGTCAAGAACCTTACTACTATTGTTGAACACTATGTCTGTAAATACCTATGTTGTTAAACAAAGAGCTCAAGTCACTTAAAGCTGTAGTTTTACTTTACAATGAAGTAAACATAATTTGTGTCATTACAATTAGTCAATGTACACACCCTGCTAAAAAATTACTAATAATTTAAACCATGGGCTTATAATTATGTAATTTAATCACTTGTTGCTTCTAAATATAAATCATCTGTGTCACTTCACAGTTCTTGTTAATCTCCATTCTAAAGAATCTGCTGGCCCTGCATACTAAGAATCTGAAATAGTTGAATGGTAAAGATGTATCACTTTTTAAAATTATTGTTATAGTCTGTAATCGTAGGTCTTTAGTAATTGCCAAACAACCATGGCACAACTACCTTCTCAATAAAATTGTAAGTGTACTATGGAAATATATAATACATACACAATAGAAGTCAGATAAATATTTATAGCAAAATCGTTAAAAGCATCGTTAATATAAATTCCAGGTCAAGTACATAATGTTATAAGTACTTTAAAATCTCGGAAAATATCACGTACTCCTGCCTATCATACAGTGCACACGCATGGGTAAATTACACTAAAAGTTACAAGTTATACCTTAGAGCTGGTCGAATAGATTGTAGAAACAAAATGATGAAATTCCTCCTAGATTATCTTTGAAGTACCATTTGCTTATTAGGTGTTTTCATTGAAAATATAAATATTTGGGTGCTTTACTCTTCAGACTCCGACATTTCACTTTAATCCTGACCATAAACAACATAGAAAACGACGAAATTATCAAAAATCAAAACACAAACACCATGTAAACGATGCATGGTTTTGACAGAAGGCAAAACCACCAACCAATAAGAACATCGCCCTATCATCCAATAGGAGACGGAGTGCTTCCAATTATCGGGCTGTGCTTTCCGCCCCGTGCAAATCAACGCACGCTCCGTAATGTACGGCATAATAAAGCACGACCCGTATTTCGCAACACCAAAATTTGTTGTCTAATTTGTGACATGAAATACGGGCTGTACATTATCGTGTTGTGCTTTCCTGTGCTGTGCATTATTGACACGTTCCTATATTGCACAGCCCGTATTGTACGACACGGAAAACGTGACATAGCCAGGTACATGAATTATTGGGCGTACATTCCGGCCCGTGCAATTTGGTGTCATGGATTATTGTGCTGTACATTAACCGGACCCATTTTTTTAACGGTAACAACTTGTCGAGCGACCGGTTGCAAAACTGTTTCACAACATTCTCTTTTCTATGTGGATTTTTTGCAAATAATATATACAAATCGATCGATTGATCAGTTGAGCAAGCAAAATCGTCAGACGGAAAGGAAACCTTTCCATCCGTCAAAATAGACAGTACTTTTTCAAATACGCTGACTTGAATCTAAGGATCATAAAAACCACTGGTCTGCTAAAGTCGACATGAGTGGTTTACACTTTATTTTAACGAAAAATAAACATAGCATGATAAAGTGAAGAACTATTTGAGCATGTGTGTTATTGATATTCTGAGTTAATAAAAAAGTTATTTTTATTCTGTTTAGTTATTTTTTTACTCGACAATCGTCGGTTTTACTTTCCCAGGTACAGGCATATGCCAAATAACCTATGACGAAGTATAAGTGTAATTGTTGAGATGTATGTGAGTTTTTAATTATATCAGAGACTAGTAAATAACTATAGACTAACCATGTCTAACAAAATTTTGTGACTTGAACAAAAGTTGTTTTTAAGATAGAGAGATGGCGTTAGTTGTATTAGATTTACAAGTCATTTAAATTTAGTCAAAATAATACGTAAAAAAACTTAAGATGGCGCTGTTTACAAAATCATTTGATATTTCATTGCAAGTACTATCCATAGGTATCAGGCGACAACAGACGTTGCCAGCTAGTGCATTATATTATTTGATGCTATGTTGCCGCTCTTATAATTCAGTAACAGAAAACTTTACACCACCTCGGATATTATTTGTAGTGTTACTGGGTTACTGTATTGCCAGTATATAATTTTTCCCACAAAAATATAGCATTCATCTCCACAGTTTGTTCTTATCTGCCTTAACATAATAAAACGAATTTCAGTGCATTTACAATACAATACAATACAAAAACTCTTTATTGCACACCGTATATGAAAATACAAAAAAAAATAAAAATATAATAAAAAACAAGACAGAGTACAAAGGGCGGCCTTATCGCTAAAAGCGATCTCTTCCAGGCAACCGTAGAATGGACAAGATAACCAGATTGTAACAAGGCGGTACGGTGTACACAAATAAACACTTTCATCTTTACGTATACATACATATATACAATACAAAACAAGAATTACATACTACATATACATGTAAACTACATATCAATATTTACATTCGTAAAATACTTAAATACTACATTTAATTACAATAATTATTTATTACTAAATAAACTAATAAAAAATAAAAACTTAATCAGCAGCTTGTCATTGACAGGAAATAGTTAAAAACTTGTGATTTAAAGGCTGAAGGAGATTTAGCCAGTCGTATGACAGTAGGCAGAGCATTCCACAGTTTGACGGCCTGTACTGTGAAGGAGTTACCGTAAAAGGAAGAGCTATGCACAGGTGTCATCAGTTGAAACGTATTTGAAGATCGTAAATTAAAATTATTGGATTGGTGAAGGAACTGGAAACGGTTTTTTAGATATTGAGGGGTTGTTGGAATAAATAGGATAGAGTACAATAGGTATAGTATGTGGGAGTTTCAACGGTGTCGGATGGGGAGCCACTTCAGTTTTGTGCGAAATACGGATACATGGTCATACTTGCGCAAGCCAAATATGAACCTGATGCAGAAATTTTGGAGCCGCTCCAGCTTATTCAACTGAACTTCCGTCAAATCGAGATAGCACGAATGTGCGTAATGTAGTATTGGCAAAAGAAGTGACTGTGCAAGCGTTACCTTGGTGGCAGTAAGAAGAAAGTTCTGAAGTCTTCTGAGCGATGCAGAAGATGCATATATTTTGCGACTTACTTCGTTTAACCACGGATCCCAATTCAGTTTGCTGTCCATGACGACACCTTAGTTTTTAACTGTAGAGGTGATGGGAATGTGGATACCGTCAAAAGCAATATTGGGTAAATCCGTTAATTTCAGCTTGGAAATCAACCTTGGACTGCCAATAATAATGGTTTGTGTTTTATTAGGGTTGACTCCAAGACCGAAGGATATACTCCAATCACAAATTTTGCAAAAATCACCATTTATAGTTTCGATAGCAGATATAGAATTGATAAAGATCGCAAAGAGCAATGGAGAGAGCACGCCACCCTGAGGTACACCGGCAGATAGATCACACCATGAAGAGACAACTTTGTCGACGCAAATTCGTTGCCGGCGTCCGTACAGGTAATTGTAAAACCATTCGATAGCCGCAGGAGATATGTGAAGAGAGTGGAGAATGGCTATAAGTATGTCAAAATCAACATTGTTGAAAGCATTGCTAAAGTCTAGGAGAGCAAGCACAGTTAACTTTCCCTCCTCCATACCATGTCTTATGTCATCTGTTATATTTAAAAGAGCAGTTGCCGTGCTGTGACCCGGTCGGAAGCCAGATTGGTAGAGATTTAATAAGGAGTTTTGGATTAGGAATGTATTTAATTGATTATGTACAAGACGCTCCAGAACTTTAGAAAGGAATGGAAGGATTGAAATAGGTCGATATTCGGAAAAACATGATGGGTTTGATTTTTTAGGTAAGGGAATAATCTGAGCTTCTTTCCAGGCCGAAGGAAACATACCTTTTTCAACAGATGCGTTAAGAATATAACTAATGACCGGAAGAATTTGATCTATAATAGGCAAAATCATGTTTCGACTAATACAATCCGTGCCAACTGCATTAGATGTGATAGACATAACGCTTTTCTTAACATCACCGTCGGAAAATTGATTGAAAGCAAATACAGAATGTTTGGGGACTGGCAGAGAAGAAAGAGTATTTAGTGTATGATTTTTAATTGTATAATTAATTTTCGAACTATGTGAAAAGTGCTGGTTGAGAAGATCAATGTTTAAATTACTGATAGTTTGACTTTGTTTTGACTTACCTATCCCCAGCGTTTTCAAAAATTTCCCCAGTTTAGATGGATCTTTGTTTTGTACTGATTCATGGATATAACGGCGTTGAGCATCCCTACACATCCTGTTGCAGCGATTTCGGTGTTCAAGATATTTCACTTTGTTTTCCTCGGTGGGCTTACATTTGAATTTAAACTTAAAGACATTTTTTCTATGCATGATTGCTCGGATATCATTGGTAATCCAAGGTGCTGGCGTGTGCTTAATTTTTATACAGCGCAGCGGAGCATGAATGTCGTAAAGCTTGGTTAGGGTTTTATTAAAACTATCCACCATGTCGTCCATTGTACTAGCATTCAAAACCTCAGACCAATCTGTTTGCTCAGCGTCATTACGTAATTTCTCCATATTTATGCCACCAAAATTACGCTGCAGAATAACATTCGGTTTGACTTTTGGCGGACGAAGTTTATAGGAAAGGAATAAAAGATCGTGATAAGAGAATCCGTCCGCGGTACATTGTCCATGTTTGGCAACGTTGTTAGAAGACGAGACAAGTATTATATCAAGAAGTGACGGCGTTGAGTGGGGATAGAAATGGGTGGCATTTAAGGAAAGGATGTTAAGATTACTTGCTTTAGCGAGGTTTTCGAATGCAATAGAACGTGAATCTTGTTTAAGGAGACAAGTATTAAAGTCACCCATTATAATGGTATGATTGTATAGGGGGATGAGGTTTTCTAATAAGTTTTCAAATGAATTAAAATAATTCATTCGCATAGAAGGACTATAATAGACTCCAAGGAGTACCTTTGTGCGAGAAATGTTAACCTCAATAAAAAGATGCTCACCTGCGTTACATTGTGGTGGCTGTGAAGAGGTGCTTACGACAGAGAAGGGTAAATGTGAACGAAGATAAATAGCCACCCCTCCACCACCACCACAGGCACGATCATTACGTATAAGATTAAAACCAGGGAGTGAGTAAGAAGTTGACGGCAAACAAGGCTTAAGCCATGACTCGGAGACTAAAACAGCGTGAATATGGTTTTGGTCAAAAGAAGCAAGCATCTCGGAAAAATGGGCTGGAATGCTCTGTGCGTTTATGTGGATTACATTAAAGTTTTGAGAAAAATCCGCGAACTCTGCTGCCAAGGTTTGAGAAAGAGAGGAAATACTTATGAAGCTGTCATTATCACTACTGCTAGAAGAACATGATAAAAATTTAGAATTATCGCTGTCGCTGCTTTGGTTTAACATAAGAAATTAAAATTAATAAAATAATATATATTATGTTAAATACCTATTCAAAACTTAAATAAAAAATAAAAAATAAAAATAAAAATTCAAATAAAAAAAATAAAAAAATAAATAAATAAAAACAGATAAGTAAAATTGAAACGGCTTGGCTTTGTCAAGCAATATAGTCCTCTTGACCACCCGCCGATTGTGCTGAAAGAGATAACAAGACACACAACATGAATAGCTCACTTAAAAAATAAAGACACAGTAAAATATTTGCGGAAAACGATAGTACAAAATGTGAATTTATTAGAAACAATATAAAATTTTCATACTTTTAATATTAGTTCCAATTTTTACCTCACGCCAAAAGATAGCTTTACTTTGAACGCACCCGTTTGATAAATCGACTGACAATGACATTTTATATGACATTTAAGACATTGACATTGAATTGGAGGGTTACTTTACTTGGTGTTTGGGACTGTCAATTTTTCGTTTGCGGTGTACACACGGTTTTCGTCATTTGTCGGTTTTTTTGGTGATTTTGTTATCAATATTGAGTTATTTTAAGTGTTTCTGCTTTTCTCTTCCTCGCCTGGTAAGTGGTTGTATGAATTATCTAGCTCTTAATGAGCATGGATTGTGTTCCAATCCCTCCTAAGCCCCCAGACCCAATCCCGTTTCCTGATGTCAACAACTCCCCTGACCCTTTCTCTCAACATGTGCAAACAAGAAAACGTCCGAGTATAAATCGGGATTCGTCCCCTACTCCTAAAAAATCTGTTTCGAATGCTCTTCCATCTCAAGCCAATAACCTTATTTACACTCATCCAAGTCTTTTAGAAGAAAAATCTTACCATCCTTCTGACAAAGGTCCTTTCATTGTTCATGTGTCCAGGTCAGAAAATCACCCTAAGTCAGGCAGTACATTTAATCATCTAAATTTTGGAAAATTTTTATTTACATCAAACATTAAAAATATTAAAAATGATGGTATAAAGAGTGTTGGCAGAAATCGAGTCTCTGTGGAATTCTCATCTGCATGTGCAGCAAACGAGTTTCTCAGAAACCCGAGCCTTAAATCTCATAACTATATAGCTTTAATTCCTACATATAATATAACAAGAATGGGGCTGATTCGCGGGATCCCAACTTCTTGGTCAATGGAGGAAGTTGTATCAGCAATCTCCACAAGCCAAGGTGATATAATAATTTTGAAGGCTCGTCGCTTAAACAGAAAAGTGTCCATGGAGTCTGGTTCCACTTGGACCCCCACGGGTTCTGTAGTGATCACTTTTTCTGGACAATGCTTACCTGATAAAGTGTTTATATTTAACTCATCAATAACCGTTGATCCATACATTTTGCCTTCCATACAATGCTTAAACTGTTGTAGATTTGGCCATGTGAAAGCCCAATGCCGATCCAGTGCTCGTTGCTTCAAATGTGCACAGTCTCACTCAGGTGACTCTTGCCCTGCATCCTCTGAAGTTTCCTGCCTGCAATGCTCAGGCCCTCATTTAGCAACTGACAAATCTTGCCCGGAACATTCCCGGCAAAAGAATATTAAAATCACCATGTCCCAAAAGAACATATCATTCAAGGAAGCATCATCCCTCTTCCCTTCAGTTAAAAAATCGTATGCAGATGCTTCTAAAAGTTCTCCTTCACTAAATCTTTCTAACAAAAAAACAATATATAAACCATCAAAACCCAGTCCGTCTTTATCTCCGGGCTATGACAAAATTGCCCATAATGCTATTATTTCTAATCCTCCATCTTCTAAATCGGGTAACGCCTTCCTCCTTGGGGTAGGAAGGCGTTACCCGAAGGGGTAGGAAGAGGTAGCTTCCTGCAAATTTTTTAGAACTCCTGATTTCCCTAGTTTTGAACATTCTTTCAAAATTTGAAGACATCCCACTACCGTCCTCCGTTGCTAAAAAGTTATCCCCTATTGCTAATCTTCTTCTTAACAATGGCCAGACTCCTGCAATGGAATAGTAGAAGCATCCGAAATAAACAGCATGAAATTTCTCATTTGGCTCATCAGCATGACCCTTTGGCTATTGCTGTCTCTGAGACTTGGCTATCCCCAGGCAGTCGATTCAAATTGCCTGGGTTTGTCTGTCTTAGAGATGACAGAGCAGATGGGCATGGTGGTGCAGCTCTCTTCGTGAAGGTTTCTCTTCCATACACAACTATCCAAATTCCCCCCAACTCATTTGAAATTAGTATACTTGCTGTCAAAATTCTTCAATTTGTTCTTGTTTCAGTCTATATATCTGACCCCACTATTTCACTTATAGATGAATTTCATTCACTCATTTCCAGTTTGCCGAGTAACCCTATTATTCTAGGTGACTTCAACTGTCACCATGTCCTATGGGGTAGCCAATGTTCACAGGCTTGTGACGGTCCTGGTCAGCGTTTAGCAGACATAATTGATGAGCAAAATTTATATGTCCTGAATGATGGTTGTCCTACTCGTTTTTCTGGCCCTCATCAGAACCCTAGTGCTGTGGACATTTCCATGTGCTCTGCTGCTGATGGTGCGTCGATTAGTTGGAGAAGGCTTAATTCCCTATATGGCAGTGACCACTACCCTATAATTATAACCATACCTTCTTCTTGTCATATTCCTCCTAAGTTACCACCCCTTCTGCAGCATAAAATTGATAAGGCCGACTGGTACAACTACACTAAAGCTACTAATGACTTGTCCTCCCACATTCTCTCCCCGTCCTTGTATAATATCCAAGAGTGCTATGAGAGCCTAATCTCTTGCATTCAATCTGCGGCAGACTTACATATTCCAAAGAAGAACCCAGATAAAAGACTTCGATCATCTCCCCCATGGTGGGACTCAGACTGCTCTGACATGATCAGAATGAGTAGGTCTGCTATCCGCAAATATGCGGCCACTATGTCAATGTTTAATTACATTCAAGTTAAAAAAGTGTCAGCCCAGACCAGGAGACTATTTAAAAAAAAGAAGAAAGAGGCGTGGCGTAAGTTCTGTGAGAATTTGGCTCCTCGTTCCCCCTCTTCCCATGTCTGGAGCGCTATTCGACGCTTCCGCGGCTCCATGTCATACACTCCACCGGGGCTCTCTTACAACCCATCCCTTTGGCTTGATAAATTTCTGGATAAAATTGCTCCCCCTTATGTCCCGATTTCTGTTTTACAACCTTGCAATTATTCTACGCTCACCTCATCTAGTCCCCTCGATGCTCCCTTCACCATGGACGAATTAAATCTTGTCCTCAATAACCTTCATGACTCAACCCTGGGTCATGATAGTATTCCTTATTCTTTCTTATCCAGGGCTGGTATCCTCCTTAAGGAATCCTTACTTAAAATTATTAACATCATTTTCATATCTGCAGGGAGCTGGTACCCTGGAAACTCTATTTAGTAATTCCCATCCTAAAACCAGGCAAAGACCCAGATGTTCATAATTCCTATCGGCCAGTTGCGCTAGCTCCAACTCCATTAAAAGTCACTGAACACCTTATTAAGAATCGCCTTGAATGGTATGTTGAGAGTCATAATCTGCTAAGTTCAACACAATTTGGTTTTCGGAAAGGCATGAGCACCATGGACAGCCTGAGCATCTTCACCACTGATTTAAGGTTAGCTTTGTCTAATAAAGAATCAGTGATGGCGGTGTTCTTGGATGTCTGTTCTGCTTATGACAACGTTCAACTTCCCATACTTAAACAGAAAATGCTGCGATTAGGTTTACCCGTGAGGTTGACCTACTTCATCTACAATCTTCTTGTGTCTAGATCTGTCCAAATCAGACATCAGTACTCTAATCTATCTCCTCGTTTAGTTTGGCAGGGTCTTCCTCAAGGTTCTGTCTTAAGCCCACTGCTATATAACATCTATACTTCTGATTTGGACACATCTGTGTCTTCCTTTTGTAATATCCTGCAATATACAGATGATATCACTCTCTACTCCAAGGTAGCCACAGCAGAGATTACTTCAGGTTGCCTCAACACTGCTCTTTTCTACCTAGGCAACTGGCTGGAATCCCATGGCCTCTCTCTCTCTCCCTCTAAGAGTAAGGCTCTTATCTTTACGAGGAAGAGACAATTTCCCCCAATAGCTATCTTTTTTCAAGGTGTTCCCATTCCAATGTACAATGAGGTGAAATTTTTAGGTATTATACTAAATTCTAGTCTGTCTTTCTCACCCCACATAAATTATATAGTTCAAAAGTGTGAAAAAAATATCAATTTGTTGCGCTCACTCTCTGGGGTTTGGTGGGGATCTCACCCTTACACTAATCCCCCTAATCCCACTAATCACCCTAATGCATTAATCAGGAGCATTATGGATTATGGCTCTTTTTGCCTTATCCTATGTAACAAATCGGTGTTACATTTACTGGATAAGATACAAAGTAAGGCCCTTCGGATCATCTTAGGTGCCATGAAATCCTCGCCCATTAATGCTATGCAGGTGGAATGTGCAGAACCCCCTTTACATCTTCGAAGACAATTTCTGGCAGATAGATTCCTTGCCAACATCCAACAGGTTCATTCTCATCCTCTTCACACTAAACTTAACTATTTAAAAATTTTAACTTCTTCCTCTACATTCTGGTCCAATAAGGATATTCCTTGTTTGGTTAACAGTCTCTCTAATTTAGACTCTTCCCCTATTCCTACGTTCAGGATGGATCGTCAAATTCTCTATACCATTCCTTATGAAGCCCTTGTATATTCCCCCAATGTTATATCGAGCCTAGGTTTAGCTAAAAACATGCCAAATGCTAATACTGAATTTCTAAGGATTGTCAATGAAAAATGGAGGGATTGGACCTTAATCTTCACTGATGCCTCAAAAATTTCTCCCTCGGGGTGTGTCGGGGTGGCAGTATGGATCCCTAAGTACTCCATCTTGCTATCCTACAAATGTCCACCGCAAACAACTGTATTTACTGGTGAAGCCATAGTCATCCTTGAGGCCATAAAATACGTTTCGGATAGTAATTTGTCTAACTCCCTTATTTTAACAGATTGCCTTAGCTTCTTACAGGCCTTAAAGGGTAACCCTTTCAAATTAGGCTCTAAATTCCCAGTTATCTTACAAATTAGAAATATTCTGTTCTCTTGCTATCTCAAATCCCTAAACATTACACTAGCTTGGATACCGGGGCACTCTGGTATTGCAGATAATTGTACAGTGGATAGTTTTGCTAAAGCATCTATCAATATGGGTACGCTAGAACACTTTATGTGTTTTGGCCAAGATTTGAAGCTTCTGGCGCAGACACGCCTAAGTATGGCATGGGCCTCTATATGGTGCAATTCAAGGCTAACAACAGGAAAGTACTATGGAGACATCCAACCATCCATCCCAACTAAACCTTGGTTCTGTAAATATAAATATATGGATAAGAAAACAACATCTGTCATCTGCAGGCTCAGATTGGGTCATTGTTGTACTCCAGTATTTCTTCATAAACTTGGCATAAGAAGGACTTCAGTCTGTGATTGTGGTTTGGGGGATGGAACCACTGACCATCTCCTCTTTAATTGCCCTCTCTCACCAGCTTCCTTATATGACCATCTCCCACTCCAGTTCCCTAAACCTACAAGTATCAAAACTCTGCTCTCCTCTCAAAATCCTCTTATCTTTAAGGTTCTTGGAAGATTTATCCATTTGTTTAATATCAAATTATAAATATGTAATTATACTCTTCTAAAGATCTGTAAAAACTTATATCATCCCCCTGTTTTTGTATTGTTCAAGGTAACTCAATGTTCGAGATACTGCAAGTTCTACTCAGCTGTTCGCTACAAAATTATTAACCTCGTGTAGTACGTGTGTATACTAATACTTGAAATTGGCAGAAATAGTTATTGTGTAGTAACAACAGCTGATTGCCATTATACACAAAATAATAATAATACTTGGTGTTTGTTAAATAGTTTGTTTACATTTTTAAACTTAACAAAAGTAAAAGTTAGGTAGTAAAAATAATAGTAAAAGATGGAACCAGTTATAATGTTTAAAGTAAAGCAAAAGAAGGTACATTCTGAGATAAAGAAAGAAAAGAAAAAAAAAACAAAAAAAGTTACCGATAAAACTAAAATAACTATAATCAAATAGGTACCGCATTATCTCCTGGACGTAGTTGGACGTCTAGACTTCGGCGCAAGAGGGTCCTTTACTGGAACTGGAACTGGCTTTGGAGCGCTAGGTTTTAGTGATTCCTGTAGTTTGGCGAAGATGTCGAGGTCACTTATATTGTTCACTCGATGGCAGACGTCGTCGGAACCCAAACACAAAAACAGAGCCTTGGCGCGTCCAGCATTTTGTTATGCCGAACCGTTTCCTCGCCGCCATGAACACTTCGTGCCGCGAATGAGTTAAAAACTCAGAAACTGTTATCCCGGAATCCTTCAAATTGCTCTTAGCAAACCAGATTTGGTCTCTTAGGGTCAGATCTCGAAGTTTGCTTAGAATAGGCCTTGGCTTATTAGATGAAGAGCGACCCATACGGTGACATCTACTAATGTGTTCAGATGTGAATTTTGGAACCTTTAATTGGTTTGAAACAACATTGGTGACTACTGCGGCAGTATCTTCTTTTTATTTCTCAGCTATGCCATGGAGTAGAAGAATCTTCCTTCTGCTGCGCATTTCCATGTTATCAACACTCTGTGCTAAGAAGTCTACCTGTTTTTGAAGAATTTCTACTGTTTTGAAGATGAAAGACTTGAAGCTTAAAAAGTCTGCACTCAAACTTGCAATTGTTGAAGATGGTTCACTTTGCTCTAATTTATTACTGAAAGCAGTTAACTGCTCACAAAAAATAGCCTTCATTTCTGCCACAGATCTTTGGACTTCCTCGATATTAGATTTCTGTGATTGTGCCATTGTTGCGGTTATGTTAAATTTATAGTGTAGATTTGTAAGGAAAACACTGTTGGGCAGGTAGTATTTATTAAACTATTAATTCATTCAAAAATAAAGTTATATTATTTACTTTTTCTAATATTCCCAAAATAATTTAGAAGAGCTTCTGTTTCACTTATATTACACCTACTCCCGAAAAGTATTTGTGTACGTTACATTACATTTAATTAACAGGTATATAATATTTTACTTTATTTCTTGATATCGATAAAAATTATGTCTTAATAAGTGCATAATTTTTATGTATAATGCATATAACTCATAACTATTTTGCAATAGTGAAAAAAAAATTTTCTTGCTGGATTATTATTAAAAAAAATGTTCTTTATCCATCAACTTTTTTTGTTCTTTTTATCACAACATTTTATTTGTTTGACAATTTGAATGCTTTGTCGTTTATTGTTGTTGCTATGGGTGTGTGTTTGTTTTGGAACTTTTCCCTGCATTTCTTTGAATTCACAATATTTCTGCTTGCTACTGTGACTCGTGCAAATTGTATGGACCTTGATTAAGCTTACGTTTTGGCTGCTACATATATCGTATAACATGTGCGTTTATCACAACTGTGATAATAAAAGCTTTTAAAAATAGGTTATTATGGCAATTAAAATAAAGAGGATGGTAGTGCCCAGGCGTCTCTGAACAAAATAAACTTATACCAGTATGTTTATGGTCTTTTGTAGTTGTTATTTTATCATCTATAAAGTAAGAATAAATTACTATCTACCTATTCTTATTGAGTAAAATTATCAAAATCAATGATATAAAACGATGACATTTTCCAATTTCAGGAAAGGAATAAATCCTACTTGCTAAGGTTTCAGGTTATTTGACAACGCCATCTAGCATTTGCATTACGTTTCTTGTCAATAATTCATATAAAAATTAAAGACGACAAGGTTGGTCCAAGCTATTTGAGAGCAACATCTAGTAATAGCTTGGATTTTGAGCTTTTTCCGAGTCACGAATTTTTGTATGGAGATGGTCAGTCTATAGTTATTTACTAGTCTCTGATTATATGTATCGACTATTTGATGTGTTATGCGGTGTTAAGATTGTCGTCAGGATTATGTTGATTGGATAGTAGGAGTGAAGTAGGATTTAAAAAGCGTCGAAGTATAGAGCAGGTATCTATGACAATGGCTTTCTGAAGGGGTATATAAGTTTTTTCTGGTAATTCCAGCTGTTTAAGTGAAGTTTTTAATGTTTTTGCTATTAATTTCAGTGGAAGAAATAATTATGGGGATGATTTTAACGCTGTTTTGATGCCATATTTGCTTAATTTCATCGGCTAAGGGAATGTACTTTTGTATTTTTTCTGAATGTTTTTGTTTTAGATTATTTGTGTTGGGAACAGCGATGTCAATAAGGTATGTGGTATTTGTAGCCTTTAAGGTGAGTGTGATATCTGGTCTATTGCTCAAAATAGTATGATCTGTGATTATGTCTCAGACCCAATATAATTTGGCATCATTATTTTCAAGGACATTCTTTGGTTGGTATGTGTAGTATGGGGTGTAGGAATTTAATAATTCATATTTAAGGGCTTTTTGCTGATGGATATGTCTTGTTATGTTGTCATGGCGATGTGTATATTCTTTACTGGCAAGTATGCTGCATCCTCGTGGTCTATTGTCTCAATAGTTTGATGGCATAACCTACATTTGTCCGTATCTATTGTTTCGGGTTTTAATAACTTGATCTTGTATTGCTACCAAGAACCCTTCTGTCTCACTAAATAACTTGCCCTTTGAGCCAGGTGCATGACGCATTTCTGTCTATATGTTCTTGATCTAGTGATAGACGTGATTTGGCAACTAGGAAAACACGTTGTAGGCGCCACTGCGGCGCTCGGGGGGTCAGATGACCGGCCACAGGTCGTGGGTTCGAAATAAAAGATGGAATGATCTTCACACACGATATATTTATTATTTCTGAGTTGCCGCCTCACATCAAGATATGCAGATAGAAATAGGTAAGTAGGTAGGGAACACTGGCCTGACGGTACGGTCCTCCGTTTGTTAGGTCGTCTTTCTCCAACCGGCTCCAGATATTGTTATTACGGATCCTTGTGGATAAATTCTGAACGTCCCGGGTCAGGTACTGGTCCACAGGCTTCCTTGGGTAGTAATAATCCCCGTCAGTTTCAGATTTAATAGTAATTCGTAAATCCAAATTGTAAATCCAAATCGTAAATCCTGGAATGCCAGAGAGAAAAAGCGTCAGAGGCGGTTTTAATAAAATGACCGTTACGGCATGGCGTTTAGAGGTCACAGCGTCCCAGAAGAAGAAAAAGGGATAGTACTAGCGTTAATCAACGTTAAAAACTACATTAGAAACACCTTACACTTAAAACAATAGGAACAAATTAGAACTCACCCCAGCGGGATTAACTTCCAAATCAAAGTTAGTTATGTACTCTTAAATGCGTCTCAGTTACGCAGCGGTCCAGTCTGTTAGGCTGTTGAAATATAAATGGCCCTCGCGTCGTGTTTAGCACGGCGACGTTCGGGCAAGCACGCTGCTGAACCGGTCAGCCGGTGTCTAATTAGGAATGCGCGCGCGCAAAATAAGATTTATTTTCAACTAGCGTACTTGATGGTTCCGTATATTGAAATTTATTATGCAGTTGTTTGTAAATAGTTTTAATTATTTGTTGATTTTATTATAAGTTTAGTTTGTAAGTTTAAATGATTAATAAGGTATTTGTGTAGATGGGCGACGGGTCGTTCACTTCCCTCTAATATGGTTGAGGAGGGCGATGGCTGGATCCCGCGTTAATTCGTGAACGGGTGCCGTTTGAGGGTGTTCGTCGTTTGGATACTTGGGGGGGAGGGAGACTTGCCGAGCTAACAGATGCAGATAAGAATAATTTTGTATAGGCATAAAGAGACTCTGTAAATTTATTTTGAACAAAATATACCCGTGAAGTTTCTTGAAGTTTCTTCACGAAGGTTTTTTTCGAACTGGTGGTAGAATCATGTTTTATTTGACGTCAATAAAAACAAGTAATTGTCAATGTTGAGAAATAAATATTTCATTTCATAGTTTTAGTACTAATTAATTTTTAATTTGTAAATTTACTTTATTAATTAAGTTTTTACTTTCAAATAGGCACAATGCTACACCCGGGAGATTTATGGTAACTATCGCTTTGTGCAAGGCACTATCGTAAGGCAGTATGAGCGTAAATTATCTGTTTGTGTATAATGTAGGTTTTTGTCTATGAATCCGCGACCGCCTAGCTTTCTTTTAAGTGTGATTCTTTGAACGGCTGAGTGTATGTGGTGACTGTTGTGTTTGTTGCATGTAGTGCGGGTTAAGGTATTGAGGGCTTCTAACTCTGTGTCTGACCATTTTAGGATTCCAAATGAATATGTGAGTATAGGGACTGCGTAAGTAATACCGGCTTTTGTTTTGTTCCTGGCGGATAGTTGTGTCTTAAATATTGTATTGAGTCTTTGTTATATTTGAGTTTAAGTGTCTTTTTTATTTCTGTGTGGTTGATTGGTGTGCTTTGCTGATAAACTAAGTATTTATAGGTTTCTTTAGGTTCCATGCTATTTATTGTACCTGTTTGTATTTTTAAATTATATGGATCTGTATTTTTATGTTGACCTTTAACTATGGAATTGGTTTTACATTTATTGGTTCCAAAACGCATTTTAATGTCTTTACTAAATTCTTCGGTCAGTTAATTGAGTTGATCAAGTTGTTGTCTGTTACGGGCGTAAAGTTTTATGTCGTCCATATACAGCAGGTGTGTGGGTTTGACGTTGTGTTCTCGATCTATTGTGTATCCATTACCAGTCCTATTCAGGATTCGAATGAGAGGGTTCAATGAGAGACAGAACCATATGGGGCTTAGTGAGTCTCCTTGGAATATTCCTCGGGTGATTTTTATTAACTGGGAACTCAAAGTAGATTTAGTTGTCCGTAGACTTAATTTTGCAGTCCGTTGTGACATACAATGCTGTAAAAACTGGATTAATTTTTGGTCTACTTTATACAGGGTGTCCCGGAACGTAACGATTAAACGAAAGGGGGTTGTAGACCATTGAATTACTGTCCAAAAAAAAAAATTAAGTCCCATACTTAAGTTGCGTGGTTTAAAAGATAAAGGGTGATTTATAAATATTCCAGAAAATCACCCTTTGCGTTTGATTGATGCTGCAGCTGCAAATCAGAACCAATTTTAATTTTTTTTTCTGTTTTGTGTAACCTAATGATATGCCTACTATACCTACTATTTCATTTTTCAGTACCAATTACGGTTTGGTAGAAATGAATACATAAAAATTCGTAAAAGTATAAAAATGTAACGTTAAAGTTTTAACGAGTAAGATGGCCCCTTCATCCTGTAAAAAAAATGTACCTACAAAGACCTGGCAACTGTATTCAAAAGTTGGCGCTATTCATGGAGATTTCAAAATGTTATAATACTTAGTACTTTTATTAAAAACTTTTGTGCAATCATTTTTTTCTTCGCGTAGGGTAGATTTTGTGCAAATTACCCAATTTAGATATAATTGGTCTTTACCTATGAAACTGCCGTTTTGCCGTACTGGCCATTTCAAATGAAAATATATATTTTTTTTACTGATAATTCTAATTTCAAATTAATTTTATTTGACAAACATGGAATTCTTTTTCTAAAATCGTCATTTGTTTAATAGTTAGTGTTTTGTTTTCAACGCATTCGGACATTTTTCGTCATCATGGATAAGTTAAAAATTCGAGTAAGTATGGAGTATGAGTACCGTCGTGGCAGCAAAGCGGCACAAGCGGCACGCAACATCAACGACGTTTACGGAGCGAACACTACAAACGAACGCACCACCCGTTATTGGTTTACCCGCTTCCGTTCTGGAAATTTTGACCTGAAAAATGAACCCCGTGGTCGTCCGAAAACTTTGGTCGACAATGACGAATTAAAGGCAATTGTGGAAGCTGATGAAACTCAATCCACGGCTGAATTAGCAGCAGCTTTCGACGTTAGCATTAAAACAATATTGGTCCATTTGCGTCAAATTGGCAAGGTAAAAAAGCTTGACAAATGGGTACCCCACGAACTCAATGACCGCCAGCGCGAAGTACGCGTGGAGACGTGCCTTGCACTGCTCAGCAGGCATACAAATGAAGGAATTCTGAACCGCATTGTTACTTGTGACGAGAAATGGATCCTGTTTGACAATCGTAAGCGCTCAGCAAGTTGGTTGGACCCTGGTTCAGCACCCAAACAATGCCCTAAACGAAAACTTACCCCTAGAAAAGTGATGGTCACTGTTTGGTGGTCTAACGCGGGTGTAATTCATCACAGCTTCTTGCCAAACGGGACAAGCATTACTGCAGATGTGTACTGTGAAGAACTGAACACAATGATGGAGAAGCTCGCACGTCTCCAACCAGCTTTGGTCAATCGTTCGGCTCCACTGCTCCTGCACGACAACGCGCGACCTCATACTGCACAGCAGACGGTCTCCAAGCTACAAGAGTTGGGGTTGGAAGTTCTTCGTCATCCGCCGTACTCACCAGACCTTGCGCCTACAGACTTCTACTTTTTCCAGAATTTGGATAACTTCTTGGCGGGAAAAAAATTCAATACCCGAGAGGCAGTACAAAATGCCTTTGAAGAATTTGTTGCCTCCCGTCCAGCTGATTTCTTCAAGAAAGGCATCAATAAGCTGGTAGCTGCGTTGGCAAAGATGCATTGATTGCATGGGTGATTATTTTGATTAATAGAAATAAAAAATATATAAAAAATTTACGCTTCATTTATTTCGTGAAAAGCGGCAATTTCATAGGTAAAGACCTAATATTTTTTTAATGATTCGTTCGATTAATGTAAAGAAAAATAATTCGTTTTCACGCTGATTTGGCCGATTTCAGACCTAATATTGAGGCTTGTTGAGAAAATTCAATTATTACTTACGAATAAGGAAACAATGAGTGATAATAAAACTAGTAATTTCTTTATGATTTTTATTGATGATTTTTATTGATGATTTTCACAATAAATGTTCGAATTGTCGACCTCCTACTCTAATAAAGACGCGGCATCTTCTTATGAACGAACGTGTTATAGGCCGCGCCAATCTTCTGTTACTTGCTTGTTGAGAAAACTCAATTATTTTTTGTTGAAGCTCTGCAATATTGGGGATTGGTTTTGAATACACCTTTTCTTTTAGATATCCCCAATAAAAAATGATTGAGGTCCGGTGATCGTGCTGGCCATAAAATAGGCCCCATGCGACCTATCCATTTTCCTGGGAAATTTTCATTTAAATAGTTTCTCACCGGCAAAGCGTAATGGGCGGGGCAACCATCATTATGTAACCACACATCTCGTAGAGTTGCTAGTGGTAAGTCTTCTAAATGGGCTTCTAAAAGTCTAATAAAATGGGCAAGTCTCTTCTTAAAAATTCCAGGTAGACCTGCTCATTTAGTGCTTCTGGAAATTCGAAAGGCCCGATTATGCGCCCGTTAATAATACCGGTCCACAGATTTACTTTAAATTGATATTGAGACCTTTCTTCGCGCATTAAATGCGGGTTTGCCATACTCCAACTATGGATGTTGTGCATGTTCATAAATCCATCTTTCTTGAAAGTGCTTTCATCCGTCCATTAAAATATTATTTAGAAAATTCGGGTTTTCTCTATGAATTTCTAGCATCCTCCTGCAAAATGCTACCCTCGGAGCATAATCCCGTGGCAAAAGAGCCTGCACTTTTTGGTAGTGCTAGGGGTGGTACCTATTGCATTGGAGCACCCTATGCACAATTGTCTTAGGTATTCCTGTCAATGATGCAATGTTACGAACAGAGGCTCGCGGATCATTTCGAACCTGCTCCAAAACTTCGTCTTCAATGTCAAAGTCTCATCTACCACGTGCAGGTACTATCGCTCCAAGAAAAACACCTTCAGCTAGCCTCCGATGCACATTCATAAACACACGATAGTCAGGATATCGCTCCTCGTGAGGGTATCTCTCACGGTAGAGTCGAGCTGCAGCTCGAGCATTACCACGACATTCACCGTTAATGAAGTGCATGTTGGTATATTGAACTGGAGTGTAGTGTGCCGGCATTGTTTAACAATATACTATCACAAAGAGCCAAAGTCCAGTAGAGAGCCAAGGTCGTCACCAAAGAAGGGTCCACAAACTCCAATAGAAAGCCGAAGTCCGATAGTACTAAAACACCGATGAGAACAGGAAAACAGGAGAAACGTGCGACGCGAACACAGTAGGGCAAAGTACTGACTCTTTATTTATTTGTTTGATTTCGTTGTTGAAAACAAAGGATATAAATAAATAAATATATCTAACAATCACACCACATTATCTAGCCCAAATTAAGTATCATTAAGAACTTGTGTTATGGATACTAAATAACGGATAAATAAACTTAATAAACGCATAGATATTTTTTTTTTTCATATATAAATATTAGAAATAAACTTAATTCGTTCATTCATATAAAACATTATGATTTTTTGCTGGCAAACAATAAAAGTAGTATTTTGATTGCTACTTCGGATTCGGATCTTTCCTGGTTGATTTTGACTCGCGCTATGCCATTTTTTATTCTGTGATCGATCAAATCATCAATCATCAGTCATCGTCAGTATTTGGTTTCCACGCGAGCCGCTGGCGCAGTTGTGTAGGTACATGCTGTTGCACGCTAGCAATAATTATGGGGTGAGTAGGTTTTATTGTTTATATACATTCTTGTTTCAAAAGAATTATTGTAAAGTTCGTACGATACTTGGACAGGTCGTGATTTGTAATAAATTTACTTTTCCAGCAACAATTTGACAACGATGGAGTGGGTTATTGGGGCCGTGCTTCTGCAGCTCCGGCCGGCAGTGGGTTGGTGGTGTTTCCATATGTATATTAAAGTGACAGCTAACTTCGAAAGATTTACTCATTGAAACAAAAGTTGTAAGCTGCAAGCATACATACATCATTAACTTAACTTATCATTACAAAATGTTGTATGTAAGATGCTTTTAATTTATCTCAACTAACTAATATTACTAACTGTACCACATTTTCAGGAAATTAATGACGCAAAAAAAATTATCAAATTCTTTGAGTTGGTAAGTGTTGAAATCTTCTTACTTAAAAATAATATGAATAAGCCTGAATTTTTAAGTAATTTATATAGTTATAGTTATACAGTTATGTAGCTTAAGTATGCATAACATTAGCTAAGTATTTTTAAAAAATTATAAAGCTTTAGACACACATAATTAAATTATAATTTTTTTTATTAATAACAACATTGTACTAAGTAAAGTTATTGTATTTGGTGAAATAAAAGACAATTTCAAATTTATAGTAATCAGTAGTACATATTTTATTTTGCTTTTGCGCTGATCAAACCTGTATTTACTGGAAAATGTTAAAACTAAACTAAGCTTGTTATGACAAGTATGTCCTGCCTCTCAACCTAGTCTGAGCCGAGTTACAGATGAAAGAAGTTTAAAACATACAGGTTGATTTTATATTCATTTTATATCTACTTTGCCACATTATAAAGTTAAATAAGTCCAACCTACAACATGAGCTAGGTATTTAAAAAAAACTATACTGTAGATTTTGCTATGTATAAATATATATAAAAATTTGTACTTAGGTTATTATTTAATTAGGTGAAATAAAAGACAGTGACAGATTTGTAGGAACCAGTATTATGTACTGGTTTTTTGTGGACTGACCAAACCTTTATTTTAAAATGTTGAAAATAAACCAATTTTGCTATGACAAGTACATATAATATCTCTGAACTTAGACTGAATTTAATGAGAGGTAAGTAAGTAGATTCAAGCTTTTTCTTTTCATTTTATATCTAGGTACTTTGCCCAACTAGAAAGTCCTCTAAACTTAGACAGAATTTAGTGACAGAGGTAAGAAATTTAAAACTTTTTTTCTTTTCATTTTATTTCTAGGTACTTTGCCAAACTAGAAAGTTAAATAAGTCCACTCTAAGTCACTGGTTGTCTTCAACTTATATTTTCACTGAATTTTGCCATGTAGTAGGTACAACTATTAGAAAAGAAAACAACTTATAAAGATCACATTAGATGTACTTATATTGTAATATAACATTGTTTTATTTCATAAAAAAATTGCAGTGGAATGTCAAAGGCTTCACTAGTTGTAAATGCTCTAAGACTGAAAGTACCTACCTACTTATTTTTATTTATTTACAGGCGCATCGAGCTGCGCAGCAGGGTGATCTACGAGAAAAAAAAATTATTTCGGTGGCAGAGCTCGGGGTTGCTGACAGCGGTGCCGGCAGTAATTCCACTCCGAGCTCCGACATCAAAACCAATAGATATTCCCCTGAGGCGGGACCGTGACGCTAGACTATACATCTAGACGTTCACGGTCCCGCCTCATAATAAACAATGAACTTTTTAATTTTTTGTTTCATTTTTTATACGTAGTCTCCCAAAAATCGGACGGAGCGCTTAGAAAAGTCCTTTTTGATTGAGTGTTTAACTTAATACCTAAACATGTTCGATCGATACAATCGTTCACAGAGTGAACTATTGACAGACATATTATTTTCCTAGAAAGCAAGTTTCGCAGAACCTTTGTTTACAGAAAGCACACTCCGCCGTAGCCCGGTTTGTAGAAAGCATCACTAATAGAAAGGTTACATATAATAACAAGTCTATTTTCGTTGTAACTGCAATCAAAAGACCTTCTGTTTTAAATGACTAAATAACGTGCTTTCTTGGAACAGATATATCTGTCAATACCTAGTGCATTCTGTGAACGATTGTATCGATCGAACATATTTCCGTATTAAGTAAAACACTGTTTTTGGTTCGGACAGCTTAGGTTCCAGCCAAATATGGCATTTTTTATGACATGACATCCATCATGATAGTCGTTATTATATTCCGTTGAGGAACTTGTAAAAAAGACGATCTATAGTCCTTTTTATAAACTTGTATTAGGTACCTATTGGTAATAATGTATAAAATTGGCATATTATTATTTTAAAACTTTCAGTATATTATTATAGCAGTTAAAAATAAGTCACCCTTCTTCTCTCGAAAAGTTGTTTGCCAAATAAGACAAGTAAATCGGAATATATCCTTATTTTGAAGCACATAATAGGTCTTAACCTATGAAACTGCCGTTTTGCCGTACTGGCCATTTCAAATGAAAAATTTTTTATTTTGACTGATAATTCTAATTTTAAATTAATTTTATTTGACTAACATGGAATTCTTTTTCTAAAATCGTCATTTGTTTAATAGTTAGTGTTTTGTTTTCAACGCATTCGAACATTTTTCGTCATCATGGATAAGTTAAAAATTCGAGTAATTGTGGAGTATGAGTACCGTCGTGGCAGCAAAGCGGCACGCAACATCAACGACGTTTACGGAGCGAACACAACAAACGAACGTACCACCCGTTATTGGTTTACCGGCTTCCGTTCTGGAAATTTTGACCTGAAAAATGAACCCCGTGGTCGTCCGAAAACTTTGGTCGACAATGACAAATTAAAGGCAATTGTGGAAGCTGATGAAACTCAATCCACGGCTGAATTAGCAGCAGCTTTCGACGTTAGCATCAAAACAATATTGGTCCATTTGCGTCAAATTGGCAAGGTAAAAAAGCTTGACAAATGGGTACCCCACGAACTCAATGACCGCCAGCGCGAAGTACGCGTGGAGACGTGCCTTGCACTGCTCAGCAGGCATACAAATGTAGGAATTCTGAACCGCATTGTTACTTGTGACGAGAAATGGATCCTGTTTGACAATCGTAAGCGCTCAGCAAGTTGGTTGGACCCTGGTTCAGCACCCAAACAATGCCCTAAACGAAAACTTACCCCTAGAAAAGTGATGGTCACTGTTTGGTGGTCTAACGCGGGTGTAATTCATCACAGCTTCTTGCCAAACGGGACAAGCATTACTGCAGATGTGTACTGTGAAGAACTGAACACAATGATGGAGAAGCTCGCACGTCTCCAACCAGCTTTGGTCAAATTCGGCTCCACTGCTCCTGCGCGACAACGCGCGACTTCATACTGCACAGCAGACGGTCTCCAAGCTACAAGAGTTGGGGTTGGAAGTTCTCCGTCATCCGCCGTACTCACCAGACCTTGCACCTACAGACTTCTACTTTTTCCAGAATTTGGATAACTTCTTAGCGGGAAAAAATTCAATACCCGAGAGGCAGTACAAAATGTCTTTGAAGAATTTGTTGCCTCCCGTCCAGCTGATTTCTTCAAGAAAGGCATCAATAAGCTACCAATGCGTTGGCAAAGATGCATTGATTGCATGGTTGATTATTCTGATTAATAGAAATAAAAAATATATAAAAAAATTACGCTTCATTTATTTCATGAAAAACGGCAATTTCATAGGTAAAGACCTAATATTAGTTTAGCACTTGGGTACAATCAGTGGTGTTGATAGGAATATTACATTGTTTCAACAAACAAAAGACAAGCAGAGTGGTCACTGGCACTAAATAAAGAAATCTATTGTTCAACTATTTGTGACAAGGGCATCCAATGAAGTTAAAGAAAACAACCCGAATGGACAATGGCAGTGGATGTGTTAAATAAACATACATACACATCCATGACTAGAAAGCAAATATGATAAAATACCATGGTCCTCTGCCTCTACCAGGATTCGAACCCGGGACCTCTGGCATGAAAGGCAAGGGTACTTACCTCCACACCAAACAGGCCGTCAAACTACTTCAACTTACTTAAGTATGTACGGAGTACATACTTAAGTAGGTCGCAACGCAGCATTTTACTTCATCAAGCACGTTTTCATGTATAGTTCTAAAGACTCGTTCAGTTCGTAATTAGCAATCACCCATATAGCGCGTTCCACTCATTTAGTATAATATAATAAGTTGGGCAATAATAAATTAGTTATTTAACGTTATTCAGCTGTTTTATTTAACTAGTCAACGGTGTAAGGCCCGCCCCATACATCGTCGTGGTCCTTCGAGCAAACGGACCTCGCGATTGTCGGTTACGTCGTTCCTCGCGTGAGGTTCCACCAGCGAATTTGGATTGCAGTGATAAGCATATCAGTGATCAATTATCAGTGCACATATCTAGCAAAAATACTATATTTACCGCGTCATATCAAGCAAGCAGCATTAGCCCTCCACAAGCTATCGGTGGGTGAATATATCGTATCCAGCAGCAACAACCCGTGAGCCACGCTCACGATCAGCAAGAGCAGCGCGTTCAGACAGCGCTCGCAGCAAAAACCACCGCGCCCCGGGCGGCACCCACCCAGCGGGTACCAGAGCACTCAGCAGTAGTGGATAAACCGCGCCCTCACTTAGCGTCTACAGCACCAACCAGCCAGCTCAAGTAAGATCTTTCCATTTATCTTTTTCCATAATGGATATCAACGAACTGTATCTTAGTCAGGTGGAAATTTCGGAAGCAATTAAAAATCTATTTTCGAACTTTAAAAAAGATAGCGTTGAACGTAAGACCAATGATTATTTTAAAAAGCGTTTGCAAACTTTAGAAGGTTATTGGGTAGAATATCAGGGCAACCATGATAGGCTTAGCATGGAAGCGAGCAGAACTCATATGTATTTCACTAATAGAGAGTACGAGCAAACTTCTCAACTGTACAAGTCAGTAAAAGACTACATTAGCCAGCAACATCAGGTTTCATTTACACAAAGGAGTCCAGCGCCAGCAGGTTCCAGCAGACAGCCGCAGCAGGACGTCGAAGGTGAGATGGAAAGCACGACGGAAAATCCAGGCGTATCGGTACCAACCTTGGTTCGATCCCAAGGGTCAACCAGTAAACTCGACGATATGATAAAAAAAACAAACAGCAAACTTTAAAGCATTTATAAGGACCGTTTCAAACATTGACGTGGATACACTTTCGGATAAGTGGGAGTTTGACGATGCCTTGAAGGTCCTCCATAGCAGGTGGGGTGCGATCGATTGCCTCCACTGGGAAATCGACAGCGAATTGAACGGAGAAGACGAAAGCTATGAGAGGATCTATAGCAAGCATGAGCGTAAGTTTAACGAGTTGAAGAGAGATATCAACAAGAAACTATGGTCTGTCGCACACAGGGAAAAGTCCACCCCTGTTTTGGATATTCCTACCTTTTATGGGCAGTATAATCAATGGGTATCATTCAAAGACCTTTTTCAGGAGTCTATCCATAAAAATCCATCACTCTCATGTGCACAAAAAATGCAATTTTTAAAATGCAAGCTTAAGGGCGAAGCAGAAAAATTAGTACAACATCTACCAATTAGCACGGAGAACTACCAAATATGTTGGGATATCTTAAATAATAGATTTAATAATAAGAAACTCATATTTACATCATATGTTAACACTCTACTAGGCCTACCAACTATTAATCAGCAATCGTTTGTCCAAATCAAGAAAATGCACGACGTTACTACGGAGTAAGACATGCCATCAAAAATCTGGGGGTCGATATAGCAACGTGGGACCCACTACTAGTACATATTTTAACGCAAAAATTAGATCCCGTCAGCCATAACGAATATTTAGAATTTGTCACAAATCCAAGAGAATTACCAATTCTTCAAAAATTTTTAAGCTACCTAGAGTCAAAATTTACAACGTTAGAGTCAGCCCAAAGAAAGCCGGATATTAGACCTCAATCATCATCGCATAACTATATTTCATCATTTAAAAAACCGCAATTCTCTTGCAATAATTATAGTGCAAAACCAAAACCGGGCAATATCCTAACCAAAAGGCCGTCCACGTGCCCAGTACATCCTGTCCAATGTGCAAGGAAAACCATGCCTTATATTCTTGCGATAAGTTCATAAATATGAATAGTGAACATAAATTAAAAACTGTCCAAAACATGCATATTTGTCAAAACTGTTTATTCGATCATAATGGAAATAAATGCAGATCAGCAAAACGTTGCCGCTACTGTACTCGAAGTCATCATTCTTTATTACACGACTGTTTCGCAAATTTGAAATCGAACACCGGACGTAATTACCCAATTCAAGCAATACCTACAACTTCGCAAGACAACGTGACTTTAGGAACTATGTCACACGTGTCACAAAATAATTATAATTCGCAAGAAATGCTACTAGCAACAGCAAACGTCAATGTCCTAGCAGCTGACGGAACATACCGTACCATGCGTGCTCTCATAGACCAAGGGTCACAAATATCGCTCATCACAGAGCATGCAGCGCAAGCCTTAGGGCTCAAACGTCAAAAATGCAGTGGTGTCATTTTTGGTATAGGACAAACAGAGAATAACTGTAAAGGAATGCTCAAAATAGAATGCTCATCCACTTACAACAAATTTTCATTTAATTTAAACGTACTTATTATGAATAACCTGATAAAACCTCTCCCATCTCAAACGTTTTCGAAACCTTCATGGTCTTATATCGACAATATCAACTTAGCCGACCCAGACTTTAACGTTAGTCGCCCTGTAGACTAGACTGTAGACTAGATATTGCTAGGGGTTGATGGCTACTCTGAAATTATCATGGGCGGAATCATCAAGGGTGAAGACACAGCACAACCTATCGCTCAGCAAACCCAGCTAGGGTGGTTACTTTGTGGGAATGTGAAAACCTACAATTGTAACGTGGTTATAAATAACATCGAAGATATTAAGCAATTTTGGGAATTGGAAGATATTACATCAGAAAAAACGTCAACATCGGAAGATGACCAGAGGTGTATAGAGTTTTATAAAAATACAACGAAACGTTTGCCAAATGGGCGTTACGAAGTTATGTATCCCTTTAAGGAACAGTTGCGTGAAAAGCTGGGAACATCCAAACAAATAGCTGTAGCACAGCTATTAAGCTTAGAAAGGAGATTTAGAAAGCAACCTGATTTAGCAATAGGTTATAAGTTATTTTTAGAAGAGTATGAAACCTTAAATCATATGAAGCGTGCCCTTAGTAACTCACCACCAGAATGTTACCTACCACACCATTGTGTAGAGCGAGAAAGCAGTAGCACTACAAAATATAGAGCTGTATTCAACGCGTCACAAAATACGTCATCAGGCCTAAGCCTAAACGATCTAATGCATAGAGGTCCGAACTTACGACAAGATCTGCAAGAATTACTTTTAAAATTTAGACAATTCCCCTTTGGTTTTACAGCAGACATCGAGAAAATGCTCAGACAAGTAAATTTAGCAGAAACGCACCAAACTTACCTAAAAATCGTATGGAGAGAGCATGAAAACCTACCTATCAAATCATATCAACTAGCTACAGTTACCTATGGAACTAAGGCGGCGCCCTTCCTGGCAATGATGACCTTACGCCAGCTGGCGGCGGACGAACGCCAAGCCTACCCTGAGGCCACCCAAGTTGTAGAAGAAGCATTCTATACTGATGACGTAGTCCATGGGTCATACTCGATCGAACATGCAAAACTTTTAATTAATCAGCTACAAGAGTTACTAAATTTAGGAGGTTTTACTTTACGAAAATGGTCAACTAACAATTCAGAAATATTAGAGGGTAAAGAAAACAATGAACATCAAAAAATGTTTAACTTTAAGACAAAATCAGACAAAAATACTAGGATTATATTGGAACTCTAATAAAGACAATTTTTCATTTCAATTTAACTTGGATAGTAATTTAACCAGCCCTACTAAACGGCAACTTTTATCTGAAATATCTAAGATCTTTGACCCTTTAGGCTGGCTCACTCCAATCACCACTAAATTGAAATTATTATTTCAAAATACCTATTCTATAAACCTTCAATGGGATGACGTAATACCTAAAGAGATATGCAATGAATGGAATAAAATACGAGCAGATATATACAACATAAACACATACAATATACCTAGATGGATAGGATGTCAAACAGATGATATTATACAATTACACGGATTTTGTGACGCGTCGGCGCAAGCATATGCTTGTGTAATTTATGCACGCATAGAAAAACGCCAACTTTAACTTTAATAGCAGCAAAATCGAAACTTGTACCTCGAAACAAAAACTTAACTATACCGCAACTAGAGTTATGTGGAGCTCAGCTATTATCTAAATTAATGCATAAGGTGAAGAAATTTCTCAATCACCATAACATTGAAACATATGGGTGGAGCGATTCGATGGTAGTCTTAGCATGGCTGAAAAATGAATCAAATAAATGGAAGGTATTTGTAGCGAATAGAATATTTTGCTAGCCAAGCGGGTCCCTTCTGCCACAAGGAATTGCTTATCATCTGGGTAGGGTACAAATCCCTGCTGGCCGAATCCGCAGGGTTTTCACAAGACTTAACATAATGCCAACAACTCGATGGCATAATCTCGAGGGTATTATTTATTCTATTCGCTACAAATACCTTCCATTTATTTGATTCATTTTTCAGCCATGCTAAGACTACCATCGAATCGCTCCACCCATATGTTTCAATGTTATGGTGATTGAGAAATTTCTTCACCTTATGCATTAATTTAGATAATAGCTGAGCTCCACATAACTCTAGTTGCGGTATAGTTAAGTTTTTGTTTCGAGGTACAAGTTTCGATTTTGCTGCTATTAAAGTTAAAGTTGGCGTTTTTCTATGCGTGCATAAATTACACAAGCATATGCTTGCGCCGACGCGTCACAAAATCCGTGTAATTGTATAATATCATCTGTTTGACATCCTATCCATCTAGGTATATTGTATGTGTTTATGTTGTATATATCTGCTCGTATTTTATTCCATTCATTGCATATCTCTTTAGGTATTACGTCATCCCATTGAAGGTTTATAGAATAGGTATTTTGAAATAATAATTTCAATTTAGTGGTGATTGGAGTGAGCCAGCCTAAAGGGTCAAAGATCTTAGATATTTCAGATAAAAGTTGCCGTTTAGTAGGGCTGGTTAAATTACTATCCAAGTTAAATTGAAATGAAAAATTGTCTTTATTAGAGTTCCAATATAATCCTAGTATTTTTGTCTGATTTTGTCTTAAAGTTAATCATTTTTTGATGTTCATTGTTTTCTTTACCCTCTAATATTTCTGAATTGTTAGTTGACCATTTTCGTAAAGTAAAACCTCCTAAATTTAGTAACTCTTGTAGCTGATTAATTAAAAGTTTTGCATGTTCGATCGAGTATGACCCATGGACTACGTCATCAGTATAGAATGCTTCTTCTACAACTTGGGTGGCCTCAGGGTAGGCTTGGCGTTCGTCCGCCGCCAGCTGGCGTAAGGTCATCATTGCCAGGAAGGGCGCCGCCTTAGTTCCATAGGTAACTGTAGCTAGTTGATATGATTTGATAGGTAGGTTTTCATGCTCTCTCCATACGATTTTTAGGTAAGTTTGGTGCGTTTCTGCTAAATTTACTTGTCTGAACATTTTCTCGATGTCTGCTGTAAAACCAAAGGGGAATTGTCTAAATTTTAAAAGTAATTCTTGCAGATCTTGTTGTAAGTTCGGACCTCTATGCATTAGATCGTTTAGGCTTAGGCCTGATGACGTATTTTGTGACGCGTTGAATACAGCTCTATATTTTGTAGTGCTACTGCTTTCTTGCTCTACACAATGGTGTGGTAGGTAACATTCTGGTGGTGAGTTACTAAGGGCACGCTTCATATGATTTAAGGTTTCATACTCTTCTAAAAATAAAATCGATCGCACCCCACCTGCTATGGAGGACCTTCAAGGCATCGTCAAACTCCCACTTATCCGAAAGTGTATCCACGTCAATGTTTGAAACGGTCCTTATAAATGCTTTAAAGTTTGCTGTTTGTTTTTTTTATCATATCGTCGAGTTTACTGGTTGACCCTTGGGATCGAACCAAGGTTGGTACCGATACGCCTGGATTTTCCGTCGTGCTTTCCATCTCACCTTCGACGTCCTGCTGCGGCTGTCTGCTGGAACCTGCTGGCGCTGGACTCCTTTGTGTAAATGAAACCTGATGTTGCTGGCTAATGTAGTCTTTTACTGACTTGTACAGTCTGAACGCGCTGCTCTTGCTGATCGTGAGCGTGGCTCACGGGTTGTTGCTGCTGGATACGATATATTCACCCACCGATAGCTTGTGGAGGGCTAATGCTGCTTGCTTGATATGACGCGGTAAATATAGTATTTTTGCTAGATATGTGCACTGATAATTGATCACTGATATGCTTATCACTGCAATCCAAATTCGCTGGTGGAACCTCACGCGAGGAACGACGTAACCGACAATCGCGAGGTCCGTTTGCTCGAAGGACCACGACGATGTATGGGGCGGGCCTTACACCGTTGACTAGTTAGATAAAACAGCTGAATAACGTTAAATAACTAATTTATTATTGCCCAACTTATTATATTAATGGGAAGCTGCAGTACGAAGCTTGAAACATCACACGAAGAGAGTAATAGGAGATCAAAAGTTAACTTTTGAAGAATATAGCACATTGCTAGCACAACTTGAAGGTTGTCTTAATTCCAGACCTCTATGCCCATTATCAGAAGATCCTGAAGATCTGAACATTCTTACACCTGCACATTTTCTAGGTAGTGGCCCCACGTTAACATTGATCGAAACAGAAACTGACCTAAGAACTCGGTGGCATCATACACAAAAAATATTGCATGATATATGGCAGCGATGGCAAAGCGAATATCTAACACAGTTATCTGCTAGAAGTAAATGGAAAGCACCGCAAAGAAATATTCAGTTAAATGACGTAGTAATTATACACGACGCAAACTTACCGGCAGGAAAGTGGGCCCTAGGTAGAGTTATTCAGCTTCACCCTGGCGCAGACGGCTATGTGAGAGTCGTTACACTTAAAACTAAAAACGGTGAAATGAAAAGGCCTGGAAAGGCTTGACCGCTAAAAAGAGTTAACTTGAACTATTAAATACCTAGTTTGGTTTCGTCTTATGAATCCTAAGAAATTCAACGGGAAGTAATGCATTGACTATTGCTAAGGAATTTAAGGGAATGGAGCTTACCAAGGTAAAACGTGGTTGGTTGTTTGAAATCTAACGTGGCGCACTCAATGTCTTAGAAATCTCTTATTTACAATAAAATCCACACTTCCACAGTTGCTTAACTATCTTGAGATCACAAAACTTCGCAAGCACTAAGTTTACAAGTAAGTTATCTTCTTATTTTTCACAATAAATCCGAGCGGCATGAGTCTCGAATCACGCGGCGGCCATCACACATTTTTTTTTTTAACACAGTAGGTAAGATTCATCGTAGGGTCAACCACGTACGCGGGAATTATGATTTTGGATTAGGAAGGAAAAAGGATAATAACAATGTCGTAACATTTTCCCCCCACTTGAAATTCACAAGGATTTCAAAAGCTATTAATAGTTTGTGCTCATAAATTGGACAGTAAAGCAATTGTAGAACCAATCAACAAACTTAATTACTAAATTATATATATATATTATAACATAATAATGTTTCTGCGTTTAAGTGAAGGCATGCTTGTATATCATGTTCGGTTATTGGGATAAGGGCGTCTTTTTTAAGGCTAGCGGCAACGTATACACTAATAGGCTTTAATGTTGTTATTTTCTCGTTTAACTGCTGCGGAATTGGTATAATTTTTAATAATTCAAAGGTATCTCTACTGATGAGTGGAATTTTAATTTCGAAGATCAGGTTGTGAGTAGTTATTTTAGTTCGAATTTTAAGTAATTTGTAAAACTTATTTAAATCACTTGAATTAATCGGTAAACTTAAATCGCTTGGTAACTTTCCTGATATTGTATTTAGCTGATTCAGTAGTTCCCCGGGCGTAATAAGGTGTAGGTTAAACATTCCATTATAAATGTTTGTAATAGTGTTTAAAGTTATTTCCTGCATGTTTTGAAGATGATTCAAAATGTTAAATGCCATTAATGCTGATTGAGTAAATTTGACGGATGTCGATATATTGTTAAAACTCTTTTCTATAATATTTAGGGAGTTTTCCATTTCGTTAATTTTTTTATTAACATATTTATGCTGTTTTTGCATCACGTTTTCGGTACGTTTTATAAAGTTGAACTCTGCTTCGACGATGGATGTTTGATTTTTCCAGAGGGCGGCTAAGTGGTTTTGGTTCGATCTTAAAAGTGTAATGTCCCTCACATATTGCTCTGCAAATTCATCGTCGAGCACTCCAAACAATGTGTTCGCTATGTTGCCTACGACATTGACAAGGCCGCGCCTCCGTCGGGAACGCACCGAGTATTGCTGAGTTAGTAACATACGGTTGTAGTACTCGAGCTCTGCGTCACCGTGACGTAGTTGCGACATGATCCCGTCGCAGTGTGATTCCGTTCTTATCTTCGAACCTATGCTGTCTAAGAATGTTAGGTATTTTGAAAATGCTGTAATGCCTTGCCAATAGGGGTCCGTGTTGAAATAAACGACGAGGTTCTAGTTATCTCTAATTATATGCATGTTCGATATATGGTCGAAATAATTGCCTTTATGCTCTTGAAATTTTGTTATATTATACTTAGATTCCACTGATGTTATGCTGTTAAAAAATAATAAAATTATGGATAAAACTGTTGTGGCAAAGCAGTAACGATTTTTGCGTATTCTTTTTGGCGTTTTCTGTTCGTTTAAGTCTGTTGTCTCGTTATCACTGTGTTCTTGTGTATTGCAGCCACGTTTGCTCTCGATTTGATTATTTATGGGTAATATGGATAGTTTGACGATAGGCCTTGTTACGACATTGTTATTATCCTTTTTCCTTCCTAATCCAAAATCATAATTCCCGCGTACGTGGTTGACCCTACGATGAATCTTACCTACTGTGTTAAAAAAAAAAATGTGTGATGGCCGCCGCGTGATTCGAGACTCATGCCGCTCGGATTTATTGTGAAAAATAAGAAGATAACTTACTTGTAAACTTAGTGCTTGCGAAGTTTTGTGATCTCAAGATAGTTAAGCAACTGTGGAAGTGTGGATTTTATTGTAAATAAGAGATTTCTAAGACATTGAGTGCGCCACGTTAGATTTCAAACAACCAACCACGTTTTACCTTGGTAAGCTCCATTCCCTTAAATTCCTTAGCAATAGTCAATGCATTACTTCCCGTTGAATTTCTTAGGATTCATAAGACGAAACCAAACTAGGTATTTAATAGTTCAAGTTAACTCTTTTTAGCGGTCAAGCCTTTCCATTAGTGGTCCATTTCGAACCGGATAATACATTTTAAATAAGTGCCTACTTTTGCAATAGTAAAATAAAAACGACATATTGTAAAACCATACAAGTTATGTCATAGTAAAATAACCTTTGTACTTTTCCTGAGTAAATACGGTGATCTAACCTTAAAATCTTAGAACCAAATATTTCTAGATCTTCCCTGAGTTATTTATAAAATAAGAAATAAATCGACTTGTCATTGTGTATTTTATATAAGAACTCATTTAATACCAGGTTGGTTTCGGATAAATGCTCATATTTAGTTTGTGCTCAATTAAAAGTAGTTATACCAACTTGTATCTGTACTAATCAACAAATATTTGTAACGCAAATACACTTTTCAATTCCATATAATAATAATTTTATAATCAATTGCTTAATTCATTAGATCTATACTACATTAATTTACTTATTCAAAGAACTTAAAGTTACAACAATAGGTGCAAAAAGGCAAATTAAAATTGAGTGTCGTGTACTTATTCGTTATGTCAAATAAATAACTTATTTACCATAAGTATTTATTTCATTCAACAAAACAATAACACTACAAATAGTAATTTAAAATTATCAACTTTGTATCCTTCTGTTAAGGCGAAGTTGTTTCGAAATTTTTCGAAACAAAAGCTATTTAATTTTTGAGTTCTTTGATTTGTTGCAAGTATGTCTACTAGTAAAGATAAACATTTAAATTTAAAAATTGAAGCTGAAATAAAGGCTCTAACCTGTAGGCGAGAGCATGATTTTCGTTCTATGCAAATACTTTATGATTTATCAAAGGAAGTGCTCACTAACAACACTAAATTAGCAGCTTTTCGTGCCAGATTCAACAAGATTGAAGGCTTGAGAGAAAATTTTATTCTGGTTAATCATGAAATAAATTTAAGAAAAATGGAGTTAGAACTTGATAGCCAAATTGATACCCAAACATTGTTATCTTTCGACGAGTTATATTATAGTGTTGTGGAATTCTCTGAGTCATTGCAAAACGAATCCTTCAACTCTAATAAAGGTCAGGATGAAACAAATAAAACACTAGTTCGCTTACCAAAACTACAGATACCTACTTTTGACGGTAATATCGAAAATTGGCAAACATTTAAAGACAGTTTCTTACCCTTAATACACAATCGAAATTCTTTATCTGATGTCGAAAAATTTCATTATTTGATTTCGTGTTTGTCAGGCTTCGCCTTAACTATAGCGAAGGGAGTGCCATTAATAGCTGCAAATTATAATGTGGTTTTAAATGCTTTAATGGATAGGTATGATAATAAGCGAGTGTTAGCAACTGCATATCTAGACAAAATTTGTAACCTCAGCCCCTTAAATAAAACTTCCTTAGAAGGTTTAAATGGAATTATCAACACTCTTTATGAAAACGTCAATGCACTCCGCGCCTTAAATATAGATTCTCTCAGTGAATTTGTTTTGTTTTATATCGCTGTTCGCACGCTAGATAACGATACTCGAAAACGTTTCGAGTTACAAAATGTGGACGAAATACCCTCATTTAATAATTTATTAATCTTCCTTCAAAATTATACTAAAATTCTAGAAGTGAGTAAACCTGTTGCTTCCACTTCACAACCGAATACTATAAAATTCGCTAATAATAATAATAAGCCATTTCGTAAAAACAATAGTTACAGTCCACCGTCAAAGACCTCTTTGGTCACATCGAATAAATTTAAATCTAAGTCAATAATACGCCCTTGCCCTTGCTGCAATGAAACTCACAGCATTTATAAATGTATGAAATTGCAATCTATGGATATCGCAGCGAGACAACAGTTGATTAATAACTTAAGTCTCTGTTCTAATTGCTTAAGGACAGGTCATCAAGTTAATGAATGTCTATCAAAAACAAATTGCATTATTTGTGGCTCGCGACATAACACCCTAGTTCATGTAGATTCTTGTAATTCAAACGTCAGCTCCGTACAGTCGCCGCCAAACGTGTATTCAGCTAATTTATTGACACAAAGTAATAATTATGTGCGCCCAGCTGATTCTACTGTGCTTACCACTATTGCGGCGGATGATGGCACGGATCGTTCTACAAAAATCTTAGGGTCTGCAGTAGTTCGCGTACTTGACGCTCACGGATCTTATCAACTCGCTCGCGTCCTTATAGACAGCTGTTCTATGGATTGTTTCATAACTAGTTCCTGTGTGCGACGCCTTGGTCTGCCCATGCGTCGGTGCCAGGTAGCCATAGCTGGTCTTGGTGAAAATAGTGTTCATAATATCAAGGGTGCGACATTTTGTACCATTAAACCCCGTGGCAAGGATTCACCGTGTTTTGACTTACCTTTTGTTATTTTGCAAAAAATTACTTCTAATATGCCTACGACTCGTTTACCTATGGCAGTACGAGATTCGTTCCAGCATCTTGAATTAGCTGACGATCAATTCGACCGCCCCGGTCATATAGATATGTTGCTAGGTGTAGAATGTTTCGATCAAATTTATGATGGTGTGCGTTACGCGCCATTTTCAAATTTTCCCTCGGCACTTTCAAGTGTATTTGGTTGGGTTATCACTGGTCAATTCTGCGACCGCAAGTGTATTCAATCTCCAACCAACAAAGTATCTTCTTTCATCGCGTCCACTTGTGCGCTCGATAAGATAGTTCAACGCTTCTGGGAAACCGAAGAACCACCGAAAGCTCGTATCTTGGTACCTGAAAATGAACTCTGTGAAAGGATTTATAAAAGGTCTACCTACCGTAATCTTGATGGTCGATATGTTGTCCCAATCATGGTTAAGGAAGATGCGCCAGCTCTAGGTGAATCCTTTAATACTGGATTAAATCGATATTTAAATATTGAAAAACGTTTGTCACGAGAGCCTGACTTAAAGGCCGAGTATGTCGACTTCATGCATCAGTACGAGGAACTAGGACACATGCAGCCTTGTACAACTTCGTCTACTGATCATGTGTATATTATACCACATCACTGTGTTGTAAAACCAAGTAGCTCTACAACACGCCTCCGCGTTGTGTTCGACGCCAGTTGTCGCACAATGAATAATATTTCATTAAATCAGATTGTACATGTGGGCCCTAAATTACACGTTTGTCACGAGAGCCTGACTTAAAGGCCGAGTATGTCGACTTCATGCATCAGTACGAGGAACTAGGACACATGCAGCCTTGTACAACTTCGTCTACTGATCATGTGTATATTATACCACATCACTGTGTTGTAAAACCAAGTAGCTCTACAACACGCCTCCGCGTTGTGTTCGACGCCAGTTGTCGCACAATGAATAATATTTCATTAAATCAGATTGTACATGTGGGCCCTAAATTACAGGTGGAAATCGTCGATCTCATCACAAAGTTCCGTCTCCACGCTGTTGTGTTCACTGCAGACATTTGCAAAATGTACAGACAGATACTCATAATACCCGAAGACCGTAAATATCAGCACATACTCTGGCGCGATAGTCCTGATGCCCCTCTTAATGAGTATGAACTCAATACTGTTACGTATGGAGTCAGTAGTTCACCTTACTTAGCCATTCGAACACTTCGTCAATTGGCAGAGGATCACCAAGAAGAATACCCGCGTGCAGCTCAAGTTGTGCGCGAAGATATTTTTATGGATGATGTTACCACTGGGTGCTCATCAATTAATGACGCGTCTAGTCTTAAGGATGAACTTGTTGCTCTTTTAAAAAAAGGTCAATTTGAATTGCGAAAATGGAGTAGTAACAAGTTGGAACTCCTGAAAGACATACCCTTAGAACATTGTCAGTCACCAAAGTTATTCGACCCTGACAGTGAACAAGGAATTAAAATTCTAGGCATTAAATGGGATCCATGCCTTGATCAATTTTCCTATTCCGTAGCGGAAAATGTTAAAGTTGAATTTACTAAACGCTCAATCCTTTCTATGGTAGCAAAAATTTATGATCCGCTAGGATGGATCTCTCCAGTTATTATATCAGCCAAACTTTTGCTTCAAGATATGTGGAGGCTTAACTTATCTTGGGATGAGCCAATTCCTAAAAACTTGGCAAATCAATGGTATAAAATAGCTGCAAATTTAACGGATTTAGAAAAAATTCAACTACCTCGGCTTGTTCTGCCTCCAGATCCCATACAAATACATCTTGTAGGATTCTGCGATGGCTCCTCGAAAGGATACGGGTGTTGTGTTTACATTTGCGTTGTTACACCCCGTGTAACAAAAACAAGTCTTCTTATAGGGAAATCTAAAGTGGTTCCATTAAAACCACTAACAGTTAACAGACTCGAGCTGTGTGCAGCGGTTCTCCTTGCCCGCGTCCTAAGCCACATGCATGCAGTCTTACAGAAGACCATTAAATTTGATTCTGTCACTGCCTATACTGATAGCAATACAGTTTTATCAGCCAAGATAAAACTGTATTGCTATCAGTATAGGCAGTGACAGAATCAAATTTAATGGTCTTCTGTAAGACTGCATGCATGTGGCTTAGGACGCGGGCAAGGAGAACCGCTGCACACAGCTCGAGTCTGTTAACTGTTAGTGGTTTTAATGGAACCACTTTAGATTTCCCTATAAGAAGACTTGTTTTTGTTACACGGGGTGTAACAACGCAAATGTAAACACAACACCCGTATCCTTTCGAGGAGCCATCGCAGAATCCTACAAGATGTATTTGTATGGGATCTGGAGGCAGAACAAGCCGAGGTAGTTGAATTTTTTCTAAATCCGTTAAATTTGCAGCTATTTTATACCATTGATTTGCCAAGTTTTTAGGAATTGGCTCATCCCAAGATAAGTTAAGCCTCCACATATCTTGAAGCAAAAGTTTGGCTGATATAATAACTGGAGAGATCCATCCTAGCGGATCATAAATTTTTGCTACCATAGAAAGGATTGAGCGTTTAGTAAATTCAACTTTAACATTTTCCGCTACGGAATAGGAAAATTGATCAAGGCATGGATCCCATTTAATGCCTAGAATTTTAATTCCTTGTTCACTGTCAGGGTCGAATAACTTTGGTGACTGACAATGTTCTAAGGGTATGTCTTTCAGGAGTTCCAACTTGTTACTACTCCATTTTCGCAATTCAAATTGACCTTTTTTTAAAAGAGCAACAAGTTCATCCTTAAGACTAGACGCGTCATTAATTGATGAGCACCCAGTGGTAACATCATCCATAAAAATATCTTCGCGCACAACTTGAGCTGCACGCGGGTATTCTTCTTGGTGATCCTCTGCCAATTGACGAAGTGTTCGAATGGCTAAGTAAGGTGAACTACTGACTCCATACGTAACAGTATTGAGTTCATACTCATTAAGAGGGGCATCAGGACTATCGCGCCAGAGTATGTGCTGATATTTACGGTCTTCGGGTATTATGAGTATCTGTCTGTACATTTTGCAAATGTCTGCAGTGAACACAACAGCGTGGAGACGGAACTTTGTGATGAGATCGACGATTTCCACCTGTAATTTAGGGCCCACATGTACAATCTGATTTAATGAAATATTATTCATTGTGCGACAACTGGCGTCGAACACAACGCGGAGGCGTGTTGTAGAGCTACTTGGTTTTACAACACAGTGATGTGGTATAATATACACATGATCAGTAGACGAAGTTGTACAAGGCTGCATGTGTCCTAGTTCCTCGTACTGATGCATGAAGTCGACATACTCGGCCTTTAAGTCAGGCTCTCGTGACAAACGTTTTTCAATATTTAAATATCGATTTAATCCAGTATTAAAGGATTCACCTAGAGCTGGCGCATCTTCCTTAACCATGATTGGGACAACATATCGACCATCAAGATTACGGTAGGTAGACCTTTTATAAATCCTTTCACAGAGTTCATTTTCAGGTACCAAGATACGAGCTTTCGGTGGTTCTTCGGTTTCCCAGAAGCGTTGAACTATCTTATCGAGCGCACAAGTGGACGCGATGAAAGAAGATACTTTGTTGGTTGGAGATTGAATACACTTGCGGTCGCAGAATTGACCAGTGATAACCCAACCAAATACACTTGAAAGTGCCGAGGGAAAATTTGAAAATGGCGCGTAACGCACACCATCATAAATTTGATCGAAACATTCTACACCTAGCAACATATCTATATGACCGGGGCGGTCGAATTGATCGTCAGCTAATTCAAGATGCTGGAACGAATCTCGTACTGCCATAGGTAAACGAGTCGTAGGCATATTAGAAGTAATTTTTTGCAAAATAACAAAAGGTAAGTCAAAACACGGTGAATCCTTGCCACGGGGTTTAATGGTACAAAATGTCGCACCCTTGATATTATGAACACTATTTTCACCAAGACCAGCTATGGCTACCTGGCACCGACGCATGGGCAGACCAAGGCGTCGCACACAGGAACTAGTTATGAAACAATCCATAGAACAGCTGTCTATAAGGACGCGAGCGAGTTGATAAGATCCGTGAGCGTCAAGTACGCGAACTACTGCAGACCCTAAGATTTTTGTAGAACGATCCGTGCCATCATCCGCCGCAATAGTGGTAAGCACAGTAGAATCAGCTGGGCGCACATAATTATTACTTTGTGTCAATAAATTAGCTGAATACACGTTTGGCGGCGACTGTACGGAGCTGACGTTTGAATTACAAGAATCTACATGAACTAGGGTGTTATGTCGCGAGCCACAAATAATGCAATTTGTTTTTGATAGACATTCATTAACTTGATGACCTGTCCTTAAGCAATTAGAACAGAGACTTAAGTTATTAATCAACTGTTGTCTCGCTGCGATATCCATAGATTGCAATTTCATACATTTATAAATGCTGTGAGTTTCATTGCAGCAAGGGCAAGGGCGTATTATTGACTTAGATTTAAATTTATTCGATGTGACCAAAGAGGTCTTTGACGGTGGACTGTAACTATTGTTTTTACGAAATGGCTTATTATTATTATTAGCGAATTTTATAGTATTCGGTTGTGAAGTGGAAGCAACAGGTTTACTCACTTCTAGAATTTTAGTATAATTTTGAAGGAAGATTAATAAATTATTAAATGAGGGTATTTCGTCCACATTTTGTAACTCGAAACGTTTTCGAGTATCGTTATCTAGCGTGCGAACAGCGATATAAAACAAAACAAATTCACTGAGAGAATCTATATTTAAGGCGCGGAGTGCATTGACGTTTTCATAAAGAGTGTTGATAATTCCATTTAAACCTTCTAAGGAAGTTTTATTTAAGGGGCTGAGGTTACAAATTTTGTCTAGATATGCAGTTGCTAACACTCGCTTATTATCATACCTATCCATTAAAGCATTTAAAACCACATTATAATTTGCAGCTATTAATGGCACTCCCTTCGCTATAGTTAAGGCGAAGCCTGACAAACACGAAATCAAATAATGAAATTTTTCGACATCAGATAAAGAATTTCGATTGTGTATTAAGGGTAAGAAACTGTCTTTAAATGTTTGCCAATTTTCGATATTACCGTCAAAAGTAGGTATCTGTAGTTTTGGTAAGCGAACTAGTGTTTTATTTGTTTCATCCTGACCTTTATTAGAGTTGAAGGATTCGTTTTGCAATGACTCAGAGAATTCCACAACACTATAATATAACTCGTCGAAAGATAACAATGTTTGGGTATCAATTTGGCTATCAAGTTCTAACTCCATTTTTCTTAAATTTATTTCATGATTAACCAGAATAAAATTTTCTCTCAAGCCTTCAATCTTGTTGAATCTGGCACGAAAAGCTGCTAATTTAGTGTTGTTAGTGAGCACTTCCTTTGATAAATCATAAAGTATTTGCATAGAACGAAAATCATGCTCTCGCCTACAGGTTAGAGCCTTTATTTCAGCTTCAATTTTTAAATTTAAATGTTTATCTTTACTAGTAGACATACTTGCAACAAATCAAAGAACTCAAAAATTAAATAGCTTTTGTTTCGAAAAATTTCGAAACAACTTCGCCTTAACAGAAGGATACAAAGTTGATAATTTTAAATTACTATTTGTAGTGTTATTGTTTTGTTGAATGAAATAAATACTTATGGTAAATAAGTTATTTATTTGACATAACGAATAAGTACACGACACTCAATTTTAATTTGCCTTTTTGCACCTATTGTTGTAACTTTAAGTTCTTTGAATAAGTAAATTAATGTAGTATAGATCTAATGAATTAAGCAATTGATTATAAAATTATTATTATATGGAATTGAAAAGTGTATTTGCGTTACAAATATTTGTTGATTAGTACAGATACAAGTTGGTATAACTACTTTTAATTGAGCACAAACTAAATATGAGCATTTATCCGAAACCAACCTGGTATTAAATGAGTTCTTATATAAAATACACAATGACAAGTCGATTTATTTCTTATTTTATAAATAACTCAGGGAAGATCTAGAAATATTTGGTTCTAAGATTTTAAGGTTAGATCACCGTATTTACTCAGGAAAAGTACAAAGGTTATTTTACTATGACATAACTTGTATGGTTTTACAATATGTCGTTTTTATTTTACTATTGCAAAAGTAGGCACTTATTTAAAATGTATTATCCGGTTCGAAATGGACCACTAATGGAAAGGCTTGACCGCTAAAAAGAGTTAACTTGAACTATTAAATACCTAGTTTGGTTTCGTCTTATGAATCCTAAGAAATTCAACGGGAAGTAATGCATTGACTATTGCTAAGGAATTTAAGGGAATGGAGCTTACCAAGGTAAAACGTGGTTGGTTGTTTGAAATCTAACGTGGCGCACTCAATGTCTTAGAAATCTCTTATTTACAATAAAATCCACACTTCCACAGTTGCTTAACTATCTTGAGATCACAAAACTTCGCAAGCACTAAGTTTACAAGTAAGTTATCTTCTTATTTTTCACAATAAATCCGAGCGGCATGAGTCTCGAATCACGCGGCGGCCATCACACATTTTTTTTTTTAACACAGTAGGTAAGATTCATCGTAGGGTCAACCACGTACGCGGGAATTATGATTTTGGATTAGGAAGGAAAAAGGATAATAACAATGTCGTAACAAGGCCTATCGTCAAACTATCCATATTACCCATAAATAATCAAATCGAGAGCAAACGTGGCTGCAATACACAAGAACACAGTGATAACGAGACAACAGACTTAAACGAACAGAAAACGCCAAAAAGAATACGCAAAAATCGTTACTGCTTTGCCACAACAGTTTTATCCATAATTTTATTATTTTTTAACAGCATAACATCAGTGGAATCTAAGTATAATATAACAAAATTTCAAGAGCATAAAGGCAATTATTTCGACCATATATCGAACATGCATATAATTAGAGATAACTAGAACCTCGTCGTTTATTTCAACACGGACCCCTATTGGCAAGGCATTACAGCATTTTCAAAATACCTAACATTCTTAGACAGCATAGGTTCGAAGATAAGAACGGAATCACACTGCGACGGGATCATGTCGCAACTACGTCACGGTGACGCAGAGCTCGAGTACTACAACCGTATGTTACTAACTCAGCAATACTCGGTGCGTTCCCGACGGAGGCGCGGCCTTGTCAATGTCGTAGGCAACATAGCGAACACATTGTTTGGAGTGCTCGACGATGAATTTGCAGAGCAATATGTGAGGGACATTACACTTTTAAGATCGAACCAAAACCACTTAGCCGCCCTCTGGAAAAATCAAACATCCATCGTCGAAGCAGAGTTCAACTTTATAAAACGTACCGAAAACGTGATGCAAAAACAGCATAAATATGTTAATAAAAAAATTAACGAAATGGAAAACTCCCTAAATATTATAGAAAAGAGTTTTAACAATATATCGACATCCGTCAAATTTACTCAATCAGCATTAATGGCATTTAACATTTTGAATCATCTTCAAAACATGCAGGAAATAACTTTAAACACTATTACAAACATTTATAATGGAATGTTTAACCTACACCTTATTACGCCCGGGGAACTACTGAATCAGCTAAATACAATATCAGGAAAGTTACCAAGCGATTTAAGTTTACCGATTAATTCAAGTGATTTAAATAAGTTTTACAAATTACTTAAAATTCGAACTAAAATAACTACTCACAACCTGATCTTCGAAATTAAAATTCCACTCATCAGTAGAGATACCTTTGAATTATTAAAAATTATACCAATTCCGCAGCAGTTAAACGAGAAAATAACAACATTAAAGCCTATTAGTGTATACGTTGCCGCTAGCCTTAAAAAAGACGCCCTTATCCCAATAACCGAACATGATATACAAGCATGCCTTCACTTAAACGCAGAAACATTATTATGTAACATAAGACGCGCTATAGTAAAAATCAGAGACGATGGGTCATTCTGCGAAGTCGACAAAAGTTCAGGGACCTGTAAAACAATAACAAGCCTTTGTAGTGACAAATGGGAAGAAATGAACACAATTAATACCTACTTTTATTATTGCTGTAATACCTGTGCGCTTAAGATAATATGTGCAGATCAAATAACCGCATTAGATGTATCTCTCGCCGGCCTATTAAGCGTAAGCCATGGTTGCATTATAAAAACGAAGGAGTTTACTGTATACACACACAGAATGGACACTTCCAGCTTAAATATTTCAAGAGATACGATACCTATCGATATGTCACGTATTAACCATTCAAATTCAAATTCAAATTCAAATATTTATTTCTCAACATTGACAATTACTTGTTCTTATTGACGTCATATCTTATTTTATAAATATCCCCCTGACTAAGTCGGAAACGTTATCTGAATCCAACCACCAACTTCACAACAAGCAACTTGGAGAGCTACAAAATCAGATAAATGAGATGAAGGAAGCAACACCGCTAAGTGAAGGGATGTCCTATCACGACATACACCACTATACTGCAATATACGTGGTGGTAGCAGCAGTAGCAGCGTCGGCGTTGGCGGTGGCGTGGCGGAGGAGCGCTGCACGCCGCGCACAGCCCGCGCCGCCATCGTCGCCGGCCGGGGCCCCCGAGAAAAAAATTATTGCACAAAATTTTTTTAATAAAAGTACTAAGGATTATAACATTTTGAAATCTACATGAATAGCGCCAACTTTTGAATACAGTTGCCAGGTCTTTGTAGGTACATTTTTTTTACAGGGTGAAGGGACCATCTTGCTCGATAAAACTTTAATGTTAAATTTTTATACTTTTACGAATTTTTTTGTATTCATTTCTACCAGACCGTAATTGGTACTGAACAATTAAATAGTAGGTATAGTAGGCATATCATTAGGTTACACAAAACAGAACAAAAAATGAAAACTGATCCTCATTTGCAGCTGCAGGATCAAAAATATTGACGCAAAGGGTGATTTTCTGGAATATTTATAAATCACCCTGTATCTTTTAAACCACGTAACTTAGGTATAGGACTTAATTTTTTTGTGGACAGTCAATCCATGGTCTACAACCCTCTTTCGTTTGATCGTTACGTTCCGGGACACCCTGTATATGCTCAGAACATGTGTGTGATACACTATCGAAAGCTTTTTTGGTAATCTCTATACGCATAGTGTAAATTGCGATGTTTTTGCTTAGCTTGGTTGTATATTTCTGTATCTATTACGCGTTGTTCTTTACATCCTCTTGAGCCTTTACAACATCCTTTTTGTTTCTCGGGTATAATTTTGTTGACTGAAAGATGAGTGTTGAGTTTGTGAGTAATGACAGATGTTAAAAGTTTGTACATAGTCGAGAGGCATGTGATTTGGCGAAATTTAGCAGGGTTCGTTACATCATTGTCCTTGGGTTTTAAATATGTAATGTCCTGTGTTAAAAAGGGGGGTGCATCTTGAGAGTTATAGAGAATATGGTTTAGTATTGAAGCTACGTGCTCATGGGTTGCCGTGAAATATTTTAGCCAATAGTTTTGTATTTTGTCAGGTCCCGGTGCTTTCCAATTAAGAGTGTTATTGATTGCATAGACTTCATCATCCTTACTTATAACTATTTCTGACATTTGGGCTATATTTTCATATTCTGATTCTTCTATTGCTACCCAGGGGGAATGTGGATTGTGATGACCTGGTTTTGACCACAAGTTTTCCCAGTAATTTTCGATGGAAGTAATATCAGGAGGGTCTTTAATTTCTATATGATCTGTGTTGAGATTTCGGTGAAAAGATTTCTGATTTGAATAAAATAAGTTATTGTCAAGTTTTCTTTAGTTACTTATCTTATATCGGCGTAATCTTTTGGAGTTAGCTTGCAGTTTTTGTTTTGTGTAATCTAATTCATCTAATCTAATACATCATATATCTGATACCTACTTTTATTACCTGTGTTAAGTTTTTGATGTTTTTTTGTGTATGTCGGCCATTAAGATATTGTGTAAGTTGTCCGATTGTTTTCCTGAGTTGTTCAATTTTATTTTCAATTCGTATTTGCCAGTTTGATTTTACGTGTCCCCCTTTCTTATTGCTGTTTCCATTACTTATGATACGTTTTCCGTGGAAATTAATACATAATATAATTATTAATTTTTTATTACTTACTTAATATTATTATTAAGTATAATAATATATACATAGCGGCACAGTATATGCTTTCGTGTAATTCGTCTAGACCTACATTCGCTTTACTTTGTAAGTGTTTTTTTAAAACTTCATTTACTGTGTTAATTATCGCAATGTTTTTTCGTGTGGTTTGTATTTTGGGGATGACAGGTCTTAGCGTACGGTCTGTGCTCGTGTATTTTATAAGCTATTCAAGAAATGTGTCTTCAAAATTTTTTGTAATCTACTGATTCTATTATGTCATGAGCAGTTTCACTGTCTTTTGTTTAAGTTTGGTGGTGTGCAACTTGTGAGTATATTACTGACTGTTCTGAGACTTGAGAATTTGCGAATGGTTGTATTATGATGGATGTGTTTTCTCTATTATTTTATGCCTTAACAGAGATTGGTAAATTGGGTTCATCATTCAAAATCAATGAATTATGAAGATTTATTTCTTCGATTATATTATGCTGAATTGTATCCGATTCGGTATTATTATTTGTAAGGCAGTAGTTATTTCTTTGCGTTTGGCTGTAATCAAGTCGATCATTACTATTCACAGCTGTGTTAAATTGTATGGTTTGTTTGATTCTTTCCTTTTCTAATAATGACAGTCTGTTGTTTTTGTGTATTACTCTAATTTGATTCACTAGCCTTTGTTCTGTGAGGTGACTTAGTTCTGGGAATACTGTAATAAATTTCTGATGTAAGAGCGGTCGTTTTGTTCACAATTTGTGACGATGCAACGAAGAAGTTCACTGTTTATTGAATCTGTCCATTTCATTCGTTTTCTACTCCTGCCACCTAAGGTGGTTGCAGGCCATATATGAATGGCAACATTGTTTACCTTTGCACAGGTACTGCTAAAACATTCCCCTTTGTTTGTAGTCTTCTTGATTATACTTTTATAAATATAATAAACAATTGGACAGCATTATGTAAGAACAGATTAAGTGACACAGGAGAGAATTTGAGGAAATGAGCTTCAAAGATATTAAAGTTAAATTCGACGCTGTGTGCTCATTATTTATATTACATGCATGATATTTTCACGTTAAGGTGAGATGTGTTTGTAGTCTAGATTCATTAACAATATATTACGGTGCAGAATAAACTTTAAAAGATATAGCCATTTTCCCGCTTAATTTGTTGATGTACTTTAGCCATATTCTGATTAATTTAATTTGTCAATAACATACAAAACGACATTACTGACGTTTGATTCTCTTAAACGATTTGTTTGAGGTAAAATAAAGTGCTGTAAAAGATTAAATCCAAACATTTTAATGCAAAATTCTCAAATTTAACAAAAATCATACCATTTTTCTAAAATGATCTTAAATGTGATTGCTGATTACGAGACACACCTAAAATTGAATATTTTTTTTTAGTCATTACCTCAATAATAACATCATGATTGCTTGTTGTTGCTTACAACACGGTTGCTATACTTACTGCTACACAACGAAATCTCTTTTAATCGGTTTTTAATCTCTATTTAAATTTAAACTCATAATATTATGTATCTCGTAATCATCAACTTCATACAAATACCATTCAAAATAAACATCTCGTAATGAACTAAAAACACATTTTCTCAAATATATAAAAAAACTTCTAAAAACTTAACTTTCAATAATAAAAACATATTATTAATTATTATTTTTCTAATGTTCTTAAATATCAAAATAGATAGATCCATTAAAGCCTTCAACATCTTCTTCTAAATCATGAGATCCTGTTAAGTTTTCATAATATTGTCTAGCATCAGATGGAATAAGGTGCAGTGGAGATTTTATATAATCCAACTTGGGCTGTGAAATTAGTTTTCCTGGGGCGCTATTTATAAATAGCGTATAGAGGTATACCTCTTTTGGATCTTTTGTTAAAATTTACTTCGTGAGGTATACCATCAGGAGTTGTGTCAAGAAATATTCGACCTAGTTTATCCTTATAAATGCTTATTTCTTTTGTTTTTATCCAGCTCACTGCGGCTCCTTCAGTGTCTTTTTTCTGTTTACTATTGTTTTCATCATTTTAGAAACTCCGACAAAGTAGTTTTTTCCCATTTTAATAGCTGTCAACTTAATTTTCTTGCGACAACTAGTCATCAAATCCATGTAGTCTTGTAGAGTATATAGCCGTGTGTGGGTTTTTAAGGCTGATTCTACATCACTAAAATCACTATCATTTTCTAAAAATGACCTAAAAATGAGCTATGGCCAAGGATTAGCTCTTTGATATTTAATTCTAGATTTAGAGATAAATGTTTGCGATAAGTGGACCCGACTTCCTGAGCTCCCCTGCCTGCTGTACCTTCCACCCACACATAACAAAACCCTTTACCAGTTTTGAATGAACACCGCTAACTTAGGCGCATAATTCTTTATTACGTAACGAATTTATGCACACGTTCTAACAAATTTTGACAAGCCGCTTGATTTACCACTTATTATAAGGTAGTAGGAGTGACTTCTGAATACAAAAATAGCCGAATACATAGTTTATCATGCCTGGAATCGATCTGCATTCAAAACTCTTTTTTTTCAATTTTGCGGCTTAATTCGTTCTTACATAACGAAGTCCAATTGTGAACAATAATAACATTCATACTTTACAAGAGATTGACTCCATTGAGCTAGCCCGGTCCTTTAAATGTGATACAAGAGATTTCTCAAGTCTCATATCAATTCAAACAACTGATTCAACTTTAGTATCCCAAAACATTCGCAGTATTAATTACAATTTTGACAACTTTCTTGTTATGTTACATAATTTTGATTTTACCACTGATATTATAATTTTAACTGAGTGCCAACTCTCCGATGACAAACCAATACCACAAATAAATAATTACTCAAGTTACTTTACAAAACACCGGCTTAACAAAAATGATGGAGTTGTGGTATATCCGGAATGCTCTACTGCACAAAGTCAAAGAAATCCATTTAATACATTCATCCTGTTTGCAAATTGAATTAAAAATTTTATTATTTTATGTATTTATCGCTCTCCATCTAATGCCATAGCTGATCACTTCATTAACTCAATCAACTCGCATCTATCTAGCCTACGTTCAAGTAAAAATATTATTATCGCTGGTGATATAAATTATATATGCAATAAAGAAAATGAGAACTCGTACGAATGTAACAATAGACGTAACTATTTGGATATGTTATCCGGTCTAGGCCTAATGCCTGGGCACTTTTTACCAGAGGATCGAGTTGTCTGGATCATTTTATATTAAAAATTGATAAAAACAAAGTTTCTGCTACTATGGCCATTTTAGAAACTACTGTCAAGGAACACCTTACAAATTTTTTTATGCATTAAAAAATAAGAATAAAGTTATCTGCCCCAAAACAAAAACTTTCATTAATTATGAAACTGCTCGAGAATCACTTCACAGAAAAAACTTACCCATCCTATTGCATTGTGATGACCCGGACATTATAGCTACAAAATTAACTGAAAAGCTTGTAGAATCCTTATCTGAAAATACATATATTATAAAATTACCTAAATGTCAACGGATAATTAAGCCATAGATTACTTCAGGATTACTACGCTGCATCAGAAATCGTGACAAAATGCAAAAGCATTTTCGTAATGATCCACATAATGACGTTCTAAAAATCAAGTTTAAACGATATCGTAATTATTGTAATAACTTGATTTAAAAAGTAAAACGTAATTATCAAAGAGACTCTATAATTAACTCTTGTAAAAATACTAAAATGCTATGGAAAAATATTAAATCAATGACTTACACTACACAATCTAAAGAAACCCCTAAAGAACTTTTAAACATCCAATCTTCACACATTAATTCAGCTAATCATATAAATAATTTTTTTTTAGTAACACAGGAAAAAGTCTTTCAGTATATAATGCCCTAAAATATCCTAATTATGATCACTCAAAAAATATCCCGCTTCACACCTTTTCGTTTGTTCTTCTTGATGCAGATCCAGCTGAGGTATATAATATTTTGATAAACTTGAAAAATGATAGTGCCTCTGGGCATGTTAAAATATCTAATAAATTCTTAAAATTTGCTAGTAATAAGGTTATTCCGATAATTACACATTTGCAGGAAGCTGAGGCATTTTCTTCTGCACCCATCACAAACACAATGCTGGCATCACAAATTTGACGCGTACACCTGAAAAAAATTTGACATTTGACCGCGTTCTCACTAATTCTCAGTCACACACTTGTATCACCTACACACCTGAAAATGAAAATTATTTATTGCACAACAAAGATTTGTATACATATACATTAGTGGCCAGGGCCTCCTATTAAATGTTCAATTGTACATCTATGACAGGAGGACCTGCTCCTCTGTAGGACCGTTTACTTATATCTAAGTTGCTAGAAACTATGGAAAATAGTTAAAAATTAATTAAATCTAATTACCAAATCTACATTAATGCAAGTGTGTGTGTGAGTGTGTGTTTGTGTGTGTGTGTGTGTATGTGTATTTATGTGTGGTAGTGTGTGTGTGTGTGTGTGGTGATCAGCCGATCTATCTTAACTATTACTATCACTGGAATTCCAGTAGTTTTTTAACCTCATCATATAGCAAAGTTTTTATTTTCGAAATTGCATTTTTACAATTGAAAGTAGACATAGGATATATATAAATTTTCTTGTTAACTTGATTATATAAATGGAAAGACAATTTATCATATTGATAATTACCAAAAGAAGTGTGTAATTATCGGGAATTACACATTTGGTAAATGTTTGTTTTAAAAAAGGGATATTTCCTAGAATACTGAAACAAGCTGTTGTTACACCTGTGCATAAGAGTGGAGACAGAGACAATATAAATAACCACAGGCCGATATCCATCTTGCCTGCAATATCAAAAATTATTGAAAAATTAATTTATAATCGGCTCTTAGATTATCTTGAAACTTACAAAATTCTCTCAGAATTCCAGTTTGGTTTTAGAAAACATAAATGTACTGAGGATACTGTTGCTTCCTTATCGTCTCTGATAGTAAATAATTTAGATAAGGGAATAAAATGCATGGCAGTCTCGATATTAAGAAAGCCTTCGATTCCGTCTCTGTCTTCATTCTTTTGCAAAAGCTAGAAAGACTCGGTATCAGAGGGACTCCCTTGGATCCACTTAAAAACTATCTTTCCAAAAGGAAACAATGCACTAGGATTGGTTCTGTTATGAGTAATTTCTGCGATTTGTCAGATTTTGGTGTCCCTCAGGGCAGTGTTCTGGGGCCAAGCCTCTCCTGATCTATATCAACTACCTGTGTAATCTGCAAATCAAAAATGCCAAAATTTTCTCGTACGCAGACAATACTGCCATTGTTTTTTCTAACTCATCTTGGGGAAATGTCGCTATGGATGCGGAAGAGGGTTTGGCTCGGGTGTCTGAGTGGCTTGGGGGTAATCTACTCACATTAAACACGAGCAAGACTAACTTCATGTGCTTTACACTGACTGATCGCACTCAACCTTCAAACAACTTTACAATTAAAATTCATGAATGTGGAACTAGCAATAATAACAACTGCCTGTGCCCTATGTTAACAAGAGTCCCTTCTGTAAAATATCTTGGTGTTATAATCGACCAAAATGTAAAATGGCATTCTCATCTTGAATTGGTTTCTAATAGAATAAGAAAATTAATTTGAATTTTCAAATCGCTTCGCCATATTGTCCCAGCTAAAAGAGCAAATAAACTAGACACTAATGCACAAAACAAAAAATCTATGCACAACTCTGGGAAAAATATTTTGAATATCGTTTATTCTGCAGTTGCTCAGTCTGTGATAACATACTGCATTACAATATGGGGAGGCGCTTTGAAGACCAAATTTCTAGATATTGAAAGAGCTCAAAGGTCGGTTCTTAAAATTATGCATTTTAAAACCTATAGATTCCCTACTGTTGATCTTTATAAGCTTTGTAACTTACTATCTATTCGAAAATTGTATATTGTTCTTGTGATTGTTAAAAAGCATAAATCTCTGGGCTATAACACAATGCAGTTTCGAAAATGTTAAAACCTTTGCTATATGATGAGGTTGAAAAACTACTGGAATTCCAGTAATAGTAATAGTTAAGATAGATCGGCTGATCACCACACACATACACACACACACACTACCACACATAAATACACATACACACACACAAACACACACTCACACACACACTTGCATTAATGTAGATTTAGTAATTAGATTTAATTAATCTATAACTATATTCCATAGTTTCTAGCAACTTAGATATAAGTAAACGGTCCTACAGAGGAGCCGGTCCTCCTGTCACAGATGTACAATTGAACATTTAATAGGAGGCCCTGGCCACTAATGTATATGTATACAAATCTTTGTTGTGCAATAAATAATTTTCATTTTCAGGTAATAGTTTCCGCAAAACACTTCTAGCTGGTGTGTAGGTGATACAAGTGTGTGACTGAGAATTAGTGAGAACGCGGTCAAATATCAAATTTTTTTCAGGTGTACGCGTCAAATTTGTGATGCCGGCATTGTGTTTGTGATGGGTGCAGAAGAAAATGCCTCAGCTTCCTGCACAACATCACTTGACATAGGTGATGAGTTTGTGGAGGGGATGTATGACGATGAATGTGGTGAGAAACCAGAAACATTCATAAACAAGAATACTGAGCCCTAAGTGCGCAATCTCCTCTCCACTGACATTTACAATCTACACTCCTTAGTGGTTGAAGTATAATTTATTTATCCTTATTAAATTAATATAATTTATGTGTAGGTGTTTTTATATTTAAATAGTAAAAAGCTGTGGACAACCAACATGCTCGAAGTGCCATGTGCAACTGACGTCAACTAAGGCAATTATCTTATTCATAAATTCATAATAAATTCATAAGCATTTTGATACATTGGTTACTTGAGCAATTACAAATATGCTTCCCGAATTTTGGATACTTCGTTCTTCTTAATAAAATTAGATGTGTAAAAGAAATGTCTCAAAATGCAAGGAGTCCCAGGTTATTGAACACTTTATCAAAAAATAGTTTAAGATGCTTAGAACACTTTTTGATTGTTAAATTGTTAATAAAACACTTTGTTTATTGGTAGGAAATGAAATTGTGTATTATTAGTGTGCTACACAAACAATATAATATAGACCCCAATAACTCCAATTCTTTTACAGTATATTCTAACAATGGTATATTTACTGACCCTTAACCCAGCGGGACGCGCACCCCTTTTTAGAACATAAACAATCGCTACCGGGTAAAAAAATACCACAGTAAAAAAGTACGAATAACACAGATATTTCTAACAATGTTGTCATTTATGTAAATTTGGGTGGGCTATAGAATAGAGCCGCAGGATTTTGGAGGTAAGGGGGTACGGGGGGTTAGAGGGTGGTCCCACGAACCCCTTGGTACTCTGGGGGGTCGGGACCCTGGATGGACCTAATCTAACCTAGGGAGGTCTTCCTAATCAACAAAGGAAAAACGCTTATAACTTTAAGTTACTTTTATTTATGATGAATCTATTTATAATACAATACAAGAATAATTCTTAGACTATTTTGGGGACGAAGCCCGCAATAGAATTCCGTAAAGGAATCCCGTCAAGGAATGCCATGGAACAATCTTCCATATTCTATATATTTTACATTTTACAAATAAAATCAAATAATGACAGACTTATAAGTTGCCAGTCATAAATGTCGGCAAGTTTGTTTGTGCAATAACCTCTTTTATTAAATACGGCACAAGCAAACGTTGCAATTGCCCCTCTTGTTTAATTTATTTAATCAGTGAAGCTGATTAAATAAATTCCTATATACATTTCATTCTTAAATAACGACCCTACTTAAATCAGGACCATATACATTAATCGGGATTACTCTCAGATGAGCCCCCTACCGATAGGAATATATACTTGATCATGTTTAAATTACAACATCTTATTACACCAAAAATGATCTTATTGTATTTATTCTCCATCAATAGAGCCTTAGCCACAAAACCTGACGAAAATCAGCCAAGATCCCGGCTGGTTAATTAATATCTAAATAAAACAGTGTAAGTTATTATAATTTCTCATACAATTCATGAATAATCAACAACCCCATATTAATCATTAACGTTACACAATCATACGCAAATTCAAATAACCAATATTTATTTTTAAACTAATCAACAATTGTTAAAATAACCCATTGAATATAATTAAATTACAATTATAATTAATTGATAAGTAATAAATACATTAATATCCCAATAAAAGTAAATTTAATTAATCCTATTTATATTAAAATTAATACTAAATTAATCAAATTATATTATCAAACATTATCATTCAGTTGGCAAAACAAACACGTTTGACATGAACTGTCATATTAACTTTAAACTTTTCTGAATGATTAAAAGTTTATTTGAAAGTTTATAACTTTCGAAAGAATGATGGCAAATTCAATACATATTCTGCCTTACATAAAAAAAACTAAAGAAACGGCATGCATTAATGAAACGTGTGTCTTTTGATAGAGCGAATTAAATATATCAAATTATCTTTTGAATAATATCATTGAAAGATGGGAGAAAAAAGATAATTTACTTTAAAAACAATGTGTGTGTAAAAACTGTGTGGCACTAATTTTATCACTACTCAACCAAATCACTATTAGGATTATAATTATTTACAGTTAAAAGCCGCTTTATTTTCTATTTCTATCAATATTTTAACTTTAGCCTGTACTCTAGGTATACACCGTTTTATTCATAATCCTTTTATAAAACTGTAACTTTAACTAAAATATGTTCTGTCTCTTTTTGACTTATTACTAAGACGCATAGTAGTATATATATAAATAATAGGTATTTACCTATGAAACTGCCGTTTTGCCGTACTGGCCATTTCAAATGAAAATATTTTTTTTTTCACTGATAATTCTTTTTTCAAATTAATTTTATTTGAGAAACATGGAATTCTTTTTCTAAAATCGTCATTTGTTTAATAGTTAGTGTTTTGTTTTCAACGCATTCGAACATTTTTCGTCATCATGGATAAGTTAAAAATTCGAGTAATTATGGAGTATGAGTACCGTCGTGGCAGCAAAGAGGCACAAGCGGCACGCAACATCAACGACGTTTACGGAGCGAACACTACAAACGAACGCACCACCCGTTATTGGTTTACCCGCTTCCGTTCTGGAAATTTTGACCTGAAAAATGAACCCCGTGGTTGTCCGAAAACTTTGGTCGACAATGACGAATTAAAGGCAATTGTGGAAGCTGATGAAACTCAATCCACGGCTGAATTAGCAGCAGCTTTCGACGTTAGCATCAAAACAATATTGGTCCATTTGCGTCAAATTGGCAAGGTAAAAAAGCTTGACAAATGGGTACCCCACGAACTCAATGACCGCCAGCGCGAAGTACGCGTGGAGACGTGCCTTGCACTGCTCAGCAGGCATACAAATGTAGGAATTCTGAACCGCATTGTTACTGGTGACGAGAAATGGATCCTGTTTGACAATCGTAAGCGCTCAGCAAGTTGGTTGGACCCTGGTTCAGCACCCAAACAATGCCCTAAACGAAAACTTACCCCTAGAAAAGTGATGGTCCCTGTTTGGTGGTCTAACGCGGGTGTAATTCATCACAGCTTCTTGCCAAACGGGACAAGCATTACTGCAGATGTGTACTGTGAAGAACTGAACACAATGATGGAGAAGCTCGCACGTCTGCAACCAGCTTTGGTCAATCGTTCGGCTCCACTGCTCCTGCACGACAACGCGCGACCTCATACTGCACAGCAGACGGTCTCCAAGCTACAAGAGTTGGGGTTGGAAGTTCTCCGTCATCCGCCGTACTCATCAGACCTTGCGCCTACAGACTTCTACTTTTTCCAGAATTTGGATAACTTCTTGGCGGGAAAAAAATTCAATACCCGAGAGGCAGTACAAAATGCCTTTGAAGAATTTGTTGCCTCCCGTCCAGCTGATTTCTTCAAGAAAGGCATCAATAAGCTACCAATGCGTTGGCAAAGATGCATTGATTGCATGGGTGATTATTTTGATTAATAGAAATAAAAAATTTAAACAAAAATTACGCTTCATTTAATTCGTGAAAAACGGCAATTTCATAGGTAAAGACCTAATATATATATATATATATATATATATATATATATATATATATATATATATATGACAATGTAGTTGATAGAAAGAAATTAAATATGATGTAACTAAATCACTGCTATAAGGGATTATGAATAAGAACAGTAAGATGTTAATCAATGCATAATGATAGTTATGGGGACTCAGATGGCATTTACCAGTTGATCTTATGGTAGCGTCGGGTGACGGGTCGTTCACTTCCCTCTAATATGGTTGAGGAGGGCGATGGCTGGATCCCGCGTTAACTCGTGAACGGGTGCCGTTTGAGGGTGTTCGTCGTTTGGATACTTGGAGGGAGGGAGACTTGCCGAGCTAACAGATGCAGAAAAGAATAATTTTGTATAGACATAAAGAGACTCTGTAAATTTATTTTGAAAAAAAAAAATATACCCGTGAAGTTTCTTACCAGTTCTTCTTCACGAAGGTTTTTTTTCGAACTGGTGGTAGAGTCATGTTTTATTTGACGTCAATAAGAACAAGTAATTGTCAATGTTGAGAAATAAATATTTGAATTTGAATTTGAATTTGAATCACATGGATATAGCGATTAGTGGACTGTAGAAACCAGTTATTTAAAAAGGGTAGGTATAATAAAAAGATACAATTATATTTTTTCTTGATTCAATTATAACATTGTCGAGAAATGCCGCTGATGCTCCAAGATATCCCAAATATCTTGCATAACCCATATACCATAATATACTCATTACATAGGAGCAACATCCCACAGTCCTATTTCCAGCGACACAATTACAATATTAACTAACTTAAGATTGCTCTGCTACAATTTTTTTTGATTCTTTAATTGTTTACCTCATTCATATTTATTTCTTCTAGAAAGGCAAAGGACTTTACTTATACGGTTACGTCGTATGTTTGAAGTTTTTATTTTATCATTAAAAAGTATCCTTATTTAGCTTATTTTAATTTTACTTGTTCACTTGCAACATTCTTGTATTGATCAATTAATTACGTTTATTTTAAGACAAAAAGAAAATGAAATCAAGTAATGTCTTATTTATTTATGACAAGGCTATATGGCTTAGCTCCTTACGATCAAATAGAACAAACAACAACAAAAAGAAAATGTTTCCGTAATCAACAATTTAAATCCAAAAAATGAAATCGATTACTTTTTATGCCGTTCTTTTAAAATAGTAATGAATTTTGAAAAAGTAGGGGATTTATTTTTATTGAATTGTGTTATATTGTCGAGTATGAACGCTTTTTCGTTTTGTTTTTAACTATAAGGCGAATCTCGCCATTGTTCTTTAAACATTACCTACCTAAATTTTAAGATTTTACCTGCCTAACTATTACCGGACAAACTTACCTATGAATAGATCATAAAATTGGATCCAAAGTATTTTACTTAACCCAGAATGATATCTATAAATTAAAGAATTTATATTTCACAACGCAATGCAGAGAACTTTTTCAAAATGCACCGAAATACACCTGACAAAATTCTATACCAATAACGTTTAAAATACATTATCTATTCCATCATAACCCTTTTACTATTCAACCCCACTGAGGATCCTATTCTACATCCGCGTGTTGAACCACAGACAGCAATATCACAATATTATATATACTCGTAAACTTTGGCCGCATAGCTAAATCGGCTATCACCTTCTCTCTTATGGAGATTATTAGGCGTGGCTCAAGTTAAACGTGCACATTATCAATAGTGTTATTTTAGTCTTTGAAAATTGACTTCTTTAGAGCATTGGCACCACACGTATATCTATGATTCGTAAATAAAATGTAACGCGGTAAATACGTGCCGCGTGTACTTGCCGCCCCTTAGAGGTTTCTCTCCGGGTATCTAAAATTAATGTATTAAATCATTATATATATGTATATAGAGAGACCCTCTTATCTCAATATATTTATTTATTTTTATTTATTTATTTATTTACGTATTAGGGAAACAAACAGCATAACAATATCTCTTAAACATTAAACAAATAAATATTACATAGGCCAGTAAAGTTTCCACTGTTAAATTACAAATTTAAGAGCAGGTTATATTCTTGTTACAAATGACAGAAAAATAAAATGGTATTCTATATAATTACAATTCGAACTTAAAATATATAATATAAAAAGAGGAATATCTAAGACAAGTGGATTAATTCAACTCTTTTAAGGTTTCAATTATTTTTCTTAAAAATTGGGGAAGGGTTAATGCAAAAATATCATTATTTGCACAAAGTCGGTTATAGCTATTACATGACCTGGGAATAAACGAGTTCATGGCATAATTTGTTTTATAAGGAAGGCACACAAAAATCTTCTGTTTACGAGAGCTAAGGCGAGGACAACCGATACTTATTTTACTCAACAAATATGCCGATTCAACATAGCTATTAATTATTTTGTACAGAAATATTTGGTCTTTTACATCGCGGCGAAATTGGAGGGAATTCATGTTTTCTAAATTATAGTGCGGCCATCTGAAGCTAATATATTTAATAAATTTATTTTGAATACTTTCAATATTGTTTTTGTAAATTTGGTGTTGAGGGTTCCACAAAGTTGACGCGTATTCTAATATGGGACGGACGAAACTATTGTACAGTAATAAGATGGTTTGATATTTAATAAAATTACTTCCCGTGCGTCTTATAAAACTTAACATAACGCCGAGATCTTTAACTTGATTTTTCCGTGGGATCTTATTGTTGTTAAGCACGTAATTGAAGTTTATTGCCGTCTTTTTCCGGGAGAACGTAATAATGTTACATTTATCGGTGTTAATGTAGAGGCCGTTTCTCTTACAATACTCTTGCAGAGCAACGAGATCGTTCTGAAGAAGTAGACAATCAGAAGCAGACTTGATTTTCCGAAAGATTTTATTATCATCGGCGTATAGTAGAAAATTTGAATTTTTAAAAACAGTTACTATATCATTTATAAAAATATTAAACAATAGCGGTCCCAAATGAGAACCTTGAGGTACCCCAGAGGTGGCAGGGATGAAGGTGGAACAGTATCCTCTAACAGAGACCGCCTGGTTCCGATCCCGCAAGTAAGACTCAAGCCAGCGCAATAGATCGCCGTGTATACCGACTGCCTCCAATTTTTGTATCAATAAACAATGTGGAACTTTGTCAAAACATTTGGAGTAATCAGTGTACACGGCGTCTACTTGGAGGCCCTGATCCAGAGCTCGCACGACTCTATCTGTGAACTCACATAAATTAGTTTCAGTTGACTTTTTAGACACAAAACCATGCTGCTGCTCTATAAGTATCGGTTTGATTACTGGAAAAATATCGTGATATACGATTTTCTCTAATAGTTTAGGTAATACATTCAGTTTCGAAATGCCTCTGTAATTCTGAATGTCGTGTTTATTACCAGATTTTAAAATAGGGACAATAAATGATTGCTTCCAGGCACACGGCATTACACCTGATTTCAAAGATAAGCTAAACAGTATAAAAATTGGAACCGAAAGTTCTTCATAATAATGACGAATAAAAATGGCTGGTAAGCCATCTGGACCCGCTCCCTTAGTTACGTCTAAACATTTTAGGTAGTTCTTAACTTTTTCAAGGTGTAATTCTATTGAACTGAGGCTTAGAACAGGAATCGAGCCAGAATCGAGTAAAAAAGAATTATTATCGGGAGATTCAAAAACTGACTGAAAAAATTTATTAAACAAATTACTAATTTCCTCGCCGTTGGAAGCATTTTCAGTATTTAAGAACATAGTGTTAGGAAGATCACATGTAGTTCGCTTTTTTGACTTAATAAAAGACCAAAAATGTTTGCTGTTAGTAGATATCCTATTTTCAGCGTTGCGCACAAATGATTCATAGCACTGTAAAGAAATGACTTTTTCACGTTTCCTCAACATAACAAAACTGTTATATATTTATTTTTATAAATCTTCCATTTTTTGTGGTATGTTATTTTTTCTTTATGTATTTTAATTAATGCTGGAGAGTACCATATGGGATATCTTGGATTAGAACGCATAAATTTATGTGGTATAAATTCGTTAATTATAGATTGAATTTGTAAATAAAAATGTTCTAAACACGTATTTATGTCTAATTGATTCAAATATGAATACCAATCAACGTTCCGAAGAGCCAGTTTAACATCTTCATGTTTAGCAGTGCGATAAAAATATACTTTACGAGGGGCCTGAAGTAGGTCCCGCGGGATGTCAGCTTGAATGTAAATAAATAAGGTCGGATGGTAGGCATCCTCAGGAACCAGCGGATCTGTACATCTAGTAACCTTACACTTAACTGAACCAATAGCGAGATCTAAATATCGACCATCCTTATTACGTACGTGATTAAATTGATTAAAGTCATTGTAGGAAAGAAATTGGGAAACTATATTAACTAAAGCCTCAGATGAGGGCGATAAATAACAAAAATCATTATTATAGGTCCATTCCGCTTGTGTTATATTAAAATCACCTAGCAATATAAAGGTATAGTTTGGAAAATTAGAACGTTTTTCAGTAACATAATCAAACATTTTAATTAATGATTCTCTATGTAGAGGGCCTTGTGGAATATAACAGCAAAATAAATGGAGAAGTGATGATGGTTCCCTACTTTTTACTCTTATAGTTAGTTCAAGTGCCTCGGCTGCAGCGTTGACGAAGTCTATCGTAGATACGGATACAACCGGGATACCGCTCCGTATTGCCACTAATACCCCGCGCCTCGTAGTCACGATCGCATCTATATACATCGTACTGTTCAGTGAACAATTCATAATTATAAATCCCTTGTAAAAGCCAAGTTTCGCTTAAACATATGAGATCATATTCTACATTTATCACGTTTTTGTAAAATAAATTTGTTTTAGTACGGAGACCTCGCACGTTTTGATAGTATAGGTTTAAAAATGGAGCCATTGATTATGCATTAATAAAATATCACAATAAATTATTTTTTTTAAAGGAATAAAATATATTAATAAAATTCTAATTGAAAAACTTGCCAAGAACTCACCTACTAAGCCCAGGTTGACAAAGTTGCCCCTGTAATATAAAACTGTCGTAAACCAACGCGATATACCTACATATACGACATACATTTTAAGATTTATATAGTAGTCTGAAAATAATTTAATAAAAACCTTAAATTTAGATTTAATATGTAACATAATATTCAATACAACAAGAACTAGATATAGAGAGTTAATACTTATACAATTTTTTTTAAACATTTTTCATTTAAAATATTAATAACGGGGGAGGTTTCGTTTCGCCGCACCATGATACAACAATTTCTAACCCATACAAACTTATAAGATTTTTCGAATGCCAACTTTTTTACATTTTTTAACAACTGCTTATTTTGTTTCGTAAGGTGGTCGTTGAAAAATACGGGCGCACTGCAATTATCAAAACCGAAATCTGCTGCTCTGGGTTGACGGAGTTTTCGGAGAGCAGATAGGAACTCATCCTTTTTATATCGATTCAGCAATCGAATAATTATCGGCTTCGGCTTGCTTTTATCGTTCAACGTGGTCGCCACTCTCGTCACGAAGTCAATATCCGTAGATGTTAAGGCAAAGTTTGACTGCTTCGCAATGCTATGAGTAATGTTGATGAGATTTTCACCTCTTCTTTCGGGAATGCCTTGAATTTCAATATTTGATCTCCTTGCCCACTGGTCGCGCTCTAATTGGTCATTGACTTGTTTGGTTATAGTCGAATTAAGTGACTCTAGTTCTGCACTTTGAAGTGTATTAGCTTTTTGTGATTGTTCTAATTTTGATAACCTTTGATTAATTTTTGAATATTCACTATCTATAAATGAAATTGAAGACTTAATTTCAGACAGTTCTCTCTTAACTTCAGATAATTCATTAGTAATGAATGTATCGAATAAACTCTTTAATGCTATCTTTATAACTTCCTTAAGTTTGTTAATTTCAACCGAGACAATCCTTTGTATTTGACCCGTTAGAGTCGTACTTGAGTCGGCCACAGGAACAACATCCAACTTTTCCCCGCTGAGGTAACTTTTGGTTCTTTTACTGTGATTTTTTTCGGTCTCGTACCCATACGGACCGGAGTATCGTCTTATTTGACGTCCTTTTTTTCAGATTCGCAGCAAGGGCATTTCCAAGAAGAAAAAATATCTTCGGTGACAGCAGTATTGGGTATTGCGCATTCTGTATGATAAATTTCTTGACAAATAATACATGTAATATTCAAATCAGAATCAGTGGGGCCATCTACCGGCAAACGGCAGCACATGTATTGATTTTGTGACATGTTCCGGATTATTTCAACAGATGGCAGTTTGAATTAGTGGATAAGTAATTCAACAGATGACGCTGATTAAATATGCGCCGTATAAGGTAACTAATTTCGAAGTTACACCATGTGATGCTGTAGCACAGCGGCAGAGTGGCAGTCCGTCAAACCGGGCGCACTGGTTCAAATCCACGGGCAATGACTGATTGCTAACACTTTTTCGAGAAGCGGCCAACGGGTTGCTTGGTTTAAATTAAACAGTGCTTCTCACCTCTTCCAATCAGCAAACCAGCCCGTCAGCACCACCAACTGGGACGCCCCCAACTCTTCACTTCTCACTCTAAACGCCCACAGGGAGGAGTTTGTCAAACAATGACAAAAGGATAGTAAGAGACGTACCGATTCCACTGCACAGCCAATAAGAATAACGATATTGAATTAAAACTGTAACGCGTCTGCTCACGAGTAGCGCTTAAGAAAGACTTATAAAAACCTTTTCCTTATTTTCTTTTATCTGCATCGTCCATCCATTGCATCTCCTTTTGGTGATGCTGTTTGGATTGGCTTTGCAGGATATATCATCTCGGAACATTGCGTTGTGAAGTGTACATAGAATTTGAGAAAAAAAAATTAGTTTCTTATATTATTCTAAAACCCGAACGAAATTCTAACCGTTGCATATCTACAAATAAACGATATACATACTTGTACACCTAAATGTGTATTTTTACTCTATTAATTCTAAGAATAAAGAAATTATAATATTATTATAATATTTCAAGAAATAAATGTATATACAAAAACTTTGTTTTATATATATAAATATAGACATAGTTTTATCATTAGTTTTATTTTATCGAATATTATATGGTTTCAATCTATTCACATGTACAATTAATTCTTGGTTATTTTGTATTTTTTTTACAAGATAATTGTCACATCCTATATATCGTAATACTCGAAATAAACCGTTATATGGTCGACTAAGTTTTCGACTTTTACCTGATATTCTTTTTGGACAATGTAACAAAACTAATTGTCCTACACGAAGTTTAATATTAGAAGTTTTTTTATCATACGATCTTTTTTGTACTAAACGAGCTTTCCTTAATTTTCTCTGGCTTGATTCACTGCACTTATATAAATATCTTTTTTTTGTTGAACGGTCATATTACGATTAGGATTCAACCTTTCATCAAACAGAACTTCAGGTTCTCTACCAAACATTAAATAATAAGGAGAAAATTTAGTTGAAGCTTGTTTTGAACAGTTATAAGCATATATTATAAAAGGTAAAATTTGGCACCAATCCCTTTGACTTTGGTTTACATATTTAGCTAATGAATATGAAATGGTTTGATTCAATTTTTCTACTAAACCTAATGTTTGATGGTGCATAGTGGTAGCTAAGGAATGTTTTATATTATATTGCCTTGATAAAGACTTAATTAACCTTGACGTAAACATGGAACCTTTATCTGACAATACTTCACATACCGTCCCGAACTTTGTTAAAATTTCATTAATAAAGAAATTATATACTATTTGAGCTGTCACTCGTGGGACTGCTTTGCAAATAGCATATTTTGAAAAACAATCTATACATGCTATTATATGTTTATCACCATCTACTGAACGATTAAAAGGACCTAGTACATCAATCTCTATTTTTTGAAATAAACGATCCGTTACTATAGGGCGAAATGGCACTATCTTATTATATATTTTCTTTTCTTGACAAGGTATACAACTCTTAATATATTTCTCGATTTCATTAGATGTGTTCGGCATAAAATATTTTGCCCTGAACTTTGCTAAAGTTTTCATCATCCCGAAATGGCCTCCCGTACGTGCGTCATCATGTAATTGTCTCATGATTTCACTAAATAACGACTTAGGTAAAACAATTAAATTTTTTATTATATTTCCACTTCTAATACATTTATATAACACATTATTTGATATCATAAAACCTTTATATACACTTCGTCGACTGATCGATACATTTTCGCGCCATCTTCGGCAAAAACTATCTTCCTCTTGATGTCGTGATAAATTCTCCACCTCAATCGAGAACACTTGTAAACCGTCCTCTATTTCTTTTCCTGTACTAGTTTCATCTTCTATTAGAGGGTTTCGACTCAAGAAATCCGCTACAACGTTCTGTTTTCCGGAACAATGTACAATCTCAAAGTCGTGTGCTTGAATCGCCAAGGCCCATCTGGCTAGTCTTCCAGACATGTCTCGTCTTGTCCTTAACCAACATAATGCCTTATGGTCTGTTATTAACTGGAATTGTAATCCCCATAATTAATGTTTAAAATAGTTTAATGCCCACACTAAACTTAAACACTCCTTTTCAGTTATTGAATATTTTTTTTCTGCTTCTGTTAATTTTCGTGATGCGAAGCATATCGGTAACAATTTCTCTTATTGACCTTGCATCAAACATGCTCCCAGAGCTAAATCACTCGCATCTACATATAATCTTGTACATATTTTTTCGTCATTAACAAAATGTCGTAATAATGGTGGTTCAACCATTAACGATATCATTTTATCGAATACCTCTTGTTGTACTTGTGACCAAATGAATTTCGTATTCTTCTTTAATAGATCTGTTAAAGGAAGAGTTAATGAAGAGAAATTCTTTATAAATTTTCTATAATATGAAAATAAACCCAATACCGATTTTAATTCTTTAATATTTCTTGGTATTTTTACTTTTTTTATTTTCTCAATATTTTTTGGGTCTGGTAAAATACCTTCTACAGAAATAGTGTGTCCTAACACAGTTATTTCTTTAAATCCAAAATTACACTTTGACGGTTTGAGTGTCAAGTTTGCCGCACTCAACCGTTGAAACACTTCTTCTAAAGCACTTATAAATTCATTAAACGAATCACCATACACGATCACATTGTCAATAAAAACTATCACATTTTTATACTTAAGACCTGCTAACACTTCATCCATTGTCCTTTTGGAAAAAAGCTCCACTAGTTTTTAATCCAAATGGTAATACGTTAAACTCGTATAATCCAGACGGTGTGATGAATGCTGTTTTGTGTTTATCTTTCTCCGCTATCGATAATTGCCAATAGGCGGGGTTTAAATCTAAATCAGCATAGAATTTCGCCCCATTCAGCTGTGTTATCATATCTTCGATGATAGGCAAAGGATACGAATCTGTAATTACTTTCTTATTCAGCTTTCTATAATCCACACAAAATCTCCATGTATTGTCTGGTTTTTTAACTAGTACTACCGGTGATGCATACGCACTTCTAGATTTTCTAATCACATTATTTTCAAGCATATCATCAACTTGCTCACGTATAATTTTATGTTGTTCATTAGATATTCTATAAGGTGCTCTATGAACTGGAGTTTCATCTTTTGTATCGATTGTGACTTCGACGATATTACACTTTCCTAACTCTTTTTTTTCGAACGCGAACGTCGACCGATATTTTGTTAATATTTTTAATAATTCAATTCGTTCTTTTACCGACAAATTCGAAGATAAATTAAATTCTTTTTCATTTGGTTTAGCTACCGCTACTTCCCACAATGTACAATCATTTTTATCTATTAAATCAGAAAAATAAATATATTCATCCTTACTCAATTCACGTGAAACCTGTATTACCTGAAGGGTATTTTGGTTCACATCTTTAACATAAAAATCATTAATTTCATTATTTCTAATAAATTTACAAATATTATTTACAAATTGAACATGACCTTTTTTAAAATCTAATATTGCACCAGACTTCTGAAGAAAGTCTTGTCCGAGAATTAAATTTCTTTCAATTTTATCAACTACATAACAATTCTGTATATACACAACATGTTCAATCTCCAAACATATTTGTATTTTACCAATTATATTCATTCGATTACCATTAACGGCTCGGATTTTTATATCTTCAACCTTATGTATTGTAATATTTAATTGATTACATAATAGTTGAGATATTACAGACACTGAAGCGCCTGTATCAAGTAAAGCTGAGATAAATCTTTCTCTAATTTTAACTTTAATATTGGGACTACACTTACATATAATATTGTCTTGATTAATCGGCATCAATAATGTCCCAAGCTGTCTTACTGACGCCGGTTGAAGTTTGGGAAATTCCTTCCTCGCCCGTTGGATGAATCACCTCGATCCTGTGTTCTTCTTAAATTATATGGAGATCGATTGTTATTATTTGAGAATTTTCCTCTCGAGTGCCCGTAGTCTATGTTAGTTAACCTTTGAGAATCTTCCTTCTCACTCCTCGGTGGTGTTGTAGAATTTACTGGTATTTCTTGTGACATCTGTACGTTGTTTTGAAGATATAAATTTTCTTCCTGCTTTCCAGTGAACATTTCGTGCATCTGCATGATCGTTTCTTTTAACATTTTTTTATTTGTATAGATTTGAGACGCTAGTTGGCATTTATACGTGTATTTGCCATTTTGCAAAAAATGTTTTATAAATATACTATCTGTTATTCCTGTACCAGCTTTGTTTGCACACATGTCCAATGCATAATAGTAGTATATTAGCTCTTCATTGGCTTGTTGCTTCCGTGAATAAAAATTAGCCACATGATCTATTTCTCTGCCAAATTCTTGTATAAATCTGTTTCTAATTTCATCGAACGTTTCGCATGTATCAATTATCGTTTTGTAAAAATACAACGCAGGTCCTTCTAAATATGTTTGTATAATTAGCCTCTTGCTTTCATCGTTGTATTTATGTAATGCAGCAATAATCTCGAACTGGGCTAAAAATTCGCTCACCAAAACTGTCGAAATGCCAGAGTACTTATTTAAATTCATGGCTATTTTTATAATTTTCTTATATATATAACTTTTTATGATTCTTTTATTTGCCGTAAAGCGTTGTCACTTTTTAGAGTCTTTCCTTTACTCCTGGTATTCAGATGGCTCTTGCCTTCTAAAATTTTCTTTCCGCCATACTCAGTGGCGTATATAGCTGAAATAATCTGAAAAAAAGCAAAATACTACAACTGTACGCGGCGCCTCCACCATCTGGGGGGTCGGGACCCTGGATGGACCTAATCTAACCTAGGGAGGTCTTCCTAATCAACAAAGGAAAAACACTTATAACTTTAAGTTACTTTTATTTATGATGAATCTATTTATAATACAATACAAGAATAATTCTTAGACTATTTTGGGACGAAGCCCGCAATAGAATTCCGTAAAGGAATCCCGTCAAGGAATGCCATGGAACAATCTTCCATATTCTATATATTTTACATTTTACAAATAAAATCAAATAATGACAGACTTATAAGTTTTTTTTTTTTTTTTTTTAATCTTTATTTATTTAGGTACTTTTATTACAATATAATATGTTAGTCCCATTGTACCTTATTCTAACTTATAAACTATTAAAGCAATTATACATCGAACGAAACTATTTAATAAGCATTTTATATACATCAAATGCGGCTTTTGAAGTGGGATTAGCAAGAATCTCTACAAACCAACCCATATTGTAAACATTTAAACGGTACCGCTTAATTAAGGCCTCTCGCTGACTTTGATATTTGGCACAATCCACCAATAGGTGTTGGACATCATCGATTTTTCCACAAATTTCGCAATTTGGCGATTCTAACTTTTTCATAAGATAACCAAACCTATTGGATGGATAGTGCCCTGAGCGCAGTCTATGTGCCATTATAATAAAAGTTTTGGCAATTGTTTTCTGTACAAACCAGGGCTTACGAGAAGGCTGACACTGGATAATTTTGTACCAAATACCCTTTTCTTTACTTCGCTCATCAAAATACTCTTTAAATTTTTCATAGCAACTGTTTTTTATTTGTCCTAGAATTTCTGAAAAATTAGGTTTAATTATATAATCTTGCCCGTTTGTTATAGCTAACTTAGCCAGTGTGTCAGCCCTCTCGTTACCTTGTAATCCTACGTGTGATGGAACCCATTGCAGTCTTAGCCTTTGCCCATTGTTTTTTAATATAATTATGTGCTTTAAAATGTCATAAGCTATCGTTGTTCCTCTGCTATCAGAGGTACAGCGAGCTATGCACTGCAAAGCACTTTTACTGTCAACGTAAATTACAGTGTTTTCGGTAGTCCTATCAATAGCCTGGATGGCTTTTAAGACTGCAATGAGTTCGATCGTCATAGTGGATACACAGGGGTTACTTATTTTAAACATTGCTGTTTGTTTCAAATTTGGGTCGAAAAATGCGGCCCCACATCCATTATTAGTCTTTGAACCATCCGTATACATACAGTGCCAACTGTTGTATTTCTCATTTAATTCTGTTATAATGTCATATTTAATATTTGATGGAGTCAAGTGCCGCTTCTCGTCTTTAACGCAGTCTAAGTTTAGTTTTATCACATCTTCTATATCTATATAAGTAGTCCATACATGTAAAGAGAATAAAGGTATTGAGTGGGAGGAATACACATCATATTCTTGGCAAGCCTCGTAAACTTTAACAATCAATGGAATTTTTTTTTACGCCAGTATCTATTACTTCTTAAAGTATTAAGTTCCTTCACGGAATTAAATAAAACATTATCTGTGCAAGACTTACACTTTACACAATATTTATAGGCCAGATAAAGTCTTCTGATACAAAGGGGATGTATATTAAGTTCGGCCTCCATAACATGTATTGGCGTGCTCCTCACAAATCCACCTATCATCCTTAGAGCCTGGTTTTGCACTTTGTCTAGTTTGAACAAATGTGTTTTAGCGCAACTATCATACAATGCACTCCCATAGTCTAGCCTACTCCTAATAAGTGCGATATACAGTGCACGCAAATGTCGAGTGTGAACCCCCCAACTTGATCCAGTTAATGTTTTGAGTAAGTTAAGTAATTTAGTAGCTTTATTCGTGAGTTCATTAATGTGTTTGTTCCATAACAAAGACCGATCTATCCAAACCCCTAGGTATTTTATATATTCAACAGATTCTATTCTTTTATGATTAATTGTTATATTAATATCAATTTTCTTACGACCTCTACTAAAAATACATACTTTTGTTTTACTAGGAGAAATATTCAATCCAATTTTATTTAGTTCTACAGCTACACATTTCAGAGTATTTTGTAAAACAGTTTGACAAATGTTCATATTTTTATGACTTATATAAAAAAACAAAATCGTCTGCATATTGAGAAGCCATTACGTTTGCATCGGTTGCTAATTGAATTATACGAGTTGAAATTAAATTAAACAGTAAGGGAGATAAGGGGTCTCCTTGAGCTAGACCTCTGCCTGACCACCTTGCATCAATTAGTTTATTATTGTGGCGGTCTCTGATAATAAGACATCTTGCACTTAAGTATGACCACATATATTCACAAATTCGAGACCCTAATTTAAACATATCAAGGGTGCGTATTAATTTATCAACTAAGACATTGTTATATGCATTTTCTATGTCTATAAAACAGCATAGTGTTGGCGAATTTTTAGTGAATCCAATCTGAATATTAGTTATTAATCTAGCTAGGTTATCTAAACAAGATCGACCTTTTCGAAATCCTGTAGTAAAATCAGATAATATTGAGTTTTTTTCGACAAACCACTCTATTCTTTTGCATAGCATATTATGAAATATTTTGCAGATACATGAGATGAGAGCAATTGGTCGGAGTTTTAGGTCACAGCTGTGAGTACTATTTTTTGGTATAGGTGTTATTAAAATTTGTCGCCATTGCTTGGGAATCGTTCCAGTTTTAAATATCAAATTGTACACATATAGAAGATGTTCTTTAACTACGTAAGGAATGTTATATATCATTGAATACGTGATTCCGTCGCTACCAGGTGCTGTATCTTTTTTCTTTAAACATTTTATGAGCTCTTGCATTGTAAAAGGAGTTTCTAATAGTTCGTTTTTTGACTCTATTATTGGTCTACGATTGAATACCATGTCAGGCGTAAGTGATTTTAAAAGTTCTTTTTGATTACCATCTGGCACAAAAGGACTGGGTCTCCCTTTGTTTTTAAACCAACGCATTTTGTTCCACATATCTGATGCACGCGTGTTTTCATTCACGTTTGTACAAAACTGCTTCCAATTTTCTAATTTAGCTTTATGTATTAAGTTACGTGTTTCCTTGGTTTTCTCTTCTAAAGTTTTATAATTTAGCGGCGTTGGATTCATTCTAAACTTTTTAAGCGCTAGCCTACGAATAGCTACTGCTCTAGATAGCGACGGACTCCAATATTCTTTTGCCTTAAAATTACGAAGCGGATTAAGACTTATAAGTTGCCAGTCATAAATGTCGGCAAGTTTGTTTGTGCAATAACCTCTTTTATTAACTACGGCACAAGCAAACGTTGCAGTACCATTCCCCCGGCGCGGAGACGCATGGGTTTTTTAAATATTTTTTTTATATCCGTGAAATGGAACGCATGCGACATTGTTTTTTACATTTTTATTCGTTTTAAATTGATACAGTGAAAAGATATTTATTAAAAATGTTTGTTACGTCCTTATAATATGTCTTTCAATACGTATTTGTAACATTATAATTATATTTATGTTGAGTCTAGAAAGTAACAATAAATAATATTAGGTGCGACGACGAGCGCAGCGTCGTTAGCGGTTAGTCAGTATGTAGGTCATGCCGACACGCCAAAAAGCGACTTGCACACACATGCTCATTGAGTTAAAATGAAATAGCCTTAATGGAGAGTAGATAATAGTTGTTAACCGATCAATTACTAAGTTTAATAACCAGAAAAGATCCAATTATACACAAAATAAATTTCGAGGTTAGGTTTCTCATGAACTCATGAACGTTTCTCTTACACCAATCTAATCTTGTATCCGGAGTAGATGAGGGGTAGGTACGGCGGGGTTAGGCCGCAACCTACTTTACCATTTTCTCCTCCTATTTAAGCCAAATCCATCTCAAAACCCTCTTGAAAATACAACCTAACCTCAAAACTTTAATCATAAATATCTCAGGAACTATGCATCTCCGCGCGGGGAGAGTGGTACCAAGGGGTTCGTGAGACCACCCCCTAACCCCTCCGACCCCCTTACGCCCAAAATCCTGCGGCTCTATTCTATAGTAAACCCGTAAATTTTACACTATCTTAGTAATATATTCAGAAAAAAAAAATAAAAGAATGTGCATTTGAAAAAATATATGATAATATTTCTTACATTTAAAAAAAGAACATGTTTTTCTAGTTCAAAGGGAATTTCTTATAAAAATTAAAGATTTAATCTTAAAAAAATTTAACCTGAGATAGGTACTATCATAGGAATATTAAACAGTTTTGTAGATTATAAGAAAAAATATAGTCTCCTCAAAGTTTTTCTTATTCATATCACTTATGTCACCTATTTTGGCATTTAATTTACGTTGCATACCAAACATTTTCATAACAAGAATCATCACGAACTGGTACAGTATGTTCACGGCATATAATTTTCAAGCAAAATATGCAATTAGTATTAGTTTTACGGTCTTTTTTTCATCTTTCCATTTTTCACACCATTACATCTCTAATATAATTAGAGCCATTTTTATAACCCTAAAAAAGCTACGTAGTACATTACTATTATAAGAATAAAAAAAAAACAAAAAACATACAACATAGTGTAGCAAAAATCATAAAATAACAAAAAATATAAAACATAATGACCAAAAATCATAACATTATTACAAAATAAAATAGTACGTAAACAGTCGCTACGGGGTAAAAAATGCCTATACTCACTTCGTACGTCCATGGGGTCCAAGCGACAGGCGCTAATTGAGCGGGGCGGGCAGAGCGCGTTCCTTAATATCATACTAGAAGCTATTATTATCTTTACCAGATTCAGAAAAAAACTTTGTAAACAATGAAACGTCAATGACCCTTTGGCATTTTAGTGATGTTACCCATACTGCATGATTATTGAATTATTATATTTTTAAAATAATAGAATCAGACTAAACAAAAATAAACTAAATGTTATGTTTTCTTTCCAGATTACACAATCAAAACAAAAAAACAAATTAAATGCACTTCTAAAATTAATTTATATTTTTTATTCATATTATACAAGAGTTTAATCAGTCTTTGTATTACTCAGAATCAGTCACATTTACTACATAATTAGTATGACAAAACAAGCAGGGCAAAGATGATTTTTGCAAATCTTATACCTAAACCTCGTTTCCTTGCGCTTTTTCTTTTTGCTGCACAGAAGGCAATTAAGGTATTAAATGTTCCTCTTTGAATTTTCTGTAGACGGAATGTCTTCAGGCTAGTGACCATTGTAAACTCTCTTTGCTGGCTGTTGCCTTGGCCCTGGCCTTTCGCTTGTAGCTCTATCATTTGTGCGTCTACTGGAATAAATACTTCCTAATCTGATAATATCTTTGCCCTTTAAGTTACAATCGACTTTAGTCATCTGCATAATTAGCTTATTCCGATAGCTCTAAAAGTTTGCCCTTCTAGGTAGTTTGCAATCAGGCAATAAAGCTGACCTCCCCTGTGAATGAGGGGTATGCGTACGCGCTACAGATATAGGTTTGCCATCATAAACCCAGTTTAAAGTTGCCACATAAAAAAATAACATTTAAAAATTAATATTAATGTACAATGTAGTTTTATGAATTAGAATAAAAAAAATAAAAGTAAACATATTTAATTTAAAAAAAGATATTTATTCTCCCGAATAGGACTTATTATACCAAAAAACGACACATTCTACATTAATTCACGGAACTATAAGCAGAACGAATTATGCTCAAAACTCACCTAATAAAAGAATCAGTAACAACAACAATATTGTTCCAACGGCAAAAAGTCTTTGTAAACTATAATTTTACTAAATTACACTGAATGTAAAAACATTCATTATTACATAAACATATTTATATGAGTGATTTAGTCTTATCGGATCTTGTTGTATCGATACATCAAAATTTCGATACGAATCGGGAATCGATACCTGTTATTCATTCATTTTCATTTTATGTCGATGGTTAGCCCTAAAGTTTGTATTTAAAAAAAAAGAAATAACCTCAATTTTTTAATCTAATTGTAGTTTTTTTAGTTTTGTTTAATAAAAGGGCGGCAGTGTTTTCTGAGTTACTGGTGTGCAATTTTAGCGTCTTGGAACTGGGATTCTTGATGAAATTGACGAATCCGGCGATGGTTTGTTTACAAACTTTTTTTTTGAATATGGTATACTCTATACTTAGAGGGTCGTCATTCAAAAGTATGAAAAACAAAAAATACGACATATTTTTATACCTCTGTGGTACTTTTTACCCGGTAGCGCCTACCGCCGGGTTAAGTATTATGTTTCCTTTATGTTATACCCTGTAGAAGCACTAGGGTTGTTATTTATCTATACTAATATAAAAAATATGGTTTTGTGCTAATTAAAGATCTATTTTTCTTTATTTACAATTTTGACACATGAGAATTTTTAATTTTCGAACATAACCAAGGTGTCTATGTTTTATTATACCTACTCGTATAAGTACATTTTAGAAAAATACATATTTTTAAATTTGATTTTAGGTGGTTTGATTGATATTGGTATTTTTCGATTCTGATTTAATTATGTGAAATTCTTTATAAATCTCAGAAGTGAAAATTTTTGCACTCAATACAAATTCTTAGAAATGTAAGTAATATTTTTCTTATTTTAGATTATCCACACCCCTAGCCACTAAACATTTTTGAACGAAAATTCCAGATTGCCCGCCTGATTTGACCGCAACCCAAGTTTACTTTAAACATATTTTAAACATAGTTCGCTTCTTTTCTTCAGTGTACACCTCGACTCTTAATATAATTTGTGGAGGTCTTTAAATGGCTTGAATATTCACAATGGGCATATTTCAGCTTAACTTTGCCCACCTCTTTGATTGGTAATTTTAGAATAACTACTCACAAAGCTGTTAAAAAAGTGGGCAATGATGGAGGATTTGACTGTATTTGTTGAAAATAGAGATTTACTTAAAATCAAAAAAACCGTTTTGAGTTTGAATTACCTAAGCTGCGAGTTATAAAGTTTTCAAAGCACGCAACTTTTCTTGAATCAGATAACAAAAATAAAATAAGTAAGAGTTCCTAGAAAAAAGTTGTCTTTTTCAGTATTCTAAACTGAAATTTGCAATAGACCCAAGTTCCAGTTAATAAATAATAACTGAAATTGTTTTTGTTAATTTTTCCTTACTGTTACTAATTTATAAATTGAGACGTGGTAGCAGCCGATCTTTATATTATTAAAAATGTTAAAATTACAAATTTTTTACAATGAACCTAATAACTTTCAATATAACACAAAATCCCCGCTTTAAAGTAAGTAAGTGGAAACAGGAATGAATCGAATATCCTATCTCACAAAAAATCAGCATGTAAGTTTCGATTTTAAATTGTGCACTACACTAGTGCAATGTAGAATATAAATTCATTCATTCTTAGGCAAGCCCAAGCTTCCCTTGGACATTAGCAACCTAATCAAAGCTAAAAACGCCGCTCTCCGCAGAGCCAGGCGCTATCCCACTCCCGACCATAGGCTAACCGCAAACCGGCTACAACGTAAAATCAGATCCACCCTCGCAGAATACAGAGACGCTCAAAGGGATGATCTTATGATTAATATCACTCCGTCTCATACGGCGTATTACAGGATGGCGAAAGCCCTCCGACTAGACGCCCGTACTTACACCTCTCCGTTGTCTCATCCCGATGGCACTATCGCCTTCAAGCCTGACGAGAAAGCTGAATGTTTCGCCGATAGCATTGCTTCACAATGCTCTCCGAGTACCCAACCCACAGACCCTGCGCAAATCCAGGCGGTGGAAGACGAAGTCCTTCGCAAAGACTCCAGTCCAGTCACCGCCGACCCCATTACAGTGTCTAACGATGAGATTCTTCTCCTCGTCAGAAGACAGAAATCCAAGAAGGCCCCGGGTGTGGATGGAATCTCCAACCACGCACTTAAGCAGCTGCCTCGGCAGGTTGCTTGCGATTATCTTCAACGTCTGCTTCGACCTTAGCTACTTTCCAAAAGCTTTGAAAGAAGCTACAGTCATAGGCATTCCCAAGCTGGGTAAACCTTTGAATATCCCGGCTAATCACAGACCCATCAGCCAACTCAAGGCCATGGCTAAACTTCTCGAGAGAGTCATACTCGCTCGAATGAAGGACCACCTGTTCCCAGCGGAAGGTGACCCCTTCATTATCCCCCACCAATTCGGCTTTCGAGCCAAACACTCGTTCCCTCAGCAAGTCCACCGAATCGTCGAGTACATACTCGACGGCTTCTACCCTAGACGACTTAAAACAGTCGCAGTATTCTTTGACGTAGCCAAGGCTTTTGAAAAAGTCTGGCACGTGGGTCTCATTTACAAGCTTTACAACACAGGCTTGCCCGACCTTTCGTTAAGGATCGTTAAAAATCGCACCTTTCGTTTTAAACACGAAGGTACGCTCTCCACCCCCAGCCCCCTCAAGCCGGGCGTCCCTCAGGGCTCGGTTTTCGCCCCGCTATTATACACCACATACACCAATGACATAACTATTCCGTCTAAAGGTGTTCAACTCTCCCTCTTTGCCGATGACACTGCCCTATACGTCAAGGGAGTGCACGTTGTCACCCTCATCACCAAACTCCAGAAGGCTGTAAATGACCTTGGGGCCTGGTTTAAAAAATGGCGTATCGATGTTAATACAGAGAAAAGCTCTGCGATGCGCTTCGAACATAAACGCCTTCGCCCCTGCGACCACCATATCCGAATGCTAGGTACGCCCATCCCGTGGGCACAAACCACCAAGTACCTAGGCGTAACGCTCGACCGTACGCTTTCATTCAGACCTCACATCCTCAGAGTTACCAAACTTTCCCGTCTTTACATGGCCCGCCTAAACAGCATGTTAGGTAGGCACAGTAAAATGTCTCTTAGGAACAAGGGAACGCTTTTTAATGTTTGTTAATGAGACCAGTCATGACGTACGCCACCCCAATCTTTGCCCATGCTAAACCCTCCGCTCTGTATAATCTACAGGTAGTCCAGAATCTCTTCTGCCGCCGGGCCACGGATGTTCCACGGATGTTCCACGAATGATCTCGATTTACCTACTACACAACAACACCTTAGGACGCTCTCCACCGCTTTTTTCAAGCGATCCGAAGAGCAGCCCAACCCCCTCATACGCGAGTCAGTAGCTTATACTGCTCCGTCCATGCCGTCGAGGTACAAAGTCCGTAGACTAGTAGAAGTAGTAGAAGTTAGTCTTCGTTGGTAGGCTCATAGTATATATATTTATATATTATTGTCCCTCCCCAACCCGCAACTATGGCTTCGCTAGGTCCCATGGACCTTACGAAGTTGTTAATAGAAGGCCTCACCGCTACAGGCGTTATCTGCGACGATAAAGCCCTTAAGGTAAGGACTATGGGTTAGTAGGTAGGATAGGTTACTGCTATCCTTCCTCAACTCATGGCCATGATACCCTCACAGGTTATTAGTGGGTAGGTGCCATTCTGGTGAGTCCCACATCACCCCCGCAGAGGTCGGTATTTTCCTTCGGTGGTATGCATGACGCATCTTTCACCTCCCTCCCGTGTTGCTTCGGCGGCAAAGAAAAAAACCGAGTTTTGTTTGTCTTGGTGTAACTCTTTTTTAAATACAGTGACATCTATGAAATAGCTAAATCAATTAATTATCATCATATGTTGGTTTATAAACTCGCAAGAATGGCAAGGCAACGAAACCTATACAGCCGACGTCAGATATGAATTTTGACAGAGTTGAGGGTTGATTGACAGTACAATCAAGCAGTTTTCTGTATCATCCATTTTGTTTTCTGCGTAAGCGTCTCGGTGTGTTTTCCTTTTCCTTGTGCTCTTTGTGTGTTATTTTACGGCTTTTAGTGTATTATCACAGTTTTGACCCCGCAATCTTTAATGGACTTGATAGCTTTTAGCGAAAGGATTTTGAAACTGTGTTTTTATATTAAACATACGACCCGGCGCGTTAAACGGACATATGATGTCAAAAAAGTGCTATTTTGGATGCTTGGTAAGTTGTAAAATATAACAGGAATTTACTTTTAGAATAATTTTGCTCGAAATGTTATTGTGACGGAACATTTTTATTTAACATATAATTGTTATAATTTCTAGGTCCATTGCACAAATTTCCAGTTCCTGCCTTTCCGCATACATATAGATGTTGTAAATGGAAAGATGTGCTGGACTCAGCCACAAAAGGTAGAGGAGATTCTTACATTTATAATAATATAAGACTGTGTTCTAGACACTTTGAAGATGTATTCATATCGAGACACAGTCACTTTTTAACCAGAAATGCGGTACCTATATTAAACCTGGGTGAGAAATTCAAATAATCACTCCTACTTTAATTTGTGTACTTCTTAAAAAGTACGTCTTCAAGGTTAGGAAAAAAACTAGAATAATCACTGCAATATTATGCAGTTAATTTACAAATGTTTACATGTTGGTTGGAGTATGTGCAAACATTTCATATATATTGATGTTATCCATGAAAACCTGTGATAGCAAGGCAAAATATAAAAACAAATTTAAACTTTAGTTAGCACTAACATATTCAAGCCCAAAAACTTCAAGTAAGTTATATATTGAGTATATGACTGCATACATAAATAGTAACGATTTTTAATGTGGACAGAATTCCAAATATCTGTCTTACAATTATACTCTTAATTCTGTAAGTGATCAATATAAAAGTAGTTAAATGCAATAACATGAAGATATTAAATATGCTGTTATTTTTATAGCTATAAATGGATATCACGCATCAAGGATACTCAATCTTTCGCTATGCAATCTTATCGACTTCTATAACTTAAAGCTTGAAATAGTTCAAAATCAAGTACATTTTTACAACCTTTTTAATTGTATTTTAAGTGTAACTTGTTTCACTTAATAGTCCATCCAGACAAATCGTTTCTGTAGACGAAGGGGTGTTTCCTCTTCATTATTGCAGATTCTCAGCGTGTAGAGTCCGCCAAGCCTAAGTTGAACATATCTTTCATTTGTTGCAGTGACTTATCAGTGCTCACAATTTTATTTAATTAGTTATCATTTTTATCAAATACTTTACAGTATGTCTTCCAGTATTGAAAGACATACCATGCAATCACTCTTTAGTTTAACTAAATATATAATTTCGAAAGTGTCTGTTGAAAAAAGTGCCTACTTTTGGAATATATTTGTAATGTAGAATTCATAAGAGTATAGATGCAGAACAGTGTAATTTGTGTGAAACAGTGATTTTATTTTTAAAAATTGCAGTACATGCAGACTTCCATGCAGACCCAACTGTAAACCAGGTTTCAAATCTCAATATAGTAACTTGTTAGTATACATTTGCAATTTTAACATCAGGTTACAAATCAAAAGATCTGTTCATAAATATGGTAACCACTAATACTCTCTACTGTAAAGTTCTGAGTAAAGAATCGAGATTTTCTTTGTGAGCAGTATTTGTATTGTGTTGAGCACAATTTTTTCTGTTGTCTTAGCCGGCAAATGTGCATGAAACTCGCCTTATGCTAAGTGACATCTGCACCCATAGACAACAGTGATTGTGATTATTGTCTCGACTAAGGATGCTTCTCTGACCGTTGGCTTCAGATGAAATTGCCTGTGTTCGTATAATTGCACTATTAAAGGTAATATGGTAATTGCGCATGCTTTCCTTTTATGATACAGTACCTTTGAACTATGATTTAACTCACAACCAATTAATTTCATCAGAACAAAACAGACAAAATTGAGTTGGTATAAATAATAATAACTTCTGTATAAAATGTTAGCTCAATTTTAATCCCTTTTTGATAGTTAATGGGTTACAGAAAGTTATTTGCTGAACGTAACTATCAGGTTCTCAAGCTTATTTTAATGAAATAAAATACTATATTATTAATATATTCTGGATTATTGTAACATGAATAGAGTTAATACATTTTAACCAATACCATAGAGATTTTCATAAGTCTCTGTTCAGCATTTTGTAACTAAAAATTAATGAACTTGAAAGAAATTACCAGTTACGAATCTGCTTTAATGGTTTTAATTTATAAATTACAGTACATTCGGATCATCAGCCAGAACCATCATCAAGAGGTATTGGAATGAATGAACCCAGTTAGTATACAATGTTTAATATAGCTTTTCAAGTAATATTTTATAAATATTTTAAATCTTTATGCCAGATAATTATTAATTATAATATATTAATAATTATTAATATTAAAATATATTTGGTAACTAAAGCTACTAAATATATGTAACACTAGCTGAACAAACAGCTTTTTTTACTATTTCAGTAGGTGTTTTATTTATTTATTTATCAATATTGAATGTAGTTATTATATCGACTTATGATACATTACCGACCGCAAGCTTCACAACTGGAATTGCACTGGCTGATATTTTCGTTTAACCGGACTGCAACTACGCAAACGTGACAAAAGTGTCAATCACGAAATGACGTTGTATCGTGTTTTTACCTTACTATGGTGGCTAGATCAGCTATAACTTTGATGAATCTACAGATGTGGCACTTTCTTGTTAGTTAGAACTCTGAAGTGAGAAAAAGTCTTTTGCATATCACCTTTGGCAGTGTATCTGTTTTGGTGGTGTTTATTTATTATTAGATAGTACTCTGGAGTATTCTTATATTTAATAATAATAATAATAATCTTTATTTCCAAATACATGCGTACATACAATAGGTGGTAATTTTTTGTGGCGATACATGTACTGCTGCAAGGCAGCGTGCAGATATTATAGTCAAGTTAATGAACTGAAGTAAATTAAAATTTAATATACATTAAATAAAATCTTCATAATTTGCTACAATATGTCATATCTAAGTCATTATTATTTTACATTGCATGTCTTTATCCGTCATACAGTCATTAGTGTTATAATACAATTTTTCTATCAAAAAATTAAACAATTTAGTTTCAAATTTATTGTAAGGCAAACTTTTAAAATGAAATGGTAATTTATTATAGATGCAGTATACATTTTTGCTATAAATTGACAATTTTTGGTTAGGTACACACAGTTTGCCTTTTTCCTTATGACGGCGTCCAATAACATCATCACTGTTTTTAAAAAGAAAAACATTTCTTTTAACAAAGCAACAAACTTCGAAAATGTATAGCGATGGAAGTGGCACTACTTTTAGCTTTTTAAATAGAGGCCTATAGCTATCCAAGTAATAGGCTTGAAAAATGGACCGTATAAATCTTTTTGAATGATAAATATATCACTAGCCTCTACCGAGTTACCCCACAGTAAAAGACCGTAACGTAGGTTTGAGGCAACATATCCATGATAGGCCAATGTTGCAGTCTGAGGCGATATTGTATGGGTTATCCGTTTCAGTACATAAATGAATTTGTCAATTTTTATACGTAACTTCTTTACATGGTCTTTCCAGTTACAGTATTTGTCAATTGTTATGCCAAGAAAGGTTGTAGTGTCAACTACATCTAATTTATTATTTTGGTAATAAATTTTTATGTCAGGGATTTTACTGTTGTCTGTCTGAAATTGTATTATTTTAGTCTTATCAATATTAATAGATAAATTATTCATGTCCAACCACTGAATAACCTTAGTCAAAGCAATATTTGTTTCTTTTTTAACGTCAATTTTATTCCTACATTTAATTGTGATCGTGGTATCGTCAGCAAAAAGGATACAATTATGGTCAATACTATTCGGGAGATCATTGATCTAAATTAGGAAGAGTAATGGTCCTAAAACGCTTCCTTGTGGGACACCCCTTTCGTTTACTTCATAGGCAGATTGGTAGTAATTTAAAGTGTTGTTAGATAAACTACCTATTTCAACGCACTGTTTTCTATTTTGTAGATAACTCTACCCAGTCTAGAGCTGTGCCTCGAATACCATAGCATTTAATCTTATATAATAATATGTCAAATGGAACAAGATCGAACGCTTTCGACATATCTAAAAAAATTGACACCTATAGATACCTCGGTTCAATGATTCAGTCACGTTTTTGATCAGTGAGTAGCAGGCTAGTGTGATCGAGCTATTTTTCATAAAACTGTATTTTTCTGTTTTTAGTAAATTATATTTAGTAAGAAAGCTGTATAACTTATCATGTACCACTTTTTCAAATATTTTTGAAAATATGCAAATAAATGCAATTGGTCTAAAGTTATTTGTGTTAAGAACGTTACCTTTTTTAAACAATGGTTTTACAATCGATTTCTTTAATCTCGTCGGAATGATACCTTCTACAAGAGACAGATTAATTATACATATATGTGAATGGCACCACTATATATAAGGCAACTATTTGTATTATTTGTGTAGGTATGCAGTCATAACCAGTTGATTGAGTATTTTTTAACTTTTTTGTAATATTTAGAATGTCATTTTCATTAACGGGTCTCATAAAAATGGTACTATTTTAATGGAGTTGTGTTGATTTTATGTAATGCTGGTTAAATATTTTACATACATCATGCAACATGCAATTTATATCTAATTGAATTACATTAACATCCACAAGAAAAATTAAGTGTTCATAATTAATATCCTATGTGTCTTTTTGCAGTGCTATCTTGTCAAGGAATACACATGGAGGTTGATACTGAAGTATACACACATAGTAGGAAATCCACGAATCAATTTATGCGTAAGTCACTGTCAAAATCGATTGGTGTTAAGTCTTGCCTACTGATCTAGGTTCTAGGAGGTTCATAGCTCACTGCGATTTAGGGAATATAATAAATGGAATAACATAGTTTTCTTTTAGGCAACAGAAAAAATAATAGCAAACTTTTATTTATTTATTTATTTATTTAACATTCACAAAATCCACAGATCTTAATTTATATACGAACAGTAAGACTTTCAAATTTAATCCTACATCCAAAAACGGATTTACATTATATTTAAATATCCACATAGAGAGCAATTAATGTGTTTAAAAAAATTCTAAATTAGTTAAAATGTACATATTGAAAGATGAAAAATTTAGGTGTATATAATATGATGGGTGTGGGGTGTGTAGAAAAGATGTACATGTATATGTACATATATGTGTGTGTTTTATATATGAAAAGATTAGATTTCCTTATTATGATGGCAGAGGCGTTCTAGTCGATCAAACAATTCATTGCCTTTGTTTTGGTTTATTTAGCATTTTCCTTTTTTTAATAAACACACTGTTGCCAGTGTTTGAAAAAATGAAACAAAATAATAGTTAAGAAAGTTTTTAATTTAAACCTAGTTATATCGAAAAAGAAAGAGTTTGTATGATTTTCCTTTGATGAATTTGAAAATTAACCCAGTTAAGCCAATTGTAACCAATGCTACAGAGGGAGAGATCTTATTTCCTGCTGGAAAACTGATTCTAACATAAAGAGTGGTTAATATTATGAAATGTGTTTAACAATTTTGTCTGAAATATAACTGTATTGTGATAAAGTTCAAGTTTCGCTGAGGTATTTTGAGATTCGAGCTTTAAAATTAATGTTGAACAGGTAGCGAAATATGTCATATGTTCCTATTAAGTGTATAAAGTAATTAATATTTGAAAACATTTAATACAAATAGATAACTTGGAACAAAATCATTTTTATTAAGTTTAAAATAATGTAATTTATATGTAATTTTTTTCCAGGACTCAAGCCACAAGACAACCATATCAAAAAACTTCTTAAGAAAATTCTAATCTTGAAAAGACTTTATAAATCTCAAAAAAAGCAACTTATAGTGGCCAAGAAAATGAGTTTATGTAAATCTTTTTTATCCACTATAGAGAAATTTACGGAAATGCAATTGAAATATGATAAGAAAGCCATAGGTAGAAGATTTACCAATGAAGAAAAAATTTTAGCTTTAACTATTTATAAACAGGGACCAAAAGTATATAATATTTTAAATAAAATGTTCATACTGCCGTCTAGACGTTCATTACAAAAATTATTAAGTGCATTGACTTTTAAACCAGGTATAAATAAACACTTATTTGAAAATTTAAAAGAAACTGTAAAAAAATTGACAAATTGTCAAATAATGTTATTTTTTGTTTCAGAACAAAACATACTGCCAAAGGAGTGCGAAGATACAGCTGATTTTCTGTTGATTTTAGATTAACTATTTGATTCGTTTAATGGACATACTTTATCAAGATGATTCTAAAATATATAAAGGTTGCTTTAAAACGAATTCTCGTCAGATGAAATGATGGACTGATTTATTGCCGGTTTTGGAATCAATTAAATTTGAATCAATTGAAAAAAAAATGGAAATGAGGTGATTAAGCATGTTTCAATACCGTCTATTGTTAATTGGATTCATAATATTAAACGTTTTATCGAAATGTGGATTGATTTAATAAATAATTACAATGTAAAAAATTTGCTTACCAGAAATTTTAATCAAGATCCTTTAGAAAATTCCTTTGTAGCAACAGAAGCAATGGGCTCAGAAATGTTAATCCTGATTGCTATCAATTTATTAATGCTTATAAAACGTTGATTATAAATAATTTTAATTCGCCCCATTCTCTGGTGCTAATTGTAAACAAGATCAAGATCAATGCATGCAATCATTACGAAATTTAATGGATAAGAACCATGAAACTCGAGAAGATTTTGCATGTGAAATTGATTCTCTGATGAATATCATGACTGTGATTAGAAATAATGATTCTATCATCCATAAGGAATCAAAAAATATGTTACAGATTATGTAATAAAGAAATTAAAATCCAAAATTTTTAAAAGATGCAGCACCTGCAGTCGTGATTTTTGTCGATCTTTTGATGTTTGTTCGTTTTATTATGAAATTGATTATACCAAAACATCTTTATTTCATCCAAGTGATTTGTTTATTAAATTGATGTATGATATTTACTTTGGGATTACAGCATGTTTGCAGGAATTTCCAGAATCAAATTATCTCAAACGAAGAATAAGTTTTTTCATTGATTGTGCCTGTGATTTGAGTATAATAAAATGCAAGAAACACAAAGCTGATTTAATTGATTATATCAAAAAGGGTATCAATGAATATTATAATATAATATATAGTTGGTGCAGAGAGGTTAATCGAATATTAAGAGGTGCATTGTTAAAATTCGATGAAAATGATAGAATGAAAAAAGCGGCATGTGATTATTTTGTGAAGCGAAAAAAATAATAAAATGTTTAAACTATTACAAATGTCAGTTTTATTTCAAGGATATTAAAAGATATACAGAATTTTATTTTATATAATTGGTTATTGCAGGATAGTCGTAAAAGCTACCTTAAATTTTTGTATATCTATTTTATCATAGATCAATAGATAACTTGCATTATTTAAATTTGGATTCTAGTTTAGCTTAAGTTTCACTGTTACTTGGCATCATAGTACGAAAATCTGGTCAAGTTAAACGGATCAAATAATGCAAGTTATCTATTGATCCATGATAAAACAAATATACAAAAACTAAGGGTAGCTTTTATTATTATCTAGCAATAACCAATTATATAAACCCCAAAAATAATAAAATTGAAATGCTGCCACCTAGTGGTTCTGCACTGAACTAAAAGCCTGCCATCTATTAGACAGAGAATGAACTAAAAAAAATTTTATGCCAAAAACGAATTGAGTTGCCTATCTATGTCAAATAATAAGTGTATCGTCTATGGTCTTGAAGCTGAAACACGGTCAAACTGGCTGTCAATCATTAGTTTTGTGGTGGCGGTACAAATGAACTGTGCGTATCAAAAAGTGTTTTAGTAGTTTGAAGTGAATTAAATATGAACAATATAATATTGTTACTTTTAATATATACTTTTGCCACAGCCGACTGTGTTCCTAACAATCGTATTGATCTGGTTACAATTCCTCCCAGCAATGAACGTAGACGTTACAAAGCAAGTTGGTTTGATTTGGATAAAAGACCTCTTCCGAAATGGTATGATAGAAGTAAAATAGGAGTATTCCTTCACTGGGGAATCTACTCTGTTCCTGGAGTTGGATCAGAATGGTTTTGGGAAAATTGGAAAGGTAAAAAACGTATAGGAATATCTTTATTTATTTAAATATGTATAGGAATATCTTGATTTATTTAAATAATGTATAGGATTACCTTATTACTCATTACTTTGTTTGGTACCCTAGTACAGTTTACTGACATTTTATAAGCTACTCTTTATTAAGATAATTTGTGGGCCCTATAAAGCAGTTTACTGAAAAGATAAGGGAAGTTAATGGTGTTTACCATTGAGTGGTTAAGTAGGTAGGTATCTACTTAAGTCGATTAAATGTATTATGGTGCTTCATAAACAATTCCAAACTTCAGATGGTGCAAATAGTGAAGTCAATAACTACATGCGGAACAATTACCCCCCTCACTTCACATACCAAGACTTTGCTCCGATGTTTACTGCTGAATTCTTCAATGCTACAGATTGGGCCAGGTTGTTAAAAAATTCTGGAGCCAAGTTAGTAATTTATAAAATATTATAAAAATATAGAAATAAATAAGTATTTATTTTAACATTGGTACCTACTAGTGGGTCCTGGTGCTATTGAGGTATTTTCAATTCTGGTATTATTTCAGTTTTAATCAAAATTGGTATTCCGGTAAAATCAATGTTCTCAAAGATTAAAATAATTTCTGTTGAAAGATTATTTATTCTTAACTATTTACTATTTAAACAACTATAAAATATACAAAAAATAAAATTTTTATAAAAAAATACTCTTATATTATCACCTGCAAGTTGTGAGTAAACCAGATAGAAATACTTTAATATCACAATTTTAGAATTCATTTTATGTCAGATTTGATAAACTTTGTTTAGTTCTATTGCTATGTAGGTGTTTGACATATAATGCTACTTAGAGATTTACGCAAGTTACAGAAATCAACAAAGATTTAACCTATAAATAAATAAATCCCCAGACAAACACACAAACTGTATGGCCCCAAAGTAGGCAGAGCTTGTGTTATGGAAGACTATACAGCGAACTGGGGTGGAACCCAGAATAAACATACATATATAAATACAAACAACCATGACTCGAGAACGAACATCTGTGTTCTTCACACAAATGAATGCCCCAGCCAGGACTCGAACCTGGGACCTTCAGCATATGAGGTCCATTCAGCCTCATACCTATACAGGGTGTCCCGAAACTCAATGTCAAGCCGAAACGGGACGATGGGATAGATGGTAAAAATCAGAAAAAAAATCCATCTCATGTTCTTTAGGAATTATGGGCATTAAACCAAAAAAGCAGAATTTCTCAATTTTTTAACCATTTTTGGTTATAGAGGTTAATGTTGGTTATTTTTGTCCATTTTAAATGTGTCACCATAACCCTAAATAAAGTAAATCACAATAAAAAATAGTAGCACAATTGCCCCAAATTTTCTTAGAAATAACACTTTTTGCTGAACTACGAATTCAACATTTTCAAAATATATCGACTTTGACAGAGCCTCCTGTAAAAAAAATAATACTCGAGTGCCTTGGCAAGTGCCATCAAAAGTTGGTGCCTTTATCAAAGTCAACGCTACTTTTATCAAAGTCAGTTAAATCCCCTGGATTTTTTTTTATTGGGGCGTTCTCAAACAAAATAAATGATTGTAACAATTTTATTAGAACTACAGCAAATGTTCAAATTGTCGACCTTTTCTTTGTTACTACTTCTTAGTTATTTGTTTCTTCTTCTTAAACATTGTTTTTGATATCGTATTTGGTTTAAATTTTTATGACGAGGTTATTTTTATTTTGTTTGTAACGCTGTATATTTACAGCGCCCTCGACACCAAACTAATTTGACAGTTTGCTTCCCATTACGATAAATACTACTCGTATGCCGGTGTTATGAATGCGTGAGAAAGATAGTGACGCGAGTTAAGAGTGAGCGAGATGGATAGTGACGCCAACAATTTTATTGTTATTGTTGACACTTCAGTTTGCTTCGTTCTTCCGTATAATGCGCATCTTCCCGTAATCGTATAATATTCGAACTAACGACACTGGCTTTTGTTAACCTGGATTCGATATTTCATTTGACCGACGAATTTGGCTTTATTTTCCTGGATTTGATTTGTGCCGTATGTGTTGTGTTGATATTCATTTTGGATATTCATCTTTATCCGGATTCATATTCATCCGGATTTGTACACAGCGGAAGAATAATGCTAACATGCATCTCATCTACAGTGAGTGCCGTAGGGACGGTTCCGCGGCAGCCAAATTATATCGAGAGAGATATCCAAATGCAGAGCGTCATCCAAATCACCGCGTGTTTATAAGTGTACATATGGCATTCTCAGAAGAACGATTACCCAGAACTCGTATGTCCGGTGGGAGACTTCAAAGAGACGACGATGACGTTGTTTTAAATGAAGTACAGTCTGACCACAGCATTTTAGTACGTGCTATTGAAAGTTCTACAGGAGTACCAAAGAGTATTGCTCACAGAAATTTAAAGCGATACGAATATCATCCTTACCACGTGAAACGTGTACAAAGTTTACTTCCACGTGACTACGAGCCCAGAACGATGTTAGCGAAAAATTATGAAGATCCACAATTCTTTGATAAAATTTTGTGGACAGATGAGTCCACATTTAAAAAGGATGGGTATCTTAACTTACACAATTTACACGCTTGGCACATAGAAAACCCACATTTGATGCGTGAAGACCACTCGCAATACCAATTCAAAGTCAACATGTGGACCGGAATTTTAAATGGGAAAGTCGTTGGACCGTTTGAAATGCCGGAAACATTAAATGGCGAGACTTACTTAAATTTTCTCCAAAATGATCTCCAGAACTTTTTACAAGAAGTACCACTAAATATCTACACACAGATGTGGTTACAACAAGATGGCTGCCCAGCGCACTTTGCCCGCCCTGTGCGTGAGTATTTAAGCCCAGAATTCCCCGAAAGGTGGATTGGGTGACTTGGAACCATCTCATGGCTTGCTCGATCTCCGGATTTAAATCCATTGGATTTTTTTTACTGGGGTTGCATAAAAGAAAAAGTTTACGCAAAAAGCATTGAAAACATTACTGAACTTCGACAAAGGATCATTGAAGCAGCACACGAAATAAATTTAAAAAACTATGCAAGTTTAATAAGGCGATCTTTTTTGAGACGATGTAGAGCCTGTGTGAGAGCCAAAGGTCGACAATTTGAACATTTGCTGTAGTTCTAATAAAATTGTTACGATCATTTATTTTGTTTGAGAACGCCCCAATAAAAAAAAATCCAGCGGATTTAACTGACTTTGATAAAAGTAGCGTCACTATCTGTCTCGCTCACTCTTGCCAAACTCCACAATCCATCTCTCTCATCATCATTCATCATTCTGTCGTAAAATTAAGGACTACCAAAGAGTTGGTGCGAATCAAAAACATTTTAGTTAAGTAAACTGGAATCGCATGAAATCGGATTACTTTTTTTTTTTACTCATTTTTTTTAGTCGTAACCCACCAAGTGTTGTACCATTTTGGAATCCTGATTAAAGGCGCCTACTTTTGATGGCACTTGCCAAGGCACTCGAGTACAATTTTTTTTCGAGACGCTCTGTCAAAGTCGATATATTTTGAAATGGTTGAATTCATAGTTCAGCAAAAAGTGTTATTTCTAAGAAAATTTGGGGCAATTGTGCTATTATTTTTATTGTGATTAAAGATACGTTATTTTGGGTTATGGTGACACGTTACAAATGGACAAAAATAACCAACATTAACCTCTATAACCAAAAAATGGTTAAAAAATTGAGAAATTCTGCTTTTTTGGTTTAATACCCATAATTCCAAAAGAACATGGGATGGATTTTTTTTCTGATTTTTCTGATGATGTTTACCATCTATCCTATCGTCCCGTTTCGGCATGACGTTGAGTTTCGGGACACCCTGTATATATCAGCTTTTTGACTCTAACCAAAAAAACAAATAATATACAATTTTAAAAAAATAACAAAGACAGACTGATCTTAAATATACTTAAACAAAACCTAAGAACAATGGATGAAATCAACTCTGACTCAGATTGAGCTTGTTCAAAAAATGTATGAAGAAAGCAAAGGATGTTTAAGCTAACATCACGAGAAGATCTTATTTTGTTACAAATGTAATGAGCAGCTGGAAATGCTCTATCAGCTTCCATAATTGTGAGGGGTGTCAAGAGTCAATGTGTATAAGCCTCTTTCAAAAATCTACTGTTTCCACACTTTATGACTCCTGTCATTTTGCAGCTAGTCAATTTATACAAGTCACTTTTGATTCGAACTTTTCTATTGAAATATTTTGCGATAATGTACCCTTTTGCGATTTCTGTTTTTCCAGCAGACATTTGCTAGTTTTTTTATTGATTTCACTATGCTGTTACATCGAAAATCGCATAACTCTATAAGCTTACGATTACTCAAAATCAAATTTAGTATAATCTCTCACTGAGATATCAATACCAAAATATCGGTTATAAGACTTGAAAAGCGGAATTTTAATACTGGAACATTGAACAGAATGCCGAACACGTCCAGTTCGGCATTCTGAGCATTTGCAATGTAACGTGTATCAATTTTATACCAAATCGCATTCGCGATTGCGAATATCTGCCGCCAATATTCGCCGCCTCTTATGCGAATATTCAGTTTAAAACTAGGCACCATTTATCAATGCTCTGTTTTGACTGATAAATGCTTAGGAAAATAGGGTTAAAAATTATTGAATTTATGTAGAACATTGTATTTCTTTTTGTTTAGTAATTTGTAATGATAATTAATAATACCAAACGAATGCCAAGTAAATGCTGATTGCAATTAAATAAATATAATTGCAAGACTATATTTATCTTGAGAAATAATAATATACAATTAAATAAAAACTGTAAGATATCAGTTGCTATAGTAGGTAGCAACTACATCTAACTACAATAATTTAACTAAACTTGATATTTCTCAAGCTCATTTTCCAAATTCATGTAAACCAACGGCGTTGCTATGGCATCGACGGACATTTCAAATCAATAAATGTCTTAAAAAATAAAAATGTAGGCATAGTTTTAACAGACAAATTAGTTTACACAGACTTTGCGTGCCTACAAGGTAAACTAGCCAAGAAACCCTTTAAGACTTCCGCAAGGGCGTCAAACTGTAAATTAGAGTTGATTCATACCAATATTTGTGGCCCTATGAGCTCACAATTGTTCGGTTTAGTTCGATATTTACTTATATTTACCGACGACTCTAATCGCAAAACTTTCGGTTACCTTCTCAAGGAAAAGAGTGAAGCTTTTTCGAGGTTGTAGAGTTCAAACTTTTACTCGAGAACAAAACCGGTCTCAAATCAGAACCCTTTGTTCCGATTGTGGTGGTGAGTAAGTTTACAGTCAATTGACTAATTATTTGAAAGGAAATAGGATTATTCATTAAACATCGATTCCCTATAATCCACGACAAAACGGTTTGTCAGAACCAGTTAATCGTACTATCGTAGTAAAGGCTGGATTAATGTTGCAGCACTCTGGTCTGTCTAAAGCTTATTAGAGTGAACCTGTGTTTACAGCGATCTATCTTAAAAATCATTCACACACGACTGCTTTACAAAATAAATTACCTAAAGAACTTTGGACTGGTTCCAAGGTCAACCTTTCTCATTTTAGAATTTTTGGATGTGAAGCAGACGTACTTATTTAAGAGCACGATCTGAGCTAGATCCCAAGACCAAAGCCTGCGTGTTTGTCGGTTACTCCACAATGAGTAAAGGCTATCGTCTCGTCAATCCCCAAAATTCAAAGCCAGTAACGGTAGCTAGAGACGTGGTATTTATTGAAAGCAAGTTAAAGAATATGAACGCCACTGTCTAACAACGAATCTACATCTATAGCGCCAAGATATTTCACTGATTCTAGCATTCTTCCAACTCAAGACCACCCTCCCGCTCCTACATCTATTCTATCAGATTCTCCAGCTCCTCACACTTCTTCTCAATTCGATTCATATCCGGTTTCAACCATTTCCATTGTAACAGAGCCTCGCAAATCTGATTCTAATAATCGAGAACAGATATCCTATTAGAGAGCGTCCACCCGATTTGCAGATTATGACGGAGTGAATCTTATGGTCTCGTGCGATGGAAGACCAAGGGTAATGGCTGAAAGCTATGGACGTTGAATACAATTGTCTCATAAAAAATGGTATTTGGATCCTTGTCAATGTGGCAAAAGATAGAAAAATTGTTAACTTTAATAAAAATAAATGGGTATTTGAAAACAAAAGGGATACTGTTGATACTACATTGCTAAATTTAAAGCAAAACTTGTGGCCAAAGGCTTTTCACAAGTTCAAGTTGTCGACTACAGAGAAACGTCCTCTCATGTTGCCAGGCTGTCCTCGAATTCTGTACTTAAAGTCTACCATATTGACGTTGAGACTGTACATGAAATAACCAGAAGGCTACGCTCAAGAGGGAAAAAGCACAGTATGCCTCTAAAGAATGTCTCTTTATGGCCTTTAACAGGCACCTCGTCAATGAAACCTGAAAACGCGTAAAACGATGACATCTCTAAATTTGAAACTATTAGAGACAGAACATGTATATATTTTTGAGGAACCCGAAATGATATTTTGGTAGTATTTGTCGATGACGTATATTTTGTAAGAATGTAGATCTGAAAAACGTCCTCAAAACGGAGTTACAAAAGAAGTTTATCATCCAAGACCTAGGTCTGTTAAAAGACTGTCTAGGTATGCGTATTATACAGTTGGAGGACTCTATCACTCTCGAACATATTATTATATCAGATGGTTAATAGCCAATTTCGGTATGAGTGAAGCCATTTCTGTCGTAACACCACTAAAACTGGGACTGAAGCTTCTCATTCCTGACAGGGAAGACAAAAGCAGCTTGTCTTGTCATCAGCACGTGCGCACTTTAATGTACGTTGCGATTGGCACGAGACCACTGGCGAGCTGCTAGGAGAGTAGTCCGGCATCATAGGGTGTTACCACACCAATCGATCGTGCGTCGATCGATTGTTGTGGTAGAAAACATCGATCGTTTGGTGTGGTAGAAACCGTCGATCGATTGGTGTGGTAATACCCTTAATAATCACTGGAGGGATATCAGCCTCTTCCAACTCAGGAGTGGCGTCAGACAATTATAGGCCATCATGCCTACTGCGGGTTGGCAGACTACACATACCTTCATATAAATGTACAGGTGCATGGGATTATTTTACTACTATTACCAACTCAGGGGTGGCGTCCGACAATTATAGGCCATCACGCCTACTGCGGGTTGGCAGAGTACAGATACCTCCATGTAAATTTATAGGTGCTTGGGATTATTTTACTACTAAATTACTAACTCAGGAGTGGTGTCAGACAATTATAGTGTGGTAGAAACCGTCAATCGACGTTGACTCGATTGGTGTGGTAACACCCCTAAAGTGACAAAGACCCACAAAATCACTTACTCGAAAAAAGCTTCTGATCAAAGCATACTGGGTTATGCAGACGCTGGCTACGGCGCAAACCCTGTCGACCGTCGCTCATATATCGGCTCATACATTTTTATGTTCAGTGGAGGTCCAATTTCTCTTAAAGTGCACTTGCGCAACATCAGAGGAATGCACTCAAATATCAACGATGTCCATCACCATCTTGAGACAGAGAGGCCTCACCTACTCTACCTAACGGAGACGCAAATCTGTAATCCGTCAGACTCGGCATACGTTTGTTACCCAGGGTACATCCTGGAGTCCAATTTCCGCCCGAACGCCGGGGTGTACATGTATGCCAGTGACGAGATCTGTTGTCAGCGTCTCCGTTACTTGGAAGATCTGGACTTTTCCGTCATGTGGGTTCACATTGATACCGGCCTTGACCAATAGGCCAACGCCAGTATATACCGGTCACATAGCGGAGATCGAGAGACAACGAGGCTCATGGAGTATCTCAGCGATGCAGCAGATAAGGTTCGAAACGTTTTCCCTCAGCGCAGTTGGTGTTCCTGGGGGATTTTAACGCTCATCACGGGCAATGGCTATACCCGTATCAGGACACTGACCACGCTGGAAGAAAGGCTTTTAAGTTTTCTGTGACTCAAGGCCTATCACAGCTTGTGCACGAGCACACGCGCATCCCCGACGTTGCTGGCCGCACTGCATATTGCTTAGACCTTCTGCTGACAACTGATCCTGACAAGTGCTCGGTGTCCGTAACTGCACCTTTAGGGACATCCAACCACTGCGTGGTGAAATCTGTGTCGCAGTACTCGCCGCCTGACACCCGCCCAAAAGGCGCTAGGCGAGTATGGCGATACAAGTCAGCAGATTGGGATGAGATGCGGCATTTTTTCGCGTCTTATCCTTGGCGGCAGACTTGTTTTACATCAATCGATCCATCGTGCTGTGCTGATGCTGTATCAAGTGTGATAGGCCAAGCAATGGAGTATTTTATCCCTTACGCTGACCTATCCCTTGAAACCAAAGGTCGCCCATGGTTTAATGATTCTTGCCTCACAGCTGAAAAGCTTAAGCAAGAAGCGTACAAAGCCTGGGCTGACGCTTGCAGAAGCAAAGCCGTGGATTCGCATGAACTGAAGAAAAGATACAATTCTGCCGCCAAGTCTTGCAAAAAGGTGATCAGGAAAGCTCGTTTTGACCACATTGGCCACATCGGAGACAAGATAGCGTCATATCCTTCAGGAAGCAAAGCTTTCTGGTCTCTGGCCAAGTCGGTTGAGTCGAACTTCTGTCGCCCGACTATTCACGTCTAAATAGTCAAGGTAAAGTCCCATCCCAGTTACCTCAGTTCGGACCCGAAATGGGTACCGTACGTATTCGCCAAAAGGAGATTCTTAAATACTTGCAGAATTTAGACGTGAATAAAGCCAGCGGCCCCGATGGCATACTTGCGGTTGTGTTAAAACACTGCGCAGCCGAGTTGCCTCCCATACTAACGCGCCTGTATCGACTCTCTTTGGAATCTGGAAGGGTCCCTAAATCCTGGAAGCTGGCTAACGTGCAACCAGTACCAAAGAAGGGAAGCCGTGCAGATCCTATCAACTACCGACCTATTGCAATCACCTCCATACTTTGCAAAGTTATGGAGCGTGTATTGAACAATCGTCTCCTGGCATACCTTGAGTCCAACGAGCTCCTTAGTGATAAACAATATGGTTTTCGCAGTGGACGCTCGACTGGAGATCTTCTTTTGTATGCCACTCTCTAATGGAACGAAGCCTTGGAAGGTCACGGTGAAGCAATAGCTGTATCCTTAGACCTTTCCAAGGCTTTTTATAGGGTCTGGCTTGATGGTCTCTTGAGTTAGCTTCCAGCACACGGAATACCTAAAGGGCTCTGCGACTGGATATCTGATTTTCTGAGGGAACGGTCAATTCGAGTAGTCTTAGACGGCTGCTCTTCTGACCTAATGGAAATTAATGATATTGAATTGATAATATTTTTTCTTGTATTTTCAATAATGCTTATAGAACAATTTTCTATAAAACTTGAAATGAAAAATAATTATATTGAGTCTTCAAAATGAGATCAACTAAAGAAATATTCATTATTAATTCAACGAACTAAATTTAACGTTCTATACGTAAACATAAAACATATTTACATTAAAAACAATCATAATCATTGAGATCAACATGTAAAAATATTCGTTATAAAAAATTGAAGAAAAAAGTTAATATAAATTTACTTTTGAGAATTATAAAATGATTAGAGTATACGTGTTACACGACTCATATTTCACTTTGTTAATTTATTTTTATTGTATTAATGTATAAAAAATTTTTTGTTGCGTTAGTGAAATACATAATAGAATACAAGATACCCAAATAACCAGAATGTGCCAATATTCCCTCACAGAAACTGACCTTTTTCTCCAAATACAGATAAATCAAGCACGGCGTTGCTCGAGGTAGTATTTTAGGGCCGTTATTATTTCTTATTTATATAAATGACTTCCCCAGTATAACACACATTCCATGGTATTATTTGCAGATGACAGCACGTTAATTTTCTACAATAAGGACATTAATATACTCAAAAATGACATCCAAAATACATTGACTTCAGTAATGAACTGGCTAATGACACATAATCTAACAATTAATTTGAATAAAACCCATATAATGAATTTCACAAATAGACATAATAACTCAAAATCATTTAATATTGACTTTTGCAGACAAGAAATTAAAGAAATTAAATGTACAAAAATTCTAGTTGACTCTTATCTAATCTGAAATGGAAAGAGCATATAGAGAGTGCGTACAGCAGAATAAATAAATTTTCATACGCACTACGTAAGTTGTCGAAAGTAGTCAACGAGACGTCCGTACTATCGGCATATTATGCATACGTCGAATCGGTGCTGCGATACGGAATAATATTTTGGGGGTATTCGACAGATAAAGGAAAAATCTTTAAAGCTCTAAAGCGTTGTATTCTTTCTATATATAATCTTAAAGGCATAGAATCCTGTACTTCAAAACGTTTAGAATTCTGAATTTCCCATGCCTTTTTAAACTTGAAACAGCCCTATTTGTAAAAAAGAATCTCAACTTGTTTGGAAAACTAAATAGTAGAAGACACAAGGATACTATTTGCGCTCCACCTTGGAGTACCGCATTGTTTGATGAAAGTTTCTTCGGGATGGCCCCAAATATATATTACCAAAATCCATTAAAGAAATTATAAGAACAGAAGAAGAAAGAACTAAGAAATGGTTTTTACTAGATAAATGTTATTACACTGTACTCGATTATATGAATGACAAAGAATGTAGGTAAATACAAATTCAATTATATTATGACTATTTATCATGTTTGGACCAATAAATAAATTGTTAAATGACTGTGTGCAAAAATATCTTTGTAAATACATAAATTAAAATGAATCTGTGTAAAATGACTTCTAGCCATAGTAAAAATGCCACTATGGTAGAATATGGCACGAGCTCAATTTATGTTAATATTATAAAACATCTTATGATTTCCCTATATTCGTACAAACAAATAAATTATTTGATTTGATTTGACATGCATGATACAAAAATCTGATTTTTTGCAGAAAAAAAACCGAGTTTTAATTCTGTCGGTTATTCGGGTTTGTCGGCTATTCGATTAATCGGGTTGCAAGCCCTAATGCCAAATTACATTATATCGGTTCCATGGTTCTTTAATGTGTAACGAACAAAAAATCAAATCTTCATATTTATAATATAACTAGATGACCCAGCAGACGCTGTTCTGGCTGATTTCCCATAAAGTGTATGGCTTTAATCCTTTCCAGCCGAAATATTTTGTTAAATCGATATTATTTATAAATATTTTTACAGGTATGTGGTACTGACCAGTAAGCACCACGACGGGTTCGCGTTGTACCCGTCCGAGCACTCGTTCAGCTGGAACTCTGTGGACGTGGGGCCGCGCCGAGACATCGTCGGTGAGCTATCTAAAGCCGTCAGGAGAGAAAACATGAAATTCGGTGTATACCACTCTTTATACGAGTGGTTCAACCCTGTGTACCTAGCTGATAAGAGATCACGCTATGTAATGGAGAACTACACACGCACTAAGCTGATTCCGGATATTCAACAGCTTGTGACAAATTATAAACCATCAGTTCTCTGGGCGGATGGGGACTGGGAGGCGCATGACACCTACTGGAACGCTAAGGAGCTGCTCGCCTGGCTGTACAATGACAGCCCTGTAAGAGACGAAATTGTCGTCAACGACAGGTGGGGCATTGACATCCCCTGCCATCATGGAGACTTCTATAACTGTAAAGATCGATACAATCCAGGTAAGGCGTTTGATACTCCTCTATTTTGTATTATAAGAATGACTTGTACTGCAACCGACTCACATCAAGATTGTCTAGGGATCAAGTACATTTTAGAGTATTTCTGCAAAGAGGTTTATTATAATCTCCTTTGGCACGAATTTTTTCTGACTATAACTTTTTGTCTCCAAAATTTACGATTTGGATATCTTTCACGATAGTGTTCCTGAGTTCAGTAATACAATTTATAAATATTTTGCCAATATTAAGTAAGATTGTTATTGTTGTTACAATTTATTTTCAATTGCTTTTATATTTATTGCCCCCAAATTAAGTAATATTGTGTAGACTGGGTATTTTGTTAATTGTTGTATTCCTAAATATTCGTTACAAAGCTAGTGCGAGTGTTATGTACGCCATTATTGTGATGCTATCAAAACGTTATTGTAGATATAAGTGAACTGTGAAATGAAATGAAATATTAGTAGTAGGGATTGGCGAGTTCTGGCTCACTTATTAGGTATGGCTATCAAACGCGAATTAATTTGATAAGACCGCGGGGGTCGAATCAAACCGCGATGCTCGCTAAGTTAGCGGACGTTTTTGTCTCTAATCAAAGCTATGTGCAGTATTGAATCGTGTGATATGGCGCCATGTGTGTCGTGCATTAGTTGAAACTAAGTACCCAACCGGCCTCGCAAAGGGATGATTACGTCTGAAACAATTCTCTCCACGTAAATCTGCGCATCGAGGTTGCCCCGGATCCAAATGGGATCGGTTCTTCCACCGATTTAAATAACAGCCTGTTTTTTAATGATGCTTAACTTATATGGAGGCTAATTAATTGAAACAAAAGGATTGCGATAAAACTTATATTGGTGTTGAACACTGAGATACATGGGCAGAATGATCTAGCAAATTCGATCTCTAGACAGTCGCAACATTGACTTAAATTTTAAAGGTTGAAAGCCTCGCTTTCAACCAGAAGATACAGGCAATGGACAAATGCTGTTGAACGCCCGCCGAATGATACCAGAAGAAGTCTTGATGTCAGCTACTCGTGCAACGCCGTCGGTTCCAGGATGCACAGCAACAATTCTTCCGAGCTTTCACTTTAACGGAGGAAGACCGTCCTCCTTGATCACGACTAAAGCACCCAGTTTCAAAACGCTGTTGCTGGAACGCCACTTGGTACGTAATTGCAACTCCGCAACATATTCTTTACTCCAACGTGTCCAAAAGTGCTGGCGCAACTGTTCAATGCGGTGAAACCTGGTCACGTGACTTAATTGACATTACTGAAGATCCCGCTCTGGCAGTGCTGTGAGTGGACGCCCAATGAGGAAATGTCCTGGCGTTAGTGAATTGAAGTCTGCAGGATCGGAAGAAAGCGGTGTGAGTGGTCTAGAGTTTAGTATGGCTTCTATCTGAGTAAGTGTGGCGTTAAGCTCTTAAAACGTTAAATTACAATTCCCCAGCACTCTTTGCAAGTGAAACTTGGCTGACTTAACACCTGCCTCACAAAGACCACCAAAATGAGGAGTATACGCGGGTATGAAATGGAAGTTAACTCCCTCATTAGCTAATACTTCACTCAAAGAATTGCAACTGTTTTGCAATAATTCTGTTAAAGTATTGTAAGCACCGACAAACAAGGCACCATTGTCACCAATGTTACCAACCTACCATTGGTACCATTGTTACCAACCTACATCCACGTCCCTGACGACTAGCAACCATAATAGGGCCAGCGTAGTCAAAACCAACATTTTGAAATGGGTAGCCGTCTGAAACAAGCCGTTGCTGTGGTAGGTTCCCCATTATGGGACTAACAATTTTACCTTTCATGCGAGTACATTTTATACATTGATGATAAAAAGCTTTAGCTAAGTTGTGACCGCCTATTGGCCAATAAGTCTCTCTTATGGATGCCAATAATAACTGAGGACTGGCATGCATAAGTCTTATGTGTTCAAATTTGAATAATAATCTAGAAAATGTATGAGTGGACTGTATTAAAGCAGGATGTTTTTTATCATACGAAAACTCCGAATTATAAAGACGGCGTCCAACATGCATTATTTTATCATCATCCAAGAAAACATTAAACTTTAACAACGAATTATTTTTTGGCAACGCTTGATTATTTAAAAGTGACTTATATTCAGGGAACGACTCCACTTGACTTTGCCTAATAATAACCTTCAAAGCGTTTCGGAGCTCATGCTCTTCTAGAAACTTGGTTTCAATCGGCTGAGACTTACATGCTCGAATAAAACGTAAAACGTAAGCTGCTGTACGAACTAATCGCAAATAATTTGAGAAACGTTCAAAATCAATAAATGAAGTACAGGAGGTCACGTCGATAATGGCAAATGGCAAAAGCTTAGAAGGCAACATCCGCAACCAACCCAAAACAATAGTAGAGTCAGTCCAAAAATAAATGCTTTCAAAGTATACTCTAAGCGAATTTATGATCTTCTCATGTAAACGAGCTCCCATCAAGGCTCCACACAATTCCGACCTGGGAATCGTTGTAGGTTTAATTGGCCATACTCGACTTTTAGCCATCAATAGACGAACCAAAACATCTTTGCTGCCGTTAACACTACGGATATAAGCACATGCGCCATACGCATTTTCAGAGGCATCCGCAAAAATGTGCAACTGCAGACTTTGATAACTATCAGAAATAATCACGTGTCGAAGAATGTAAATAGTATTTAATAGTGGCAATTTATTTATGATGTCTTTCCATATATTACTAATGCTGAGAGGTAGTGGTTCATCCCATGATAGTTTTGAAGCCATAATTTTTGCAAAAGCATTTTCATAACAATTACACACGGCGATAATAAACCAAGAGGGTCAAAAATCCTCGAAATAGCTGAGAGCAAGTCTCTTATTGTATTACCGTTATGAGAAGATAAAATATAATTGGGGATTTGAGGATTACTAGTGAATTTCTGTCATATGGTTTAATACCTTATATTCAGTCATAAATTCATAATATATTTTACTAATGTCTGGCTTGCGAAGCAACCTACGTTCCAAAGAAAACAAACATTGTTTGGCCCTCTGAAGTGAGTTCCCCAGTAAATTGGGGCTGTGTTTAAGAGGAATTCGAACACAGAAGTGACTATTATCAAGACGAAACGTATTTTTAATAAAATGTTCCTCGCAAAACTTTTTCTCTGGTGAATAATGAGAAGGTTTTGAATCTATTTCTTCTAACTGCCAAAAACGCGTTAAATCGGTTCGGATGTCATCATTTTCATCGCTGATAGGACAGAAACTAACTGAGCTTAGATGACACCTTATATCACTGGACAGTAGACATTTTTTATTCAAAGCTAACGGACCTGAAATAATCCAGCCCAATTTGGTTTCACACAACACAGGTTGTTCTTTACCTAACTTTAATTTTTGTGACCCTACTAAGGCCCAAAATAAGTCAGCACCTAATAACAGATCTATTTCAGAGGGCTTGTAAAATGTAGGGTCAGCTAAACAAATATTGGACGGAATATTTAAACCTGAAATGTTTATTTCACGACTAGGTATATTACTAGTAATTGATGGTAAAACATAACAATGAATATCAATGCTAAAATTGTCATTTAAGGATTTCATTGTGACACGACATGTTTTACCTACGTGCGCAATGACGTTACTTACACCTAGTATAGCTTTATCAATCTCATTTGTTGGTAAATTTAATTTTTGACACATGTTCAAGGTCATGAGGCACGACGTACTACCACTATCTAACACGGCACGAACGACGTGCTCGCGCTTATTTCTGTCACAAAGCTTCACCAAAGCAGTCGACAATAACACGTCGCCTACCTATGCGTTACATTGAGTATATGCTATGCTCGCAGATAAAGCGACATCGCTGTTTTCAGGGTTTGAGCGAGGCGCATGTAGGGCTGTAGATGTCGAAGCTATGCCTTCAGAACTGCTAGAAACGTGATGATTAACAGGCAGTGTGGATTTCAAGTCACCTACATGCAACAAAGTATTGTGCCGACGCTTACCTATTTTACAACCTGGCTTTTTACATGCGTTCGCAAAATGGCCAGTTCGCAAACAATTAAAACATACTTTCAAACTTGGCAGTACTCTAAGACGTGCTTCATTAGATAAAGCAAGAAATTGCAGACAATTACTCAAATCGTGATCACCCTTGCATTTACGACATGCCTTTATAGATATTTCTGTACTAGAATTAAATGAGTTCTGTGTTACCATAGACCTAAGTTTAGTGGTGGACTTGCTGTGTGAATTAGTTTGTTTAATACGAGATAATTCCAACGTTTCGGTAAGATCGGAACGACTACGTAAGAATTGAATAAAAATATCAAATGTAATCAAACTGTCCTTCTTTAGGTGACCTTTAAACTCCTCCCACTCACGGAAGGTTTTTGAATCTAACTTTTGTGTAACAATATAAATTAAGCGTGTGTCCCACTGTTTTACTGGCTCGCCCAAAAACTCGAGAGCACGAAGGTTTTTGTTCATTTGATCAATTAACCGTTTAAAAACAACAGACGACAACTTAGTAATTAATTCAAGATTAACAGGGCTGCAACATGATTTTGAATAAGCAATCTTTTATTATTGTACCTTTCGCATAAAAGCTTCCAAGCGACATCATAATTAAAGGCCGAAAATTCAATAGATTGTATAGCCACAGCAGTGGATCCTTCCAGAGAAGCTCGCAAGTAGTGAAACTTATTAACTTCATCTATTTCATCATTAGAGTGAATTAGGCTGGTAAAAGTGTCATGAAACTCAAGCCAATTGTCATAAGTACCAGAAAATTTTGGCAATTGAATTGTAGGCAACTTTACAAGGTTATGATTACCGGCGTGGGAACTTCTTTCACTAATATGACTATCATTTAAACATTTATTATAATCAGTCAACAAACCTTGAGCGTCCGATAACGACTTGTAATAAAGTGACTCAAAGTCAGCCCGCTCAGACAACTGCGATTGCATATTATCGACTAAACATTCCAATTGATGTTGTACTTCGTCATATTGATCATACAAAGATTCAACCTTACCTATTCGCAATTGCAATTCCCTGGCGACAGAATCAGTAAGAGGTTTACTAAGTGTTTGCAAGTAGTTCATAAATACCGTTAAGCGTCCTTTATAACTAGCTATGCGTTTAAATAAATCCTTCTCCTCACTCATTCTGATGACCTTGGACACCAGGCGATGTCAACCTGGAACGTATACAGTTTACAATTATAATAAACTAATAAATAAAGACTTGACAAATAACTAAATTCTGTACTAAATAATGGTTATTAACCAAATAATTAATCAATTCACAAATGACATTCTAGACATTCAACAATAAACTCTAATTATTCTCTCATATCATAATATCTAATAACCAATCCAATGAAATGGTAAAAATTACAATTAAGTTTAGCAATTATATTAAGTTTTTTGCCATACATTTTTAAAACATTTAACCCTAACAATACAATTACGCAATAGGTGGACTATTAACAATGACTTGCCAAATTACTAACAAACTACTAATAATTGAGCTCAAATCATGTAGCTAACTTGCTAACTATACTGTATATTAAGTACATTTGAACTACAACACTAATGATTTACGTCGTTATTAATTACAAAGAAAATTGTCACAATAAGTATTCAAGTATGTGGTAATAAATAAGTATTTTACTAACCTGAATAGTTGATTACATTAAATACTATACCTATTGAGTGCTGGGCTATATTAGAAACTTAATTATTGTAACATTTTAACACCACGCTATAGTATTTTTCCAAAAACCACTTCGATCGAGCGATCCTTTGTTCTTATACGGCGTATAACCTCCATAAGCGTCATTAAATTTAATCTTAATTTCTCGCTGTTTTTTCGATAATTCACTTATTTTTTAAAGCATCCGGCTCCGTGAGAACCATGTTTTTTTAATGATGCTTAATTTATATGGAGGCTAATTAATTGAAACAAAAGGATTGCGATAAAACTTATATTGGTGTTGAACACTGAGATACAATGGGCAGAATTGCTACCGCACCACGTTCGCTACGCTCACTCAGCTAGCGCATGCGATAATTAGATACAGCCTAACATTTACCTATCCCAAATTCAACTACTACGCTTTCTATAGAGTATTTAGTAGGCGTTGCAAAAAAGACGAATTAGTGCATTATAGGCTATCTCATTTTCCCGTGGCTTAGTTATAAAATTCGAAGTTTGAAATTTGTGGCTTGACTTATAATTTCCCTATATTTAAGCCCTACTTTGCGCATAATTTACATTTCAAATAATATTTTGAATCCAGCCAGCCGTATAACAATGCTGATAATGCCTTCCAACGAACACGGTTTTTAACTACTGCACAGACTAATGTTATTGACATAGTATTCAGTTTTTTTAAATAGTACTTTATGTTAGTATACCAATTGCGATTATATTCATTTCACCCGCAAGGTATTGCAAATATTTTACGGAAGGGGTGGTTAAGTAGCGTCTTATTGTTCATATTATTTAAACGTTATGCAGCATGTTTTAACTTGTTAGATAAGGCAAACATATAGAAATATATGAATAGTAAGGTTTTCTTTGTTAATGTTACCACCTATTGAGAGTTATAATAATTAATCTTCTTAAATGATTATTTTGTGTTAACCTTTATATATTTTTTTATTTTATGCGAAATTTCACGGTTGTCTAGAATCGCTCGCGTTTAATTTCATGCGTCAAATCACCACCCACTTATACTTTTGAATACGCCCACCGCTTTCAAACTGGATTTTTTAACGTTCGATAATGTTGTATTGGTTTTAGATAATGCACAGTTAAACTTTTTAACTGCGCGATTGGATGAGTGATTCTGATATTGATCCATACTTTCCTTATCAATAACCACTAACCTAATTGTTGTTTGTGTTGTGTTTGCATGTTTAAATAATTTAATCTAGAGAAAGCTACATTATCAACAGCGAGTAACATAAACCACCTTGTTACCTTTGTCTATAATGTATTTCGGTGACAAACGACATCCTCGCATGTGCAGTCGTAGGAAACAGCTAGTTAATTCACTAATTATATTATTAGAAAGAAACTCTATCTGGCTGACCCAACAAAGGCAACACTTCACTGATTTGAGTAGACGTAGGTAATTTGATAAGAAGATAGTTTCTGATTTCATATTAATAAAACCTTTACATAAAGTCTAGTTAGATAGTTCGAAAAATAAAAGAATACCCAAAAACTTCGTGACGTTATGTCAATACGTTGATCGGGTTAGACATTGTAAAAAAGTCAGTTACTGTTTTTCTTCATTACCTAAACCATTTCTTAAGTTCAATGAAATTTAATTACATTTTTTTTTAAATATATAAAATTTTGAGTTTTGTAATTCTAGTAGATAAGATTTGGTAAATATTAATAGTATAATTTGGTTTTTTGCTAAAAAATTACTTAATCCCGAGACATTTTTGATGTGTGTCTATTATTAGGATGAATGGGATACAGGCCGCCTGCCTTCTGTACAAGTCTTTTTCAAACTAGATCACCATGTACAATCGGGAGATTTGGTGCAGGCTCAGATTTGCATTCCAATACCACCTTGTAATGTCGTAGTCCCCAAAGATGCAGGGCTCCTGCAAGATATCGATCAACGCTCTAGCCGTTCTCGCCCTTTGCCTGGGCCTCCGCTTTGCACTTGCATTTATCTGAAAATTTTCAACTCATTTCTAGTTACTAAGCGAGATGCCTCAGTGACTGATTGAAATATTCCATCTTGATCTATTTTTTACTTTTATACTCAATAAATCTTTTGCTTCAATTTTAATGATTTTTTACTTTCAGGTGTTCTGCAAAAGCATAAATGGGAAAACGCCTTTACTATTGATAAAAAATCCTGGGGTCATAGAAAAAATATAGCATTGGATGATGTAATGACAACTAAGGAGCTATTCAGACAAGTCATCATGACTGTTAGTTGTGGTGGTAAGATTACCTGAACATTCAGAGTAATATGACATCATACGAGTCCCAATCCAAAAGAGTTCATCCAGTGCCAAATATTACAATTGTCTAATATTCGACGTAGAATTTAGATGAATAAATGTAACTTTAAAAATACACAGTGGTTTTGAACACTAAATAAAAATTTATTTTCAATTAAAAAGAGTAACAATATATTTGCCTATTTAAATAAAATATAATAAATTCTTGGGGAACCATCCACGCAATAAACTTCATCCATCGCATTCAACAGGTTCAATAGGTCGTCTAAAACTCAGTCGCGTCACCTTTAGCATTGATCACGGCCTTTATTCTTCGCGGCATCGTCGCTACCAATTCTTCACATTGTTGTGTAATTATTGAGTCCCAGACAGATAAAATGTGTTCCTTTAGATTGCTTTTAGACCTTGCTGGATACTTGCGCAGAATTTTATTCATATTCCACCATAGGGTCTTAATCGGTATGTATCGGTATATATCTTATCGGTCTTAATCTTGGACAGGCGTGTATGATCCTCGTCTTCATCGTCACTTTGGTGAGATGGAAGACAAACGCCTGCTAATTATTATTAAAAAAAAAAAATCTGGACTACTTTACGGCTACTCCATTGTAGAAATCTAATTCCGTTTAAACCAAGCCTTAGTTGTCCTCGCAGTGTGACAGGAAGCACCATCTTGTTGAAAAGTGTAGGCATTACGATGTTTCAACGTTGGAATCAAGGGCACGAGACTTGTTTCCAGAATGTTTTCCTACTCTACTGCATTAACAGTTTCTTCTACAAAATGTAGACGACCCAGACCATGTCCTGACATGCAGCCCCATATCATTACCGATCCAGGAAACTTCCCTTTTATTTTGATACAATCGGTATGGAATGCTTCATCTTTCTGATAACTTTTTTCCGTACATAACCTCATCTCAAATTGAGATTATAATAATAATAAGCCCGAGACAAACACACTAACTGAGAGTGGAGAGCTTGTGTCATGGATGACCAGCGAACCCAGAATAAACATACATACACAGGGTGTCCAGAAGGTCAACGTCAAAAAAAATCTATGTGGATTAGTTTAGTAGATATAGGATTATTTCTAAAATAAGTGAAAAATCACTCTATATAGTAGAAATTCGTATGCTGAATCTGTAAATGTTGACCGATTTTGGTTTTTTTCGGTTATTAAATGTTCTTATGTAGTAAACCTTTGATACAAGCAAATCTATTATGGTACGATAGAAAAAAGCAATATAGAAAAATCAAATTTGTCGCAATTTTTTATACCTAATTTTCTCTGCTCCACCGTGTAAAAAACATGTACGAAATGAGGCTGGCATTTACTCTCAAAAGTTGGCACATCTAATGCAGTTTCTAAAAAAGTATAATACTTGGCACTTAAATTGATCTGATTTTATTTATGATCTTTAAATTGAGGAAGCACCTATTTTTAAAATTATTAAAAATGAGTAAAGAGATGTAAAATACTACTAAAAGACTACATGAAAGGGACACTTGGTCAGGTAGACGATCCAGGGAGTCGCTCCTCTCTCTTATCACCCATCCCCGTGCCAGGTACCGAAAATCAGTCAGTCAGTAAGTCAACTAGTTTTGTTCGTATCTTACGTCACGTCTTCTTGCGCATACATTTTGATAAATGCTAACGACTCGGCTAGAACTTGGAATTTGATTACCTTTGTGGTTTGGTTTAGTGTATCCTTGGAACTAACGACTTGGCTTTAACTTGGTTTTAATCCCTACGATTTGGTGGATTGGACTTGGATTGCTCTCTGAGCTTTCTATTGTGCTTGTGATTAGTCCATAGCAGAGAAAATTAGGTAGAAAACATTGCGACAAATTTGTTTTTTCTTCATTGCTTTTTTTCTATCGTACCATAACAGATTTGCTTGTATCAAAGGTTTATTACATAAGAACGTTTAGTAACCAATTAATAACCGAAAAAAAAATCAAAATTGGTCAACATTTACAGATTCAGCATACGAATTACTGCTATAAGGAGTGATTTTTCACTTATTTTAGAAATCATCCTATATCTACTAAACTAATCCAAATAGATTTTTTAAATATTTATTTTGCTATTTGGACCATGGTGCGTAAACCCCCTTCCATTTGGACGTTGACCTTCTGGACACCCTGTATAAATGTCAACAACCATGACCCGAGAACAAACATCTGTATTCATCACATAAATGAATGCCCCTGCCAGGACTCGAACCTGGGAGCTCCAGCGTATGAGGTAGGGCTACTAACCACTACGCTACTCGGCCGACGAAATCCATAGCCCAATCGTTTTACGACCCTCTTGCAGGTAGCGACAGATCTTTGTAAATCATCTCTCCACTTCAAGGTCAGTTCTCCTGCGCGCGTGCCATTTTCCTGATATATTCGACGATAGTCTGAACTGTCGATCTTGGTAGAGATAAGTCCTTGGCTATTCGGTAAGCAGATTTGCCATTATTGTGGCTACGAATAATTTTTCGTACCTTGTCGGCGATAGGTTTCCCGCGAGCCATTTTGTTTGAAAATAATGATAAAATTGCATGCAAAACCATACGTGTGGGGTCTCTATGGATAGCTTTTCAAAAATTATTTTTAGGTTTCTAATATCATTTTTTTCTAAACTAAATATTGTGCGCGAAAGACACTTCCAAAGTGGTAAAATCCCCCCCCCCCCTGTAACTTCTAAAATAAGAGAATGATAAATCAAAATAAATATATATGATGTACAAGACCATGTAAACTTCCACCGAAAATTAGTTTGAACGAGATCTAGTAAGTAGTTTTTTTAATGTCATAAATCGTAAACCGCAATTTATTTTTCATACAATTGATTAAAAACTTTTATGTTATGTTACTTGCTGCTTCGGAACCCTTCATGGGCGAGTCCGACTGGCACTTGGGTAGGTAACAGGTAGAATAATAATTGAGACACGGACGAAGTCTTTTGCATCGATCAAGAACTCGACGAACTATTTTGAGTTAGTCTTAGCAAATTAAAGTGCCTAAAGTACATATTAGTAGTAAAAGAAGTTTTTCTTTAAAAGTTCCTGATTAACAACAATAAGATGGAGAATTTTACCCTATACTATTTTTTTTTCAAATGGCTGTTTTATGAAAATGAAGTTAAGTTGAAAACAGGCAACCTTTGACAAACTCTTTTGCATAAGGGCTCGTATACACATCCAATTATTAAAAAAAAATTGCATGGTACGCAGCCTTGGTGAAGGCAAGTAATGTAGAATTCTGTTTTTAAATTCTCCTTAGTAAGAGAAAAGAGAAAAAAATAAGTGGCTAAGTGTGTTCTTGCCACTAATTTCTACTAAATAACAATCTTCCATGTAATTATATTTACAGGTAACGCACTGATCAACGTCGGTCCGACTCAACAGGGTACAATCATACCAATATTTGAAGAAAGACTGTTGACGCTGGGAGAATGGCTACTAGTCAATGGCAGAGCTATCTACGACACTTCCCCATGGTTCTCCCAGAACGACTCCCTCAGCGGGGACGTGTGGTACACCTGCCGGTCTGATCGCTACGACGAGAAAAACCCTATTGATTTGCCAGAAGATGATACTGACGTCAAAGAAATCTTCGCTATCGTACTAAACTGGCCCACAGATAATATACTCCGACTGAAAGACATCAGCGACCATATTAGCAAACATACTGTGATAAAGATTTTTGGTTATGATAAAGAAGTAGAGAGCATTATCGAAGGAAATAAAGTCACTGAAATCAGACTGCCGCTCAAGCAAAAGGTAAAATCAAAATACGCTTGGGTCGTCCAGTTTATAACGACAGGTTGCGGGCGAAATAAAAGCACTAGTCAATAAAATCCATTCACCTGGCCAAAGTAATCCTATCTGCCGCCCTGAGATTAAGTTTTTGTGGGCCATTTATTTATTTAGATTTGAAGTCTCTGAGGGGCGGTGCTACCTACTTTCACGTTCGGTTTGGCAGTATTTGTTGAACGAAAAGGCCGGCCCGAAGCACTTGCTGCTCATATTTATATATGGGCTAGTACCGATCGGGTAGTCCATTCGGGCTATATGCAAGTCGAAACATTTTGATCGTCGCCGCAAATGCCAAATCTGACTGGATGGCAGCTTCTTTTCCATGCATTCATCTACATAGAATAGATTTTGCGTGCCGATTAATTTCAGCCCGAATTAGCGGGTAGCACCCTGTAGTTCTTATTACTTTAGAAGAAGTTTACTATGTTTTGGAATTGTGTTTAATACTTACAAGATACAGTTGTTTTTCACTTGTTAGTGCAGTTTTGTTGTGGTTGATTAATAAAATGGTACGTCTTATCCTCAATGTTTGATTCATACAGGGTGTTAATTAACTTTCGATGTCCTGGAAATTAATCGAAATTCTAAATGTACTAATGAGCTCTTACAACTAAGCACATTAAGCCTACTGCTCTAACCGTGAAGAAAAGATCGTAGAAATGATTTCAAAGGTTTGTGTTAAGTCTGCGAACCCGCAGTAGTGGTAGACTTTGAATTGCCTGAAACCACCCCCTCAGTAGGGTGGGGCTGATGTCTTTGCAGTGGGATAACTAAGGCTGTTGTGGATTCAAATTCAAATATTTATGTCTCAACATTGAGAATAATTGTTCTTATTGACGTCAAATAAAGCATGATGACTCTACCGTCTATTTTGAAATACCTTCGTGAAGAAGAACTGGCTTATGGCTATAACAGCTTATACATGAATGAGTAAGTGACTTTATGAATTACTATTATGAGCGGCCAGCTTATGTCTTCCTCTTGCGTTAGCATCGTGGAACTCTTTATCTTTAGATCATGGTTATGTTATTTTTTACAAACATTACATTTTCTAAAATATATTGCGAATGAAAAGTAAGACTATTTATTTCCTTAAATTTATTTTTAAGATTAATTAATGTAGATTGCGCGAACGGCCCTTTTCTTCAGAATAACAATAATATCGATGTCGGCAGCATTCCCCCCACATCAGGATGCCATATGTTACGAGGCTATGAAAGTAACCGAAATACACTAATCGAGCAGTTGTTTGCAATTTGTCGCATTTTTTTAACAGCATATGGGGCAGAGCTAAGCCTTTACGCTAACCCATCAACATGCGGTCCCATATGATATGCCTAAAAATTACAGTTGAGTTTACACAATTTTAACTACATTTTGTTGTGACATTTGGCAAAGTAAACTTAACCCATAAAAAGGAATATTTATCTGTTAACGGCAAGCACAGAAACTAATTCAATTCCAATTGTTGGTTGTCTTGTCAACTAAGGTTGTCACAAACTTATTGTCAAAATTTCAATATACCTAATAACTAAAGAAAAATGAATGTAACAACCAAGTATGATTGAACAACTATGACGAAGTTTAAACACAGAACAATGAGAATCTGTATTTTTGTTTACAACAAAATAACAAAGTGCTACAGTAGGTACCTTATAAACAAATAATCTTACTGGAAGGTCAGTAACCGGCCTCTCAGGTTAAGAATACACCATAGATGTGCGAGAAAGATTTGGCGGCTCCATAGCGGAACTGTGAAACGATGTCTCACAGTCTGCTGTGCATCCGCTCTATCCACCAAAGTCCTTAGAAAATGCGTAGATTATCTTATAAGGTCGTAAGTTGCGGTGTGGTAGTCCACAAGCTCTAAAGGCCGTTTTGTATTGATTCAGTAGCTGGCGCTAGTGTCACTGACTTCACTCGCTAACTTCGTAAACAGTTCGTCAGAAAGTCAGAACAGCGATCAGTATCCAGCGCTGGATCGAAATAGACCGGCTGACTATTTTTCAAGTGAGTGACTGCAGCCCGCGCCGGTTAGGGTGTTACCACACCAATCGATCGACGTTGTCTGTTCCATGCTACCATCGATCGACGTCGCTCGATTGGTGTGGTAACACCCTTACGCTAAGTCGGATAAACACGTAGAGTCAGTCGCTGGCGTCTTCTTGTATAGTGACCGCACGTTTGGTTTGGACGTTTCGAAATTGAAATCATGAAAATAATCTGATATTTTTTTTTTATTACAAAACCCACAGCGCTTATATAATACATATGACATTTATAAATTACTTATTAATCTTAATATTCAGTAAATTTCAAAAAAGTATAAAGATCATAAACAATGTTTATAACAATTCAAAGAAATTTATAATTTATTAAATTATTAATTAATTAATTTATGTTTGTCCCATTATACAGACAAGATCTTCTGAAGATATCCCTTTGTGATATAAAATCCTAAGATATGTGGCCTAAAGCAAAGTAGAATATTTGCTTTGGAGTGAACGTTGAGACAATCTTAAAAGTAAAATAAAACCATTCAGAATGCCTTTAACTGTCTAAACGATGTATGTATGTCCACATGTGAAGTGTAGTCACCCCAACGATTTACCAATTTCTCTGGACGCGTGTCAACAGCGCGGGTAGTGCGTCAGCTACTGTATCAATGTAAACCGGCCGATTTTAGAAATTTATCAAAAATTTCAAAATTTTAGTACTATACAGTATACTCAAACGTCTGTATATGAAAAGTTACTAAACAGCCAGTAGGGGAACAAAAAGTCAGTAGGGGCGACAAAATTTGAATAGCCTACTGGCGGCAATGTGTAAATCCGCCACTGGCTCAGGTATTTGTTGTTGTCACTAAAAGTGGCCTATTTTGGCACACATTTTGAATGCATTCATTATTTTATGACAAAAAATGTTTTCGACATAATTTCATAATCTTTTGAATGATTACGAAAACACAAGTAAAAAGTAAGTGTTTTGTTTATTTATTATGTTTTTCTAGCACATCCATTGCCAGTGTCCTTTCTGGTTGTTTTTGTATTTCATTGGATGCCCTCGTCACAAATAGTGGATTGTTTTTTTTAGCGCCTGTGACCACTCTGCTTGTCTTTTGTTTGTTGAAACAAAGGAATATTCCTATTAACACCACTGATTCTACCCAAGTGCTAAACTAATATGTGCTTCAAAATTTAGATATATTCCGATTTACTTGCTTATTTGGCAAACAACTTTTAGAGAGAAAAAGGTGACTTACTTACTGCTATAATAATACACTGAAACCATTTTAAAATAATAATATAGCCATTTTATACATAATTTACCAAATACGTACCTACCTAATACAATTTAATAAAAAGGACTATGGATCTGGAAGTTTATAAAAAAGAAGACAACAGTTAAAAGAAAAAAAAAGAAAGAGAGAGAGAGCTACACTTAGTTCATGTTGTTTTATCACGAGGACAACGCCAAATATTTTGCTGAGTTTGAACTCGCATTCAACAAACGATCGCGTGTATCGGGCACACAGCGTATTATTAAAAAGGGGGCAAGTGAATAGATGTCGTCATTTGTAGGTAAAGGATACCAATGTGCTAGACACATTACTCATTGATATGTTTTGGAAAAAAATACTACTTGTCATTATCAATTTTATTGTCTTGCTCTTTATTATTTAAAATAATGTTGATCATGGGGCCGCGGCTCAGGGGCACGATGGGTTACCCCGTTGTTACATGTAACAGTGAGCAGTCCCTTAATTCAATTCCACGTACCTTCAAACCCGTGTTTTGTGTTTTCCATACACCCTGAGTTAGGTACCTATACGGGGGTCGGTACTCGAAATGTTACCAATAATTGGACGTTTCAACAAGACTAGGCACCATACCACAAAGCCCGTGAAGCCCAAATAGTTGAGTTCATTCCAAGCCCTCAATAAGCTTTTGATTTAAGTACTTTACGCAAAAAATTACTATACGTTAATTTTTATAACATTTTATAATAATTACTAAAAAGAAATTCAGAACCTAATTACTTATGTATATAAAAAACATAAAAGCAAATCAAAGAATATGTATCTGCGTGCATCTTTACCGATACAGACAAGGTTCTCGAACTATAGCTTAATTTTTTTTTTTTTAAACAGTACAAAACTGTATTGAACAAAATTATAATATCTTCCATCACAGAAGCGGGGTAAAAAATTAAAACCGGCAGCTAAAATATAGCTTTTGAGAAACAATCTCCCGCTATTTAAGTACTTATAACATTTTTATTAATGTTTCAAAGGGAATACATATATATAATTAAATATTATAAAACAGTCCAAAATACAGTCAATATTCAGTTCAAAAAGATATAATAAATAATAATAATAATAAATAGTTTATTTGCCAGAATAAAAATGTTACAATCCAAGTCTAGATACAATTACAGAAAAAAATTGGTCCAAACCCAAAAACAAGTTCTGAAACCTTCTGCACTAGTTTGCACTGTATCGCAGTAGGAGTCTTCTCTTAAATTTGACTGGACATGTTATTTTACTTGCTGGTGGATTTTACACATAATTTGATAAACTGACATATTCGTTTTATACAATACTAAAAAGGAGAGGAAACAAAATATTATTGATTAAATATCGAAACAGTTAAGAGAAAAATATTTGTAACTGTAACAGTGTGTACTGTTCTGTGTACAAAAATGTATTTAGAGTTATAAAATGTATTTTATATATAAGTTTGTATCTATACCTTGTATAAGTTTGTATGAGATGAGTGTAGCTAATGTGATGAGATTTTGTTTGTTGAGAGGGTGTTTGAGTGAATGTTGTGTGAGAGCGTGTGGTGTTTACGGTGTGTGTTTGTTAAATTTCTGTTGTATATGAGTGTATGATTCAATCAGCTAACTTACAATTTTGAGAATGGATTCTGTAGTTTCATAATTTAAAGCAAGTAGATATTTTGTCACGGAAACTTTGCAGTCATACTTTGAGAGGCATCTTAGATTTAATAAGGGATTAATTTTGTTATATATGAAGGGAGCAAGAGCCGTTATAGATTTTTGTGCAAAAACAGTGCGACATTTAGGGGTTGCATAGACTTTTTTATTTCCTCTTCTCGACCTGGAGGAAAAATCAGGTATCTTTTCGTGTTGGTACATCGCAGCATTTAGGATGTAAAGCTGTCGTATAGACAACACTTTCGCGAGATTATATAAGGCAGTAGTCGAGAATCGAAACTTTTTGAAAAACATTATTTTTAAAATTGCACGTTGGGCGCGTTCTAGTGGCAATAGTATTGTCTTGGCACATCCACCCCAAGCCAATATACCGTTAGTGCACATGGATTGGCACAGGGCGAAGTAAATAGATTTGAGTAATATATTATCACAGACATAGCGCAGGTTTCTGAATATATAAAAAAGTTTTCTGACTCGACCTGAGAGCATGTTTATTTGTTCAGTCCATGTTATATGTTGATCAATGAGGACACCAAGATATCTAATAGAGGAAACCAGTTCAATCTGATGGCATACCCAGTTTTTGATGTCAGCACAAGTATGTGCTTTTACATTAAGCATACCAACCCCTGGAAGTGTATTTGATCTGATACTAAAAGGGAACATTTTGGTTTTTTCCTTATTCAAACTTAGTAAATTATTATCTAGCCACACCGTTACTATTCTGAAACCATCGTCAGCAAGCTCATTTACACCTTGCCAAGTTTTGTCAGAAAAGGTGATAACTGTATCGTCAGCATAGGTGATAATTTCTGCATTAGGTATTTTTAGGTTACTTATGTCATCTATATAAACAAGAAACAAAGTGGGTCCTAGAATGCTGCCTTGAGGCACGCCGAAGCCTATATTTTCTTCGTCAGAGATGAAATTATTTATTTTTACACTTTGTTTTCTGCTTACTAGATAGCTTTCGAAGAGCCTCAGTGGCATATCTCGGATTCCTTTTAGCTCCAATTTTCGTAGAAGGATTGGTAAAGATACTGTGTCAAAAGCTTTACTTAAATCCAAAAAGATTCCCATACTTTTATTTTTATTATCTAGATTTTTTGTGACATTTGAAATAAGTTTGATAACTGCATCGTTCGTAGATTTTTTTTTTTCCTAAATCCGAATTGGTTCTGGGACAAAAGATTGTTTTTCTCAAGGTAGTGCATAAGGCGTTCGTTAATAAGTTTTTCAAGAATTTTTGAAAGAGTGGGTAGTAGAGATAGCCTATAGTTTGTGATACTGCCCTTTTCCCCAGATTTATGAATTGGTGTTATTAAGGACTTTTTAAAAGCTTCCGGGAAGATGCCACCCACAAAGCAAGCATTACATATTATTGTTAAAGGTATAGCTAAAACATGGGCAAATCGCTTTATGAATGTTGAAGTGATACCATCCCATCCACTTGAATTTGTGTTTTTCAGAGATTTTATTGTACGTAATATTTCATCTTCATCTGTGGGTAAGATCACGAAGGAATATGATGGTGAGTTACTGGTTTTTATACTTCTAGCCAATTCAATTTCAGTCGTTTGCATCTTCGTTAAAGTTTCCTGAGCCATGGTTCTACCAATGTTTACAAAATATTTATTTATTTCATTAAGTGACTCCATCGGATTAGATTTTAAAGAAAGTAGTTGAGTTGGTATACTATTTTGAATTTTTATATTATTGATGTCTTTAATTAAACTCCATTGTTTTTTTAGATCATTTTTATGTTTTGCAATTTCTGCTCTATAGTAGGACCTTTTAAGTTTTTTTAATAAGTTGTTGCATGTATTTCTATACCGTTTGTAAGATATTTGGAGTAAGTGATTATCTTTGTCTTTTTTTAGATTTCGGTTTAGTTTATCCCTATTTTGCATACAACGTATTAGACCAGGAGTTATCCAAGGTTTGAGGGTTTGCTTTCGTCGCGAGGTGGGTACCTGAGTTGTGTGTTTGTTTATCGCGTTGTGAATGGACTGTTTAAGCAGATTAGTCCCTTCGTTTGGGTCTTTACTTGTTAGTTGCTCAGTCCAATTTATTTGGGTTAGGTCTTCAAGCACAGCGTCATAGTTAGTTTTGGCATAACTTTTAGGCTTTATTTTAGTATTGTTATATGATTTTTGTTTATTTATGTCTACGATAACAGGTAAATGATCCGTAACAGTGGTTTTGCATATGACTGTTTTTGTATATAGCCTAGTTTTTGCGAAGCTATGGTCGAGACACGCATTGTCGTGTGTAATAAATTCATGTGTAGGAATAAGTCCGTGAATGGCCAAAAGATCGATATAGCTATCTGCATAATACTTTTTATTTACGTTACTCGGTAAAATGTTAATATTAATATCTCCGATCAGAAAAATGTTTTTAAAATGCCGTACTTTTGTTAAAATTTCATCCAGTAATGCGAAAAAGTTATCTGTATGAGAAGCATACTGATAAACTCTGTAAATACATATCAAAGCATATTGATCATCTATAGTAGCTACTAGACAGTTTGTTTGACAATTACTTAGGTCGTCAACTTTCAGATTAAGATAATTTTTTGCTAAAATCACTAAGCCATCATTTTGATTAATAATATTTTGAGTAGCATGAGCACTGTATTGTGAAAGCTGAGGTACATTTGTTACTTTAGACATCCAACATTCGCTCAAAACAATGATGTCAAAATTCCGATTAAACCGTTGTAGAAGCACTACAAAATCATCGAAATTGTGGTTTAAACTCCTTATATTTTGATGTATTATAGTTAGCTGATTTATTGTGTCGTTTAAATGAAGGTTTAGGTCTTCCGGCTTATCGATGAGTGCTGCGTTGTACACGACATTCGAGTCAATGTCGTCTCCAATAGCTCTGTCGATCATTGTAATTATTTAAGAATAAAATAAAGAATGTTTGTACAACGAAGCAGTCATCAAAGCCGAAAGGTGTATATTTAGTGATTATGTATGTGAGATGTAAATATGTGTGAAATTTGTGATTGTGAGAATGGGTGGGTGTTTGTTTGTAGAAAACATTGTAAAAGGTATATAGTAATATAAAAAAGATTAAACTGAAACTTAAATCTACGGGGGCAACCAAGATACGGTATACTAGTCAATCTAACTTGACCAAATCATGTAAATTCTGGGTCGTTCTAATAAGAACTGGTTTTGCACCATCTTCCTTTCGGAGGTAAATATTCCCATTTTTCACCCAGCAGAACTTGTAATCGTTTTTCTTAGAAAACTCACGAGCGGCGTGGAATAGCTTTCTGCATGATCCAAGTATTTGTTCAGAAACGTATTAGAGATGGGTAGGTCCGCCGTAAATTGGGAGTGGAATCCGGATGTGCATCCAGCTCAGGTGATGTACATCCAGATCCCGTGTCCGACGGACCCATATGGATCCGGTTGGCGGTCACTGTAATTCGGGTTGTAGGACGGAAAGGCACAGAACATGATTCAGTAGGAAAATCCAGATCCCGTGTCCGATGGACCTATATTTATCCGGTTGGCGGTCACCGTAACTCGGGTTGTAGGACGGAGAGGCACAAAACATGATTCAGTAGGAAGGTGTGCTGGACGCAGACGTAGGTGTGCGAGTAGTTAATTTTTAAAAAGGATTTGAGCGATTTGATTGCTTGAATGTATGGATGGAAAAATTATACAACTTTTACTTAAATACAATGTACTAAAAAAAATTATAATCAATCAGTCTCATGTTTTAAATAAGCAATTACAAATATAATAAAATCTTGACTGTCAGTTATAAACGAAAATACCCCTTTTGGTATAAATAGAGAAAAAAAATAGTAACACTGTCTCTTCAAAAGAAATTAACAAAACTATAAAAACAACATTTCTTTGAACGATTTGAAATAATTACAAAAACCAATACGCCGCCCGTCAATCGGATTCGGATCGCGCCGACCAGTCCAGTCCGCCAATCCAAAGCGCCGTGTCACCACTCAGAGGAACCGTATCCAATTGGCCATTGGACACGCATCCATCTCTAACGCGTGTGATGCGTGTCCGAGGATTTACATCCAACCGGACCTACCCATCTCTAAAACGTATACGGCCTGTGATTTTCCCAGGATACCCAACTGTTTAGTATTCAGTTTGTTTTCCTTCATATTGACGTTCTTATTAAAGTTTCTCGTTGCGTGCCAAAAGAAATACTTGAGGTAATCTTTATGATTTAAAATAGATGACAGTTCAGTTGTCGACATAACATTAAATAATAACATTAAATAAAAAATGTCGACATAACATTAAATAATATCACTAAAAATATATTTATGTCAGCTTTATAGTCAAATATTTTATTTTTGTGCTTTTTATTTGCTTGGGTTTATGTGCGAAATTATTTTCTTTGATCGGCGACCCTCAATAAAAAAAACATTCGCTCTGTTTTTGTGCAACAAGTGAATGCGGCCTGCTTACTAATGAGATAGCAAACTAGCACAATAAATAATATAATTAGTAGTAAGTTGTTTATTTTTCCATTTTTCCCTATTAAATGAAGTAACAAATATTTTTAGATTAAAGAATTTGTGGGGCAATACGAAATATTTATTATAAGTTTACTCTAATGATGGCTATTTTAACACTAAAAATAAAAAAAAAATAATTAGTATTTAGCTCATGTGATTATAAAATATGGTATAAACCTTATTGATTATTATAATAAAAATAATTATAACTGTATATTTTACTGAAACTTATGTGGCCGACGGCACGAACAACTCAACCCTTTTTGCAAGAAAAACTTCCGAGCTTCATTTCTTCGCAACAATGGCCACCATATTCCTCGGACTCAAACCCAATGGATTTTCCCATATGGTCAATCCTGGAGGCCAAAGTGTCAGTAAAAAATATGAGACGGTCGACGCCTTAAAGATTGCTCTTCGTCGAGAATGGAACATAATACCAGCAGACCACATGCGTGCAGCGTGTGAAGCTTTCTCGGACAGACTCGATGCTATTATCCGCGCTAAAGGTAGCCACATCTAGCAATAACTTTTGCTTTTTAGTTTTAAATATCTTTTTTTATATACTGAAGTTTTGAAATAAATAAAAAAGTCAAAATTGTCAAAATTACTACAATTTTAATTGGTAACACTTGATGTGCCGACCCCTGTGTATATTTAAGAAATCGTGTTTTGGATTGGCTAATGTCACAAAAGTCAGCAAATCTGCTGGCGGAGAAAATGCAAATAAAATAATAGATGATGTAGGTTTTTAGAATTAAAAGCGTCACCAGGTTTATCCATCCGCAAACCAAAAAAATCATCAGTAGCTCGAGCCTTAATACCTGCCTTAAAGCCTACTCTGTGGCGCAATGGGATTTCAAAATTTTCGTAGGATTTCTATAAATACATTATTTGATAATTTACTAACAAATTATAGTTTAATAAGTAATCTAAGCCAACGCTTTAAGGTATTCAGAAAGTAATAGTTTAAATCATTGAATACATTTTGTTCTTCATTTCATCGATGAAGGCTTGGTTATCCTAGATTAAGCAATTTTTAAATAAATTTTACAGACAATTGATATAATCTGGGCGCAAAAAAATTATAATAAATATAATAAACATAACACAGCCAAGGATCTAAACGACACTGCCGTTGAAAACATGATGGATTTAATTTTCCTCAATAGAATAATTATCTGAGCTAAGGTAATTACATATTTTAAAAAAAATTTTTTAACCATAATGCATAGATTATATTAAAATTGTACTAAATCAGGCGTGCTTTTTTTAATCGTTCGGTGCGGAAATTTTGTAATTTGATTGGTATATTTATTATTATAAATCAAACTCTTGAGAATGAAATCAAATTGACAACATGTTAATAAAATGTTTATTTTTTCTAGACTACATTAAAGCTGGTAGTTCTGCATTGGAATCTGATGAACAAGATTTAACTACTGTGTATGAAGTTAATAAAACTAATTTTTTTTTATAAAAGTGTCTTAAAAACTTTCAAATTAAAGCACCGCTTCAATATTGTAAAATAGAATAACCAATGTAGGTATTCCTTTTGCCAGACTGGCAAGATAATGAAAATTCATACCTTCGTATAGTCAGAAAAAACGCTAAAGAAGTCCGGCGGCGTATCTGTCATTAATAATATGTAAAAAAAGCAAAAAAAAAAACCCGGCGTAACGAGATATTAAATGGTTACAAGCGTAATTTTTGCCCGTTTCGTGAAAAAAATTTATAGTATAGATTCACAGAAAACTCTATTACTTAATTCAGTTATTTCAAAAGGTAAATTTTAATATTGTATCGTTTTAACCACTGTGTCCCAGTCAAAACAATCATTTCAACTTGTATTAATTCACTTAAAGCTGAATATGGTAAATACCATTAGGGCATTATTATACAGATAAAATACAAAAAACTCACCATGATCGACACATGGGTGTTCTAAAAGAATTTGAAAAGGATGGAGACCACTGGGCTTCGTTGGATTGCGAGGGTTGGGAGCGAAATGAAATCCCGTGGTCTATTTACAATCATCCCTTATTTATTTAATATTTCATATAAACGGGAAAAATAAAAACGGTTTGACTCTCATCTCTTACATATTTTTCTATAGCGACAGATTGGACAAATGTCAAACATAAATTGGAACATTGCAAAAAATATCAAGTTTCCTGACAAACCATAAGCTTTTTTCCATATAAATAGGTCTAACAAAGTTGTAGATCATAAAATTGTCTACAAAAAACGTTCTTGCACTTTTTGTAAGAAACGTCATTTCTAAGAATTGCAGTGCATTAAAAATCGGGTGTCACTTTCCCATGACCCAAAATTTTGTTTGTTTACTTTAAAGAAAAAAGATATCCGTGACATACAAGATATCCAAATGTCGTAAAAACTGCGAATATTAAGCTCATTTTCAGTCCATATCCAAAACACTTAGTTTTTTTAAGCTGTTCCTGTATATAATGTTGTGCAGTTTACAGTAAAGAAGTTGATATCTTGATTCTAACAGAATGCAGACTAAATCATAAAAAACAAATCCCATCAATACAAAACTATAATTCATACCAAACTAACAACTTGCTTAATCAAAACGACGGTGTAGTTGTTTATATAAACAATACTTACCAGGCTGGAGTCTACGAGCTCAACCACACCGACGCCACTGGACTTCTAATAAAAATTTCTGATTACACGATTCTTGGAATTTACCGCTCCGATTACTAGTCTTGATACACACTTAAACACAATCTTAGAATGTAGAAATATTATAATTGTTGGGGATATCAACATTGACCTAATTATATCACAATCAGAAAAATCCTATGAACGATATAACCGTCTATTTTACCTTAATATACTATCCCTTCATGGTCTATTACCTGGTCATACACTACCTACAAGAAGAAACAGCTGCCTAGACCATGTCGTACTTAAAATAGAAAATAGTTCACTTAACCCATTTGTATTCGTATTAGATACTTCCATAACAGATCACAATATGGTATTACTAAATTTACCAAAAATTTCTTCACCCAAAACAGTAAATAAAACTAAAACACATATTAACTTTGAAAATGCTCTAAATTTCCTCATAACCACGGATGTATCTAAATTAAATATGTTGAATGATCCCAATATGTACTCAAACGCTCTTATCAATATAATAAAAAATGCATTAAACACTAACTCTAAACATGTTAACATTTCTAGTAGTAAAAGAACCATAAAACCCTGGATTACTCAAGGCGTATTAAGATGCATAAGACTTAGGAATTATTTACAATTAAAATATAGAAGGGATCTTTTCAATGATATCCTGAGAATTACATACAAAGGTTACAAAAATGTTTGCTGTAACCTAATTAAAAAAGAGAAAAAAAGACAGTTTAATAGAAATCAAATCAATAACTCAATAAATCATCCTAGGAAACTTTGGGCTACCATAAATGATGTCACAAAATATAAACCACCTAAATCTTCAAATACAGCACTATTAAGTATTACTCCATCACCCTCTTCATCGGTTAACTATATTAATACTTTCTTTGTGAACATTGGCCAAAATTTAGCACAAGAAATCCAAATAAAACTAGATTCTGCGCACAACGACGTATATAGTCAACATAATAAAGTATTCTCATTTGTTCTCTCAGACACTGATGAGCAAGAGGTAGCCAGCATACTTATGAATCTGGATTCCAATAGTGCTCCTGGTTGGGACGGTATAACTACTAAATTTTTAAAACATTCCAGACACTTTTTAGTTCCTCTAATTTAAAAGCTTGCTAACCTATGTTTCCACACAGGAGTTCTTCCTGATTCTCTCAAACGCTCAGTTGTAACACCTGTTTACAAGTCCGGAGACAGACTGGATGTTAACAACTACAGGCCCATAGCTGTATTTGTTATTTTAAAATAATTGAAAAATTAATAAACAGTAGACTAGTTAACTACCTAAATAAATGTATCATTATATCTAAATTTCAATACGGATTAAGACAAGGCCTTTCAACGCAAGATGCGATTAAGGAGCTTATTACTATAATTATAAATTAAATAAAAAATGGGAAAAAGTGTCTTACAGTCTTCTTAGACCTTAAAAGAACTTTTGACACAGTGTCGGTTCCATTACTTATCCGACGCCTTGAGAGCTACGGAATTAGAGGTTTAGCACTTTCCTTATTAACTAGTTACCAAGAAAACAGAACTCAAGTCGTTAAAATAGATAAATACACTAGTACAGAGGAAAATATGATTTACGGTGTTCCCAAGAGAGGTGTCCTTGGCCCAACGCTCTTTTTGATCTACATAAACGAGTTATGTAACTTACCGAGTGTTGGGGGGAGGATACTTTCATTCGCAGACTATACTGATATTATTTTCTCAGCTGAGTCCTGGGAAGCCCTAAAAGTGATAACTGAAAGTGGCCTTGTAAAGGTAGCAAATTGGCTAAATATAAACCTTCTAACACTAAACGTCTACAAAACTAACTATATGTGCTTTGCACCGTATACTACCTCCCAACCAGACAAAGCCTTTGAAATTAAGATTCATAATACCTGCTCCGATAAGTCACTCTGCTCATGCTCATCTTTACAGAAATCTAGCTGTTCTAAATGTCTTGGAGTAGTAGGGATTGGCGGGCTCTGGCTCACTTATTAGGTATGGTATCAAACGCGAATTAATTTCATAAGGTCGCGGGTGATCGAATCAAACCGCGATGCTCGCTAAGTTAGCGAACGTTTTTATCTCTAAACAAAGCAATGTGTAGTATTGAATCGCGTGATATGGTTATTACATGGGATCTGAGGAATAAATAACATATTTAGGTACGGTTTCAAACGCGAATAAATTTGATAAGATCGCGGGTGTTCGTATTAAAAAAATTTTCTTTCGAACCAGATCCGCAAATCCGCGGGACTCACGATATCAATTTGATAAATCCGCGGGTCAAAGTAATCCGCGTATCAAAATAATTCGCGCCTAGAAGGCGGAGAAGTCCAACTTCCCTCAAAAACCAAAAATGACCTGTTTCCAGATAGTAGTAGGGATTGGCGGGCTCTGGATATGATTTTCAAAGTAGGTATTTATATTTATAGTCTAACATTAACCTAACAAAAATTTAACTACTACCTTTTCTATACAATATTTACGCGTTGCAAAAAAGATGAATTAGTGTATAACAGGCTATCTGATTTTCCCGTGGTTTAGTTATAAAATTAGAAGATTAATCAAGTGACCAACAGACAAATGTTATTGAGTATTCAGTTTTCTTAAATAATATTTTATCTTAGTATACCTATTGTGAATTATAATCATTTCACCCGCAAGGTATTGCAAATATGTTACGAAAGGGTGGTTAAGTAGCGTCTTATTGTTCATATTATTTAAACGTTATGCAGCATGTTTTAACTTGTTAGATAAGGCAAAACAAATTCTTGTCATAACAATGTAGTCTCATGACGATGGTTACTTTTTGTGTTTCTTGGAAAATTATAAAGTTACAATGTGTTTTTTATCAAAAACAAATTCTTGTGATAACAATAAAGGGACATAATTTGCTGCTTCCTCAGTTAATTCTATTATTCCTTTATCGGTTTGTAGTCTCATGACGACGACGGTTAATTTTTAACGCATCGAACCACCTCCTTCTTCTAAGTTTTTTTATCCATTTTGGATTGATATAACCCGAAGGGAGCTCATACAACCGTACATTTCAAATCTACCAGTGCGAGTGAAAACTTGAAAGTTATTACCCAGTAAGAAGTTCCTGCATCGCTGCTACACAAAATGCCTGTGAGTATTGCTTTTAATTTTTTTATTTCTTTCTATTTGTGTAATCAAAATGTGTTTTTATCACCCATACTTTGGTCGCTAGAGTTGTAGTATTGTCTTATAATTTTTCAAAGTTTAGTAATTTTTATGAGGCTATTTATTCGATTCACTACTTTCTTCATTTCGCAGTTTGTTTTTTCAAACTTTGTATGTTTTTATGGAACCATTTAATATTTAAATTCTTTGATAGAGATCATGTCCGTTTTATTTCAATGTAACTTAACAAACTTATTAATTTTGTTCTTTACTTTTGTTTCAGAGTCAAGATACTTTTACATTAAAAAACTACTACTTTCCTAATACTCCCGATGAAGACGAAGAAATCACTCTACCGTCGTTCAAGATAAATACCCAAAACGTCGGTTGCAAAAGAGTGGCAAACAACATCGAAAAGTTTTTTGAAAAACCGAAAAGGAAGAAGAAGGGTGCTAAGTTATCATCGTGCGTCGGGCATTTTAGTGAGGTTGGTGTTAGCTACATATCAACTAATGACGATGCGGTTCAAATGCGAGTCATCTTGTGAAAATCGAAATATATGACATGAACAAAATTCGCAACGTTTCCAATACGGAGCTTTGGAAACATACAGACGTGCGTGTGAAATATTACGCTCACAGCGGAGACGACCAACACTATCAGAGCACCCGAGATATCATCTACGAAATAACAAAGAAAATAGGTAGATAAAATCATAGGTATTAGGTATTCTGGTAACAGAAAGGAAGTGTCGATTGAGTGGAAAGGTTACCCGAATAAATTTAATAGTTGGATATCAGCTCAAACGTTAGAACAAATATGAGTGATGAAAGTTTTTATCTAACGTTACTAAGCAATAGCTCGCTTTCATATTTTCCGGATAATAAAACAACAAACTTTTTTACGAAATTACCAAAAACAATCAAGCTAGAAGGAGAGTGGGAAGTTGGATTAGTGGAATATCACTATCCATGTACCATAATAAATGTTCGGGAACATGAAAACGTGGTTTATATAAGCAAAAATAAACGTTTATTGAGTGAATCTGCTTTGGTCAAAGTGGAATACAAATCACATATACCAGCAACAAACTATGACTCTGTTGATCATCTTTTAATGGCTTTCAATCAAAATCCTTTACTAAAAGACAGTGTTCAGTTTCGTTACAATGAGGTATCCAAACGCGTATCGGTTACATCAAATAATGATTCCATAACATCCGTTACAACATCTACTACGCTTGGATTACAGCTTGGGTTTGAACCAAGGTCTAATTTTATAAAAACCAAAAATACTATGGGAAAATATCCTGTTGACTTGCTACTAGGGTTACCATCGCAATTGTTTGTTTATTCTGATATCGTTCAACCACAATTTTTATTATGGCCTGATCTTACGAGCAATATTATACCCATCAAGCGGGTTCAGGTGTAGGAATTGTGTACAAAGGAGCCGCTTTTCAACGTGGTCATGGTATTGGGAGTTTTTAGGGGGCTTGTTTAGGACAGTTTTGCCTTTGCTGACTAGTGGAGCAAAAACAGTAAGAAAGGAAGCGCTCAATGCCGGTGTAGGCCTCCTTTCAGATATGATTAGTATTCGACCTTTAAACGAAAGTGTCAAAGCAACAATAAAATCAAAAGAACCAGTAAAAAGGCACTCACTTCCTCGAAAGCTTCTAAGAGGAAAGGTGTTTCAAAAGCACGTAAGAGCACACAACGTATGCCAGATATATTCTCAAATTAAAAAATGTTATTTTTACATCATCATTCTCGTGAGTGTGTGAAATCGGAGTTGGATTTATTTGCTTTACCATCAACACAAACAAGCATTGAAATTGGAGCTTGGATGCATTATAGTCCTATTTCTTCTCTAAGTGATGAAGGACCGATTGAATTCGTTATACCCGGTGCTGGAGATGAATACATAGATTTGTCTCATACATTACTTAACATCAAAGCTCAAGTAACTAACCAGGATTCAACAGCCATTACGGCGGATGCAAATGTAGCTCCAATCAATAACTGGTTACACTCATTGTTTAATCAACTTGAAGTTTATTTAAACCAAAAATTGATATCACCACCGAATAATACATATGCTTACCGTGCATATATAGAAAATTTACTAAACTATGGATCTGCGGCTAAAACTAATCACCTTACATGTGCCATGTGGTACCAGGATACAGCAAGCAACATGGATAATTGTGACGAAACAAATCGGGGTTTCGTCACAAGAAGAAGACTCGTGAAGGGAAGTCGTACTGTTGAAATGATTGGCCACGTACATGGGGATATATTCAATCAAGAAAAGGTTCTTTTAAATGGCGTAGAAATGAGATTAAAGTTAGTTCGCACAAAGGAATTTGATTGAACTGTCTAAATATAATCATGACCGCTTTGAGTCCCTTACCAATTATTATGAAAGTAATTCAAATAATACTACATCAGATTGCCCTCTGCCAATATCCAGTCAACCTGAGGAGCCATATGTCACTAAGCATGTAGTATCAAACTCAGGTAGTAGCTTAGATAAGAAGTCAAATAAAAGTGAATTAAATATAATTATGTATAGCGATGAACTTGGTAAGAACATGGGATTGCAACTTACTCGGTGTGTTGGGGGGCCAATAACTAATTATTGTTACCCCGGTGCTTCATATTATGACATAGTTGATAAAATTACATCCCGTACATTTAACCCTAATACAATATTGATTATATTAGTAGGCAGATGTAAGCAACTAAGTAGGAAAACAATGACAGCATGTTTTGCTAGATTGAATTGCAGGCAGAATATTAGTAAAATTATTTTGTTTGCATTTCCATTTACCCAGAGCCCCTCAGAAAATAATATGAAGCATCGACTAAATATAGATGTACAAAATATGACATGTCGTCATAGTGAAAAATTTCAGTTTATTGATTTAAATACATTTATTAACAAGCCATATATGACCAATGATAGGTACAATTTGTACAGTAATGACCTACGACATATAGCATACTCGCTATCATATATTTTATTCATAACAGTCAATTCGTTGACTACAACCGCTGCTTCTATTGAGCAGTCACTTTATACTTTTGACCCGTTGGAATGTAATATTCCAAAACATAGTATTAGAAATAATTTAAACATAAGTTAGTGACAATAGATAATACATCTAGCACCAGTATTCTAAGTAGTAATTTAAGCAAAAAAAATGAAAAAAATAATTTTCTGAACATAGTCTTATTATATGAATTGTACAGTGAAAGAACTTATAATCATAATAAGACATTTTATGAATATGTTAAAAAGTATTCAAAATTATTTAAACGAGTTTGCAGTGTAGCTAAATCTAATTACATTAATAATAAAATTAAATATAGTACTAACATTTCAAAAACTGCATGGAATATAATTAATCAGGAAACTGGGAAAGCAAAAGAACCACACACCAAATATAATTTAAAAATTAATGATAAAGTGTTGTCAACTGACAAAGAAGTTGCTGAAGCATTTGAAAATTTTTTTACTGCCATCCCTGTGTCAACTACTTCGAGTATTAATTCATGTTCCACTCTTGCACAGTCACTGCTAACGGAAAATGTAAATTCATGCAATATTGATTTTATTTTTAAACATGTTACTGTTCCACAAGTTTTAAATGCATTTAAAAGCATTATAGTAAAAAATACTGCCGATTTAGATGGGATTTCTGTTAAAATTATTGAATCTGTCATTGATGGTATAGCCCCGTACTTAGCCAGTATATTTAATGACTGTGTTGATAATGGTGTTTTTCCTGATTTAATGAAATTGAGTTAGGTCATTCCAATATTCAAAGCAGGTAGTATGTCTGACCCTAATAATTTTAGACCTATATCTATACTACCAACGTTCAGTAAGATTTTTGAAAAATTAATTTTAAATAAATTACTTTCTCATTTTTACGGTAATAGTTTAATGAATTTTAAGCAGTTTGGTTTCACGCGGGTTCGCTCAACAACCGATGCCGGTGTTGAGCTCATAAAACACGTATTCAGCGCCTGGCAGGAGTCGTGTGATGCTATTGGTGTCTTTTGTGACTTGTCCAAGGCGTTCGACTGTGTGGATCATACTACTCTACTCATGAAACTGCACCATTACGGCATTAAAAACCGAGCGCTTGCCTTGATTAAATCATATATTTCTAATAGAAAACAGAAAGTTGCAATAAATGGAGAAAAATCATCAGGATCGGCAGTGACAATGGGTGTGCCCCAGGGCTCAGTTCTTGGTCCTTTCCTATTTTTAGTTTATATTAATGATCTGCCATCGGTCGTTAAGAATCAATGCGAGGTCATATTGTTTGCTGACGATACTTCCTTCTTGTTTAAAATCAAAAGACATGAAATTGACTATCGAGCAGTGAACAAATGCATCTCCAACACAGAGCAGTGGTTCTCAGCTAATAATTTGCTCCTCAATGAAAAAAAACGAAATGTATTAAATTTACATTGCCAAATGTCAAACAGGTAAACACAAACATTGTAGTTAAGAGCCAGGAACTGACTCCTGTAAACTCAACTGTATTTCTGGGCATAACCTTAGACGCCAAACTGCAGTGGGGACCGCATGTTGACGGTTTAGCGAAAAGGCTTGGCTCTGCCGCATATGCTGTAAAAAAAATTAGACAAATTTCAAATGAAACAACTGCTCGATTAGTCTATTATGGTTACTTCCACAGCCTCATGACATATGGTATTCTTCTGTGGGGGAGTGCTGCCGACATCGATGCTATATTTATTCTGCAGAAAAGGGCTGTTCGCGCAATCTATCAGCTCGGTCCAAGGGTGTCACTTAGAAGTAAATTTAAGGAAATAAATATTCTTACCTTCCATTCACAATATATTTTAGAAAATTTAATGTATGTTAAAAAGAACATAACCTTGTTCAAAAGAAAAAAAGATCTGCACAATGTTAACACAAGAGGAAGAAATATGCTGGCAGCTCATAATAGCAGGCTTCATAAAGTCACTAACTCATTCATGGGTCAATGTATACGCTTTTATAATAAGGTTCCTGAGGATATCCAAGGTCTTCCTATTGACAAATTCAAAGAAACTATAAAGGAGAAGTTGTGTGCTAGAGCATATTATAAACTATCCGATTATTTGGATGATAAAAGCCCTTGGGTATAATCCCCTCATTAACAGGATTGTACTAGTATTTGTAACAAAGCATGTGTAATGTGTCTGTTTGTGCGATGAGTTCTTCGTCCCGATGAATATCTAAAGCGTCATTGTCACTAAAGTACGTCTTCTTATGGTAGCGTCGGGTGACGGGTCGCTCACTTCCCTCTAATATGGTTGAGGAGGGCGATGGCTGGATCCCGCGTTAACTCGTGAACGGGTGCCGTTTGAGGGTGTTCGTCGTTTGGATACTTGGGGGAGGGAAGACTTGCCGAGCTAACAGATGCAGAAAAGAATAATTTTGTATAGACATAAAGAGACTCTGTAAATTTATTTTGAAAAAAAATATACCCGTGAAGTTTCTTGCCAGTTCTTCTTCACGAAGGTTTTTTTCGAACTGGTGGTAGAATCATGTTTTATTTGACGTCAATAAGAACAAGTAATTGTCAATGTTGAGAAATAAATATTTGAATTTGAATTTGAATTTGAATCATTCAATCTTATGTGTCCAAACAACGATCACAAGTTTAAAGTTAAAATAAGTGCTGCGCAGTTGCTTGTACGAAAAGTACGAATAAATCCTTCGGTTTTATTAGCTCACGAAAAAGTATTGTTAAAAACTACTGCTAAATACCCCTTGCCCGAGCAGAAGTTAAAATTTTAACAATTTCTTCTGGAGTTCAAACTAAGACATTGGATAATGTGTTCCTTGGTCAGATACCTAAACGGTGTATAGTCGGTTTTGTAAAAAGTTCTGCTTTTAATTGCAGTTTTACCTCTAATCCCTCTAACTTTGATAACTTTGGTCTGAATTCATTTAGTATATATGTGGACGGTAAACAAATACCATCCAAAACTTTGCAACCTTCGTTTTCTGAAAACGTAATTACAAGTGCCTATCACACTCTTTTCTCGCGAACTGGTATTCACTTTTCAAATGATGGTAATGCAATAACAGAATATGATTTTTCACGTGGATGTTGTCTTTTGGCATTTGATATGACTCCTGACTTGTCTGCGAACTCTAGTTCATATTGGAGTCTCATAAAACGTGGATGTGTTCGACTGGAAGTAGGTTTCGAATCTCCGCTTGAAGACACGAACAATTGCGTAGTATATGCTGAGTTTGACAACATATTAAAAATAATAAAAACCGCGAAATTACTTTAGATTACAATAGTTAAATCAATTTGTTTAAGATGAACACCCTCGACATACAAAATGTTTGCGGAAAATCCACCCTGACTTAACATTGAATGTTTTTGCTGCTAATCGTTTACCTGTCAAAGTTACATTACCTGCCTATTTAATAAGCAATTTAGATCCCGACACAAGACCTGGATCTCAATGGGTAGCAATTTTCATTAATGGTAATGGAATTGGGGAGTACTTTGATTCGTTTGGTCGAAAGCCTACACTAATGTTGGAAAACTTTTTGAAGAGAAACTCTAAACAATACTTTTGTAATGGATCAGTTCTACAAAACCACCTTACTTCGGTGTGTGGAATGTATAGTCTTTTGTTTGTTTACTTTAGATTTAACAAAATACCGATGTTTGATTCTATAAACACGTTTACTGAGAATACGTTATGTAACGATTTAATTTTATGAAATCTATTCAAGTCTGTATTTTTATATTAAAATATTTTTTTTTGTAACAAACTTGGATCTTTCACTTAAAAGAAATTTGATAAAGATATTTCATTTTAAGAAAAACATTCTGAAGACTCATTTACATAGAACATTGTGGTAGATTTGTAATTAAAATGTCTTCGGAAAGAGCATTCAAAAAATGAAATACCCTTAGTAAATTAAACAACAAAGGTAAAATTAAATTTATTTATTAACCTACACTTTTTTGAGTGCATGTTGAACAAAACCCTGCCATGGAAAGCACTCCGTCGATTTCACTACATTCATCCGTTTCATTGTAAACATACGGTACTATATTATTAATATTTGTATATTTCACGTAATATTTCACACGCACGTCTGTATGTTTCCAAAGCTCCGTATTGGAAACGTTGCGAATTTTGTTCATGTCATATATTTCGATTTTCACAAGATGACTCGCATTTGAACCACATCGTCATTAGTTGACATGTAGCTTACACCAACCTCACTACAATGCCCGACGCACGATGATAACTTAGCACCCTTCTTCTTCCTTTTCGGTTTTTCAAAAAACTTTTCGATGTTGTTTGCCACTCTTTTGCAACCGACGTTTTGGGTATTTATCTTGAACGACGGTAGAGTGATTTCTTCGTCTTCATCGGGAGTATTAGGAAAGTAGTAGTTTTTTAATGTAAAAGTATCTTGACTCTGAAACAAAAGTAAAGAACAAAATTAATAAGTTTGTTAAGTTACATTGAAATAAAACGGACATGATCTCTATCAAAGAATTTAAATATTAAATGGTTCCATAAAAACATACAAAGTTTGAAAAAACAAACTGCGAAATGAAGAAAGTAGTGAATCGAATAAATAGCCTCATAAAAATTACTAAACTTTGAAAAATTATAAGACAATACTACAACTCTAGCGACCAAAGTATGGGTGATAAAAACACATTTTGATTACACAAATAGAAAGAAATAAAAAAATTAAAAGCAATACTCACAGGCATTTTGTGTAGCAGCGATGCAGGAACTTCTTACTGGGTAATAACTTTCAAGTTTTCACTCGCACTGGTAGATTTGAAATGTACGGTTGTATGAGCTCCCTTCGGGTTATATCAATCCAAAATGGATAAAAAAACTTAGAAGAAGGAGGTGGTTCGATGCGTTAAAAATTAACCGTCGTCGTCATGAGACTACAAACCGATAAAGGAATAATAGAATTAACTGAGGAAGCAGCAAATTATGTCCCTTTATTGTTATCACAAGAATTTGTTTTTGATAAAAAACACATTGTAACTGTATAATTTTCCAAGAAACACAAAAAGTAACCATCGTCATGAGACTACATTGTTATGACAAGAATTTGTTTTGCCTTATCTAACAAGTTAAAACATGCTGCATAACGTTTAAATAATATGAACAATAAGACGCTAGTTAACCACCCTTTCGTAACATATTTGCAATACCTTGCGGGTGAAATGATTATAATTCACAATAGGTATACTAAGATAAAATATTATTTAAGAAAACTGAATACTCAATAACATTTGTCTGTTGGTCACTTGATTAATCTTCTAATTTTATAACTAAACCACGGGAAAATCAGATAGCCTGTTATACACTAATTCATCTTTTTTGCAACGCGTAAATATTGTATAGAAAAGGTAGTAGTTAAATTTTTGTTAGGTTAATGTTAGACTATAAATATAAATACCTACTTTGAAAATCATATCCAGAGCCCGCCAATCCCTACTACTATCTGGAAACAGGTCATTTTTGGTTTTTGAGGGAAGTTGGACTTCTCCGCCTTCTAGGCGCGAATTATTTTGATACGCGGATTACTTTGACCCGCGGATTTATCAAATTGATATCGTGAGTCCCGCGGATCTGCGGATCTGGTTCGAAAGAAAATTTTTTTGATACGAACACCCGCGATCTTATCAAATTGATTCGCGTTTGTAACCGTACCTAAATATGTTATTTATTACTCAGATCCCATGTAATAACCATATCACGCGATTCATTACTACACATTGCTTTGTTTAGAGATAAAAACGTTCGCTAACTTAGCGAGCATCGCGGTTTGATTCGATCACCCGCGACCTTATGAAATTAATTCGCGTTTGATACCATACCTAATAAGTGAGCCAGAGCCCGCCAATGCCTACTACTTCTAGGCGTCATGATAGATCAAAGATTAAGGTGAGGGTCACCTCGAACTAGTCATGTCTAGGCTAAGGAAGCTTATATGGATATTTAAAAAGTTTAGACATTTTATGACACCTCTTCTCTTAAAAAAAGTCTATGTGGCCCTACCACAATCAGTAACTACATACTGCATTCCAATCTGGGGAGGTGCCACCAAAACTCACTTTTTGGATTTAAAACGAGCTCAAAGATCATTTTTGAAAGTCATGTATTTTTAACCTTTCCGTTAACTACTGATGATCTTTATAAAACCTGAAAGTAACTGTCTGTACGTAAACTTTATATTTTAAATTTAACTCTTAATTTCCATGAATCATTACATTTTGACGAGAACTTGCTTAATAGAAGAAGAAGTAATCAGGTAGCCCCTCAAAAACTAGTTCGGACCACAGCGCACAGCGACAGTTTCAATGTCAATCCCCTTACATATATAATAATATAAACTCCATCATTAAAATTTACCCTTTGAAATCATATTTATGTAAGCTTAATATAATTAAATGGCTGGAAAAAATATCCTACGAAGTGACTGAAAAAAATCCTAATTAGACTAACATAAACATAACTCTTAATTATTTTAAATATCTGCTCATATAATCAAAAATATAATTTCTTAACACTACTATCAGTCACAAACACTCATCTGCTCACATACACACACGAACACACACACAAACACACACTTCACTTACACTTCTCTATAAAACAAACACATTCACACTTTCTTTGCCCACCCATTCATTCCAATTCGCACACTCTTTAGCTTAAACTTACTATTCATGTTTTGCTTTTGTACAAAAATAGATTAATTAGTTTAAATTTGTAAGAATAATTATAGATGTATTAGGAGAGAAGCGGGTCATTCCCAACCCTGGGAAGACTCCAAGACTATCATATACAGGGTGTAACAGGCGGGGTGGATCAACGGACTCTAAGGGGTGGGGGACCTCAATACCTACCAATTTAACCCCCATGTATGTTCAGTAATATTTAGTGGTTCTTGTGATATTTGGGATTTGGTGATTTTTTTCGAAAAAATCAGATTCTCGAAGAAAACTTGAAATCACAACCCAACTTTCAGGTCTACGCTCATGAATTTTTGCCTCAAAATAGCTTAATAGTAGGTATCATCTAACCGCCGATAATCGTTGATTTTTATAAACGGAAATAAAATTGAAATTATAATTTTATTTTTGAAATGTGAAATGTGCACCTCAGCTTGCAGGAATCTTAGAAAAAGAAAATCCCATAAATTTTTTTTCCAAAACTTATCTCAAAAACTACTAGTGTTAATGTAAAATAAATTATAAAAATTTCGTTTGACTAGTAACACGGCAACATGTACAAAAACAAACTGAGTCTAAAAGCAGCCATTTTTTATTACTACTTTTTCCATTGAAATATTACATAGAATTTATATTTCTTTGAGGACGCAATTTTATTTTTAGGACATGTAGGGGGGATCAGTAGAAGCTTAACCCCAAGTTTGTGCGGTTGCCACCCAAGAGTGGCAAGTTGCACGCATTGTAATTCCGGCACTCGAGGAGAACGGTTGAGATTTGTCTTTTACCTTGTTCGCCTTATTGAAGATGACGATCCTGGCTGGACTTACATCGTCTAACTTCTTCAACCCATACAAGTGGCAAGTAAAAGACTTTATAATGTTAAAAGAATCCTGCACATAATGTGCAGGATTCTTCAAAGGTTTGTTTTTTCCTCATCGGTACAATAAAATTTGCCACGCTCGAGAATGTCGAGATGACGTTTTTTTTACAACTTTGTAGCCTTCCCTTTTCTTTACGTCACTCTCAAACTGTCAGATTAGTGGAATATACACTTTTTAGCATGTAATTAATTCAACCTACCTTAATCTGACGCGCTCGAGAATTTCTGATGATCAATTTTTTTTTACTAATTTGATCCTGTATCCTGGACGCGCGGCCTTATATATAAGGCTCATGTTTGGTGGAGGTACTTAACCGGGTACAAGGTTTTTCCTGTATATTAATCTGCCGCGCTTTAGTAAATCCTGAAATCCCCGCTTGGGCTCCCCTACTACAGAGTTTGATTGTCATTGTGGCCGCCATCGGCTATTTTCAGTTTAAGGAATAATAAATAAATTATTAATTTATTCTTATTTATTTTTATTTAATTATAATATAATTTAATCTTATCTCTTATTAGGTAATCTTTATTTATTCGAGGCTGGGAAAATATTACTAGTACGTGGCAGCAGCTGCTGAAAAAGAAAAGGACATAGCTATTGCGGAACGCCGTTCAAATAAATGTGCTCTATTACCTATTATTGTTCAGGTAAACAACTTATTGGCCTGTCGAACATGTGGCTGCGACTACACGGCTTCGTCACCTTAATACAGTTCATTTTTAAATTTCACGGAACCTATAAGAACTGAATAAACTAATAAATTGGTACGCATAAAAAATATGTTAAACGTAGCACGACCTCCTATTTTGAAGGCCGTTAACAAGATGAAATCAATGCTCTTCTTCGATGGAACATTTATTTTGAGTAAGATTAAAAATCTACGCATTTCTGCCGTACTTCGTTTTTATAAATAATTCCGCCCAAATATACATACATATATTACACAATTACACAAATTAGAAAACGTATAATATACCTAGTTATAAAAATAATACAATCTGCTCACTTCATACCAATAAATGATCTAATTTGCCAACTACTACCTAGTAGTACAGTGCAGTGGTCCTACTAAAAATAATGTTTATACTGTGGTTGAATAAATGTGTCATGCATGTTCTTGGGGCGTTTGCAATGTTTGTTAGGCGCGCTGGGGATGTTCTAAATACCTACTGCGTGAGGATAACAGGGCCTTAACGTCCCCGTTAAGCAGCCCCAGCCCTTACCTACAACCTTAAAAGCGAACACACAAGTGTATCTGTAACCCCTCACAATCAAACCTAATAAAAATTCTTTTATTTATCTACTTTCAGACTAATTAGATTACACAGAAAAAAAACTTTATAGACGATAATATGATTTATAAGTACCTACTATAAAACTCAATTGTTTTTGGTGTCATACTTTACTTATCAATTGACCTAAATAACACAAAAGTTGTAAATGAGGTACTCAATATAATTAACATTGGACATTCTGATTATAAATACTTAAGTATTTACTTATAAATATAAATACTTATAAGTATACTTGTAGATGGAGTGATATCAGTCCGAGAGTAACTTCATTTGAAGCAAGATAATCGTGCTACGGACGGGTCATTATTTAAACTATACAGGATTGTGTAAAGTGAATTAAAAATGTATAATATGAAACTCTTGCTTTTGACATCTATTTTAGCTATAGCTGGTAGTGTTCCGAACAATGATATTGATGTGGTCACATTCCCTCCCCAAGGCGAAAGGCGTTACCAACCAGACTGGAGTGATCTGGATAAGAGACCTCTGCCGAAGTGGTACGATACAAGTAAAATTGGAATATTTATCCACTGGGGCATTTACTCAGTGCCAGGTGCTGCATCAGAGTGGTTTTGGAGTAATTGGGAAGGTGATTAAAATTTAAATTATAATGTTATTAAGGTTTTATACATAGTTACAACAGTTATGTTAGTAAAACTTATAAATTTTAACGAGCTATTATTTGAATGTAAACAGTAAATAACAGGGCAAATGACCAATTTTTCAGGTGGAGATGTTGATATAAAAAATTATATGCAGAGCAATTACCCATCTCGGTTTACTTACCAAGACTTTGCACCGATGTTTACGGCTGAGTTTTTCAATGCTACACAATGGTCGAACCTGTTTAAAAAATCTGGCGCCAGGTATGTAATTTTAATGTGATAATTTTAAACGTATTTTCTTATTAATGGTAAGTATATCACATATAAGAACATAGAATAATATAAGAACGTAACATATATTTTTTTTGTGTACTTGAAGTGTGTGCCTTCGTAATTCTAATCAACCATATTGCTGTGCATCCGACGGATTCATCCATTGGATATTACATTACATCCAGTACATAGAAACTATTTGCAAAGGCAAATTTGAGATTTGCAGATGAATATAGTTAATTAAAGCAGGTGGGTGTTAGTTTATATTCTTAGTTTATTTATGGTCTGTTTTGGCAAGCATTGTTATTTCCTTTCACCAAACTGACAAAAATTAAGTTAACCTGACGTCGCGTCGTAGACTGCACTCATAATATTTAATATCTAGACATGACAAAAAGCATCCCCGGGACAGTAATTCCAAGGCTAAAATTTCTAAGAATATGAATAACATTTAAATTGATGAGAACGTAGGGGTATAACGCAGCAGGTATTTGCGACACTACAGTTGCTGGCTGTCTTTGCGGCTCTCCTACATGATAAGTCAAGGTTGATGCACCTATCAAGTCACGGCTTAAAACAGGATCTACACTATGAGATAAAACTAGCGTTTCTTGTTACAGATACGTGGTACTGACCAGTAAGCACCACGACGGGTTCGCGTTGTACCCGTCCGAGCACTCGTTCAGCTGGAACTCTGTGGACGTGGGGCCGCGCCGAGACATCGTCGGTGAGCTGGCTAAAGCCGTCAGGATAGAAGACATGAAATTCGGTGTATACCACTCTTTATACGAGTGGTTTAACCCTATATATTTAGCTGACAAGAAATCAAACTTTACGTCGAAGAACTACACAGAAACGAAGTTGTCTCCGGATATCTTGCAGATAGTAAACAATTATGAGCCGTCGGTGCTTTGGTCTGATGGAGACTGGGAAGCCTACGACACCTACTGGAACGCCAAAGAGCTGCTGGCCTGGCTGTACAACGACAGCCCCGTCAGAGACGAGATAGTCGTCAATGACAGGTTCGGTATCGGCATACTTTGCCATCACGGAGATTTCTACACCTGTAGTGATCGGTACAATCCAGGTAGTCCACAATTTTTTTTTGTATGAATGCTTTATTCTCAAAAGTCATTCATACAGTTAAACGTTTATCATCTATTTTACAAATTTTCTAAATATTTTACCGTCTTCTTCTTTTCCTTTTAGGTGTGCTACAAAAACATAAATGGGAGAATGCCTTTACTCTTGATAAAAGATCCTGGGGCCATAGAAAAAACTTGGGATTAGTGGATGTTATGAGCACTGAACAACTTCTTAAAGAAATTATCACAACTGTTAGTTGCGGAGGTAGATATGGTTATTTTTTAATATACCACAGAATCATACTTCGTTACAGCGATGGCAAATGTTATAGAACCTTTTACTATAGTTTATTCAGTTATGAGAAGAGGTATTTCAATTCCACACAACCATAATAATTAGGTTTAAATTTTAATATTCTCGTTAGTTAAAAAAGTGCAAAGTTCTGTGTGTTGATTGTTTATTGTAGGTAAACTTTCTAATCAATAAATTTCTAATCGTTAAAAGTGGTTATAACTTTCGCTTGTTAGAATTGTGAAGTAACAAGTTACTGTTAGAATGTAGTGTGGTAGTTTGGTTTATTCTCGGCTTAAACAATGAGATCTAGAATGAAAATATACGGCTAACTTACAGCTAGGTTTAATTTTGTATAAAGTAAATAGGAAAAAGAGGGCCAATAACAAGTTTCCACATGTAGCACAAACAATAGCAAGGTAAACAGTCACAAGATATTATCTAGTAGGTACCTAATATACGTGCACAAGTTCGACATTATCAAACAAACAAACAAACTACAGTTTAATATACAGTTATAAATCCATTAGAAGGGCAGACAATTAAATATAAACAAAATGAGTGTTGAATATCAATTAAATAATCATGTGCATAGGAGTTTAAAAAGAAGCCTCTAGCGAGGGCCGCCCGGATGCTGCTCTCAAACAAATCAACGGTGTCTAGTCTGCGCGCTACTTTGTTTACAAGGTTGCGTGCGCGAGTAATGAATAAGTTTTGTCTATAATTGGTACTTGTGGTAGGTACGTGTAGAATTGTTGGATTTCTATATTAGTTAGATTGGCGCAAATACCAATAACAGCCAAAAGCTGCGAGACATCCATTTTACAATTTGCTATTTTGATGACGTTACAGATATCTGCTATGTCTCTGCGAGTTTGGAGTGGAAGAATATGGTGACGTCAGCATCGGAAGCTATAATCAATGTAGATCTTTTAACATCTGTATTGAAGGAACCTAAGAAATTATCTCTGTATTCCTTCAATGCGTTCAATATAAATCCTGTACTGATGACGCGTATTAAGAATACCTATTTTTTTAATTGCAGGGAACGCTTTGATCAATATCGGCCCGACTCAGCAGGGCACAATTAATCCAATATTCGAAGAAAGGCTGACTTCTCTGGGAGGATGGCTTGAAGTCAATGGCAGAGCCATTTACGAGACATCCCCGTGGTTCTCTCAGAACGATACTTATAATGGAGACGTGTGGTACACGTGTCGATCTAAAATTTATAATGAACACAACCCAGTTGCAAAGCCCGACTCTGCAAAAGATGTCACAGAAATCTATGCTATTTTTCTAAATTGGCCCATGGATAATATACTGAGACTTAAAGATATCACAAAATACATAAACAAAAATACTGTAATAAAGATTTTTGGTTATGATAATGAATTAGTAAGTATAATTAGAAAAAACAATATCACAGAAATCAGGTTACCTCTCAAACAATTAGTCAACTCGAATTACGCCTGGGTTGTTCAGTTTACGAACGCGCAGACTGAGCGAGGCAGGCCACCGAAATAAAATAAAATGCGTCATTGTATAATGACTCACTTAGTAAGGAAGACCTCAAAAACAGAAAGTGTGCAGCTTATGGTAGCTATCTTGTCTATCACAGACACCGCTACGTTAGAAAGAACTTTATTTTCTTTTTTTGATTTCAGTCCTTAGTCGATAGGTCATAGTCAGTATTGATTATGTTTTTGTACGTTAACTAAGTTATTACTGCCATAAAATTTTTTAAATATAATCTTAGATATTTTCAGTATCCTTGTGTTTTTAGTACCCAATTAAGTGATGTAACCTACAGAGACCATAATATTGACTAAGAACTTATATATAGGTATAGGGAATCCTGACGATGTCACGTAATATAGTGTGGAGGAAAACATGCATTCGTAACCTGCACGCATAGAAGTAGCAAAGCTTGCCTTAAAAATGCTGTTAGCGTTTGCGATGGATTTTCGCAAAGTACCGCATCATCCAATAAACTATAATCAGGAAAGGTTTTTTTGTCATGGATGACCTCTAGAACTACTATGTAAACCAATTTACTGAATCCATCAAAAAAGATCATCCAAGAATGTCGTAGAGCCTAAATTTGATGAAATAAATAAATATTATTCTATAATTCCCCGGGGTTAGGGGCTACGCGGGTGTGTGGCTCAAAATAGGCAAAATAGCTTTCTTGGTTGAGTAAGGTGGATGATCTTACAGTAGGATATGTTTGGTAGGTATTTGCAGACATTCTTAAATAAATAAATCTTATAAAAGAAATTATTGTCTTTAGTAAAATTTTACTTATAAAGGTCAAATACACAATAAACACTTGATACTGAAAGACCTTTAGTTGATATCGTAAACTAAATGATAGGCGATCTCGTAGAAAAGTCAACATGTCTTATTATTTGGCTTAGCTTGACGACCTCGTGATTGCTTGTCATATGTTTGGTGATTCTTAGTAATTTTTTTTGGGTTCTTATACATTTGAATGTTTTTAGTTTATGCAATATACCTACGTATTATTAACTAATATTATTAATAACTGAGTAAATTATTTATAAATACGTCCCTATATGGAACCTGTTGTCATTTGTATTATAGAAAATTTGTTTAACACACATAAATATATTAACACGTAATTAAAGAGGGCGCGTTCCTAGGATTTCAAACAAAGGGCTTCCGGCTGCCTGCGGCGTGCACTGTCACCACTACACACCCCGCGGCGTGCCTCTCGGTCGGTCCGGTAACGGTGGGCGGCGTCGTCTACCCGCACTCAGCCGGTCCCGGTTGTGGCGCCCGGGTTTGAGATGGAGCCTCACATAGACACCAGTCTATTATTATTTTAGAAAAATGTGAGAATTACATGAACTTCTTATGCTAAACCTATAAAATTATGAAGATTAGTTTACGGTAATCCGCCATTGCTTAGTATTTATTTACTTCATGAAAGATATTGTTTTGAGTTTGGTTGGTTACAAACCCTAGAAAGAAACTGATTCATACGAAATTTCAACAGCATGTCATTTACTTAGTTTTACTCAATTATGCAAGTTTTCTTTTTTCATGAAATGTTTTCTACTTATGTGGAATCTAGTGGTAAATTTATTATATTAATATATTTTATTAATTTATAAATGAAATAAAAATACCATTAAATAAGACCACAACTGTACATCTTACGTTTCGCTAAAAGTCATTGAAGGGGGGAGGGCGCTTAACAGGGTCGCAAGGCACGATGTTACCACCAACAGATACCTACCTATAACCACGCGCACTAGACGTTTGTTGTTGTCACAAAGTGAGGGATTGCAACAGCCTTCAGTCTGAAAGTGACCGACAAAGGTCTGCATGCGTTTATTATTTACAATAAAAAACAATTTTTGTCATACTTTACCAAATTTTGAGTCATTGTGAAAAGTAGGTACTTATCTACCTATTTAGATTATTATATGTTTTAATCAATAATTAAACCTTGTTCAATCGTTTATTGATATTTTACCCGTTATGAATTCCTAACTAATGGTATGACAATGATGTAAGTAGATGTATTTTAGTTCTTTTGACTTTGAAACGTATCTCCTACAATCTCACACATTCAAAAAGCATAATTATTGAGTTATAGAGTACTAAAACAACTTATCAGTAACTTAACAACTTATCAGTTGACCCAGATAACTTAGATGTTTTAAAATAAGTAGGTACCTATGCTAAGTAATTCAAATATTTTTATCTTTTAAACAAAAATAGGTCATTCCATTTTTTTATTTTTATTTATTTAATTATAACGAAATCCACAGCACTTAAAATAATACATTAATTAAATAATATCTATATAAAACTAACACGCCAGTTATGGATTTACATTTTTTTTAATGATTTTAGCAGACAGTAAGTAAAACAAATGTTAGGAATAATTAATTAAAACAGTTTTTAAATAGTTATTACAAAAATGAAAAGATTTTTTTTTGTAGGTCGATAGCTGTGCGTGAGTGTCTTTGTGTGTGTATATGAGGGTGTGTGTGTGTGTGTGTACGTGTGCATGTGTGTATATATTTAAACGTAATGATATAAGTATAGCCATGTTGATATCAACCTCTATTCAGTAATTTTAATATACATTGCTTAAATTTAGCCTTGTTGTCATAAAATATGTCAGTGACTTGTGCGAATTTTTTATTATAAGTGTTTTGAATCCTATTGATAGTTGAGTTCCGAGTATAATTTGATTTCGTGTGCTGCGGATAAAATAGGGAAGTGTGTCTTGTTCTTGTGGAAGGAGTGCGCAGATTGAGGGTGAGATTAATGAGGTCATTGCAGTCTATATTACCGATACAGATATTGTATAAGAAAATCATATCGAGCAAAGTACGTCTCGATTCTGGGGACAGCACATGGTATTGTTTGCAAGCATCCGGGTAAAACTTATGGGGCTGTGATTGTCTATAGCTCAGGTGCTTCAGAAATTTTCTTTGAATTGACTCAATAGCATGACTGTATACAGTATATTGGGTGTTCCATACAGTGCTGCAATACTCTAGTATGCTACGAACTAAGGAATAATACAGTATCCTGGCACAGATTATATCTGAAAAGAGAGCTGTAGATCGTAGTACAAAGCCAAGCTTCTTGTATGCATTATTGACTATGAATGCAACATGCTCGTTAAAAATCGCGAACAAGGTTGGTTTTCTTAATTTGCGTATTATTGAAGAAATAACTGAATGACAAGCGATTGCACTTACGGGAAAAACTAATATGTAGGCACTTGGCAATATTTCTACTTAACCGGTTCTGTAGTCTGATAAGCGATTCAAATCCTCCTGTAGATTTTTACTCTATAATGCCATTTACTGTCATAAAAATCTTAGTATCGTCCGCGTACATTTTTAATTTAGCATGATGGATGGAGTGTCCTATTTCATAAAGACAGACAGTGTACAACAGAGGACCCAAAATAGATCCCTGCGGGGATGGAACAGTAACATAGTCTGAGCAATACTTACCCACCACAACAGCTTGACTTCGATTGCGGAGATACGATTCTACCCATCTTAGGAGAGTACCGCAAATTCCCAGTTTGTGGAGCTTCCGGAGAAGGATGACGTGATCCACACGGTCGAACGCTTTTTCGAAATTGGTATAAATCACGTCAACCTGCCCCCCACCTTCCTTGTGGAGACAAAGAACCTGACATATGAAATTAGCCAAATTAGTGCATGTCGAGCGATTTCGAATAAATCCGTGCTGTTCAGCAGGGATGTACCTACAGACAGTCGCATACATGTGATTATATGCTATCCTTTCAGCTACCTTACTGAGAACATTTAATTTAGAAATTGGACGATAGTTTCCTCCTTCTCCTTTCCACGGAACCTCCTTGCTGCAGCGATCACGGCGTCCTTTGTAGAACGGTTCCTAAAGCGGGCGACGATTGCTCGAGAGTTCCTAGTAGCGGCGGAGGCACGACGTGGCTGCACTCTGTGGGTGAACTCGACCTCCTCCGGAATTATGGTAATACCAAGGTGCTTAGTTACCTTCGCGACGACATCCAGGGTAGACTCCTCATTCGATTCAGGAATACCAACAATCTCGATGTTCTGTAGCCGTGACCACTGCTCCTGCCGTGCCATATCAACTTCAATATGATTTAAACGAGCCTCGAAGACATTCATATTGCTGCGAGGAGCAGTGCTTACTTCACGCAGTGACTTTATTTCGAAAGAGGTTTTATCGTACCGTTTAAGCATGTCGTCATACTGCGCACTAATAAACTTAATAGATGATTCTAAATTACTTATCTGTTCCTTAATAGGCCGCAATTCATTAGCTATGGCGGTTGCTATGAGTGTCGGCAGTTGTTTAATTAGGGACTCTATCGTATACTCTGGAGGAGATCGGGATTGAGTTTCGTCCTGAGTTGGTGATTTATTTCTCCTCAGCGTAACGTTTGCGCGGCAATAAACACCAAGACGCGAGTCCTGTGAGTGCGCCGTGTGTTGCTGATCATTAGGTTTAATTGGAGTGTTGTTATCTCCTTTTGGCATTTTAGAAGAGCATACTGGACAAACCCATTTTGTCGGCTTTTTGTGTTTGGTGGTACGGTTAAAAAAAGAAGAATTGCTGCAAACAATTTTTTCAGTCGCATTGAGGGTATGTTTACATCCAGCGCAGACCGTCATGTTTTCGTTGTGTTGCTCGGGTTTCGTCGTGCGTAGTCGAAGAATGAGAAGTACCGTCGCGACAGTGACAGAGATGGTACTTTACAGGCTCGCGAGTGGTGTAGTGGAAGTTTGCGCACGACACTGTTTTGAAGCACAGCACAGGAAAACAACACTTGTCAACAATGGAACTATGATTTTTCGGAGTAAATTAGCATGTACTGATTTTAGTAGTTTAAGTAAAAATTCACGTATGCATCAGCTGTAATAAAAAAAAAATGAAAAATGAAAAATATTTATTAAGTAATCTTTTTTAACATAACATTAGTGAGCCTTCCCATTAAGTAATCATGAGATACTTGTGTTGGGAATGACCCGCTACTCCCCTCATGGACTATATAAGATTACAATTTTGATTAGGTATTTTTACATATATTTATTTATTTATTTATTTTTTTGCTATTTTTGTACATTTATCTTTTGACATAATTAAGTAATTAAAAATAAAAACAATGTTAATAATACAAGAAAGCATGTTGTTGCAGGTGTAGCAATGTAGGTTTAGATAGTGTAGTGTGTGCCTGTGTGCATGTGTGTGTGTAAGTGTATAAATGTGTGTTTGTGTGTGTGTTCATTTTGTGTATGTGTTCATTGTGTTTGTATGAGCACAAGTGGTTGAGGTCTATTTGGGTTTCATGGTTAAGAAATTCTAGTTAAAAGATCTTCTACTTCGTTATAACTTAATGAAACCAACCATTGCTTTAATGTTATTTTGCACATACGTAACCGCATCGGATAAAAGATATGTCCCAAAATGCAAGGAGTCTGGGCCAGGTCTTTGTACACTTTATCAAAAAATAGTTTAAGATGCTTAGAACACTTTTTGATTGTTAAATTGTTATTAAAACACTTTGTTTACTGGTAGGAAATGAAGTTGTTCATTTTTAGTGTGCAACACAAACAAAAAACATCATGGCAGAAAAAATGTCATTTTGACAGCTAAGGTTTACTTACATATTTTTGTTTTGTGTATCGAGTAGTATCAATGGCTGGCATTAAGTCCAAAGAATTGAATTGCATTGTTTTGTGTATTTTTAGCTTATTTAATAGTTGTGAAGTTATAAAGAAACCGAAAAACAATCTCAAGCGCAACGAACAATCAAACACACAGACAACTATCAATGTGATGTGAATGAAGTGTGCTGTGAGTGAGGTGGCTGTCCCCTTTGTTGAACTAACTTTACTTTACAACTTCCGTCATAGAAAATACTCATTGTCAATGTTGCCCGCTAAAACGAACACAAATAATGTTGACTTTTTTATTTTCTTACCATCTAACTACTCATTAAATCAAATTATTTGTATTTTTCCTACAATTACCATTTATTTGTTAAGTTTTTTAGATGGTGTACAAAGACCTAGCCCAGGTTGTGACATTTCTTTTGAAGTAATTTATTAACTTTATTATAAATATATGCAGACTGAGATTGATACTGTCTTCTAGCAAATACGGTACGCACAAGTGGCGAATGAGCAACAATGTCGTTTCTTCTTTTCCTTTGACGTGATGGTTATTATTATTATTATTTTGTTTTATGGCAATCAGCTGTTGTTACGACACAATAACTATTTCTGCCAATTTCAAGTATTAGTATACACACGTACTACACGAGGTTAATAATTTTGTAGCGATCAGTTGAGTAGAACTTGCAGTATCTCGAGCATTGAGTTACCTTGAACAATACAAAAACAGGGGGATGAAATAAGTTTTTACAGATATTTTTAACATAGAAGAGTATAATTTATAAAGGCATCTGGCCATTGTTAAGAAGAAGATTAGCAATAGGGGATAACTTTTTAGCAACGGAGGACGGTAGTGGGATGTCTTCAAATTTTGAAAGAATGTTCAAAACTAGGGAAATCATGAGTTCTAAAAAATTGTCATTAGGGGAGCAGGAAGAAGTAGGGGGGAAGGTATTATCAGATTTAGTAGATGGAGGGTTAGCAATAATAGCATTATGGGCAATTTTGTCATAGCCTGGAGATAAAGACGGACTGGGTTTTGATGGTTTGTATATTGTTTTTTTGTAAGAAAGATTCAGTGAAGGAGAACTTTTAGAAGCATCTGCGTACGATTTTTTAACTGAAGGGAAGAGGGATGATGCTTCCTTGAATGATATGTTCTTTCGGGACATGGTGATTTTAATATTCTTTTGCCGGGAATGTTCCGGGCAAGATTTTTCAGTTGCTAAATGAGGGCCTGTATGGATCAACGGTTAATGATGAGTTAAAAATAAACACTTTATCAGGTAAGCATTGTCCAGAGAAAGTGATCACTACAGAACCTGTGGGGGTCCAAGTGGAACCAGACTCCATGGACACTTTTCTGTTTAAGCGACGCGCCTTCAAAATTGTTATATCACCTTGGCTTGTGGAGATTGTTGATACAACTTCCTCCATAGACCATGAAGTTGGGATCCCGCGGATCAGCCCCATTCTTGTTATATTATATGTAGGAATTAAAGCTATATAGTTATGAGATTTAAGACTCGGGTTTCTGAGAAACTCGTTTGCTGCACATGCAGATGAGAATTCCACAGAGACCCGATTTCTGCCAACACTCTTTATACCATCATTTTTAATATTTTTAATGTTTGATGTAAATAAAAATTTTCCAAAATTTAAATGATTAAATGTACTGCCTGACTTAGGGTGAGTTTCTGACCTGGACACATGAACAATGAAAGGACCTTTGTCAGAAGGATGGTAAGATTTTTCTTCTAAAAGACTTGGATGAGTGTAAATAAGGTTATTGGTTTGAGATGAATTTTTTAGGAGTAGGGGACGAATCCCGATTTATACTTTGCCGTTTTCTTGTTTGCACATGTTGAGAGAAAGGGTCAGGGGAGTTGTTGACATCAGAAAACGGGATTGGGTCTGGGGGCTTAGGAGGGATTGGAACACAATCCATGCTCATTAAGAGCTAGATAATTCGTACAACCACTTACCAGGCGAGGAAGAGAAAAACAGAAACACTTAAAATAACTCAATGATGATAACAAAATCACCAAAATAACTGACAAATAACGAAAACCGTGTGTACACCGCAAACGAAAAATTGACAGTCCTAATCGACGTGATGGTTTAAATGGTAAGGATTTATGACATTGTAGGGTCAATTTGAGTATGTATAACTTTCGAACTGATAAGAGATTGCTTATGTTATACAAAGCTTGTGTAAAGAATCTGTATGGTTTGAAATAAATTATTTTTATCAGCGATCTTTGTGCCCTTTCCAGATGTAGAAACACACTTTTATTGGCACCACCCCATATTGGGATGCAATAAGCTATAATGGATTGAGCTAGGGCTATGTATATTTTATTTTAAAGAAAGCTAGACATTATCGACCTTAATGTTTTATAGACCCAATTTAGTTTTGTTATCCGATTAGAGACAGATTCTAACTGTGGGTGCCAATTAAGCATCTGGTCAACACAAATGCCAAGATATTTAGTGTGACTCACTTTGCTTATGACCGGACAAAGAGACGGATAGTTATGAGAACCTGAGTAGCTGTAGATTTTTATGTGTAAGGTGTTCGCAGGCTGTGATGATGTGTAGGGAGCAAAGCATACATAGTTGGTCTTTTGAATATTTAAGGTTAGAAGGTTCTTCCTTAGCCAGTCCGATATACGAGTATCCTGCCCCCAACGCCATTTAAGTTACATAGATTATTGATGTAGATAAGAAATAGAGTTGGGCCCAGAACGCTCCCCTGCGGTACTCCAAATTTCACTGCTTCTTCTTCACTGATGAAGTTGCCTATTTTCACCGATTGGGTTCTGTCATGAAGGTAGCTAGCGAACAGTGAGAGAGCTTGCCCTCTAATCCCTAAACTCTCTAGTCTGTTTACAAGAACCGAGACAGAAACTGTATCAAACGCCTTTTTAATGTCTAGAAATACAGTTAGGCATTTGTTACCACTGTCGACTTCTTTAGTTATGTTAGTAATAAGATCTAAGATTGCACCTTGAGTCGATACTCCTCTGCGAAAGCCATATTGGAATTTAGATAGGATTTTATATTTTTCAAGGTAATTAATCAGTCTATTGTGAGCTTTTCAATTATTTTGCAAATGGTCGTTAATACAGAGATTGGCCTATAATTATTAAAATCAGTTTTGTCTCCGCTCTTGTAAACAGGTGTCACCACAGATCGTTTTAGAGCACTGGGAAAAACTCCAGTTCGAAAACAAAGGTTAGCCAACTTGCAAATATAAGGTACAACAAAGACTCTAGCCCGTTTCGAGAATGCAGTCCTTATCCCATCCCAGCCAGGTGCACTGCCAGAGTCCAGGCTCATAAGTACTCTATGAACCTCCGCGGGATCTGCCTCTAGCAGAACAAATGAGTTAGGATGAGAACACTGAATCAGTGGGTCGCTAGAAGTAGGGGCATTCGATCCTGACTGTTTGGTTATAAGGTCTGCTAGATTCGCACCTACTTTGACAAAGTATTTATTTACATGGTTAACAGAATCTTGTGGTTGCGATTTCAAGTTAAGAAGATCGGTATTTGTCGTTTTCGGAGGCTTATATTGCGTCAACTCTCTTATAGTTGCCCATAGCTTTTTAGGATTATTTACTGATTTTTAAATATTTTCACTATTGTATATACGTCTAAGTTTGTTGATGAGATTTGAACAAAAAGTACGATATCGGTTATAGGTTATTTTTAAAGTGGTGTTGTGGGGCTCCTTGTTAAGCTTAAGTTGCATGCTATTTCTAACTTTAATACATTTTAAGACTCCTGGAGTTATCCACGGCTTCAGAATTCTTTTGCTACTTGATACGATGGACGTAGAATTGGCTTGGATAGCTGCCCGAATCATTTTTATAAAAGCGTTGGCAAAAGTTTCAGGATTATTGCATGTATTAAGGAACGACACGTCAGAAGTTATAAGAGTTTTGTAAGCGTTCTCATAATTTGTTTTAATCTTATAGTTAGAGGTATTGGTCTTTTTATGTAAATTTAGGAATTTCACTAAAACTAGTTTATGATCCGTGACAGTGGTATTTAAAACACCAATAGGTAGAACCGAAATTAGAACTGGAATGCAGTTTTAGAATAGCGTGATCAAGACAAGAGTCTCCTCTTGTAGGAAAGGTGTGGCCAGGCAAGAGACCATGCAGAGATAGAAGGTTAAGGTAACTGAGCCGATTGTAGCGTTCGTGTGACTTTTCAATTACTAAAGTTATTAAGTCGATGTTAATGTCTCCAATAATTAAAATATTTTTAAATTTCGAAAGGGTTTCGAGGTGTGCATTAAGGGAATTGATGAAACTTTCAGCATGGAGGTGTGATGGAGAACGATAAATTGCAAGAAGTACGTGATTCGCAGTCACAAACTGTAGTCCAGTAGCATCGGCAAGGGAGAGTTCCGCTTGAATATGATTTTTAATATACACAACACCATCATTTTGGTTCAGCACATTACATGTCTGAGAGGAGGTATAGTTTTTCAGTAGTGGTATATTTTTAGTTGAAACTAATCTACATTCAGTCAGTATCAAAATGTCAACTTCAAAGTTTAACTGTGATAGAGACACCTGCAGGTCATCAATGTTCCTATAAATGCTTCTAATGTTTTGGGTAATCACCGTTAAATTATCATAAGTAGTATTAGCAATATGCTCGTGTAAGTCTTGTATATTGCAGTTAAATGAATAGTTAATATTCAAAGAATCTAATTCCTGAATTGAGTAAATATTGTTATCCATTGAAGCATTTTATACAATATTCATAGGTTGAAGCTAGTTTATGTTCGAAAGCAAGTTGTATTATTACATTAAGTCTCAGAAAATGGTGTAGGTTAATAGTACCAGAGACTAGTAAATAACTATAGACTAACCATGTCTAACAAAATTTTGTGACTTGAAAAATTGTTGTTTTTAAGATAGAGAGATGGCGTTAGTTGTATTAGATTTACAAGTTATTTAAATTTAGCCAAAATAATGCGCAAAAAAACTTAAGATGAAGCTGTTTACAAAATCATTTGATATTTCATTGCAAGTACTATCCGTAGGTATCAGGCGACAACAGACGTTGCCAGCTAGTGCATTATATTATTTGATGCTATGTTGCCGCTCTTATAATTCAGTAACAGAAATCTTTACACCACCCCGGATATTATTTGTAGTGTTACTGGATTACTGTATTGCCAATATATAATTTTTCCCACAAAAATATAGCATTCATCTCCACAGTTTGTTCTTATCTGCCTTAACATAATAAAACGAATTTCAGTGCATTTAATTCATAGGTTTCTTATATTTTAATTTATTTCTTGATATCGATAAAAATTATGTCTTAATAAGTGCATAATTTTTATTTATAATGCATATAACTCATAACTATTTTGCAGTAGTTAAAAAAATATTTTCTTGCTGGATTATTATTTAAAAAAATGTTCTTTATCCATCAACTTTTTTTGTTCTTTTTATGACAACATTTTATTTGTTTGACAATTTGAATTCTTTGTCGTTTATTGTTGTTGCTATGGGTGTGTGTTTGTTTTGGATCTTTTCCCTGCATTTCTTTGAATTCACAATATTTCTGCTCGCCTACTGTGACTCGTGCAAATTTTATAGACCTTGATTAAGTTTACGTTTTGGGTGCTACATATATGTTATATATGTATAACATGTGCGTTTATCACAACTGTGATAATAAAAGCTTTTAAAAATAGGTTATTATGGCAATTAAAATAAGTAGGATGGTAGTGCCCAGGCGTCTCTGAACAAAATAAACTTAGACCAGTATGTTTATGTTCCTTTGTAGTTGTTATTTTATCACCTATAAAGTAAGAATAAATTACTATCTACCTATTCTTATTGAGTAAAATTATCAAAATCAATGATATAAAATGATGACATTTTCCAATTTCAGGAAGGGAATAAATCCTACTTGCTAAGGTTTCAGCTTATTTGACAACGCCATCTAGCATTTGCATTACGTTTCTTGTCAATAATTCATATAAAAATTAAAGACGCAAGGTTGGTCCAAGCTATTTGAGAGCGACATCTAGTAATAGCTTGGATTTTGAGCTTTTTCCGAGTCACGAATTTTTGTATGGAGATGGTCAGTCTATAGTTATTTACTAGTCTCTGATAGTACTAACTAAAATAAATTTATTTATTAAGCATATATTATGTAATTGATTTGCGGTTGTATATAAGCAAACTGTGAACGTATGTATGTGTATGTGTATTATTTCAGATTTGTTATGGTATGTAGAGATGTTGTATGTGAGTTGTTTGTGATTTTCAGCATGCTCTACAGATTTTAATTTGAAAAAATCATTAGTTTTATAAAGTATAACTAAATAGTAAATGTATGTTACAAAAATGTAGTACATAATTAAGAAAAAGTAGTCATGATTTGTGCATAAGTTGATGAACTTGGGATTCATTTTGAATGTATATTATCCTGGACGTATCATCTTTGCGTGCAAAAACTTTTCCAAAAGCAGTCCAACAATACTTAAACTGCATGGTCTTTACTAGGTCTCGAGCCAAGAAGTGCAGGCGGGCTCCCTTTGCAGTCAACTGCTCCGATATGTAAATAGGGCTGTCTCCATTAAAAGTGAGACCTAGGTGCTTTGCCTGGCGTTTACTTTTGTTTTTAATATTAAATCAGTGACGTCGCGACAATGACAGAGATGGTACTTTACAGGCTCGCGAGTGGTGTAGTGGAAGTTTGCGCACGACGCTGTTTTGAAGCACAGCACAGGAAAACAACACTTATCAACAATGGAACTATGATTTTTCGGAGTAAATTAGCATAAATAAATAAATATTTCTAACAATCACACCACATTATCTAGCCCAAATTAAGTATCATTAAAGAACTTGTGTTATGGATACTAGATAACGGATAAATAAACTTAAGGAATATATAAACACACGTAAATATTTTTTTTTTATGTATATAAATATTAGAAATAAACTTAAATAAACGTAAATACACATCCATGACTAGAAAGCAAATATAATAATATATCTGCCCCTATCAGGATTCGAACCCGGGACCTCTGGCATGGAAGGCAAGGCTACTTACCAACATACCAAACAGGCCGTCATGTACATGTACTGATACTGATTTTAGTAGTTTAAGTAAACATTCATGTATGCATCTGCTGTAATAGGGGGTTAAATGATGACTGATATTTTATTTTACTTAAAACTGTCTAATTTTTTTCATAGCCTTTAAACTAACACGCCATCCACATGGCGGTAGGTGATGTGGCAAGAAGTATTCATCGCAGGCGTCCACTGTCGTAAAGCGAGAATGTAAGGTATAAACACAGTTTCAGTTAGCGCATATTTAGTCTACAATGTAACTTGAGCAGAAAATATAGATGCGCTTTGGAAATATTACTGAAACACACTGAACGCGCGGCGCGTGCCGCGTTCAAACATATTTGAAAATACTCTTGCCATGTCCGGGAATGGAACCGGCTAAAACCAGAAACATCAACTCACTGAATAGTTTTGGCATCAACCATTAAATTCAATCATATAAATCACAAGAGATTTCTCTTACAAACATGGTGATTTAAATGAAAGAAACCACGTGAAATCTTCATTTATGTCTCGTGTCCAAATCTTAGATTTGATAATTTCATGAAATGGTCGCGTTTATGGCCAACTATATTTTACTACATCGTTGTATCGCATTTTTTTCTGACAAATCAGTTGAATTCCTGCGATTTGCGCGACCTGAGTGCAGTAAGCGGCACCACCCGGCGACCCGGCACTATGCAAATTCACCTAATTAATAAAGAGTATAAAACAGGCAAATAATGTTTCACAAACCGAAATGTTCTTTGATATATCAGCTACCTAATTTTACCGTCCACGTGCGACATGGCACATAAACAAACCGATTCCAGCGCCTCTGTCAGTAGTTAAAGGAACCATCTCACGATATGATCAAATAATCTTCGTCAGTCACTTCATTTAGTTGACCATACCTAAAAATGGTTTCTTATTGATCTGGCCAAGCGCCATCATGATGTGTCCAATGGATAGTCGATCATGATGTGGCTAATTTTACGATGCGGCCAAGACATATCACGACATCGACAGGTAACCAAGGGTCAAGGGTGCATCGCGTTACTTATTTTAATAGTTAAATACTTAGTATCGTTAACGTAATTTATTTATTACTAATACGAAATACTTTTTTCGTAACATACGTTTTTGTAAAGCAGACTTTATTTGGAATCGACCTGACTGCGTGAGATAAGAGTAATTTAAATATGAAAAGTCCCAATTGTCCCTGCTGGTCAATAACAGCAGAATCTCCACAGCCTATGTCTTATTGACATATTGAAATCCTAACCTAGATGGGTACAACGGTTCCGTATCTCACCAGCCTGCGAGATCTCAAGATGTTTAAAGTTTTTATGAGGATACATTAATTTTATTGTTTTTTTTTCGCGTTTAAATTATTAAATCAATTCTCGGGTATCTCATCGGGTATCTCGGGTATCTCATCGGGTATCTCGGGTATCTCTCGCGTATTATCAAATACCTTCAAATAGTTTTTTTTCTTTAAAAAAAGGAAGGAATGTTCCCTTAGAGTAAAACTTGCTATCTCGTGTATTTGAGTAGTTTCCTTCCAGGTGGCTATACAAAATTCCACTCTGCATATTGGTATTTTACTATTGTTACTTTTACCGACAGCAACTTAAGGTTATATTTTGAAAGGTTGAGACAGTTTCATACTAATTGTTGTGGTTAACACATTGTGTTATTGGCATTTGCAATTTTGCTAATTTAACACAGCCACACGTTTTGACTTAGAAATATGATTTCAGTAATAGTAATAAGAAATGAGGATAATAAGACTGGATTTAAAATGATTAACACGTACAACCATTAATGCATGTTGTAAAATTAAATAAGTTTTCGAATAATAAGTCGGTATGTATAACGATCAACCATGTTTATTCTGAATTACATACATGTCTAGGTATAACAAGATTATGGTACTTACATCTATACGTAATATTGTGCTAAAGTTTCAAACAGTACAACTGGATGTAAAATAACAATATGAAATTCATTAGTGCAATTTTATCCTGATTATGTCATTATGTCAGTACAACATTCGCTGTTACGTCATTGTCAAGAGTCTGTCCAGTTGTTACGCAAACTGCATCGGTTAAAGTTGCAGTTTATAGGCATATAATATATAGTAATATAGGTATGACTATAGAACATACAATCCATTTGCAATCTATACAAAAATTAACATACAGAGGCCATAAATTTCATATGAACATATTTCTACATACACACACAGGGTGACTCATCGAAATGGGTCAGTGTGGGAAGGTCTGGAACTTTATAGTTCCTCATGACTAGTATTCATAGTGAGAACGAATTAAATTTTTTCAGCAAAAGTAAGGACTGTAATAGTTTTATTGAATAATTTATTTAGAAATTGATTGAAGTTAGAGATGTCAAAAGTTAGAATTCTCAGCCGAGAAACAGCCATCGTTTTCTTTACTGAATCGAGAAACATATGCGCGTTACTCAACTATGAAATAATATTTTGTGACTTAAGAATTCTAGCACCAAGTAGTAACTTGTGATAGTTTTTGAGACATAGATATTTATTCTTAAGAACTATGTCGTCGATTTTCGAGTTTAGAAAAGCTTACCCATCTTACTTACAAACCCAAGACAAGTGGCTCTCGAAAACAGAAAGTCATTTTTTGAATGTCTGAATGCCGTTCTTTACTTCGGCACCGTGGTTCCGAGTGACAAGTGTCTGTAACTCTTATAGTTTCAGACCCTCCCATACTGACCCATGAATCACACACACTGTGTATTGTAATTGAAATATTGTTTTACATATTATATAACAAATTAATATTCAAAGGCTTACAAAAATATATTATTTTTCTAGTTCTTAAAGGGTCATTTGTAACCGCAACAAGGTATGAAACCAAAATGAAGAAATATAAAATCAATAAAGCTACAAAAGCAAAAATGTTTTTCAACCTAATCATGTTCTTTTAATGTTCCATCACGGAATCAAGTAATATTAAAATAACACAATAGTTAACAGACGACAATGGTGTTTATCATTCTACGACCATTATATCTAATAACAATAAATACCGGAGGGTTCTATTGCCGCATATGTTTAAGATAATAAAAATACCGATAAAATACCGTCAGTATCATTGGTTTCTTTTCAGTATTTCAGTTATTCCGTTTATTGATCAATGAATTATGTTTAAGTCACTTAAACATACTTTCAATTTAAATAATATTATTTTAACACTACTAAATACAACGGATATCTAATTATATCATGGGGTAAACAAAGTTCTCATTTAATAAAATTATTAAATACTTACTGATTCAAACATAATCTTAAAAAAATCATGAAACTTGACCGATTCATTTCAAGCAGTAACCAAAAATGTGTATCGAGTTATCTTGGTAAGACAGAGATTTTCAAAATATACTATATATAAAATAAAAAAAAATAAGATTATATTTTACTGAGTTGCGAATTTGTAAAAACTGCAATAATAACTTTCAGGCGCCTCGATATGCATGCTAAATATAGTTTTACCGCAATATACTATATATATATATATGTCGCAGGCGGATGGTTGATTAGCTATTTAACTAAACAGCTACCCGTAATGTAGAATAGTTAATCTAAGGCAAGGACCTTGCGATTTAAATATTTTATCAAAAACTGTTTTAGTGTTGCGGTAGCAAACCGCGAAGCACTATTATTAAAATTGAAGACTATAGAAACCATAAAACGCTAAACAAAACGGTTAGCTGTTTAGTTGACTGGCTAATGTTTCCACCCACCTGCGACATTTACATATGTAATGTTACAACATTAGTAATCTCCAAATACTAAAGTGACTTAATGTCATTTAAGAATTTTATAAGTACTTTTTTAAGAACTTCAAGGACGTTAATGATTGATTCGACATAGATAACTATTATCGTTCCTCCAGGTCTAGCGTGTTATATTTGAACTACATACTAAAATAAAATTCTATTCTTTACTTAAAAATAAAAAAAACTACCTATAAGTAATATGGCTAAATATAATTAATCGCTAATATGTGTTTTAAAATATGATTATAAGTCTGGAATGTAAATTCATGCTTCAAAAATGAAAACCAGTGAATATTTGATAATTAGATATAGTATAGATATAAATGACAGTGTGTTGACATGTAACGTAGTTTTCAAGTGCAGTAATGAGCCAACCATTTAATTTCATTACTGAAATGTGAAAAGGCGAAATATCAAATTTCCTAAAAAAAGTAATAATATTGAGATATTTTCTTCTTCTTTCTCACAATGATAACAAGTAAAAAAGAGATGTGATTTAATTTGACAATTAAATAGAACAAACAAATTATAATGACGGTTAGTGGCTGGGATACTTTACTGCATACAAGAGATTGTAAGTGCATTGGTCCCGCTTCAATATAGCCAGTAACAAATCCAAACAATGTCATTTATTTTTTTTTAATTATAACAAAGTAAGAAAATGCTCGTGCACAAACTTCGAGATCAGTTTCGAAGATTCGCCTTCGCTTTTATTGGAAAAAAGTTTTGATAGAAAAAAAAGTGACTTCACTGTTAATGTGTCCAATATTTACTTTTATGCTGAATATTAGAAAAATTGTATTCCAACAAAAGTCGTTTAGGAAAGACCCAAGGAGTATCTGAGAAATCCACATTCTAAAATAAAACGGTACACAAAGGCACAAACTAAAAATATATATTATTTATAAAATAATTATGACTAAACGTTAATTACATAAAAATATTGTTTAACATTGATCATGATTTTAACAAAGTCAGTTTATTATAGAAGAGTATGGATGAGGAAACGTCTTATACATATTTACAATTTAATTGCTATTATTACTTTGGGATTTTGAGTAGAAATCTATTTTGAGGACATTAATGAGAGAAATTGCCTATTTTCGTTAGCTTTTATTCAATATCACATATATTCACTAGCACATATTCAATATCATGCACAAGGAAAATTATAATTATAGATTTATATAAATATTAATAATTTCTCTCAATAATAATTCTTCATATAATTCTAATCATGTCCTATTTATATTCTCAAAGCATGACAATCCGATACTGCTAGGACATAGAATGCAACCTGTCCCTTTGTTTCAGGATTTCTAAGTGAGGTAAAATTGAAATCTTCTGGTTAAAGAATGCCTCAATCTTGTCGTGACTTAGCATGGTAGCGAGGAATTGCTCTAGAGTTATGGACCATGCGTTATCCGCAGAAGGGTCACAATCCTTTGATGGGGATGGTCTTGAATCTTGACTATTAGAACTTGTGGTATTACCGTTAGGATCCATCTGAAAATTGTATATTGTAACAAATAACTTTAGAGAATAGTTTTAACAGCGAAGATAAATTGATTTTATGAACCTTTGATTAAACATGCCTAAAGCTCGTTTAGCTGGTATAAGAAGACTTATTAACTATAATTTAATGAATTTACGGGATTCTTACCACGACTTTCGATTTTTATTTCGCGCGTCCGATATTTCGATGCTGTTGCAAGCAAATGATGTGCTTGCAATAATCCCGTAAATTCATTGAATTATAGTGAAAATAACCGCGATAGTTTAAAACAGTTAAGACTTATTAACTGTGTTTAATAAAACTGTACTAGCAGGTGTCTGACAAGGTTTCTTAAGAACACAAAAATGATTTTACTGTGGTAGTTAAAGACGAAAGAAAGTATTTCAAGTAAAAGTATCTAACAAGAAAGAAATCAAAAGGTTTTATTGCTTTTGGTGATAAAAAAATACCTCATTATTTTCGGAATGTTTGGACGCGGCTAAATAAAGGCTGTCATGTGATATTTCTCGATCTAACTCCGGTCGATGATTCATCTCGCCGAGTTGAAATAACAGAGTTCCTGAAAATAACAGAAATTTTAATTTAAAGTAAATTAGTTATGATTTTCTTGATGTTTTATTGCCACAGATATTATAATTCCGGAACTAGAATTGTGTTTTACGCGTGTATTGTACTAAAAAAGAACTAAACATCGTCACATAAAAAAAAACCACCAAACAACTAACCTGCCAGCGCCACACTGTCGTACGTGGCTGCGTCGTGCTGCGTGAGGTCGTGTAGCACTGCCCACAGCTGCAGGAAGTGCGCGCGCGGCAGCGGCGGCGCGGCGGCCGGCGCCGGCGACCCGGGCGTGCCGGCCGGCGACCCCACGCCGGACAGCGCGCACTGTCGGATCGACTCGCACGTGTGCTCCGACACTGCTGGTTAACAGCGGGCTTTGTTTATTCAAATTAGTAAAGGTAAGAATCAAATTATGAACGGTCGACCAAAATGTAGACCACTTAGCGGTTAAAATTCGTGTATACGTCATAAAACAGTAAGGCTTGAATTGTTCTTAATTTCCACCTAGGATCAATCTGAAAATTAGCGCTGTGGCTCAGGCGACCGATTATGCTGAGATGTGTTCTATTGGCATTACACTGCAGCGCAACGCTTTAGTTTATTGTATTCGTTTTTTCTTATGGCGTTTGTCATTTTTTTTCCAGTTTTGTATTATAATACTTGTATGTTTTTTTAAATCATTTATTTAATTTAAGGAGATTTTTCCAATGGAAATGTCACTCCCATTATTGCATACATTTTATAAATACATGAAAAAACAAAGTAATAATACAAACTTAAAAATAACTTACCCTACCCTCAACCTTAAACCTAATGAAATTAATTGAAAGAGCACCTTGGCTTTACACGATAGAGGCGAAGCCAAGATGCTATTTAAAAACCTACGTTAAAATCTCTAAGACGTCTCTGAGCCTCGACCCGAGCGCATTCTGTCAAGATATGATGAGCATCCTCAATAACTCCACACTCCCCACAGTTAGGAGAGTCAACCTTGCGCATCATGTATCCGAAGCTGTTGAGAAGTATATGCCCAGATCGAAGCCTCAGAAGCGTCACTATCATTTGTCTGCTAGTTCCATGCACATCGAACCAGAGTGCAAAAGGAAGGGATGGTTAAATCACTTTATACCAAATACCCTTTGATATGGACCTTTCGTCGAAGTATTCCGACCATGTTCTATAACAGAGCTGTCTTAAGTTGGGAAGAAGTTCCGTATAATAAGGAAGACAAGTATGCAGTACGCCGTCAGCCCTGGCCTCATTTGCTAGCTGGTCTGCTGCCTCTTGCCCTTTAGCCCGATATGAGATGGAACCCACTGTAATATGATTTATGATCAGAAGCTAACATGTACAAACTTTTAAAACGCTATACGCCAATGGTAGCCCTTTGAAAGTTTGATTGGTACACTGCATTATATGGAGAAGAGCACTTTTAGAATCTGAGAAGATAACAATTTGGCAAACATTCAGAGATTCAACATAATACAAGGCTTCTAGTATGGCAATTAATCCTTCAAGCTGTAATCCTCGTATTTGAAAACTCAATGAAAACGAATTTTGACAATGCTAAAAAATAGTCATGAAATAGTGATAAATAGTCATGCATGTAAAAAAAATAGTCGTATTTAGTTTCGCCGTTATAGCTATAGGTTGGTGAGGATTATGGCTTGAACGTCAAGCTGTAATCCTCATCTCTCGTCCAAGAAAACGGTAAGGTCTATCGACTTGGTTTAGGTTCCAAAAAATAGTCATGAAATAGTCATAACGACATGCCAAATCTCAGAAATAATCGATGAAAGATTCCAGATATAAATGTACCCTGGTGAAGATTATGGCTTGAACATTTGAAAACTTCAAATTTCTCCAGAACGCCTACGACTTTCAATTTAAAGTTTGTGCCAAGAAATAGTCACGAAATAGTCTATTTTCGTTTCATACGACTAGGAAATTTTGAGCTGATTTCATTTGAAAATAAAAACTTCTTATGTTCCCTACATTTCTATGGATGTACAGTAACGTACAAAATTTGCTGTACACACGTGCTGCAGAAGGGCCGGGCGGCGCTTAAAACAAAAAGGTTGTTTGCTTTATTGAGCGTGGTGTATTCACGACTATGACATTGTTAGAAAATTACCAAGTAAGTATGTCACTTCATTTATGTATTTTGTCAAGTTATATCGTTGATTGTGCTCAAAACAAAAATTCGCTACGTTACAATTACTTACATAAACATACATAACAAATAAATTCATGCTTTCCTTGTACTTTACTCAGTTTTGTTAAACTTTTGTCATTTGTAATATAAATTTAAGTGTGATACAGTATCGTTGACGTGCCTTTTCATTATTTATTCAAAAGTAAATATTATTACTGTCGCAGATAATACGACGCAAATTATGCGTCGTAAATAATCTCAGTGGCGTTCGAATGAGATTTTTTTTTTGTCGCCGAAGCAACACCCTCACGGGAGGGAGGTGGAAGATGCGTCATGCATACCGCCGCAGGAAAATACCGACCACTGCGGGGAAGATGTGGGACTCACCAGAATGGCACCTACCTACTAAAAACCACTTTCTTGGCTGTGGCAATATTTTACCGTTAGCCTTCATCGGAAGCGACACCCGTTGGAAAGTGGGTGCGCTGGCGTAGACCCGCTAGCGGGTCGTCCGGCGGATGTGAAAGTTGCACTGAAGGTGCTCAAAGGGACATGAGTTGGGGGCTGTTCTGGGCAGCCTCCGGGGCCTCTGAAGGGCTGCGCAGAGGTGTCGGCCGAAGCTTGACTGAGGGATCAATTCATTTAAATGAACCTATAATGAATTGAGAAGGGAACTATGCTCCGCCAGAGCTAGTAATCGCTCTGTAGGAGAACGTGAAGCCTTAAGTTTACAGGCTAAAACTGAAATTTCCCTAACATCGACATGTTTGATAGCTTCGCAGACGATACGCATATCGCTAATAAAACCACCGATCAATCGCAAACACACGTTTTGCAGTCGGTCTAGCTGTAACAGATGAGTATTGGCACTGCTACCAAACAAGAAACTAGCATTATCCAACCTGCTACGGACTAGAGATAGGTAGAGTCGTCTGAGATGAATAGGATGAACACCCCACCCAGGTCCCATTAAAACTTTGAAAGAGTTTACAAATTTAATAGTTTTGTTATACGTTTCGTGTATATTGTGTTTTCACTTAAGACCTTTATCTAACCATAGACCTAAGTGCTTCACAGTATCAATCATTTCATTCCGAAAACTTCTACTGAACAGACACAGTTTACTTTTAGTCGATGAAAAACCCAACCCGATCTGTCGCAACATGAAATTTATTTGGTTAAGAGCAGACTGAATTTTCATTTGTGCATCGCTCACCGACTTGCCTTGAACATATAAGGCAAACTACATGTTCAACATACTGCGCCACATATACGTGGTTCCCGTTTATAACCGTTTGCAGATGTCTGCGGTAACAATTTTAAATAAAAGTGGCGAATTTTGATCACCCTGTGCTAAACCACGACCTGCAGACCTACTAGAAGATTCCCCTTTAGTCCTTATTTTTAATATTCTTTCGTGCAGTAAATTCCACAGATGTCTACAGATACGTGAGCCAACTAAATTATCCAAAAAGCAACCTAAAGTAGGAGTACATTTTGTAAAACCAGATGGTATTCGGGAGGTAAGACAACTTATACTATCTCATCTACTTATACAAGATCTCTTTTTATGAAAGCCAACCATATGATCTGAAAAAATATTACTTTTCACTATGAACCACTCTAACCTGCGACAGATAACATAATGAAAGATCTTGCATAAAACTGAAATAAGTGAGATTGGGCGAAGGGATGTTATTTCGTTGGGATCACGTCCAGGTTTTGGGATTGGAATGATGTTAATAACTCGCCACTGAGATGGGACAAAACTGTTCAAACAATTTGTTATAAAGATTAAGTAGCACACGTTTTCCTACAGCTGGTAAATTCCTAATCATGGAATAAAAAATATCGTCACACTCAGGAGATGCATTCTTAGTTTTAATACATCTGTCTAGTTCCTGGATAGAGATTTCCTGTTCCAAAGAAGGATAAGAGCTTTATAACATAAACCAAACATATTCCGGCGTTAGTGTTCTTAACAATTTTGCGGCTGTATGCTTATCAACGTGACTTATGGAACCACGGTGTCCTTTTAACCATTTCATTCTACGCCATAAATCCGAAGGTGTAGTGGAATTATCCACTGCGGAGCAATACTCTTTCCCATTTTTATCTTTAGCCTGCCGTATCAAATTCTGTGCTAATTTTGTTTTTTCTTTTAAACTATCAAGTTTCTGTGGGGTTGGATTATTTCTAAAAAAACGCAATGCGGTGTGCAATAGCTTCCTACACGTTGGGTGTCCAGTATGGCTTAGGTATGAATTTTGTTGTAGGATTCTGGTTAATTCTAAAAAAAGGAATATGTTTATTTGCGGCATCATTAAGGATATCTATATCTTCATTAAGGATATTTATATACATAAATAAATAATAATTCGAATATGAAATCCAATCTGCAATGCGGAAGTTCCTTTTTATAACATCGGGTATAGAGGTTGAATAAGAATTAGACATTTTTATAATAAAATTATCACTGCCTAAATTTTTATTTAAAACAGTCTAACTAAATTTCAAATTAATATCTGCTGATACAAATGTAACATCCGGGGAAGATTTTTGTAAATTATTGTTTGCTAACCGAATTCGAGTTTGCGATCCAGCATTTAAAAATAGGAAAATTACGGTCGGTGGTATAAGACCAACTAATATGATGAGCATTAAAATCTCCTATAACTACAGTTTCAAACGTGAAAAGTGAAAAAATATCATCCCAATCTTGTTGCGTAGTAGAAACTCTAGATGGAGAATAAGTAGCAAACGGTTAAGTCCATTTCAGGCCGTCAGTAAGCTTTTTGTTTCAGCACTTAATGGACGAATGGAATGCACGATAATTCGTAACATTTATGTAAATGATTATTACAAAAAGTATCAGAACTAAAATATTTCCCAATAAAATTATCTCAATTAATAAGAAACTAAACTTGAGGAGTCTCCATACAATAGCTGCGCAACGTTGGGGTTACTGATTCAATGCAAAATAAGTTTTGCTGGTGGATTATTCTAAAGATAAAGGCATAAAGCTTTTCATAAACAGTAAAGTAAACCTATAAAGTATACATTTAAATCTAAATAAATAAAATCAAAAACATATTACAAACTTAATTATGTTTATTTATAATCTTGCAAAGCATTATTTCGATTGCAACTATAACTTTTTGTGAGTTTTTTTTTTTAGTTCGGGATCCCTATTACCAAACTTCAAAATTCAAATACATCTATCCAATATTCGCTCTGCTATTTAGCAACAAGTGGATGTGCTCTTTCGGTTTTCCTTTTTTTGACTTTTTTTCTTCCCATGTTATTTCCTTTTTGATTTTCCTTTATATTAGAACGTATTTTATCATAAAATAAACTAAATTACCCAAAAAACTCTACTGTGTTAGACAATAAGAACTCAAGCTGAAAATAAGCTTCATGGGCGCGGAAGGTTAAACGTGTTTGCGTCTATTAAAGTTGCACGGGGCTAGCATAATTAGCCGAGAAGGTGTCTAAACGCGACAAACACTCGCTTCGGGTCGAGGGATAATGTGGCTCAGTAACGTCAGTTTCTCGCATTTTGAGACCTCCTTGACTTGTCGCGGGTACAGACCTCTTCCTTTAAAAGCCTTTAGGTTAGTCTAATGTATAAATGTGTTTTCTTTCTATATTCTAATTAAGATTTTGGTCACGTGACTCTAGTGTGGTACGTAAGATTTCCTTCGACTTCAATATTTAATAAAAGCAAAAAAGTTAGTTAAATAACCTTTTAAATATGGTTTATGACTATATAGTCAATATATTAAAAATAATCATGATGGTATTATATGCTGAAACATCATCGGCCGACGGCTCAAACACTATGGACTTAAGCCTTTCAATATTGTCACAGTTATACAATTGATACCACAAACTATCTAATTCAAACTATTATTATATAATGTACTTATGAATAATAATACTAACTCCGCCGTAGGAGTCATGGCGGTCTGTTCGATAAATATTATAATTTGATATTTTAAAATCACTTTCGGGCTTAAGCCAAGTCTCACTTATTGCAGCAATATGGATTTTTTCCTATCTCAATAATTCTGTGAATGATAGCAATTTAGGTCTAATACTTTGAGCGTTCCATTGGCATGTATTTAAGTTACTTAATTTATTCATGAAAGTGAATTTAATACTAAATTAAACAACATATTTAATCACGGCCACTGTGAGATATAACTGGAAAACACTATTGAGAACCATTCAAAGCACAGACGAAGGCACTTAATTTTTAACAAAACACTAGCTTGCTGTAAAAAAATTATTTCATGAAAACGGGAGAGAAGTTCGCTGAACAGAACGCTTTTTTCTTTTGGTTCTCCACTATTTGGTGTGGCGTATTCTCGATAATCTACCCTATCGTCATACCAATCGTCGTCCCAACGAGATTTATTCAATTTATGATGCGTTGATTTCTTCAAATGCTTGGTAGAGGGATGTTTCCGATCTGATGTTATGTGTACATTTGCATTAGTAGATAATACGTGAGCAAAAGTACGGTGAATATTCTTTGGCGGTGGAGTTCCTACGGGAACTTCCTCTCGAAGAGACAATAATTGTTCTCTATTGCCCAGATTTTCTGAGTTTCTTTGCGGTGGAACGTAGCAATCTAGGGCCTTTCTGTAGGTACATTCAAACTCGGCCATTATTTCTCTCAGTCTTCTTTCTTTTTTGTGCGCTGGACAGGTCTTGCTCATTGAAATATGATTTCCTCCACAGCTGACACAAGATAAATATTGTGTTTCGTAATTTTTATGAGAATTCCCACATTTAAGACATATAACGTTCTTCCCGGGACAAATTTTTTTTATATGTCCTCATTTCCAACATTTGGAACATTGTGAAACTTGGTGGATGTACGAAGCAACTTTAACATTTAATCCACATACTTTCACATAAGCTGGTAAAAAGAAGACCGTTAAAACAGAGTCTTATAGCTTCGCTAGGGCACCAACCTCCATCGTCTTTATTACGTCGATTTAATCTTTTAATCGATAATAGCTCGGCGGGGGGAGGGCAACAAATATTTTCTAAAATCTCTTCATCCTTTAGGTCAAGTTCCACATTTCTTATAACACCATAAATCACAGATAGCTCCAAAGCTTTTTGAAACTTCCAGCCTTTTTCCAACAATTTCTCACACCGGAAAAGGTTTTTCACGGCGCTTTCACTTTCAAATTGCAAACGTATTTTAAAAGGACTTAAATACTTGATATGGCAAATATTTGTGATATTATTTTCTTTTTAAATACGCGCCATAGCAAATTGTTTTGGGAGCCTTTCAATGGACGAGATATATACATCAGTCTTCCCGTTCCCTTTTAAAGAGCTAATTTTGCTACCTGTGTGAGATTTTTTCCCTTGAACCTCCTTTCATCCCTCCATGTCTTCAAGTTCATCCTCCTCTCTTTGTCTTTTAGGTCCGCCATAGACTCTTCATCGGATATGGGAAGTGGCGATAAGCAATTGCTACCCGGAATAACGCCGCGTGACTCATTCTTTCGGTGGCTAGGCATATTGTAACAAACAACAAAACACCGAGATACCCGGCGGTTCGCGCGCGGCTTTTAATACGCTATTTGAATTGTATGTTCCAAACCAGTTTACAGAGAATGATACGGCTCGCTCGTATGAGTGTCGACACGAGACTGACTTGTATGTGTGTTGCTTTGCTTTACATTTTACACTTATTTGTTACCCCATATTTTTTGTGGTATTATGTAATGTGTTGTGATGTAGTGTATTGTCCAATAAATATTTACCTTATATAGAACCTGAGATATTACAAATTTAATTTGGTTTTTCATAAAGTTGTTCGCTAAGTAACGTTAACATTTTTTTTCCACGTAGTCCTTAGGTACTAACGTTGGAATATAACATATTTTTGATATTTTATGTTTAGTTTTTTAAGCTTTAATGAAACAAAGATTTTAAGAGGATTTGTACGAAAGACAAGTACGAGCTGTCATCAAGAGAAACTAAAGCTAATTGTGCACTGAGTAAAGATATTCAAAGTTAACATACATAAACATTACTTGGCACATTACATGGAGCATGACCTAATTTCATTTTGCAACTAGGCAGTTAGGTACACTGCTCATCATTGTTAAAAGAAAGTGATGACAAGCTCACCTGAGTGACTGTAGGTGCTGTCGGTAGACTTGTCCATGCCGGTGTCTGTGACGTCACTTAGCGAGCGGTCCATCAAAATGGGGTCTGGAGTCGCCGGCGCGTCCACGCTGGAATATCATTCATTCTATGTTATTTGTCACATGTTCTTAGAGAAGGAAATATAGATTTCGATTCGTTTGAACATATTTCGAAGGCAAACTATTTACATTTTTTGGTAATTTTGCGACTTAAATATAATTTATTTGAATAAATATCAACTCGCAAAAAATTTCATGTTGTTTCCAATATGACACGGCATAAGATAATTATTAAAAAATTTCTTAGTTTAAATAAATATGTAACTTTTTTTGTTAATAAATATCTGACTTTTTCTCATCACACAATTCACAAAAAAAAACCAAATATAAAAAAAACTATGAATTTATTCAAATGTAAAACAAAAAAAAACTCACCCATCAAAGAAGCTAACAGCATCCGCGGCAATCTCTTCCCCCGTTTCCGTAAAGCTAGTCGGGCGCAGGTCCGCGTGCGACAACAGCGGCGGTGCGTGCGCGCAGTACAACGCGCGCAGCCGCCGCGACGCGTCCGCCCGCGTGCTCAGCCCCAGCGCGACTGCCACGCCGCGCGCCGACACCACACCGCCGCCCTCTGCCTCCAGCAACTGTTACAATAAGCAGCGTCAGTGCGCGTGTCATACAACATGTGTAGGGGTATGTAGTACATTGCGTACAGTAATTCAGACGCGTCCGCTGAAGCTTGCTCTGAGGCCTACTCGTGGAGATCTGAGAGGAACTCCAACAGCGGGGCTTCAACCCGGACTGCATATACTTCACCTAGCTACTCCAACTTCGCGGGCATCGATGAACTGTTTTGTAACAGTGTACGTCGGCCTTCTGCAAACGTTAACAGAATATTCTTTGCAGTAATTACGATATCATAATGGTTACTGAGATTTGGTTACACGAAGGCATTTTTGACGCGGAATTATGTGACGAAAGATATGACGTGTTTCGACTAGACCGTGATTTAGAAAATTCAAATAAAGCTACGGGAGGTGGGGTGATGATGCTGACGCGACTAACGCTCGGTGCCTGGCGCCTGCAGTCCGGGCCCCAAGGCGTCGCTGCCGCCGGCGCGGGCGGTGCTGAGCTGCTATGGGTGCGAATGCCGTCTCCCGCGCGCGCGCCGCGAGCCCTGATATATTATTGTGCGTTATTTATGTACCGCCTGACCCACGTAAAATGTTGTTGTCTATTAATAGTGTAGTATTTTATTCAAAGTGCGTTTATGATTTACATCTTAATTCATCCAACTTTTTTAAAAAAGGGGGCCCTGGAGCAGCAGAATGCGTGTATCACACTGCTGGATAAATTTGACTTCTTGGGCTTTACGCAATATAACTTCTTTAAAAATTATGCCAACAATACACTTGACCTTGCATTTTCCAACGTTCCGCTATTTATGCAACGATGCCCCTCACCGCTTCTTCCAGAGGACCGTGTTCATCCGTCATTCACAATAGGGATTCGAGAATTAAATTTACAGCCTTTAATTGAAAATTCCTCTACAAGACGTAATTTTTTTAAGGGTAATTACAATGCACTGAACGAAAATTTGTTAAAGCAGGATTGGTACAAAATTTTCAGTGGTAAAACGGTTGATAAGTCGGTAGATGTATTTCATATTGTTTTACAGTACGCGCAAAATAACTTGACCGGTGTGAAGTTAGCTTCTCCGGGTGTATGCGCACGTACAAACAATTACAAAATAGTTTCATGCCACTTTTATTTTGGAATGATTTTCGACTTTTTCGGGCCCGCCGATGCGACGCCGGATGATGCTTTGGCATGCTTAATCCGAACAATAACAAAAATCTTTAAATTATAGCAACAACAAAACTTGACATTGAAATCAACAACTAAACAATGCAGTAACAATTTTCCAACCGTAAGTACGAGCAAGAGAGATAGCGACAAGAACAAAAGAGAAGCACTGATGAGTGACTGAATCAATCACTCATTCACTCAGTGTTGTCTCATCTAATATTTCCCATGTCTGTAGTCTGGGTAGCGTTTATAAAACCTTTTGCTTTATTTTGACTCAATTTTCAACGAAATAAACCATTTCGTGGTGTTTTATTACAAAAAAAGGATTTCCAAAATGTTACCACAAACGAAAAGCAAAGAATTCACAGTAAAAAATATTTTTTAGCTAAATATTACGGGTAATTCTTACCCAACATTTCGGGTAATCCGATAAAGTAGCAACATTCTGGTAAATTCATTACCTTCCCCCGCTCTTCATACTACCAATAACATCTAAAATATGACTACTGCGACGGTTCCCACGCTAACTTCACACCGGTCAAGTTATTTTGCGCGTATTGTAGGTACATTGATACATAAGCATATCCCTTTATATAAAAAATATTCTAATCGTTCATACCCTAAATGGTATACACCTGCATTGATAAATATCATTAAAGAAAAAAGCAAAGCTCATCGTCGTTGGAAGAAGTATGGCAATCCTTTGGACTACGAGGAATTCTCTCTTTTGCGAGCAAGAGTGCGTAGCGTTCAGAAACGTTGTTTTACCAATTTCACCTCTAATTGCGAAGATAATATTAAGTCCAACCCAAAAATTTTTTGGAGTTATGTCAAAGCGCTAAGGGGCAAATCGAGCTTTTCTAGGTCTTTGTGTTTAGGCAACGTAACACTTTCTGATGGCAAGGATAAATGTGACGGATTCAACTCGTTTTTCAAGAATACCTTTGGTACACCATCTAATGACAATGAAGTTAAGTTGATAGAGGATGTTACGCAGTGTTCCGATTACATCTCGCTTATACAGACCAAACCAAGTACTTTTAGGAACTTACTTAAAAACTTAGATCATAAAAAGGGAGCAGGAGACGATGGTATTCCGCCAGTATTTTTGTCTAAATGCTGTGAAACGTTAGCGGTGCCCATAACTATAATATTTAATCATTGTCTTAGAGTAGGTATTTTTCCTCAAAGATGGAAAACCGCATAAATAATATCAATCCATAAGAAAGGCTCTAGGACGGAGATTGAAAACTACAGGGCGTTTCTATGTTAAACTCTGTAGCAAAGATACTTGAGCTTGTCGTTTATAAAGAAATATATCCTCTAATCTCTAAGTCACTGCCTGGGAATCAACATGGTTTTTTAAAGGCACGTTCTACCATAACTAATTTGGCAAGTTTTTCTAGTTATGTTCTGGCTGGTATGGACCGAGGTGGTCAAGTTGACGTGATCTATACTGATTTCGAGAAGGCGTTCGATCGTGTAGATCACGTCATCCCTTTAAACAAATTGCAAAACCTCGGAATTCACGGGGACTTGTTACGTTGGATACAATCATACCTGTCAAATCGTTCCCAAGCGGTAGTGTTAGGAGGATACAGGTCGGACTTCATCATTGTTCCTACAGGCATCCCCCAGGGATCCCATTTAGGGCCGTTGTTTTATAATGCCTATTTACGATAATACGTGCCTATATACGATATAGGCACCTGTTTCACACATTCAAATTATCGTATGTACGCGGACGATAAGAAAATCTACGGTAAGGTAAACTCAGTGCAAGATTGCCAACTCTTACAAAAAGATCTTGACTGCCTATTCGATTACTACAATAACAATCGTATCACTGTACACATCCGTAAGTGTATGATCATTACTTTCACGCGTAAGGCACAACCTATTCCGTAAATCTATAACTTTAATTGAGCTTCAATCACCAGAACGGAAACTATTCGTGATTTGGGGGTGCACTTTGATCACAAAATGACACTCTCTGATCATATTGACCATGTTGCGAAAAAGGGTTTCCAAAACCTAGGTTTTGTCTTACGTACATGCAAAGCTTTTACCAGTGTGGAGGCAATAAAAGTAGTGTATTATGCATACGTGAGAAGCACTCTGGAGTAAGCTAGCCCGATATTTAGTCCACAGTATATTACCTATAAAGACCGCTTGGAGCGTATAAAAAGAAAGTTTCTGAAACACCTAAACTATCGTAGGCGTATTCAACCTGTTTCATACACGGATGCTTGCAGGGAGCATGGGTTGTTTACTCTGGAGCAGAGACGCACGATTCAGGACATGTCATTACTGTACGACATAGTGCATAGCCGCGTTGATTGTCCTGATCTGGTGTCCAAGATCGTCTACCGCACGCCTAATTATCGTACTCGACACACATCACTGTTGCATGAAGAAAAGCACTCAACAAACTACGCAAAAAACACAATTATTTCTCGTATCACAAATACATATAACACAAAATTTAACCATCTGGACTTTTTTTCATGCAGCAAATGTGAATTTAAACTTGAATTGTTAAATGTCTATATTCAGAAATAAGCTTTTTCTTTATTATTACAGAATTTTCCTGGATTTTCTTATATTGCATGTAAACATATCAATATTGTTATTATATTCTGATACATTATATCATATTACTAATTATGCATTATCTATTGAATATACTTTATATTTGTTTGATATCAAAACGATGTGGTCAGCTATTGCTGGACGTAATTTATATTTTTGCTCGCCAAGGGAGGAATTGTTTATACGAAAAGCATATTTTTAGAAATTATGTTATCATTTTGGGCAAAAATATGCGAGATCTATTTCGATATTTATTCCAATTATTTATGCAAAAGTTTTAGAAATGTGTGAGTTTAAATTCTTCAAGTTCTAGTAAATGTATCAGCACATGTCCGTATAGGCGAGTGATTCATAATAGAAAATGCGTTACATAAGTTATTTCTAAAGTTAGATCTAATGTATTTATTTTTTTATTAAGGTTGTTTATATTTGTAATTTTTGTTTTAAGGCGTTTCCAAAATTAGTAACAAAACTCTCACATCTATCTCTCCATGTTATTGTCGTCGCAATCTAACCCATGCTATAGCTTTTTTTGCCGGGCATCGTTAACAAGCTGGATAAGACCCTGGAAGCGACAACGCTGGCGCCGGCGAACCTGCCCTCAACCCGTGGGATTTTGCTGCGCATTATTAAATTTGTCGAGAGACGTCTGACCACCAAAATCAAAATCAATTTATTTGTACAAATATGGGTTTTTACAAAGGTTGGAATATAATAGGTACAGTTCAAACCATATCGAACCTAAAAGGTATGTACAGTACTTGTAGAAAACGTTGCTACTAAATTTAAAATGTCAATTTACCAAATAAACGACATTTACATGTACCAATAAACTGCCATCAAATTACATCCCGACAAAACCAACCTTGAACATCCTAGCAGTGATAGTTTCGGAAAGATGCCCCTTAGCCCACGGAGACAGGGCCGTGAACATAGTCTTGAACTGCGCGTAGTCCAGCCGGTACGCTTCGTACGGTGCTTCAAGACGCTCGCACGGAACTTTCTTAGCCCAGAGTAGCTCTTCGCGGATTATGCTGAGGAGCTCCTGGGAAATTTGATGAGGATTAAATCTTTAATATGGATAATATGGAAAGGGTTAAATGTAGAAAAAGTGTTAAAAAGTATTTATTATTCTTAAATTATGCCGTTGTGTCTGTAACACTTAATTCTCATAATGAACAGGTTAGAAAGTTTGTGATACAATGATCTCAAAAAACTAGTACAAATATTAACTTGTATAGTGCTTGATAACAAGTACATACTTGTGGTGATTATCAGTTTCATAGTTTAACGATTACATACAACAATCAATCAAACAAATATTTCCTCTTTATACGAGGGTGGATTGAAAAAATCGCGACCTAACATATGCTGCGTTCCGTTTGCCGATTACAGCGCTCACAGCGCTGAAAGTGCTCAAAACCGTTCCGATTCGTTTGAGCGCGCTAAAAGTGTTATTAGTGCTATTGTAATCGGAACGGTAAATATCGCACTAACATTCTGATTGTTCGTCGCTTAAGTCTAAAGTAACAATTTCATTAAGATCTTTGACCCTGAATGAAGCAGGAGCCATTTTTTATATTATTACAAAACAAAATGAATAAGCAAGCTTTTAAAATCTTTAATCGACTAATAAAAACATCAACAAAGTAACGTCATGGGTCAGTTTTGACAGCGCTCACAGCGACCATGCTCCGTAGCTTGGGCACTGTGAGCGGGAAGATGGCGGCGTTTATGACGTCACTGATGACGTATCGATATCGCTGTGAGCGCGCTCACGGGCAATCGGAACGGGTATATGAGCGCTGTGAGCGCTGTAATCGGCAAACGGAACGCAGCAATAGATAGCGTTGTCATATTATTATAAAACTACCCTCATAGGAAACCTAGACTCTTTGTCAGTGCAATTCTCTGTGAATTGCACTCTGTGCAATTTTCACAGTGGTCCCGCCATAGGTCATAGAGCTGAGATGTTGATGGTCAAATTATGACATCATTTATGGTTCCAGAGTAGACAAATAACCCTTCTACCCTCAGGTATAAAAGAAATTGCAATAATATACATGTAACATTTAATTTTGTGCACCCGAAGTCGTAACAACTCATTATTGCTAATTACCTATGCCCTTACCTAATTTTACCTATAATTTTTTGGCCGAAATTTCTATTGTTTTCTAAGTATGTATTGTTTTTCGCGGAAATTGATTGTGATATTTTTGTGCTATGGATATTCAAAAAGAAGGTATGTACGACATTTTTAATATATTGTGTTTACTTAAACCTGTCATTATAGGTAACCACCACTCGTCAGAGAGACTTCCAATTTTCTTTGTTTATTGCCGCTCTCCCATATTCAATTAGACTTTTACTCAGGAAGGAACGAGTCCCCAAAGATGAAACATATATCAAAATAATTTCTTGTTAGACAAACAAGAGATTATTTTGATATATGTTTCATAAACTGTAAACTCTAGGTGCGAAAATTGAGGCAGATAGATCTGGTGAAGTGTTTGGAATGCTAGCAGACTTATTACTGGGCACTGAAAATATCCAGACCGAATACTTAAGAGATTTAATTCATAATCGTCGTAAACGGTTTGCTGCATATAAAAAAAATCTGGGGAGGTCAAAATCTAAGCTGATTGCCAAATTCGGTGACTGGTTAAATGAGATCGAAGTCTGCATACTTGAGAGCTCTGAAGGAGGACTATGTGAAAACGACGATAGAAGCGAGCCGCTTCAACCTACAAGCAGGACGCAGTACAGAAAGGAGTTTGGAGAGTGCAGCAAGAGAAGCAAACGTCGCAGGTTAGCACTTTTATCTCAGATAGACGATTCCGCTGTAAATACTTTACTAATTATTTCAATCAATCAGACGACAGTTCCTTTAAATTTAGCTCAGCTGAAATCGTATCTTTTATTAATGAGGCTAAACTAACTAAACATCAATACACTTTGTATGAAGAGGCCGTCGAATCCTGTAATAAATTAGTGAAATCATTTAGACGCGATAACACTAGGAGACATTCCCGAGTTGTGACTAATATGGATCTTTTGAACAGACTTCCTCTTAATTCAGAACCACTTATTTGTAGTATAAGAAAGCTGCCTTGTAAGAAGAAGCCTGTGTTAGCAAAAGAAGTGTTGGATTTATTATGTACTTGAACTATATTGAAATTTTTCAAATATATATAAATATTGTTAATTATAATGTTTTCCTACAATATTTAACAGCCCTTGTTTTATATAAAGTGTAAATTTTATTATTTATATGCCATTTAAGCTATGCTCAGAAATAATAAATAAATATTATTACCAATTTTATTGTTACTTACTCACCTACCTATTTTTAGTATGGGAGTGCCTTTTTTTAAAGAATATATCTACCTTGCTTTTAAAAATATATTTTGTTTTACTTTTATTACCCTTAGAACCTCCAAACAATCATTTATTAGGTAAAAAAACTTATTCTTTCGTTATGAATCCGACCTGAAACCCCTATGACCTCCCTTCTTAGGAGACGGGACCACTGTGCACCGTGCCGTGATTAAATACCTCCACAAGAAACACTTAACTCCAAAGCAGATTCATCAAGATATGCTGGTTACTTTAGGAACGTCTGCTCCGTCGTATACAATGATAAAAAAGTGGACAGCTGAATTTAAACGTGGACGAGAGAGCATCAAAGGTGACCCCCGCTCTGGACGGCCTTCTGCATCTACGACTTCGGAAAACATCAAAAAAATATGTGATCTCATGATGGGAGACAGAAGATTGAAGGTATCTGAGATAGCTGAAGCTCTAGGGATTTCATATGATCGTACACAAAACATGATCGTTAACGAATTAGAGTTCCACAAGGTGTCTGCAAGATGGGTTTCGCGGCTCCTTTCAGTTGAACAGAAACGAACTCGGCTCACGATTTCTAGAGACTGTTTAGAGCTTTTTCAAGCTGATCCAAACGAATTTTTAGTTTGTTACTATGAACGAAACATGGGTTCATCACTATACTCCTGACTCCAAACAACACCGGATCTCCGACCCCTAAGAAAGCAAAGGTGTGTTTTTCAGTAAACAAGGTAATGACATCGGTTTTCTAGGATTCTAAGGGTGTCATCTTGGTTGATTACTTAGAAAGAGGTCAAACTATAAATTCTGCATACTAATGCACACTATTACGTCGTTTACGCGAAGAAATAAAGTCTAAAAGACCAGGATTGTTGACCAAGAACGTTTTGTTTCATCAGGACAATGCTCGTGTTCAAACATCTGCAGAATCGATGGCTCAATTAGTGAATTGTGGTTTCGAATTGCTTCCTCATCCCCCTTATTCACCTGACTTGGCACCTTCGTAGTTCCACCTATTTCCAAAACTAAAAAAACACTTAGATGGAATGAAATTTTCTACCAATGAGGAGGTCAAAGTGGCCGTAGATGCCTTTTTTGAAGACCTTGACCTATTTAAATGGGATCAAGGCTTTGGAGGACCGCTGGACTAAGTGCTGTGACCTGAGAGGAGAGTATGTAGAAAAATAAATATAAAAAATTGCATTATTCCTGTGTTTTCTTATTTAGCCTGCGAACTTTTCAATTCACCCTCGTAATTAATTAAACGCATTCAACATTTCAAACTGACCTGCAACTCATTGGCATCCAACAGCTTATCTTGTCCCAGCGACCTCAAGGTATTCTTCTCTAGGCTGTCTTCAAGCTGTCGAACAACCCTGAGTCGGTGCTTCAAGCGCAGACGTTCTATGTTGTCGCTGGTCACCGTGGTGCCGTAGCGCACGTACGATTGGTAGATTAAGTCTTGGATCTTTATGGTCTACAAATGATATTATTAGGGGTTTAACGTGAATTATGTGTGGTATGTCATGACAAAAAAAATGAAACTCTAATAAATATCCGATGATTAAACAACAAGACAGACACCGCATTGTGTGTTTGGTAGAATTCCAATATAAATGAATGTTGTGTCATTAGTTGGTGCCTCTACTGATTGTTCATCATAAATCAAGCTTGTACACATTAAAATGTATGAAATCCACCTAATAGAACGCTAATGCTGACTGACTGCTTAAACCAGTGAACCTAGAAATATGAAACTTTGTACCGGGTACAGGGGTCCCTTATGCGTAGCAAAGGAACACTGAGAATTTATTTTTGTAAAGTCAGCACCTTAACAGGAGAAATTGACTAGTAAATACAAAATATTGATTGATAACCTTCTTAAGCCTAACTTAGATTAACACTTTTGATATCAACATACAATTATTTAAATTATAAGAAAAATACAAACCTTTTTAGCGTTTCTGGGTTCTGTAGATAAAGCCATAGCTTCGTCATTATAAATGCCTTCCAAATATTCACTCAACATCTGCATGGCTTGCCCGTCTTCAGAGCATTTCAATAATTTCTCGCGATTTATATCCAGAACTGTTAAAGTCACCTGGATTAAGAAAAGTTTATTATGGCTATTGTTAACAACATAATATTGTTGACACTTCTCTCATTTAGACATCAAGAAGGATAAATCTCAGACACAGTACACACATATTTAATTCGTGTGTATTATAATAATGCATTACATTGGCCCAAAGAGCAATAGATCTAAAATGATTTGTTTAAAGGATACATTTATATGTACGGAAGCTTGTCCCGAAAAACGCTTCAGAAAATGGTAGTGAGTTATGGCGTCACAACTCAATAACGAAAGCTCGGAATGTAAGGCAATATATGCACTATTATTAAACACTAAAAAGAATTAGCCTTTGCTAAAATTATTGTCATAGTAAATGTTGGTAATTTTAATATCCATGATTTGTTAATTAATATTAACGTTTTTAACAAATTTTTGGATGTTTTATTTTGTTGTATTTCTTATTTTTTAAGCAATACAACTTTTCAACTATTACTAATTTTTACTTTTCAAAAATGCTTTATTGAAAATAAGGCATTTTCAAAACGGAATGTCAATAGGTATCTTACATATTCTACGTAGGTGTAGGTATCTTACGAAAGTTGTCATCTACCCAATTTTAGTAATTTTTGCTGTTTATGTTGAGGCTCATTCATAAATACACACACCTGAAAAATAACCTTCGCGCCGTCATAAAAGAAGCAATCCATGACATTGACCGCGCACTCGTACGGCATCACGCAGATGAACAGAGTCAGGAACCACGCTAGAGAGATCATGTGCATCATTCCTAAAGCTCCTAGCTTGGCGTGGAGCTCTGGTAGATGCGCTTCGGTTAATTCTTCTAAAACACCTTGGTCGACCTAAAAGAGACTTTATTAATTAGAAACATATATCATTAAATGTTAGAGAAAAAAAAAACGATGTGATTTCTTACTACGTATTATAAATATAGAAAACGAACTTTATGGAAAAATATTTAATATAATTTTAGTTCTATGAAAGATTTGCGAGTCATTTTCAATTATAAAAAATTAAAACTGTCGAAAACGTCCGACTATTTTGGAGCCCTTACGCCCTCACCTCCTGAAGAAGAGCCCCATAAGGAGTCGTTTCGACAGTTAGACTTGGGTAATAACCGTTACCTACTTAGTATATTTTTTAATTATTATATTTTTCTTAATATTTTGAAAAAAAATTTGTGTATTCTAAAAATAAGGCATCCGTTAATGTAATACAAGTATCTTATAGTAAATAAGTGGCATCCAGGCTCATGGACAAGCAGCTCCTGTCCGGCCTGTCCAGCGGCAGTCGACATATTGTAATATACGTGTCTTGAAGCCTCAATGGCAGCATGTTACAGTACACCATGCATACATGCATACACGAGTATAAAGAAAATAATTCATGTTTAAATGTAATAACTTCTATAGGCAAATCTGAAATTACTTCTCTGAAATAAGTTTGTCCATAAGCAATTATTTGTTAAAAATGCTCACCAAGGCGCCCACCACCCTCGTATTATAATAATCAGGCAGCAAAGTCTCGCAAATAGTAGCTAAGAGCCAGAAGGCCTGTTCCTCAGGGCAGTAGATCAGCAGCACTGAGGCGACTATGTTCATTGCTTGACAGTAGCCTATCGTGGGGTTTTTTAATGCGTACGCGCACAGAACTCGACGCAGGGCCGATATACCTGGAAGGGTGAGGTAAATAGGTTTGACCTTTTTGTGTTTTTTAAATTAAAATTCATGGCAATTGTACGGTGTTATCCAGTTTAATACACTTGGGTTATGGACGTAGAAATACTTATTATTGATATTAAGAGAAAGATAATATGCATACAGTAATTTTAACTTTTTAACTACCTCAAGTTTTAAATGCTGCCACTATTTGTTAATGTGTAATGTAGTAAGTGGTTTCAATGAGTGATTGTTGTTTATTTGATGACGGCAAGTTTCTCTCTCTAAGTCTCTCGTTTAAAAGACGTATACAAAAAATACGTTTATGGAATATATTAATCGTAATGAGTGTTTTATTTCATAAACTGTGAGGGACCTTGTAATATCATCTTACACTAAACAACTATTTATCAATATCTGTTTTTATAAACCCTCAAGTCTGTGTATCATACACAATTACATTCAATTTTTTTTTAGGACTACGAGATTTTCATTCCAAGATCTGTTCTGGTATTTATTTTGATGCGAGTTTTTAATATTTGTGTTTTGTTTTAATCTTTTAGTGAAGAAACGTTTAGTTTCTTACCAACGTCATTTTGGAACGCTGGGTGCTCGGGCAGTGACCTATGTAGGTCCCTTTCGATTTCTTCATTTGCCTGTGTTTTGGAAGACAAAGCTTCATTTACTAGTTTCTCGTACAGTCCTTTACTTTGAGCCTTTTGTAGAATTGATCCTGGAACGATACATTACATCAATTATAATTTTAAAAAGCTACTAGAATCTTGTGCTCTAATACAGATACCTAAGAGTTAAGTCTCAAAGTATATTCTTAGTTGTAGTGTAGGTAGACTATGAAATTGGGAAATATTTGCATATGAGCGATTGTGTCGCTCGTTAACTATTACAACGATAAACAAAAAGACGCGTCATTCGGTTATGTCAAGGCACCCATTGAGTAAAGTCACTTTGCTTCAGTAACCCAGTTCAATGCATACTTTAGGCTGTTTTAAATAAGGATCTTTCATAAAATTTTAATGTAAAAACACACTAATTGAATAGTCAAACATAGAAAAATGATGTTTCGTATAGCCGTTTACACTTAACATAGAAAGCAAATGTCTGACCTACTTTATCGTTCAACTCAACTCATATAAGGTCATAAGAACCGGGCATGTATGAACCTAGAACAAATTTATGTTCAGTGCAAAATCTTGATCATATTTCGAAATACCTGAGAAAACGCTCCATAACTCGCCCCGCAGTGCTTCCGGTATTCCTTTTATAACCAATTCGCTTCCGGCTGTCGTCTGGTACATGCTCACTCCGCGGCCTACTTCTGTCATGTGGTCCTCCCATTCTTTCTCCTAGAAATATGAAAACTAATTGATATTAAATGTTATGATGAATATCTAAAGCGTCATTGTCACTAAAGTACGTCTTCTTATGGTAGCATCAGGTGACAGGTCACTCACTTTCCTCTAATATGGTTGAGGAGGGCGATGGCTGGATCCCGCGTTAACTCGTGAACGGGTGCCGTTTGAGGGTGTTCGTCGTTTGGATACTTGGTGGGAGGGAGACATGCCGAGCTTACAGATGGAGATAAGAATAATTTTGTATAGACATATAGAGACTTTGTAAATTTATTTAAAAATATATATATCCGTGAAGTAGTTCTTCTTCACGAAGATTTTTCCGAACTGGTGGTAGAGTCGTGCTTTATTTGACGTCAATGAGAACAAGTAATTGTCAATTGAGAAATAAATATTTAATTTCATTTAATTTCATGTGCTGCTGCAGATTGGTATTTTTAAGTGGCGGAACGTTTAGGTGTCCGAATTTTCCACGGTCCATTTACTCTAAAAAATTGTCTACTAGACTTACATGCTACGTACTTTATTATACAATTGGATTATGGAGGTGGGTTTGTCTTGGCAATATTATACCAAAAATAATGGTGTGGTATTATAATAATTTATCAGTTTATTTAAAACAAATACAAAAAATTACCTAGCGTGTAAAAACAAAAGAAAGAGCATGTTCGATCGGCCGCATAAGTCGCTTAATAGAATGAAAAGTGCGACTTTTGGAATGAAAGCTTTTAGCAACTTATGAATCAGTTGTGTTATGCTTATTATGAAAGTTTGTAAGTTAAGTTTATTTTGCGCCCTTGTAACGACAAAGACTTATAGTTTGTTGGGTGTTCAGTTGTTTTGCACTTTTGATTCTGTTAAGCGACTTATGCGGCCGATTGTTCATTAATTAAATACGGCGCAAATCAAAATCAATCAAAAAAAATGTACGGTACCAATACGACCCAGTACCAGTACATACCAATACGGTATGTACAAAGTACAGACAAATGAATGATAAGGTCTTTTTAAAATTAATATACTATGTTATCTATCTCAGTGTTAATTGATGTATTCTTTTATGTACAAGTTCTTGTGGAATGCAACCTAGACTTAAGTATGTTTAAAGTTTTGTTTTAATTAATTTTATTAAAGTTGTATTCTGTTGTATGTAATAAATAAATAAATAAATTATCAAGAGCAAATGTGTTTTTACTTCAGACATCATTTTAAATGAACAAATATCAATATTAGGTTGATGTTGATAAATACAAAACAGACTAGTTTATTAAACAGTTATCTGTTTTCTAAAAACAAACAAATAAATTATTACAATTATGTATTTACTCGAATTTTTAGATTATAGCAACTTAGTACTGGCTTATCTTCTAAGATAGGTATAAGGACATTATATAAGGACATATACGACAAGTGTATCGTAATGTAGCTCATGGTATGCAGTAATCTTAATAAATACAGTACAAGTACCTTGAAATCTTAAAAAGCATTATATTACAATCCCTTGCACTAAATAACACTAATGTAGAGATCTTTCGATATAAAAGTGCACGACTCTCCAAGCTCCTAAATCTTCTACATGCAAAATAGTGCATTGATGCACACGCGAGGAGACGTCAATATCATTGGTTCTGCAAACAATTTTTGAATATTCGTATACGTCGGTAAACTAGTGCATGAATGCATGTTCCATACAAAGCGCGCGCGCTGCGCTAAACAATGCCCGTACCTTCATCGAATGCGCTGGTTGGCCGATGAGTGCGGAGACCAGTTCAAGTTTACAACAAAATCCCTACAAGCACTCTAGTAAAACGGTGCAATAATTATATTAATTAGAGAAATGTCAAGTAGAGAAGCAAAACTTGAGTGTTGTACAGTAGCGGAATAATTTACTCACTTCATAAATAGTAACTCGTAACGGAGTTCAGTTACTAATTATATTATGATACTGATGTCACTGTGTAAAAACGAACCTTTTTCTGCTGTATCTGTTTTATGGAAGATGTCTGATGAGTTTTGAAGAGCGTCATGAGCGGCGGCTGCGGCGTCCACTGGACGTCTCCTTCCGACTTGTTGCTGGCCTTCGTTGCCTTCTCTCTGTAAACATCACTGAACGTTGTCCAACACTTGAGAATTTACTACTCAAAAGTGGAAAAAATCATCCCATTTTAAGCAATTTTCTGAAGAAATTTCTTCAACCTCAAATAACATTTAATTATACAATGTTGATTGCTGTTGAATTAAAATTTGTTGTTAACTTGAATTTGTATTACATTATAAACAATTTGTAAGTTCAAGTACGATATATTATTTGAGATTAATTAAGGATGTAAATTTAAAGCAGCATTCCCCAAAACTGGTCACAATTCCCAATGCTGTATAGAAGTATAGAACCTGTTAGGAGAAAATTTGAAAATATTATTTAGTTAAAATATTTAGTTGCAATTATGTTAATGAGAGATCGTTAACTAGAGATGCACTTAAAGATCGAATAATTAAATTAACATTTCAAAGATGAATGATTTAATAAGGGATCATATTTTCAGAAACGCGGCAATGTTGATGATCTCTTACTTTGCTGCCTCAATAGTTATTATATTATATAACTATTGAGGAACTGTTACAGTAGTCGGTTCCCGATTGAGATGTGCACTTCTTTTTGTGTAATTTCACCGACTGATTCTTTACCTTTACTTCAACTCATACAAATAGAAAGGCAGATCAAATTGAAGAGTACCTGTCTCAACTAACACCAACTATTTTATAAAACGGCACTGCGGTAAAGTATCATTATTAGCATAGAAGCAGCAATTCAGATTTAACCAGATTTGTAACCAGATTTCTTGTAAACATAGGAATTTTGTAATTTCTATAAGGAACTCTACAAGTTCCTGTCTGTACAAGAAATCTGGTTACATTGTAGGAGAAGAGACAGGTAATGTACCAATTTAAGAGTCTAGAAAGCCCCGAGGACACAAGGATTATTATTAGCGATGTAAGAGCCAGTCTCAAAAATGAAATCTATATAGACCCATGCAAAATTAAAAAGATACATACTTTGGTAACTTCGCAAGCAATTCCGAAATCTTATGAACCAAGAAGTCTCTGTCGGAAATATTTCCAAACAGGAAGCTGGTGTGATGGGCTGTGGTGATGAAGATGGAGCCGGAATCCCCGGAGCTGGCGGTTCCGGCTGAATCTGGTCTTTCCACTTGATGTACGTTTCTTAAAGGTATCGTTAAACGTACTAGGTTACGGACCTAGAGTAACAAGATGAACAGTAATGTAATATATGTCATACATAATTATTTATGGAGTTGTGGGGGAAGGGAGTTTATCCTGGTTATTAACATTGGTCGATTGAAACTTTAGTTACGCAACATCTCAACATAAAGGTTAGAAATACATAGAATAATTCAGTGACTTGTAAACTAACATAAATGTCTTTCTTAACCAGGATTCGAGCCCTATATTTTTAGCATTAAGAACCGGCTAGTCTGACAGTCCGTTTGACTGAGCCTAAATTGCCGTTGTCGTAACAAGTAACCTAACTCCGGCTTCAATTTGACTGTAATGATAAATTGAAGTAATATTGCATGTCTACAGACGTATTCCTAAACAAGTGATTAGTTGTCTAAGTAAGCAAAAGTAACGACTTAAGCAATGAATTTATTTCATAGTTGAGAAATTGGTTTAAATAAGAAATATCAAAAGTTAGTTCTCATCGACGAAAACGTCATCATATTCTTTACTTATGAATTAGGAACGTCACTTTTATCCATTTGAGCCTTGACGCGCATTAGATACTCGTCTGTGAAATGAAATTTTGTAATTTTACTATTTTTTACAACTGGTTACTTGTTTATGAATACAGGCCCCCATCCTTACCGTTTGAAGTATTTGAGAGCACTATGTATGAGGTAATACATAGAGTAAATAACAAAACAAAGAAATAATTACTTGTGGCGATTTTAATATCGATTTATTAGTAGAGACGTCATAAAGTAAACGATTCTTGAATCTTTTTAATTGTTACAACCTAAAAAATCTCTTCTTAGAGCCTACGCAAATCACAGCGACCTCAGCCACATGTCTTGATAACATGTTTACAAATTTAATGCCAGGTACAAAGTCAGTAATTAATAAACTACATTCAGATCATAGTGGGCAGTTGGCCACTTTTGATATTGGGCTAAAAAAGACTCTAAAAAGAGAAATTACCTTTATACCCATGAATGAGAGACGGCTTGAAACATTTAGGAAAAATGTATTTGAAAAAACATTTAAATTAGATTACGGTGGAGATCCTATTACTCAATATTATAACTCTATTCATAATATAATGAAAAATGAATATAACTCTGTTTTTAAAAAAAAGAAAATATGCGTAAATAATAATTTACTTAGGTTTAGTGACTGGGCAACAGTGGGAATATGCAGAAGTAGAAATAGATTATATGAATTGTACAGTGAAAGAACTTATAATCATAATAAGATATTTTATGAATATGTTAAAAAGTATTCAAAATTATTTAAACGAGTATGCAGTGTAGCTAAATCTAATTACATTAATAATAAAATTAAATATAGTACTAACATTTCAAAAACTGCATGAAATATAATTAATCAGGAAACTGGGAAAGCAAAAGAACCGCACAGCAAATATAATTTAAAAATTAATGATAAAGCGTTGTCAACTGACAGAGAAGTTGCTGAAGCATTTGAAAACTTTTTTACTGCCATCCCTGTGTCAACTACTTCGAGTATTAATTCATGTTCCACTCTTGCACAGTCACTGCTAATGGAAAATGTAAATTCATGAGAGAGAAATTCATGAGAGAAAAATACTGCCGATTTAGATGGAATTTCTGTTAAAATTATTCAATCTGTCATTGATGGTATAGCCCCGTACTTAGCCAGTATATTTATTTTTTCCTGATTTAATGAAATTGAGTAAGTTCATTCCAATATTCAAAGCAGGTAGTATGTCTGACCCTAATAATTTTAGACCTTTATCTATCTATACTACCAACCACCAAGATTTTTGAAAAATTAATTTTAAATCATTTACTTTCTCATTTTTATGGTAGTAGTTTAATGAATTTAAAGCAATTTGGTTGCACGCGGGGTCGCTCAACAAACGTGTGGATCATACTACTCTACTCATGAAACTGCACCATTATAGCATAAAAAACCGAGCACTTGCCTTGATTAAATCATATAATTCTAATAGAAAAAAGAAAGTTGCAATAAATGGAAAAAAATCATCAGGATCGGCAGTGACAATGGGTGTGCCGCAAGGCTCAGTTCTTGGTCCTTTCCTATTTTTAGTATATATCAATGATCTGCCATCGGTCGTTAAGAATCAATGCGAGGTCATATTGTTTGCTGACGATTTATTTAAAATCAAAAGCCAAGAAACTGACTATCGAGCAGTAAACCAATGCATCTCCAACACAGAGAAGTGCTTCTCAGCTAATAATTTGCTCCTCAATGAAAAAAAACGAAATGTGTTATGTTTACATTGCCAAATGTCAAACAGGTAAACACAAACATTGTAGTTAAGAGACAGGTACTGACTCCTGTAAACTCAACTGTATTTCTTGGCATAACCTTAGACGCCAAACTCCAGTGGGGACCGCATGTTGATGGTTTAGCGAAAAGGATTGGCTCTGCCGCATATGCTGTTAAAAAAATTAGACAAATTTAAAGGAAACAACTGCTCGATTAGTCTATTTTGGTTACTTCTACAGCCTCATGACATATGGTATTCTGTTGTGGGGGAGTGCTGCCGACACCGATACTATATTTATTCTGCAGAAAAGGGCTGTTCGCGCAATCTATCAGCTCGGTCCAAGGGTGTCACTTAGAAGTAAATTTAAGGAAATAAATATTCTTACTTTCCATTCTCAATATATTTTAGAAAATGTAATGTATGTAAAAAAGAACATAACCTTGTTGAAAAGAAAAAAAGATCTGCACAATGTTAACACAAGAAGAAGAAATATGCTGGCACCTCATAATAGTAGGCTTCATAAAGTCCCTAACTCATTCATGGGTCAATGGGTCAACGCTTTTATAATAAGGTTCCTGAGGATATCCAAGGTCTTCCTATTGACAAATTCAAAGAAACTATTAAGCAGAAGTTGTGTGCTAAATCATATTATAAACTATCTGATTATTTGGATGATAAAAGCCCTCATTAACAGGATTGTACTAGTATTTGTAACAAAACATGTGTAACGGGTCTGTTTGTTCGTTGAGTTCTTCGTCTAAAGTGTCATTGTCACTAAAGTACGTCTTCTTATGGTAGCGTCGGTTGACGGGTCGCTCACTTCCCTCTAATATGGTTGAGGAGGGCGATGGGTGGATCTCGCGTTAACTCGTGAACGGGTGCCGTTTGAGGGTGTTCGTCGTTTGGATACTTGGGGGGAGAGAGACTTGCCGAGCTAACAGATGCATATAAGAATAATTTTGTATAGACATAAAGAGACTCTGTAAATGTATTTTGAAAAAAATATACCCGCGAAGTTTTTTGCCAGTTCTTCTTCACGAAGGTTTTTTCGAACTGGTGGTAGAGTCATGTTTTATTTGACGTCAATAAGAACAAGTAATTGTCAACGTTGAGAAATAAATATTTCATTTCATTTCACGGGTGCAAATGCAAGTGCAAAATGAGAATATTAAATAAAACATTTAAAAATATAATATAAAATGAAGGAAGGTTGGTAAATTTTACATCTAATCTCTTTTGCAAAGGATGGCGAAGACTAAAGTTATGTTTCAATCATATCTCTAAAAGAAAGGAGAAAAACATCATTTTAGTAATGATTTATTCACGAACTTAGAGGACGGAATTACTTGATATGTGAAGGTTTTTTTTTTGTTTCATTTACATACATACTTTTTCGGAAGACGTCAAAATAAAACATCATAAAAAAATGGCGTACAATGATGCCGTAATCTATTGTAAAATCCCAATAATGAGATTAGTTAGTTTTCTTCTCCTTTTTAAAAAAACACTTAATCATTGAAAAAATTGGGGTAATTTTTTTATTAACTTAACACTATGGATAAACATGGATGAACTGTCGTTTTATTTAAAATTACGAGGCGTATTTCGCCAAACTTCTTTTATAGTGTCAATAATAGTATATGTTCTCGAACCTTATTAACAATAATTTATCATTGTACATGTTCAATGACAAAACGGTTCTAACAAATAATGCTACCTAATAACATACTTGATAACACAAATACAGTTTTGTAATGTCTTTTTTTTTCAATAATGTAACAATAGGTAGTAAACTCAACAACACTGCATTGAGTGTGAACATTGTATGTTTTACAAACGTGACTCACACCTTTAGTGATAATCAGAAGGTGAAATATGTTTTGTATCACATTATTCAATATGATTACATGTAAATATTATGTTATTAATTTAGATTACAAGTTCATATTTGCCAATGCCAGAAGCTGACGCTAGGGTTGTGTATTTTCGGTCTAATTAGTTACTATACTAGTTACTAATTAGACCGAATAAATTACTATATGAATTACACTGATAAATAGAAGATTTTGAACGTTTTAAATGCCTAATTAAGTAAATTTAACAGTACAATTTATTGTAATAGTCACAATAAATGTATTAAAAAATACGCTTATTTAGATTTTATGCCGTTTTAGAATCGAAAAACGATAATTTCAAATGATTTTCTTTCGGTTTATTTATAAATAAGAAACGATTTAATGTTATCAGCCTACTCAATATATCCATTCCAATTTTATTATTTAACGTACTAAAGTAGATAAATCATGTATGAACCTATTTTCGAATGGTAAGTGGCATCCGCACCCCTGGCCATCATTCATCGTAGGTGTTTCATAAATAAATAAAAATTATCATTATGACATCGACTAATGAGGTATTGCCTGGAAGGCTGTAGGTTTCACTTGCCTTATGGCCGGTTTACACGCGTTAAGTAGTTAAGTTGGTAACTAAATTTTATGTTAAAAATTACGTGTAAACAGTCAGATAAGTGACAAGTGGTAACTTAAAATTTAGTACGCAAGTGATTAAGTAGATTAGGATTCGTTCTATTTTTCGTATAAGTAGGTGGGCGGGTCTTCTCAAACACGTTTGGACGTGATTTTTTAGTTAAGTGCATAAGTTGACAAAGCTGGTGGCGGCAAGAGCTCCTATTTATTTCACATTTACTCTTTTTTTTTAAATGTCGGAGTGGAGTTTATTTTCGACTTTAAAATTTGTTGAAGAATATATAAAATAGATATGCTTGTAGAATAAACACTCAGAAAAAACATATTCTTGTAAAGATTTTAATTTCCGAATAAAATTCTTCTCTGAATTTGTCCGAAATCCCATTTACCATATATCTAAGTGCAGAATTGACGAATTCCTTGAGATTCATCACTGCTCGTCTTCATTGAACTTATGAACTTAACTACTTTAATCCGTTTGGACACACAAGTGACATGCAGTAACTTAAAATTAAGTTACCAACTTAACTACTTAATACATGTAAACCGCGCATTACTCCAAGTAACAGCACTGGCTGTTCCTCCCCTATAATCGGAACACAACCACGTTAACTTGACTGTTTTGGCGGACAAAATAAGAAGAAATGTACTGAACAAAAAAGAACTTTCTTTCTACTACAAGACTTGAATGTCTTGTAGTAGTAAAAGTTAAGTTTTTGTGAGTAAAATTTCGGGATAAGTTATTCCAAGTCGTAATCTAACCGTATACCAAAATTCATACAAACCCATTTCGTTGTTTCAGCTTATGACAATAACAAACATTCACGTATTCATACATCCTCAAAAAATTTCACATTTATGACATTGTTAGGGTACATAATATTATAAGAATGTTTGTTTATTATATATGGCTAAGTATGAAATGCAGGGGAACCAATATTTATAGAAAGAACCTCTCAATGTTAGATGTACCTCTATATCTCAAAACTGAACCAGTGATTTTTTAAAACGATCAAAATATAACCGCAATACATAACTACCTATGAAACAAGTTTGATATTACAAAGCCTGTGGTATAGTTATGTAGCCATAATGTAGCTTAATAATGGTAAATTATGTATCTAAGTGGGCCCAGTTCCAGCCAGTTTCACAAAAACAAACAACCCTTCTTTTTCTAATAATAGTTTACAAAAATCCTGTAATAAAATAGCTCTTTGCATGGGACAAACGGGATTTCCTACAGGATGAGGAGATTATTTGAACGACAAAGGTCGTATGATGGACGTGTCCACAGGCGGCTAATAAAATATGAATAAAATGTAAACAGCTTGGCAACGACATGACATTAGCAAAGACGAATCGTGTTTTTGTCTTTCAAGTCCTAATCAAATTTCCTGCTATTCCGTGTTTTGAAGTTGTGTTTTGTTTTTTCAGCTGGCTTTTTCTTTTCGGTCTACCTGAGAGACCCTTTAGAAGCCGAAGCATATATCGGCCAACATTTAGTAATAGTTATAGTTTGTGAACCCATATTGAAATACAACATTTTGTTTAAGATTTTTGAGTTATACGGGTAAAATTTCGTTATAAATAAAATATTAGTACATACCCGACTATCAAAACAGATGAAATTCTGCGACAAATACAATCTGCCCCAAATAAAACGCTTATTGTACGGTGTCCATAAAGTGCATTCTTCCGAACCATCCAACTTTTCACTTTGTGGTAATCGAAATCTTAATGTATACAGATTCGATTGTTTTCGTGCATCTAAATCTCGCTTTAGAAATGATGGCTTCTTAGGTACATTTTTACTAAGTTTTGTCTTTAATTCTTTGTCAATATTGAAGCTGCCTGTTTTATCATCGATTAACCTGGTAATTTAAAAAGGTTGTAGATATGAATAATAGAACACATTAAAACTGAGAAAAAGTTTAATAGAAATAATAATAAAATAAAAAACTATATTACAAACATCAGTAGTGTCTAGGGATCAAGTACGTTTTAGAAAATTTCTGCAAATGAGGTTTATTATACTGACGATTTTGGATCGCTACTGATTCTACTTAGTGACATTCACTATTTAAATAAAGAATTTAGTTTAAATTTTGATTATAGATTACTAATTGTGCTATTGTGAACAACTGGTGCTCTAGTTTTGTTTTTTAATGAGGTCAACGGATGTATATCTATCGAAAATAATAGTGCGCCCTGAACAAGCAAAATGTTGTGTAAACTCTATAGCAATATCATCTCATTTCAAATTAGGATCAGTAATAATATCTAAATTGCTAATATAAATATTTGCTGCGTCTACTAACAACATAACCATCTTAAGACCTTTCTTTAAAGTTTTTTGTAAGTATTTCATGTCTAAAGGAGCAAGGTCCATAAGTGGGTATGATGACTTCATCAATGACTGCTATAATGTCAATATTAAAGGAAGCTCTGCAGTTAAATAAAAATATTTCAAAAACGTTCACGTTCGTTTCATTATGTCAAGCTCTAACATACTGTCTTCTTCACAATTAAGTTTTATAAAATCAACTTGAAACGGGAATATTTCATAGCCTTCTTAATACCTGAATAGTAAATAGGTCGCATGATACCATGAAAATACAATATACCCATTACAGTTTTCAACTCAGGGATAGATATAATATCAGACATCTGTTTTCCTGTTTTTAAAATGTTTTCATTAGTTCCTGTCACAAAAAGACCAAGCAAGTCATCTGTAAAAATATATTGCCACGCATTTTTTTGTTTAGGGCAATGTCTGCGAGCAGCTACTTTAGCATGCCTCATCTGGAGTGCATCCTTAATTTTTGCAAATATAACCAATATGATAGTTTTTAAAGTTATTTGGTATGTCAGAAAGTTCTATCTCAGATTCTGAGTCATGGTCGGAATGATTGACATCATTCATGTCAAATTTACATTTGACATTCCTCTACGAGTCAATTCTCGTTTAGATAGTTGGGGGATGTAGACATGCCGAACTAACAGAAGCAGATAAGAAAATAGTTTTGTATAAACATAAAGAGACATTGTAAAATTATTTTGAAGAAATTATACCCGTGAAGTTTTTTGCCAGTTCTGCTTCACGAAGGTTTTTCGTGGATTAATGCCTTCCTTAACGTCAATAAGAACAAGTAATTGTCAATCTTGAGAAATAAATATTTGAATTTGAATATCAACTGTCAATTAGCATTTTTATTGAACATGACATTTTTACAAAATCATTACAATTTCTGCATCGGAACTGTAAAAATTACACTGATAATGAGCGACGGCGTCATTTAACTCGAGAAGAGATGATGAGAGCCACCGGAGTGTTGGAAGCTGGCTCCAGGCATCTTACTGTAGCTATTGCTCTTGGCACTGAATAGTTGTAAGCCGCCTCTGAACACGCTATCGCATAACGGGCAGCGTGGCCGAGCGACATGGAGGACGATCTCGCAGACAGGGCCGGTACATTCAAAGTACTGCTCGACGGCATCGTACTATGACCGCCATGATGTTGATTACGAAGCTCCACAGCTCTTCAGGTTTGTAATAAGCGATCAAACCATCGGAAATCGTTTACGTGAAGTGGGTCTGCGTTCCCAAAGGCCGCTGAAAGCCTTACCTATAGCACCAGCAGGGCACGTTTATAATGAGCTCGTGCACACAGATAAGGGAAATAGGGAACAGTGGAAGAACCGATCCAATTTGGATCAGGGGTAACAGGGGTTTCAACTAATTCACGACAATGCAATGTAACACGCACTCTTGCCTAAGCTGGTATTAACGTAGCAATTGAGCACGCATGTGCTCCAAAGAAGAGCCCTGCCGAGTACGGACGCCGTGCACACCCTACAACAACTTTTTGACTTGGGCGACCAAAACCTCTTTGAGGAATCAAAGAGATTTTGAGTAACTGACATGAAGAATGCAAAATGGCTACGATTGTGTTATTCCTATTAATGGAGGAACACATACAATTTTTTTTTATCTATACAATAAAAAATAAATAAAATCGTAATTTTTGTACTTTTACTCAATTTTCATAAAATATAGGGGTACGTTTTTAATTAAAACATAGGAATTAAGTAAAAAATAAATTCTGGTAGACTAGATTCGGCAAATATCGTGTGGTTAATTTTTTTTGCAAAAAATTTACACGTTCCTAGACACTTTTGATGTCTGTATATTATATTATAGACCATATTATAGTGAAGTTATTATTTATTTTATTTGATAGGAAGTAGTTATAAAGACAATAACAAATGATAATAAAGCACGAATTAGTTCATTCTAACTTATTACTAATTTATTTTGACATAACTGCAAGTCAATATTTTCTTTTAATACCTAAATAATCATTCCTGTACAAATTTGTTGGAATTTGAATAAGAAACTTAAATATTTGCTGATTTAAACTTGATATTGAAAGAGGATCTGTATTAAATTATAATAATATACATATTGCTATTGGGTCATTGAACTTTCAAATATACCAAACTTGACAATTACCAACTAATTAATACTCACTGTCTCATTGCAATGTTGGCAAGTTGCTGCATTAATGCAAAAGTTTCATTTTTCTTCAGAAATAATGTGAAATAGTGCTTACTATCTCTTGTCACCACTTTGATAGAATCCGGAAACAACAAACTATTTGTCTTTTCAAGCTCTGTAACATCTCCCCATCTAATTTTGATTGCTGTCTTTTTACCAAAAATGTATGAATAAAAGCACATGTAGTGCACAGATAGGTACATCCAACCTTGTCTCGGCATTTTCCCTTTCCAGTAACTAGAAAATAAAATATATTAGGCTACAAATATGATTTTAAATAGTGAGCACCATCCACGACATCGCACCTCACAACTATTTTTGGTTTATACATCATCATGAATTGCATTCACTACATAATTTGTTACCTGCACGAATAGTAGCACACTAGTTTCTCATCTTTGGGCATGGAAAACCTTTGATGGAACTCATAATCCACATTTTTGTATGTTATGGTATCTTCATCTGCATATTTAAAAATTAAAAATAAATATTTATCTTTTTCAAATACTATATAAAATTATTTTTCTCTACTTTTTTCCTGCACAACAATGTGATTAGTCTATAATGCGAAAGATATAAAATAATTTTTTTTTTGTTATGGACAGTTTATTTATGGCCCTATTAGCCTTTTAAATTTCACCGGACTTTGTGGCCTAGCGCTGAGGGCGCTTAGCCGGAACTTAAACTACTCCTACATACGATACCCCTAAGGGCACCCGAGAGGGCACGGACCTCGGCTATTGAAACTACCACTGGTTCGGAAGGGTCATCTACTGACAAAGAACCGGCAAGAAACTCAGTAGGAATGCGTACGCCGCGTTAGCCTGGAACGCCGGCGTTCCTTGTTGTAATAGTGTCGTCGGGATCTGTTAAGACGTTACGCGGACGCCTGTAACGGACCGGCGCGTCTGGGTTGGCTGTGTAGTCAGCCGACTTACTGACCAGCGAGTTGGGATGGTGGGGAGCGTTGTCAAAGTAGCATCTAGACACCAACTTCATCAACGTGGCAATAGTGGGCAGCTAGAGATCTTTATGCAGATCTATATTGCGGACATAGGGCGGGGCCCCGATGCATTTGCGTAAGAACCTATTTTTAATAACCTGCAAGTGATTAATATTCGACTTGCTGGCGTGAGCGAAAACCACACTGGCCTATATGTCATGATGGGGCGGATGCAAGTTTTGTAAAGTGTAAGCTTATTTCTAAGCGACATTTTACTTTTCTTGCAGATTAGGGGGTGCAGCCTACCCATGACGAAGGCGGCTCGACCCCGGACTCGTTTTATGTGAAATGCGAATGTAAGTCCACTATCTAAAGTTACTCCCAAATATTTGACTTCTTTAACACTTTTAAAAATCAGAGTACCAAATGGAGAGATCTGACCTAATCTTTTGGAGAGTTTCCTAGAGGTTGTCTTGCCAGCGACGTAAAATACGCCGTCAGCGTGGCAGAATACGACGTAAAATACAACGCCCGCAGGGCTACATTTTCACGTAATTAAAACCGGTCCGAACCCGGTTTAAGGTTGAATGAGAGAAGTACATTGCTGCACTTTTTTCTGGGTTGCCTTCTATTCTCCATTTCCTAAACCAAGCACCTAATGTGTGCTGATTGGAGAATTCTAGTTAACCTATGTAGATTCCTATCACATGTGTATAGCGCAGTGTCGTCTGTGAAGAGCGCAATTTCTACTTTCTCCTCTTCACAGACGACATATAGTACTAGTATAAGTATAGGTTAGTGAGAAAAATATTATAATATTTCAGTTAATAACTACATTACATACCTTCAGTGAAGCTATCATGTGCAGAGGCTATGATTGAATTAATTTTGCAACAAACAAATTCTGTAACATCTTCCTCTTTGTCAAATGAGTGTAGAGTAGGACAAACATTGTCCACTAGCCACTGCCAATCTTGGAGGATTTCATCTTCTGTTAATGCAGTAGCAATAACTGCAATTACCAGAATAGGTCATACATCTTTTTCCTATTTAAATAATGAAAGCTTGTGTTGTGGTAAAAAATACAATGAACTTAATTTTAAACACAATGATATCACCTAATATTAGTATGTGGGCTAATATGAGCATACATAAAAAAGTAGTTTTTTAAGAAATAGTAACCAAAACTTTAATAGTTTCACATAACTATTCCTCTGTTTTTCTTTGCCTTTTTACTAATTATTATAACAAAATATAAGTACTTTACACTTCCACAATTTTGCTACAAAAGAAGCATAATACAAAACAAAGGATAACTCAGCACCTCTCATACCCAAAACATGATTATTGACTGCTATTCCATGCCACTTACCATCCAGTGGATCTATCCAGTGGATGTCTAAAACGGTTTAAAAACATTTGATAAAGGCAGTCATCTCAAGTTTATTTATTCACATATACGATATAAGATATAACATACAATCCATATCACAATGCCACATATGTTTTCAAGTAATAATATAATCACAAAGCTTTGCCCATCCATATCTATTGTATTCGTTAAAATAAATTAAACTAGGTATATATTTAAAGTCAAGCGGGTTTTATAAGTATAATTAAACATATTATAAAATAACAATGTAACTATTTCAAAAGGCAAGAAGACTACAATTAGTATGAGTGAACAAAGCAAGTTGAAAATGCTGAATGAATTTACAAAGACAAGTTTTCTTAGTTCTATTAAGTTAGGCCTCTAGTTCATGACAACAGAACAGTTCCAGTAATGTTACTGAAGCTACTTTTCAAGGTAAATTGGCAATTTCAGTATGTGTACAGAAAACAAGAACAATCCAGTATGTTTCCAAACTATCTTAAGAACAAACATAGGGTATATTTAATAATAGAACTTTACCATAGTATACTTCAGAGTTTGGAGTTTGATGTAAAATTCTGTATGGAGCTGGTTTTGTATCTCGAACACTGTCTAATGTTCCCACTAATATTGATGAGAAGCCTTTGGACTTGCCATGTCCTTTTCGTCTTTGAAGGACGAAATACAAAGACGTCTGATCATTATCCCTGATTAACAAATAATTGTAATGAGAATATTATCAACAAACATTTAAAACAAATGAAAAATAACTTGCTTTTACTTACCATAATGCAACGGTTAAAACTTCTTGAGGTTTAACCCACATTTTTTAAAGAGAATCAATACTTAATTATTCCAAGAAATACATCACAGTATCACAGTAAACACCCTTTACATACAAACTTTTTTTAAGGCGCACAAAAGAAAGAAAATAAGCGAACCCAACGAAAGAAATGAATTCCATAAGTTGACATTGACATCTGATAATTTTTTTTTTAATTATTTCTCCTCAAGCTGAGGAAGGTAAGACAATGCCATGCAGCCAATGACATCTGATAATGATAAAAAACATTATTTTTTATTTTGGTTTAGTTGATACATGGTTGATACATATCCATATGAATCTCAGAACAAGGAAACATATGGAAATGCCATGTCAACGAAAAAGACGTGTATACCTACGCGATACTAAAATGGTGGACTAGTGTTGTACCAATTATTTTTGTTTATCAATTTATCGAGTAAAGCTTCTGAGTTCTAAACTATTTCACAAAACAAGTAGCGCCCTACAAATAAACGTAGTTTAAGTAAATGTTTTCAAATAATGAATAATCATGGAACAACATTCAATAACTGTACCGCCATGACATTATAAAATGACTAGCTGTTTCCCTGAACTTCACCTGCGTGTTACTCGTTTTCAAATAACTAAATACAATATTTTATCGATTTAGCTTCAATACTGACGGAGTTTCATACAAACTAACCCCCTCCCCTTTTTTACCCCTTAAGAGGCAAATTTCCAAAAATCCTGAAACCCGTCATTAGTTTGTAACCAAATAGCTAGATACCATTTTTAATCGATGAAGCTTCGAAACTGACCATGCTTCATATTAAATGTCAACCCCTATTTCAATCCGTTAGGGGTGGAAATTCAAAAAACTCTTTCATAATGGATTCTTACATATTACAAAGAATATACCTTCAAAATTTCATGTCTCTAGGACCAGCGGTTTAGGCTGTGCATTGATATATAGTTCAGTCAGTCAGTCAGGACTTTGAATTTGATATATACAATGTTGATAAAAGCGAGAGGCATTAAATGAAACCACATATTTTGTTTATCATTATCAGGCTACACAACAAAAATCAGATCAATGTAAGCAATAGTTTAGTCACAGGAATGCTTTTTAGTTTTTACTTAGTTTCATGTAAACACTCTGTATCTTCCCGATCACCTGATCGTAAGTTTGTACTATAGGCATACATAGTTATCTAAACGACAAAATTCTCGCGAGCGACGCGACGTTGCCAGTTCGCATCGTAAGTTTGCAATACAAACAAGGAAGTACACTGTTACTAAATCTTTCCTTAAAAGAAAGTACAGATCACGGTTATCTCACTCTAATGTAATAAGCGTAACAGAAATAGAAATAGATCAATATGTTACTACTGCGCCGGCGGCGGCTCGGCTGTCCCATTTACTAATGTTAAGTTTTTATTGTGATAGGACACGTAACTGAGTATTTTCGGTTTAGTTTTGTGAGTAGTTTTTAATTATTTTGTAAGTACGTAAGACATCCACAATGCCTCGTGCTACATACACGGCGTCAGAATACACTGACATGATTTTAATCTACGGGGAATCCCACGGAAACGCAGCTCTAGCTCTGCGAACTTACCGAGAAAGGTATGGAGACAGCCGCGCGTGCCCTAGGAACGCTTGCACCATAGTATTGGCAGTACAACGGGCACGGGAAAACAAACCATTAGCAGCGCATCAGGAGGAAGTCCCACCGCAGCAGATACCTACTGCGCGCGAGCAACAGCTTCTTGACTATTTTGACCGCAACCCCACATCGAGTCTGCATAGAGCCGCACGCCAGTTTAGAGTTTGCCATAGAACCGTGCATAACATTTTAAAAAGGAATAAACGCAAACCGTACAAAATTAAAAAAGTTTTAAGAAGGGATTTACACGCAATGGCATATGGAACCAACAAAATCTCAGATACTGGAGTATTGAAAATCCACGCATGATTCGGGAGTCAGAGCATCAGTACCACTTCTCTGTTAATGTGTGGGCTGGTATATACAGGGACCAGATTATTGGCCCTGTTTTTATTGACGGCACCATTAACGTGGCAAAATTTTTGGAGATATTATCCGGTCCCGTTGCTGAATATACCGAAGAACGAAGAACTTAGCCGATAATCGGCTTAGAACCCTTAGCCGATTACGACTTGACGACCGAGTGGTGTAGTGGTAAGTAGCCTTGCCTCATACGCCGAAGGTCCCAGGTTCGAGTCCTGGCCGGGGCATTCATTTGTGTGATGAACACACATGTTTGTTCTCGGGTCATGGTTGTTTATATTTATATATGTATGTTTATTCTGGATTTCCCCCCAGTTCGCTGTATGGTCATCCATAACACAAGCTCTGCTTACTTTGGGGCCATACAGTTGGTGTGTTTGTCTGGGGATTTATTATTATTATTATTAATAGTACTTATATCAAATTACTTAGAGTAAAGAAATTAAGAAACTACCTATCGATAGTAAGACGTTCGGTTATGTACAACACCAAAATCAAAACAATCAGATATAATTAAAATTAAAAGAAATCAGATTCATAAAATAACACACACATCATTAATTTACCATTATTTTTATTCTCTAGTCACTACAGTAGTAATTTTAGACGCTCTAGTAGTAATTTTGCTATGTTTGCGACAATAAAACTAAACTATAGGCTACTTACCGGTGAAACGTAAGATTTGGCTGATTTGAGTTTTTGGTTGCACCATATCCCACTATACTACTTTTCGAAGGCATCATAAGCCGTTATTTATATTTTATCAATTTTCACAAGATTAAAGGCGCACTTTTTAAATAATAAAAGTACAAAAAAAATTACAACATACGACGCGCTACTAATATGGCGGATATCAGACACGCATGTTATGTCACAAACAATATAGGCATTTGGTGTGGAGGTAAGTACCCTTGCCTTCCATGCCAGAGGTCCCGGGTTTGAATCCTGGTAGAGGCAGATATTTTATTATATTTGCTTTCTAGTCATGGATGTGTATGTATGTTTATTCAAGTTTATTTCTAATATTTATACATGAAAAAAATATATCTATGTGTGCTTATATATTTCTTAAGTTTATTTATCCGTTATCTAGTATCCATAACACAAGTTCTTAATGATACTTAATTTGGGCTAGATAATGTGGTGTGACTGTTAGAAATATTATTTATATATATTTATTTCTTTACTGAGAAGGATTAATAGCAATATATTTAGCTCATTCTAACTACCTATGTCAAACGAAGATGACTATATCCTTATTATTTTGGCCTAAAACTTTTTGTATACCTAGGTTGGTATGGCATTTACATATGTTTCCTTGTTCTGAGATATGAATAGATACACAAAGCCTATGCAGCCATGACTTAGGTACAGATAAATTACTTTCAAGACGTTTTTGCATTTGTAATTGTGTACAGTCAGCACATTATTAAAATAGTGAATATTAAAATTAAACATAATTTTGAATTCTAAATTTCTTCAACTCCAGACATTTCCCACCCATCCTCACCCTCACTTTCACATGTTCTGGTATTATATGTAAAGCCTCATCCGTGCCTTGTTTATTTTCCTCTTTAATAGCATGTTGACAAACATTTTTCCATTCCTCTACTGTTATGCTATTACATTTTTCCGCATCTAATGTCATGATAGCACTCATGTTCATTGTGACATTTCTTTTTGCGAAGCAATTTTCCACTATCCCCCATATATTTTCAATAGGATTAAACTGAGGACCGCCAATAAACGGCATAGTATGACCGTGCTGTCGTAATATTTCGTCTTTCTTATACTCTACAAATCTCGCTTTTTTTTAGAAGCAGTTCATAAAACTGAGGCTTAAGCATGTTCGATGAATGTTCAATATTTGTAAAAGTCAGCCAGTCAATCATTTGCTGTTTTTTAGAATTGGAATTCGTTGCATGATTTTGAATTGAATTTATGATACCCTATCATAAATTCAACTTATTAACAACAACAACAACCTTATCAACAACAACACTATTAGGTTTAAGGTTGGGTATTAATTGCGTTTGGATCCACTTTGAATACTTATCATAATTCATATTATCATGGTAATCACCACTTTTTTGGTTGGCATGCGGTACAAAACCATCCGCCACAATCGTCGATGATCAAGCGGTTGCCCTTTGATACATGTTGCTTTAAACCAGAAGTGCTTCCATCTGACCAAGACTTTGATAAAGTATGTGATGTAGGTATATAAGTTTCGTCGGTAAAAACCAATGGTCAATTTTGTTCACGATATTCTGCAATTTTTATGAGATCGCAAGTATCGAAATTCATGCTTTTCCTAATGTATATGTAAAAGTTATCTTCCGTTGGTTTCCGTTTAAAATCTAATAAATCTTTATAATCTATTTCTACTTAAAATTTTGCGTGCAGTATCTTCATCGTCGGAATTTATTTATTTGTAATGTGAAAGTTTTAAATCGTTCTCCGGATTACTTGTTGATCAAATCATCTATTATAATCGTAGGCTTCCGATTTGTTTTTTTTAAGGCGATTTAAAGGTTGGTCCTCGTTCTGAAGACAGCAACTAATTGAATGGGAGTCACAATACTGCTCAGATTGCTATTGTATTAATTTTCGAAATATTAGGTCATTACATATGAAATTGGCGTTTTGTGAGGGAGGAATCTAATTCATATAGTCTATTTAAAAAATTTATGGTATATTTATTTAATCAAAGTATGTACCATTGCTGTCTATGCACTTTTGCCATCTCATAGGTAGTTCATTGATCCCTTTACTAAAATAACCATACGGACGGGAATCAATTAGATCTTTGAAGGCGCTTTGTACTGCCTCATTGGAGTTAAATTTGTTCCCTTGCAAGAAGTTATCTACATTTCGAAAAAATGGTAATCTATTGGAGCAAGGTCCGGGGAGTAAGGCGGATGTCTTATACATTCCAATTGAAGTTCCTCTAATTTGGTAACCGTCTGTTGTGCAGTGTGTGGTCTAGCGTTGGCCTGAAGCAGCAGTGGCCTAGAACGATTGACCAGCTTCGGTTGTTTAGCAGCTAGTCATGGTTTGCAGTTGCTGACAATAGACATCTGCCGTAATCGTGGCTAGATTTAAGAAAGCTGTAGTGAACGACACCGGCACTAGTCCACCAAACGCTCACAATTTATCGAACATTAAAAACATATAACGATATGTCAAAATCAATCGACTTGTTTAAGCGCAAGTTAAAAAGGCAAATCATTGAGTATCTAACTGCGACTTGAGTATGAAAATTGTGAAAATATATGGACTACTGTTACAATTTGCACACATAGACACACATACACATACAGACACTACACACCCACAGACACTACACACCCACACCTATCATATTACCTAATATTTAATCTTAAAATATGTACACTGTAACTTATTTAACGAATTTTAACTCATTAATTGCTCTCTTTGTGGATGTGGATACGAAATCAAAATAGCAGATGCAGTTGAATGTGAAGGAACAGATCTTAAGGGGCGCATATGTATAAATAAAAATGATTTTACCTTGATAGCACAAAACATCGTTAGTATATATAAAAATTTTCACGATTTTACATTGACTCTATCAACTCTATCATTTGAAACTGACATTATTACTTTTACTGAATGTAGGTTAAATCATAACAAATCTCTCCCGCAGCTTAATAATTACGTAACATATTATACTACTCGCCAGTTGAATCAAAATGACGGAGTGGTGGTCTATATCAAAAAATCACTTAAACACAAAGTGAAAGAAATTACATTAAATCAGGCATCTTGCCTACAAGTAGAGGTTTTAAATAACACTGTGCTATGTATCTATCGGTCTCCATCGTTTCCAAATGCTGAAAACTTTGTTATTTCATTGAACTCTCATCTAGAGTCACTTTCTTCACAAAGTAGTATCATAATAGCAGGTGATATTAATATAAACATCAGGCCTCAAACTCTGGAAAGACCAGATGCATATAAAAACAGAATGTCTTACCTAGACATGCTTGCAAACCACGGTATATTAGCTGGACTTACTTTACCTACAAGGCAGCAAAGCTGCTTGGATCATTTTATGTTAAAAATAAATAAAATCAAAGAAAAAGCGTCAATAGCTATAATGCACACCACCACTACGAATCACTCTACTACTCTCCTTTCAATATCTAAGTTAAAAAAACAACTGAAACATAATAAATTTAAACAGAAAATAAATTTTGTAGCTGCTCTAAAATACCTACAGACTAAAAACCTATCAGAATTACTATTTTGTGACGATCCGTTGGCTGTTACTAATAACTTAATCAATAAAATTATTGAAAGTCTAAAACTAAATACAACTATAATTAGTATTCCATGCAGCAAAAGACTCATACAACCGTGGATGACTCCGGGACTTTTAAGATGCATAAGAACCAGAAATAATTTACAAAAGCGCCTACGAAATGACCCTGATAATGATATTCTTCGCATTACATATAGACGATACAGGAATTATTGTAATAATCTGATAAAGAAAATTAAAAGAAAATATGATAGAGATAATATAATTAAATCCTTAAATAACAATAAATTGCTGTGGAAAAATATTAAAAACATAACATATACCAATAAACAACTAAATACTAACACTGAACTACTAAATTTAAAATCGTCGCCCATTGAATCTGCAAATTTCATTAATAGTTATTTTATTAATATAGGAATGCAACTTGCAAATAAAATCCAGAATGCAAACTCAATAAGTTCAACCTTAAATAGCATTTCGGAGCCACTGCATTCTTTTGTTCTACTGCAGACAGACATAGAAGAAGTTAAACATATTATACTAAATTTAAAATCAAGCAGCGCTCCAGGTTGGGACGGTATCCCAAACGAGTTCATGAAATTGGCAGTCAACGACTTGGCTCCTATTTTGACCCACTTAACTAATCTTTGTTTTAATAAAGGGATATACCATTAAAGCAGTCTATTATTACACCAGTGCACAAGAGTGGGGATAGAGACGACATTAGTAATTATAGGCCAATTTCCGTTCTGCCGGCAATATCTAAAGTTCTAGAAAAGTTACTGAATACTAGATTACTAAATTACTTAAATAAATTTGACATATTAGCACCTACACAGTTTGGCTTCAGACAAGGAAGATCCACAGAGGATGCTATTCTTGAATTGAGCTCATTTATTACAAACAAGTTGGTTTGTAATAAATGAGTGGGACGATATAAAGGCTAGTGCTGAACGTGGTCTAGCTCGTGTCGCTCTGTGGTTGCAACAAAATCTTCTCACATTAAATATAGCCAAGACTAATTTCATTTGCTTTGGCATTTACAACAACTCACAGCCAACGACTAACTTTAGTCTAAATATACACACGTGCAATGGGAATACAAGTTACAAGCCCTGTGGATGTCCATCTCTTGTAAAAGTCTGTCAAACTAAATATCTGGGCGTTATTGTGGATCAGAGACTATCGTGGTACCCTCACCTAGAACACGTTATTAGCAGGACCCGAAAATTGATCTGGATGTTTAAAACCCTAAGACATGTTATACCTGATAATACTCATCAGCCGGACGCTTCCAGATCTCTTCTCAACCGAATATACGTTTCTCTTGCGCAATCCATTATTACGTACTGTATACCAATCTGGGGTGGAGCTGCAAAGACTCAGTTTCTCCATTTGGAAAGAGCGCAACGAACCCTTATTAAGGTCATGTACCTCAAAAAACGCCGACGTTCCACTGAAAGACTTTATTGCATCAGTGGCCTTCTCTCTGTACGAAAATTATATATCTTTAAAACAATCTTAAAAATACGTAAGTCCCTGCCTTTTGACCCTAGCATATTGAATAATCGACGAATAAAAAATGTGGCCAAGCCTTCCAGTATCAAAACTGAGTTTGCTTGGAGACAATTTAACTCTCGCTCCACATTCTTATATAATAAAATAAACAAAGAACTATATTTATACGACAAATCCCATCGCGAATGTAAAAATATCTTGATGCAATGGGTGCAGCTTAAAACGTATAACGAAATAGAATGTCTGCTTAGCCGAAGTTCATAATAGCTAAATAATAAGTACCAATACACACTTATATTTTTGTACGCACACAGACACACGCTTTCACATACACACGAACGATCACTTTCACATACAAACACACTTATTGTACACGCACTACACACATCCATATGAGTTACCTAAGATTCTTGTATTTAAAAAAATTTAAATTGCAAAAATTGTTAAAACGCTCTGAAATGGAAATAAAAATTGTATTTAGAATAGTTAGAATAAATTTTATTGTAAGTTAAGGAAGAGCGGGGTCTCAAAATACAGGCATTACTTGCTTACATTGGGACCCCAATCTACATCTGTATTAGAATAAGATTTTAATGAAATAAATAATTTTTATTTATTTATTTTTTTTTATGTAAATATATAAATATAATGTAAATCCGTTATTGGATGTAGGATTTAATTTGTAAGTCTTACGGTTCGTATATAAATTAAGATCTGTGGATTTTGTGAAACAAATTACAAATAAATAAACAAATAAATAAAATACCATAAGAATAAACTACAAATAAAATCAATGCATTCATTATTATCTACAACCAAATATTCAGACCTCACAACAATTAGCATTTCTGCTGTCAATATATTCTTCAAAATGTAACGAACCTCTTTTTTCTGACTGTACATGGTTTAAATTTCAAGTTCCTGTAAATATAAAAATAGTACTACAAATCTAAAAACGTCTCGAAAGTAATTTACCCGTATTTTTACTGAAATGATGCACAAACAATCGTAAATGTTTGTACATTTAAAAATTACTTAATTGGCTAAGTACAGAAAAGTAAGGACTTTTGAAAACTGCTAATTGTTTCGAATATCTTCTAAGCGGGCAATAAGTTTCTTTTTGATTATTTTATAAAAGTACAAACATATTGCCATGTTTTTTTCTTTAGGCGCAGTATAAAAAAGTTTTTTTTTTACACATTTCATATTCCTTTTACGAACTTTATTGCGAAATAACTGTATTGATTGCAAAATATAATAATTACACATAAAATACATTTGACAAAATAAGCCTTATCGCTTACGAGCGGTTTTTTCATTGAAACCTGTAGCAAAGGCATACGTGGAAATCCCTCGTTTGTTGTTTTAGTAAACAGATATATAGGGTGTATCAAGACCGCTTCCACTAACTTTGGGGTATGATTATACTGCATATTCTCATTACGTAAAAGTTCTTTTAAAATTTTTTTACGCCAAAAATTTGGACTTTTTCAAAAAAATAAATTCAATTTTTTTATGTTTACATATGTTAAAACAAACGGATTATCAGCAAATTTTAATTAAATACACAGTTTTTTTACAAAAAAAAAACCCACAGTGTATTGCTAAACGTATTTACAATCATTACGGTTGCAGTTGCTAAGCAACGCGAGCGCGCGCAAATGCTCTGGTGCTCGCTTGTTGCTACGTGTGCTCAGCTGACTCAATCTTCCCTTCCCTATCTCCCATTGTCAAAACCTTAGTAAGTAGGTAGGTAAGTGCCCACCTAGAAATCTTTGTCAAAGCACTTAATCTCCCTACCTAAAACGTACATACAACTTTATTAGTTTATAAGAACACCTACAACCGGACGATTTTTGTTACGTAGCGGTTTAATGACAATACATTTACCTACTACTCATTTAATTATTACTGATTGATCTGTTATCAATCAGCTGCTTAAAATAAATAACGGCGAAAATAATTCCTGCAAATCACCTTTACGTGGGTATTACATTTTACGTACCTAATAACTAGCTTTCCGAATTACTGTCTAACAGAGTTGGATTCGAAGTTATACTTCTTTCTTTAGAAAAATAATTGCAATAACACTTGCAAAACATTAACCTCATTACGAAATGCCGCAGTCGGACTAATTTTATAGCCTACAAGTCTCTCAGTTAAGAAGATTCAAATTACACCTCGTTTGTCACAATCAATCGAACTATTTGGTCTAACAAGAACAATAAATACCTCCCTTTTAGGCAATCGGGAAAAAAGTGTGTAAGTTCATCAAGCATTTAAAAAAATATCATTAAATAGTAATTTTAAACCTTTACATTTAGTTGGGTTTTAAATTAACTTATAAGCAAAACATGTAAGCTAAAATTGTGTCAACATACAATAAAATGACACACTTATTATACAGTTAATGCCTATTAAAAAAAATAAGCTCAAGCCGTTTAAAAATTATTCCGCTCCATCGCAAAATACACTCACTAACCTGACTAAATCCTTCTCATCCTTACGAGGTGTGGTTCGAACTGCGCACCTTCCAGTTCGATGCAGAGTTCGGCTCGTCTTTTCGTCTCCTGGTGAAGTCGAGGCAAAAGGGTAGGGTCTTCTAAACTGTTTGCGCGTAACTTATTAAAAACATCGTTTAGTCTTGTTATCATTTCTGCAGCACTATCGCACTGTCGATCGAACACCCTTTCTTTTACGTAACCCCGCAGAAAAAAGTCTAGTGGGGTCAAATCAAGCGACTGAGTTGGCCAAGCGCGGGGTCCCAGTCTTCCGATCCATTGGCTTTCAAATATTTCGGAGAGCCGTTGGCGAACGGATCGAGACACGTGTGGAGGTGCGCCGTCATGCTGGAACCACGCTCGGCGGTAGTCAGCCACAGTAAAATCTTCCAAATATCTACTCAATTGGCTGTTAATAAAACTTAAGTATGACGCACTATCTAAACGCCGTGGCAAAAAGACTGGTCCCAGGATTACATTTTTAAAATACCGGCCCATACGTTGACGGACCATCGGGTCTGGTGACCGGTTTCCTGTGAAGCGTGAGGGTTTTCCTTCGACCACATGTGAGCGTTTCGCCTATTCCACAGTCCGTTCCGAGTGAAAGTGGATTCATCTGTCCAAATGAAGTGCTCGACGAATTCAGGTGAACTTTGGTGCTGATCTAACAGCCACTGGCAGAATTCAGTACGACGGACTTGATCAACTGGCAGCAAAGCTTGTACACGATGAATTGCGTAAGGCCGCATTCTGCTGCGTCGTAATATGCTTTGCACAGTTGAATGTGAAGCAATGGACCTACCGTGCAGACGTTTAAGCTGCTGGGCAGCACTGCGCGTTCCAAGACGAGGGTTTTGGCGCAAAACGTCTAAAATGCGCTCTTCTGTGTTGACATCCAGCTGATGCCCACCTCCAGAAGCTACAGGAGCTATCGGCCTATTTTCCAAAACTCGCTGGTATGCATTTGTTATGACCCGTGAGTCAGAAGGATGGTGGGCGTTAGGATACCTGTTTTGGTAAATCCTTAAAGCTTCAGCAGCATTCCCTGATGCTTCTCCTAAGCACATTAGCATCATGCCATATTCTCGAGAGCTGTATACTTACATAAGGAACAGGCATTTTTGTTCCCAAAAATAAGCACAACAAAACTTTGCACTAAATAAAACGATCACAATTTGTAAACACGATAACACACACGAAAACAAAGATGCAAAAGTGTCACTTGCAAGCGCGGCCAACAAGGAACTGAAGGCCTACCATCAACTTTTAGTTAGCCATTCAATTCCGATGCAATCCAGTTTAGGTACCTAAACTGAATCGCTAAGATTCGTACCATGAAGTGCCTTTATCTAACTGGCGTTTGAATCGCTCGCGGAGGAATGAAAGATCGAAATTTGTCTGTGGTCCGCGTGTGAGAAAGAGATGACGCTGTACACTCGTTGCATAAGTATGTCTCTTTTACTCGAACCATATGCGTTGCGTTTCGAAATCTAGTTGATATGATTTTAGCGGTGTTTTTTTGTGTAAAAATAACAACAAATATATTTTAAAATTGCGCTTTTTAGTGTCAAATTATATACCATAAGCCCGTTTTAGTACTCATTAAATAATAGCAATTTATATAATTCTTTAAATTACAAATAATTAAAGGTTTCCTTAGTGTTGACGTAAAAATAAATTGAATATTACGAGTTTAGAACGCACCCAATTTGACTTCTACCTTTGTCTCTAGTGATAAATCAGTTGATTTTGTTGGATTTTTCAACAATGGGCTCAGCTCATCACACAGTTCTTATACCAATCGTTTAGACAACCGATATCCTTTTTATATATTCTTCATCTTCCAAATAAAAGGGGTCAGATTGTTTCAGTGTTGTGTTTATTTCATTATCATTTTCCAAGAAAATAAAAAAGACTAATTCGTCAGACACCTACAATAAAAAATAGCTCTAGAACTCACTTTTTCACATTAACACATAAGAAACACTAAATATCCAACTGAAATACCTTAAATTACCTATATTTTCAACCATTTTTTTAAAGATAAACCGAAACGATTCACTTAACGCCAAGAAAGTAGCAACTTTTTTTGAATCGCTTATTTTGACATTTAAGTCATCCAATATAGGTTGAAATATCACCTCATGGTACGAAAAATGAACGAACTAAAACAGTTTGCGATCCAATTGCCGGATTGATTTGGCGTCAACCTCAACTAGATCGCTTTAATGACGTCGTGGTATGAAATAGCAAAGCAGTTTATTTTAGGTCGTCAATTGAATCGCAATAATAGTTCATAGTAGGGCTTCTGACCGTGTAACGGCTTTTTTCGTCGGCCACGCAAATATCCTAGAAATAGTGTAAGAATTAAAGTTATCGAAACTTTGATATCGATAAGTCGTGCTTATGCTTTTTACGTTTGTTTTGTGATATGAAATTCGGCTAAACCCTATAATCTTGCTGTCTGATCAAACTAGGGCATGGTGTTCAAAAATTCGCCTTTTTTACTATTCGAATAAAACTTTGTTTCAATAATGTAAGCATTTCCGTACCTTCTAACCTTTTCCGTATCCTTAACCCTTTCCGTAACATAACTACGCTTAGACGTGGATGTTATGACGGTTAAAACAGGTAATAAGCATTTTTAATAAGTATACCAATAAACACTTTTAATACTTACCCATAATGCTGAGAAGACATCTTTTAAGTAATCTAATCTTAGATACAGTATTTACAATAATACAATACATTAAATCAAAGCAAGCACTGCGCTCATCTCAACAAAGACCAAAACTAAAACAATAACATTAATCGATAATGTTAATAAGTAATTTCATGTCACAACACTACCTGTTGTACACAGTCGTCGTCGCACATGCAAAGAAAGGCGGCTCATTTGTACTTGTGTTAGCGGCTTCCGCCAAATTTCGCTCAGCAAACTACGACCTTTCGGAAGTGCTTTTCTAGGAAATAATAGTATTTGTGTACCTACTGCAATCAACACCATTTTTTAAGTTTTATTTCAGTTCACCGTTGATTTTAAGAGGGCCGGGCGTGCGGGCAGGGTGTGAGGGTATGTTTGTGAATAACAAACAACAAACACTATGCTGAGCCGGAGCCTTTTGACGGGCACGGCAGAAAAATGGAAAATTTGTAACTATTACTTGTATATAATATCTCTTCTTTGTAAATCTATTTTGTAAATTTCTATTGTTTTGTTGTGTGTTTATGTCAATAAATTATTCATTCATTTATTCATTCATTCATTCAATAAGTACCTGTTTTAGGTACTTTTGTGCGCAGTATTATCTACGTGCGCAGTTTACCTATGGTTTAGTTTTGTGAACTTGTGTGAGTGAGTTTGTGCATTTTTGTTATGAACGAACTTCTAAATGGAGGTAAGACGTACTTACTTAGTAGAGAAGTAAGTTTTTTTAAGGATCCAAATACAATAATTAGATTCTTCTAATATTATACCTACATGTGAAACTTTGTAGTACTTTGAAGCTAGTACAATGCCTGTGTTATTAAATATTCAATATTATTGAGTTACTACGCATTCCATTTTTACTTATTCAATGATTTATTATTGATGCAGCGCTACAAAAACTTTAAGTTGTCTAGTCAAACGATTTAAACATGCAGCGCTTCGATCTGAAACTGCAAACGAAGTTACTAGACGTCTATAGAAAAAAGTTAGACATCACCTACGTATCTTTGTTTGTATTTGTTGACAGTGCGTCAAAGGCACACTAGTATAAACTAATAAAGGTAAATGAAAGAGAATGACCTTGTGTTAAGATTCATCTGTTGTCTTTTTAACAAAACTGTTTACTGAGAGTAGAGTTTCTTATGTTAAGGTCTCGTCTGGGATGGTAGAACTATCAGAAAGACAATATCAACGCATCATTCATCGATAATCAGTAAGATCCACGATTAAATGAGCCATACCTACCATCTTAGCCTTACCATCAGATAGATCGGGTGTTCGTTTGCCGTTCGATCCGTAGTCGCCGAGCGATCGCCCGGTGTGGAGCCGCAGTGGGTTTGGCGAAAATTTAGCTTGCGGAGCGATGGGTGTTTAATGAACGAACTAGTTAATTCGACGGTCAACGAGCAGTAAACGAACGAACGGTTCATCGCCTGCAAATGAACTAGTTGAATCCGTAGACGGCTAAACTAAAAAGTCCACAACGTTCTTATCGACTGGCAATGCAACGACAACACCTCAACGTAGTTGGTGAACTAGTTTGAGTTCGTTGAAATAAAACCGTCGACGCAAACAAAGGACAATGGGAAACCAATGTATGGAGTCTGGGCCCACTCCTCAATAGTAATGTGTGATATATCGTTAGATAGGCCATTTAAGCAGAACATTATTTATTAGTAAACCTATAGTCAAATGTCTGTACTTTCGGAGTTACGACGTATTAAAGTCGTCTCAGTCTAACATATTATTTATGGATATTTATAAGGTTTACAACATTAATATGACATGTATTTATTTTAAAACAAGATTTATTATTCGTCCTGTGCATCAATAACAATTACATCATTTAAAAAACCCGCAGGGGCCACAAATGGTTGATATCTCCCAACTCCTAGATACCAAATCAAAGATATGATGTGAGCGCAAGTTCCTACAGTTCGCCGTCCGGTCAAACAAGTGCAATAATATTGTGTTATCGCGTTTCTCCCAACCTGGTTTCGATCAATTAATATATAGCAATAATATGTTTTTGTTCTTACGTGGCGTGACTGTATCCTTCCACGCAGCAACCACACATTTTCTGCGGTTATATTATAATCTATTAGGTCGTGCAATTCGCTTTCTCTGTAGATTTCTATGACATATAAACCGTCTTGAAAATGTTCACCACAATATGACTTCGCTAGCTTCATGTGGTAGGAACCCAAAGCAAGAAACATGACGTCATCTTCTGTCATTTGAGGGAAATCCTGAACTTGCAGATTTGCATCCATTCGTTCAAAGTTGACTCTGCGTCTGTTCATATTATTCCCTTCCACGTAGTTAAATAAGAGGTTGTTGACTTCAAGCCTTTCATTAATTAAATTCAGAAAAACATCTGCTTCTCTGTGATCTTCTATAGGCATATGAAAATGGTTTAGAAGTGCAGATGCTATTTTAAAATCGGTTATCATGTTTTGTACGGTTTTATTGAAATAATTCTGGCGTAGAAGCTTGAAATCGCGCTTGAAGCGACCATTAACAATTTCTACCGGCCAGCGGCATATAGTCACCAACCGCGATTTATTGGCTGGATTTATTGAAGTGAGAACTCTTCTGTACATATATATACAGTATGGATACCACTTATGTGCAATAAATTAAACCTCATACTTGTTATCGTCCTTTCTAACAGTATACAAAAAATGAAAGAAATCGGTCCAGTAATTTGGTCAAAAACCAGAGTTTTAATTTTGAGCAAATTCGTAGAGACACACTCTGTAGTTTTGCTACACTAGGTCAATGAGTCAATGAACTTGAATTAACATTATTTAGGTACTTAGTTGGAGAAACGCGACGTTGCCGCGTAGTGCGTTATTTGCCGAGCGCGGGAATTCCCGTGAGTGGGGCGCGTGCAGGGTGGACACACCAGCTGTTCTGTCGCCCTACCGTAAAAGGATGCTAAGTCCAAAATCATATTTTTGAGAAAAATGACAAAAACCCGCCAAACTTGTTTTCTAAAGTTGTATGTAAGATAGCATGTTATAATCAGTTAGTTACCACTGTTTTGTAAAGGGAATAATAATCGGTTAATAAATAAGTTGAAAGAGAAAATGATCCGAGATTATGTTTATAATGTTTTTGCTTTAATCACTTAGTACATAGTGTTTTAAAATTATCATAACGGTACTTAAAAGCGTTCTTATTAAAAATTATTAAGTGTAGTTAGAGATAAAATAAATAAAGAAGTAGACAGTGAAATCTTATGAATTGTTTTTACGTGTTACGCCTAGACGGGACGAGTCGAATCGCTCCTGTTAAAATTCATAAATTCAATCGTAAAAACAAAAAGAATAAACATTCATTATAATAGGTACATAGTCCATTCCTTGAAATAATTTGTTAATTGTTAATAACAATAATAATAAAAACTCTAATAATGCAAAAATACGCTTATTTTAGTGCATTGATGATTATCATAGTTCCTTTTCTTGTAAATAAGTATTCAATACCGACATTGCACCTTTTGCACTATTTATGACTTATGTTTTTTGCCAACTGGGAAGTTATGTTTCGTCACTCGTCAGTTCACCGCTAGACTTCCGGGCCGCTGCGCGTGTGCCTACTGCAGAGATTTTTGATACTCGCGCTCGCGCATTGTGCAGTGATTATTGTAAACTGTGGTTAGGTTAGGTAGTTTAATTTATTCAGTATTTATTTGTTATGGTGACATTGACACTAGGTACTTGACTTTTGTGTGTGTGTGTTTTTTTGAACAAAATACCGCGACAACAACAGCATTTTTACAGTGCTGCAAAGTATACATACATGATTTTAATGTATGGTGAATGTCGCCAGAATGCAGTGTTAACTTTACGTATGTATCGGGAGAGATTTGGCGCAACTCGCACCTGTCCTACAATATAGGATAGTGCGCCATGATTGGGTTTATTTTCAGTTCAGTTAAATCGTGACGAAATAAAAAAGCACGGTTAAAAAATGAAAGTAAGTGATTTTTTCTCATTACGTCGCAAACCGTATAACAACAATCGAAGATGGCGGCGCCGTGCTGCCTATCGCGCCATGCGTGTGCATCGTTGCCACTCTTCTGCTGAGGCTAAGGTGCGTCGTCAAACAGAGTGTTATACTGATACTGCATTTATTTTGCTATTTATTTTGTTTGAAAATGAAAGTTGTTTAATTTGCGGTTTTTCGTGTAATATTCGATTGAGTTATACTTCTGTGGACTATTATTACTTGTGGTTTCATTTTTTGCCTATGAGTGGTATCCACACTGTATGTTCCATCACATATTAGGATAGCCTGAGTATTTAGTTAATTGCCAAATATTCCTCTTGGAAGCAATAGGTTTCTCTGTATCACATCATTTCTTGTAATATGGTCTAAACCTAGGTGTTGGGAAACATACTCGTTTGAAAGACATTCCCGTGCAATCTTCAATAATTTTTCGAGCGTGCGTCGCGTCATAGTGAAAAGGGTTGCCAACCTTTCGTTTGGTTCTCCAGTTCTCAGCTTGCATAGATATATGCCTAAGGCTGTTTTTGGCCGACTGCATCTTTCAACCAAAGATGGAGTCTGTTCTAGGATCAATTGAAATTGATTTCTATCACGACCAGTTCAAAAATGCATTTCATCATTACTTAAAGCATTTTCATTTTCAAAGTCTAATTTATGTGGCCGCCGGGCAGCTTTTATTAATATGTCACAAAGTGCTGTCATTTGATTTGTAGTAAAATCGTGGGAAACATTACAAAAACTAAGTAAGGTGTCCTAATCATTTCCTCGAAGATGATGTTGGCAAATACGAGCATGTTCAGGTACGCACAATTTATATTCGCAAAGCAAAAATGTTTTTATCATCTCCGGAATACGATGACGGTCCTTATTTTGACAATTGTTGAATAAACAATGTCTAGCAGTATTTGGTGCTCTAAAATATTCATTCATATGAATGAAAGACTCTGGCTCTGGTTCAGGTTCCATCTGAACGCCAGGTTCCGGCTGATTGGCAGAAACTGGCTGAACGGCAGGTACCGGCTGAACGGCAAGAGCTGGCTGAGCGGTAAGCTCAACATGGATTCTCTGCCAACATCGATGACATACAGCTAGCGTATTGTTGAATCCAACCTGAAAGTACAAAAGCTATGTGTGAGCTGTATGTTCTGTATCGATCGTGTTCAATTTAACCCATTCACTGCCAATTTCACCTCTTCGTCTCTGGCGTCTTTCTACTCAGACGCCAAAGACGCCCTGGGACGTCCAGTTTTCAAACATGATTTTCTCAGCCAAATTACAGTAAAAATTAATGAGATATATAAGAATCTATCCAACTCCTAAACGGCCTGGGGATCCATTGATATTAGACTTATGTTATTAAAAATGCGGATTCTTAGTTCTCACGGAAAAGCCACCCTGGGTCGTCTTCGTTTTGAAGTCAGAGTTTAACAAACTTTTTTGCATGCAGAAATAAATGGGTCATATGTTTCAACAAAATAGGTTTTGTATTTGCTGCCTACTAATTGCTTATGTTGTTTGTCTTTTTAGCAAAATGTTATTGCATTATTATTATTATTATTATTAAAGAGTTAATTTCATTAAGATATAAACATATTGTTGTAATATGATTAGTTTTTGGATAATTGTAAGCAAACAAACATCATGTAAAATGTTATTCATATTTCTTTTGTTTTTGGCTTATTTTGTATAACGATTTGCCCACTTTTGAGGTAAATTATCTTCAGAGTTTATGATCGCGTCAACATAAAATAAAAGCCTGAAGCCTAGCCACCGAGCTAATTGCATGTGCCATAAAACTGGTGTGCTTGGAATTTTAACAAAAGAAAGCCGGCCTCAAAGTGGGTTAACAATCATTGTTTTAGGTAATTAGTTACGTTTCCGCTTCTGTTGTTAATTTTGCACTAATTTAAATTATCACAAAGGGTATGCCGCTTTAGCTACAGTGTACATACCTATGTGCCATAAAATAGATACTAATGCTCCGTAGATAATTTTAACAAAAGAAAGCCGACCTGAAAGTAGTTGGGCACTCATTGTTTTAGTAAATTGTTAGGGATTCCTCATGATTATCAAATAAAAAGATTTGCGCCTTTCAAAGGCGAGGATTTTAAGACTTTTGTGCAATGTTTTAATATGATACTAAGTAATATTGAGACTTAATTTAGGAAAACACTTATAATACGCTGGGACTCGGACTTTTATGTAGTGTTTTTCTAAATTCTATAAAAATAATATTTGAGCATTATAAAATGAAAAAAAAAACACTTTAAAATATCACAATAATATGCTTGAATTAGTGATAGAACAATACTTAGTGATAGGTCACATAGATATTGACCATTATTCTTCTTTTAATTATAATTGTGTTAAGTAAGTGGGTAATTATAAACTATTAATTAATTTAAAGGTAATTTCTATATCTTCTTCTATCTTATATCATGACATCGCTCCGGTGCGTCGTGAAAGAAGGATAAGCAAACCAACAAACACACTTTCGTATTTATAATATTAGTATGGATTCTTTACAAGCCATACAATTTGATTATTTATAGAACGTTATATTGAAATACTTCCAATCTAAACAAAAAACAAAAAAGGTTGGAGACCTCTTTTTGAAAAAAGTTTAAAATTACGATTTTTTGAAGTGTATCAAGTGTGTTATTATTTAAGTTCATGAATCGGGTTAAAGTTGATGCAAATGGTCCACTTTAATTAAACGTGTAACTCACTTTCGCAAAAGATCTCTATTTTGGTATTTAACAATCCACTATTTAAAAAAATCTAATTGCTTGTTTTGTAAATAAAAACAAACTTTTTTAACGATATCTAGAGGCTCACGCCGAAGACGCCCATGGGCAGCCAAGAAAACTATAACGAGTAGCCGGGGCCACCGATGGGCGTCCCGTTCTCGAACGTATGGCGGCGTGCGGGTAATTTCGCACTTTTCTGTGCCAGCAGTGAATGGGTTAATAGATGCAAAATTGACTTGTATTTATTTGTTATTTTTTCATTGCGGCTAAAAGTATACACTCTGCCTAAACAAATGTCTTATTTCCTACGAACAAGTCAGTACACTTTTAGCTGCAGCCAACCATATTATTACTTATTCTGTAGACACTATAGACACTTAACATCAATTACCTTACTTTAGTTACTAACCTCTAATAACGCATTTTGTTGTATGAGTCTTGCAAAATCCGGTCGTATTTGTGGAAGATCTTCAGTCAAAATATGACGCTGATATCTATTATGATATAACCCGCGTCTGCACACAACACAGTTACGATGTTGTTCCATTTTCCACAAAATCAATCGAGATACAGTTCACTAGTCCATTAAACAAAACTGGGGTCAACAATAAAAACACCAACAACAATCAGTATCCAAGGTAAAGCCGGGTCAAAATGTGTACAAAACAGATAACGATAATTCATTAAACGCAAAACACAAAACACTCTGGTGACGACGAGCGCTAGCGCATCACTGGCCGGTCGGTGTTCGCCATTTGCAAGTGGTGGCGCCAGGTCCGAATGGGTGGCGCGGCGGGTAGAGAGGGGAGCGGGTAGGAGAAAAGCAATGATTATACACAATACGGTTCGACTCTGGATAATGTTTCTATTATTATCTAGTAAACTACGATCATTAATTGCTTAGATTCGGATTACTTTTATATAGCAGTATAATAGGTAGTGTAACTCCGAAAGTACTGATTTTTAACCTTAGTCGTAATACTAAGTTTTATCCTGTATTAAAACACCTACTCATTTATGAGTATCTCATTTCTATTGAGAGGTGGGCCCAAGATTACCCATTGTCCTTTAGGCTGTAATTCAACGATGGTAGAGTTGATTTTTGTTAAGTTCGTTGACATAAAACCGTCGAGGCAAACAAATTTAGGCTGCAATTCAAGGTACGTAGAGTTGATTTTTGTAAGAGTTGAGTGACAATCGATTAGTTCAACGGTGGACGGGAAATAAGTTCATGTTTGTGTTCATTTACTTAAATTTCTTTCTTTTGAATTTCGTTCTAATTGGTGTATGTTTGAGTAACGACTTGCGTGCGTAATTCATAATATTAAAGTGTTGTTTAAAGAATAGATAATTGACTTTTTGTTTTATTAATTAATAGATTTAGTGGTTTGAAATTGATAAGAAGCTTTTTTAAGAGAAAAATAACTTTTCATTACTATTCAGTCAGTCCTAAACCTGGAAAAGTATGAAGGGAAGTTCGATTTGATCATAAATAAACTACTCTTCACATGTAAAAGCTAAAAAATATCATGTAATGTTAGTGTTGATTAAACTGTAATCTTAAAATTTATAGTGGAATTTAAAATACATATGTATTATAAGATAAACTTATGAAATATAAAATACAAATATTCTACTAGTAAATACTTGTTTATTAAACTACTCATGACGAAGTTTACGTAAAACTTACACGAACGAAGAACTTATAAGTTATCATAATGGACTAGTCGACGAAATCAACTAGTTGATCGACTGGTTGATCGACGCCAATAAACCGTCTTGTTTCGTTAACGTCAAAAACATCGACCCATCGCTACTTGTGTGCTTGAGGCCATGGGCGAGAGCGTATAAAATTTACAACTTTTATTCTTACGGAACTTGATATCTACTATGTAGACTATTGTAAACTAGGTAGTTACTGTAAGTTTTATCTTATTTAAGTATTTAGGGTGTTTTTATTAAAGGAATCTACTGTAAGTTATTAGCTATTATGTTATTAAGCACGATAATCTTCGTTAATGACCGCGAGGTTTTGTCATTGAAACTGGTGGTTTGATGATCTTTAGGTTCAAACTATTTTTTCACAAGAAAGAGGAATCCAACTTTGTTATTGCAGTAATTCGGATAGATGATTTGCAGGAATTATTTTTGTACCGTTATTTATTTCGATCAGCTGCTGTTTATTTATTTTGTTCAGTAACAACTAAATAAGTTGGCACGAGGCAGGTAAATGATTTTTATTAAACTATTAAGTAACAAATACCTATCGTCAGGTTGCTCGTTTTTTAGAAGCGAACAAAGTTGTTTTAGGTTGGACAAATAAGTGCTTTCACAGATTTCTAGGTACCCCTGCTTGGGTGGGAAGATAGGTACCAAAACAACCTAAAAGAATTATTTCGAAACATAGGTAGGTACATACGTAGGTAGGTAACTTAGGGACGCTGGCTTGTTTCGTCATTTATTGGTCAATGCAGTGCAATAGGTTTATCATGAAGTGAGTATAACTAATGGTATAATTTGCTTTGCCTAAAGTAAGAAAAGTTCATCAAAGAATATATAGTCTATGCTTACGAATGAAATTTTTTGATCAAACGAATTTATCGAACTAATGATTGACAGGAATAATTTTCAGCCATTATTATTTACATCCTACTTCGATCAACTGCTTTTAATAGTACTTACTTATTTCATCGCCATCATACCTAAACAAATACATGAAAAATTTCTATTACATAACTTATGAAGTCGTTCGAACATAGGAAACAACTACATAAAGTTTGCTTATGGTATTCATGAGATGCGCGATGCGCACGCTGCGAGTCAGCTGAGCGCGAGTAGCCACAGCCACGAGCGAGGTTTGGTGCACTCGCCCCGCGTCGCGTCGCCTAGCAGCGTAGCCACGCGGCCAGCCCAGATAGTAAATACATTTACCAATATATTGCGGGTATTTTTTTGTAAAAAAAACTGTGTATTTAATTGAAATTTGGTGATAATCCCTTTGTTCATACATATGTAAAGCTAAAAAAATATAATTTGATTTTTGGAAAAAGTCAACATTTTTGGCGTTAAAAAAAAATAAAAAGTACTTTTTCGTAAGTAGAATAAGCAGTATTATCATACCCCAAAGTTAATGGAAGCGGTCCTGATACACCCTGTATAATATATGTACAAACTACATATAAAAACCAACATATAAACTACTACATAAATTGTTTTCTCATGAATCCAAATACAAATATACTTAGAGGCAAATACTACTTTAAATAAGTAAAGAAAAATAGCTATGAATGAATTAAACTGTCAGGTTACGAATTCCAGAGACGGATTGCTTTAAGAGTAAATAATTAACAACATTAAAAAAATGTTTATGTGTTTTATTTGAGTTTCGAAGAGCTCTCACAAACTTATAGGTCCGTAATTTTTTACTATGTGATTTATGTACGTTTTCATATTTAATTTTGATTTTACAGTACAAAATATTTTCACTAGAAGTGACGAAATAACGGGCCTCACTAAATAGACATGCATTTGCCTATTACATATAAAAAACAGCTTTTTGAGTCATTAGGAGTTGTACCGGAATCAATATTAAAATCAGGTTACGTAATTATTTCACATGATTACTTCGTAAATATATTATTTTTGTAAATAATTCATAATAATTTTCAGTTCAGTTTAAGATTTTTCAGTTTAAGTATTTCATAATTAATATCGAAATGGAGTTTTGCGCAAATAATTTCATAGAGTGCCGTAACATAATAACATATGAACATGAAACTGCCGTTTTGCCGTACTGGCCATTTCAAATGAAAATATTTATTTTTTGACTGATAATTCTAATTTCAAATTAATTTTATTTGACAAACATGGAATTCTTTTTCTAAAATCGTCATTTGTTTAATAGTTAGTGTTTTGTTTTCAACGCATTCGAACATTTTTCGTCATCATGGATAAGTTAAAAATTCGAGTAATTATGGAGTATGAGTACCGTCGTGGCAGCAAAGCGGCACAAGCGGCACGCAACATCAACGACGTTTACGGAGCGAACACTACAAACGAACGCACCACCCGTTATTGGTTTACCCGCTTCCGTTCTGGAAATTTTGACCTGAAAAATGAACCCCGTGGTCGTCCGAAAACTTTGGTCGACAATGACGAATTAAAGGCAATTGTGGAAGCTGATGAAACTCAATCCACGGCTGAATTAGCAGAGCTTTCGACGTTAGCATCAAAACAATATTGGTCCATTTGCGTCAAATTGGCAAGGTAAAAAAGCTTGACAAATGGGTACCCCACGAACTCAATGACCGCCAGCGCGAAGTACGCGTGGAGACGTGCCTTGCACTGCTCAGCAGGCATACAAATGAAGGAATTCTGAACCGCATTGTTACTTGTGACGAGAAATGAATCCTGTTTGACAATCGTAAGCGCTCAGCAAGTTGGTTGGACCCTGGTTCAGCACCCAAACAATGCCCTAAACGAAAACTTACCCCTAGAAAAGTGATGGTCACTGTTTGGTGGTCTAACGCGGGTGTAATTCATCACAGCTTCTTGCCAAACGGGACAAGCATTACTGCAGATGTGTACTGTGAAGAACTGAACACAATGATGGAGAAGCTCGCACGTCTCCAACCAGCTTTGGTCAATCGTTCGGCTCCACTGCTTCTGCACGACAACGCGCGACCTCATACTGCACAGCAGACGGTCTCCAAGCTACAAGAGTTGGGGTTGGAAGTTCTCCGTCATCCGCCGTACTCACCAGACCTTGCGCCTACAGACTTCTACTTTTTCCAGAATTTGGATAACTTCTTGGCGAGAAAAAAATTCAATACCCGAGAGGCAGTACAAAATGCCTTTGAAGAATTTGTTGCCTCCCGTCCAGCTGATTTCTTCAAGAAAGGCATAAATGAGCTACTAATGCGTTGGCAAAGATGCATTGATTGCATGGGTGATTATTTTGATTAATAGAAATAAAAAATATATAAAAAAATTACGCTTCATTTATTTCGTGAAAAACGGCAATTTCATAGGTAAAGACCTAATATTTTTATTACTCAAGACAAAATATTCTATTATTATATATATATAATTCTATAAATATAATAATTTCTACAAAATAATTTTTTCGTATTCTGTAATGATAAACTTTGAAATAGTTTTCAAATTTCAACTGTATAAGTTTTAAGACATAATAAATGTCGATTCAATAAGATAAACTGACAAGTTTTTTTTTATCGCATTCGATTTAAACCTCTTATATTTATCGTAATTTATATTGACGGTCGCGTTCATGATAAAAATCTATCATTTTTAAAATCTATCGGCCTTTCCGCAAAAAAGTTAAACATGTTATCTTTAAACACTGCCTAAATGTATTCCTAGCTAAATTGAAATGTAAGTCCCTGGTGACTATTGTAATATCGGTTATATCTCTTAGTCACGAGTTATTGAAATGGTCAGACGTTGTTGAGGCTAAGTTTTTTTTTCTCGAAATGGACTGTTTATTTATGACTCTATGGGTCTTTTAAATTTCGCCGGACTTTACGTTATAGACATAACGGCACTTAGCCGGAACTTAAACTACTCCTTACTAAAAAAAAGTAAACAGGATTATTAAATAATGACTAGGTATACAGGTAAACTTAAGATTTTATATAAAGAAATTACGAGCTTGTGTCATATTGTTAATTGCTTAGTAACACTTGTTTTTCACACTCGTCAAGTCTTCCGTCATCTTTCGTTTTTATGTATAAAAAGTCGTTCCCCAGTGTCAGATCTGCACCTTTTCGTGTCTGGTTTGCATTCAAATTTTTTTTGGTTTCATAAGCACCTATGACGCCGACCCCACCCAATAATGCTGCATACCATACTTCATATTATTAAGGCAGCTGAAAGGAAACTTAAGGTGGAGTAATTTACTTTAATTCCTAAAATCATAATAGATTTTTCGTTCATCTATTTATTGAGAAAAAAAAGGTTTTTTTCTTAGGTTTTTTTTTGACGTATGCCAACAAATAACTTCTTTTTTTACCTCTATATTTTAAGAAAATATTTCATAATCTTCATGCGCTAATGTGTATATTTACATATCTACCTAACTACTAAACACTTCTCTATACCCATAAATATTGGATGTATCATGAGACTCTGAATCTCATCCGGCACCAACGAAATGGAGAAAATGAATTGAAAGAACCCAGACACAAAAAGGTTTCATCACTTAGGAAGATCCCTACAGACCATCACGCCTCCATCTTCAGACCCTGACCAGGATGTAGGAATACAGCGTGAAAATAGTGCAATGGAAAGCAGATTTCGAAAGATCTGAAAGTTTTCCCATACACAACAAACATCCCTGATTAAACACACCCCATACCACGGGCGTAGCCAGGGGGAGGGTTTTGGGGTTCAACCCCCCCCCCCCCCCCCAAAGTTCAGATATTAACATAAGGGCCTGCGCAGACGACGGACTTTTCTCCGCGGCGGAGAAACAAGTACGCTGCACGAATAAAAAGTCCGCTGCGAATTTACCGCGAACTCAACGCACACGGTGTGCGATCATTTGCTGCCCGGAAATATAGAAATAAACGCAGACTAAAGTGCGCCATGTGCATGCTTCGCCTAGTCACAGGAGTTCTATTTGTTTCGGGGACTCCCCCCTATTTTGTCCGGTCCGCTCTCTGCATGTCCTCGGTTTTTCGGGGGACTTTTTGTAGGCGTTACTTTTAATCACTCGTATGCGTTACTCGATACAGTTGTAAGCGATTTATTTTATCGGACAAAAAAGTCCGCGGACTTAACTTCGTCGTCTGCGCAGGCCATTAATAGAATTACAATTCAAAAAGAACAGGCGTGAAGCATATCTCATTGATTACTAACTTTTTCCTACATTAAAATACACGGTGGTTTGGATTCCTCCGCCACCGTCGATTATCGGATCGCATTGGGTAATCTTCGTATGTCTTCGTGCCCTTGCGTATAGATTTAGAACTTTCACTACACACGTTAAAAGGATTGATTTGAAGATAACACAGGAGTAACACTTGTCTTATAAATACAAGGGTAAGTAAATAGTAATAAGCTTTAAATTCATTGTTAACGCGCAGTGTAGACGACTAATTCAACGATTATTTTTAAAAACTAATTGTCCATAACGAACGTTATTTTTTGAATTTGAATTTCCTTCGAAGAGATTTTGTCTGAATGTATTTTCTTATCATACAGAAAAAATCTTCTTTAAATTTTTCTTATACATGGTGTCCCAAAAGTCGTCATAGAAATTAAAAATAAATTTTGGCCCTGTGGTTACGAAACTATAGAAACTATATGAAACTATATTAAAAAAAAAAAATCAACACCCTGTGATAATCATTTCAACCTTATTGCTACAAATTGTAACTTTTGCTTGGTTTTATTTTTGGAATATAGCCCTGAAATGCTTCTATCTATTGTAGCCTTCAATTTAAAATACTACTTCGTTATTTCTACTTTTCTACTTCGTACTACCTTCGTTTAGAAGAAAACGTCTCGTTTCTCCCAACCAAAATTTGTGCTCAAGTTTAACCTACTGTACTGAAAAAAAATGTAGCGAGTTCTTTTGGCAAGTAGTTTTTTAAGTTTTAAAGTTAAGCAGTTTTGTTTTAAATAATTTTTGGTTTGGAGAAAAGGCTTTTTCTTCTAAACGAAGCTAGATAACCTTAAATTTAAGGCCAAAAAATAAGACCAAGCAAAAGTAACAATTTATAGCAACAAGGTTGAAATGATCATCACAGGGTGTTGATTTTTTGTTTTTTTTAAATACCTATAGTTTCATAACCTCAGGGTCAAGATTTTTTTTTAATTTTTCTGATAGCTGCTATGACTTTTTGTATCTCCTGCTTCCGGTTTATCGTCGTTTTGTGGGACACCCTGTATAAGCGTTATTTTATGTAATTTTAGTCGTTTTATTTTCTTCAACCCCCTCCCCCCCGATTCTAAAACCTAGCTACGCCCGTGCCCCATACAACATTTTCATCGCCGAGAGCTCCTTCTGTGAGAACAAAAAATATCATTATTGCGGTCATCTTGGAAATAAAAAAAAATAAAAAACAGTCTCAATTTTTTGCATCAGCAACCCCAAATGCAAAATTTCAGCTGGATTTGTGATATTTTTTGCTGCTACTCAACGTTCACTTAAATATTTGTTCGAGCATCGCATATCGATTTCGACCAGGCTGTAGCTACTGCCACGGCTAGGCCTTACGAGCACGTCAGAATGCCGCAATATTTTTATAAAAAAGGTTGATATCAATTAAGAAGAAAACGATTCAAATTTGAATGTGTCGAAAAATATGAAAGAATTGAAAAAATAATTCAGTCTGACTTGCTCCGTTGTCGGAGAGAAATGTAATTAATCTATATCAATTTATTTCAGGAAGTATTATTTAATTTCCTTCCCTTCTGACAGAAATACAATGCAAAATGCGAAAACAGTGTGCGTCCAAATGCTATAGTTTGAGCGGGCAGTACGGTAACTCTCTGATAAAGAGCAGATGTCGAACGTCTGAAAGTTTTCCCGTAGAGGACAAAACTCCCCAATTAAACCCCTCATACATCATTTTCACCCCCGGGGGCTCCTTCTAGGACAACAATTGTGTTAGTGAGTGATTGAGTCGGTGGGTTTCCAGCTATATCAAGGCATATACACATGACGATTGTTTAGGTGGGCCTAATGTTTGCAAAACTTACTTGTCTACATTAACCTCGTTAAAGTAATAATCAAATTGCGACTGAATCAGTTTCAAAAATTTCTAAAAAAAAGTAGAAGGTTTCTTCGGATTTCTATTTTTGCTAATAAATCACTATGAACTGTGTGTTTATCCATAAAATTAATAGCTTCATAACTTTAATGAAAGTTACTAAAAAATACCTTAAGTTGAGAATTTATTTTATGTGATTTATCTTTATTTTCGTAGTGCTATTTGTCTTTTTTCGATAAACTAACAGTAACTTCTCCGTCTTCGTCTTTTCTTTCCATCAGTTGAGGTGGAAGGCAAACACCAGCCAAAAATAACAAAAAAAAATACAGAGCTAAAAAGTTCTTGGAAACTTTCTCGTGTATGTGAATCATCTTAATAACTCTCAACTTGGTTTTTACTCATTTAGGGCAGGTATTAAAATTAGGTGACATTTTAACAAATAGGATACGGGAATATCAAAGTAAATAAAAATGCAACTGGTAAGAATAAAAGAAAATAAACTGGCAACAATCCATCAATTTATTTATTTTTCAGTGATCGTGGTCTTTTTCAGCCAATTTCCTTTGAGTTTCTGCCCACTTTTGTTTATTAGTATCAGAATTCATGTGGACATGAATCTTATAAATAAAATAAGATGAGATAATAATAGCATACGGATAGTACATCCAAACTATATTATGTTTTAAGTAATGAAAATATGGAAACTGTGCTATTTTAGCTGTGAATGTATACGGGTACTTCATGTGTCGGCCCGATTTCCTGAAAAGAACGTTCATTTTAATGGTAGTCAAAAATATTTGCATATAATGCGTAAGGAAGTCACACACGCACTTAGTTAGAACGTGACGACGTTCAGATGAAAAGACTGCAAAAAAAATTCAAAATAAAATTACACTTAGAATGTTTTTAAGTTAATGACATTCTTCGTAAATATCTGAAAGAAGAATGTGTATATTGGACCTAAACAATATTTTGAGTTCTTGTAAATTGTATAGTTTTGAGATACTTCTAATAAGTACTACTAATACAGTACTTCTAATAAGTCATGAAAATAATGTTTTTGAAACTAAGAAATTTGTGTCTCTGGCAACTCTAAATTGAAATGTCAGAAACGTTACTGTGCGCGGTTCAGAACTATTTAGTATTTAAGAAGTACTAATTTTAAGTTACTACCATTAATTTGTCTGTCCAATAAAGATGGGGGGGCAATAAATTATGGAGTTTGTCAATTCTGTACTTTGATTTGTTTTTAGCGAGATTTTGGACGTGGTCAGATAAAAATTTGTTTTGAAATCGAAATCTCTAGAACTCTATGTTTATTTCTGTAGTTTTTACTTTGTATATTCGATAAGTATTCTTATTTTAAATATTATTTAACAAATTTTAATTTAGAGTCTAAACTCCACTTCAACATTTTGAAAAAAAAGGAAACAATGCGCTATACGTACGAGCTTTTACGAGCAACTTATGCACTTAACTAAAAATCATTTCTATCTAGGTATCTACCTCAACTGACCAAAATTAATCTTCCACCTCCTTACGCAAATCACATATCTACCGTCATCGTCATGCCTGCCTTCAAAATAACGACGTCCTTCAGAATTCCGATTACCTACATATATCCGATACGTAGCCGTACGTAACGGGCGGGAGCTTATTTGGATCCTTCATCAAAAACTTCCTCACGTCGTATCGTACGGGTCAGAATAGTTGAACAGCGTAATGACATACTCCAGGAACTTTTGTGTCCCGGCGAGACGCCACCCTGACAAATTTGATGTAGGGACCGGTACGAAAGCTCTTTGCGGCAGATATATGATCCTCGCTGAAGCTGGACTTGCATATGTACCACGCTTACTTCATCCATATCATTAGGCTTCTGTTGAAGGAGATCGTTGGCAATCATGTTTTCACACATGGTGAAATGATTTTAGTGACGGATCGCGCTGCGCTTGCAAGTTAAATAATGAAACTAATGGTCTAAAGTACCTAAACTAAATGGAAACTAAAGTCTTGAGGACTTTAATGCTCACCGCAGAAAATGGCTTGGAAGGACTCAGCTAGTTTAAGAACCTATGCACATTGCTGACATTTAAAACAGATACTCGGTGTCCGTATTTCCACTATTAGGAATATCGACTACTGTTTGGTGCAATCTGTGTCGTAATACTCGCCAACTGGCACCAGCCCTAACGGCCCTAGACGAATATTGTGATACGCGTCAGTGTTTCTTTTTTGTTCCCCACCAAGGGGAAGGCAGGAGAAACTAAAAATGCTCTTATGCATACCCCGCCGCTCGCGATCGAGGTTATGTGGGACTCGCTCCGAGCCTACTAGAATCCCTACCCACTAAAAAAGCCCCTGAATGACTCTGGTAATCTTTTGCCTCACAGCCTTCATCTGAGCGACGACCAACTGGAGAAAGAGGCCGCACTAAAAAAGAGGCCACGCTAAAAAGAGGCCGCGCTAGAAAGCTACTAGAAAGAGGCCGGGCTAACGCGTCAGTGGAATAAGATGGTTTTTATACTGGCAGCGCGTCAACTTCACTTCTGACATTCCATCGTGCGGCACTGATGCTGTCTCTAGTATGATATGTCAAGTTATGGAAAACTTCATACCGCTCTCTGTCGTATTCCTTAAGCTCACTCATAGTTTATTAGTTAGGCTGCGGTTCCACTGAGGCGGAGCGGAGCAGAGCGGAGACGAGCTGTGCCGCGATTCACCAATAATATGGCTTGAAATCCACATCTCTTCTCCACTCCGTTTCAAAGGAAACAGCATTGGCGGAGAGCAGCAGAATTGTTTAAAATATCGGGAAAACAGGCTAGATTAAGCTAGCGCCGAGAGAGGAGCTACGTGGAGCGGAGAGGGGTGGAGCGGGGCAGTGTGGAGCGGGGCGGCTCACTCACGCGCATTTCGTTTTAGTTAGCGTCTTGACGTCATCAACAGTGCACGCGATTACAGTAAAAAATGGATGAAAAATTTACTGAATGTGTTATGAAATTTTCGTGTTTGTGGGATACAAAATATCTACCTATATACAAGATATCTACCTACAAATGCCACCAGGCTATGCGAATAGGCAATGCAGCTCCGCTCGACCCCGCTCCACTCCACCCTGCAACGCTCCGCTTCAGTGGAAACACCAACCTCTTATCACAGCTCAGCGCCTCTCCGCACCGCTCCATTCCGCCTCAGTGGAACCGCAGCCTGAATGTCACCTTGTGGGAAGTGAAAGGAAGAAGCGTACATAGGCTGGGCTGACGCTTGCAAAAGCATTCCGTGGATCTCTAAGTTAAGAAGAGAACGTACAATGCTGCTGACATTGATAGATACTTTTGCAAAAACTTTGCTTACGTGTCGTGTTCGTTGTTTTAACGTGAATGATTTAAACAGCGATTTAGAACTATAAACCTCTTCGTTACTCAATAAGGGATTTGATCTTCTAAAAAACTAATTGTTCTATTGTAAATTAGCACTAGGTTAGGTATCTATGCAGATAATACACGCGCGCGCATACTGCTTCAGCACCCGACGAAGCTCCAGGACCAAATTAAGTACCATTACCAGCTTTTCACGAAAAGCGACTTTTCAAACAAACATCATGATACGAAAGAAGATCAATTATTAAAATAGACGACCATTTAGATTTTTTACATGCCCTTACTTATTAAGGGCATGTAAAAAATCGTTTCAATCGTTTCGTTTGATATGCATCATTGAACCTTTCTCCATGGTGCTGCTTAGTCACAAACACAATTTGTCTCTTTATGGTACTATGTGGCTTGGTTCTATTTTCCTAAGTAAAATATAACATATCTATACAGGAACAATGTGGCAAGGGTCTGTTTAGCTTTTAAAAAGACATTTTGTAGGATTGGTACCCTATAGCCTCAGTATCTTTTTAGTAGGGCGATCGGCCTTATAATTTTGGAGGTAAGAACACTATTAGATGTCTATCTCAATAAATAAAGAAATAACCCAAAATGTGGGTTGGTTCTTGTTTGTAGAACTACGTCAAATTGATATTGACATTGTAATAACATTAAAAACATAATTTGCTACATCGTACCTACGTTGTCAGAGCAATGTATGAGATTTGAATGGAATGGTTCTTTAGAGGTTTCTCAAGTTTCTCAAGTATCGAAATCTAATCCGAATGGTAAAGCATCACTAAATTGATCTCTTTCCTTATTCGCGTTTATTCCGTGCTGGTTACGAACCGGTGATTCCAAACAATTGTCGAAGAGTAATTTGCGTACTTTAAAAATATTATTTTTGATTAATGCTTGTCCGTGTGTTCACAGTTAGAATAGTAGCACAGGTGACATAAGACTTAAATTACAAGACAAGAAATCGACTAGCCTTAGCTTTGAGTCTTAAGCGATGAAACGGGTCAACCATGCGACCTAATCTCTTGATGTATCTTAAAATCTCTTGATGTATCTTAGGCTGTCTTGTGATATACAAATAACGAATGGATGCAATTACATTGATCGTATTGGACAAATTGAGATATAATCTGTGACATAAGTCTTGTCTTAGTACGCCAAGCTATGCCTGCAGGGACTGAACATTTTAATTTTCTGTAATAAGACCGATTTGCTTTTGTTTACTTGTCTACACTATGCAGTATACATGTAATCCTAAAATGTTGTTCTGTTTTGATGGATCCTTTCTTAAAATGACTATAGGAGGTATCGCAAGGAAGCCTTGTCTTCTTTTGAGCATGAAATAAAATACTTTTCGTGCGAGTAGGTCTACACTCAATCAACTAGATATTCTATGTTGATATGATTTTGATCGGAATGAAGAAGATACGCGATATACTTTTTTCTCTTGCAATAATTGTTGCAACATAGAGATCAGGGACTGCCAGTCTGACGACGGGGAAAAAATATGCAATTAAAAATAATACTTACCCCGGTATAATTTCAGCATCTCTAGCTTTTTTTTCCAGATTTGTAAAAAACTCCTTCAACGCTTTATATACTAAAACCATTGTGTTATTTTATTATTCATATAGCTTCAAAGGGAGCTTTTGTAATATGAAAATACAACATGTGCAATTTCGTTGACAAGTAGGTACGCAATTTTCAAATTTTTGTCATTCAATAAACAGCAGCTTGCTTGAGTGCAACACTCACGGAGCTAATATACGAATGTACTACAGGAAGGTTCGGCTTTTTTGTCCTCTCAATCTACCTATAATACCTATTAAAAGCGCAATATCCATGTTGTACGTGTTTGCCTGACCTCCATTTACTGTTTCTAATGTAAACCAATAATGAAATAAAATGTATTTAATAAAATTATCTAATGTCATAAGTATAATATTATAATAATACATATTATAATAATGACAATATTTTAGATTATTGAAAAAGTTAAGGTATACCTAACTTGGTGCCATCACTTCGTAGTTATATTCAACGTTCTTCCTTATTTATAGAAAGGGCACCCTTGACATTTATAAATTCCACATTATAAATGTCAAGGGTAAACACTTGTCATCTTCACATTAAAATTCGATTGTGTGTTTATAGACTTGAAATAAAGCAACACATTTTTTGCAATAAAAAATAAATTAAAACGAAATAAAAGTGACAGTTCCTAGTGCAAGCCCCAAAACCATGAGTGGCACTTCACTTACGCCAGCGCTCCTAGTGTGGAGAGGCTTGAATTACAGAATATAGGATGTCAGGACTTATTTAAGCAAGAATACTTAATAGGTAAACTGGGAAAACTGCAAGAAAACCGTTTAAAGTAAGTAAATGTAAAACCACCACCCTTAACAGAACAGATAAGTCGGACTATCCATAAGTACGTTCCTACAAAATAACAGTTTTTAGCGGTGTACATACGTTGACCTGGGCACTGTTCAATAAAACTTACAATTCTACAAATTTGTCAATAAGTGACATAACTGTCGAATTGTCATACAAGTGCTATTCAATAAAATCAATAAATATTTAAAAAAATAAAGACAAATAATTGTAAATTGTCGCGCCTGTAAACTATGTTCAATAAAACATTACACATCTAAAAATCGCCTGTCAAAATTCATGACAACTATGTATTACAAATATGTCATGGTAGTTTACAATTCTACATATTAGGTATCTTCCTATGAAATTGCCGTTTTTCACGAAATAAATGAAGCGTAATTTTTTTATATATTTTTTATTTCTATTAATCAAAATAATCACCCATGCAATCAATGCATCTTTGCCAACGCATTGGTAGCTTATTGATGCCTTTCTTGAAAAAATCAGCTGGACGGGAGGCAACAAATTCTTCAAAGGCATTTTGTACTGCCTCTCGGGTATTGAATTTTTTTCCCGCCAAGAAGTTATCCAAATTCTGGAAAAAGTAGAAGTCTGTAGGCGCAAGGTCTGGTGAGTACGGCGGATGACGGAGAACTTCCAACCCCAACTCTTGTAGCTTGGAGACCATCTGCTGTGCAGTATGAGGTCGTTCGTTGTCGTGCAGGAGCAGTGGAGCCGAACGATTGACCAAAGCTGGTTGGAGACGTGCGAGCTTCTCCATCATTGTGTTCAGTTCTTCACAGTACACATCTGCAGTAATGCTTGTCCCGTTTGGCAAGAAGCTGTGATGAATTACACCCGCGTTAGACCACCAAACAGTGACCATCACTTTTCTAGGGGTAAGTTTTCGTTTAGGGCATTGTTTGGGTGCTGAACCAGGGTCCAACCAACTTGCTGAGCGCTTACGATTGTCAAACAGGATCCATTTCTCGTCACAAGTAACAATGCGGTTCAGAATTCCTTCATTTGTATGCCTGCTGAGCAGTGCAAGGCACGTCTCCACGCGTACTTCGCGCTGGCGGTCATTGAGTTCGTGGGGTACCCATTTGTCAAGCTTTTTTACCTTGCCAATTTGACGCAAATGGACCAATATTGTTTTGAGGCTAACGTCGAAAGCTGCTGCTAATTCAGCCGTGGATTGAGTTTCATCAGCTTCCACAATTGCCTTTAATTCGTCATTGTCGACCAAAGTTTTCGGACGACCACGGGGTTCATTTTTCAGGTCAAAATTTCCAAAACGGAAGCGGGTAAACCAATAACGGATGGTGCGTTCATTTGTAGTGTTCGCTCCGTAAACGTCGTTGATGTTGCGTGCCGCTTGTGCCGCTTTGCTGCCACGACGGTACTCATACTCCATAATTACTCGAATTTTTAACTTATCCATGATGACGAAAAATGTTCGAATGCGTTGAAAACAAAACACTAACTATTAAACAAATGACGATTTTAGAAAAAGAATTCCATGTTTGTCAAATAAAATTAATTTGAAATTAGAATTATCAGTCAAAAAAAATAAATATTTTCATTTGAAATGGCCAGTACGGCAAAACGGCAGTTTCATAGGTAAAGACCTATTATTAACGTAAAATTGTAACATCGTACAACACAAAAGATTATTGAGGGTAAATCAAAAACTTTAAGGTTTATTCAATGACATATTACATATAGACATAGACATAAAGACATGGATTTTTTTGTGGAGGATCTGCGCTCATTTCATTTGGAGATTATATATGATTGTTCGTTCGTTAATAATGTGATATCCATTTTTAATAATTTTATGACAAATATTTTCGATATGCATGCTCCTTTAAAGCGAAGGCGTGTGTCGAAGAAGGCCAGGCCCTGGATAACCGAAAATATTAAGCGATTGATTAGAATTAGAAATGATGCTCTGTCAAGTTACATAAATAAACTGCCATCTCCGGCAAACGACAAGCGTAAGGAGTATTATAAAAAACTTAGAAATTTTACAAGTGCAGCAATTCATAACGAAAAGTAAGCTTATTACGAACATTACGTCAATAGTCAGGTTGGTAACCCAAAAAAATTGTGGTTTAACTTAAAACAATCATCCAGTCTGAAACAAAGGACCCAGTCGGATATACCTCAACATCTGTGTGATCCAGACATGATTAATGACTTTTTTCTAGATACACCAGGATTAAATATGGTAGATCAAAATACTTTAAATTATTTTCAAAATAATAGATATAATGGTTCAACTTTTACTTTAAAAGAAATCACAGAATTGGAAGTTTTAAAGATTTTACTGAGCATTAAGTCTAACTCTACCGGCCATGATAATATATCAATAAAAATGATAAAACTAACACTAGAGGTGACTTTACCTATTATTACGTTTATTGTGAATAGCTCTATCAGATCGAGTCTTTCCGGAGTCTTGGAAAGTCGCGAGAATAAAACCGTTGCCAAAAGGCTCGTCGGTCGCAGATTTAAATGATTTGAGAGGCATAAGTATTCTTCCTATACTTTCTAAAGTGACTGAGAGTGCCGTTTGCATTCAGTTTACAAAATACCTTGAGGCGGAGAACATCTTTCCAGCTGTACAATCTGGCTTCCGTGCCGGACACGGTACTGATACGGCCCTCGAACATGTTTCCGACGATCTCCTCAACGCTTCCAACTCTGGTATGGCCAGTTTTCTGATTATTATTAGATTACTCTCGTGCGTTCGATTGTCTTAATTGGAAACTTTTGTTATCAAAATTAAAATACTATGGACTTACGGAGGATACAATAAAATGGTTTGATTCATTTTTAACAGATAGGAAACAATTTGTAGAAATTGAAAATGAAAGGGGTGAAGTAGTAACTAGCCAGATAAAGAATTTACAACGTGGCTGTCCGCTCTTTCTCCTATCCTGTTTATTCTGTTTACAACCAATCTTGTTCATACACTACAACTAACAGGGCATAGCTCATTGCATCTTTACGCAGATGACACTCAGCTATACACTTCTTTTAAGCCTGACATAACGAGCGAGGCTGTGAACAGCGTAAACTGTGATCTTAATATCGTACTCCAGTGGTCTCAAAGCAATTGTTTAATGCTTAATCCCCATAAAACTAAATTTATAATAATTGGAACTAAACATCTAATCAACCAAATGTCGATATATAACCCCGAGCTCTACTTAAATAATGTAAAAATAGAACAGGTAAAAAAAGGTAAAAAATTTAGGTTTAATAATGGACGATGAACTTAGATTTATCGACCACGTCAATAGTAAAATCAGAGCCGCATTTTATAGACTACGTGTATTGTATGGCGTCAGAAAATATCTATCTGAGAGGGTAAGGGTAACTTTAAAAGAAAATTTAATATTATCCCTATTTAATTACGCAGATACTGTATATGGCCCAAGGCTCTATAAAAAAATGCTCAAGCCATACAAAAAGTACAAAATGCATGTGCTAGATTTTGTTATGATGTTCCAAAACGAGCACATATCACACCTTTCCTGAATGAACATAATTGGTTGAAAATGCAGAAACGACGCCAAATACATCTTGCATGTTTAGTTCACAAGGTAGTTATCAAACATAGACCAATTTACCTTTTTAACAAATTTCAGTGGAAATCTACGTCACGTGAGGAGAGAGTTCGTTCCTGCCATAGAAACAAAATGATATTACCTTTCAGTAAATACTTCCGCGATAGTTATAGAGGCAGCTTTCGTTACCGGGCGGCCAAGATATGGATCGCTCTACCTCCTCCCTACCGTGCTGGTGTGTCTCAAATGAACTTCAAAGCTAAGCTTAAGATATTATTTCAATCTCAACAAAAATGTGGTGACGATGCCTTAAAAACTTGTTTGGATTACAGATAGATATTATTTTCACAATTACTATGTAACTTTTATTTTTATTTTTACAAAGTGATTAATCCAACTTTAAGATTTTTCTTCAATTGTGAATTAATGAATAGCATGCAGTATTTACCATATATTTAAAAATATTACTTAATAATTGTAAGGAATTGAAATTCTATTTAATTAAGTAATGTAAACCCATGCCCATTTGTTGACCGGCATTAAGTCAAGGGGTGTTTTTAAAATCAGCGTTGCCTGTCTTAGGCAACATTTTGCTGAAAATGCCCTTTTGGCACAGTATGTTAATATAGCTATTTGTATATTTATTTGGATATTGAAAATGTGCCAATAAATAAATGATTTGATTTGATTTGATAGACAGGTTATCCGCTCTCAAAAATGGCAACGCAAATGCAAGCGAGTTGCCGGCTATTTGACTCATTATTGTGCAACCCAGTGTCACGGCTAAACATCAAACAAAACTTATTCCCAATTCTGTACTTTTAATACCGTACAATGCCTTCTTGTGAGTTTAGACAGTGTACTAATTAAATTGTTACTGTTAAAGATAGAATAAACGTTTCTTTTCATGCGTAAGTACTATTTTTTTATAACTATCTTATTTATTATTTTATTTTGCTATTTAAAATGACGTTTTAAAATTGACATGGCTATTCGTTTCAACAAACTCAGAGAGCGAGATGTAATATGATTTTGTAAGTGGGAGTAAAAGAGACAATGCTATAGAGTTTCGATAGTTCACGTACGCTCGCGACCAATTAGTGCGAAGCAACGTAACGAAGTACATAGGTATCTCTTTCTTACAACAAGTGAACTGTATTATTCTTTCCTTCTCCCACAAATTATATTACTCTATATATCTGGTAGGTATCTTTTTGTGGTTATATATATCTGGTTGGTTTTTTTGTGCGGTAATGTTTGGGTATGACTTGTCTATATATAAAATGTCATTGGGTTTATTGGGTGTAATTTATGGGGTGTAAGGGGGAGTCGCCTACCATCAAGACTCTCCAAATGCCAACCTAACCTGCCCGTGGTGCACCCTGCCGGACAGCGGACGAGGCTCTGTCGACCGATGAATGGCGGGATAACCATTTTGCAGGTGGTAGGTTTCGACCGCGGCTTGCAACCACCCTCTAGATGAAGCCATGCCGCCGAGTGACCTAGTCACGTTCCGGCTTGATGTATTGAGTAGCCATTGGAGGAGAATAGGTCCGAGTAATTGCGCAACGTATGAGAGCCGTTTGAACTCGAAGGGTTATGATCAACCGGTTGGCTCATTCTGGAGGGTAGCGGGATCCAAAGAAACGGTGCACCGCTGGCCGACCGCAGGTTGTAGGGGGCCCAACTAGCGTTCTAGCCATTTGTGAAAGGCTGCCCCACCGCCTGTGTAAAATCCCGGGATTGCTCCATCGTGCCGGTTGGCGATGGGATGGAGAGGGCCCGATGGTGATCCCCGGGGGATTTTGGGCGTCCCCGCGGTCTCCATGTGAGTCTCCCACCAGTTGGTTTAACCAATCGAGTTGCTTGGTTCCAAACGTTGCGCTTCACTCAGATTCTATTCCTCTCCCCTATTCACCCTACCAACAACGTAATGGAAAAGTCCAAAAAGAATAATAAGTGCCGACAGCGGATGCACTCCCTCTCCCTAAAAGTACACTTCTCTAAAGTACAAATCTCCACGATGTCCACCACCACCTTGAGACAGAGAGGCCGCACTAATTCTTTCTGACAGAGACGCAGATCTGTGATCGTTCGTTCTAGCATATCTGCATTACCCAGGCCATATCCTGGAGACCAAATTTCACCCCAATGCGGGCGTGTACATGTATGTCAGAGACGAGATCTGTTTTCGGCGTCTCCGATACTTCGAAGTTCCGGATTTTTCTGTTTTATGGGTCTATGTAGATACTGGCCTGGACCGAATTGTATACGCCAGTATTTACCGATCACACACGGGAGCTCAGGAGACAACTCGACTTATTGAACATCTTAGTGATACTGCAGATAAGGTCCAACGACGCTATCCCTCTGCGCAGTTGGTGTTCCTTGGAGACTTTAATGCCCACCATGAAGAGTGGCTGTACCCGTTCAAGGACACCGACCACGCTGGCAGAGAGACCTATCGGTTCGCAGTAACTCATGGGAACGATTTGCCTGCGTCTGTTTTTCCAGACAAATATAACCCTGGAGCTTTCAAGTGTAGAGTGAATAGGTACCTCTTGGACAGGCGTGTATGATCCTCGTCATCATCGTCACTTTCCATTAGGTGAGATGGAAAACAAACGCCTGCTAATTATTAATAAAAAAAAATTCTGTTAAGAGTAAAAATGGAGCTCAACAACAAAGTAACTATTCTGTCCCTTATACATAGCAACACAGTTATTTTATTTGGTCGGTTTAGTGAGAAATTTAAAAAAAAGCATAAATAAAACAATAATAAGGTATAATGCCAAGGAATTATCATTTGTAAATGCTTTACCGAGGGTAAGCTCACCTGTCAGAAATCTATTACAATTCTAGAAATAAATGTAAATTTGTAAATACAATTAAACGTTCAACAAAGCAGTTTTTCCGACAAATTAGTAAATTGTCACCTGTAACGCAAAAATATTTACTGAACAGAAATATGTAAAATTGTAACTAAAATTTGAAAAATATGTAAATTTTGCGCCATTACAAATTTGTAATTTGTATTTTTTATACAGAATTTTGTACAATTGTCGCCTGTCACCTGTTATTTACAAATGTAGGTTTTATTGATCAGGGCCCTGCTCTCAACGTAACCCTTGTTGGAAAAATATGCTTCCTTGGCGGTTTACGAGTATTAACTTTTAAACTAGGATTTTTTTTACTTTTTCAGATTGTCGGATGTATTTTCTTTACGTTCTTGGATTTTAGCAAAGATGGGATTATAAATTATTTGAGGCCATTTCATGGTATGTTTAAATTGTATAAGTTGTATTTTCTAAGTTATATTCAATAAGTTTATAGTTATATTTTCGTATTTGGTTGTTTCTGTCCCTATCGTTTATTTATTAAGGCCACCTAGAATGTAGAATGTCTCATGCTTGTAATATTTGTTTGAGTTAGGATATGGCATAAACAAAATAATTATTGTATTGTATTATGTTTTGTAATTATTGTTTTATAGGTCGCGCATATTTATTAACAAATAAGGTCGACGAGCCTCGTGTGTTTCCCTTCCACCTAACAACTGGCGCCTCGGGAAATTAAATGAATCTTAGAGATACTTTCTTAATACAACTAATTTTATATTACAAATTAATTAGCAGTTACTTAATTTTTTTTTTACAATATAATATGATTTTACTGTGACATCTATAATTGTTTGTAGTATTGCAATATTATTCTTTAATTCAATAATTTGAGCCTTGCAAACTCTTAAAAAGTTCCATTTCACAAAAGTTTTGATATTTTTCACATACTTTTGTTATACGGTTTACACAATTTACACAATGAATTTTTCTGAACGTAATTAACCGAAAATTATATAATTTTTTTTAGAATTATTCATACACACAGTACAATAAACAACTATTTTTAATAAAAAAATACAACGTTTTTACATTAAAATAATCTACCTTGCAACAACAAAACAAACAACGTGCGTCACAATGACCCTGAGATTGTCAACTGGCTGTGCCTTTTGACAATGACTTTTGACCTTTCTCGCCGCGTACGTGACATGCGGCCAGTGGCCACGCACACATGCCCCACGTGCTTGTAGTAGTGCAACCGATTCGTGCGGTTGAATGGAGCTTTCTCTCTGTTCCGTTTATCTACTCATGTGCCGAGGTGACGTTTCCATACTGCGCATTGTTGAACGAAAATAAGAAACTGCATGCTTGTACCCTACACTGAGTCTGTGACAACTTGTTGTCTTTCTAGTCTGTGGTTTGTTCTGAGTGGTTCTGAGTAAGAGCCACCGTAAGAGCTAAGACTTACAAAAATATTTAAAACTAAGGTATAACTAACATTTGAATGAATTTGGAGGTGTTTAATGTTCGATTACAATAATCAAATTGTTTTGGCAACCTGAAATAACCAAAATATCCCTTTACTGACTACCAATTACTCGATTATAAATCAAGATGTTTGCTGTTGTTAAATCAATGGTAAGTAATAATAACAATTATAGAACAATAATTAAATCAAACGAAAAACTCCGAAGCAGCTGATAAATTGTAAAATAAAAGTAATATATTAAATAAATAATTAATGAACAATAATTAATAAAGTCAATAATTAATAAAACATCAACATGATAGATAGCGCCATGTTTTCATTATATAGTGTGGCTGATTTACGGATTTGAAAATGTTTTTCTAAGACGAAACTAAATGAAATTATGAAATATTGGCATATAGTCCCCGTTCTATTTATTTAATGTAATCCTAGGAACACCCGTACAAAAGCTAGCCAAGTGCCCCTTAAATATTGAAACGTCTCCTTTACCTACGGCATACCCGAAACTATTATATTAGATGACAATCCTCAAATGATAAGCACAACACTTTTAAATCTATTTATATTTTACAATATACTTTTATACCACTTTACAGCCCTCAAGTAAATACTGTAGAACTCTATAAAAAAACTTTGATAACAGCTTTGGCACCTTTTATTGACGAGGGCCATAGAACTTGGGACACACACCCAAACAAAATACAGTTTGCCATAAATACCGCGATTAATGAGAGTACTAAGTTCGCCCCATTATTTTCACTTTTTAGCAGACAAGCAGTCATTTGTGGCTCAATTTATAACCAAAAAAACTTCCTAGACGAAATAATCTTCAATCCCAGAGGTCTCTATGCCGGGAATATAGATCAATTAATACCCACGTTTGCTAAAGTACAATTCCGTTTATTTAGGGCCCACTAGTGCAACGCTACTAACAAACACCACCAAACTATTGAATTTGTGACGGTTGTCTATTTCGACCTCTTTTTGTCAGTAAATTTTATTTTTTTGTCGTTCCCGACGTAATTTTAAACTACGAATTACGTAGTGTCGGAGTACGGCAATGTTTTGATTTGACAAGCCAGTCACGAAAAATTATCCATCATAACAACTAGAATCTATTTATTTATTATTGTTTCCGAGTTTATTATTCAAAATTACATGTTTATCAATTTTTTATTATCTACAATCAAAGTTTTCATGAAATCAATAATTTATTTTTACGTACACGAGTGTGCGTAGCCAAAATTTTTGGTAAGGATTCTCATTCATTAAAATTTTATTTTGTTGTTACTTTTTCTTTTCAGATCAAATTTAATTGTATTAATGTTTCTGTTTTATTTTGTGTGACTATTTTTTATTTCAATTTTGTTTATATTTTTTGTTTGTATTTACAGGCATTTTTGTATATTTTTAATTTTACTGCAAAATAAACATAGAAGAGAGCTTTGGTATTTCCTTTCTGGACCCTCAATTACCACTCCGCAAACAACGCGTTACACACTGGCGCCGACTATTCAAACGCAGTTTATGGAGAAGAGAGGAGGAACAATATCAACAGAGGAATAGCAACATTAAAAATAATTTTTTATAATTATTATTGAGGTCAGGCATAAAACTTTATTTGTTACCATTTTCAACCATTAACATTCACTAGTTAGGTTATATATCTACTATAATATATCAAATTACTGCTAAATTATTCAGGCATTTAAGTTTCTTTAGTTTCTTTCATTATAATATCTTTGAAGAAATTTTCTGAAGGCACAACATTTATTCTATAACCCAGTAATTTCACTATTTAAATAACATTTTCTATTCATTTTCATCACTTGAAAATACGTATATTTTTAAGGCTCTTTTCTGCATAACGACTATTAACAAATTTATTTCACTTTAACATTTTTTTTTTTTGGATTTTGCAATGAATTTTTCACAACTAAATAAACCTGAAATAATTTATGAATTAAAAATCAGAAATATAAATTTTTCTTCGACGCAATCTGTAGACGAACTACGATCATTATTATTAAATATTAATGTAGATTCTGAAACAGAAATTTTACAAAATAGCCCTGAAGAATTTTCAGAGGATATTAATACCATTAAAAAAAATTTAAAACTTGTTGAAGCTTGTATAAACTCTTATCCTATTAGGAAACAAAAAATTTCACCTTATTTAACTCATATAAGAACAAGTTTCACCATTAATTTACGATTTAGTGGATATGAATAATAACCCATTAAGTCGTTGGCATATCAGAGACATTAAACCTCTACCGCGTTTAACTTCTTCTTTGAGTGACTAGATTGGTTGTTACCAATTACTTTATATGAATTCATATATAATTATTGCTAATTATCTCACGGCGAGCATAAGCCGATTCTTTTTGTCTTATTTTTTTTTCTATGCACCTCATTATCGTTTGGCTATACCATTAACATTGACGTTGGTCAAAACTTATAATTAATTATCATCATCGTAGTATTAGGTTAACTTATTGTGTAATTTATTTAATATTTGCAATTCTAGGAGTGTAAACTCTTATTTTCAATATCTGTATTATACTTTATAGTATAATTTGTTAAATGTTATCAATTTTTTTTTTCTCAATTTTTTTTCAAGCGGTTTGCAACTTGTAAAATTAAGCCTTCTGCACGAGCGTTTATTAAGGTAACTCGTTAAACTAAACCATACCTATGTGTATTATTTATACGCTTGAATCACTTTCCCGTGAGAATTATTTTCATATGTTTATTACATAAGTATTTTAATTACTTCACAAAAGACCCTTGGATTTTATTTAAAAGTCAATGTTTCACGACTGGCTATGATTTTCTTTTCTTTCCGGCATATTTATTTCAGTCTTTAACTGAAACTTGTTTATAGTAATCACCGTGCGGGAGTTAGCGACACGTTAAAGAAGCCATAAGCTATTAATATTTTCAGCGGATGGCAACTATTAAAGCCTTTTGCCGTTGCGTCCAACTCTGTTGAGTTGACTTATTTAGGATACGATTCCTCATAAGCAACTCTAACTGCATGATGTTTTATTTCCAGTAGTTGGAATAAGACTAGTATGAAAGAGAATGTATGTTGTAATTATAATGTACGTTGATGGAGTTGAACGATGTATATTAACATTGTATATTCCAGGAACATGTTTAAAATTTTATCATTCATGAACCATGTAATTTAAGATAATTATTTAGGATTCTTTTTTTTTTCTCTCTCTCGTCTGTTTTGTTTTCTTTTTCTATTAAATAACTTGTTGATATGCAATATATCAGTATTATTTTTTTTTTCATATACAGGATGTTTTTTCAGAAAAATTCTTCTATAGGATGTTAATATTAATTTTCATTTTGCTTTTAATTATTATTTTTTTTTGATCGTTCTTTCATTTGGCAGATTAAATATTAAAATTCGATATGTATATGCGGTTTATTTTGATTTGGTTTGAATATTTCTTTTTTTTTAAAAACTATACTGAAAAAATCTTTCAGATTTTTTTTCCCGGCCCCCGGGGTATTGTGACGGTTGTCTATTTCGACCTCTTTTTGTCAGTAAATTTTATTTTTTTGTCGTTCCCGACGTAATTTTAAACTACGAATTACGTAGTGTCGGAGAACGGCAATGTTTTGATTTGACAAGCCAGTCACGAAAAATTATCCATCATAACAACTAGAATCTATTTATTTATTATTGTTTCCGAGTTTATTATTCAAAATTACATGTTTATCAATTTTTTATTATCTACAATCAAAGTTTTCATGAAATCAATAATTTATTTTTACGTACACGAGTGTGCGTAGCCAAAATTTTTGGTAAGGATTCTCATTCATTAAAATTTTATTTTGTTGTTACTTTTTCTTTTCAGATCAAATTTAATTGTATTAATGTTTCTGTTTTATTTTGTGTGACTATTTTTTATTTCAATTTTGTTTATATTTTTTGTTTGTATTTACAGGCATTTTTGTATATTTTTAATTTTACTGCAAAATAAACATAGAAGAGAGCTTTGGTATTTCCTTTCTGGACCCTCAATTACCACTCCGCAAACAACGCGTTACAAATTTAATCTTGTGATACTGCCAAGGAGGCGTGTTTATGTTATAAGTTCATCCAAAACGCATTTCAGTGCCCTGTTCCGCACCTAAATTTGTAAAAATTTTTGTATAAAAATTTATATCTCCTTTAATTCACGATTTCATGACAGATTTTTCAATCAAATTAAGGAAAAAAAATTGTTCTATTTTCTATTAATTGTTATATTTATAGATGATGGCGCTAAGAAAACTAGCCTGAATATTAGTATAAGATTGTAAGGCTGAAAAGGTGACGAGTTACTTCAGGGGTCTAGCCATATTACAATCTACAATCAATAACGCTATCGAAAGCGCGTAAACTGTATGGAGCATCACGTGATATATAACGTAACACAATATGCATATTCAGTGCTCAAATAATTCAATAAATGCAAAAATAATACAGAATAAATATTTCCGACAGACCAGGCTGTATGGCATAGCTCATGCTTTTCCGTTTTCAGATGCCCTTCGTAAAAATGTACTAAGAGCACCCGGTTTTTTATAATCCCACACCAACAGTTAAACGAAAAACGCACTTGACTATTAGTCTCGCGGATACGTAAAGAATTCTCCCTGGACCAAACGCGATTATTGTGTCGGTTATATGGACATACCATAGTTGCTGAAGTCTCGTCTGACCAGATAATATTATATAGAAAATACTGATCCACTAGGATGAGCCTCTCGATTTCATGGCAGAAAATAAGTAATCTTTCAGCATCACCCGGCCGTAATTTTTGTACTAATCGCCCTTCAACGTAGCTTTTGAATTTGTATTTGTTCAGTAGCTACAAGGTGTATTTTGCTTTTCGAAATTCCGATTTCTTCTTCACATTCCTTCACTGAACGTTTAGGATTTGCCTCAAAGTTTTTCAAAATGTCAAGTTCATCGTCAGTGTTTGTCATTTGGCGCCGTTTGTGGTCAGCGATGATCGAAACGGTCCAAATTATTTTGGACACTGAGATCTGCGATGTTCGATACGATGTGTTCAGGCGAGACCGCGGTGGCGGCGGGCAGGGTGGTGGCGTTATGGCGCTCTGTGACATACGATTGCATGCGCGTGCGCGCCCGGAGTGGCAGCGACAGCCGAATATTTTCATTTATTAGTTTGTTTAATGAAATTTTTGACGCATGCCCAGATGATAACTTTATAGTCGCGGGAGATTTTAACTTGTCTTGTATTGACTGGAGCTCGCGGGATCCGATATTCTTACATAAAGGTTCTATGGAGCTTCAAAATATTGCCGCGGAGTTATTGAATAATTTATATTATTATGGCTTAAAACAGTCTAACTCAGTTTTAAACTCTTATGAAAAAACATTGGATTTATTGTTTTCTAACTTTGAAATAAAGATTTGGCGTTCTGAGAGCCCACTTGTGCCTGAGGATAATCATCATCCTTCAATCGAATGTTATGTATCCGAAATTCTAGTTCCATCTATGAAACTGAAATCGCGTAAACAATATATGTTTAGGAAGTCTAATTTTGACGCTATCAATTAAGAACTAATTAATTATGACTGGCTTACCCTATTCCGAAATTCTGACATCGAAACATGTATAATTATTTTTTACAATATTCTTCATGGTTTAATAGACAAATACGTTCCTCAAGCTCTAGTGTCTGGCACTCACAGGTATCCAGTGTGGTATAGCCAGGCTCTTATCCGTGTGACTAAGGAGAAAGCTAAATATCATAAATTATGGAAACGTTATAATAATCCGATTGATTATAATTCGTTTTCAACTTTAAGAACACGTCAAAAGCGTCTGCAAAATGAATGCTATAAAACTATATCAATTGGTCACAACAAATAATAAAAACATCCGATAAATTCTTCTGGAAATACGTAAATCAAAAAAAAAAGCTATCTCGACTTATCCAGGATGCATGGACTATGGGGGTACTAGTGTAAGTGGTGGTTCACATATTTGCTCAGCGTTTAATGATTTCTTTTTAAACAATTTTAGCTTGCCTCTTGACACATATGATGACTCACATATATTGCCACGTTTTCTTCAAACTGAATAGTCTGGGAACTCTTAATATTAATACAGAATATTGTGATAAATTATTAAGAGGATTGGATACCTCTAAGGGCCCTGGTAGTGATGGTTTGCCGCCTATTCTGTTCGTGAATTGTTCTAAAGCCCTGTCTTACCCCGTTACTTACATTTTTAATAGATGTTTCGCAGAAGGCTATTTTCCAACACCTTGGAAAATAGCGCATGTCACGCCAGTGCACAAAAAAGGGCCTAAAACGTCGATTGAAAATTATTATCCTATCTCAAAACTTAATTCTACTATTCTATTACTCTATACTCTATACTATCTTTACTTAGAATTAACAATTCTAAGTAAAGTTGCTGAAAGAATTGTATATGATCATATGTACCCCCGTGTTTATAAAATGATCCCTACTCAACAGCATGGCTTCATGAGAAACCGCTCCACTAGCTCAAACCTTGCCGTGTTTACCAGTAGAGTCCTACATGATATGGAGGGGGGAGGACAAGTTCACGTGATCTACACAGATTTCGAAAAAGCTTTTGATCGTGTGGATCACGTTATACTGCTGCGGAAACTTCAAGAGGTAGGAATATAAGGTAACCTTTTAAGATGGCTGGAATCTTATCTGCGTCAGTTAGTCAGGCTGTTGAGGTGGGTGGCTTTCGTTCAGACTATATATCTGTATCCTCAGGCGTGCCTCAGGGCTCAATCTTGGGGCCATTATTATACTCTATTTATCTCTATGACATTGGGCAATCCATTCAACACTCTAATTTTAAATTGTATGCTGACGACACAAAAATATTTTTAAGTATTAAAAACGCCCGTGACAGCCTCAAGCTACAGGATGACTTGAACCGTTTATCTATTTATTATTTAAAAAATCGTGTTAATAACAACTGTTTCACATGCCTTATCCTGAAGCCTGTAAACATAACCAAATGCTGGACTTGGAAAGTCGACGTAGCTTACTTGACATGCTTTTCTTATATAATATATGTAATTAATGGTTCTGTGGATTGTATTGACCTGACACAACTTACCCTTAATCTACACACTCCCTCCACCAGTACAAGGCACACTCAACTATTCAACACACAACTCGCAAAAACAAACTACAACCAAAACTCACTCATTATCAGAATGCACAACACTTACAATAAGCAGTTCTCACATGTCTCGGATATATTTAATGATAGCAAACCTAAGTTCAGGTAAGAGATTCTAAGTTCCCTCCCTACTGGCAAGTGACAAACAGTCATCGACACACACACACACACACACACACACACAACACACTCACGCACATACACACAATTACATACAACACAAACTTTACACTTAACACCCTCATTGTGTTAATTATTATATATAAGAATTTTTTTTTGCCTTTGTTGAATTAAGATAGTATTTTTGTATTGTATTTTTTTTTTGGTATATTGCTATTTATTTGTTGTGTAAGTCTGATTAAGGTTAATATAAAAATTGTGGCCGTCAGTATTTTCACAATTGTTATTCTACTTATGTCTAAGGGCTGTGAATTTTGTAATAAATAAATAAATTTATCAGATTATCCACCAACCGTTTCATAATAAATCGAGATGGTATATTTCTACCAGGATATCTTTCACGGTGCCATTCTAAGCGTCATGTTATGTTTTAATGGTTCAAAAAGTATGGTTCCATGAAATCGAAATTATTTTGATACGTCATAGTTATGTAACAATTTCACAATACAATGCAAAAATCCTAAAATGAAAATCACAGAAACAATATAATTACTAGACAATTTCTTGCTTTTTATTTGCTTGCGTTGGTGGTTTATCAACTTGTACAAAATGATACGGTGCATTGTCCATTATAATTTTCGATGGGTTTTCTAAGCTGACTAGCAGTTTCTCAAACCACTCTTTAAAACCTCAAAGTTAATTTCCTCATGGTAATCACTTGTAGTTTTAGAGGCGATTGCGAGGAGGCAGTCTGGAATAAAACCTTGAGAAGCTGATCCCGCGTGACATATAATACGTCGGGATCCTTTTCCCGATGGAACTTTTGAGGTGGAGGGCGCTGTATCATCGGGCCATGTCCGTGAAACCGTATGGTTCGCATTCAACCATGTTTCGTCAATAAACACGACATTGTCCCAGTCTGTAATTTTCTTTACTTGACGTAAGAATGTTACTCTCTTTCCGCTCTTTACTCTAGTCAGATTTTTTTAATCTAAAGCCAATCGATTTCAAAGCCTTCGATAGAGACGATTTACCGCCAAAAAATAAGCCTCCCTCTTTTAACGAACTCATTACCTTTTCCCGTGTAGGATATTTTTTTCTCGAGTACTATCCATAAGTGTGGTTGCGAATTGCAGCAGCATCAAAATTATCTTCTTTTTTTCGGTGTACGTAAAGTATTATCTTCTGAGCCTGATAGTCCGTATTTCTCTTTCAGAATTTGAGTTACTGTCCTCTTCCCTATCCCCAATGCTTCGGCAACACGTTCTCTCGGTTGTGTCAATGGTAAAAGAGGCCCATCGTTAAGTGATTCACGTTCAAAATAATTGTACAATTTCACCACTAGTTCGCGAGATTGACTGTTTAGCGTTTTCCCCCATTTCAACATGGTAAGACTGTAATGTTGTTCTTGTTTACTAATCGTTAACCAATCGGATTCCAATTAATAGCCAGGTAAACGTAGTCAGTAAGATCAGTCGCACAACGACATAAGGCTGCGTCATGTAATGGCGACATGACATGGCGTCATCGACAGGCACTAGTGTTGCCAGCAACATCCCATTCAAATTGTACCTAGCGTCAATGATTTTTCTAATAAGATATTTTTTGTATTTTTATAGTTAGTTAAAAAATAATAAATATAATTATGTTTTATTATAATCACAATGTGGTTATTAATTTATGGTTGTTAGCGACGCAACATGAAATGGATTCGGCATAATAGGGACATAGCCATTCAAATAGTTTTGTAAATAACGCTAGTCCACGCCCTCACTACTTGCGCCCGTCCTCGGATAGGTGGTTATTTTCGAGTGTGACGTAAGCAAGTACTAATCAGATTCTTATAGGAAATTATGATGTTATAGGAACCTAGGTATAGGTATATTTTGAATTCTATTTTGATAACATTGATTTATGGTTGAATTGATGATGTTCGTGTTTAATAAAGTTCTTAGAGATTTCATTGGTATAATATAAGCATAATATGAGAAGCTTTATGTATGTTTTGGATAGAATTTAGACCTAGGTTATTTGCCAAATACTAATTTGTTTAGATTTGTCATAATTGTGGTAATTTTATGGTTATTTCGTATCAGATTAGGTAGATTATGGTAGATATAACGTTATTGTATATAGGTTCATATAATACAGTACTCATTTGAAGTAATAAATGACGTAATATGGTTAGAGATTTTCTCGTTGAATAACTACGTAATTATAGGGTTTATTGTTATGGTTTTTTGATAATAATGTGTAAATTTCTTTTATTGAAATGTAATAATTATTTTCATGGTGTTTTACGTATTTGAAGAGAATAACGAGAAAACCTTTGTTATTGTATATGTTCCTAATTGGTAGTTATATCTTGTTTGATTATGTTAAAATCTAATTGTAATTAGAATGTTTGCATAATTTGATAATGTAAAATGATAAAATTATGTTTGTAACCGTTTCGCCTTAGGTACAATGTTAGGCTAAGTAAGTAGTCTGCCGGCGCAAACGGTGTTTTGAGATGGTCTTTGTTCTAGAAAGTTTTTTGTATTTAATTTTATCAAATTGATATTTATGTAAACATACAGGAATCGTTTCGCTCTATTATTTGAATATAATATTGTAATAGTTTTGATTAATAGTTTGAAAGATAATTCGATGTAAAGTTTAGAATCCAAGTAAAACTTAAGTGTAATTAGGTGCAAATTGCACAAACGCGCCAGCCAATCAGAGCGCTGGAATTATTTAGGGCAAAATTTGTATAAAAGGCGCACGCCGAGCTTTGGAAGACAGTTCGGTGCCCACAAGTGAAGAAAGAACATCTAATAAGAAGAAAGAAACAGTTCGGTGCCTGCAGCGAATAAAACAACAAGAAGAAAGAAAAAGTCTAATAAGAAGAAAGAAAAGTCTAAGAAGAAAAGTTCAGAAGAATCCAACTAGAAGAAAGAAAGTGCTGTTCGGTGTATCCGGAGGCCAGTGAAGAGGTCTGAAGAAAGAAACTGAACTACAGGAACGATTGCGGTTCATAGGCTTGTTTAAACTTAAGGTTTATTTTGGTATCCGCAATAAACGTTCTTACTTTGAAAGACGTGTTGTTTTCACTGCGCTCCAACCTGCACTCGATCAAGTCGGGTGTCACTCCGTGGTTCGTCAGGTCGTGGTGTCTTCGGGGCCAAAGGGTACATACGGCGGCATCTTCTCCAGCCGGCGCAAAACTCCGCAACAATGGTGATATTTCTTCACAAGTAATCATTGGATTCGATTCAACTTATCAGCTTTAGATTTTTAGAGTAACATCCCTAGTGTTTAAAAAGAAAAAGGGTTAACAGACGCAACATTGTAACGACGTTCAGTTCTTTAGATTCGAAATTGTTTATTATGTTTAGAATGGTTTATTAGTGAAAGCAAATCGTAAAATTACTCGTATCGGTCATTATTACAATAAATATGTAATCGTAGTTGAAAAAAGTTAAGCAATTTTGCAGTTCTAAAAAAACGAATTTTAACTAATACACACAGTTCAATAACATATATTTGTTAGTCTAAATTAGGAAAATAATTGATTCTTAAGAAAATATAAGCTTGGTACACGTCCTGTTAATTGATATTGCATAGTGCAGACCCAATAGAAACACTTATTTCACTTCTTTATAGAGGGCACTCGGACGCACGAAAAGAAACGAAACGAATGACCGTTGGAAATTCGACATATGCTATATGACATACTGCTGTGATGCCAAAATAAAAATGAAAAATCCAACGTATTTTTCAAATGTTTTTTTTATTGATAACTTCATAAAACGTGTAAAAAGGTTTCAATATTCGTGTGAAATAATCAAAAGTATTAAGCATTTTTTAATACTATAATCATAAAAATGTGAAGACGCCGTTATCATAGTACATTCATTTCAATTTACTTTGTTTCACAGATCTAATATTTTTGTAGCTTTTTTATGCAAATACAGAATAATTTTATTCAATTTTTAGCATACATTTTGTTTTGTTAACCACCAAGCCCACAACTTTCTTTCTCCTTTAATTCTCCTTGTACAGTCAGAAAAAAGAAGTTCGTTACATTTAGAATAAGAAAATAAATTGACAATCAGAAGGCAATGGTGAATGTCAAATAAATAATAATTATGTTTATAAACAATGTTAATTGCTGTGAGGTCTGAATATTTGGTTTTAGTTAATAGTGAATTGATTTTATTTGTAGTTTATTTTTATGGTTTATAATATTTTATGTTCAGAGTTATTATTGTAATGTCGTTAATTAACAATGGTTCCGATGTTGAACCATGGTCGAGTCAAGCCTATGACTTCCCAAACTAAAGACGTTTTGTATAGTTTGTACAAATATTTCGAACCTGAATGCAATAGCAATCTGAGCAGTATTGTGATTCCCGCTCATTAGTTGCTGTCTTCAGAACAGGGACCAACCTTTAAAGCACCTGAAAAGAAAACTGATTAATTATATTAATCCGGAGAACGATTCACAACTTTCACATTACAAATAAAGAAATTCCGACGATGAAAATACTACACGCAATATTTAAAGAATAAATACATTATTACGGTTGTGTCAGCACGTTACGAGAACACGTCATCTCGATCATGATAATATGAATTCTGATAATTATTCAGAGTAGATCCAAACGCTTTTTGAATGTTTATCTACATGCTTGTAAAGAGGAAAAGAAATTTCAAGGCACGGATGAGGCTTTAAATATCGTATCAGAACAACTTATAGCTAACACAAATGATTCATCAGATGAAAGTGAGGATGAGGATGAGAGCGAAATCTCTGGAGTTGAAGAAATTTAGTATTAAAAGTTGTCTAATATTAACTATTTTCACTATATCGTTTAATATTATTAGTTCCATATAAACTACTCTGGCTATAAAAATTATAAAAGTATCGGTTTATTTATTTATGTGCTGACCGTACACAACTACAAATTAAAAAACGTTTCGAAAGTAATTTACCTGTCAGCCTACTGTTTTTCCCTTCTACCTCACAGTCTCTAGTAGTTTTTGTTATTGAGAGGTTTTCAGTAAAAAAAGTTATGAATTTATCTCAACACTAGGCGAACAACAACTGAACCTGATTAGTATGTCTGTATCTTTTACTATATACTAGTATGTATGTATGTATGTAGACTAATATGTCAATGTCATGTGAATGTCACCATTACTTTATAAATGTTGAGTTTTTTTTAGTAAAGCTCAACTGTTTTTAAATTATATTTTCATTTTTGGCTTCGTTCCCTGCCCTACAAGAGCTATGTCTTTCAAAACGGCACTGACATATTAGTTTCAGGCGGTTCCTATTATTAGGACTATTTTTTGACATTTTGAAAACCTCTCATTGTAAAACAATAAAATAATTTAAATTGTAAAATAAACATAAACGTCACCCTAGACAAGGACACAGGCAGGCGGCGGTGTCGCGAGCAGTAGTAAATCTTCCAGTATTATATATTAAAACCTTGGTCCATCCATACATCAGTCGTAAGTTTGTCAGTCGTAAGCATGGACGTAATATACTAAACAGGACCGAGTACTCGCAGCTAAAAAGCGAGCCGACCGAGATAGGCAGTATAGAGGCTAAGAACAAGGAAACATGGAAATGCCATATCAACGAAAAAGACGTGTATACCTACGCGATACTAAAATTGCGGCCTAGTGTTGTACCAATTATTATTGTTTTTTTCAATTTATCGATTAATGCTTCTGAGTTCTAATTTATTTTACAAAACAAGTAGCGCCCTACAAATAAACGTAGCTTAAGTAAATGTTTTCGAATAATGAATAATCATGGAACAACATTCAATAACTGTACCGCCATGACATTTTAAAATGACTAGCTGTTTCATACAAACTAACCCGCTCCCCTTTTTACCCCTTAAGAGGCAAATTTCCAAAAATCCTGAAACCCGTCATTAATTTCTACCCAATAGCTAAATGCCATTTTTAATCGATTAAGCTTAAAAACTGACGGTGTTTCATATTAAATTTCAACCCGTTATGGGTGGAATTTCAAAAAACCCTTTCTTAATGGATGCCTACATATTACAAAGAATACACCTTCAAAATTTCATGTCTCTAGGATCAGGGGTTTAGGCTGTGCGTTGATATATATCTAGTTCAGTCAGTCAGTCAGGACTTTGAATATGATATATATATATATAAAGAAATGATGGTACAAATAGTATTAAAGTAAATTTTCAATTTAGGGAAAAATAAAACAAATTAAAATCAATATTAGTAATTTATATTATATGCACTTCCTGGTTCTTCACTATTAGAAAAATTTAGACAAATGTGTATTTTCTCGGAAATTCACTTTTCCTATGGCTTCCAACGAAATTCTTTTTTTATTTTCATTTTTAGAAAGTCTGTGAAAATAAAGATAATTATATTAATAATAGTACTTATATCAAATTACTCAGAGTAAAGAAATTAAGAAACTACCTATATATTATTTCCTAGTCACTTCAGTACTAATTATAAACGCTCTAGTAGTAATTTTTGCAATGTTTGCGATAATAAAACTGAACCATAGGTTACTTACCGGTGAAACGTAAGATTTGGCTGATTGGAGTTTTAGTTGCACCACATCCCACTATACTACATTTCGAAGGCATCATAAACCTTTATTTAATCAATTTTCACAAGATTAAAGGCTCATTTATTAAATTAATAAAAGTACACAACAAAAACAACAACATACGACGCGCTACTAATATGGCAGATATCAGACACGCAAGTTATGTCACTAACAATATAGGCGCTGAGAAGGACTAATACCATTATATTTAGCTCATTCTAACTACGTATGTTAAACGAAGATGACTGTATCCTTATTATTTTGGCTTAAAACTTTTATATACCTAGGTTGGAATGGCATTTCAATACCTATGTTTCCTTGTTCTGAGTATAGAGGCCGCGTGTCCCTTTCTAACAGGGTGACAATCAGATTCGGCTATTTGAGGAAAATTTGAACTGGCAATCTACCTACTACTATAAACACACAGGTATTGAAGTTATTAGCAATGAGAAGCTCAATGGCACAGTGAACGTACGCATTTTTTGGTGCATGTTAAACAGCCCCAGGCGGTGTAGTGGACTTGGATGAGTGACTAAAATAGGCAAAAAAATATCTCGATCTTCTCCGTATTCCAGAAGGCACGTTAAACCCTGGCTATCACTGTAATAAGAATATTAGGTATATGATGATGATAATAATCAGATGTCTTTTAGGCAACTTGAAAAATCGGACACTAGTGTTGACCAATTACAAACACGAAAAACAAACAATAGGAATGGTACAATGGATGGAATATGATATAAATACTACAAATAGTATAATGTGTTTATTTAGTAATTGACTTTAAAGCTACACTGTTACATTTGTTAGGTAAATACAGTTAAAATGATGACAGTAATGATTTTAAGTTTAAAATTAAAGTAATACTTTAACATACTCACTAAACCATTTCATTTAAACAGGGTTAAATAAAATGGTTTTAGTAACAACACTAAGTATAAAAAACTCAAAATAATAAAACGCATAATAGTAATATTCTTACCACAAGATGAAGCGTTGGTATAGCTTCGGCTTTTAATAATTCACGGGAATTAAAAGTATAAAAGCAGGAAGGTTCGATTCAAAAGTGATTTCATAGGCATCTCCGACATCCTCGCCAGCAGCCCGTCGTCGCCAATCTGCGTCGCCGTCGCCACTCAGGCAAGCTCTGCGTTCCAGGACTTCGATTTCGAGTAAGTTATCCGCGTCGCGTGTAGGGAGGTTTTAGGAAGTTAGTCTTCATTGGTAGGTTCTTAGTATATATATTTATATATTATTGTCCCCCCCAACCCCTCCGCAATGGCTTCGCTAAGCTCTTCGGAACGTACGAAGCTGGTAGTCGATGGCGTCGCCGCTGCAGGCTTGTCTTTAGACACTAATATCCTTAATGCAATTTTCGCTATTCTCCCTCAAATCATGGCCTCGATGCCCTCACCGGCCTCTCAGGCCACCCCTGCCCCTCAGAACCCTTTGGTCTTAGGCCCTCCCGCGTCCCCCTCCTCCAGTGACATGGAGTGTGAATCGGACGCCCCTTCGTGCCGTAAGCGCACCGCTCCCAAGAGCGCACCCGCGACCGAGTCGTCCTCGGACGCCACCCCAACTGGCCCTGAGCCTCCCTCTTTCACCCTCGTTAAGAAGCGCTCTAAGAAGCACTCGAAACAAGCCCCGGCGTCCTCAACGGCCATCCCAGTATCTTCAACACTCTCCGCGGCGACAAGAACGCCAGCTACCCCGGTGCCTACAACACCCACCCCAGCCCCATTGATGTCCCACCACCCGTATTCCTCCGGAATAAGGAAAAATGGACCGAGGTTTCGCACTTGTGCAGAGAGCACAAAATCCTCTACACCCGAGCTCACTCGGGTGATTCTATTAAAATCTTAGTCTCGTCGTTAGACGATTTCCGAGCCCTAACTAACCTCCTCACTGGTAAGCAATATGCTTACCACACTTACGCTCTCCCGGAAGAGCGTAAGTTCAGAGCGGTACTCAGGGGAGTCCCGTTCGAATTATCAAACGAGGCTATCCTAGAGGATCTGCAGTCGCAAGGCTTCCCGGCACTCGCGGTGCATAAAATGCACAGCAAGTACGGAAGGCGTCACCCTCTCGCTTTGGTGGTTCTCGCCAACGTCCCCAAGTTCAGGACGATCTTCAAAGAGGTCAGCACCACATAAGGCCTCTCTGGCATCTCAATCTTGAAGCCTCATCGCCGCGGTCACCCCGGCCAGTGCCACCGGTGCCAGTTGTACGGGCATGCGGCGGCCAACTGCGCCGCCCCGCCCAGGTGCCTGTGCCTCACTTCACCAAGGAAAGCAATCGCACTCCTGAAACTCCCTCTCCTCCCGATTGCGTGCTTTGTGGCCAGTCCGGCCACACCGCAAATTACAGGGGCTGCCCTCGTGCACCCCGTTGTATGCGTTCCAATTCTAAGAAGGCGGCTCCCAAACAGACCCCGCACCTTTCTCAGGAAAACTTTCCGCCGCTGCGTAGCCGGGTTCCTCCGACTCCAAAGCCTACTCAGCCCAAGCCTGCTCCAGAGAACTGGAGGCAGCGCCCCACTGCACACCCGAATCCCATCCCGGCTCCTCGCACACTCAATTCCACTCCTCAACCCTCCGTAGCAGACGATATGCGTATCGTCTGCGACGCTATCAAAAATATTGATGTTAGAGAAATTTCAGTTTCAGCCCGTAAACTTTTTTTTTTATTCAGGAAACAAACAGTACAATAAGACAATAAATAATACATATTACAAACACATCAACCAATAAAGTTTCCACTATAAAACTTAGGGCTTTACGTTCTCCTACAGAGCGACTGCTAGCTCTGGCGGAGCATAGTTCCCTTCTCAATTCATTATAGGTTCATTTAATTCAAATAGCTTCACCGGAGGCTGCCCAGAACGGCCACCAACTCATGTCCTCACCAACTCAATGTTATTTTTAGCTTACCTGTGGAACGATATATTGCAACTACGATATGATTCACTTGGACAAGTATAAACGAAACACTTTTTCAGCATTTTAACTTATGGTACGCCTTAGAATTAATTGTTTTAATAACGAACAAATAAATAATGATGATGAACAACAAATATAGTGTTACCATAAGAAGTAAAAAAAGTAGGCAAAATATTAATGTATGTTTTTTTAAATTTAGGAATTTATTTAAAGAAATAGATGCAAATATAATTTGTCGATTATCAATTATTAATATAACATTAAATACAAGTGCTTCAGTTGAGTTTTTGATTAGGCAAACATTTTTGATCAAACATTTTTGATGCTGGCAAGATGTAAGAACGAGACACATGGCCTCTATCATGTTATTGCTATCTCTGTCGGCTCGGATTAGCCTCTGTGGAAGCCGCAACAAAATGTAAACTTTACTTCGTTGATATAGTGTTTATTTTCGAAAATGCAAATTTTCACCGTTATCGGTCCAGTTTAGTTATTACGTCCATTGTCGTAAGTTTGTCTTTTCCTGTAGGTGGTACTTTCTCACTCATTCATTGCGTTGATTGATGGATGTTTGATTAGTGATTAGGTTGAAAAAATTTATTTCGGCTGTTCAGGCAGATCAGTTTTACGTGAAAATATTTTCTGTACTGAAATAAATAGGTATTGTGTTAGTTAGTTGTTGAAATGAGCGATAACGAGAAAGAAGAAGCTGCTAATTTGGTATGTAAGGGCGTGCAGCGAATTTATTATTCGTTACAGACATTTTATGCATGAAGTTCATGTAATTATTCATTTATTTACAGAAAGAAGAATTTGAATGGGTTCTACGTGAAGAAGTCCACGCTGTTTTGCATCAACTGCATTCAGTATTAGTAGTTAGTATCTGTTCCGATGTGATTCTAAGATTTATGCAATGTTCCATTGTTTGTATTATATTTAACGTTTCAGGAATGTGCACATAGATTTCCTGTTCCATTGTATGGGAATGAAGGACAAAAACAAGATAAATTCATTTTAACGTCTCAACCAGAGCAATTGAAATGTATTGTTACACTAACTGGAGACAGTATTACCCATGCAGTAAGTTCTTATATGTGTTATTGAACTTACATTAATTTACAATTTAATATTGGATAACGAACCAGACTTTTAACATATAATATTTCAACAGGACATAAGTTTCAAAGTTTTGCGCCAGATGCATACAATTTGTCGTACATCTATAAACCAGGATGGTCCATGGAAACTGCAACAAATACAAGATGCAGCAAATCATCTGCAACAAGCTCTAGGCTATATTGATAATGTTGATAAGCATTATGTTTTTAAGTAAGTGGATTACCAATACTTTTCTATAAAAATAAGATATATAAAAATCATGTTTATTTGATAAAAATGAAAAAAAAAACCTTTTTGTTTTAAGGTCATCAGAAGAAGTTTTACATATAGTCCATTGTCTGCTGGGTTCTTTGCAAAGAGCCCGGACAGCTTTAGTATTACCTAAGAAGAAAGCTATTGATGAACTTATGAAAAGTAGAAATATGGTAAAAATAATTTATTTTAAGTAATTTATTTCCTAAAAATGTTAAATGAATAGTTTTTTACCTCTTATATTTACATTATTTGCAGAAAGCGCTTGCACCAAATCTACCTGAAGATCTAGCAATATCATTCTATATACAATCTCATAAGTTAATATTTGTAGCATACCAGCTAAGTTTTGTTCACGGATCCATGAGGATTGACTCCTGCCAGGCTGACTGTGCTGTGCCATGGTTAAGTGATGTATTATTCATGTTGACTGCAGCTCTGCATATGTGTCAACAACTTAAGGATAAGGTGAGTTAATATTTATTATTTATTATCTTCTGTAAATTGTTGATGGGTTAATTAATTAAACAAAATGTAAATGAACTGTTTGCTGTCTATCTTCCCCACCAGTCAGTCTCAAGTAACTAAAAAAATTTTGTCAAAAATTGTAATTCTGTATTAGGTAGGATAAATGATGACAGGTACAGTTGCTTACTGGGGACTTAAATTTGGGGACCATGCAATTGGTGTATTATAGTCTCTTCTAAGCATCTCCATGATTTTGTTAGGCACTAAAAGAAATAAATTACTAAATAAACAGGATGCTGTTGATGTTGACTATTGTCCGTAAATGTTACTTCATTATATTTGAGAAAAAATAAGTCACTATGTTTGCATGTAATTTACACTGCTTACAGCAAAACATTTCACCAAGTTTCACATGATATACTGCTACATAAACTACACTGTTATGGTTTGTGCTCTTTGCTGTGGTGGTGTAGTTCTTACCTCGGTTAATTCACCTAGTTTAAGATTACATCTGGAGTTCCCAAAGGATCACATTTGGGGCCAATTTTATTTAACATGTATAACACTCGTGAATGACATGCCTAATGTCCTCAAAAATTTGTTATGTTACATTATCACTGATCAACTCAAAATAACAAGGGTTATTTCAACACAAGAGATCTTGACAATTCAAAAAATTTGGTGTGACATAAACCACATAGTATTGAGTACTAAAAGATGTTCTTACATAATATTCACATGTAAACATAATAATTCCATCTTCATATTATATAAATAGAAAACGGTTATGCACATCATTATAGACTCAACATTAATATTTGTCCCACACATCAGCCATGTACTGCTTCAAAAATGGTTGGTTTTGTGCTGAGAAACAGAAAAATTTTCAATAATAATTCAAAAATAAATTTATACAATAGATTAGTTAACTCAGTTCTAGAATTTTGTAGTACAGTATGGCAATCCACATTATGATTGCTACGATGATTCCTTTATCACTGGGCATACTGTAACGGGATGAAAAGACTAAACTATTATCCTTCAACAACATAAGAAGTTTAGAATGCAATCCTAAGCAAGCATAGAGATTTAAAAGATCTATTTTCTATTTAAAAGATATTTCACAGTTCCTCCTGAAATCCTATTACTTTACACCCCCCTTTACATGCTCAGTTGCAAGACTTTCAATCATTTAAAAAAAGTGTTCTAAACCATTTCATTAAGAGCATTTATACAAAATCGTGCAATTGTAGGAGTTTTCAGTGTTCGTTTCCGATCAAAATATTACATGTATGCATCGAAATATGAGTTCAAATTATTCAAAATTTCATCGTCTAAAACATGTGTTGAGAAAATTATCATTTCTTTAGATAGTTTTTAGTAGGAATTTATTGTTCATGCGCCTTTTCTTGTAATCCGACGAAACATGCGTACTTTGCTGTTCGATAAGTATAAAAGTAACTGATGCAACAGAAAAATAAAAGTTTGCTATAGTCTCTGTTTTGTCTTCAAAAGAGTCTATAGAGAAAATAGTACAAAATATTATTTTTTTAAAGGCTAAAACATAAAAATGAAAGCGTGAAAAAGTTGGATTTCAGTCTAGTTTGTCTCAGTTTTCGATACACTTGTATTGTTAAAAGTAATAATTTTTACTTCTTATAACAGTTTTATTTCGTGACACATTATCCTAAGCAGGTATTTAAACATCTTACTTTGCAAAACATAACTTAAGTGATAAATTACATAAATTTATATTTCTATAAATCAAAAGTAAAATATAATAATGTAAAATAAGTCAAACATATTTGAAAAAGTATCAAAACCATTGCGGACGCGCTAATTGACGGCCAGCGACTGTATCATACAGCACTGCAGATGTGTGCATGTAATGGATACGTACGTGTGCGTGTTGCAGTTTACCGATTCTGGAGAGCGTTGATTTGTATAAAGGCTCTTAACTAAAATCTAGTATCACTCACTTTATACAAAATGTAACAAACCACTAATATCACTTTGACATTAATTATTAGTTAGTATAGTCATATAAAAGATATAATATATTAGTAGTATATTATTAAAATGACTTTATAATTTTGGAAACTCCATATTTATTTATTAATTACAAAAATACTTGAATTTCTGTAAATGTCTTTTTTATTAGTAAATTTATTTCACAAACTCTTTGTTTACTTTGGAGAGTGAAATTTATGTCATCTATTGTTGATTTTATCCGAACATGTGATTCATATCTGAGGCTGGTAAGCTAAAATTTCTGTTTAACTATTTGAAAAGGTTTTGGACATTTCAAGATAAAACTAATCAATATTTGTTTATGACTTGTTTGTTTTACCTTCCTGTTATTTGGTGTTATTGTTACATTAATTGGGAGTAATTATTACTTACACCAAAGAACACTAAGTGAAACAAGGGGGGTTAGCAACCAGCAACTCTCTAAAGTAATACCTACTGCAGCAATGAAAAAAAAATCTAATGCACAGATTTTGCATTTTTTTAAATGCAAGGCAATGTTAGAAGCTAAGGTAATGGCTAGGGCCTTACAAAAAACTAGGTACAAAATATTGTAATAACCATTTACAACTTTTATTGCTTTGTTTCAGCTGTGTGTATTCTCTCAGTATAAAGACTTTAAAATGGGATCGAGATCTGCATCCATGGTGTTTAATTAATTATTATTTTAATAATAATGTTGTTATTCACATTGTAATCTAGAAAGTTCTTGTATTTATTTCACATATACCTAGTTGTTAAGTTAATTGTTGATATTCTTGTTGACTATTATTGTAAATTAACATAGGCTTACTGTAAAAATATGAACCCAATATTTATTTTAGTAACTAACAATAAATCACAGGCAGAAAGTGAAAATTGTATGTCATAGAATATATTCTAGTTCAAGTTATAATTATAAAACAAAATTTGGGTGTCCCATAACAATATGACAAAATCTGTATTAAATCTAGTAATAAGTTCAAAGGGTCGAAGTAACAGAAGCAATATTTAAGCTTCTTTGTTTAGCTGTTTTTACTATTAAGTGTTTTGCGGTATCTTCTAATATTTGTAAGTTAGTAATGCAAATTATATTTGTTTGTGGAAATGAATTTTATTGATCATATAGTGGCATTTATGATCAATAAGAACTCTGCAGCTGTTTTGCAAACAAAGTATCTGTAGTTACCACTATGTAATGTCAGTTTTTTCAGATGTTACCTTGCACAGTCCAAAGTGGGGATTTGTCTTGAAAAAGAGATCTTACATCATATGAGTAAAGAAAAGAAATAATAGAAAACCTAGAATGCAAACAAAAACCTGATTTTCAGATTAGTTAAGGTTATGATTTCTGAGTTGCATATTAGACAAATGCGTCATTTATGCCGTATGATTTTGTGTATTATGAAATAGTAATTCATCCTAAGTTGCAGTCAAGTTTCTTGATGGCATCAGGCTTAATGAAAAGTTAAAATAAGTTCTGTTCATGAAAAAAATTATATTCAAAGTTTATATCAATTAAAAATTATATCAATAAGGTGAGATGGGGTAAGACTAACATATTTCTCTGTTAGGCAATTAAGATTGAATTCTATGACTATGTTGTTTGTCCTACCTTTGAGTTAACAATGACCCTGATACACAGAAATTATAATTATTTGTAAAATTATGAAGATATAAAATAAAGTAGTAGACTAGTAAAACTGCTAGTCTTCCCCCAGCAACCAGGGTAAGACTAACAGTAACGAATTTTAAAGTAAAACATAGACTTTTTATAGTTTTTGAAGAAAAAAAAAAACTTAAGTGTTTATTAAAATGTTATTTGATCTCTATCCCAGAGCAATAAAGTTAATTGTTGTAGTAATTTTCATATGTAATAATTTGGGTCAAGACTAACATACAATCGTTTTCAGAAGTATAGAACCTTTCATAACACTTTTCTTTAGTCTTGCCCCAAATCATTACATTAAAAAATAACCAAAAAATTAACCTTACTGCTGTGGAATAGAATTCAAATTTAATATGGATACATTGATAATACGACGTAGGTATCTCAGCTAAACGGTCAAACAAAAGCGACTTTATTTTATAATACATAGTATACATTTTCTTAAAATACGTAGCACCAATTTTGTCAAAATGGTAGCCATTACCTTTGACAGAATTTTCATCATCTGACAGTTTGCCATTTTTTACTTTTTTTACCGCTTCCAGCAATTGTTCTCTGGTATAGGCAGTTGCCCCAGCGCTCGGAACCGTACGATAATTATCGTACATGTGCGATAATTTCATAACTACGTACGATGTACGATGGTACACGACTATCGTACGCAGATTGTACGATAATTTCCATTCTGATGAAAAATTTGATGATTAACCACTGAAACGTTCAAGTACAAGTTGTAATGACGCGCTATTTGTCCGCGCTCGCGGTTGCCGTCGCGTCGAGCGCCCTATGACTTCATCTAGTTTCAAGTCTATTTGGTATATCTAGGTGATATTTTGTGTAGTTGAATATTATCGGAAATCGTGTATTTTACTTAATATTGATATAATTAGTTGAAAGCTAGTATTAATGTAACGCTACTTACGTTCATAGCACTCCAATTTAACCACTTTTTATATTTTTTTGATAACTAAATACAGCTACCAAATAACCAACCGTTTTTTTTTGTAACACTTATAGATTACATTTCGTTATGTTGATGACACTAATTAGTAACTGTGACATCTGTTATCTTCCACCGAGAACTATCACATCTTTACAATTTTACCAACATAGTAAATAGAAAAAAAAGCTATATTTACGGAGATAATTGATAGTGTTAGTCTTGCCCTGGTGGTGTTCTTACCCCATGTTACCTTATACAGATGCTTGTATAAATGAAAAACAAACTTGCTCATCGTTTTGTTTTGTTTGAATATGAAAAGTTTAGAATATTGTTTTATTATTGAAATGAAAAGTTCTTACATGTGACAAACAAAACGAAAACGTGCTCAAGAAATGCATCACAAATTATCTATGTTTGTATATCGAAAAAAAATCAATGAACAGAAATTGAAAGAAATGCGAAAATTCACCCATAAATGAAATGTTGCAATAGGCATGTAGCTACAGTTAATGCGATATGTAGACAATGAGACGAAATATTGATATAAGATCTTACCTAATAACTTGCTTGAACTATGTCTATTTTTATAATTCGCCCAAGTTCTCATCACTTTTGACAAAACTTCCTGTGTAACCAAAATAGCTGTAAGATTGAGTCTATAACTGTTAGGATATTATTACAGGGGAATATCAACCTTGTTGTATTTTGACATGCAAATGAAGTTCACCCGTAATGTGATAGACCACAATTTTGGTTGACTGTACATCAGTTAAGAGCATAATATATAGTATTTATTTTTTGTCCTAATACTAAGCATTAGTCAACAATGCAAAGTTTGATACTTAACACCATCAAAAATGAAGTAAACCCACTTGTCATCTATTATGGAAGTTTGCAAGTAGGAATAGCTCACACATACATAGATTATGTTTCTTTATTAAGGAAAGTATTACGCCATCTCGAATTATTTGCACATTAAAATGTAGTCAATCAAGAGTGCAAATAATATTATACGCAATATAAAAGATGTTACTAAAATAAGTCTAGTCATGATTTCTCAAAATCAAAACTTAATTAAAATAAAGAGACAAATAGTACTAAAATAAAACGGCTTTTGATTTCAAAATGCACAGAAGATAAGCCACTAAATTTTAATGAAAAAAAGTATAGTCAAGCGTAAGTTATAAAAAAAAACAGTGAAATGATGTCTGTCGGAAGTTAAGGATGGCTTATATATCTGACATAATAATACCCATTGGCCTGCAAGTGGAGGTGCGTTTTAAATGGTTAACTTATCCAATTTTATCCGTTTTAAAAACATGACGCGCATATGGTCGTATTTATACAGACCTGAAGTTATTATATAGAAACATGATAGATTTAACAGAATAATAAATTATGATATGTTGCTCCATTCTTATTTTAAAGATAGAAAGACAACAAATTGAAGCATATAAATTAAATATGGTATTCTATATGGGTAGATAACAGCAACTAGTGACAGCCTAGAGACACGTTTCTTACAGTAAACCGTTTTTGACCATTCTGAGCAAACAAAATACAAAAATCTAAGAATTATATTAATTAAAACAGCGCTAGTTTTCAGCACAACGAAAGTACTAGGAAATTCTTATTTTTAAAATGTCACTACCTGTATATTTAGTAGCTAATGTAATAAAAGTTTAGTATTAATGGTTGTAGTGAAATTATTTTCATTTGAAAAGTATTTGTTAAAGCACATATAGTTAGTTATATATGTATTAGTTTGTAGTATTTTATTGGTTTAAATAGTTTTCTCCATAATTTATTTGACATTTTGACAATAAAGTTAGGTATACCTATATACTAAACCTAGATTTATAATTTTGATTGAGACTTGCTGTATTTAATGGTTCTTTAAATAAATGCTGTTACGAAGTTTTTTGTTTACTTAATTTTGTATGTGCAGTTTACCATAGGTAGAAACACCTGAGTGGGTATTGTATACGACACCGCGCGGTACTCATTCGATAGGAATCTAGTTAGGATAACTAGAATGCGCCAAACCGAAGCGATTGGTTTAGGAAATGGAGAATAGCAATGAACCCAGAGAAAAATGCAGCTGTGACCTCTCTCTCAACCAGATCTAAAACAACATCAAGGAAATCTTCCAAAAGATTAGGTTGATCACTCTGTTTGGTACTCCTATCTCTTGGACCTTGGACTCATAATCGCAGCTCTCATAAAACGCGTCCGGGACCGAGCCGTCTTCGTTAGTCCACTCCTCTCATCTGTAATAAGAGTAAAACGTCGCTAAGAAATACGCTTACCTTTTATAAAACATGTATCTGTAAGGCTTCTACTTCAAGCAGCTGCAAGTCGACTCTCAATCACTATCATGCAAGTTATTCAAAATAGGTTCTAACGCCAATGCGTCAGGGCGCCCCCATATGTCTCGCTACCTAACCCTGCATCAAGACCTCGAGCTGCCCACCATTGCTGCGTTCATGAAGTTGGCCTCTAGATCACTTCGATAACGCCCCCCATCATCCAAACTATCATCCCAAAAGTCAATTAGTCTGCTGACTACACAGCCAACTCTGACTTAGCGGTTCGTTACAGGCATCCGCGTAAGCTTTTAGTAAATCCCGGTGATGCCATAACATCAAGGTACGCCGGTGTTTATATTAGAAATAGGGAAACACGCTAGGCTAACGTGAAGTACGCCTTCCTACTGCGTTTCTTGCTGGTTCCTTGGCAGTGCATGACCCTTCCGAACTAGTGGTAGTTTCAATATACGACGTCCTAAGCTTAGGTCCGTAACCCTCTCGGGTGTCCTAAGCCGAAGCCAATCGGTGACAAATCTGGACTACTTGAGGGCCACTCCATGTAGGGGTCTGATTCCGGTTAAACCAAGCCTTGGTTGTCCTCGCAGTATGACAAGAAGTACCATCTTGTTGAAAGGTGTACGCATTACGACGTTTTAACTTTGGAATCGAGGGCAGGAGACTTGTTACCAGAATGTTTTGGAGCTCTACTGCATTAACAGTTCCTTCTAAAAATGTAGATGACCCAGACCTTATGCTGAGATACATGCAGCCCCATATCATTACCGATCCAGGAAAGTTCACTTTTCTTTTAATACACTCGGTATGGAATGCTTCATCTTTATTTCTGATAACTTTTTTTCCGTACATCACCGATCGTTACCTCAAATTTATATTCACCACTCCAACCACTCCGTTTCACGACCCTCTTGAAGGTATCAACAGATACATCTTTGTGAATCACCTCTCTCCATTTCAAGGTAAGTTCGCCTGCGCGGGCACGACGATTGTTTTTAATGAATTTCCTTAAAACACGATTTTCAGCGTCGCTTGTGATTCGCGTCCGACCAAGGTTCTTCAAACACTCACCCGTGCCATTTTCCCTTTGATGATCGATGATGGTCTGAACTGTCGATCTTGGTAGGGATAAGTCCTTGGCTATTTAGTAAGCAGATTTGCCATTTTTGTGGCTACGAATAATTATTTTTCGTACTTTTTTACTCTAATTACTACTGGACGCGTGTAAACTGCCTGATCCATGTCCATGCCAATCGAGCGAGGGAACCCGGTGACGCTGGAAATAACTACTGTATTCAGGTAAATTAACAAATCGATGGCAATTTGAATTATTTTATTTTACTTTTAACGTCGTCTATGGTTAGGCCCGCAACGTTCATTCCTACGAAAATATCCTACAATGCTGTAGGCCACATATAATTTATTCTCGTTAATCTAAGGATGTTATGTTATAGAATAGAGCCATTTATCCTGTCTGTATAATAGGACAAACTAAATAAATTCTATATCAGACGCCTTTTACGATCTCATTTTGTCCGATGTCCAAACTCAACGCGTGGTCACTAAACATGAAGGTGCGAGTCAGTGTTCACAACCGAGGCAGCTTTGGTACCAGGGGCGTAGAAATATCGTATGTGGACCCAAATTATCGTACCCGTCAAGATAATGTCTATAGAGTGAATAGATACCTCTTGGACAGGCGTGTATGATCCTCGTCTTGATCGTCACTTTCCATCAGGTGAGATGGAAGACAAACACCTGCTAATTATTAATAAAAAAAAAGTACACATGGCAACAGAATCATGTCGACCATCTTCTAATGTCGCACGCACTCGCGCGTTCTACAATACCCACACCACGTATTATCTGAAATACCTGAGCACTATGGCAATTTGAGCATAATAAATGGTACGTGCTTACGCACACAAGCGCACATTGTAAATACCTCACTTCTTATTATGGGTAAAACTCGTTCTAGCTACTCTCACACGACGACGTGCGCATCTATAGATATCGATGAATAGCAGGCAGATAAGATATGATCATAATTTCGCACATGGGAATGGTAGCGTCCATAGCCTAGCGGTTTGAGCGTTTAGATATGGAACCTAGGCAGGTCGGGTTCGAACCCCACCTAAGCATTGTGATTTTTATTAAAGTAATATACATAAATATTACAAAAAAAAATTTGTTAAATTTTTTTTTATTTATTAATCCTTTATTAATAAATATTCTTTAATTATCTGTAAAAATAGAAAAAAAAAATAAAAAACGGGCACAGTTTTCGAGATTCAAACTCAAAAATAGAAAAAATAAAAAATGTTACACCTTCCGAGATTTGAACTCAGGCTGCCTAACGCAAAGGTAGCGGGCAAGTGAATCTTCATATTATACGGCTGAGCTACGCTAGTCTGCATAAGATTCATTGAAATTAACGATTTATATTCCCGAATAGAAGCATTATTTTTTGTTCTGAACAGATTCGACTCGCCGATAGTTTTATATTTTGCAAACAACATAGTCGCTCTAAACCGGTTGTGTTCTTCGAGTCTTTAGTGGTGTCTGGGTGTTAAAGATGTACGTGACACCGACTGTACATTAAAAAATCATACGAAACGAATTTAGATTTTGAAAACTACTGTTTTTGAAATTGGAAAAACACATTTAAGTTGAATGTTCGTCTTATGGCACAGACCTATACGGGGCCCTCTCAACTTTGAGTGCGATATATGCACCAAAATTTGAAACGTACCTATTATAAAGAAGGAAATAATTTTAAAATAGAGACAAATGAAACCAAACATATTTTTTATCCCAATATATTCTATATTTGCGAGAACAGAATACGAATATTACAGAATAAAATGTAATTTTATATTTTACAGATGATTTATGATATAGAATATAAATGATATAGAATATAAAACATAATCTTCAATCTTTTCGTAAAAGTACTAAAATACGCAACATATTCTCTTTGACTATATGATATCTCTAAATGCGCGCAATACCTATCGTCATTATTCACTGCATATTATGCACATCACCATCATTGCTTAAAACACGTTTGGCATTAAAATGCTATCAAATACACCCAAATCTAGGTCATCATAATCTTGTATTTTTTCAGCTGTGGATTTTGACGGGAGAAAAACATTAAAATGTGTGTAGTATAGATAGCTATCCTTAAAAGATAAACATATGGCATTGCGGACTTTTCGGTAGACCTGAACATTTCCACCATTGTTTTGTTATATCTCCAAATTGCGTAAAAGGGACGATACACCTTAGTTTTAAGTCCTTCTGCGGACCGTACTTTATGTACTAGTTTAAAATTAGTTTTTTGTTAAAATCGGGTGGAACTTCCAGTTACATGTAGATATATAATTTCCATGTCTATCGTCCTTGAATTTAAAGAGGGAAGCGATTGATTCAATCAGGTTTTAATCAGTGATGCTGTCAGTGATATATAAGTATGACAATGACAGCAGGCTGTATTGGTTGGATTGTTAGCAATATTATTATTTTTTTTAATGATTTATGTGTTTAAAATTATTGTTTAGTCTAATTAAATGAAAATATGGCTCCGAGAATTTTGAGCTGGGTCAGCCTCATCTCCGTGATAACGTTGGGATTATTTGGTTTTGGGTTATACTTTACTTTTGTCACTGTTTTAGCAGCTTTCCTAATAGGGTAAGTTATTTCTCTTATTGTTAACGCTAGAAAAGGAGTGGTAAGGATGATATCGTTGCAAGACATCAAACCAATTATTTCTTTTTATACGAACTTATAAAGAAAAGCCATTTTTATTTCAGTGTACTTACAATACTTTACTTCAATTATGAAAGTAAGAACATTTTCCCAGTGGATATAGATATAATGGATGATCCATTACAAGAAGTAAACTACTCAGTTCAACTTACAAAAGTAAGATTTTAATATTTTATCATTCAAAATGCTTAATGATTATATACCATGTGTGCCTAGGGTAACTGAACAACAATTTCTGTGATGCATTTTAACCATTTTATGTTAAAACTTTAAATCACCTTATTAATATACACTGCTTTTACAGGTTTTAGATGAGTTTCGAAAAATTAATAAATTGCCAAAATTTGATAATAGAATAACTGGCAGTGACTCTGTGGATTCATTCCTAAATGAAATAATAATGATCATCATCAATGATTATGTGAACTCCTGGTATGAAATTGTGACAGATGATGAAGAACTGACTAAACATGCCATAAAGAAGTTGGTGCTTTCTGCTGGTGCTAATTTAGCTAATAGGTAACAAATTTTTATTTTGTGAGAAATACAGGCTTATCATGTTTACTAGCTCATTAAACTACAATCTTAATGTTTTTTACAGAGTTAAATGTGTTGATTGGATACATTTACTATCTACGAAATTTCCCGAAGAAATAACAACTCATCTAAAATTGTTCAAGCAATCTAGAGTTAGGTTAAAACATATTCTTTTAACTAGTGCCAAAGAATTAGCCAATGGAGGAACTAAATTAAATACAAAAGGTATAGAAGAAAAAAGATCACACAGAAGAAATAAAAGTGAAACAGATTTATTATGGCCTCCAGGTATACTTTATGTGACCTTTACCCATAGTTCTATAGAATTTAATTTAGTCTTTCAATAGAATTTAGCAATTATGAAAATAAACATGGATAGCAGACATAAAAGTAGTCTTTGTTATTTATTAATGTACTAATAGTTAATGTACACACAGGTTTTAATTAAAGTATAAAAAGTAGTTACTAAATAACATTCAAAGGTACTGCTTATTTCTAAAAAAAATATTTTAACAGACCTGAAACTGTAGAGTGAATAATAGCAAATTTTGTGTGTCCTATGTACCATTATACATAAGATAAATACTATAAACAAATGCAATTACTTATCTACATATAAATAGAATATCCATGATATATGTATAAATATTTGCAAAAGAATATAAACACAGTACACTTCACTTTTACAAATGAAATGAACATAAGATAATAATACTACTGGGTTACAAAAACAAGAAAACAAGCTAATAGAATAGAAAGTGTGTGTAAAAGAAAAACGCTTATTCAGGTAACAAGGGAAGAATGGGTTCAACAGTATGTTAAATAGCTGGGATAAGATACAATATGATATAACATATACGATACAATCTCTACGGTACCAAACAGGAAACCATCACAGTTGTCTGCAGTATTCAGAATCATGATCAACTATGAATAATTCGAATACACAGATTCTGTAATAGTTCAAGTTTATTTAATAGCTCTTCAGTTATGTCCAAGTAACAGACATCTGCATATTCGATGATTGGTCGAAAGAGTGTTTGAGCAACTGCGATCCTCGTCCATAAGGGAAGGAAACTCCAAAGACTTTTTAGTTGATGGATGGAATAGTGCACTTTCATACTAATTTCGCTGATGTTAGCATTCCACGTAAGATAAGAATCGATAATTACTTCTCAGTTTTTGTAAAAAATCTTTATTTTAAGTACAAATTTTTTAAACACATACTTCTGTGTTTTTCTTTACTACTATCTACAATCAATTAATTATTTAGTAAGTTGTTGTACTTACTTATATGACAAACTAAAGTTTTGATCAATTTAATTTATATTGTGGTCTGAATGTTACTTAACATACCTTTCATGTCAAGTAAAACCCGCAGTAGAAATGAATAAATGGTGGCCTAATATTTACTGGTTGTCAAATAATTGATCTCAGTTATCAAAGTTAATTCCTGTGAATGGAAATAAAATAAAATATCTTCATTCTGTGGTCGAACATATTTCTACAATTTCAAACTGCAAGAATAACCATTTCTGTTTTGTGTTAAACAGACTATACTTGCTTCTGATTAAATACCAGACTTGTTTTGAAACAGCAGTTAGATCAACTTGTGGCTTCTACTTCAATATAGTTCTGTGATCTAAATTGTTCAATAAAATGCAAAGCAATCTAAACACAAAAATATTATTAATCTTATTTATCTTTCAGATTCCCAGGTCTATGGAAAATCTAAATTTTACAGTAGTACTGAAGATGTACGATGTAAAACATTATCCGATTTATTTTTTGACTTGGAGTGTGCAATGGAGAGCAAAGAATTTTGTCGTGATATTTTTTGTACTGATTCAGAAAGAGAATATTGTAAGTGTACAAGCTAAACTTTATTATACACAAGAATTAAAAGTACAATTAGAGGTATTTCTTCTCACATGTTACTCTTGATCCTGTGGGAATTTAGGGATAAAATGTATAGGAATGTTAGTTCTGGATAATGTAACTGGATGTTATTATAGGCATTTAATCATCAAAAAGCATCCAAGACTCATCAGGAAATTTCTGTGTTTATCAAATGATTGTGTCTGCCATTTAAATGGAATTCAGTACTTTCTTTTTTGAAGTAGAGCTTATTTGCGATAGATTTTGTCAAGTCATAGCCTGAAACAGCTAGGTTCTGAGATATTCAAATTTTTATGAAAATGTTACATATTGTTTTAGCTTGTTGGTGAACTATTCATATTCCATTACAATTAATTAAATTAAATTAGTAACTTTATTTGTTGCTAACAAGTTTGGCCATACTTTTTTCTAGAGCCAAGCAAAATACCTCAATTTTTTTGCAAATTATCTACTAGGACTAAATAATAAGTTAATTTAAGATGTGAGATACATATACCACCCACCAGAAGACACCAAAAAAAGGACTGTTGTTCAGTGCCAGATGTGTCAGCAGTATGGACACTCAAAGACGGACACACTTATCGATGCTTCAAATGGGCACAATCTCATAATACATCAGATTTTCCCAAATACAACAGGAACATGTGGGGCAACAGGGCACAGTGTGCCCTATCTCAAGATAATCACCCTGCTAACTATAAGGCGTGCGAAGACTATCTAGAAATACTTTCTACGAGTTCAAAAACCCAGGAACTCAAGAAAAACAATAAGAACCCACCCTCGTCACAACACCGAGATAGAACGGAACGACAGAGACCAACCCGAGAAGGATTAGGCAAGACCTATGCTAAAACAACAAAAGCAAACACCAATCAGTTCAATCCCTACGCCTCAATAAGCTGCAACTCATAACACTATGAGAAACAGCTTACTATAACATCAAAGATTATTTGGATGAGAAAAGGGCGTGGGATTTAAATCCCCACAGGCTATATCTGTTTCTGTTGGTGAAAAATAATATACATGCAACGTAAACAGCTTCATTAGCACGCACAATTAGCTGTCATGTGCGTGGTTCTTTTATGTCGTCGTCAAATTGTATACCTTTTGCCCCAAGTATTTTATGTTTTTTTTTATAAAAGAGTGCCGGTTTTTTAAGCGTTTTTTTTACGTCGGTTTTTCTTTTCCTCTAAGTCCAATACATAATACCTTTAAAAAGCCGAAGTTATGTTTATGTTTACGCAATCTCGATGAAGATGAAGAAAAAGGAGACTTTCACCAAGTGTATTTTTTACCTTTGATGAAATAAAACATTTTGAATGTTTTCAAAGAGTTTCATGCGTCTAAACCAATCTTCAAAGCACATTTTCCTGTCTGCAACAGGTACTTCCTCAACGGCCTCCTCGACCGCAGTGATTATCTATTTAACTTCTGGCTATGAAAACTGTATCCCCTTGAGCTGGTTTTTAAATATTTGGGAACAAGAAGAAGTCACATGGTGCCAAATCAGGTCTGTAAGGCGGTGACCCAAAAGTTTTACCGGTGTGGTGTTTAGGAAGGAAGTCTTGATCGCGGAGTGCGCAGGCGCCTCAGAGTCCCGTGTTCGGTCGCTTGTTGCTCGCAGGACCAAAAACGTATGGCAAGCATTTGGTAGTGTATCACTCTACATTGATGCTACTTTGGTAAACACGTTATACCAGCTGTTAACAGTTGCTTTAGAAGGCGCCTTGTTCATAAAAGCTAATTGAAGTCGATTAGACGATTCATCAGGTTTCAAGTTGGATTGAAGTCATAAAAAATAATTGCACGAAAATGTTCCCGACGCAGACCCATTTTCTATGACACGCAATAGTTTCATAATGCTGGTATCAAACTCGTAACCCGCCAGCGTTCATAAAGCTTTTTTCATAAAACACTCTGAGTGGCCTGATATTGTCAACACAAAATCGACGAACCAATATTTAATAGATATTTTCAGTCACTCGGTAACCGATTCAAATCAGGAGGAAATTGGAATTCGAAACATAGACTTTTTATTAAGTATCAAAAGATTTTCTAAACATTATCTGAAAGCAGAATCAGGCCTGAATACTTGTTCAAACTATACCTCAGTCACTCTTACAAGAAGTACTATGCCTATAAACTGAGAAACGGGTACATTGTACAACAAACGAACCGATTGGAACTCGTTAAGAGAGCAAGTTGAAGAGGGCAATCATCTAAAAATTTTAGTTAAGACCCCGCGCGATATCGAAGATAAATACACTACCTATAGAACCTTCTAATCGCCCAACAAACTTTCCCAAAGAGGTCAAACTAAAAATATTGAAAAAATGCAGTTTATGTCACAGAAATGATAAGTCGGCACTGAACAGAGTCATTTCATCATTTCATCACAGAGTTTAAAAATTTAATCACCAACTGGCATAATGAAATGCTGCAATCTAAGTTAGACTTTCTCCTAATCCTTCAACAAATTATTATCTCTGGAAGATCACAAAAGCTTACGACAGACTGCAAATAGCAATACAATCTATAATAAAACATGGTAAATGCTGGGTAAGAACGATTAAAGAAAAAGCTGATGCATTTGCCAAACATTTGGCTAATGTATTCACCCCAAACGAAACAGAGAATGTGGACCATACATACAATGTGAACTGCGCCCTTAAGCTAGGATTTAATCAACGAACTAAAAGATAAAAAAGCACCCGGCTTTGTTTTAATAAGTAAAGATATTCTAAAGGAGCAACTCAAGAAGATTTGGTATTTATAACAGTTTTCTTAAACGGAATATTAAGGGTGCAATACTCCCTAGAATATGGAAGATCTCACAAATAATGCTAATTCAAAAACTAGGAAAACCACCAACTTAAGTAGCGTCCTACCGACCGATCAGTCTGTAGCCTAAACTGTCAACAGTATTTGAGAAGGCGCTGCTGCTAATAATCTTTACAATATTATCCCAGAACAAGATAATACTCGAACATCATCAATTCGGTTTCGGCAACAGCGCTCAACAGTCCAACAAATACATAATTCAATTTCAAATATTTATTTCTCAACACTGACCCGAGAACAAGCATCTATGTTCATCGCACAAATGAATGCCGGCCAAGACTCGAAATTGGGACCTCCGGCATATGAGGCAGGGCTTCTAACCGCTATGCCACTCGTTCGTCAACCGAATTGAAATAACATTCAATTAAGCCCTAAGCTCAATAGGTCAGACAGTGGAGGTGTTTAAATGCTATATTACTTGGTATAGAATATCTTAATCAAGTTTGTGTTTTCTTTTTCTCAGCATTATTCTGCGAAATTTCTGAAGCAATTCTCTACCTAGTGGCCCCAGAAGAGGCCTGGAGATGCCATTCCATGAAGATACTCCTGGTGGAACTATTGTCAGCTGTAGTCTTAAGGCCATTGGTTGATATGTTGAGTGATCCAGATAATATTAATAGATCTATATTAAGATATGTAAGTATTAATATAATACAAGACAACTTTATGGCCCCAAAGTAACCAGAGCTTCTGTTATGGATGGCCGGGGGATCTAGGGGGGAACCAAGAATTAAGACACATATATGTATAAACATATACAACCATGACCCAAGAACTATGTTCATCACGAAAATAATTGCGTTGTCTCCCGATCAGGACTCGAACGTGGGACTTCCGGAGTACGAGGCAGGACTGCTACTAATGATGTCACTCGGCCGTGGTGGTTAAAATACAAAATACAAAAATTCGTGGTTGTTAAAATATATATATTTTTTTATAACTGCTTAAATAATCCATTCCACTATAAATTATTAATAAGATAATTTTAAATATATTGTTGTTTGTTTATTATCGCTTTTAAAGGCCGCTTTACACTTCTAGTAGTTGACGCCAGTGTCCGTGGCTTCGGCTTTGACTGTAACAGTGTCTTGGGCATTGACCTGCGCTGTGCACACGCGTACAGTAGTAATCGGTAAATCTTTGGGTTGACGACACGTTCACGAAAACGAGTTTCTTGCGTGTGAAAAATCGGAGAAAGATAAAGACTTTGTGAATGATTTAATTTAAAGGTCGTCTATGGTTAGACCCTCAACGTTCATTCCAACGCAAATATTCTACAACGTTTTAGGGTGTTGCCTAGCACACCAATCGATCGACGTCGATCGATGGTAGAATGGAACAGTCGACGTCTTCTTCGATCGATTGGTGTAGTAACACCCTTAGCCTACAAATTTTCGTCGTGGTAATCTTTGGATTGTACGTTATAAGAGGCATTTATCTTGTCTGTATTATGGGACAAACTTAATGAATTATTTAGAAGATCAAACCAAAACGATCTATATATAAAGAATATAGATGACCGGCCTATTCCGATCCAGCGCTGCTTCGTAAATGCTGTACTGGCTGCAAACTGTTTGCATCGATCCAGCGAGGGAAGCCAGTGACACTTGCGTCAGCTACTGGATTATTAATTTGTTTTGAGACGTATATTAATATCGTATATTAATACGAGGGTGGATTGAAAACTTCGTGGCCTAAATAAGAAAACACAGGAATAATGCAATTTTTTATATTTATTTTTCTACATACTCTCCTCCTAGGTCACAGCACTTAGTCCAGCGGTCCTCCAAAGCCTTGATCCCATTTAAATAGAAGGTCTCGTCAAGGTCTTCAAAAAAGGCATCTACGGCCACTTTGACCTCCTCATTGGTAGAAAATTTCATTCCATCTAAGTGTTTTTTTAGTTTTGGAAATAGGTGGACCTACGAAGGTGCCAAGTCAGGTGAATAAGGGGGATGAGGAAGCAATTCGAAACCACAATTCACTATTTGAGCCATCGATTCTGCAGATGTGTGAACACGAGCATTGTCCTGATGAAACAAAACTTCCTTGGTCAACAATCCTGGTCTTTTAGACTTTATTTCTTAGCGTAAAGGACGTAATAGTGTGCAGTGGTATACAGAATTGACGCCTTTCTAAGTAATCAACCAAGATGACACCCTTAGAATCCCAGAAAACCGATGCCATTACCTTTTTTACTGAAAAACACACCTTGGCTTTCTTAGGGGTCGGAGACCCGAGTCTCTTCTATTGTTTGGATTGTTGCTTGGATTCAGGAGTATAGTGATGAACCCATGTTTCGTCCATAGGAACAAACCTTGCCAAAAATTCGGATGGATCAGCTTGAAAAAGCTCTAAAGAGTCTCTAGAAATCGTGAGCCGAGTTCGTTTCTGTTTAACTGAAGGGAGCCGCGGAACCCATCTTGCAGACACCTTGTGGAATCCTAATTCGTTAACGATCATGTTTTGTGTACGTTCGTATGAAATCCCTAGAGCTTCAGCTATCTCAGATACCTTCAATCTTCTGTCTCCCATGATGAGAACACATATCATTGTATACGATGGAGCAGATGTTCCTAAAGTAGCCACCATACCCACTGCTTTGGAGTTAAGTGTTTCTTGTGGAGGTATTTGATCACGGCACGGTGCTCTAAACTATCCATTTTTCAAAATTAATGAAACTTACTCTCACTTAATGTTCAATAAAATAAATAATTACGCATGTATCTCAGAGAAAAATTGCACAGAGACTGACAAAGAGTCTAGGTTTCATATGAGGGTAGTTTTATTATAATATGATAACGCTATCTATGTTAGGCCGCGTACCTACAATTGGATGGCTATCACAACTAAAACCGTCTTTTTTACACAAGTTCATTTCACCTCTTAAGGGGATGAATATACAAACTTCATATCTTAGGGTGTTACCACACCAATCGATCGACGTCGATCGGTGGTGTCGATCGATTGGTGTGGTAACAACCTTAGTCCTTCCCTACACTACATAAGGAAACCTGCGTACAGGTTGGACTGTTCCAGGTCATTGCTGTAGCTTGTGCATCGCCTGTTGTTGAGCCGTAGCGTTTTATTAATTAGATTATATTGGTGGTAATCAATAAAACGTGTCATTGATTTTCAGTGCTGCAAAGATTCGTTTTTACCTTCAGAACTATTTCTATTAGTGATACGATATTGTGGGGACGCTGAAGAGTTAGATGCGACCATGGAATTAGTTCAGAAAGATATTCAAAAGCTGGTAAGTAATGCCTTTACAAAAAATACTTCGTTTACTAAGTATATAGTGTTTTTATCACTTTATTTCGCTGATAAAAATAGCCCGAAAACATAACAAATCGGTAGCTGTTCTATTTTTCTTATGACAATTTTAATAAAGTATTATTTTCTGGAATTATGTTTTGTCTAGAATTACACTTTTATGCACAAATCTCTCATCATTGATCTTTTACTCATCTCCTTAACTTAGCTACGCAATTCAATTAAACTGAATTAACATACCTACCTACATGAACTAGGTATCTCGATGAACAAAAGGGTAGTTTAAGGATAAAAAAACATTTTTTAGCATTCGAAGGACAGTCAAGGCGAATGGGAGATCCAAGATCGTCAGAAGCTATCTTCTTTACAGTACTTAACTAGGATTATCCAGGCTAGAAGAGCTACTTTGGGACCACAAGAAGGTAAGACCATTGCTTGACTTGCTTTGATATCCTAGTACTTAATGACATAGAACGGGTTTGTAGGGATCCTGAATGTATTGTTTGTTTTTTCTGACTTTTAACTTTGTTGATGAAAGTTATACCTTTAAACTAGGTTTTGTTAGAATAGGCTTGCTCTATTTATAAATAATATTTTATTAATTGTTGTGATTATCTTATGAAGTCACTTAACGCGCTACACACTTAATCGGGCCGGCATGAATCGGCCCAGGCGGGTGGAAAAAGTGAATATATATATGTATATGAGTTGTCGGGAAAAAAAGTGCCCGACTTATGTTGGTTGGGTTTTGGTGATCAATATTTGTTCAGTATTGCTGGGAATGTGGAACGAAGACGAAATGTTGTTATTTTCCGCAGCTTGTGTGGTTATTGGCGGATCATTATGAGGACCTCGTAAGTTGTAGGTGTGACGAGGGCTTCAAATTCATGAATGTCCACGACTAATGTGGCGACCTGCGTGTAACCCGAATGGAGTACCTGATCGGCACTAGCCGAATGAAATACAATTTGTCGTATACAAATATTTTCGAACCAATTAAGTGTGTAGTGCTCGTTACACATTAATTCACGATCCCTTCACAACTATTTTATTATTCGTTCGGTGCCTTTGTTAGGTTATTCACTTATTTATTTATTTTATTATTAATTAAGCAACAATAATAAATGTTTTATTCCAAGGATTGTCTTCATCCGCCAACACGGACAAAGTATCTGAAGACGTTTCTAGAACGTTAAAGTTCTTGAGAGCAACGACGTCCTGGAAATCAAACGCACAGTATTTACTTGACATTGAAGTTAATGAAGCAGGTATTAATTTTATTAGGTACAAAAAAAAAGTAAGAACGAATTTAAAACCGCATCCTTTTTGAAGTCGTTCAGAAAACATGAGTCATTCCTTGAAAACAACCTGTAAATTGTATAATTTGCAGTTTTGAACTTTTAATTATGATAAAAAAGATATAATCTTTTTAATACATTTTTTATTCCACCTATGTATGACATCCTAACACTTCTAATTAGTAGTGCGTGTGGATTAATCTATTTGAGATCAGACCAAGCTCACTTTGGCAATATATAGTATTATTGTTTTACTAATACATTATGTCTTAATTCGTTTGATTTCGGAAAGAAAAAGAAATCGAACTAGTTTCGGTTTGTTTCAAATTGTTCTTCTTCTACATTTTATGTAATATAACAATTTTTCAGATGCGACTCATACCTCAAAAGCAGTAATAGACAACTTACGTTCATCAGCACTCGAAATATGTGACATGTATCTGTCTCCCAGTAAACCCTCAATCATGGGAGTACCAGAACATTGTTATGCGGATCTCGTGAGGAAGATCACCACGGAAGGAGAGGAATTCTCGAATAATCCAGTATTCTGCTTTGAAGATGTGCAGAAATGTGTCTGGGACGCATTGGCGGTTAGTATGATTTTAATTATACATTTGAAAAATAATGTAACTTATCTTTACGTAAACAAATCATCAGAACTAATATAAACTTAGTCAAGGTTGAGCTATAAGTATGAATACTTATTTAGTGTTAGTTATAAAACACAACTAATGCGCGAGTTTCTTTAGAATTAGCATATTTCAGGCATTTTACTACGTTGAATAAGATCATAGAGGTTCCCTTGTCGAACTGTTTTTTGATTTGCTTAATAATTAATTTAACAGGAAGACCCGTCATGGCAAGCCGATTTTATGACGGACAATGATAGAGATGGTGCCGAAAAAAATAAGTAAGTCAATTAATTTCTTCAATAAGACTTTCATTATATTGTTTCTTAATTTAATATCATCCTTTATATTACAGTGACAGCTATAAAAAAGAAAGCGAGACAAAGAAATATACAGGTTGGATACTTTTTTTTATCTAAAATTATGAACCGCTCTTTTTTTCTCACTCTAAATACGACTTCATTGTCATTCAGACACAAGATTTCATTTTATTTCTTACTCATATTCTATAACCCATTTTAATTTCATAATTCATTGAATCCTGCCTAACCAATCAAGGTCATTCAATTTTGAACCTTCTAACCCAGATAATAAATGCAAGAGAATGATGCGAACATGTTTAAATCGAATACCGAAACTCTTTCAAAAGTCCAAGTTCAAATATGACATTCCAAATAAGTGTTATAACTTCCCTCGTTCGCCGACCAGAAGGATTATGACTATGAAGAATCATACCTTCCCAAAATGCAATACTTATCGGGGTATTTTAAATTTCCTATAAGCTTATCAAGTTGTTTAGTGTTCCTCTCTGTGTATTAAAATTATTCGTTTCTTGTATTTTAACATTTGTGTAGATTGGTTCTCATGATTGACGTCATTTTTATTTTGTTGATCATGTTTTAGTTTGCTATATAAAATGGGGGTATTATGTATACTAACATTCTTATGGATAAGACCTGCCCTAATTTCCTATCCAATGTATTTTAAAATGGTAGAGTAATAACTTATAGTACCATTAACGCGAGTTGTTTATAATTCACAATTTGTGACGGTGTCAATTTGTTTTGATTCTGAAATGGGTTTAAGTAATGAACAGTAGAATAAAACCTTAAAACTACTGGTTTAAAACCAAACAAAGGTTGGAGATTAATTGACGCTGTTGCAAATCATTTCAATTTTCACGTTTATGAATACCAGTCTTAGAGTAGCAAATATACAAATTGATATGTTTTACTTTTTAACTAGTAAATGCTGAATTTTTAAGATTTCATTATTCCCGTAGGAGAATATGTGCCAGGAAGGCACAATCGATCTCGATCCGAAATCGTTGGGAATTTTGCTCAGGCAAAGATCAGTGTTTGCGCAGGTATTTATTTATACAGAAATACGCATTAATTGTAAATATGCGTTCGTAATTGTAAAAATGGCTGTACTTGTTTGTAAGGTTGTTCTTATTGTGTAGTAAAATAAACGTTTGGTTTTGCATTTTAGCATGAAGCACTTATTTTATTAGATTTATTGCATTTATGTAGAATTGCGAAGCACGATTAATTGGAGCTGTAGTTATTTGCAGATTTAAGTGGCTTTTAAATATCGCTAACTGTGATAATATACTGATATTCCTTTTAATTTTTTATTCGGGAAACAAACAGTACAATAAAGACAATAAATAATACATATTAGAAACATATAAACCAATAAAGTTTCCACTATAAAATTTAACAATTATAATTACAATGATATATGATGACAATATACATTTTCTCAGTACATATATATATCAGTTTGCTATTAGCCAGATTTTGTCTCACATACCACATCTAAAGTTTCATATGATGTTAAAATATGCAAGGTGTCGCTTATACAAGGCTTGTGAAAATGCCAGATTTTGCTACGCCGTAAGTAGTGTACCAGAGAAGAATAACCATTTCTCTTCTTCAGTTATCAAAGAGTGAAGTTGATTTGCAGGTTGCGGGAGGTGTTGCATAATATTTTATTTGCATTATTAAATTAATATGTTTCATATGAAATAATATTAATTCGCGCGCGCTACCTGAATGCAATTGAAACATAAGGTGTGGGAAGAAACCTCCCCCGCCCCTCTGTCCTTTGCGGGAGGAGGCCTTGATTGCATTCACATTGCGACCGCACAGTAGTTCACTTCAACCAACTTCTTTCATGACACACAATTTTGATACAACATTTTTAATAAATAATGTCATTACAGGTCCATCAAATTTATCTGCGTCAAATGCAACAAATTTGTCGCTATCACAGTCAAATATAAGTCAAAATGCTAAGAATTTGTTATCCCCGCTATCTGCGTGTATAATAGAAACAGGTATGTTTTTTATCCACGTCAGTAAAATCACTGAATTTCACGCTGTGTGAAAAACTTGTACGTAACTGTTTTCAAGAAATGTTCTAATTAACACACAAATGGCTGTCTTTCATTTAAGTAGTGAGGAAATATAAACTATGGCAGAAATAATAAGTTTAATATTTTCAGCTCTTGTGCAAGAAAAAGGGCGAGCTTTTGGAATCTACGCTATATCAGTGACAAGGCTGTCAGATAATGAAGTGTGGCACATATACAGGCGATACAGCGACTTTTACGATCTACACAGTTCTATAAAAGAAAAGGTGTGCTGTTGAATTATTAATGAATATTACATAATTTATTTAGAAACAACAATTGAAATGGAGATGAATTTTGGGCTCAGTAAACTTCAACTTGTCAAATAGGTTTCAATAGAGCACTTGAGGCTGCTTTGCTAATGTGTTATGAACGTACGCATTCATCGACGACTTATGGTTTGAAATACAATTAGTCTGCCTATATTGCTACATATGCCTTAATGTCATTATATACTTTCTACCTTCACAGTGGCCGGAACTAGGAAACTTACCGTTTCCTGCAAAGAAGACATTTTCAAACACATCTAGAAGCGTTCTTGAAAGCCGAAAACGAATGCTTAACAATTATCTACACACTTTAGCGAGTATAGCGAGAGAGACGAAATATATGGCGTTATTATCACAGGATTATCTCGGTGGCTTTTTGAGTCCAGAGATTCAGACTGATAAGCATAGTAACACGGTAAAATATGCTTATTAAACCTTGTTAAATTATGAAGTTGAAAGACCAGTGTGTTCATTTTTAGCCTACAAGTTCTATAATTCTTTTTCAATTTGAAATAAGACAAACAGAAGTAATTAGCGGCAGTGGGCTTTAAATATGTTTTAAGTAATATTATTTGAAAAAAAGTATAGATTTATCTTTTTAGGTATAGATAGTTCATTCATTTGTGCGCGCGCCCCTATGTGTGCGTGTGCTTGTAAATATGCAGCTTAATTCTATGTGGAACCTTGTCAAAATTGTTATCGTTGCTTTGGTGTGCGTGTACATTTTTGTCACGCACTCACAGTTTCTGTATATACACAAGCATACACACACTTATGCGCGGTTTACACGTATTAGTAGTTAAGTTAGTAACTAAATTTTAAGTTACTACATGTCACTTGTGTGTCCAAATGGATTAAGTAGTTAAGCTCATAAGTTCAACGAAGCTGACAGTGATGATGTCAAGGAATTCGTCAATTCTGTACTTAGACATGTGATAAACGTGATTTGGAACAAATTCAAAGATGAATTTGTTTCGGAAATCAAAATCGCTACAAGAATATGTTTTTTCTAAATTTTTTACCTCATTTATTCTACAATCATTCATATTTTAAATATTCTTCAACAAATTTTAAAGTTGAAACTAAACTCCATTCCGACATTTAAAAAAAAAGAGTTAATGCGAAATAAGTACGAGTTCTTGCCGCCACCCGCTTTGTCTTATGCACTTAACTAAAAAATCACGACCAAACGTGTTAAGTGAGAAGCCCCGCCCACCTACTTATACGAAAAATAAAACGAAGCCTACTAAATTTTAAGTTACCACTTGTCACTTAACTGGCTGTTTACACGTAATTTTCAACTTAAAATTGATTTACCAACTTAACCACTTAACGCGTGTAAATCGGCCATTAGGGCCGCGCGCACAAATGACATGAACCATCTATTCCATCTATTCTTAGTCTAATTTATGATAAACCCTAGCATGTCTAAATACCTAATTTAAATTTAAATATATTTTTGAATTGTAGATCGACGCCATGCTAGTAAGTTCAATAAAAGCCGGTATGAGAACGCTCAAGAATATGCCCGATCAATTTGCAAATACCGTGGATGGTATGATGGATGGTAAATGTATTTAATTTAATAATCAAAACCCTGACATTTGGCTATCAACCAGTCCGAACCCCTGGACCTACAAAGATGAAATTTTACGTGTACACGAAAAGTATAGCAAGAATAAATCGAAATTCAACCCTAAGATGTGGAGTTTGCAAAGTTTGTTGGCGTATCTTTTATTTTATTGTAACTGGACTTTTACCAAAAACTAAACCATGGCAATATCATTAATATGCATTTTAGAGAAACTGTCAATAGTAATTATGAGAAATATAAGGCTAAGCAAGGGAACATAGAAACGCAGGCACTCGGTTGACCGTTTATTCGCCGACAGACGGCGCAAGCAAGTTTGTGCATAACCCAATATATGGTTATTTGATATAGGACCACCCCATTAACGTCTGCATCACATATTATACGACTAAACGTGGTATTTACTATTTTACAGGAATCTCTAAAGTTTTTCAAGGCAAGAGTGGAGATAACTACTTCGAGGGTTTAAAAAGTGTAAATACATCCGATGCACAAGATGTAAGTTAAAATATCCCATTGAAATAATTGGTATATACTAGAATTATTTTGAAGAAAGTTATACGTTGTGGAAAAGTAATAATATCCAAAAATGTTGTCTACTCTTTAAGTTATAAATACATTAATATCCAACAGATTTAACTAATTAGTGTTTTAATGCATTTAAATGCTGTTGGTCATTGTTGGTAACTAACATTTAAATAAAACTGTGTACTGTTTATTTACTGTAACGGTAACTTATGCTCTAATTCAAACCGCTTTAATTTTGCATTTAAATTTTTTCATTTTTATAAAATTCATATCTGGCTGACAAGCGCGCCACTGCCTCATAACTTGATCGTGTAATGTCATTGGCTCTTCTTACACATATGGGAACACAGCCACGTAAACGCCCACATAGACGACTTCTTAACAAAAGAAATTCTACTCATATCAATATGAAACTATTACTTTTATATCATTATGATCATGACTGGTTAAGATTATCACTTTGCACAAAAACTGAATTTTACTTTGACTTAATTTTTTGTAACTTATAGTTATAGTTAGAACAATGTATAAATATTTTTTCTTACAGGATAGTGACGAAAGTGTGGCTTTGCGTCTATTGGAAGAAGTGCTTGGGATCAGAGGCCTTTGGCTGCGGCGGAGACTACTCGCGCCTCTGAGGACGCTCATAGCTGACAGAGTTAATAGGTATGCTATAATGCTGTATAATAATGCGTAATACTACTTTGAACTCTCTTGAGGGAGTGAATTTACTCATGAAAATATCCTATGGAACCAACTAATACGGACATTATTTCATACAAAATGTAATCTTATTTTATTTTATTTTATTTTTATTTTATTCGGAAAACAAACAGTGTTTCATAACTAAAAATAACAGACTAAATACATATCTATGCACAAATTAAATGTAATGCTAATGCTTGTCCGTTAATTAAATTCAGATTTTGTTGCACCTTGCAAATCTATTCTAAAGTTATTAAATATAATTATATTAAACTAATTCTACAATAAAAATTTCTGTAGGAATAAAATATAGTGTATATAAAATAAGTTTTTAAAAGTGGGATTGACATTAAATGTTTTTGGTAGTTAACAAAATGAAATGTATGCTAAAAATTGCATAAAATTATTCTGTATTTGCATAAAAAAAGCTACAAAAATATTAGATCTGTGAAACAAAATAAAATGAATGTACTATGATTACGACGTCTTTACATTTTTATGATTATTGTTTTGAAAATATCAAGAATTCATTAAAATTAATATGCTTAATACGTTTTTTTATTATTTCACACGAATATTGAAATATTTTTACACATTTCATGAAGTTATCTATAAAAAAGATTTTTCATTTTTATTTTGGCATCACAGCAGTATGTTATATAGCTTATGTCAAATCTCCAATGGTCATTCGTTTCGTTTCTTTTCGTGCGTCGCGAGTGCTCTCTATAAAGAAGTGAAATAAGTGTTTCAATTGGGTCTCCACTATGCAATATAAATTAATACGATGTGTACAAACTTATATTTTCTTGAGATTTATATATATTTCTATTGTACCTCTACTGTTAATTTTTCTTACCATATTTTAAGTATTTATAACTCTGTTTTCAGATTGGAAAATGTTCTGAAACTTTCATTATTATGTTGTTGATATTTATTATTTATTAATTAAACTTTATCTTAGATCTAACACTGTGCCCCACAAAACCATGGTATTGGTTTGTCTGTGGGATCGAGTCTCCGTACAATCAACATATAAATCAACCTTACCTCAAATTATAAACAACATTTTTTAAACATTTAACAAATTTAATTTTACAACACAGAATAGCTTTATATAATACAAAAACAATATGTAAATATTTACTTAACATAATGGTATAATTCTTAGTTCCGGTTTGCTAACAACAATTTAGGTAATGAACTTTAAGTTTGTTTTTAAATTTTGTTTTATTTGTTTCCTGTCTAATGGCCTCTGGGAGTCTATTTAACAAGTAAGGCAAGCGTTTTTTTAATGTTCTGTCTCCGTAATAGTTTGATATTTTAGGTACTAGGTATCTTCCCGTGGCCATTGATCGGGTGTTGAAGGTATTGCTTACCAATGTCAGGGCAGGCCCCTGACTGAAATGGTTATTTACAGCTTTATTAAATAAAACTAAATACAGCGGTATTTATGTTTTAGGCTCACAGGTAGGATGTTACATTTTTTAAATAATTTTTTGTAGTCACCTTTGCATTGTTCTTTAACTTTTTTACTTACAAGTAGTTTAAGGAATTTAATTTGTAATAATTCTAGTTTGTCTATGTATGTTTTAAATGTAAGGCCATAGCAATCCAGAGCATAGCTGACGATAGAATCTACATGTATATATATATATATATATATATATATACATCTCAAGGTACTAATAGGAACCCTAAAGCTTAAATGATAGAATTTTCCTAATAATATTCTGAGTTTTCTATATGATGGAACCAAGAAAAATGTTCCTCTATTTTCATACCCAAGTAGAATACACAGTTAACTCTTTCAAGTGGCTCTGCTGATGGTCGCATGTATGAGGAGTGAATCAATAATAATTTAGTTTTATCTACATTGTGTATAATACCGTTATCGTGTGACCATTTTATGATCGCGTTTATGTCTTGCTTTACTAATTGGGAAGGGTCTGCGATGTCGGTACCGGTGCGTAATATGCATCGATCATCCGCGAACATATGTGCTGAGCAGTGCTGTATCACATTGCACAGGCTGTTAACGTGCATTAGGTAGGCAACAGACGAGCACCCCGATCCCTGCGGCACCCCGCACCGTACGTCAATCCTTTCACTGAACGTGTCGCTGACCTTCACTCGGTAAGAGCGTGCACCGAGGTAATCACCGTACCAGCTGTTCAGTGGCTCCACCACACCGCACTCCCGCATCGCGCAGAGAACAGTTTTTTTATCTAAAGTGTCAAAGGCTTTTTTATAATCAAAAAATATAGCTATAACGATTTTTTTATTTTCTAGATACCCATTGACAGCAGTGTATTTGTACTTCTGCCCTTTAAGAACCCGTGTTGACAATCATTTATTACTTTCTTTTTTTGCAAATATTGGTTAGCTGAATGACGATACATTTTTCCATTATTTTATCAATGCTGGATAGTATGGCTACTGGTCGATAATTAGATATTTTTTTACGATCTCCTTAAAGATGGGTCTAATAATTGCTTCTTTGAGTTGGTTTGGAAATGTACATTGTTTAACAGATAGATTAATTAATTTTGCCAAAACGGGACTAACACTGTCTACTATTATTTTTAGACACGCAGACATGCGTATCAAATCGCAGCCGGGAGATTTTTTTGCATCCATATTATTAATGATCCTTTTTATATCAAAGCTAGTTACCGGCTGCCATCTCATGCTCACATCTACCGGCTTCACATATGAATCCCTATTTAACAATTTTATATCACATTCATGTTTAATATCAATTATTTCATTTGAAAAGTTATTAGCAAATTTATCACATATGTGTTTTAAACTGTCTTGCCTATCCATATGGGACAAAATTGAAGTATCTAAAGATTGTTTACTATTACCGAGCATCGAGTTAATTTTTTCACATACACTTTTCATATTATTTTTACATTTTAATATACTTTCCTTGTCATAAAGGTTTTTACTTTTATTTATAGCCTTTTGGCATTTATTTCTGAACCTAGTGTAGGTAAGGCGCTTAAGCATGTCCTTAGGATCGTTGCTCCAAGCTTCAAACAACCTAGCCCTTTCTTTAATCATGTTTTTTAAGCCATTATTAATCCAAGTTTTATTGTTTCTATTGGAAATGTTTACTTTTCTGGTTGTATAGCATTCATTGTAAATTGAAACAAAAGTTTGACTTAAGGTATTATACAACTCCATTGGGCAATCTATCGATAACATTTTATTAAAATCGATACCTAATAATTTATTACGTACCATATTATTGTTTAAAATACGTTTATTTGTGGATGCATTAGATATGGACGAGCAAATCAAGCGTTGACGCGGATCTAGGTTGGTTCGTCTCCATTGCACTGCGGCTGAAACAAAGTAATGGTCAGAAATTTTGTGTTTTATTACTGCCGATTCGATAGATGGGCCGTTGTTTATTCTTATATAAATGTGATCAAGACACGATTCGACTGTTTTACCCATCAAAATTTCTTTTCTAGTTACGTCCTTCATAAATTTTCGTAGGCAATTACATTTTTATCATATTGATTTAATAAATTTATATTTATATCTCCACACATTAATATTTTCGAAGTACTTGGCAAGTTTTCTAATAATTTACGCAATTCTATCAAAAAATTTGAAATTTTCTCTTGTTTGTTAGTTTTTGGTGGTCTATAGATTGAGACTAAATAAATTAATTCACCTTGCCAGTTAAGTGCAATGGAGATGCACTCCGCACATTGCATTCCAGTGGCTATTGTCGTGTCGGGTAGCACTCGCGCGCACACAGCCCCGTCCGCGTATAAACCAATACTCCGCCTCCGGTACGACCCGTCCGTGTATATGTGTTTAATTGGTATCCATTGATTTGATATAATGATATCAACGAAAAGTTCACATTAGGTTCTGTTACGACTATAATATCTAGGTATTTAATACTATCATTTAATGTAACTAATAGTTGATTAAAGTATTTTTTGATTGATCGAATATTGACATGCAATATAGTTAAACTTTTTTCGCTTAGGTAATTGATCCACTTATTTAAATCATCCACACAGTTGTAGATAACACTGGTTTCTTTTATAAAATCGATACTATTGAAGTCTGCGAATTTAGAGGTTAAAATTTTTAACATATATTATTATCTACTAAGTACAAAGGTAAATAAAAGGCAATAAAAATGATGTTATAGTTAAATTACTAATCTATTTAGGTCTAAGTAATTCGTTTAATTCACTTTCTGTTTTGATCCATATAGCATGAGCACCTTCAGTTTTTTTCACTAAGACTTTACCGTTTGAAATCCAGAGGTACTCATAAATTCCTCGTAGTTGGTTTTTTGCGCTATAAATTAGGCTTTTTGTGTTCTTCGATAAGTCCTCATTTATATATATTTTATTGGACATCGATCCTCCAGTAATAATATCGCTCTTCAGTTCCGTCTGGTTCTTACGTTTGGACAGCCAGCCGTTACGTGCTTCAGTTCCACTTGCTTTAAATCCTATGATGATAGCCGGGGGTTTGGCACCCATCTTTGGTGGACGGCTACGCGCTGCCCATTCAATCTCAGCACTACTAACACCAAGTTTTTGGCCAATTTTGGTCACTAGCTCCATCACATTTTCACCTGACAGCTGTTGAACTCCAACAATTTCTTCGAAAATTTTTTCAAATCCATGAATTTTGTAATGTAATGAAAGTTTGGCATGGAAAAAATATTTTTTTACCATTAAGAACTCGTTTACCTTCAGAAAAAACATTAAGATAGTGAGCGATTAAATTGTGCCTTTTATATTTTATTTAATAAACCTTTTTTTAAGGTTTTATTTAGTCTTTGAACTATCTTTTGAAATTCTATGAACCCTATTTTATGATAAGCCATCTTACTTAGTTTAAATTCTAACCATTAGGTGTCCCGCAACTTGCTTCATCCAAATTCCTTTAGTGACTTTAGCGAATCGCTAGATGTCTCTACCAGTAGATTAAATCGCGCAGTGATCTTTATCAATGATTCAGTGTGGTCGTCGCATAATATTCGTCTAGTCATACTTACCTGGCGTAGGGGACACCGTGATCAAGTAGGCGGTTCCCCCAGGGCGAGGCCTGAGCATTGCACTGCGCTCGGGTTGACCCTTGCGATTATCCCTAATAGGCATGGGTCATTAACGGTTTTTTGATTAATGAAATTTAACTGTTAATCCTCAATGGTCAACAGGTTAAAAAAGCTGTTAATTAAATAACAGGTTTTGAAGGTTGTAAGCGAAAATGTTTTTTTTACGATTGTGTTTCCTATTTATATTGACATATGGATCGCTTTTCTACACAAATATTTTATGACTGGCGTCTCATCCCAAGAAACTAAGCCACGCGGACGACCTGGTCGTAGATGCGGTGGCCAGAGAAAATACTTGCATAGGATTTTGAATCATATCAAACGTTGTCCTGCGATAAATAAGGCGCAAAATTGTATTAAAAAAAATGTTGAAGATCGAAGTCTTTTTTTCATAAATAGCATTGTGTTTCTTATTTATATCGCGTTATGGTTTACTTTTCTATGCATTTTTTCGTTCGAAAGTGTTATTTTAAGAAACCAGTTGATTCTCAGAAATTAATGTAGTATTGAAATTATCCGTTGAGCAGAAACTGTTGAGAAATTAACAGTTAATATTTTCAACCGCTTTTTTGGAATTGAATAAATTAATGTCTATTGAACTTAATGCGTGTCATGTTCGTTGACGCAAATTAACAGTTAATATTTTCAACCTGTTATTTCATCAATGAATAACAGTTAATTCGTTGACGAATGAAAAGCTGTTAAAAAAAACTGTTGATTGATTCAACGACCACCTCTAATCCCTAATGTGGATAACTCGGACGCGTAATTTTTGGTAGTGGGGACTGCGTACGCGCCGTCCCCCATGATATATATTCAAGATTGTGCGTCATCGTCATTATATAATTGCACAGGTACAGAGGTAGCTATTTATTTTAATTAGCTTACATTTATTTAATGTAAAGAATATTGATTGGCAAACTCAAATACATTGTCGTAGTGTTGCCGAACTATCGATAGTTGACCTCGGAAATCATCTATAATATCGATAGTATTGAAGATCGATATCGAAATTTGTATCGATACTATCGGCCATGACTATTATAATAATAATTGATTGATACCATCGATAGTATCGATATGTTTGCGCGGTCGATAGTAGGCTGTTATTCAAAAGTATTGTGTATGAATATTGGTTGATGTAGGTAGTAAATATTTTGAGTCTGTAATCTTGTTGTAATTACTTGATGTGATGTGACCTTGTAAAATAGTGCTACAGTATTTAAGGTGGATCCTTTCTGCAATGGCCTCAAAACGTAAATTAGACATTTAAGGTAAGTATGTACTTAAATCTCTAAATCAACATATATAGTCTTATTTGATACAGTGTATCCTTGAATAAGGTACATTCACTCGAAAAGGCTCTCAAGTCACTCGGTCAAAATAATAACTAATACTGCGATCTTTTGAAACGCCATTGATCAGCACCTCCTGTCTTTATAAAAGGATACACTGCATTACAGCTTTACAGGTGTATAATTCACAATAATGGTAAATACAAAATTAATCTTTTTTTTTCCAGATATTAACAAGATTCCAGAAAGCCAACCTCTATTTTATGAACCCCAGGACTATGACTATAACAAATTAGGTAAAACAACTTAAATAATTTAAATACATTCGTGTGGACCTAAGGCGTTCCGAAAATTAGAAATGAGCATAAGGCAGATTCGTTCAAAGGTTCTAGCTCGGGCATTGGGAGGACTTAAAATGTGCAGCAGCAAAGGCCACTAAAATTAAAAATTCACTAATGTAATTGTAATTCATTATTAATATATTATTCAGGTATAGAGCCTAAAATGGTTGGCCAAGAAGACGGTCAACAATTTCTTGATGACACGCAGGTTTATACATACTGTGATATCAATTCAGGTAAGGTAAATGTGAATGAAATATAATAAAATATTTTTCAAAATTTAATTTTTTCAATAACATTGTTGTCTCCTTTGTAGATAACGAAAAAAATCACTGTGCAAAAGCTGAAGAGCCACTTGCCTCTAACGTAAGTATATAAAAAAAAAATGTTTCAAACAATCTGAAGCAAACATAGATACTATTGTAAAAAAAAATATAGATGGTGTTCAACTATCAGAAGTATCCGAAGGAGATCGGCAAAATTCAATGAGTTGTGTTCATTGTATCTTCGATAAAAAATTAGATAAAAGAAACTATTATTTTGGTAATTTGTTAATGGGTGAATTACAATTTTTGCCACCATGCATGCGCTCAGAAGCGTATATACACATTTTAAAATATGTCGATTCCTTAAAGAAGAAGCACAGAGATGAACACAATTAAAATGTAATAATTGTATTGATTACATTGATTGAAACTTAGACTAAAGATCGGCCGAACTTTACTTTAAACTTAAATAAAATCATTCATTTATCATTTTTTTTATCTGATTATCGCCAGTAAAACATTTTTTTACTTTGATTTATAATATAAGTTGTCTTAAATACTTTAGGTTCAACGTAAGACATTCTTTAAATATAAGAAAATAAACAATTAAAATTAATATGATGTTTCATTATTTCTCGTTCAATTATTAAAAAATAAATACTTGAGATTTTTAAAGAGAAGAGAAATTTTTATTTCAATTATACCGTCTGCAGTGGCATTTGAACTGATTGTCGAAGATGATACTTTAAGATAAGAGAGCAAATAAAATTTCGGTTTTTTTATTTGGCACGGTTACTGATTGTGACGTTCCTGCTTGCGGCGCTGACTCGTCATCTAGATTCTCAGGCGTCGGCGTAGTTGTTTTCTTTTGCATTGCCAAGTAAAAAGAGTATTCTTTCTGAACAATATTGATACCCCTTTCCACTTCTGCGTCTGTTTCAAATCCTAATTTTTTAAAGTGTGGATTAAGAAGGGTGCTAATGATACAGGGATTTCGTGATTCATATGGTTTCAACTTTGCAGCAGAATGTCTTTTTAAAGTTTCAACGATCTTTCTAGAGAATTCCAATAAAGTTTCTCTTTCCAGTTGAGCAAAGTTCATCAGCAAACCTTTTATGAGAGGAATGATCATAGATACAGTACAATACTTTTCGCCTGATATAGCTTCAGTGCAAGAGTCAATCAGTTCAAAGAACTTCACTACTTCTTCAAGAAAATTGTAATTCTCTGCGGATAAATTTGTTGGCGCCTTTTGTTTTCTAGATAAAATAAGGGATAGTTCATCTCTTACCGCACCAATTCTCTTTAGCTTCTGGAATTAACTATTCCATCTGGTTTCAACGTACAGTATTAATTGCAACTGTGGTTTTTTTAAACTCTTTTTGAACAGATTTAAGTTCGTTTGCAGCTAAAGTACTGTGTTTAAAAAATGAAACTATTGCCGTGCACTTATCAAGTAATTCCTTTAGAGCGGTGCATTGCGAGTCATGAATTGTATGTTTTAACTCCAGATTTAAAGAATGGGCAAAACATGGTAGGTGCCTAATTTTTAATATTAATATTATATATATAATATTTTATCATCACTGGAGCGTTGTCGGTAACCATGGCCACCACTTTAGTACGACACTTGCAATCATCCAAAATCGATGCAATTACCTAATACATAATAATAGTAATGATCTTTAACCCTCAAAACCTACCCATCATTATTCCTACCCGGGGGTTTCACAGACCCCAATATTAAAAATAATAATAGTAAATAAATTAACACAAATTTAAAAAAAAATATTCATTTGGAAAGATAGCTTAGCTAGCATTATAAAAAACTGTTTATTTTTTTGGGGTGACACATTCCTCACTTCTTGGTAAAGTATGGTCACCGCAGAGAGCTCTTCGGCACATGCCCCAGAAAATCTTAGTTCTTCGGTCCTTCCCCCTTGGGCAGACAGCACACCTTTTTTTCCCAATAAGAACAGGACCTGCGTCCACTAAAGGACGCTTTTTTTTGTAAAATTCCTCTAAGGAAGCCGTGTTAAATCTTACCTCCATTTGAGGGGTGATCAAGTCCAAGGCAAGTTTTTTTAGGAAAATACATCTTTTTGTGGCTTTTTTGTAAACATTTTTAGCAACACATATAAGTTAACGCCCACTATATTCATGAGGCCAAAAAGCTGCCGTTGGCCATCTCTTTGTCCTCCTAGACACATTGTACTTATGACATAACTGGTCCATTAAAAATGACGCCGATTTTTGTCTTATTATAGAACTCCACTACCTCTATCACAAGATAGGTTACGGTTTGTGCCATGAATTGTCTCACGCAATTTCAAAGCAATGAAATGAGCAGAGGGTAAATTCGTAGGTAAGGACACGAAATTTAGCTCACTATAAGTAAGAATCTAACATATGGGCTGTTTTGGCATCGCATGTCATCAAAACTTTACTTACCTTTTTATTTTTTTTATTCAAAACAACAGCATATATCATTTGTACAAAAAGAGCAGAAATTAATAAATATTACTTTATTCCTACCCTGGGGTCTGATGCACCCTAAAACAACGATAATTACGTCTGCAAAGCACCAGTGTGAACCCACTACTGATGACAAGATTGCCACCGGCCTCGTCGAGGATTAGCTTGAGTCACGAGACCATGCGTTTTGTTCCTGCAAAAATATTTTCAAAAAATGACACACTTGGGTTTACTGGACCCCGGGGTAGGATTTAAGGGTTAAAAACAAAACATTATAGAAATCACAAAGTAATATACTATAATAAAGTAAAATGTTATTTGTCTTATCGGTAAACATCATCCTAGTCACAAAAATGCAACAAAACTAGAGGACATAACAGACTTAACTATAGATAATTAAAAAAAATACATCACGCTTTATGTGCGCATAGTGCGCATTGACCCTGATCCTAGATGTGGCTAGTCTGGTAATTACAGTTGAAGCACAGGCCGCCTAACCTTCATAACCCTTAATCGGGGACTATTTTCAGACCACGGTTACAAATCCAACAATCCCGGACGCGCAGAGCAAATGGTAATTTTTAAATTAATAAATCCGCATATAGATTCAGAAAATTCCAGAGATACGAGCCGGCTGGTTTGAACTCGGAGTCATACATACTTGAAGTCCGGTACTCAAACCACTCGGCTACCACTGCTCAAATGGAGTAATAAAAATGAATTCAAAATTTGTTGTAGTTGTTTGAAGCATATGCAATATGTTGAATTAATGTGCTTCTCAGTGCTCCTGACAAGTATACAAAAATTCTTGAAAATCGACTAAATAATTAAGACGTGAAAGACTAACATACAATCTCACTATAACATTAATCATAATAATAGTAAGAAATATAATAATTAATATATCCTATGTTACGGTATGCCAACAAGCTCAAGGATAAATTATCGGCATCGTGATGTCCTTCAACCACCACTGCTACTAATAAAACGGACTCTTGATTTGTGTTGATAATGAAATGTTCGGTTACAGCAAGAATACCTTCATTGCTCGTTGATGTCCAAGCATCGGCGGTAATGGCCATATAGTTGATTCCTTCAAATTTCTCCGTCAATTGTAATTTCATTTTTGTAAATATTTTTGGGGCTAGTTCAGTAGAAAGCGTGGTCCTTTTGGGCATTACATACCTTGCGTCTAAAGCAGTAATAAATGCCTTTAGTCCTTCGTGTTCTAATAAACGAAGGGGCTGCATGTCTATGGCTACCATTTTAGCAAATTTAGTATCGAGCATCTTTTTTCTTGTTGAAGTTACAGTGTATTTTGAAACGTCACGTGCCTTTATTTCACCAATGTCGTCTAGATCCGTAGCTTTGTAGCGTAGTTTCAATAAAACACAAAATTCTCTTCTGTGTTTATTTTTTCGGTAAAATTAAAAATATACAAAAATGCCTGTAAATACAAACAGAAAAATATAAACAAAATTGAAATAAAAAATAGTCACACAAAATAAAACAGAAATATTAATACAATTAAATTTGATCTGAAAAGAAAAAATAACTTCTCACAGGAAAGTGATTCAAGTGTATAAATAATACACATAGGTATGGTTTAGTTTAACGAGTTACCATAATAAACGCTCGTGCAGAAGGCTTAATTTTACAAGTTGCAAACCGCTTGAAAAAAAAATTGAGAAAAAAAAAAATTGATAACATTTAACAAATTATACTATAAAGTATAATACAGATATTGAAAAATAAGAGTTTACACTCCTAGAATTGCAAATATTAAATAAATTACACAATAAGTTAACCTAATACTACGATGATGATAATTAATTATAAGTTTTGACCAACGTCAATGTTAATGGTATAGCCAAACGATAATGAGGTGCATAGAAAAAAAAAAAATAAGACAAAAAGAATCGGCTTATGCTCGCCGTGAGATAATTAACAATAATTATATATGAATTCATATAAAGTAATTGGTAACAACCAATCTAGTCACTCAAAAAACTCACTCAAAAAAGTCACTCTTATATTTCTGATTTTTAATTCATAAATTATTTCAGGTTTATTTAATTGTGAAAAATTCATTGCAAAATCAAAAAAAATGTTAAAGTGAAACAAATTTGTTAATAGTCGTTATGCAGAATAGAGCCTTAAAAATATACGTATTTTCAAGTGATGAAAATGAATAGAAAATGTTATTTAAATAGTGAAATTACTGGGTTATAGAATGTTGTGTCTTCAGAAAATTTCTTCAAGGATATTATAACGAAAGAAACTAAAGAAACTTAAATGTCTGAATAATTTAGCAGTATTTTGATATATTATAGTAGATATATTATAGTAGATACATATATAAATATATTATAGTGAATGTTAATGATTGAAAATGGTAACAAATAAAGTTTTATGCCTGACCTCAATAATAATTATAAAAAAATTATTTTTAATGTTGCAATTCTTCTGTTCCTTTTGTTCCTTCTGTTGCAATTTCTCCTCTCTTCTCCATAAACTACGTTTGAATATTCGGGCGCCAGTATGTAGCGTAGTTTCAATAAAACACAAAATTCTCTTCTGTGTTTATTTTTTCGGTAAAATTAAAAATATACAAAAATGCCTGTAAATACAAACAGAAAAATATAAACAAAATTGAAATAAAAAATAGTCACACAAAATAAAACAGAAATATTAATACAATTAAATTTGATCTGAAAAGAAAAAATAACAATAAAATAAATTTTAATGAATGAGAATCCTTACCAACAATTTTGGCTACGCACACTCGTGAACGTAAAAAATAAATATAGGTTTCTTAAAAAGAACTTTGATTATCGATAATAAAATATCTTAACTATGTAATTTGGAATAATAAACTCGGAAAATAATAAATAAATAGATTCAAGTTGCTTTGATGGATAATTTTTCGTGACTGACTTGTCAAATCAAAACATTGCCGTTCTCCGACACTACGTAATTCCTAGTTTAAAATTACGTCGGGAACAACAAAAAAATAAAATTTACTGACAAAAAGAGGTCGAAATAGACAACCGTCACAGCTTTGCTTGAATTAGCTGATATTAGTAACTCCGGGTGTTTCCTCTTCAAGTGGTCTTCCATATTGGACGTATTATTACAATACTTAAGTTCAATTCTACATTCTTTGCAAATCATTTTGTCCACCCCTTTTTTTGCAAAGAAATTCCACATAATTGATTTATTTTTCTTCGATACACTGTCAGAGCTCTCTAAATCCATTTTTGATCCGATTTAATGAATGTTTGATTATAATAACAACAATTCCGATTGACGAGACAATTCGCACAATGCACAATAATATAATTTTTAATGTGAGTAGACACACTACTCAGTACCAATTTTATCAATTTACCCTCATAAACCTTGTAAGTTGTCAACTTAGATCACAAAAAACTAATTATACGCAAATGTTTTACTACGGAGCTTATCGGATTACGAACTAGAAAATAAGGGTTTTACAAAGCGTCAACGCAAAAGCAGCAACAGTGGTGAGTTAAAAACCATCTAGTTTTCTGTCATCCTCTAGCTAGAGAATTATTTTATAAGCAATACTATTGAGAAAAAGGTCACTATCGATTGGATAAAACTATAGTATCGAATGTTATTGCAATATTCAGTAGCAATAGTATCGATACTATCGATAGTGCATTCGATATTGAGCTTTGATAGTATCGATACTACCGATAGTGGACTATCGAGTGGCAACACTAATTGTCAGTACCGCTTTTATTTTCGCAGAGCATTCACGTATCTCAAATTGAATATGTGGGTTTGAATGTTTGTATGATGGATAATCGAAATGCAATCATAAGATTTATATAGAAGTTGGGAATAAAAAGTCGAAATTATATTCTAACCTCAAAAAAGACGTACAAAAAAGTTGAAACACGTGAAAAGTTGTTTACTTAATAGGACGAATACGGTTAGGGGGTTAATACCTTCATACGTGGATATCGTAACAATATAATCACCCTTGTCTCATAACACAACACGGAGTCCTATAGAAAACACTACGCAGCAGGTAACTAACCACCACGCTTATTGTACATACAACAGGGAACCGTCACAAGACAATTGACATAAGGGCTCATTGAAGTGTCGGCTCAATGTCTTTGAAGTTTGACAGATAGACAGTATATAATTTTTCTAGATGTCGATGAAAAAATAAATGGCGTTGTTACGGGTATAATTTGATATTATTAAATTTCTAATGCTGCGTTCCGTTTGCTTATTATAGCGCTCACAGCGCTCATATACCCGTTCCGATTGCCCGTGAGCGCGCTCACAGCGATGTCGATACGTCACCAATGACGTAATAAACGCCGCCATCTTCTCGCTCACAGTGCCAAAGCTACGGAGCATGGTCGCTCTGAGCGGCCTGTCAAAACTGACACTTGACGTTACTTTGTTGATGTTTTTATTAGTCGATTATAGATTTTAAGAGCTTGCTTAATAATTTTCTTTGTAATAATGTAAAAAAATGGCTCCTACTTCATTCAGGGTCAAATTATCTTAATGAAATTATAACTTTAGACTTAATCGACGAACAATCAGAATGTTAGCGCGCTATTTACCGTTTCGATTGCAATAGCACTAATATCACTTTTAGCGCGCTCAAACGAATCGGAACGGTTTTGAGCAATCTTAGAGCTGATAGCGCTGTGAGCGTCAAACGGAACGCACCATACGTATCCCCAACAACTATCTCAATATTTGAGCTTGAAACGTGCTAATGTGATACGTGTCTAATACCTACAAACTAAATATATCCCAGTTTTTATATGATTGCAATTTATAAATATTACAGGGTATCCAGTGTGCCATTCCCTTATGCCATTAGCTACATCATTATTTATTTTTTGTTTGTTACCTACATGTTATAAGAACACATGGGCTGACATAAATTAACGATTTATCTCGGAGTAACTCATTTAAATATGTCTTGGTTACTGTCAATTTCTATCGGACTGAAAAAGACATACCTACATCAACATTTTAACTCGAGTGGCTCAGGTCCGAGCAAGTCTGCCTTATTTTCTTTACAAAACGCAAAAACTTTAAAAATACGATTGCACATAGAGATCATTCGTTTCTTAAGTAGGTACCGATATTTATCGTAAAATATTTTGGTTATTAAGATATTTTAAAATTGCATTTGTATATTTTACCAAAACTGGTGTTCTATACACCCAACTTTTTTTAATAAATGTTATTTTTACCAAAATTTAGACTAAAGAAAATAGATCTTATAAAATTTACGGTAGCTATTTTTTCATTACAGAAAAGTATACGAATTTGTGGCATCTCTCACCTCGCCTAAAAACGTAGTCCAATACCTGAAGACGTTTAAGTAAGTACTTACTATATTTGTATTCAAATTCATGTGGGTTGTATTAGGTAGGTTATTATTTAACGGCCGAGTGGCGTCAGTGCTAGTAGCCTTGCCTCATACGCCGCAGGTCCTATGTTCGAATCCTGGTCGGAGCATTCATTTGTGTGATGAACACAGATCTTTGTTCTCTAGTCTTGGTTGTTTATATTTATGTACGTTTATTCTGGGTCCCCTGCCCAGTTCGCTCTATGGACATCCATAACGCAGGCTCTGCTTACTTAGAGGGCATACAATTGGGGTGTTTGTCTGGGGATTTATTATTATTATTATTATTATTTATTACTAGGGACCTGGCCGCCCAGCTTCGCATGGGTAATGCTCATATATGTCTAAATTTATTTTCTGACCTAGTGTCGCTTCTGATTGTTGAGTCAAGCGTGAAGTTTTATTTAAATGTAACATTTATTTAACCTAGTTGAAATATTTTTAAAGTTTCTTATTTCCTATCCTGCAAGTATTTGAAATCGTAAAGAATCTTTCTCAATCAAAGACACGTTCACAACTATCAATTTTAATTTTGAAATAAGCAAGTAAGGACAAAACACAAAGAATTACGAGCTTAAACTTAAAAGTGATTCACCACGTCAAACAAAACCAACGCAATTGCAACCTTCCATAAAAACACTAAATGCTGAATAAAATAAAACTTATAATCGATAATAACTCGATCACACATCGCGTTTTTATACAATGATCGAAGTACTAATTATCATCTAATTAGGTACCAATTGCCATGGTTAATATATATAAAAAAAAACCATAAGAGAAATAATTCCATCATACACTATTTTCTTATATTTCAAAAGAATGAGACAGCATTTTCTATAAAAGCTTTCAGTCTGCTCGAATTCTTCCGACATCTTGAACTACTATTGTTTCAAGAAATTAACACAAAACAATATTAAAATTTACTTATGAACCTCCCTCTTGAATCACTTTATCTATTGATGAAAACCGCATTAAAATCCGTTGCATAGTTTAAAAGTACTAAGCGTACAGAGCGAAAGACGGCGGGAAACGTTTTTTATAACTACATTTGTAAAGATGTTGCCAATCTAAAAGCATGGTATTACGACTTTGAATTAATTTTTACTAGATACATATATTTCGTTTCTATCATTGCTTATACTTATTAACATTATTTATTATAATTTAGTTGTAACAATTTATGTGCTTCAGATTGCATAATTTCTAACTCATAAGCAGCGAGTGCTAGAATAGTTAAAAACCTATGCCCATATTATAATCTATTGAAAACGCCTAAAACTACCTAATTCAAATTCAAATTCAAATATTTATTTCTCAACATTGACAATTACTTGTTCTTATTGACGTCAAATAAAACATGATTCTACCACCAGTTCAAAAAAAACCTTCGTGAAGAAGAACTGGCAAGAAACTTCACGGGTATATTTTTTTTCTAAATAAATTTACAGAGTCTTTTTATGTCTATACAAAATTATTCTTTTCTGCATCTGTTAGCTCGGCAAGTCTCCCTCCCCCCAAGTATCCAAACGACGAACACCCTCAAACCTACCTAGGTGAAAGTACTCCTGGATTCGACATTACCGCTTATTATTCATACTTCTTTGGAACCAATAATATAAGGTTGCCTGGAAGAGATCACTCTATTAGTATTAGTGATAAGGCCGCCTGTATTGTCATCCTCAATTTTTTTGTGTATTTTAATTGTAACTGGTTTGGCAAAAGTGTATTTTCATTTAATTTCACAGGAGTTGGCTGACCAATAGAAACAATCCAAGCGGTGCGAGCAGAGATGTGGCCACTAAAGCCAGGACGCGGGTGGCGGCCAAAGTTGCTCTATTAGCTGCTTGCTCAGGTTATCATAATAATAATAAAACCATTTATTCGTCGAAGAAATAAAAGTTATCATACAAATGACACAAACATTTTTCCAAATAGAACTGTAAAATAAATTTTATGAAAAAAATCAGAAATGATTTGCCTCCGTTCGAGAGTTCAGCACTAAGTCTCAATGCAAATTCTTGACTTCGAGAACGCTTTGCTGGCGCGAATTATTTATGAATGCATCGATCACATATAAACACTTCAGGGTCGTAAAAGGGTCATCACCAAAGGAGTGCTCAAAGAATATTGGCGAATCATTTTTTAAGTAAACAGTGAGCGTTTCGAAAAGTAACTAGTACTTTTGTTTTTTCAGTTTTTAAATGTGAATTTCCATAATATTAGCTTCATGTGTAAAAGTCTCTAAAGATAGTTGATTTATAAAGCTTGATTTGACTTGATCAGTTTGTTTTAGCTCCTGTAATTTTTTATTACGATACATAGGATTGATTGTGACCAAGCATAAGTATTTGATTTTGTAATATAGATTTTAAATATAGGAAATTATAGTCACTTAAGAATGTAAGGACTCATTTTTATGAAAGAGTATATATTTTTTTAAATATTCGTCATAATAAAAATGATTTATTACTCACTGGAGTCCTTATACTTGGCTGTATAGATTTTGCCTTAGCCGGCGAGTTTGAGATAAAAAAACAACTTGAAAACGAAACCGTTTCGTTACTTTTGGACTTGTCACTTGTGCGTGTGTGAGTGCCTTGGTTTTGATACGTGACTTTATAAGCCTTTGTGCCTACGGATTCCGATAGATTGCGCTTACGACGACTTATTGCTGTGATTTTTGGACTAGTTGATTAAGTTAAAGATATTGATGAACATTTACGTGTCATTATTATCATGGTGGGTTGGTGATAGTAGTAATTACCTATGTAAATGTAGGTAATTTGAAATCATAACCTCAAAATAAGTACTTAATGAAAATGCAATTATGATTGTTCCTAGACATACTCCATAATATATATATATATATTTTAAATGGATCCAGATTTTATGTCCTATAGAGTTAGATATTTTTGACTTCTAAACGCTCCACTTTAATTCCAACTAAAACCATGTATGGCGATCTGCCAATATCCTTTGTATTTGGGTTCGAGTTCAGTTTAGTAGCATTTGGTCACTTCGACAGTATGCTGTAAAATTTACAAGTCTAGTTCTCTACAATACTTAAAATTGAATGAATATCATGTTTTCAAATAAATAATAAATTCAAATCATTTATTGCTATAAAGTTTCCAAATTAGGAGTAGTTAGTAGTTGCACAAAGCTGGATGCTTGATTTGTAGGCACTTGCTTGAACTTTTTCATTTATGAAATTACCAAAAAAAGCCTAATAGTACAAATTTAATTCGTACGATCTATGTATAAAATTATTTCTATCATATTGTCAGATCAAATAATTGGCTGTTTTATATATAAATAAATATAAAAGCTGTTTAATACATTAATGTTAGCAAAATAATCTAACTGATTTTAAGTAAATATTTCTATATTATATGTATATTCGAATAGTATATTTGTAATTATTATCAATATATTAAAATACATGAATTTAGTCAAGGAATTGGTATACAGTTATGTTTTTAAGTTTAATTTTAACTAAGAATAAACAGCCGAGTTCGTTTCATAAAAACGTTAATATTTACAACGGCTTTCTAAATTATATTTTAAATTATACACGTAGTGATGAATTTGCAATAACATAGGTTGTTATGTACCATTTGTCATTTCTTGACAAACTTCTAAACCATTGTGGACAGTTTTAAGGTTTGATTAAAGTATAATAGCGGAATAAGGAAACTCAAAAATGTCAAAATGTCAAATGGTTTAGTTTCTACGCGAACCGAACCGACAACATACGACGCGATACGAATATAAATGAAGTTATAAGGACACGAAATATTATGGCTTGCTCGCAAGCCCATGTTTTGTATCGTTCTATCTCTGTGTTGTTGGAAAGCAATATAGTTGAGTTTGTGTAAGTAAGTGATGTAAGAAAATCAACTACCTTCTCCTATTTTACTTCATCAAAGGTTGAAACTTCAAATCTTTCTATGAAACTGTGTATCTAGTTTTTATTTGTAATGGAAGTTTGCATCAAATAACTCTTTTTATAATGAGTAGGTTAACATATTCACTGGGGGTGTGCAGATGTTACATTAGAAGTTTAGGAATATATTAATTTATATATATATATATATATATATATATATATATATATATATAAATTAAAGATGTAGTACTGATATGTAAAATTTATTAAACTTGTCACTGTAAATATTTATCAATTATTACAATAATAATAAGATTTCATTTCAAAATTGATATATTTTTTAAGGACCTTGTGCCTGCCCATAGTTTGTGTCTGTCTGTCTGTGGCGTACCTCCCGTATGATTGGTCCGATCTTGATGGTCTTATCGATCATTTGTCTTTACAAATAAACAGTAGCTACAACATATTTTTGCGGATACTAATTTATTTATTAGTTCGTAATAAGGCTACTTCACGGTACTTGAAACTTGGTGTCACAGCTAACATAGACTTAAATTATATTTTGTCCTTATTTAACTTGTAATTAATTGTACTTTTATTTGCTTCCCAGATGACTTAAAGCACATAGTCGGGACAGAGCCCGCTCGTCGCGGCCTCTTGACGGTGTTTGACATGTTGCAGACGCAAGAAATTAATAAACGATTGATATTCGTTCTCTTGGAATGTAAGTGTTTCCTGTACTGGTTAAAGAAATTTTATTTTACTTAGTTCAATTGCCTATAGTTTAAAAATAGTCGTTTTATTATACTCTGCTTTCTACAACTATATTTCTTAACTAAGGGTTTAAGCTTAAAAAACGCAAGCTTTGGTTAAGTACACTAAAGTTCTACGTCGTTAGGGGAGGTAATAGAAATATTTATTTTAATGATTTATTTATTTCATTCACTAGATATAATACATTTCACCCCGGCTATGGAGCAAGTCAGAAGGTATTTTTTCTAGAAAATATCGCGGTATACTGACGTGCTCGTAAGGCCTAGCCGTGACGATACTAAGTTGTATTGTGTGGCTCCAATTTTAAGTAGAAGTATAAGTTTACAATTAATGAAACTATGAAAATCTAAGAAATCCTTATAGTTAGGGATTTAAGATAAGTTATAAATGAGAAAGCGAGTTTTGTCTTAAAAGCTAGTATAACTTATTTCGAATTCATATTCGAATTTGAATTCATATTTTGATGTACGAGGGTGGATTGAAAAGTTCGCGGCCTAAATAAGAAAACACAGGAATAATGCAATTTTTATATTTATTTTTCTACACACTCTCCTCCTAGGTCACAGCACATAAAGCCTCTAAAAGAGGTCCTTCAAAGCCTTGATCCCATTTTTTATTGAAAAAGGGTTAGACGTTTGTCTTCTATCTCACGTGATGGATCGATGAAGATGAAGGTGTTATATCGTTTCTGTTCAACTGAAAGGAGCCGCGGAACCCATCTTGCAGACACCTTGTGGAACCCTAATTCGTTAACGATCATGTTTTGTGTACGTTCATATGAAATCCCTAGAGCTTCAGCTATCTGAGATACCTTCAATCTTCTGTCTCCCATGATGAGATCATAATTTTTTTGTTGTTTTCCGAAGTCGTAGCTGCAGAAGGCCTTCCAGAGCGGAGGTCATTTGATGCTCTCTCGTCCACGTTTAAATTCAGCTATCCACTTTTTTATCATTGTATACGACGGAGCAGATGTTCCTAAAGTAGCTACCATATCTTCATGAATCTGCTTTGGAGTTAAGTGTTTCTTGTGGAGGTATTTGATCACGGCACGGTGCTCTAAACTATACATTTTCAAAATAATTGGAACTTACTCTCACTTAATGTTCAATAAAATTAATAACTACGCATGTATCTCAGAGAAAAATTGCACAGAGACTGACAAAGAGTCTAGGTTTCATATGAGGGTAGTTTTATAATATATGACAACGCTATCTATGTTAGGCCGCGAACTTTTCAATCCACCCTCGTATTAGGGCCACTACCCACATATTTAAGCTGGCACATTCGTTTAACGGCAAGGCTGGCTCGAAGCATCTAATATACATATTAGTAGTCTGTCATATGCTGGGCGGAATTTTTTCCGAACATTCATCTATACACATTATTTGATTTTGCCGCTCGGCAGTGCGTTTAATGCTGTCCGAATATGTATGTAGTGCCCGTAATACATAAAAATATGAATTCTGGTAGCGACACATTAAGGCTGAAATCTACTAAGCGGGCTGAGACTTCTCCCAGACATCACTCAGCTAAATGTTCAAATAAAAAGAGACTTTGTTTTATACTATACAGTGATGAAAATTCAGTTCCAAAAATAAATAAAATAATGGTTGTAATTTTAACAAGATTGGTGTTACATGTTTGAGGAAAACGTGTATTACATCTCTTTTTATTTGACCATTTAGCTGAAATAAGTATAATGTTTGTGTAAAGTTAATCCGCTTTATAAATAAATTTATGATATGTTTACGAAATGTTCAAGAAAATAAAATGGTATTTATGTATTGTTTCAGCAATACTGATCGACCTGTTTCCAGACAATCATATGCCAGATTTATTTAAACAAATTTACTCCAATTCGCCGCGAATTCCGACACCTAAGAGAACTGTTATTGTTTAATTAGTCAATAAAATGTCGTTTGGTTTATGATACTTCTGCCAAAATAGTTTTGGTACAATGATTGAGTGTATAGGGCAACAAACAATGTTTTGTATTAATAAAATTTCGCTGTATCAAAGAATTAGACTTGCGAATATTAATAACACAACAAGACAGCCCAATCCGATTATTTGCGTTCTTTGTATTTAACCCATAGAAGTATCAATACTTCAAATTAGACAGCTTTGCGTTGTATCGTCACATGCGAGTAACTTCTTGTTTCTATCAATGCATGCCGTGTATTGACGCCACGGCGTGAGGTCACAGGCCAGTATCGACGCTATATTGCCGGGACGAGCGTTTTGACAACTTAAATAATCAATGTACTTGTAATTCGTTTTTTGAATGAAATACTTAAAATAAATAAAAATCAATATTATTCCTAGGGTCCTTATATACAATAATGTGGGATGGTTTTCGAAAACAAGTTAAATAGCTACTTGACGATACTTGGAACTGGTTAAGTACTAAATAAAAAAACTCTATCTTTTCTGCTTTAATTGTCTACCATGCGTTTGTGAAATATATAGTTTTTGGTTTTTGGAGGTTTTTGAAGCGTTTAAAAGTTTGAGCATAGAAAATCAATCAACTCAATAAAATATTATAAGTCGTATGCGATATGTTTTTGGAGTTTTAAATACTGAAATTAATAGGTTTCGAATTTCAACTCTTAAAACTCTTGATCAAAGAAAATTTTTAATTGTATTCTTGAGACCTACGGTTACTGTCAAAATGCGACGTCAAGGATTACGGGTATAACAAGTTTCATGCAAAAATATTAGATGCTCTGTGACATACGTCCAAGTCAATACTGTGCGGCTCTGTTTCGAAATGTATTAGAAAAGGAAAAATCTTTTTCGCCATTGATATTGTATTCGTATATTTATCTTATTCAATGGCAGCTGAAGGGTGATTTTAAAATAAAATTGTATTACGTAGCAATTGTAAAACACTGGTCCGTTTACTAAATCAAGTAAATTTTTTGAATAGAAAATGTGGTTTTGGTGCCGCACACTTTTCTTGATGCAAACATGTAAAGATATTGCAGTATCTCAGTTTGTAGTTAATCTATTTAAGAGTCCGTATGATAATTCTATATTATAAAATTTTACATATGTATAATTGTTTATACCAAAAGTGAGATTATTTTTGATTCGTCGTTAGCAGACCTAACTAAACTGACCAAATGAGGCGACTTAGTTGTACACTGAAGATGGAACTTAAGTAAAAAAAAGGTAACCTATTACTTTTATTTACTGTATTATTTATTTAGAGTTAAGGGCGAGCCTCATAATTTACAGCTCTTGAGTTCGATATATATTCTGTTTGGCAATAACGTTCAAAATGCATTTAAAACAAATATTATTGGGTTCTAACCTTGTTATGATTTAAAATTCAGTGTCAATATGTACAGTTATATTCTATGTAAAGGGGTATGAATCTTTTGTCCTAGGTGCCGTCGTCATATTGATGTGAACTATGGATTTCTGAAGGGTGCATGCGTGACCGCTTTTTATGAAAAAAAAGTGGCGGAATGTTCCCGGGACATACATACATACCCTTCATTCAAACCCTTATAAAGAGTTCATTTAAATGTACGTGATAATGTTAAAACTTTTTGCTCTGATTAATATGAAAGGTATTATCTTTGAAGACTTAAGAGATCAGATGTATTTTTAAATTTTCTTATAAGTCGTGATGATTACTATTACTTAGTTAAAATAATAATAAAATTATATAGTATAATGTTAAAATAACGTCATAACTACGTATATTTTAAACAAAAATATAACACGGTATACATTTTTTCTATTAAATCACATATTTTTGTAACGAACATTGGATTAGGAAAATTATAGTGGCAAATTTTATTATAATAGGTATATTTAGAAATTAAAAATAACAAGAATGTGATATTGATTATTCCAAATGCCTGAAGTATTTGTACAAATTGTAATGTTTTTTTCAACATGAAATCTTATTGTATTATATTTTTGTCATCTTAAGTTTTGTGACAAAAGTATATTTAAGAAATTATTAGTTTCTCAGCATGTAAGTTCTATGTAAATCTTTTCAACTGTGTTATGTGTAGTATATTAAAAGCTTATTTTTTAGTTTGATGACGTAACAATTTAAGTCCCACGTGCCTTCGCTTAAAATGTAATGTTCTTTAATTATTTATTTAGTGTTTGTGTTCATAAATTAGTAGTATATGTTAAATGCATTGTTACGTAATGCACTTTTCATAATTTCACTAGTTAATTTTCACTAGTAGCTCAGTACCCACATTGTTCAAGTTTAAACAGTCTTGCTTATGTAGGTACAGTGGGGTCTTTCAAGCCTTTGCAGTTTAATAGTTTTTCGTTGGTAGATTCAAAACTATGCTTAAAAATGCACCTCCAATTAGCGTGACGAATTAATTACAAGGTTTCCAAAAAGTGACGATCAGAAAAGTGGTCGTGAGCAAATCCAGGCAAGCTACATTCGACTGTATAGTGTAAAAGCGTGACAGTCCTTGATATACCTCGTTTGTTGATTGCTCTTGCAATATTTTTCATTTTTGTTACGTAATTCACATTAAGATCATTGACGAAGAACATCTAAATTTAACTATGTTATTAGTATAACGGTTACATCTTTGATTTGCGACATTGTAGTTAGTTCGAGGATTAAAAAGCTAAATATTTTACTCACACTTTACCTTACTCACAAAAAGTTTAAAATGAATGTTTGAACTTGAAAAAAAATTTTGCACATAAAAAAAACATGTTAAACGATTTCAATTTATGTGAATATAGGTACTTATTTATTTAACTCACTCGATTTTTAAATGCGATTTCTCATGGTAATATGAATTATTTAATTAATTAAATATGTAAATAGTTAAACTAGTATGTATTTCATTTCAAATTTAAACGAAATTAGAACGTAAAAGCGATATTAGGATAAAGCCATACATATCATAGTTCGTCGTTTGTTGTATGTAAAACCGGCTTGCGGTTTCTCTAGTACCAAATGCACTTTATAGTCAAACGTAATCGTGTCTTTGGACATACATCCGAGATAGAGTGATAAGTTAGGTATCGTAGGCACATTATGTAGTTACAAATTCGACGGTGACATAAGTAATGCAGCAATGCTTGATTATTTTGTAACTTTATTTGTAATTCAAGCAAGAGTATGTGATTTTTCGATTTAACTGACTGTTTTGTGTTGTGCAGCGGATGTTTTTCTGCAAGTATATACTGGTATAGAACACATACTGTATGAAATAGGTTATTAAAGCAATTGGTTTAAATAAAATACGACATAAAACGAAAGAATAAATTCCCAAACAAATAGAGACATCCCTAATTTGTTTGATTAAGTAAAGTAATTTTGGTCTTATAATACATCTAGCTTAAATTAGTAGTTTTTAGTGCCCAGTTCTATCAAGCAATTTTAAAAATATAATGCTTATTTCAAAGTCAGGTTTTTCATATTCATAATAGCCTCAAATAAGCTGTCAGCAATGTTTATGTCGATAAACATGGTAATTCATTATTTTTGTAATGTATTTCTTTTGCTGAAAATTTTTATTAAGAATATGAAATTAGACGATTGTGCTTGCATACGAATTACGTATATGTATTTAAAATGCTTTTTTTTATATAATAAAACATAAATGATGTTTTCGATATGTGCCACTATAAAACATTTGGAGAGTAATGTACTGGGTAAATATTGACAACACTCCAGTTGATTTGTTACTGTATGGTTGATATATATTTATTGTGTAAAAGATAATACGCACTTATTTATTGGTTAATTTGTAATAAATAATTTTTACAAATATTGGACTGTTTATTTCGTCTGTTTATTATAATTTCGTTTATCAACTAACGCCGCCTAAATTAAACATTTTTTGAACCGCTCCTCTTTTACAGAAATGCACCATCATAACAATACGGCAAATTCATGGAAAATTTCATTAACTTTAATCAGTTCTTTATCACTGTGTTCTGTATCAAGGAAAATAAAATAAAAAGACGTTATGCGCGAAATGCGTATTCATTTACGATTGCGTTGATTATCGGCAAAGTCTTTGGCTGTGTCAGAATAAACATGTCCTTAGGTATCTCGTTAATGAATTATTAATTTAACACTTAATTTAATTTTGTCCGCTGGGCTGGACATAACTTTAAAAAAAATCCTGTTAAAGATATATATGGTTTTTTATTTTTATTTTCACTCGGGACTATGTGTTTGACCATAAATAAATTAGTGCAAAATAAAATGTAAAATAGGCAACGCTCTATCTGTCATTCGCAAACAAAATGTCGACGAGAAAGCGATCATCTGTTTTTACCAAGGTAAATAAATAAATATTTCATTGTTTTACTTAAAAATAATACTTTTTTCTTGCATTGGGTATTAGAATATATATGTGTGAAAATGATTACTTGTATTTTTTTACATTTTATGCGTATTTTATTCTTTTTTTTGCTTTTTAACCTCTGTCCGGGACAGCGTACATTGCGAAAGATCTGCAAATGATGTACTGAATAACTTTGTCCGCTAGGACGGACATCACCAAAGTTCGTTTGATTTGCGGTTATGGGTGGTTTTTCTTTTCGCTTATCAACAGCAAACACGAACGTCAAAAATATTAGGCTTAGTTCCTAACGAAAATGCTTCGTTAGACGCAAGTGGAAAATCAGACTCTGAATCTGAAATGCATGATGAATGTGCTCCTACTAATAGTAACTATTCTTCTCCTGCTCCATCTATTCCATCTTCGCTTGAAAATTTAAATATTAGCATGTTATCATCTGACGACGAACCAGTAGAACAATCTTATATTAATGCAACACTAGCTTTACCTGATTCAATGCCTCTAAACCTATTCTGCAAGATCTTCAAGAATGTAACTACGAAAACATTCCTTCATTATCTGCAATCCCTTCACTTCCTTCTACACCCAGTACACCAGGTATTCCAACTAGGTCGCGTAAACGAGTCGTAAGATCTAAGCAGGTCCCGAAAGCATCAGCTGCAAAGAGAGCTAAAAAACAAAGAAGTTTCAACTGGCTTACAAATGGAAAATGGCATTGTGTCGACACAGAGCGACAATTGAAGATGATGTAGGTGATTTTATCGATTTACCTGATTGTACCTCATCTCCCTTGACTTACTTTTATATGTTATTTTCTAAGGATATACTAACAGACAAAATTGACCAGACGAATTTCTACTCAGTTCAGGAATCGGGTAGGTCAATACAATTGACGGAAGATGACTTGAAAGATTTTCTAGCAATCCACCTAATTATGGGTATAGTTGAGATGCCGTCATACCTCGATTATTGGTCGCAAAAATTTAAATTTGGTAAAGTAGCTGACGTAATGCCTTTGAAACGTTATCAGCAAATACGGCGTTGGTTACATACAGTCCGATACTATAAAGTTAGGCCTATTGTGGAAAAGGTAAGACAGAATCGTTTAAAACAACAAGCAAGTGAAACACAGTATAGTATAGACGAAATGATGGTACCCTATAAAGGTTCAAAAGCAGGCAAACGCAAACAGTATATGAAAGACAACCAAACAAATGGGGATTTCAAAATTATTTAAGGGCGGGGGTTTCAGGCATCATTTATGACTTTTTACTGTATGCGTATGCTGGTGATGATACCTTCCGTAACCATGCGTTTTCCGAGGAAGAAGGATCTCTTGGTTTCGGCGCTCAGGTTGTAATCGCACTATCACAGAGTATCACCAGTAAGCCGGCAATTATCTAATGCGATAACTTTTTTTCGTCACCTGAGTTGTTTTATATATTACGGGAGAATTATGGAATTTTCGGTTTGGGTACGATAAGAAATAATCGCATCAGAGGCGCCCAAAACGTTTTTCCCAATGAAAAATCTTTAAAAAAGAAACAAAGAGGTCATTTCGTTGAAGTCACACGTGACAAGAATTGTTTGGCATTGGTACGCAGGAACGACAATAAGGTCGTGACGTTTATAAGTTCTTTTATTGCAAGTGAGCCTGAAGAAAAAATCCAACGATATTCAAAGGACCACAAGAAGAAAATAGATGTACAGTGTCCACAAATTGTGCGACAGTACAACAGACATATGAGCGGCGTTGAGCTTGCCGATATGTTGATATCGTTGTATAAAACTCCGTTCAAAACAAGACGGTGGTACATGGGCATTTTTGCGCAGTTACTGGACATTTGTCTAAACAATGCATGGTTGGTTCACAGAAAGGCGAATAAGGACAATACAAAACAGAAGTTGGCTCTAAAAGCATTCAGACATGCTGTGTATGAAAACTTAATCTCCGAAAATTGTTGTGCTAAACGGAGCAAAAGCGGAGCCCCAAAATTCATAAAGCCCCGTATGGCACGCCCTTCCAGCCCTGTAAAGTATGACAATGTAGGTCATTTCCCACAGACGATGGAGGAAGGACGTTGCAGGTACTGTCAAAAAAAAACAGTTGTGTACTGCATAAAATGTCAGACACGACTTTGTTTTGTGACTGGAAAAAATTCAAGAAATTGTTTTTTAGATTTCCATACTAAATAAGGATTTTGTATTCTTCTTTAATTTGGAGTAATTTTTCCTAATAAAATGTAAAAGTAAACTAGTTTTTTTTGTTTCCCCTAATTTGATAATGTCCGTCACACCGCACAGCTAAATCAGTAGATCACTCTTTACCTATTTGGCAATGGCCGCTGTGACGGACATGGTATTTTCGCAGAAGTAAACATAAAAATGTTTTTTCTTAATTTTATTTGTATATTTTTACCCACTACTAGATAAATATTAACAAAAACACAAGTATTTTCAACTTTTTTTCGTTGCCAAATTAAAAAAAGGGTTAAAATTATAGCCTAGTGAACGAAAGACAAATGTTTGACCCAGAGGTCTGTGCGCAATCACTCGGTGCGTTATTGTGAATGATAATTATGAATAAAGACTAAATTTATCTACTCGATGGCTTTTTTAACGTTCGTGTTCTTCGTATCGCACCTGGGCGAAGACCAGAATTCTGAGCAACTAGCCTAAACACACCTAATAGCAAAAATGAAAAAGAAAGACCTTTCATACAAAAATGCCACCGCCCCGTAGGATTAGACGTAGGAAGTGTCGATTTATTATTCCACAATCGCTATGTTGTGTTGTATACAGGTTGTAATCTTTAAGTGTGACCAGGCGACTATTCCATAATTATAACAGATATAAAAAAAATTTTAAACTGATATCAAAAGTACCTAACGAATAAAATTACTTCAATAACTTTTTAAAATCAAACGACAAGTATCCAAAATATTTACATCAAACACACTGCCACACATTTAGTATGAGATTGGTAGAAAGGTTGTATGCCCGTTTTCACCAACAGCTTCTAAACAGTAACCTAACTAAGGTTCCCTTATCTTAGGGGCTCTCTCAAATCATCCCTTAACCTAAATTCTGTTTCATCATCCTAAGGGCTACCTAAGTAAGCGTCCCCTAGTTAGGTGACGTTTAGTGCGGAGGTTCTACGTAAACGTTTATCGATAAATTATTTGAGGTGACGATTTTATTGATATTTAGCTGAAAAACCAAATAAAACACTTAAATCGACATTATTAATTCCAGTTTATTTTAAAAAAGGAGGGTAGCTTGTAAATAGTAGCTTGTAAAAGCTTGTAAATATTCGATAAATTTAAAAAAAATTGCAAAATTTAATTTTTGGCTGCATGGCGAATTTCGCCAGTGCCTGAAAAATCGCTATGACATCTTAATCTGTGATCTTGTCTTGTCGTTACTATTTGTTGTTCTTCTTCAGTGTCTGGAAATCGTATAAACTCCATTCGCAGACCCACAATAGCTTCAGACACTCTCTTTATAATTCGACTGCAAGTAGAAATACTAATGCCATTTAGATCTGCTATAGATAATAATTGATTGCCTGTTCCATAAAATCGAAGGGCACATAGCAGTCGGTTAATCAGTGCACAGATTTATTTCTGTAAATAAGATACAAGTAGGTTACAAAGTTACATAAATAAAATTAAAAACAAAGTTAAGCAAGTAGTAATAAAACTTTAAGGTAGGTACTTACCTGCCATCGTGGAATTCTAACAAATGTTCAATCTTTTGCAATATAAGAAAAGCACTCTCTTTTGATAACCTGTATCAATGTTTTCAAAATCTTTCGATCTTTCCCGGTAAATACGAGGTCGTCTAAACAAATTTTGGTCACTTAAAAATTCTATATCTTCAATTGCTTCTAAATCTTCAAATAAATCGTGGTCACTATCCATTTTCATCACTAGGAATATTTATTTTTCGGCAGTGGGAAGGATATCTCGCAAAAGAACCTAAAAATATACGTCACCTAAGTGTTACAGGGTCGTCAATTCATCCCCTAAATTATAAGGGCTCCCTAATGCTTATGGTTTCACTTAACTGTCGGTGAAAACAAAACTCGCGTTAGGTGCCCTTTAAATTGGCATAGGAGACACTTAAATGTTAGGGGCTACTGGTGAAATCGGGCATTAGTTTCCTTATTTTAAGTGGTCTAGTACTCATTTTACTACACAATGATGATCCTGCTCGTCGGTTTATTGCAATTAGTTAGTCAATAATTATAACAATGTAAGGCCAATATTATGCACTGATGTATGAAAGTAATGTTTCAAACTGCGGCATTTACAATAAAAAATACTCGCATTTTGGTCAATTGACAATCCTCGTTAAATTACTGAAGTTAGAGCTCAGTTGCGATTCTCAATTAATGTATGGTGTGGTATTCTTGGAGATCGGATCATTGGGCCATATTTTTATAGTGGAACCTTAACTGGAGAGAGATATTTCACCTTTGTACAAAACCATGTGCTAAGTCTTATAACAAATTCCAGACGATGAAAGAAGGTCGATAATTTTTCATCAAGATGGAGCACCTGCACATAGTACAAATGTAATGAATTTCTTATGAAACAATTTTGATGGTTTAATAGTCAATATCAGTGCCACCGCTTGGCCTGGCAGATCCCCGGATCTCATGTTTTGTGCTTTCTTCCTGAGGGGATTTATCAAAGACAACGTGTACGTTGAGAGAATGCACAGCCAAGAAGAGTTACAGAATCGTGTGAGTTCATTTAGACAAGGACGTCACTTCGAACATCTGCTTTGAATACAAAGTTTTGTACGTACTAGAAACAAATATTATTCAATGAAAATATAGTTTTGCCTCTTGCCTCATACGCCGAAGATCCCAGATTCAAGTCCTGGCCGGGGCATTCATTTGTGTGACAAACACAGACGTTTGTTCTCGGGTCATGGTTGTTTGTATGTTTATATATGTATGTTTATTCTGGGTCCCCCCCCCCAGTTCGCTGTAGGGTCCGTATTGGGATGCATAAATTTAATTGGCATATTATAAGGCTGCATAACGTTTTTTGGCGTAAGTATTGTTTGTTTCGCATAACATTCATACAGAGTAAATCATAAGGAATACTTTATTTCCCCATAACTTCATTTATAATAATAATATATTAGCATAAAATGTTCATGCGTAAATAGTTTTACTATAACGATTTATTGGCATCTCACACTATGGCATAAAGTTTACAAGTCATACATATAGAATACCATAATTTGACAAAAATAAATGAACTATAAAATTAATAACCCGTTTAGAAAATCATTTTATATGTTTTAGTTTTCAAATATTTGCTATGAATGAATGCGTAGGGGTTATGAAATAAAAATATTAAAATGTTGGCGGTAGATAACTTTTTATCGTTGCATTGTAGTGTATCGTTATTTACTTGCATTGTTAATTACTAGTAGGGATAGTTGTGTAATAGTATATTGCAATCGTTTAAAAGTAATAGCGGTGGTCTTAAATTAAATGAGAGATAATTATTCACAATTGTATGTCTTACCATTTCTTCTCAAGCAAGCATACATGCAAGTATGCAAGCGCGCGTGCAAGCAGGCAAGCAGTCAAGCATGCATGCAAGCAGGCAAGCATGCATGCAAGCAAGCAAACAGGCATGCATGCAATCAAAACAGCATGTATCCATGCAAGTATTTATGGGTACTGATAGACATGTGACGTCTCCGGCGCTGGGGGCGGTGCAGCTCCTTCGCCCTTACTTAACAAACCGCAGACACTCGTGCTCACCTTCGCAGCATCGGCTTGCTGGGCGACCAGCCTCAGCCGCTACGGCTCACACGGTGGCTAAGCTTCATTACAGCGGACGGGGGCTGCCCTCCCTCCGCGCCTTCGGGTTTATAAAAACACTAGGGCGGTACAGAAAAGTACCGCGCGGTTTCGGGTTTGTATTCGGTTCTGTATTATTGTGTTATATATTTTGATTTTAGTGAGATGATTATTTACAATTCATCATCATCATTTCTTAAATAATCTTGGTCAAATTTTATTATTTGTTATTCACGTGCAAATCGCTTTTTGGCATGACCTACATACTGACTAACCTGCTCGTCCTCGCTGCGCTCGACGTCGCACTTTGTTATTATTTATTGTTACTTTCAAGACTCAACATAAGTAGATACATATGGTCTGTAATTGATAATTAGGCACCAAAAGTTTTTTTTATTACTTTTATGACTTTAGAGGTTATGGATACTTCTATTATGCGTTTTGTATTTTATGATAATTTATCTTTAGACGTATAACAGTCATGTCCTTTACATTTATGCTGTATAAAATTATGATAAAGAAAATTAGAGTAAGTGAAACTTATGGCAATGAAACCACTCTGCGTGTATAATATTCTGCTTATCTCAATTTATGCGAAAATCTTTATGCTGAAACTGTTTTACCAAACTTCATTATGATAAAAAAAATTATGCCACCGAAAGGGCTCCCTTCGCTGTGTAGTCATCCATAACACAAGCTCTGCTTACTTTGGGGCCATACAGTTGGTATGTTTGTCTGGGGATTATTTGTTTATTTATATGCATAATGGCATTCGTAGTATACAAGGTGGAATTTCGTAACGCCACTTGGAAGGCACAAACATCACGATACGAGGTGTTTTATAAATTCATATTTTAACAATTGAAATATTTCCCAAGTTAAACATTTGCGAAAGCTGTATTATGTCAAAAGATTATTTTTAAAGTAATATGTTTGCAAAATGAAAGTTTGTCAAATGATTAGTTTTTCAAACGTTGTTTTTAAAATAATCTTTTGTCATACGCTTTTTGTTAAACAATAGTAAACCAATTTTGAGCAACTACTTAATTATAGTATCGCCGCTAGCGCACAACCCTAGCGGACCGGACCCCCGCGGATGATCTATGACCGAGTCTGCAGCGAGAATGTAACGATACTATAGTTAATTCGTATTTCACGGTCGCAGGCAGAGACGTCAATCGGATACTTAAGAAGGCACTCTTGATTCTATTTTTGTTTAGCAAATATAAACTTAAATTACCTAAGTAAAGTATTTTGCTGAGCAAAATATTCATTTATTTGAGGTCTCAGCGCGCGGCTTTACTATTTTCATAGCTATAATCATAGGTGTTTTATTTATTATTATATCGACTAATTATGCGTTGCCGGCCGTAGGCTTTAGTTGGAATTGCCTTTTTTGTTCTAGTAATTACACTGGCTGTTCCTTAATTTTAACCGGAACACCACCACGTGGTTATTACGGCGGTAACAATAGGAATAACTGCAGTACCGCCACAGACGAGATCTTAACTAAGAAACTCCACTACCACTACCACTAACACATCTACGCAGATAATGTTAGAGTTTGTGGCGTTTATTTCATTAAGATTATCTTAATTGTTAGAGATATTTAATCTTTATGATTGCCTGTGTTGACAGACGCCGTATAAAACACAGGGTGTTATTTTTATTTATTTATTTTACAATTTATGTACACACAAAATATAACTTATCATAAATGTGTAAATATGCTTGTACATGAGAAAAGTAGATCCTTTGATCTACTTATTTCATAACAAATTTCTACCAGTATACCTGGGAATGGAGAGTTTGATTAAAAATTACAAAATTAGTGTGCTTTTTATGCTAATTCTAAATTCATTAAAAAGAAAAAAAAAACAGAAGAATAAATAAGAAAAGAAGGCGTTAAGAAGAAATATATATAACTATATAAATATACGTACAGATAACAAACATTATTTTAGGTTAATAATAAAAAAAAAAATTCCCGTGCAACGCGGTTGCTAAGCGGTTAGTAAGATTTAGTCTGTAACCTAGAATACCATGGTTTAAACTTAGTGTGCACACCTAACTACGGATCGAAAAGTTACTGTGGATAAAAAGCACCTACATTGTGGAGTGCCAAAAAGTCCTACTAAACGATTCATCATGTTCCTTTTATTTTGGGTTTAAAAGGTGCGAAACGAATTGCCTGCTTCTATTTACCGGGACAAATGTAGTCCCGGATCTTCTAAAAGTAGAGTAAATGGCGGTTTATGAATGGGCTTGTAACGAAACGTTTATTTATGTTGGAATAAAAAAAAGCCATATTTTGATGAAAAGAAAGATCATTTCAGGCTCTAAGTGGATTAATAATTCGTATAATATACTTGCCTACATACCTCAAATTTTTGTCTGGACCCCAAAGCTCAAGGACCGATGCAACTCTCCTTCTGAAAGATAAGTAAGATATACCGACCAACAACGTACTATTTTCAGTAAATTTACATAACTTTCGTTGGATTGACTCGATTGATTGATTGATTCGATTGATTGACAAGTCACGTAGTTTATTAATCAAAACGTTTTACTCAGTACAAAAGACACTAATAAAATCACAAAACTTTTTCGAATGATTGCACCATATATACATAGATATTATCTTAATTAACAAAAAAACCTATGTCCAATTCGGTGCTACCGCGAATGACAGTAAAATTATTCACAAGGTATAGTCATACAACATGAATGCACGTTGCTGTGCTGTGAAAGATTGCCAAATGGAAGCGGTAAACGGTGGGACCACTTTGTGTAGCTCTTCTGGTAGGGTTGGGTCGCAGCCAGCGGCTTGTATGCCTGCCAAGGGATTCTCGGTAAGGTTTTTGTGTTAGGAAAAATATTACGGGTGTAACAGATTATGGTTCGAAAATATCAAGTTGAGCAAAATAAAATGCGCTAAAAGTTTAGCCGATTTTCAAATAACATGCGATGCTTATATTATATTAGGTAATACAAAAAATAAAATAAAAAAATTACCAATTTGGTCGTTACGCTAGGAGCGGAGTGGATCTAGGTTGAAATTTCTTTGAATTTCATGAATTTACATAAAAATATTTATACAAAAATCACCCGAAATATAGGCAGTTGCAAATATTTATATGGAGCCCCTGAGTTTTCGTTTCCTGCTATGTCTTCGAGATATCTTGTAATTAGGTTTGTACCTAAATAGATATTTAGGTACATATTTACTAACAAATTACGCAGGTATATATGCAAGGGGTAAGAAATATTAAGCGCCATGTCTCCAAAACGAGTTCAGTATAAATTGATAAAGTCCCAAAAAAATAGAAATATATCATTTCAATGTAGAATAGACATGAGTCGAGTGTAAAATGGTTTAGGTAAGTAAAGTATTTAATTGGAAAAGGATTAACTTCGTATTTCGTCTAATCAGCTCTCCAATTACCACATTATATGTAACCATTTTTTAAAGAATAAAATGGTAATAGTACTACTAAGCTACTTGTAAAAGATAGACACATGCCAGCGCGGACTTTTCTGTAGACTTACAAAAGAGGAACATTTTCAATAAGCATTGTTTTGTTTAATGTCAAAGGGATAAGGCAGTGTTTTCAATGAAAGCTCCGAGTCAGCTGAATTTCTATAATGATTGGAACCAATTTATAAAAAACTTGAAGGAATCATACTGATAAATCTTTCGCTTGAATCATTCTATCTACTGGTGAAAACCGTATGGAAATCCATTCGGCAGTCTTTGAGTTTATTTAGTTCTGACAAACAGACAGACGCGGCACTTTGTTTTATATTACGTATTGATGATACAAATTAACAGCTAAACGAAGTAAACATCCATCAAACCTTAAGTAACGTTTCAAATATGATATTGTTTTCTACAAAAATAATGTTAAACCCTTTTTGGTCTGAAATCATCAATTAGGCGGTTATATTAATATTGCCTTTCTGGGAATGCGAGAGCAATTTGAAAGCGCTTGCTGACGTGGTGGTAGATTTTACTCCTTGATTCCTGTCCTTTATTATCATGTAACCTGATGTCGCTTGTCCGACCTTCGGGACAGATGTCCAAGACCTGATGAATAGGTTCCGTGCTCATAAATTCCCAACTTCTGTATAAAACTGACTTTAAATTCAGAAAATATTTTGACTTACTTTCTAACTCTCGAATAACAGAATTTGTTTAGAAAATCCGTTTTATATTTCCATAATTGGACTCTTTAATCAATTCATTTCCAGTTATGAGTCTCTTAAGTTACGTTTTATAGGAATTTTATTGAAACTTATTCATTTCCAATAAGCTCAACATATGAATGAGGAATCCTATTGAAATGGAAATTTGAAAAATCTTAACTCAAACGGTAAACAATTTCACGGGCAGTGCTTCAATTTAATTGAGGGATTATCTTTTTTCCGGTTCACTAGAATGAGAACCTTCGTCAAGTGGCCTATTGACAGGCCGGGCTGATAATCGATGCATCGAGAATCGGTAAATATAGGGTCCTGAGTCATCGCTTCACACATAACCTATTTTACATTACAATTCGAAATCGGAAAAGGAGATGAAGTTATTCAATTCGGTAATCGTATCTCGCTTACTCGATGGCTGACTATTTGAATAGGTTGCGCCCAAGAGGCATCCTTGTGGCACTCCAACGCCGCTTCTAACAATTGACATGTCAACTATTTAATGGTGTGCGAGAGAAGATCGCCTTTGGGTGAATAGGCTTCGGGTATTGTGCTACGAACTTTTCTTTCGTAATAATACGAGTGTGCGTCAAGCTGATTTTATCTTTGAAGGATTGGTTGGCAGAAGCAGCTTAGTATAGGCACTTAATTAATGTGCTAACGTAATTGGATAATGAAGAACTTGATGTTGTTTTCGAATGAAATGAGGGTCTATTTTGTAGATAGAAGATTGAGTATTGTATATTGTCTATTATTCTTTTTACATTTTGTTTATATTTTCTGGCCGTTACTAATTCAAGAGCTCTTCAAAATAAAAGTAAATTTTTGAAAACAACAATTTATGTTGTTCTAAACGGCAAAGAAGGAGCACGTTACAGGGCGCAAATCACAACAAAATTCTCGAAATACATAAATTTCTTTGAAAACCGCTAGAATTCCGCGGAATCATTTGTAAACAAAAGCACCTCCTTTGTTTTAAAAGGCAGAATAGTTTCCGTTCTGGGTGGCCCTTAGTTGTGTCCTGCCCCTATAAATGTGGGTGGTTATTTAACAGACTATTTAGTGCGACAGCGTTCGCCGAGTCTACTAATACTCTTAATTATTTTTGCCAGTGTAAGCTGTTTTTCTGAAATGCAATTCCAACATTTTGCATTTTGCTGCGCGGTGTTGTCTCGTTACGTAGTGACAGTTCGCCACGGCTGAGATGGCTGAATAATTAGACTCTAAATCAAGTAGGAGTGCGGTCGAGCGCCTGAAAGTCGAATGAATAGTCAATCGTCATTAAATTGTTCAGCTTTGGTAGTCTAATGCTTTCCGGCGGCGGGTTTCGATGCGATGATCGATAATAAAGTCTGACTTTGAATGTTGCTACTTGATTATGCGATTATCTTTCGTTTAATTAATCTTCTGCGAGGTTTTTGAATGACATGAATATTCAGTTTTCAATTATTGTGCAAAAAAGGAAATACGTAACAAACTCTACAAGCCATAAACTGTAATTTATGTGTAAGTTAAAAGAGTATGGTAAGATCGGAAAGGTCTGCATGTAACTACTTTATAAAATACATCGGAAGAGTAAATACTAAATAGCCTTCAAGAAATATCAAGATTTTTTGCACTTTCTTTCCTTCTATAAAGGGTGCTGGTTTTGTTTCATATATGTATAAATATGAAATACGTATAAACGTAGCAAATGCAACACTTTTGCAGAATTTGTATTTTTTTGATTATATTGATAAAAATTTTTGAAATTTTAGAAAAACATACAGCTATGTTGGTACAGTAATTATTTTAAATTAAAAATAGCAGCTACTAAGGCTAACAAGACGTTTTCATGGCAAAAACAAATTCTGTTGAAAAATAACATAATTTACAATAAATGTTGGAGTTATTCCAAACACAAGAATTGGTGACGTTAGGTCGACACGGCTGCTATATAAATATTTGGGCCTGTATTTTTTTTAGATATTAACTATAATTATTATATTAAAAATTAGTTAAGTTATATAGTTATTATATATCATTCACTTTTGCTTTTGTTTGTATTATGAATTTATTCGACATATAACTTATTTTGACTATAGTTTTGTGATAACCAGAAAGAAATAGACCATATTTTGATTGAATTGGTCTGAAATTTTAACAGTTATTTTATTTATCAGTATTACTGTTCTACATATTTAACTCACACCCTGTATATTGCAACATTTGCTCGACACGTGTAAAGCGATACTCGCCACATAAGTAGGATTTATTTCAAAATATCTGGATCTATTGCTGGTTCTGGGTCAAACCTACACGAGGTACATACGATATGTTTGGAGTACATTTCTGGTGACTGTTAGGTAACTTGATTCCTAGAAGTCAGGATCCATCTTCGTACATCTGTGATCATAATGTGTCTTTCAATTTAGACGTAATACTAGACGCTTGTACGCGTAAGATAGATTGCCTATTTGAATTTTGGGAACGTTGTTTAATATGTTAGATCTGTTAAGTGAATGTGAAAGTTCATTTACATTTTCCTAGAAATCAGGTTTGTTTTGAGGATGTGAGTGATGTATATATATGTGTGCTAAATATTATACATGATAATTAAAAAAAATATTTCACACAATATATACTATTATTTTAGAAATCTTCAAAGAGTGCTTCAAAGAGTTCTTGGGATTCCTGTTTTGATAATATTTCTTAGTCTAGCAATTGGTAGTAATTTTTTAATAGTGGTAATTAATGAAGGTCTTTGATAGGGATTTTTTTAATAATATATTTTAAGAGGCAAGCATAACTCCTAAGAGCTTATGACCGACTTTTAGGGGAATGTCAATCATGAGTCAGACACTATAGATTCGAGTATACTCAGTGATGAGGAAATAGGTTCTTTTATTATTTTTAATAGCTTAACGGTTTTTTTAACTATAACCACAATTGGTTTTTAGTGTTTTTACTTAAAACGGCTTTGAAGTTAACAAATTACCTAGCTAGCTGAAAAAAAGTTCAAGTAAACATGACTCAATTAGATTTGTGAACAATATCCAGTGGCAACTAAAATTATTAAATTAATACAGGCAAGCAGCGAGGTTCGCTCAAATTTAAGCTGTGCAAGATTTAAACGACAGCTCACATTTCGTACCTACGTAATTATACTGTGGCTCGCCCACGTTCGGGGCGCAATGTGCCAAATCGCTTACTCGCGGCTCTAAGCTGCCCTTACTACTGGAACCATTGAATTTTTATTTTCGAATTAAATTATTTTTTTATTATTTTCTTGAATGCTCGTAATATTATAAATTCCAGCGTGTGTGTAAATCAATTTTTTTTTGTGAGTTTTTGTGCAATATCCAATTAAAAGTTCAGAGTTGTCTTTGTGCGTCGATATCGGTGAGTAAGTACATGTTCACCTGCGTACTGAGCTTTCTTTTCTATTTACAAAAATATTAACTTATAATGTAGCCATTCAGTTATAAAAACAATTCGATATCTGCAGTAAAACCTGTTCGTGAATCGGTATTGATAACGTGTGAAATAATTCGAGACTCGTAGGTGCAGACCTTCATTTTAAGTTTATCTGGTTGGGTTAAGTCCGTGATGCTGTAAAGAAGTGCAAAAATTAACAATATAAGTAAAATAGTACTTTCGTTCTGAATACTCCAGTCAATGAAGCAACCGTTATGTCTAGTACTCACACTTTAAATACTTATCCTCCCTTTTTTCACTTATTTCGTAGCTGACACGAACTCGATGAATGATTAGTGTCCGATGCATCTGAAGATTAGTATTTAGTATTTATCATCACTGAAACATTGATGCCTTGTCGACCGTAGAATTTTTTCAGAGTTACCTTAGTTCCTATAATTTCACTGGTTATTTCTGCCATTTATCTGGTACATTGATCACAAACACGTGGTTATTACAGCGGGCAAAATAAAAAAAGCTATACCCATACACCTTCACAAAATAAATTCAATTTGGTGACTTGTTGTCGTAAAGGTAATGCAAAAAGTAACAGTGCTTTCGTTCTCACAACTACCACGAATCATCGACGGTTACGTCAAATTTTTATCGCTGTTCTTCTGTCCAGTTGATCTCACTCGCGTGCTGTAGAATGCACCGGTAGTAGCGGCGTTGTCAACTGGCTGACTCAGGCCGCGGCGCGCTCCGCTGCACTTCGCTTCCTGTCACCTTTGCTATACTTTCAGTTCATTTCGTTCTTGTACACGCTGATATAACATTATAATGTTTCTGTTCTAGGCAGCTATCAAACTGTTGTCAGATCATTGCTTGAGAATTAGTCGGATCTTAAATTATTTTTATAAACAAGAATTTTTTAATAATGTTTTGCATACTTTAGTTAGAATAGTAGTCGATTTATTATAATTCTTTAAGATACATTAAACTGAAGTAGTAAAAGTAAAATCTAAGTCTGTGCTGAACCCATGGTAATAAAGCGAGAGGGGGATCAATAGAATATATCACAGAGTCGTAATAAAAGAAATTGTTTCGACCCCAGAACCTCTGGTGCAGGAAGCAGGGAACCACCAGCTAGACCACAACGACGCCATGGTATTATTGTTCATAAAAAAAGGCACGTGGAACTGAATGTATGAGAATATTCACAATATTATTAACACTATAATATCGTAGTAAATGTTGTTATTTTTAATGTCCCTGATATGTTATTAATAATGCTTTTACAACATTTTTAATAATTTGTAATAATTTTTTACTTTATTTACATATTTTCAAAGCCATAAATAGTTTTATAATATGACTGATTTTTTTGTTTTTTAAGTATCCTTAAGGTGTGTTTTCAAAAATAAATATCAATTTTTTACAATTCGAATACCTATCCTCTACCATAATTTTTATTGAATGTATTTAGTCAGAGTAGAAATAGACTTATGACAACCGAGCTATCGATTAATACAAGGCCTTTAGTTTTAAAAATAGATTTATGCCATTAGCTCTGTAATGGCAGAATGACAGTCCTCAGTATTTATGTATAAAGCACGGAGGAACCTATTATATTTACGTTACAAAGCTTTAAACAAAATACAATACAGATACCAATCATATTCTAACCTTTTTTTAATAAACAACGTATTCTACATTTATAAATACGTTACTAACATAACTGAAATACAGCCTAAAATCGAAGGTTCATAATTTTCCTGAAAGTTACAGGACTTCAAAGCTTAACATTGAGCAAATAATTTATTGAATATCTTCAGGAATGCTCGTGTGTATGACGTAACCGTGACGTTTATCTAGGCAGCTAAGCAGATTCGCCCGAAACTTCGGTGTATAAGTTTTGTTTACGGTCGTGCAACTTTTCAGATAAGTTCCAGAAACTTCGGACACTGAAACGTGGATGTACAAGTAGTTATGTATACGCGGAATTTCTTACAGTTCTTACATTGTCTTCGATAAAGTTTAGAATAAAGATTTTTCGAATGTCGATTCTTTAGCTTTAAGAGATTTTGAGGAATGGTTCTTAGTTTTGTTCTATAGTTGTTTGTAAGTTTATAAAAAGTTGCTTTTATTCTGATTCACGATGTATATCTATAGTAAACCTATCTGAATGTAAAATTAAACACTTTTAACCGGAATTTATTGCTTACCTTGGACCACAGCATCTGCAAAGGTACGGGAACGTTAAATTTAAAAAACAAAAACATAACTAAACAACACGTTACAAAGCGTTTTATTTCATACTTGATGGATTTTAAGTTTGTGGCAACGTCACATAGAGTTATATATTTATATATTATTTTGAGAACAGAAAGCGGTTGTTTACCTTTAAACGTAAATACACTCAAATTTTTTAGGTTATCTGTGGAGTAATCTTTATATATAAAATAAATTTAAATATAAAAATACTAATCCGTAAAGTCAGTTTTATTCTTAAAAATAAAAATATTAGTGCTCTCTATAAAGCTGAGGTTTTGCATAATTGTTTACCAAATATCTACATTGAAAAATGTGGAATTATGAATTTATCGATTTAAATTTTGAGATAAAATTATATAAAATAATCCCTTATATCATTATTATTATTATTTCTTCTCAGTATTGAACATTTAAAACCTGAAACCAAGATATTAAGTAGTAACAAAAGTATTTTTGATTATAACCACCATCAATTCGCACACAAATTAATAACAAAACTTCAATTACAAAATCACTTATCTATCTCAGCAATTCACTACTGAATTGGAGTCTTACAGCAATTAAGCTAGCAAGTCCTGCTGCGTCTAAGTTCACGTCATGATGCTTAACTGGCAGGACTGTCCGCTTGCGGCTATAACTTGCAAGTTAATTGTAATCAAGTGGGAGGCCAATTTGACTGGCCTAATGTGTCGACTGCTTATAACTGGTACAGTCTCTAACGAAGGCCGCACCGACCGTGTATTAACCTCAATTGGTGGGTTGCAGCAACAGCGTTGTGATCTGTAAAACAGCTGAACTATCGAAGATGGAGTGCTATTATTCAGTGCATTGCAAATGGCTTATAGTCTCGTAACGAATTAAAGTAACTAGTTATTTATAAATGACTGATAGTTTATTGGCATCTCTGTTATCTGAATCTCTTGTTAATTAATGTATAAATATTTCTCCTTAAAAGTGCTTTAAATATAATTTAATATCTCGTTTTGTTTTCTTTAACTTATACTGTAATATTTAAACTTAACTTAACTTAAACTTAAGTAAATTCACATTGTTAAGAATACGCAGGAAAAGCGAGGCTATCCCAATACAAGTATCTTCTAATTTCTTTCGTGGAAGCCCCGGCAACTTATTTGTAAATGATTTACTGAAATAAACACATTTTTTTAAAATAACAAACTCTTTGGATTGAACGGAATATTAACAGATAAGTGTGTAACGGCCATACTCATAGAAACTTAGTTGATACTTAAAGCATTTCTTCAAAGATTTTGCTCAGCAAATCTAGACTTTATCTAAACTTGGACTCAAAAAACTCTGCGTGCGGCCGTAAGTGTTTAATTAATCTATGCAATCTATTAGTAAATGATGCAATATAAAGTAATTTTTGAGTTGATATATTTATTACTAAGCTTTTTCTGTACACAGTTTAAAACACAGTTATAAGTTTAACTACAAAGTATTCTTATTTCTACCAGAAAGGTTCCAGGTGAACCGAGACTTGGTATGGAGCATGGAGCATGTAATAAACAATATTGTTCTGATACGTCTATTTGCGCATAATGTCGCAATGTCAAACATTGGAGCATATAGCTCAAACAATTACACTTCAAACATTGCTTTCTATTGTAACAAATAACGAAACAGAATGCCTGACTGTTTAGCAGCAACAACCTCGTTCGCAACAGAATCCGCCGCGTAGGCTGCGCGCGCGCCGCGGCCGCCTCCTAGCTCCTCGCAGCTCGTTAATAAATCATCATTCCTGTAGATGAAAATGAATGGAGTACTTATAATGAAATATATTATACAGATTTGTAGGGAGAAATACAGTTGTATTTCTCCCCATTGTTTGTATGGATATTGGACAAAGATCTTTGCGTTTTTAACGAAGTTATAAAATTGTCAATGTCGGTAGCACGAAGGTTTTTTAATAGAGTACATTATAAGTACATTATAATGTTTGTTTCAGGACCATACTTTATTTAAATATGCTTCTAGGATAAATCGTTGTTTAACGTTTAAAACTGAAAACGTCAAAAGCATCTTTGTTAAATAGGATTAAAGAAATAAAATAAAAATATATTTTTGGTATCTTTACTTCTTAGTTAAAGCGTTTTTATAGGAACCGGTCTTGTGTACGTAATGCGTAGTTGTTTTCTGATTTGATAATCTGTTTACATTTGTTTGTAACCCTTAAGTTAGCCCTACTTACTTTCTTTCTTACTACTTTCGGTGATATCTTAGTATAGATTAGATAAATATAGATTAGTAAAGTCTTCAAACAAGCACGTTAAATCCGAGTACATTTCGCCAAATACAGCACTATTCGTTTGTTTCATATCACAATTTTCTGTTCCACCTGGCTACTCCAGCAGACTTCCGCCTCGATGGAACGTACAATATTTTCTTAACCAGACCCAGAAATCACTATCCTAATTCACATAAAATCACTAGAAGTAATAAGGCACGACAATTCCTGTACGTCATAAAACAAACGGGCAAGCAAGACAATCCAGGCTCAGCGGCGACCGCAGCGCCATCTCGCGGTAATTCTATGTAATCTCACAAATACATACTGCCCGCAACAGTAAATAATCAAATCAGTATGATTTATTAGTTTGAGCCTGGTATGCTTATTACACTCAGCATCAGGACGGGAATGTTATAGCGTGCTCCTGTGGCATCTAATCAGCTGTAATTCCCATTATGCGATACAGTTCAAATGCAGGCATTTAGTTGAAAGCTTCGCAAACTGCTGCTACTGCTTACAGGTAAAAGTTGGTAAAATTTTGATAGTTCGAATTGTTGTGCAAATTATAACTGATCAACCGAACACTGAAGGTTACAATGCCTTGTAAGTATTTCTGGTTACAAATACCGATCCGAAACCAAGCGGAGTTTGTATCTTGAAGGAGACGGCTAAAAAGGCTACTCTTATTGTTATGTTATGCAAAGAATCAATTCCAAATGCTAGTTGCACAAAAAAATAAGTTGTGTATTTTTTTTAAATACACTTATCAAGAACTGGCAGAATCGTTTACATACGTAAACATAGACATATATGTCGCAGATGGATGGTATAGTTAGCCATTGAATTAAATAGTTAACCGTTATGTGTTAATTTTTTTCCTTTTTTATGCTCTTTAATGTTTACACTGGCGTTTTTTTACATGTATAACTTTCATCTCCATAAATCACAAGATATCTACAAATTTGCAAGCGATTAAGAAAGAATATTCCATCTTGGAAAACGACTAGCCGTTTACAGCCGCGTACGACATTTGTAAGATAATTCGGCGGAAGGTCGAACTTAGGCGAGAGTCGTAGTGTTGTAGCAGGGGATTCGAATGCGAACCTGAGCCTGCACCAACTTCCTCGATTGTACTCATAAGAACTTATTTTTTTAATTATGTTTCCTCTTAACTACGTATTATAACTATTTTATTTATAATTAAGGAGTCATCTATACCAAAACCTGAACGAACTAGGTAGTTAGTAGCTAAAATATTTTCATAACTTTTCTTTCTCACTTACAAAATGAATCGTTTTGAAATGATGTAATTATTATTTATACTATAAAACGTCATATATATTAAATAATATGTGAGATTTGCTAATTACTAAGCCCCAAGACATACCGATAATGAGCATGTTTATAAATTTATATAAATAAATATTATTAGTATTATAAAAAATGTGTGGCTAGTTTTATCGCATATTATTATTTAACCCATCCCAGAATTGATAATTCGACTCCTTAAGGAAACAAAGGCTAAACAAATTTTGTTCGAAACAAGCTTAAATAGAAGTAAGCTACAATATTGCATTATATATCGGTTTAGTACTACAATATGTATAAGGCTAACGGATATTCTAATGTAGTCCGCTTACATTTTAATAAGAGTATTTAGAATACGTATTTACAAATCTGCTGCATTCACATGGTTATTAATTTAACTTCTCGCGTAAATTAAGTAAGCAATAGTAGATACTTAACTTTGGAGCTTTGGTAGCGACTATGTAGCGGTTACGAATCTCCCATTTCCCGCCAGCATTTCGCGATAAAAATAATATTTCATTCAAACTCGTTCTTATGAAAGAGTAATAAATACACAGAGACACCAATACACCAAAAATGCACAAACTTTTAAGATACATCCTAAAAACCTATCCAATAATAAGTCTTATTCAAAACTTTTCAAGTTTGTCAGGTCTTAGACACCCACGCAAATCCATGCCACGCAAGGCCCCGTTCAGTAGAATCTCGAAACTCCAAACTACTAGCATACACTTGTTCTAAAAGATCAAAGTCGAAATTGTAGCAGTTTAATTAAAACTGCTGTGTAGTTTCCGAGATTTTCACGGAATTACAAACAAACAAACTGTGCTTATTATGCTTATGAAACATCTTTAAGATGTTGTTTCACTGGGTTATGATGAAACGAGGATGGATAATATAGTTTTGATTCACTCAATTATGGAACTAACTTTGAACTGTATTTCGAGTTGCGCTGTTTGAGATATTTAAACACTTTTAATGAATCTAGATATCTTATTTGATTTACTTGTAGATTTGTGTCTCACGAGTATTGAAGGCCAAGAAGAAAGCAGCGTTTTAGTTACAATATGACGCAGCGTGATTTGTTTTGGCTAAGTGCCTATATTGAATCTTCCGAAAAAATATTTGTGTAGCTTGAGACAGATGTGAAGACCCCAGTAGTTTAGCAGTCCCTAGTCCCTAGTAACTTAAAAAAAGTATATTCATAGTAGTCCCGTAACTAAACATAACCTAGTATATATTCAGATATTCATTAACTCAGACTAAATTCTCTGGTAAAATGCGTTTATTTAGGGAATATTTTATTGTTACCGGCATGAATAGTGTGTCGTTTGAATAAAATTCATCCAAGTAAAATTTATTTTATCACTTTCTCTGTTGGATTGTTAGTCATCTCATCTTAGCAATAAAATCCTCAATTTTGTTATCACGCAAATAACATTAATAAATAAAATCTGTACAAATACTAATTGCATAACAAAATAGTTTTACATTCAAATAAAACTATAGACCACGTAACAATAGCCAATAAATTGAAGTTTATACGATATAATAACATTTGATCAGCTAGATATTCACCGGATGATCCTGATTACTTCGAAATACGATGCAAATATACAGATAAGGGAATCGTATTAGATACTAATATGGTAATGTGGATTACAGGTACCACCACATGCACGTGGCGAGCTGCGGTTCTAATGCCATTTAAGGCATTTGCGGGAATGCTCAGATGGATCATATTTGCTTGTGAATATACATTTTATTTGTTAGTAGTTAATAAAAGAATGTACTTTAGGATTATCTGGCTTTATATACGTACCTAATAAACCTAATTAACTTTTAAAAGAAAATATGGAATTTGAAACAAAAAACATCAAAATTATAAAGCAAACTATCAAAATAATAGCTAGGGCTCATAAAATTCATTTTCTATTAAAAAAGGCTTGAGTGACTTAAACCAGATATTTGGATTTTTTTGTTATTGCAGTATTTTTGTAGCACCTCCTTAATTGATACGTCGCGGTAGACACCAGTAGTTTGGTCGTCATTGGATGAATCTGATGAATATGCATCGTTTTTGTGGAAAAGTGCGGATTCTTAATTGAGCCCTCGTATTAAGTATTGATTTTGGGTAACCACTTACATAGATAAATAATAAATAAATATTTCTAACAATCACACCACATTATCTAGCCCAAATTGAGTATCATTAAGAACTTGTGTTATGGATACTAGATAACGGATAAATAAACTTAAGAAATATATAAGCACAAATAGATATTTTTTTTTCATATATAAATATTACAAATAAACTTAATTAAACGATTCTCGCTCCGATCACCACGCGGTGCGGACGTGCAAGACCCCGTTCTCCGTTGATCGGTCCCTGCCCGATATTCCGTGGCGCTCAGTCTACTGACGTCACAGTTTAGCGTGTTGGTTCCGTGCTACGGTTTCCAAAGTTTTTCTACTCCCTCTGAGTGCTATCGAAGTGCGATTTTTCTTTGCGACTAAGCCCCTTAGTCTTCAAAGTGCTGTGCTAAGTTGTGTTGTGCTTGTGCTGAGTGCAGTGTTGTGCCCAGCGTAAGTAGTCAGGTTTCAGTACAAAGGATACTTAACGGTGACAACGAATTTGTACTGAACCAGTCCTTTTATTTTAATTTTATTTGTCTTCTCTATTTTATTTATTTTATTTTTCTCCTTTTTTCATATTTATTTTTATCATATCTGTGTGTTTTCGTGTGTATTTGTCCTTTCTGTCGGTAAAGGTTGACCCTAACGCGGTCAACTTTTTACCTGCGTACCCTTTTTTAGGTTTCTAGGTAGCGGCATTCGGCGTACTACGGTTAGTTTTAAGTTTTCCTCCCCAGCCCCCCTACCGCTGGTAGGGAGGTTAGCCGTTAGCATTTTGCTAGGTTTTTAGGAACTAGGCATCTTTTATTATACTTATATTTATACATATTATTGTCCCAACCCTCCCTAATGGATCCGCTAAGCGTTATTAACGCGTTCACCCAGGCGCTTGCTGCGGCAGGCGTCTCCATCCCAAAAGACATCCTAACGCAGGCCTTGCAGGCATTTATCGCGTCCCCGGCCCCTCAGGCCTCAACCCCGGCCCCTCAGGCCTCCAACGTCCAGACCCCTCAGGTTTACAGCTCTTCCTCGTCTCCCGCCTCGTCCGAGATGGACTGCGAATCGGTCGCATCCTCTCACGCGTCGCGTCGCAAGCGTACCGCTCCCGGGAGCGACTCCGAACCCGTGTCTGATACGTCGTCAGATGCCGTCACCTTAACCAGCTCTCCTGAGCCCGCGTTTCAACTTGTCGCCAAGCGCTCCAAGAAGCGCTCGAAGAAAGCTTCGGTATCATCAATACCCGAGCCCTCCCAGGTGTATTCAACACCAGCCCCCGCGCCGTTAAAATCGCTCGAAGTAACCGCGTCTCCGTCGGTCCCATCGAAGCCAGCGACGCGCTGCGCTCCCGTCCCGCCGAAACCTCAGCTCCCTCCGCCCGTCTTCCTGCGTGAAAAAGCGCGCTGGACCGTGGTTTCTAACTTGTGCAAAGAGCACAAAATTAATTACTTAAAAGCCGCCAACGCTGGCGAAACAATCAAAATTCAGGTTGCGACCGTCGACGACTTCCGGTCTTTCACTAGGCTTCTGTCGATCAATCAAATCGCGTATTACACCTACGCCCTCCCGGAGGAGCGTGAAATCCGCGCAGTACTACGGGGCATCCCGTTTGAACTCAGTAATGAAGACATTCTCGAGGACCTTAAGTCTCAGGGCTTCCCGGCTGTAGCAGTGCACAAGATGCACTCTAACCGCGATAGGCGCTTTCCGTTAGCTTTAGTTATCTTGTCCAATACTCCCAACTCGAGGGAGATCTTTAGAGAGGCTCGCACAATTTACGGACTCTCAAATATCTCCGTCGAGCGACCCAAACCCCCGCGGTCACCCTGGGCAGTGCCACCGCTGCCAGCTCTACGGCCACGCAGCGGCTAACTGCTCAGCTCCCCCCAGGTGCGTTAAGTGCCTGGATCCACATATAACGAAGGAGTGCACCCGCACTCTCGAATCCACTTCCCCCCCTGCCTGTGTGCTGTGCGGCCAGTCCGGTCACACAGCTAACTACAGGGGTTGCCCGCGCGCTCCGCGCTCCACCGCCAAGAGGGTCGCGCCTAAACTGGCGCCGCCGCTCACTCCCGCTAACTTCCCGCCGCTGCGCAACCGGGGTCCCCCGGAAGCAAAGCCCGTTCAGCCGACGCCTACTCCAGCTCTGTCTTGGAGGCAGCGTCCGGCTGTCCCGCCTGCACCTTCCCGACCCATCCCAGCTCCCGTAGCTTCCGTAGGGCCGCGTCCTGCTTTGTCATCTTCACCTCAGTCGTCGCTGGCTGAGGACATGAAGACCGTGTTCGACGTCATTCAAAACGTCGACATTACGGAAATTTCTGTTCTCGCACGCAAACTGCGAGCCGCCCGCTCTCCTCAAGAGCGTTTATTTGCGTTAGCCGAACATCACTCGCTTCGCATTTTATTTTTTATTTTTATTTTTTTTGTATAAATTCGTAAATAAGCAATATAATGTCTAGACCCGCAAATTCCGCGTCCAGTCGTATCAAACCAAAGGGCTTATCCCTAGTTTCTTTTAACGTTCGTAGCCTTAATACTAACCTTCCTGAGCTCAAACTGTTCCTTCAGAACAACGAGCCAGACTTATTGCTTCTTCAAGAGACGTGGCTAACTCCAAACCGCTCCAGGGGATTCGCTTTACCTAAGTACGCGTTTATTCGTAACGACAGGCCCAACTCCGACGGTTTCGGCGGCACTGCTATTTATTACAAAAGAGGATTCCATTGCTGCCCTCTCCCTACCCCTCCTCTCCTCAACATGGAAGCCACTGTGTGTAGATTGGCTATGACTGGTCATCCGACCATCATCATAGCTTCAGTCTACATACCTAGTGGTACCAGACCAATCCGCAGCGACTTTGAGGCCATTCTCGCCCTCGGCCATTCAGTCATTATGTTCGGAGACTTTAACTCCAAACATACTGACTGGACGTGCCTATCAACCAACACCAGCGGTATCGCTCTCCTCGCCATCACAAATTCACTTGACTTAGATGTCATCTCCCCCATCACTCCCACCCACTATCCCGACAACCCGAACCACTCTCCTGATATCCTCGATTTTGCAATAGTCAAGCGAATCAACCTCGACCTCAGGTCTTTCGAATCTCTCGATGACCTAGGTTCTGATCACCGCCCCGTCTCCCTCGTGCTAGGACCGCCGAACGATAACGTTACCTCTCCTAAAACCTTTACCAATTGGAAAGGCTTTAAAAATACGTTAGTTTCAGCCTTAGAGGCCCCGAACTCTCCACTCGCGATCTCTCCCGAACAATTAGATAGTCCGGATAAAATTGATTCATTAGTAAATTCTCTCACTGATGCTATCAACTCCGCCATCAGTGACAACGAAAAGGTTGCTTAGCAAGGCAAACCCACGCTTCCCTTAGCCGTTAGCAATCTTATTAAAGCTAAGAACGCGGCTCTCCGGAGAGCCAAGAAATATCCCATGCCCGCCTATAGAACAGCTGCGAATCAGCTTCTACGTAAAGTTAGGTCTTGCCTCGCGGAACTCCGAGACGCTCAGATGAACGATCTCATGGCGAATATCTCTCCGTCCCACCAAGCGTACTATAGCATGGCCCGAGCCTTACGCGTAGACACCGCCTCTCACGTTCCTCCTCTCACTCGTCCCGATGGCACTACTGCCTTTGAAGTCGAAGAGAAAGCCGAATGCTTCGCTGACAGCATTGCCGCACAATGCTCGCCCGGCACGCAACCTGCTGATCCCTGACACATCCAGGCGGTGGAGGACGAAGTCCTTCGCAGAGACTCTCTCCCCATCCCCGCCGACCCTGTCACAGTCTCTAATGACGAAATCTTGCTTCTCATTAGAAATCAAAAGTCCAAAAAGGCTCCGGGTGCGGATGGAATTTCCAACCACGCACTTAAGCACCTACCTCAACAGATGCTTACCTTGTTAGCTATCATTTTCAATGCCTGCTTCGACCATAGCTACTTTCCAAAAGCTTGGAAAGAAGCGACAGTCATAGGCATTCCCAAGCCGGGCAAACCTCTGAACGTCCCGGCTAATCACAGAGTCATCAGCCTCCTCAAGGTAATGTCTAAACTTCTCGAGAGAGTCATACTCTCTCGAATGCGGAACCATCTGTTTCCAACGGATGGCGATCCTCTCATTATTCCCCATCAGTTCGGCTTTCGCGCTAAACACTCCTGCCCTCAGCAAGTCCATCGAATCGTTGAGTATATACTTGACGGTTTCTATCCGCGTCGTTATAAAACAGTCGCGGTTTTCTTTGACGTAGCCAAGGCTTTCGATAAAGTCTGGCACAGCGGTCTCGTTTATAAACTCTACAAGATAGGCTTACCGGATCGCCTAGTCAGGTTAATAGCGTCGTTTCTCAAAGACCGAACGTTTCGATTTTAACACGAAGGCACGCTTTCTGCGCCTCGTCCCATAAAGGCTGGAGTCCCTCAAGGCTCAGTCCTCGCCCCTCTGCTGTACACCGTGTACACCAACGACATTCTCATCCCGCCGAAAGGCGTCGAACTCGCCCTCTTTGCCGACGACACCGCACTCTATACCAAAGGCCACAGTGTTCGGCACCTTGTAACCAGACTCCAAAAGGCCGTAAACGCCCTTGGTGTATGGTTTCAAAAATGGCGCATCGATGTGAACCCTGAAAAGAGTTCTGCGTTGCGCTTCGACCACAAACGCCGTCGTCCCGCTGGCGATCCCCACGTTCGAATGTTAGGCATTCCCATCCCCTGGAAGCGCAGTACTAAATACTTAGGCGTCACATTAGATCCGATGCTTTCTTTCAAGCCACACGTCGAAAGAGTTTCGAAACTCGCTCGTCACTACTTAGGCCACCTAAATAGCATGTTAGGTAGAAAAAGTAAAATGTCTTTCAGAAACAAACGTACACTTTACAAGGTCTGCGTTAGACCCGTCATGACGTATGCCTCGCCAATCTTTGCCCACGCCAAACCCTCCCTCTTACACAAACTGCAGGTAGTTCAAAACCTCTTTTGCCGCAGGGCCACAAACGCACCGTGGTACGTGCGTAACGCGGACTTGCATAGAGATCTTGAACTGCCTACAGTACAACAACACCTCAAAACACTCTCTGAAGCGTTCTTCAAACGCTCCGAAACCCATCCCAATCCTCTAGTTCGTGATTCAGTCTCATACACTACTCCTGTCTTAGATTCGAAGTTCAAAGTCGCTAGGCCTAAGAATGCGCAAGCGTACTCATCCACCAGACTGTCAGCCGATCTCGAAGCCCTTCTGGCCGCAAATTCTAATTCTAACGTAAATTCTAATTCTAACGTAAATCCTAATTCTAACGTAAATGCGAATTAATTCAATTTTATTTTGCAATTTTTTATTTTTATTTTTTATTATGTGATTTTCATTTTGAGCACCTTCAGTGCTATGTATTCACCTTCAGTGCTTTGAGCACCTTCAGTGCTATGTAATCCCAGCGGGTGACCCCTTCTGGGCCCCGCTAGCGCGGCCTCTTTCTCCAATTCGCCGTCGCTCAGATGAAGGCTGAGTGGCAAAAATGCACGAGCCGACAGGGGGTTTCTAGTGGGTATGGTTCTGGTAGGCGTCGGGACGAGTCTCTAGAATCTGGAACTGGAGAACTCTGGAATCGCGCCAGAGTATGCGTCAGGGCATTTTTATCCTCCTGCCCTTCCCGCGGAGGGGAACAAAAAAAAAAACTTAATTAAACATACATACACATCCATGACTAGAAAGCAAATATAATAAAATATCTGCCCCTACCAGTCTTCGAACCCGGGACCTCTGGCATGGAAGGCAAGGGTACTTACCTCCACACCAAACAGACCGTCAATACAGGTCGTCTTTTGAACAGTTCGCTGTACTGAATATTTCGTTGTTTTTTTGATTTTATTCATATATCTATAAATTTGTCGTTTGTTATATAGATTTTTGATAGAGGCTTTGATTTTGTGAAGACCATTTCGTAATGCAACTTTTCATGAAGCAACAAAAAGTTCTTATTTACAATGAAGACATAATTGTAAATAAATTCTATTAGCAGTTAAGACAATTTCTTACTACTACGGGCTAAGATGGAGCTGAAATCCGTCGTTTATTTTTGTAACCAAAAGCCTCTACATGAAAAAAAAAAAAAAATAAAACTAAAATTATGCGTTGATTTAAGTTTATTTCAAAAATGTAAAGAATTCTAAAGTCTAACAAACGACAGGAAATGCGTTTTGATTTATGAAAAAATTTTCCTGGACATATAAGATTTCAATACACACATACATACCTATTTGTAAATACCAGTGACTAATTCGATGCTAAAACAAAATTAAATATATAGTGTTTTAAGTGAAATTATTTTAACCCAATATTGCATTTTATTTAAATAAATATGTCCAGTTTACTGAGATTTTTTTCATACACCAGACAGGCTGGAAATTTAACAAATTTTTTTGAAGCGATCAATACAAACGGAAAAGAGTAACGAGCCTAAAAACTATTTATAAAATATGGGTTTCTAAATAAATCAAAAACTTCATTGAAAACATTTATATGAATAGTAAGTATTTAGATACATTATTACCTCATTCAGTTCTTAAATTGTGCTGATTGTAACGCTGCGCCTGCAAAACTTTAATACCTTAATATTGGCGTAAACCTTAAAAACAGGTTAAATTAACAAGAAGTCCACAGTTCACTTCCAGTCGTTTCCGAAGTTGTCTATATCTAAGTCATGGCCGCGGCATAGTATTCCCAGCTGGAAGCACATTGCACGAGCATTAATTAAATGCGGCTTACGTTGCATATTATACGTTTTGATTCGACGTATGTACGGTGACCCGGCAATATGTACGGTTACGCGACGTCAGTGGTTCACTCAGGGAATGTATGAGCTGTGGCGTGAACTCGAGGTTTGGTCTAACTGTCTCTTTGAATGTCAGGTAAGGTCAAATTATTCAAAATTTGTTTAAATACTTGATTGTTTAACTCTGATTTGGGATCAAGCTTGATCATAGAGTAGTTAATGAAAGGAATGGAAATGAGACAGAAAGCTAATTTGTTCAACCATGGTATAGCATTAATTATTACTAACAAAAACGTTAACAATCCGTACAGTTATAGCTGTAACCTCTCTTCTATAAGGCTCAATTCTAAAAAGGTTCAAACAAAACCAACTTGAACATTTCAAAAATCTAAAATACACATCCAATATTTAATATCATGGAAAGAATACATAAACGAACTAGTCTTGTAAGTTAGCGCGCAGATGACATCAAACGATATCGACAATATTCAATTCAATGTCAGAAGTTACTGGGCGCTTTGAAATTTCGATCTAAGTTGAGGGAATTTTTGAAAAATATGATATAATGGAACGGGAGGGCGTTTCCCGGAGTTTCAAGAGGAATCGGGCCCTTGGGGCTGGTGATGAATCTTTCACACGGTTTATCGCTCTGCATCGGAATCTAAACGTACAAACCTGAGGTGTTGTGCTCCTGCCCCGCGAACGGGAATTAAAAGTGAAATTTATTCCGCAAATCGTTTAACATGCTATTTGAAACCTGGAGTTTATAGGGTTTTATTGATGGAGGTTTAAAGTAAATGGCTTTGTAGCACTAATTTTTGTTTCGTACTGATTTATGAACTGTTTTTTAGATGTTTTTCAATTTATCGAGAAAGGTTCGTAGATTTTATTTACTTCGAGATTTGTAAGGTGGGTTTGGTTAGCTTAAATGTGAAATGTAATGACTGAGACATTAGTTTTACTTCTACTGTACTATAACTTCTTTTATATTCTCAAATGCACACCAACAAAAATAAGTAGAGTAACGTCCGTAAAAGCAATAGGATTTCAAAAATAAATTCCAAACTTCAAAGACACTCATGTCTACTCTTTTTTTTATTTGACGTCATAAAGAATACTCTACATCTCAGAAATAAAATAAAAAAAAGCTAAATATATAAAACATGCACAACTTTCAGAAATTTCATATTTACGATTATGAGTTAACTTTATCCAATTTGCGAATTCTCAATATTTTTAAAGTAGAATAAAAATGAAAGGAATGTAATGTCTTATTCAGCAAGCTGGGGGTTGGAAGTGGGGTGCGCGGATCCCCAAAAGTAAAGGCAATAAATGTCGAAAAACTTTTACGAAACATCGTCTATAAGTTGCCCCTTAGACATGTTGGTTTCGAGATTTTTACTCCAAGCCTTCGCGGTGCGGTTATTGAATACTAATTCGTACAATCCTTCTTTGTAGCTCGGCGTTTTTAGGGCAATTGTTGAGGATACATGGTTCACTTTTTTCTAAACAGGACATTGAGCCTATCTTTATGTATTACTTTCAAAAGTGGTGCACTTAAATGTTTTTGAAATTATTTAAACAGTAATTGAGCATTATGAGTCAGTTTAAACGAATGTCAACAAATGGTATAAAAAATGTATACCATTGGTTAATTTTGTTTCGTCTATTAAGCGTATCGGCACTAATCTGAGCATGAGAGATGTTAAAACTACCACAGTGTTAAATTGTAGTTACTAATTTATAATTTTTACAATAAATTAATATTAAATTGTATCATTAAATTAAATTCTAACAAAACCCACCGACTCAGCCAAAACTCTAACACTGACTCTAAAACTGCACAGTCGTAGAGTGACTTAATTCCGATATAAGACATCCTTTAAGTTTAAAAGAATAAACACTTATAAAAGAATAGTACAATTGTTACCACTCACTCGCGATGTGCAGACGTCCGTGAAAATCTGTGAAATAATACCCCGACACTAGTTAAGCCAGTCCCCGCTAGCGATACAATAAAATAAAACAGCTCTCAAAGACTAAAAGTAGTATTCTCCTTTTTAAAACAATTAAGTTCCTTCATTTGGGCACGAGACATTCCTGGAGATACTTGTGAGGACGCAAATTAGATTCAAGGTACTTGTTTCTAGTGTTGCAAGGTAGAGTTTTGTGTGATGTTATTAGTGTTAATAATCTAATTATTTAGATAAACTAGTTGTAAAGTTGTTTTATTAAAGCATTTATAAGTGAAGTAAATGTGGGGTTGACCTTTAGCAACGCAATGGAACCACCGAAATCACTTGTTTCTTACATGTCTACTATTTGACATTGTCGTTCCGGATCATACACACCATTGTGCCGCTGTTGCGTCGAAACTTGTTCGGTTTTTTTAAGTTAATCAATGTAAAGGCAGAATTTACTGATTGTAACGCTGATAATAATTACTTTGATTTTTTTAAGTATTCAAAAACAAAACAATATACAATGTAGTTATGTTTACAACCTACAAACTAATAAAATTAGTACATGCGTCAGGAATTTTGTTTGGAATAATATTACCATCACACTTGCATGTTTTTAAAATAATACAAACAGTATTATTTCAATAAAATAAAAATCATTGTGCAACTTTTAAGTAAAAGCGAAAACAAAAACGATAACGGTTATTTAATACAAAATTTATCTCATCGCAACTTTAAACGAAAATAACTTACCACAATTTCACCAAGACAAAAGGTGGTGCGAAATATAATAATTTCTGCAGAAAATCTTGTCAGTTTCCGTGGCAAGGTGTTTTGGAGAATTTCTGTAAAGTGCAGGGTGCTAGTAAATTAAGTTGAGTTCGCCGTAGGTGTCTCAAGAGCGAGGTGTTGGCTCGAGTGTAAACTATTGCTGAGCCACATTGTTGGACCGGTGGTCATTCGGTATTTTGCGTGCGAGTTCTTAGTGTCATTTGAGGTGCTAAGACCAATTCTTAAGTTATTGGGGGCAAATTGTGCTTCGTTAAAGATCTTTCAGTTTTTGATCTAATTTTAGTGTGGTTAAATTTATTGTAAAATTCAGACAAAAATGTATATAGAATAAAATAAATTTTGTTTCACTGTTTTCAACATGTATTTTTAAACATAAAGTATTTAGCATTTAGATTTAGATGCCTATGAGTTTTTGTAGTGCCAATGTAATACTGAATTTTAATGTACAAAAAATTTTATTATTGCTTATTTCTTCAGCCAATTTAGGCGGCCACCTTTTGTTGTGTTAAAATTATTAAATTTAGCTTTACGATTCTGAAAAAATAAGGTGGGCAGACTTTCAAGAAATATGTAAATTATTATTTATATACTTAAAGCGATCCGCGAGTGGATATTTGATAAGGGTCTTTTAATTGAAATAGGTTTTTAGTGAAATCTGCGTTAAGAATAGCTTTAATGCAAGATACGCATTTTTTTGACGATTTAAAAAATTTTGATAATTTAATATGATCCATAATTATTTTTTACTTTGTTCCTTTGGATCAAAATTTGACAATTCAATGTATGATTTTAAAAGCACTCAGAATCAAACCAAACGAGAGGTCAAAGGTGCGGCCAACATCTTAGACATCAAATAAAAACCATTGAGCACCCGAAGTATCATCGACAGGCACATTCCCAATAAGAAACATTGAAATTTCATCACAGAAACCTGAAAGCATCTTAAACCGCGTTGCGTAAACCGTGGCGTTTGATTTAGCAAGTATCGCGCTCGTCGGCCTAAAAACGTGATGGGACAAAGAATATTGTTAAAGGGGCGTGAGGTCACAGAGACCTTGGAGGGCCCTCCTCTTTGTTCTGCTCGCAACAATGCCTGGCCAAGTACTCTCTTGAACACACTTGTATCGGATGCAAGAGATGTTTCACTCCCGGATTAGGGAGACGAGAGTAGTAATTATACGATATTTATGCGCGCCCCGTCATCTTGAGAGCGAAGGATACTAAGCGCCGGAGTTGTAAAGTTTCGGTCAGCATATAATTTTGGTAATCTTTATGTTAATTGTGAAGTGTGGTTAAGGTTGAAATATTGAGATGCTTTGCAAGTGACAGTTTGTTTCGAGTTATATTAGGTATGTAATAATTAAGTTTATAATAATTTGTTTAGTAAGCAATTAAACGAAATCATTTTAAGTTAACTAGTATAAATAAGCTTGTGTTCCAATGTTTAAGCATAGTAAAACTGATGAATATAGTTTTAAGCAATTCTGATACCGCGGGGTTAGCGGGTGGAGGTTCATAACAGTGACACAGTTTGTACTAAAGCTGCTAATATCGATCACTAAAGTTTGTGCAAAATGTTTTATGGTTGCAAATAAACGCATATTATTGTAATTGGTAATATATAAATACTAAACATTTTAAAATTATTATTGATTGATTGATTATTTATTGAATTCATTTCGCATTTAGATAAATGACTTACCAAATGACTTGAACAAATAATTGACAGATTAAAGGGTAATGCTCGAGCGATACAATTTATTTTCGGCTTAATCTTTTAAAAGTTTTCACTAAGGTAAAAGGGCACGAATAAGGTTAAAGGGTGAAAATCCTCCTAAGAGATTATCTTAAACCTTTGCCGCCCTTTTGTAAAACTTACAAGGTGTAATGTAAACAATACAAATTTCGAAAAAGGCCTTTTGTCGAGCACAATCTTTCTCAGAAACGTTTCGTTTTTTATAGCTAACTTTTTAAGCCGGACAAAAGCAAATGTGACAAATCGTAAGCCGTAGGCAAAACTGTGTATTGAACTACCCACGTCTTTGAAAAGGCTTCGGCAACTTTGATGTTTTTTGCAATCTTGCTTTAACTGGATAGCTTTTGAGTGTATTTGACTCGATAGAGTAAAACGTTACTCCCGGTCCAGTGGATTTTCGGGGCGGCAAAGATTTAGGTTATGACTTTTCATAGTCTCAAACTATTTATGTTTAGGCACTTAGTTTATCTAAAATGTTGTTATTGTGGTAAGCAGTCGATAGTAAAAATACTAAGTCAACATTTTCTTATCTTATAAACATATAATATAACTACATATAATAATAATAAATTCTCAAACACACCAACTGTATGGCCCCAAAGTAACTATAACTCACTACTTCTAACATGTGTATTTTATATAAATGTACATGCGTGATTCTAAATTCCTGTAACACTATTTTTTAAGTATTCTGCGTGCAAGTGATATAGAGCACAAACTTAGGCACACTGTATACAGGTGTTGAGCAGTTACATTAACTTGTTTACATCAGTTCAACAAATTAAAGGAAATACTAACAAAGAGGTCGCTGGAAATCTCTCTACTCCCTGGGATTGTTTCTCTAAAGTGTGATTTAATTGCTAGCCGGAAACTTTCATAGACTTCACTTATTTATTTAAAAAGAATTTAGATGCTGATTTCTTTCTGAATTTTTCATAGAATCGACTCCAGCTTCCTTCCAATTCACTAACAATTTTAAAACTTAATTCAGAGTTTGTTATATCGAGTATTTTTAAAAACAAATTCAATTTAACTAGTTAAAGTGCCGCAGTTTCTAGGAATCGCAAACGCATATTAAAAGGATATACAATTTATAATTTGCGAGTTTGTGTATTGTATATTGAGTAGAGCGTTTGTTTATGTTTTTGATGTTTTTAACTATTCATTTTGCAATTAAATTGCATTTTGATAGTGTTTATCTTTGTATACCTATCTGTTAGTTATAACATCGTCTAAAACTTCCAAGTTATGCCTCAAGCTATACGTTCCAGTAATAATTACATGGAATGCGGCTGGTCTGATGGAATTGTATATCATTATCACGTTGAAAGACGTCTAATGCCCTCCTCTCTTGATCGATCCTGTGTCTTATATTTAATTACTATTAAAACAATTACCGATAAAATTTTCTTCTGTACAAAAATTTTTGAGCGGACAATATCGTAACTCAGTAAAAACGTAAAAGACTACAGAATACTTTTTATATGCAGAGAAAACGTTTACCTGTTTATATTTGGGGGGTGGATAGTTCAGGATGTGGAGGGGGCGTGATAAAAATCAAATAGATGTTGTGTTGTTTCATTGCAAGCGACTGTGTAGCGCGTATGCACATGTGACTTACGAGCTAGCCGTTTTGATACTTGAATTTTGCCGACTGCGATAAAAGAGTATGCTATAAATAAAACAGTGATTTACGAGTCTGTTCACAATTCTTCATAATTTATATGAAGTAAAATAATTCGTTATGTTGTAAAATAACATATGTAATGGTTGTTGGATAAAACTTATATTTTATATATTCCACGAATTTATTTCTAATTTCTGATTCTACCGACCGCTCGAAAAATCAATAAAAGTAAATGTATTTATTACAGTTTAACAAAAAACTCGTGGAAATGCAAGTGGATAGAAAATATAATTTTTAAAAGGAGCATTACCGGCTATTATAAAATACCCATGCGGTAAATGTGAATTGCGCTGCATAAAATATATCTGGTAATACCGCGGTTGCCTGCGACTAGCAGTCGCGCGCTATTTTCAAAGAGACATTTTAAAAAAATAATTGCATTCTGTATTGTCGTCAGTTAATGTATATTTCAGCAGGAGTCTTTGTTCAACAAACGAGCTAGGTGGGGTTTTTTGTAATACGCTTTGTTATCAACGTGGCTGTAAAACAATCAAGACTAGGTGGGCGTTCTGTATTTTCACCTGAAGTACGTTTGGGCTGACGTAATAGTCATGAAACGTATTTTGGCAAGGCGATAAGGAAATGACACAAAGAAAATAAACTACAGTCCGCGACGGACGAGAGTTGCGACGGTGCGCGGGGTGGGACACAGCGACGTGGGGTGGGGGTAGATAGCGCGGATGTCAAAGTTATTGGAACGATGTCAGAGATCGTTCGCGGCGGATATCTATCTACCTTCCACTCTTTAGAGATATTCGCCAATTGCTGCCAATACTGCTATATTGTACTTAAAAACTCCAGCTAAGTTAACTTGAATTGTATTGTTTTTGTTAAAGACAAGGAAGGAGCACCTAGGTATTTTTATATATTCTTTATTTTGTTTTATTGTTCATGTATGAAATTTATTAATCATATATCCGTAATATACGATCTAAAATTAAAATTTTATTTAAAAAAAAACATGAAACGGTACGGCCGTTTCATGTTTTTTTTTGTTTCCCACCACGGAGAGGACAGGAGGCATCGAGGTTATGTGGGACTACTGTTGCTGGGTTGACTGAACCCCCTGAATGACTCGTGCAATTTTTTGCCTCATAGCCTTCATCTGAGCGATGACCAATTGGAGAAAAAGGCTCCGCTAGTGGGGCCCTTCAGGGGTCCCCCGCTGGGAATTACATAGCACTGAAGGTGCTCAAAGCACTGAAGGTGAATTCATAGCACTGAAAGTGCTCAAAATGAAAAATAAAAATTGAATTAATTCGAATTTAAATTAGAATTAGAAGTTGCGGCCTTAAGGGCTTCGAGATCTAGTGTTAGTTGTACGTTCGTGTGCGCGTTTCTCGGTTTAGAGACTTTGAACTTCGAATCTATGACAGTGTTAGTATACGAGACTGAATCCCGAACTAGAGGATTGAGGTGGGTTTCGGAGCGTTTGAAGAACGCTTCCGAGAGTATTTTGAGGTGCGGTTCACTGTAGGTAGTTCAAGATCTTTATGTAGGTCCGCGTTACGCACGTACCAAGGTGCGTTTACCCTGTGGCAGAAGAGATTTTGAACCACCTGCAGTTTGTGCAGGATGGAGGGTTTGGCGTGGGCAAAGATTGGCGAGGCATATGTCATGACGGGTCTAAGGCAGGTCTAAAGCGTACGTTTGTTTCTGAAAGATATTTACTTTTTCTACCTAACATACTATATAGGCGGCCTTAGTTAAAACGGTCGAGTTTCGGTACTCTATCGACGTGTGGCTTGAAAGAAAGCGTCTGGTCTAAGTATTTGGTACTGCGCTTCCAGGGGATGGGAATACCTAACATTCTAACGTGGAGATTGTCAGCGATACGACGGTGTTTGCAGTCGAAGTAAACCGCAAAACTCTTGTCTGGGTTCACGTCGATATGTCATTTGAAACCATGCACCGAGGGCGTTTACGGCCTTTTGGTTTCTGATGGTGAGACCCGCGACACTGAGGCCTTTGGTGTAAAGGACAGTGTCGTCGGCAAAGAGGCCGAGTTTGACGCCTTTCGGCGGGACGGAAATGTCTTTAGTGTACACGGTGTACAACAGAGGGGTGAGGACTGAGCCTCGAGGGACTTCAGCCTTTATAGGAAGAGGCGCGGAAAGCGTGCCTTTAGGTTTGAAACGAAACGTGTGGTCTTTGAGAAACGGTGCGATTATCCTAACTAGGCGATCCGGTAAGCCTCTTTTGTAGAGTTTATAGACGAGACCGCTGCGCCAGACTTTATCGAAAGCCTTGGCTACGTCAAAGAAAACTGCGACCATTTTAAAACGCTGCGGATAGAAGCTGTCGAGTATGTACTCGACGATGCAATGGACTCGGTGAGGGCAGGAGTGCTTAGCGCAAAAGCCGAACTGATGGGGAATAATGAGGGGATCGCCATCCGTTGGAAACAGATGGTTCCGCATCCGAGAGAGTATGACTCTCTCCAGAAGTTTAGACATGGCTTTGAGGAGGCTGATGGGTCTGTGATTAGCCGGGATATTCAGAGGTTTATCCGGCTTGGGAATGCCTATGACTGGCGCTTCTTTCCAAGCTCCTTACCATTGAAAATGATAGTTAACAAGGTAAGCACCTGTTGAGGCAGGTGCTTAAGTGCGTTGTTGGAAATTCCATGCGCACCCGGAGCCTTTTTTGACTTTTGACTTCTAATGAGAAGAGAGATTTCGTAATTAGAGACTGTGACGGGGTCGGCGGTGATTCCCTATCACGAGTTCCTGCGGAGAACTTCGTCCTCCACCACCTGGATGTGGGGGGACCCGCGGGTTGCGTGCTGGGCTAGCATTGTGAGGCAATGCTGTCAGCGAAGCATTCGGCTTTCTCATCGACTTCGAAGGCAGTAGTGCCATCGGGACAAGTAAGAGAAGGAACGTGAGAGGCGGCGTCTACGCGTAAGGCTCGGGCCATACTATAATGTGCTTGGTGGGACGGGGAGATATTCTCCATGAGATCGTTCATCTGAGCGTCTCGGAGTTCCGCGAGGCGACACCTAACTTTACGTTTTAGCAGATTCGCAGCTAATCCATAGGCGGGCGTGGGATAGAGCTTGGCTCTCCGGAGAGCCGCGTTCTTAGCTTAAATAACAGTGCTAACGGCTAAGGGAAGCGTAGGTTGCCTTTCTTAGCAACCTTTTCGTTTTGACTAATGGCTGAGTTGATAACATCAGTGAGGGAATCGACTAACGAGTCTATTTTATCCGGGCTGTCTAATAGGTCGGGCGAGATCGCGAGCGGAGAGTTCGGGGCCTCTAAGGCTGAAACTAACGTATCTTTAAAGCCTTTCCAGTTGGTAAAAGTCTTAGGAGACGTGACGTAATCGTTAGGCGGTCCTAGCACGAGGGAGACGGGGCGGTGATCAGAGCCTAGGTCATCAAGCTGTTCGATAGACCTGAGATCAAGGTTGATATGCTTTACTATTGCAAAATCGAGGTTGTCGGGAGAATGGTTCGGGTTGTCGGGATAGTGAGTGGGAGTGACTCCCGTCGCACAGATGACGTCTTAGTCGAGTTGCTGAGTGATGTTAAGGAGTGCGATACCGCTGTTGTTGATCAGTATGTTTGGAGTTAAAATCTCTGAACATAATGACTGAATGGCCGAGGGCGAGAATGGCCTCAAAATCGCTGTTGTCGGGTGCCACTAGGTATGTAGATTGATGCTATGATGATGTCCGGATGACCAGTCATAGTCAATCTACACACAGTGGCTTCCATGATGAGGGGTAGGGAGAGGAGAGCAATGGAAACCTCTTTTTTAGTAAATAGCAGTGCCGCCGAAACCGTCGAAGTTGGGCCTATCGTTACAAGTGAACGCGTACTTGGGAATAGTGCATCCCCTGGAGCGGTTTAGAGTGAGCCACGTCTCTTGGAGAAGCAATAAGTCTGGCTCGTTGTTCTGAAGGAACAGTTTGAGCTCAGGAAGGTTAGTACTAAGACTACGAGCGTTTAATGAAACTAGGGATAAGCCCTTGGGTTTGATACGACAGGACGCGGTATTTGCAGGTCTGGACATTATTTTTACTATTTAATGAATTTATTTTACTGCTGGGATAGGACGGGAAGATGGAGCGGCCGGACGCTGTCTCCAAGAGAGAGCCGGAGTCGGCATCGGCTGTTCGGGCTTTGCTTCCGGGAGACCATGGTTGCGCAGCGGCGGAAAGTTAGGCGGAAGTGAGTGGCGGTGCCGGTTTAGGCGCAGCCCTCTTTACGGAGGAGCGCGGAGTGCGTGGACAACCCCTGTAGTTAGCTGTGTGGCTGGACTGGCCGCACAGCACACATGCAGGGGGGGAAGCGGAGTCAGGAGTGCGAGTGCACTCCTTCGTTGTATGATGATCCAGGCACTTAACGCACCAGAGGGGAACTGAGCAATTAGCCGCTGCGTGGCCGTACAGCTGGCAACGGTGGCATTGCCCTGGCTGACCACGTCGGTTATGACGCTTGCGAGCCTCTCTGATGGTCTCCCTCGAGTTGGGAGTGTTTGACAGGATCACTAACGCGAGAGGAAAACGTCTACCGCGGTTGGAGTGCATCTTGTGCATGGCTTCAGCCGAGAAGCCTTGGGACTTAAGATCTTCGAGGATGTCATCGTTGGCGAGCTCGAACGGGACGCCTCGTAATACTGTGCGGATCTTACGCTCCTCCGGGAGGGCGTAGGTGTGATACGCGATTTGTCTAACTGATAAGAGCCTAGTGAACGCGCGGAAGTCGTCGGTAGTCGCGACTTGAATTTTTATAGTTTCGTATGCGTTTGCCGCTTTAACGTAATTAATTTTGTGCTCTTTGCATAAGTTAGAAACCGCGATCCAGCGCGCTTTTTCGCAGAAGAAGACGGGCGGAGGGAGCTGAGGTTAAGATGGGACGGGAGCGCAGCGCGTTGCTGGCTTGGATGGAACTGAAGGGGTCGTGGTCACTTGCAGTGACTTTAACGGCGCGGGGGCGGGTGTTGAAGACACCGGGGTGGGCTTGGGTGTTGAAGACACCGCGGCTTTTTCGAACGCTTCTTAGAGCGTTTGGCGACTAACTGGAACGACGCATCAGACGCGGATTCCGGTACGCTTGCTGCGCGACGTGCGAGAGGATGTGTCCGACACACAGTCCATCTCGGATGGCAGGGGAGACGCAGGACAGCTGTAGACCTGAGGGGTCTGCACGTTAGCGGCCTGAGGGACCGGGGACGCGTTAAGCGCTAATAAGGCCTGCGTAAAGACCTAGTCAGAGATTAATGCGCCTGATGCGGCGAGCGCCTGGGAAATTGCCTTCGCAAAGTTTACCACGCTTTGCGAAGGTTCCATGATGGGGAGATAAATACCTAAGTTTCTAACAAACCTAGCAAACCATAGTGGCTAACCTTCCTACCAGCGGTAGACGAGGACTGGGGGCTGGGGACGAACGCGAAGTGCTGCCCCTATCGGATAAGCACTATATATTTCTTCACCCTGGGAAGAAAGGCCCCTGTACCGGGATTCGGTCTGCCGGTTTCTCCAAAGCCTAAAAGGCCTTGGAAGCGCACCGGGTAAACGGGTATCAGGCTTAGTTGTCACCGTTAAGTATCCACCTGATCAACGCGGGGGTCTACTACTAAGTGTGTTGTCAATAAACTGGCAACAAAAGCGGCCGTAGACCTGACAGCTTCGCACCGTGAACCAGTCGGGAAGTTGGGTTGCACTGAAAGGCCGAAACAGGCCGCAGAGCACGTCTCTAACTAACGTAACAAGCGCCCAGCGTCAAGTACGTAGCTAGAAAGTCAGCCCGAGCCTAGCGAACTAACGTCGGATACCGACGTATGTAAGCTCAACCCTGTTGTTTCTGCTTCCCACCGAAGTGAGGAAACTATTCAAAGGGTTCACGAAAGTGCGAAATTGACTTTGTTACGACCGGCCAAAGCCAGCCGCAGAGCGAGTCTCTAACTAACGTGACATGCGCCCAGCGTCAAGTACGTAGCCAGAAAAATCAGCCCGAGCCTTGCGAACGACTCTGTTGTTGCTGCTCCCACTGAGGTGAGATATTTATTCGAGGGTGCACCGAAGTGCTACAAAAAGTCACAAGAGGCTTATCTCAAGTCGTCGGGGACGAATCGAGATATTGTACGAATCTCAGGGTTTGAGTATTGCTACGAGTTGTCGTCGTGAGACGATAATCGTGACTCAGCAGCTGGTGCAAACGCGAACACGTCCGAACGGGGTCGGACGCAGAATGGGTCTGGGGCTACACTTGAGAGTGTGGCAGGAATGGCGTCTGAGTATTGATACGAGAGAAGTCGTGAGACAACAATCGTGTATGATTTGACCGTGTCATGACCAAGCTATGTATACTGAGTAGCATCTACGGAGGTGCTATATTGCACTGTGCGACCATAGAACAAAAAAAGGAGTGGGGCGCGACTTCGTGAATGACACTCACTATAGTTGCAAAACTGACAAAAAAGACACATTTGTGTATTAACAATAAATCAACTCAGATGAGTAAGAATATATTCTATATATAATAGAATATATTTTATAATATAATCTATACATCCAATTAGTGGCTATTATGATTTCTTAGTGAATCTACGTTTATCGGGGTTTTTATTAGACAAAATATATTATTAGGTCTTTACCTATGAAATTGCCGTTTTTCACGAAATAAATGAAGCGTAATTTTTTTATATTTTTTATTTCTATTAATCAAAATAATCACCCATGCAATCAATGCATCTTTGCCAACGCATTGGTAGCTTATTGATGCCTTTCTTGAAGAAATCAGCTGGACGGGAGGCAACAAATTCTTCAAAGGCATTTTGTACTGCCTCTCGGGTATTGAATTTTTTTCCCGCCAAGAAGTTATCCAAATTCTGGAAAAAGTAGAAGTCTGTAGGCGCAAGGTCTGGTGAGTACGGCGGATGACGGAGAACTTCCAACCCCAACTCTTGTAGCTTGGAGACCGTCTGCTGTGCAGTATGAGGTCGCGCGTTGTCGTGCAGGAGCAGTGGAGCCGAACGATTGACCAAAGCTGGTTGGAGAGCTTCTCCATCATTGTGTTCAGTTCTTCACGTTCAGGATGTGTACATCCGCAGTAATGCTTGTCCCGTTTGGCAAGAAGCTATGATGAATTACCCCCGCGTTAGACCACCAAACAGTGACCATCACTTTTCTAGGGGTAAATTTTCGTTTAGGGCATTGTTTGGGTGCTGAACCAGGGTCCAACCAACTTGCTGAGCGCTTACGATTGTCAAACAGGATCCATTTCTCGTCACAAGTAACAATGCGGTTCAGAATTCCTTCATTTATATGCCTGCTGAGCAGTGCAAGGCACGTCTCCACGCGTACTTCGCGCTGGCGGTCATTGAGTTCGTGGGTACCCCACGCTTGTCAAGCTTTTTTACCTTGCCAATTTGACGCAAATGGACCAATATTGTTTTGATGCTAACGTCGAAAGCTGCTGCTAATTCAGCCGTGGATTGAGTTTCATCAGCTTCCACAATTGCCTTTAATTCGTCATTGTCGACCAAAGTTTTCGGACGACCTCGGGGTTCATTTTTCAGGTCAAAATTTCCAGAACGGAAGCGAGTAAACCAATAACGGGTGGTGCGTTCGTTTGTAGTGTTCGCTCCGTAAACGTTGTTGATGTTGCGTGCCGCTTGTGCTGCTTTGCTGCCACGACGGTAGGTACTCATACTCCATAATTACTCGAATTTTTAACTTATCCATGATGACGAAAAATGTTCGAATGCGTTGAAAACAAAACACTAACTATTAAACAAATGACGATTTTAGAAAAAGAATTCCATGTTTGTCAAATAAAATAAATTTGAAGTTAGAATTGTCAGTCAAAAAAAAATATTTTCATTTGAAATGGCCAGTACGGCAAAACGGCAGTTTCATAGGTAAAGACCTATTATTACGGCAACCTTGCAAATTCTAACAAAATAACTCATTAGTATGATCCATTTTCTAGTAAAATATAATAATAGTTCATACAGCAAGAAAATATACCAACGTGTAATACTGTAAAACTACTAAGGATAAGAATTTCTTCCTATTTCCAAGTTTTATACAAACACCTATAAAAAGGTGTTCACCAATTAAAAATCTACAAGATTTTCAGTAGTGGTTTCAGTTTGACGTAAAATCGATATTATTGTGGTTGATTGTGTATTCAGTGGTTTATTTCCGAACGGGCACGCGAGCCAGCGATCGCCTTAGAAATGGTTTCTAAGAAATGCTTTACACAAAGGTATATATAGAAGTTTAATTTAACAGACAATATATTGTGGAACAGCGATTTGTCATGGATGGGAATGAATATCAACAAAAGGCTTTACCCGGTTGAATGGTAACTTGTTGTACGCGACCGTTTTAATTTCATAAGTCGTTTGTCATAATCAAGGGTAGAAAGGGTGGGGGTGGACCCTCGTCACTGTCTGCTGGAGTGCGTGGAGGTACCTGCTGGACGGAGATGCCAGTTTGAGGACATTCAATCCCGGACGTTTTAACTAGGTCTTGTTTGAGGAATTATTGATTTTGTGGTTAATATATCAAAGATATAATAAATAATAAATAAATATAAATATTTCTAACAATCACACAACATTATCTAGCCCAAATTAAGTATCAATAAAGAACTTGTGTTATAGATACTAGATAACGGATAAATAAAATTAAGAAATATATAAACACACATAGATATTCTTTTTATATATAAATATTAGAAATAAACTTAAATAAACGTAAATACACATCCATGACTAGAAAGCAAATATAATAATATAACTGCTTCTACTAGGATTTGAACCCGGGACCTCTGGCATGGAAGGCAAGGCTACGTACCTCCACACCAAACAGGCCGTCAAAATAAGATATAGTTACAGTAGTTATAACATTCCTCAGTGATTAAACATAGGTTAGTGAAAAATATTACATTTGTACTACGATTAATAATAACACATGAGTACCTATTGAATATATTAAGCATTCACAAGTAAAGAAATTGTTTGACATATTATTGCGGTTTTATTTGAATAATTTTCGGAGAGTTGAAAAATTCAAGAAACATATATTTACAATTCTAGAATGTACATATAACGACGTATTAATTCAATAATTATAAGATAAAAATACGCTACAAATGAAAAAGTACCTTTAAACTAGAATCTGTCGAAGGCAACGTAGCCAAAAGGCTGGCCAAATTACCACGCTGGATCGCAATAGAAATTCGTTGTGCGAAGTAGGTTCCAGCTTTAGGGTCACAAAGTTCACTCGCCTTGCTTAAGCCGAATAAAGCCTAAAAAATATATCCATTACCAAAATTCACATTTTTTCTATGTTTAAGGCTTTCAGCGTTGTTGGCAACTGAATGGGACTGTACACTGGTCGTAGGAAGTTGAGAAGCCGGGAGACTATTGCGGAGCAGGTTGCATCCGACACCAGCGGCCAACCCATCCTCCACGCGACCAGAGTCATACCATCAGGCCGCTTGCATCGTCACGCAACAGACCCAACGGTTCAAGAACCGAAGAAGTGTTGGAGATAACAAGAGTCCGAGGGATGATGTCATTTAAACTGGCATGGCGGAATATTCTGTCACCGCCGCGAGAACATGAAGGCCTATGGTGATTGAGCTCAATAACTAACGCCACGGTGGCAGCGGTGTAGAGCACACAATTTTATACGTATACGCAAACTACAGGCAAGCTTGAACCTATGGCTGTCAGAAAGGGTCCCCAAGTTAGAGGACGGTAGCGCCTGCAACCATAACCCAGATTCCCATGGCCCTACCTCTCTTTGAAATTAGACGTATTTAGTTGTTTGTTCCGCTGTTGTTTGACGCTGTGACGCGGGATTTTATGGCACAGCTGAACTGTTTGACAGAATATTCCAGTGCATTTTAGCCGTAAATGACGAGGAAAGAATATTATTGATAACAAAAGAAGATAAAAAGTCTGGCAATGCTAGAGAAGCATTTTTCAAGTTTTTAAACCACCGAAACGCACTTCTAATGTGAATTGATCCCAGGAATGATAGAGAATAATCGAAAGAGTTGACTTTTTCATTGAGTAAATTCATTTCAAAAATAAATTAGTGCGTCTCCAAAATTGTAAGCTGCAAAGATAATAAATAAATTTTGGCACAAATAAACAATGACGTAAAATGAAAAATCCCGTATGTATATTAATTTGTGACTTCCGGGAAGAAATTTCGGAAAAATTTGAAATTTTGTCAATTATAAAGCCCTGAAAGGTGTCATCGAAAATTGGTCAACCTAGGAGCCAAAGTGAAGATTTACAATTATACTGATGCCGGTAGCAATTGATTGAAGGGCCTGAATAATGCATTATTTACTGTAACATAACTCCGTAACTAATAGTTCACATTTATCAAAGTTAAATAAATAAATTTATCAAAGTTTATTGTGAGGCCAATTTAGGCGAATTTTTCAAGCAAAAGCTAGTCATCTAGAACGAAACAGGAATCTCCGCCTGAGGTTCTGTCGTCAAGATACCACACGTTAAATTTTGAATTTAGTTGCTCATTAATGGGATGGATACCTCCATTAAAAATAACAGGGCCTAAAGGGTCACGCTGTTAACAGCCTACCTCCGATGAGATGAGATGGTCTCCGTACACTAGAAGCGATGGCTCGTCGTAACATGTGCGAAGGAAATTAAATGCTATGCACATTTGGTTTCTTATTTATGTCAACAAGGTTCCTCGATGTTAAAGTATTAAAAGCGTTTTTAACATCCACCTTCAAAACAACCTCACCTCCTTGACAATCGAGAAAAGTCCTCAAAGTATGTACAGCCGCTTGACAGACACCCCTGGTTCCAAATACTTATTGCTTGGGTTGAAAATAACTTGCCAGGTCTCCATAGGCAAGACGACAACAAACTTACGCAGTGAGGTGGCGCAGAGTAGTACCTACTGCTATTGCTGCTGATTCCACCATTTCTTCAGGGCGATTAGGTGGGCCGAGTACAAAATGGGACAAATATACAGGGTATAACATAAAGAAAGCATAATACTTAAGGGTCAGTAAATATACCATTGTTAGAATATACTGTTAAAGAATTGGAGTTATTGGGGCTGATTAAGACTTCCATAATTTTTTATTAAATTTTTTACTTCAACGTCTTTGACAGCCCTAAGTGGTTTTCATATTGCATGGGGCGCGCGAGAGGACGCGGCGCTCACTCCGCTGTTAGGTAGCTTGGACCCAACCACTTAGGGCTGTCAAAGATGTTGAAGTAAAAAAATTGAAATGTGTGAAAGTCTTAACCAACCCCAATAACTCCAATTCTTTTACAGTATATTCTTACAGTGGTATATTTACTGACCCTTAAATATTATGTTTCCTTTATATTATACCTTGTATACAGGAAAAATATATTATTCACTCCATGAAAGATTTTTTTAAAATTCATTTATCAAAAATATAAATTGCACTTTAATTATTATATACTAGGGGATTTGTCAAAAAAACTGGTTGAATTGAAACCTCCCAAAAACCTACCTTGATTAGACCGGCAACATAAAATTTGGCCTGCAAACATTAATAGGTACTGTGAGTATTTCTAGTAGGAATTCTTGATCAGAAATGCACTCGATATTTGAGAAACTGCACAATGAATTCTAGTAGGCACTGAATGTTGGACCCGGCCATCGTCCTTAATCTAATATGCTGGATCAGAATGCTCTTGATGCGACTTAGGCATTGTATCTTTGTTTAAAAACAAATCTTTAGTAAACAAACTATAGTATATGTAAAAACAATGACGCTTAGAAATCGCAACACGTTGCACACGCGCCCGTAACATTAGTTGTAGATGTTTTCTCAACGGTACGCTGCAAACGGCTCCACTCACACGGCTGGAATTTTCCCCTCTTATAAAAGCCGTGACAACCACGCCGCCGTGAGTTCTAAGCCTTACCAAGATGAGCCGCATAAAGACGTTTATGAAACATTTGAAATTAAAATTAGTTTTATAATCAAACTAAAGGAGTGGCCTTCATAGATTTGAACCCTGGGCTTGTAATTTAGATATATAGATAGATTAGATAGATAGATTTAACACCATTTAGTCGCCGCAATGTAAATAAACAGTAATTTTTTTGACTTTTTTATTGCAGGCAGTAGAGTAGACCTACTATGCACGTGCTAAGCGGCATCTAAGATTTATTTATTCATATTGTTATTCATTATTGATGTAGACTTCGATTTGGATAAGCATTTCTCTGATTGCACTGTAAAAAATAATCCAACAAAAACATTTGAACAATCACAAAACAACACAGATCCGGAACAACCCTCGGGATTTTGAATCTCCAAGTCGACAGCACAATCTTGAACGTTGCGTTGTGGATGGGTCGAGATCAGTTGGTCGTGGGCGCACTTTCTGAAGGCCTGTGGGTGCGTTCAGCCCGTCTTGTATGGTCCATAGTCCGTGTCCGCATGTGGCCGGGCATTTGTTGCTAGCGCTTGTTTATCTGAGCTTCGATGTTCTTGAATCGATTTGGTTGATGGCTGGAATTTGATGTCAATTGTTATCAGTTTTGTATTGTTTTTGATGTTTAGGTTGGATTGTTGCTTTTATTTAAGCATGGTAGTTGTGTTGGCACATTTATTAATGTATGGTTTATTTTTCTCATCTTTGAATACGTAGAGATCTTTTCATAGTCTTTCATAAATTCTTAAAAATGGTGTAATCCTTAACTAATACCCTTAATAACCTTAATTATGAGTGTTTAAAACATGGCTTAAATGTAATATTATATTTTGCTACATATTTTTAGTTTTTACCATATATAGAATATTAGTTTTTAATACCGGGCGATTAGCGTCGGCAATAGTAATAGTAAAAGTAGCCTGGCCTTATACGCCATATGTCCCATGTTCGAGTCCTGGTTAGAGCATTAATTTGTGTGCTGAACACAGATGTTTGTACTCGCATAATGGTTGTTTATTTTTATATATGTATATTTATTATGGGTTTTCAGTGTACCAGGCCACTCAGAAAGTTTTGCGAAAAAGTGTTTTTATTTATGGAACGCTGGCAAGTTATAATTTATATTGAAAATTCAAATATTTAAAAATAAAACATATTTGTTCCAAATTTAAATTTCTGTCTTAATGTTTTAACCAGCACTATAAAACTATTGTGTGTCATAGAAAAATGGTCGTCGAGAACATTTTCGTGCAAAAATTTTTTAGGACTTCAAGTCCTACTTGAAACCTGATGAATCGTTCAATCGACGTCGGTTAGCTTTTATAAACAAGGCGCCTTCTAAAGAAACTTTGTACTCTTTGTAGAACGAGTTTAAGTGCGGTCGCTCTATGAAGGATGACGAAAGAAGTGGTCGTGCTTTGACTGCTGTTACGGAAGAACGAATTCAACAAAACCGGCGAATTACATACGAGGAGATTCACTACAATCTTGGATCGGGAAGTATTCATGATATTCTACAGAACTACCTTTGCGTAAAGGGGTAAATTGTTTCACGCTGGGACTCAGCAACCTCACGGATGCTCAGAAGCAGGCGCGCATGGAATGGTGCCATGATATAATTGATAAATTTAAAGCAGGTTCGTCTCGCCGTGTTTACAATATCATAACAGGTGAAGAATCTTGAATTTATCAATATGATCCAGAAACCATGTGCCAGTTAACAGTATGGCTGTTTCAAAACGAACCAACGCCTACTAAAGTGAAACGAACGAGAAGCGCTGTACAATTTTTCATCGCCAGTTTTTGCTCCCTAACGGGGTACTTAGTATCAGTTCCTTTAAGAAACCACAGTAGCATCAATGCAAAGTGGTACACTACTAAGTGCTTGCCAGAAGTTTTTGCTGCTGCGAGCAACAAGCGACCGAACATGAGGGACTCCGAGGCCTTTTGTTCCACCACGACAAAACGCCCGCGCACTCCTCAATCAAGGCGAGGGACTTCCTAAACATCATACTGGTAAAACTTTGGGGTCATCCACCTTACAACCCCGACTTCGTACCATGTGAGGTCTTCTTGTTCCGTTAAATAAAAAAAAAACCAGCTCAAGCAGTTATCATCGCCAGAAGTTGCGCTCACTGCGTTCGAGAAGGCCGTCCAGGAAGTACCTGTTGCGGACTGGAAATTGTGTTTTAAAAATTTGTTCAGATGCATGAAACTTTGTATAGGCACTGTTAGAGAGTTTTTTGAAATATCTTATTAAAAAATATAAACTATAGACCATTTTTATATTTTTTCTGAAAACTTTCTGAGTGTCCAATGTATGGTCATCCATAACAAGCTCTGCGTACTTTGAGGCCACAGATGTGTTTGTCTGGGTATTTATTATTATTATTACAATTATGTGTTCAGTTTATTACAAATTTGTTTATCATACTAATTATTAATTTATGACAACATGCTGAATAAACCTATCTGTCGAAATTTACCCAAGGGCTGATTTTTCAATGTTCCGATAACTTTTAAAAGTGGAATAATTTCGAAAATTTTAATTATTTTCTATTGAAAGTCTTTTTTTAAGTGTCAAAGTTATTCCTCAGATTAAGATAATTTTTTGACGAATTAAGACCAGATAAGAATTTTGCTCTTAAAATTATTCTACTGATAAAAATTATCGGAGCATTGAAAAATCGCCTCTTTAATAGCCATACTAATATTAGGTCATTACATATGAAATTGGCGTTTTGTAAGGGTGAATTTATACATAAAGTGAATTTAAAAAAGATATAATATATTTATTTAATTAAAATATGTACCGTTGCTTACACTGTATGACTGACATAATTATTTGTGTGGGTTATGGATAAATGATTATTATTATTTATATTATTATTTTTCGATATCTTCGAAGCTCGACTAAGTCGGTAAAATAAACACAGATTACGGGCTATGCCAAGTACTCTGGTTAAGTCAGGAACCTACTGCAGGATTGTTAGTGTGTCGCGAGCTGTTGTTTTCAGGAGAGTGTAATGGCAGAGAATTTGGGTTTAGGAAACGGCAAACTATGGAGCAGGTGTCTAATATTATAGACTTTTGTAAAGGGATGTATGTGGTTTCTGGCAGCTGCAGTATTCTTAAAGCAGTAGGTAGGGATTTCGGGATGAGTCTTGTCGATGAAATTGTTATTGGTATGATTTAAACTGTTTCTTGGTGCCAAATTTGTTTGATTTCATCTGCTTATTATTATTGCTTTTACCATCTCATAGGTAGTTCATTGATCCCTTTACTAAAAAAACCATTCGGACGGAAATCAATAAAATCTTTGAAGGCGCTTTGGACTGCCCCATCGGAGTTGAATTTTTTCCCTTGCAAGAAGTTATCCAAATTTAAAAAAAAATGGTTATCTGTTTGAGCTAGGTCTGGGAAGTACGGTGGATGTCTTAGATATTCCAATTGAAGCTCCTCTAATTTGGTAGTCGTCTGTTGTCCTGAAGCAGCAGTGGCCTAAAGCGATTGACCAGCTTCGGTTGTTTAGCAGCTAGCTTTTCCATCATAGTTTGCAGTTGCTGACGATAGACATCTGCCGTAATCGTCTGGCAAATTTAAGAAATCTGTAGTGAACGACACCGGCACTAGTCCACCAAGCGCTCACAAGTAACTTTTTTTGAGTAAATTTTCGCTCGGAGCAGGATTTGGCTGGTTCGCCACGGTTGAACGATTGCGATGAGCGTTTCCGATTGTCGTACAGGATCCACTTTTCATCACAGGCAATGAATAACTCGATTTGAAATGAAACCTTTCCTTCAGCTCCGTACTCCTTCATATCGGACAGGACAAACATCAATTTTTGATCTCCCTCATGCCCGTACGAACTATATGCAGAACTCTGTAATTTATCGAACATTAAAAACATATATATTTAATCTTACAATATGTAAACTTTAACTTATTTAACGAATTTTTTTAACTCAATAATTGCTCTCTGGAATGGTCTCCGGCCGTCCACAAGGGCTTGATCTGCAGGTCGAAATTTCCAGAACGAAAACGTTGGAACCAAAAGCGCACTTGTTTTCTTTTGCGACACCGCCGCCATACACAGCATTAATACTTCGAGCCATTTCTGCAGCACTGGTGCCACGGTGGAACTCGTACTCGTAAATAACGCTACATTTCAAGTTTACATTTTGTAAACTAAGTGACGCAAAGAAAAAATCAAAATAGGAAAAAACAAATGAATTACGATTTTCAAAACATAAATGCGTTAATAAATAGCTGTATAAATTTGAAATTGGAATTCTTAATCAAAGAGGAGATAATACAGATCATAGTGGCCAGTACGACAAAATGCCAATTTCCTATGTAACCTAACATTATAAATGCAAAAGTATCTATGTTTGCCTGTCCGTCTGTCCGTCTGTCTTTTCACGCTCAAACCACTGAACCTATTAACATGAAATTTGCTACTAAGTTAGTTCGTAGTTCGTAGTAGTTCGAGTTTATCCCGGAAATTATCCCCAAAGAGGGTGAAATGCGGGTTGAAAGAATGTATGGGAGAGCTAAAGACATGAAATTTATATTTTAGGTACTTATATTCTTAGAACATAAGAAATAAAAATTTATCAAATTTAGAAATTCCACCCTTGAACGGTAGAAATGGGGATAAAAATAGTGATGGGATTTTTTTATATTTAAAGCAAGAACCATGAAACTTTTATTTAGGATGGAGTTGGATGAGCTGAGAACCAAGAAAGACAAAGGATAGTTTTTATTTTGGAAATCATCCCCCACGAGTGTGAGAGTGAGCTTGAAAATATATATGGAAGTTTTGTTATTTTTGTAGCTAAAGATAGGCATGAAACTTATATTTTAGGTTCTTTATAAAACATTAAAAATAAAACTATATATAATTTAGAATTTTCATCCTTCAAGCGGTTAAATGGTAGATGAAAATAGTGATAGGATTTTTTTTTGTTTTAAAACAAGAGACATGGAACTTTTATTTCAGGCACTCGAATAAAATGCGTTAAATCATTATACAAGCTTTTTTGGAAATTCTGTTCTTATGGGCTGAAAAAGAAAGTGAAAAAATGTTTTATCAAAATTTTGACGGAACGTTGACCTAAAATTACCTACCAAAAAATTTGTGTTTAAAAAATATTGCGCTTATATAATAGTATCCTACTTATCTTTCATACTGTTATCCACAAGCGCGTTACGTCGTTATTGAGCAGAGTGCGTGCGAGTGCCAATAGCATCCTCAGAATCATTATCGAGAAGCCTGAATGCCCAATGTTGCGACAATGGGTGCACACTTATTAACACTTACCCGGCACACTAACATAGACACTAAGATTCTGTACTTACTAACACAATATGGACTTTATTTATTTATGATTATTGTAGCATTTCTTTCGCAGCGTTTGGTGAAAATGGCGAACAAATTACTGGGTACTATATTATATTAACTATATCTAAGTATTCAAATTATGTTTTACAAACTAGAAGATTATTTTACGTTTAGGGTAACAGATATGATATTTTCACATTTGTATGTATGTGTGTTAGAGCGTGAAAAATAACGATTTTTAGTAGATTTTACTTCTCTCGGCTTGATGAAGATTAATTTGGATGTATGTGTGTTAGAGCGTGAAAAATAACGATTTTTAGTAGATTTTACTTCTCTCGGTTTGATGAAGATTTATTTGGATGCATGTGTGTTATAACGTGAAAAATAACGATTTTTAGTAGATTTTACTTCTCTCGGTTTGATGAAGATTAATTTGGATGTATGTGTGTTATAACGTGAAAAATAACGATTTTTAGTAGATTTTACTTCTCTCGGTTTGATGAAGATTAATTTGGATGTATGTGTTTTTGAACGTAAAAAATAACGATTTTTAGTAGATTTTACTTCTCTCGGTTTGATGAAGATTAATTTGGATGTATGTGTGTTATAACGTGAAAAATAACGATTTTTAGTAGATTTTACTTCTCTCGGTTTGATGAAGATTAATTTGGATGTATGTGTATTAGAACGTGAATAATAACGATTTTTAGTAGATTTTACTTCTCTCGGTTTGATGAAGATTAATTTGGATGTATGTGTGTTATAACGTGAAAAATAACGATTTTTAGTAGATTTTACTTCTCTCGATTTGATGAAAATTAATTTGGATGTCTGTGTTTTAGAACGTAAAAAATAACGATTTTTAGTAGATTTTACTTCTCTCGGTTTGATGAAGATTAATTTGGATGTATGTGTGTTATAACGTGAAAAATAACGATTTTTAGTAGATTTTACTTCTCTCGGTTTGATGAAGATTAATTTGGATGTATGTGTATTAAACGTGAAAAATAACGATTTTTAGTAGATTTTACTTCTCTCGGTTTGATGAAGATTAATTTGGATGTATGTGTATTAAACGTGAAAAATAACGATTTTTAGTAGATTTTACTTCTCTCGGTTTGATGAAGATTAATTTGGATGTATGTGTGTTAGAACGTGAAATATAACGATTTTTAGTAGATTTTTAGTTCTCTCGGTTTGATGAAGATTAATTTGGATGTATGTGTGTTAGAACGTGAAAAATAACGATTTTTAGTAGATTTTAGTTCTCTCGGTTTGATGAAGATTAATTTGGTGTATGTGCTTTAACTCTAAGTTATCGTTTTGTATTAAAATATGGTGTATATTATTGGTGATTATTTTCCTATATGCCGGAGCACACTTTTTCTTTGAATCTTTATATGTTACTGTATTTGCTAATTAGTAAACACAAGATTAACTATTTGTAAAAATAAAACCAAACCTTCGTCTGACAGGCATACATAACTTTTGAACGTAGGTAAGAACGGTCTCAATTTATTCAGTTCTCAAACAAATAATGCCAGATTAAAAATAAGTACATTAGTGTGCGAGACTTATACTAAGAATACACCTGTTATTTGAATGAGAAAAAAAAGCAATTTGAGTTTAAAAGAATAATTGACCACTGTTAATTCTTGCGAGCAAAGCCGCGGGCACAATGAGTATAAATATATTTACCAAAACATGGATAGCAATAATTTTATTATGTTACAGCGTCTCTCTTTCAACAGGAAAGTGGGGAGTTCATGGAAATAAATGGTAAACATCCGAAATGTTTGTTTAATTTATAAACCGGCGAACAAGTAACGAATTTACCCGGTGATAAGAAAAGTAAAAGTTGCGAACGAGATCACACCTTTATGTTTTGATCACAATTACTTTTTTTAGTATATTGCTGTTGTTCTTTCATTTTCCGTCTTGTTTAAGAAAAAAGTAAATGTACGCGGCTACACTTGTAGCTTATAAATTGATTAAAGTAGGTCTTAATCTGCAGAAACCTAACCGTACTATACCGGACTACTAAGTATTGAGCAACCTTTAACTGTCGGAACAGTTAGATGTAATGAAATTAAATTCAAAAAAGGTCAGTCATTTTTAAAATTAGTAGATTGCTGATTGTGTCATATGTTTATAAATATGATATGCTGGTACATCAACACCCTAACATATCCAACAACCAAAAGCAATGTCTTGAATCATGTATTTTTGACACGTAAATAGGGACTTGAACAGTCTGATTGAATATGAATTACACAAGGATTTACCTTTATATTTTCTAGGTGACAATACATGATGGGACACAAGGTATTCTGCAACTACATCGGCTGTTAGGTGCAGCAGGATGCAATGTGATTGAGATGGTTCCAGACAAAGTCAACATGAATGATGACATGTTCAATATGAAGGTATACTATTGGTACACTAAAATCGCTTATGAATATAACTACAATCAGTGTAGTCAAAGGCAATTATTTATTTCTCACACACATCAAACGTGACTAAAGATCAAGTTAAGTTTTTGCAAAAAAATTCCTATCAATATTTACCAAACCTACCAGAATGAGTTTTTACTTTAATTCCTATGTTTCAATAAAAAAAAAACAACCCTTTATTTTGTAATAATTAAGAAAAATTGTTTTTGCAAACCACTGTGTTCTCAGTTTCGCTGTATGGTCATCCATAAAACTAGCTGTGCTTACTTTGGGGGCATATAGTTCATGTAATTGTTAGGGGATTTAATATTATTATTGTATTATTATAAAACATTACGAATTGGAGGCTGCTAATACTTTTGTTAATTGTTGTGCCATCATTCGGATTAAATAAAAGACGTAGATGATTTTGTTATATTTGATGTTCAAAGAAACATATCATCATTTTCTATAAAGAAAACTCTTATACAACTTACATGAAACAGAAACAATTTTTCATCAAAACTTAGCAACCCATCATAACTAAATATCAAAAATACACAAACCAATTCCCCAAAATTAATTTAGAATCTCAAAAATAGATAGACATCTAAATAATAAAAGCGCGCACCCCTACAGGATAGGCCAACGTACAAAATTGTGGCAATAAGGGCGAAATGCCTCGAAAAGTTTACCAATAAAGGGAACAAGTATCGACTGGCAAGGAGTAAAGAGTTCTTCAAAATAATAGCCTATGGTACATATAATATACAGCCTCTTCAGCCATTTCAAGTTTATGATATATAACGATCTTGTATGCAATTATTTTTAGATTATGTTTGATAAAAGTTTTGCATGGGAAGTATAAAAACAGGTAAAGGCTGAATGTTTGATAAAGAATGTTTATTTCGTATGAACTTCTTCTGTTTGAATAACTTGTACAGTGCGACTCTACATATTGAAAGCAACTGAATAGTGTCATTCTTGAACGTGCAAGTAGCATCCAGGAATTCATTCGGAATTTAAAGAATAAAATCTACTTTTGTCTTGTAGTAATTTTTTTGTTGTTAGTCTATTTTAACTGCCAACGCAAAAAGAGCCACGTTTGCAGAATACGGTTTTGCCATTTTAAAGTTATGCAGGGGTTTTAATATTTGTGTTTAGGTAACTTGTAACCATAATACAATACAAGTTATATTAAAATCAAAAAAAAAAAAATAACAATAACGCTTTTATACTCTTTCATCCCTTCCAAAAAGTAGAATAGTCAAATTCCGTCCGAGCAGATAAATGAGCTCATTCACAAAATAGAGATTCCTTCGAAAGATGGAACATTAAACGTAACGCTTAGGAATGCTTCAGTAGTGAAATAATTACAACGTGGGTGTAACGTATGAGAACTATTTAGCTGGCGTTTTGTTAGATGGCGTTTTGTTAGAAAAGACAATTAAGGTGAAACCGCTTAGGTGATACTGTTTCGCATTATTTTAATTTTTACTGGTTAGAGATAGATATTTACTATATTGAGTTATTTAAGCTCTTTCTTAGGTAAACCTCACTCTAGATTTTATGTACTGCTTTTTTATTGATATTTCGGTAAACATAAATCCTACACTTGAGGTAAAGTCGCATTAAGAATAAAGAGTAAATTAACCTTATCTATTATTTAGGTCCCAGGTTCATTTCATACGTAATGTATGTTTACAATTAATATCGTTTTAGGTGTGATTATGGGGGCACTTCCCATATTAGCTACATGATCGTCCATAATAAGCTTGAATTGTATTGTAAGTGTATAATTTGTGGGTTTTTGTTATATTGGTCTAGGATTTAATTGTTTACCTTTTTAATAATTTATAATTGTAAACTTCCTGATATAAACATAGAAAACGACAACACAAAAATACAATTTATATGCAACATAAATGATCGATGATACAATTTTAATGTCAAAATATAAATATTCATCCATGGTTATTAGGTGAATCCCCTAAAATACCCATATTAAAGTACGCAGCCCTAAGACTAATAGCAGGTATAAACACCTACGATTAAAGTATTGCTACACGACTCACGCTCTTCTTTCCACTTTACTAATGAAGATTTGTGAAAGTCTCCGACGGTATTTTACTTACAAATCTATCTTTTTGAACCTAATTTTCACTTAGTGCTTTGTATTTGTATTAATGGAGTAACTTTTTGCTTGTAATCAAGAAATGTTGCCATTTATGTTTAGATGGAAAAGTGAGATTTGTTTTCGGATTATAGTCTAGATAGACAGACAGAAACATATAAATTTACTTAATGGTTGCTCAGGTAAATATTAACTTATATTTTTCCTTAAGGATGTTAAATTAGAGACTCAGGCACAGATTTGCGAAAATTTTTACTTTTAATTAATAAAATTTAAATAAAAAAAATATTACCTATCCATTAAGCGAAGTCCAAAAATGAAATAATGCTTACTTTAAGATGAGATACACGATAATAATTATAATAACTCATTCGCGTGCGTTCTTATAATTGAAGTAAAATTGATTGGGGTCTTCAAAGCAAAATAAAGATTATACATGAGAGTTATATATATTTTATAACTTGATATGTATGTTTGTTACATCGCAAGTTCATAGCTGCTAAAACAGGAGGAAAAAGGACGGGCGCGGCGTTTTGCTCGACCACGACCCTAAGTTTTTATTTTTGTACGGTGTTTCTGTTTTAAGACAAATGTGGTTGAACTCAAAAGTATAACTAAAGTGTAAGATTATGAATTAAAACAGATCGTATAAACCAAAATGACCAATATTTAGCAAGTTTTTTAATAACGCAAATTCAAATATTTATTTCTGACAATTACTTGTTCTTAATGACGTCAAATAAAAGCATGACTCTCCTACCAGTTCGGAAAAACCTTCGTGAAGAAGAACTGGCAAGAAACTTCAGGAGTATATTTTTTTCAAAATAAATCTACAGTGTCTCTTTATGTCTTTACAAAATTATTTTGATCTGCATCTGTTAACTCGGCAAGTCTCCCTCCCCCCAAGCATCCAAACGACGAACACCCTCAAACGGCACCCGTTCACGAGTTAACGCGGGATCCAGCCATCGCCCTCCTCAACCATATTAGAGGAAACTGATCTTGAAAACTTAATGCTTTGAAAACCTGCCCTTTGCTGAGGTAGACTGGCAAATGGCATTAAGTCCACCGTTTGTATGACGTTGATTTTTATATTGTGCAATACTGTTTTAAATAAATAAATACAAAAAAAAACAAGAACTATTAAGATTTAATTTGCTCATTAACATAGGAGAATAAAAGTACAATAATTATTGGCTTCAGGCTTCAGCGCTTTAAAACAACTTTATTACCCGTATTTACGGTCGGCACCGCGAAGCAGGTTTGTCAACGTTAATTCTTTGTTAAATTGAGATTTGCCAGTAACCCTTAATTTGTTTTCGATTGGAATCGTCAATAATTTAAATTGTTCGTAGAAACCCCACTTATCTGTAATAGAAATGGTAACAAGCCTCGCGTGTATCAAACAAGTACCAGGCCTTATTCACATAATTACCACAAATGCTTCGATGATGAACCGTTAATCTGGTAACTAGAATAAATTTGCATTGTTAACTGCATTTGTGCGAATTTACACTTAGCGATCTCAAAAACCCATTTAAATTTAATTCAAAACTTGCGAATAAAAAGGATAAAAGTACATATATGTATAATGCTATCTCACTTACTCGTCGCGTGTTTGTTTTTATCCTGACCGCAGATGCAGTAGGTGCTTTCAACTAATCTAAATTTGCCAACAGTTACGCACATACATTGCGCGTGATGTATGGGATTTTACTCTACGGCATAATGAAGTGCATCATTAGAGAATTTTATTGGTGCTATGATGGCCTGGTAATTGGATCGCCGAAAATAATTCTAAGTGTTTTTAGTGTCAACTTTAAAATGATGGTACGATTTTGTTGGATTTAATGTTTTTTTATTTCTACTATACTGAGAATTGCTTAGTAATTTGGGGCCAAAAATTACATCGCGGTGGTGTGTGGTTACTTTCAAGCATCAGTTATTTCGACAATCATTAACGAAATCAAACACAAAGCCTATTTAATACCGCAGTTGGAAAATTGTTGATTTATAAGTCATCCAAAAAACATTTGCACATCACTGTGTCATGTATTGGGTTTTAGATAAAATTATATTTAAAATATTGGACCTAATTAAACTTGTGTTCTTTTTGGGGTTTCAATGTAAACACCTACCATGTCACAAATTTTAAGGCATATTATAAAAAAAATTGATATATTTAGCTATTCATGCAAAGAAATATACTAGCAAAAACCCAGAAATCGGACTATCTTAATTTCATTCTGTCACTGAAAAACTATATCTGTTCCAAAATTCTTACGACGGATATTTCAAATAGGTATCAAAGTTTCCCTGAATTACTATTTTCCCCTAGTTTGACAATAACAAAAGAAGTCTAAAATCTGAACTCCGCCATTATCGTTAACTAAATAAAACTCTATTTAAATATCAATCTGTAGAAAGTTTGCGCGAGTCAAGTAAATCAATTCTAGCATGTACTTTACAAAGGTCAGCCAAATGCTATAGGAATTATGGGTCATTTCGGCGTATGCTATTATACCTTTAAATCCCTTGCAAAGGGCACGGCTGAGGGTAGCTACGTAATTTGTACAAAATGTTGCAACGAACATTATGTTTCGTCGGAGGTTGAAAATCGTCCTTTGTATTACTAATGTAAATGTTTTTGCTGCTTTTGACGATGAAAATATCAAATATATTTTATTAAATTTTAGTAAGTTTATGATAAGTCAACGGTAAAGGTCTTATAGATCTTGATTTGAAACCCGTCAATTAGATGTTAGTACGAATGTGAAGACGAAAGAAAATATGTTATAGGTAGAAAATAAGTATAAATATACAACCAAAAAATAATTATTTTACATGAGTATGTCATGTTAATATCAGACTGCTTAAAGGCCAACTGGGTTCGTATTTCTTAATCACGAGCATAACAATGGCCTCTTTTAGAAATGGTGCTACACACAACACCCCTTGTTGTTGTACGTAGCCCCCTCAGGTCCCCTTCAGGATAGCTTTTACCACAAGACAGTTTCTCAAAATACTTGGTGCCACTTCCAAAAGACATAAGCCAAAATCAATCGAAACAATTCATGGTACTTGACATTAAGAAGTTCCCTAGTCCAGGTCCACGTAAATGTAAATAAAGTTTTACGAATATAATTGTCAAAAAAACCCTGTCATAAAATTTTTTTCTTCTTCTGTGTTTTTAGACAAAGATTTTATACAAACCTTAACATACTACATCTAGTTAGTTAGATACAAAGTTTTACGTCCCAAAAGAAGCTTACGCCATTCGTTGCCGGACTGCAACGAGCATATTGATTGTAAGTTGAAATTGAGATTACAACTGCAACTTAACAAGTACACCGTCGACAACTTATACACAATTATGACGGTAGCTGGTGAAGTTCCGCCAAGTCGTAACTGAAGCCAGACGTAATATAACTAGTATTTTGGTAGGTAGTGGCACACTTTGGGTACTCTTAGGTAGCAATTAAAGTGTTCATTCAGTAATCTAAGAGGATATTATTAACTGATGTAATCGAAGTTTTAGAGGAGGTTCTGCTTCTCTGATTGCGATATATTTGTTTGTCGGTTCTTAATTATATTAGAAATTTCGTTGGAAACAATGTTAAGTAGGTATTAGGTATCAGCTGAGCTTTTTTTATGAAAGTAAATTATAGAGTAAATATGCATTAAAATGAGTAGTAGATGCCGAATCATTAATTTGGTTTTAAATGGAAATTTACTTCGTACTTCAAATTTACAAAAAAAAAATCATAAGAAACCAAAAAAGATATTCATGAAGGAATCTCAAATCCATTATGATTTATCCTTAATAATTACTAAGTAAATATTACCTAACTACCTTTATACATACAACACAAAAACACACTTATTTACAGCGTATATTCTAAATTTATTCGCCATTACAGAATAGCGAACTTGTCTTATATTTTAAGTTATGCTTTTAATTTATATATTAAGAATTATCCTGTCCTTTTTCTGAACAAAAGCGACAACGTTTGACATTAACATTACGGTAGCCAATAAAAAATACTTCCCATTTAATCCCATTTATACCAACGTAGAACATATTCAATTACAGAATTTCTTTGACAATCTACAATCGAAACTTACAACAGCATTGTGAACGAATTCCACCACATCACCTATCCTTAGAAATATATTAATTTGTCTTTTTGTACAAATCACAGTGCGAGAAAATCATGGCATGGTAGTCCAATCTATCCTTTGTCTGCACAAAGAAATTAATCAACGAGGTACAACAAAAACTGGCAGTTAACGATACAGCTATAATAAAACGGAGACGTCCCAAATTGTACCACTCTTGAGGACTAATAAAATTGTGGGTTCCGTATGGTACTGCAATTTTTGTAACTTGAAATATTTACTTTTGATAAAAGTTTATTGTAAGTGTATGTCTTATGGTTAAAATAATTGTTGAAATCAGTCGAGGGTGAGGTTTTTCATTAATTATTAATGATTAATTGATATCAGGTTTCCAGCGGTAATCATTCACATGTAATAATCAACAATGTTTTCTAAAATATATTTGAATAAAAGACCACATTAAGGAAAAATTTCTGGTGAAAATATATTATGGTACGTAGTACGTAATATTGGTCCAAAAAGGATTTACAGCAAAGCTAGTCTTAAGCTTCGCGTATTTTATATGTAAACAACTGATATGATCAGTTCTCATCTTGGTAATTATCTGTATTTACTATCAAATAAAATCTTCGTATGTTTTCTGGCTTCTGTATCACAGGTTCTCTCATTTCAGAAGCCAGGGCTACATTTATCTTTGCATTGGTGATTGTTACAATAAAGATTTTTTTTCATGCTCCTATTATAAGATATACATAAACTATCTGTAAAACACCTCACAAAAATATATATATGTTAATGGAAGTGGAGTATCTTTTTAAGATCTTGTCTGGAGCGATACTACGGATCTCCGTATTTTGATCGCCGTAATAATCACGTGAACTTGGTTGTGTTCCAGTCAAAGAGAATGGACAGCCAGTGCAGTTATTGGAACAAAGGCAATTATAAGCCTGCGGTCGATTACACATTAGTACATAGAACACCTACGACGATGTCGATGGGCGCGGATGCCACTAACCATCAGGTAGGTCACGGGCCGGCTATGAATTTAGTAAAAAAAATTATGATTATATTTCCAGTCGAAAGTGGAATACACCAGAAAAACCTCGGGTCACAGAAATTAAGGGTCCATGGTCAAAGGCATTACGACGTCGTATGTAATAAGTCATGTCTGTTGCACAGCCTTCTTCTGGACTTTGGGGTCTTTAAGAAATGTAATTAGGTTAAAATTCTATTAATTGTGTCGTCAAGACTGACATATGAGTTTTGAGGGGCGGTTTGCAAAGAATTTATAAAGAATGGGTAATTTATAACTAGATGGTTATATACTTGTTTTAAATTAATGTGTTGAGGATTGCAATTTAGAAGTGGAGTATATTTTTGAGTTTGTCTACGTTTGACTACGAGCTTCAGCGTAGCCACTATGGCTTTATTGCTACGAAGGTGTGTTCTATATATTCTTGGTTATCAGTAAATACTAATCTGTTCCGTAAGTATACCCTCCTAGGTTCCTTAAGTTGACTCCGACTTTAAATTTCACAAAAAGAAACAGGATACGCAAAACCAAAACAACAAATTAAAAAAAGCATCTTAATCCGAGAGTTGCTGCATAATTCATAGCCGGTATATTAAACATAAATTTTATAGTTCAAAAAATAACAATAACTTTGTGGGGTCGGGTGCTTGACATTCGCAAGTTTTAATTGCGACACTCGGCGATACTTGACGGGGCGAGGCGAGGCGAGGCGAGACCAGCACGAGGGCGCTCGTTGCGTTCTAGACACAATTAGTCTACCTAAATACTACCTGCCTAACCTATTGTGTTTGTGGCTGGGAGATAGATTTTAAACTGCGTGGTAATCTTAAAACAAAATGAAGGGGGTTTTTTAATTGAAGAAAATACATTTTCTGTAAGGTATTTGTTATGCATCTCATGAAGTTTATGCAAAATTTATAAGTACCTTAAACTGAATTTTCAATAATATATTCAATAAAGATAATATAGAGTCGTTAATTAACAAGACTATCTTAATTTTTTTTAATTACTTGTAACCGAAGCTGCATTCGGCACCTATAATAGGCTTACGAATGTTTATCTAAATTGTAATGTAATTGCAAAGTAGCTGTAGGTTTTTAAATAAATGTAAAACAATTAAGGAAAAAAACAGAATATGTATTAAAAACATACCTCTCTGAATGACTCATAACTTTTTAATAATTCTACAAAAACGTGGTTCTAAATAAACTTCAGAACTTACATGTGGATGTAAGCTGAACTATAAACTAAGCTTTAAAACGAAGAGACTTCTCTAGAATAAGACTTCGATAGAAACAGGGACTCGTGCAGTTCTTACAAAGTTAAAAACGATTGTTTGATCCAATTTAATAGAACGGAATGGAAACTTCGTCACACCTACTGTTTCCTATCACATGCCGAACGAAATAAACTTCCTCCAAGAAAAATAAAAGTTACTTCAAAGCGTCGATGTAACATTGAACCGGTACGTCCGAAGCACGCATTTTAAAAAATGGCACAGCTTAGTGGGAGTCTACAGCGAAAGAAGAAAGTATTTTCTATAACATTTTTGGGTTTTCATTTATCTCTGACGTTGTATAGTGTACCCAAGCTAGAGAGCGGAAAGCCGGGGGGCAGAGGAACGGGGCGCGGGCGGGGACGTAGTTTATGGGCCGAACTGATACTGGGGCCCAGGAAAGTGCTGCAAGCTTACGCTCAGGATTTGTGAAGGCCAGTATTTACATGCTATGTGTGAGGTGGAAAAATTGTTCTGTCATAAATTTATAGCCACACCGAACGCCCGCTTGAGCCAAAAACATAGTGAACCCCCGTATTCCAATACCGAAGTGTTTTATCAGTCCACTCTGACAATAATAAACGTCTCATCCAGAAACAGTTGTATCGTTTAAAAAACCGGTTTAGGTGAAATTAAGGCGGCCTTTCCGCACTTTTTCAATTTACCTCCAGAACGTATAAAGATAACCGTAAAATAAATACAACCGGTAACATCAAAAAAAGTCGTTGTGTAGCATCAGCAGGGTCATTAACGATTTCATAAAGGGCTTATGGGGCACGGTTCCTGTTCCCTTTGTCGTATTTTCCGAGCGGTTGCAAACCGCGACGCGAGTCGCGCGAAGTAAGGCGGTACGAAACGGTAGGTGGCGCGATCGATTTCAATTTATTATGTGTTATGTGGATAGTAAATCGAATATAGTATAATCCTATTTTCCCAGTGGAAATGGCATTTTTAGGAATCATGTAAGCTCGGCTTCGCAATGTAAGACTAGTTCTTATTCGCAGTAAGCAGGTTGTTGCTTCGGGAAACAACTTATTCTGATCGCTGAGTAATGGATTAATTATCATGGATTAGGTATTTTATCGTATATTTTTACCTTCGATAGCGTGGGTAATAAAAGCTTTGTTTTATATTCCAATTAGAGAGTTACCTGGAAATAGTGATACCATGAATATTTCCAAAAGTAGCAGTAAATCTACTTTACCTGCAACTTTTGGATATGACTATAGTGTGGTATTACGTTACGTTGTAACATAGATCAGGATCAATTCCACATTATTTTAGCTGCAAAACAAATGTACTTTTAATTCAGCACCAATAAATCAAAATTAAACACCCAATACGAAATAAAATTTATGTGCACTGAATTTATAAATTTTCCTGCAAACCAATCAATAAAACGCACTAAAAAATTATGAAAAAAAAAAAAACTGTGTTTATAAACTCAACAATTTGTTTTACATTCATATATTTTACTCAAATATCGGACAATCAGTGGTCAAATATCAACCCTGAATCCATTTTATATTTTTATTTTCGTGAGGCCCTGCTTCTATTTTGCTGTGCCTCAGGTCTGGGGCACAATGAATCATAACGGGGTATAGATGTACTAAAATTAAATGAAAATAACCACTTTTATAAGATATCGAGCGGATATGTTTTTTGTCTGCCCGGAAGAACTGATGATTGATAGAAACAGTTGAAATATAATGGTTGTTTTACTGTGTAAACCGCCTAAGTACTACTTCCAAAAATCAGACATCAGCTAACAAAAACACAACCTGAAATTAACTTCACATTTCCCACTAACTAACAAAATAGCTAACTAACACATGTTATTGATACGTTAGAACTAATTCTAAACAATTTCACAGTAAATTCTGCCCCAAACTGTATCTTCATCGTTTGCAATTGACAAGTTTAAAATATTATAATATGGCGGGGTTTTATATTATATCTCGGGTATCTAAGACGGAGTTGCACTCAATTGTTGGTGGCAAATAACGATCTGGGAGGCGATAAGAAGAACTTACGGCAGCTTTTGTGCAGTTGTTATTTTTCTAAACAAAATTGCGGCAGGTATTGCTGGTGTGAAGCGATGCGAACGGTTGAATGTGAATACATTTTTTAAGGCATTTTATTGTTTTGTGTGTGTTTTTTTTGTAAATGTCTTATCCTGGTGGATCAATAAGTCAGCTGAATGAAGTTCAATGCAAGGAGCATATAAATAAATAGATCTAAGATATATTGTTATTCGATATGTACATTAAATCTTAATTAAAAACTGTTCCTTTTAGGAGTTGCTTAAAAGTGGGCATTAATAAGTTTTCTATCTAATTATATCAGAGTGTTATGGATTAAACATGAAAATAGACAACATATATCAGAGAGGACTAGGAAATAAAACGAAGAGAGTTTCGACTTTCGAGAGTGCTTGTAATCAAGTGACTGAATTTGTTTATTAATTTTTGTAATTTTTTTGGATATGCTTTTTATATGCAAAAAAATAACAGTTCATTGGGCGATTTCCGATGCTCTGTGGACGTGTGGCTTGAAAGAAATCGTTGGGTCTACGTTTTTTTTTTTTGGTTCCCCTCCACGGGAAGGGCAGGAGGACATAAAAAATGCTCTGACGCATACTCCGCGCGCGCGATCGAAGTTATGTGGGACTCGTCCCGACGCCTACCAGAACCATACCCACTAAAAAACCCCCTGTCGGCTCGTGCATTTTTGCCACTCAGCCTTCATCTGAGCGACGGCCAATTGGAGAAAGAAGCCGCGCTAGCGGGGCCCTTAAGGGGTCACCCGCTGAGATTACATAGCACTGAAGGTGCTCAAAAATGAAAAGTAAATAAAAAACATTAAAAATGAAAAATAAAATTGCATTAATTCGGATTTACGTTAGAATTAGAATTTACGTTAGAATTAGGATTTGCGGCCTGAAGGGCCTCGAGATCTAAAGTTAACTGCGTGGGTTCGCCAGTGTACGCGTTTCTCGGCCTAGTGACTTTGAATTTCGAATCTAACACAGGAGCAGTATATGAGACTGAATCTCGAACAAGATGATTGGGATGGGATTCGGCGCGTTTGAAGCACGATTCTGAGAGTGTTTTGAGGTGCTGTTGCACTGTAGGTAGTTCAAGATCTCTGTGCAGGTCCGCGTTGCGCACGTACCAAGGTGCGTTTGTGGCCCTGCGGCAGAAGAGATTTTGAACTACCTGCAGCTTATACAGGACGGAGGGATTGGCGTGGGCAAAGACTGGCGAAGCATATGACATGACGGGTCTAATGCAGACCTTATAAAGCGTACGTTTATTTCTAAAAGACATTTTACTTTTTCTACCTATCATACTATTTAGGCGGCTTAAGTAGAAACGCGCGAGTTTCGTTACTCTATCGACGTGTGGCTTGAAAGAAAGCGTCTGATCAAAGGTGACGCCTAAGTATTTAATACTGCGCTTCCAGAGGATGGGAATACCTAACATTCGAATGTGAGGATCGTTGTAGCGATTACGACGTTTGTGGTCGAATTGAATGGCAGAACTCTTTTCTGGGTTGACATCGATACGCCATTTTTGAAACCAAACACCGAGGGCGTTTACGGCCTTTTGGAGTCTGGTGATGTTATACGGGATCCTTTGACCTTTAGTGTAAAGGGCGGTATCGTCTGCAAAGAGGGCTAGTTCGACGCCTTTCGGCGGGATGGGGATGTCGTTAGTGTACACGGTGTACAGCAGAGGGGCATGGACTGAGCCTTGCGGGACTCCAGCCTTTATGGGACGAGGCGCGGAGAGCGTGCCTTCATGTTTGAATCGAAACGTACGGTCTTTAAGAAACGACGCAATTAATCTGACTAGGCGAACCGGTAAGCCTATTTTATAGAGTTTAAAAACGAGACCGCTGTGCCAGACTTTGTCGAATGCCTTGGCTACGTCAAAGAGAACCCCGATTGTTTTTTTACGATGCGGATAGAATCCTTCGAGTATGTACTCGACGATTCGATTGACTTGCTGAGGGCAGGAGTGCTTAGCGCGAAAGCCGAACTGGTGGGGAATAATGAGAGGGTCGCCATCCGTTGGAAACAGATGGAGTATGACTCTTTCGAGAAGTTTAGACATTGCCTTGAGGAGGCTGATGGGTCTGTGATTAGCCGGGATGTTCAGAGGTTTACCCGGCTTGGGAATGCCTATGACTGTCGCTTCTTTCCAGGCTTTTGGAAAGTAGCTATGGTCGAAGCAGGCATTGAAGATGATAGCTAACAAGGTAAGCACTGTGCTTAAGTGCGTGGTTGGAAATTCCATCCGCACCCGGAGCCTTTTTGGACTTTTGCTTTTGAGAAGCAAGATTTCATCATTAGAGACTATGACGGGGTCGTCGGTGATAGGGAGAGATTCTCTGCGGAGAACTTCGTCCTCCACCGCCTGGATGTGGGAGGGATCCGCGGGTTGCGTGCTGGGCGAACATTGTGCCGCTATGCTGTCGGCGAAGCATTCGGCTTTCTCTTCGACTTCGAAGGCAATAGTGCCGTCGGGACGAGTGAGAGGAGAAACGTGAGAGGCGGAGTCTACGCGTAAGGCTCGGGCCATTCGATAATACGCTTTGTGGGACGGGGAGATATTCTCCATGAGATCGTTAAACTGAGTGTCTCGGAGTTCTGCGAGGCAAGATCTAACTTTACGTTGAAGCTGATTCGCACCTGTTCTATATGCGGGCGTGGGATATTTCTTGGCTCTCCGGAGAGCCGCGTTCTTAGCTTTAATGAGATTGCTAACGGCTAAGGGAAGCGCGGGTTTGCCTTGCTTAGCAATAATTTCGTTGTCGTTGATGGCTGAGTTAATAGCATCAGTTAGAGTATTGACTAATGAATCTATTTTATCCGTGCTATCTAATTGGTCGGGCCTCTAAGGCTGAAACTAACGTATTTTTAAAGCCTCTCCAGTTGGTAAAGGTCTTAGAAGTCATCGAGCGGTTCGATGGACCTGAGATCAAGATTGATTCGCTTGATAATTGCAAAGTCGAGGATGTCAGGAGAATAGGTCGGGTTGTTGGGATAGTGAGTGGGAGTGATGGAGGATATGACGTCTAAGTCAAGTGAGTTAGTGATGTCGAGGAGAGCGATACCGCTGGTGTTGGTCAATAGGCACGTCCAGTCAGTATGTTTGGAGTTAAAGTCTCCGAACATAATGACTGAATGGCCGAGGGCGAGAATGGCCTCAAAGTCGCTGCGGATTGGTCTGGAGCCACATGGTATGTAGACTGAAGCTATGATGATGGTCGGATGACCAGTCATAGCCAATCTACACACGGTGGCCTCCATGTTGAGGAGAGGAGGGGTAGGGAGAGGACAGCAATGGAAGCCTCTTTTGTAATATATAGCGGTGCCGCCGAAACCATCGGAGTTGGGCCTATCGTTGCGAGTAAACGCGTACTTAGAGATAGCGTATCCCCTGGAGCGGTTTGGAGTAAGCCATGCCTCCTGGAGAAGGAATAAGTCAGGTTCATTGTTCTGAAGGAACAGTTTAATCTCGGGAAGGTTGGTGCTAAGGCTGCGAGCGTTAAAAGATACTAGGGATAAGCCCTTGGGTTTAATACGACTGGACGCGGGATTCGCGGGTCTAGACATTATAATTTACTTATTTACGAATTTATACAAAAAAAAAAAAAATTATAACGAACTTAAGAGCGAGTGATGCTCGGCTAACGCAAATAAACGCTCTTGAGGAGAGCGGGCGGCTCGCAGTTTGCGTGCGAGTACGGAAATTTCGTTAATGTCGACGTTTTGGATGACGTCGAACACGGTCTTCATGTCCTCAGCCAACAACGACTGAGGTGAAGATGACAAAGCGGGACGCGGCCCTACGGAAGCTACGGGAGCTGGGATAGGTCGGGAAGGTGCAGGCGGGACGGCCGGACGCTGCCTCCAAGACAGAGCCGGAGTAGGCGTGAACGGGCTTTGCTTCCGGGGGACCCCGGTTGCGCAGCGGCGGGAAGTTAGCGGGAGTGAGCGGCGGCGCCGGTTTAGGCGCGACCCTCTTGACGGTGGAGCGCGGAGCGCGCGGGCAACCCCTGTAGTTAGCTGTGTGGCCGGACTGGCCGCACAGCACACAGGCAGGGGGGGAAGTGGATTCAGGAGTGCGAGTGCACTCCTTCGTTATATGTGGATCTAGGCACTTAACGCACCTGGGGGGAGCTGAGCAGTTAGCCGCTGCGTGGCCATAGAGCTGGCAGCGGTGGCACTGCCCAGGGTGACCGCGGGGGTTGAGACGCTCGACGGAGATGTTCGAGAGTCCGCAGATTGTGCGAGCCTCTCTGAAAATCTCCTTCGAGTTGGGAGTATTTGATAGGATTACTAAAGCTAAAGGAAACCGCCTACCGCGGTTCGAGTGCATCTTATGCACTGCTTCGGCCGGGAAACCCTGGGACTTAAGGTCCTCGAGGATTTCTTCGTTTGCGAGCTCGAACGGGACGCCCCGTAGTACTGCGCGGATCTTACGCTTCTCCGGGAGGGCGTAGGTATGATAAGCGATTTGTTTAAGAGAAAGTAACCTGGTGAACGCGCAACAGTCGTCGAAGGTCGCGACCTGGATTTTAATTGTATCGCCTGCGTTGGTTGCTTTAAGATAGTTAATTTTTTGCTCTTTGCAAAGATTTGAAACTACGGTCCATCGCGCTTTTTCGCGGAGAAAGACGGGCGGAGGGAGCTGAGGCTTCGGCGGGATGGGAGCGCAGCGCATTGCTGGCTTCGATGGGACCGACGGAGACGCGGTTACTGCGAGCGATTTTAATAACGCGGGGGCTGGTGTTAAAGACACCAGGGAGGGCTCGGGTATTGAAGATACCGAGGCTTTCTTCGAGCGCTTCTTGGAGCGCTTGGCGACTAACTGAAACGCGGGCTCAGGAGGGCCGGTTAAGGTGACGGCATCTGACGACGTATCAGACGCGGGTTCGGAGTCGCTCCCGGGAGCGGTACGCTTGCGACGCGACGCGTGAGAGGATGCGACCGATTCGCAGTCCATCTCGGACGAGGCGGAAGACGCGGGAGAGCTGTAGACCTGAGGTGTCTGGAGGTCGGAGGCCTGAGGGGCCGGGGACGCGGTAAATGCCTGTAAGGCCTGCGTTAATGAGTCATTGGAAATGGTAGGGGGGCTGGGGACGACGCGAAGTGGTGCCCCTAATTCGGACAGCACTGTACCGTCACCCTGGGAAAGGCCCAAGTGCAATGGGATCGGGTCAGCCGGTTTCTCCTTGGCCTGAAAGGCCTTGGAAGCGCACCGGGGCAACGCTATCAGGCTTAGTTGTCACCGTTAAGTATCCACCTGATCAAACGCGAGTCTACTACGGAGTGTGTTGCCAATAAATTGACAACAAAACCGGCCGTAGACCTGACGAAGTTGGGTTGCACTAAAAGTGCGGGATTGACTACGTTACGACCGGCCGGAGCGGGCCGCAGAGCGAGTCTCTGACTACGTACAGGCGCCAAGCGTCAAGTACGCAGCCAGAAAGACAGCCCGAGTCTTGCGAACCACTATCGAATTTAATCGACCGTGGTAAGCTCAACCCTGTTGTTGCTGCACTCACCGAGGTGAGGTTTTTAATGCGAGGGGTGCACAGAGTGCGGGATTGACTACGTTACGACCGGCCGGAGCCGGCCGCGAGCGAGTTTCTGACTACGTACAGGCGCCAAGCGTCAAGTACGCAGCCAGAAAGACAGCCCGAGTCTTGCGAACCACTATCGAATTTAATCGACCGTGGTAAGCTCAACCCTGTTGTTGCTGCACTCACCGAGGTGAGGGTTTTAATGCGAGGGGTGCACAGAGTGCGGGATCGACTACGTTACGACCGGCCGGGGCCGGCCGCAGAGCGAGTCTCTGACTGCGTAGCAGGCGCCAAGCGTCAAGTACGCAGCCAGAAAAACAGCCCGAGCCTCGCGAACTACTATCGAATTTAATCGACCGCGGTAAGCTCAGCTCTGTTGTTGCTGTGCGAGAGACCGACTTAGTTGCAGCCGATCGAAACCGGCCGCAGCGTAAGCCCTGAAGAGGCTAACAGCGTATGAGTATTGCGAACGAGTTGTCGTCGTGAGACGACAATCGTGACTCAACTGCTGGAGCGACCGCGAACGCGTCCGAGCGGGGCCGGACGCAGAACGGATCTGAGAGTGGCGTTTGAGTATTGAAACGAGAGAAGTCGTGAGACAACAATCGTGACTCGGCAGCCGGGAGCGACCTTCAACACGTCCGAACGGGTCCGGACGCAGATCGGGTCTGTGATTGGGTCTACGGTCACGCCTAAGTATTTAGTATTGCGCTTCCAGGGCATAGCAATACCTAGCATTCGAACTCTGGTAGCCCATAGCATTCGGGTCGTCGGGAACACAGGTATCTTATTACGATCAAATAGCAGTAAGTAATAAGCAATATAAGTATCTAACAATAATTAATAAAAAAATACGTAAATAATGAATCCTCGGACTAAAACTATCTCAAATCTGAATGCCTTTAATTAAAATAAAAATGTATTTGACAAGCTCCTTAAAAATTTTGTTCCCGTCGCCTAATTTAATTTATCATTTGGTTTAGTCACTGCGCGAACCGAAACAACAAAATATGAAAAGACACGAATACATACGAAATTACACGCAGTCAGAATATTTTTTCTTCCTCAAACACCATGTTTTGAATCATTCTATCTCTTTTATTCCAGGGAGCAATACAGTTGAGTTTGTGTGAGTGGTGGTAAATGGCTCTGGAGTCATTTTTCCAAGTTGGGAAAGACGGATAGCGAATAGCCCAGGCAAAGCCAATAGGTCGTTTTTCCAGAATTATTTAACTGATGGCGCTGCATATCGCAGTCTAGTCAATGCAGGTCACGCCAACGCCATGACAGTTTCATAATATGGCACACCGCATTGTAAAAACAAAAATGATTTTCTGTCAATATTCGATCAGGTTTGTGTTGCATTCTTTTATCCCAGAATGATTCGACGCCACCAGAATTTATAACATGGATGAGATGGGTGTTAAGACTACAACTTTTAAGTCTCACAAGATCAGCTGTCAAGGACAAAACACAAGTTGATGTAGTAGGAAGCACAGCGAAAGGACAGCTAACTACTCTTGTATATTGCTGCAATGCCACTGGCACGTTAAGCCTGCCATTTTACATATTTGCCCGTAAATAAATGCAAGCGCTTTTTTAAATGATGCTTTCCTTGGGTCACAAGCCACAGTGTCGGATAATGGATGGCTAAATGGAGAAGCCTTTTTACGTTGGCTCCATTTTTTCGTCGAAAAGACCAGTCCAAAATGAGAAAGTCCTATTACTTGTCGATAAACATGAATCCCACAAATGCTAGCCGGCCTTGGAACACGCTTCCAATAACAGTGTCGTATTTGTTTCATTTGCACCACATACTACAGATAGACCCTCTAGATATTGCTATTTATAGCCTACTCAAGAAATATTTTGAATAAGTCTTATAAGTCGATGTTTTCTAAAACGTCAGCCGAGAAAAATAATCAAAATGTACTTGGGTTCACAATACAGTTCAAGGTTTTCACCAGGAATTCGGCCACATGATCCACAGGTGTTTGGTGACGATGACCATTTACTATAACGGATCGTCCTGTGAATACCGAAGCGACTAGATATCTTATCCCTACACGCTACTTTAGCAGATCTGAAGTACTAATACTCAACGGTCAGTCACAGTCTAGTCACTAATACTCAACGGCAGATCGTTCGTTAGATGTCGAATCACCAGCTTCACTACTTGCGACAAAAGAACTTGATATGGTACCTGTACCCTCACAATCTCTTTTTTAAATTTCATTTGGATGACGAAACTACAAGTTCACCTCCTGTCGTACAAGAGAGGGACAGTTCATCAGTACCATCTACGTCTAAATTGTCCATCTAGTGTGAGATCTACTAACATTTTAACAGCATATGAATTTTCCCCATTACATATGAAACCAATACTAAAACAATGTGCGATTTGTTTGTGGAGCAGTCTTCCACAAGCAAATCCAAATGCAAACGCCAAAAGACGAAGTATTGACATCAATCCCTGTAAAGCTGAACAAGCACTACAATACGAGAAGATGATAAGTAAGATATCCAAGTAAACTGAACCTAAAACATCTAAATTGGGTAAAGGAAAAGGAAAAAGGAAGCAAACAAAAAATTTTGAGAAAAAAGAGAACCGAATGACCGATTATTGTACACTCTGAGTAATACATAATTCCACCGACAGAATACTGGACGTCGTATGGTGGGCGTGGCAGTTATTACTTCGATAACTTTGATAAAAAGACTTAGATATACACATTTAATTCTATATAGATATTATTGGGGCCGTTGCCCGTGATAGAATGCCATAGAACAATCTTACATATTCTATCTTTCAAGAAATTAAACTCAAACTCAAACTCAAACTCAAAACATTTATTCGCCAAACAGCTACAGCACAGTACAACACAACAGTTAACAAAACACAAATACAACAGATAGTAGACAAAAATAAAACAAAAGCATTAAACAAACAAGTGCATTGCAACACAAAACAAAAGAAAAGAATTAAAAGAAATAAAGTAAAATTATTAATCAACAAAAACAGACAACTACGTAGATAAAAACATTGCGCCGCAGCATGCTTGCCGAATAGGGCACATCTCAGCATGATGCTGCAGCCATAGCTACAGCGCTGATGTTCCGAAGTGCCCTCAGTGTGTTTGCGCGCTAACGCAGCTACTAACAATTATCAGTGAATAAACACAACATAATATATATATATATACATACACACACACATACACATACAAGCGCATATATAAACATACATACACCCATACATATACACATACACACATAGTTAACTATAAAAATATAACAAATTAAACTACTAAAAGTTGATATTTAACTATTAAATTTTTACATTTTTACATACAATAATCATAGATTTACAAACGAGTAGAGGTGGATAATATAGCATAATAAATAAATAAATAAAAGGTATATTTATACACTCGACGCATATGTCGGAACAACACGCACCCCACTCGGCAAACCAGACTGATACTTCATAAGAAAATTTTTAAAAGATTTTTTGAAGGAGCATAATGAGTCTAGTTTCCGAATTGGAGGCGGTATGTTGTTCCAGCATTTGGTCGCCGAGTACCTAAAACTGCCACGGAAGGCCGTCGTGCGATGCCAAGGCATGTTAAGGGGTCGGCTCATTGCTCTACAGCCACGGGATTTAGCGCGCCACTCCAGTTTTTGAAGCAGGTATTTCGGGCAACCTGTTTTTGTGATGCCAAACAACAAATTGGCTAGGTGGAGTTCTCGACGCAGCGCCATCTTCAACATACCTTCGGCGTTGATATATGGGGTGACATGAGTGCGGGGAGGGATCTTAAAACAAAACCGCGCACACGCATTCTGCACCCGCTGTACAATGCGATCCGTACGCGCAAGCAACCTCGGTCCGTAAACCAAGCTGCCGTAAGACATTCTGGAGAGAATAAGCGCATCGCACAATTGAATACGCAAATCTACGCTCAGAAAGTCACGTATACGATACAAAATGCTAAGCTTGTAGAAGCACATCTTAATTGCATTCATCACGTGACTCTCAAAGCGCAGTTGCTCATCAATCATCACCCCCAGATTACGAGCCTCTGTCACCCTAGCTACTCGTTCACCCATAACAAACACGTTGGGATCATGAGCAGATATAGCGAGGATCTGCCTTGGAGAGCCTAAGATCATTAGTTTGCTCTTATTTGGGTTTATGACAAGGGTATTCGCTTCCGACCAGGACGAGATCCTCGCTAATTCCTCATTAATTTTGTCCACCGCCGCTGTCGTCTCTTTTGGATCAAAAGAAAGATACAACTGGGTGTCATCGGCGTACATATGGTACTGGCAGTGGCGGATGTTCGTGCACAAATCGGCTGTATATAACGTAAATAGCAGGGGCCCTAAAATAGATCCCTGTGGAACGCCTCTGGTGACGAGAGATGCTTTGGAAAACCTATGTTCCCCGTCCCTGCCTATCAATCTCACCATCTGAGAACGATTGCTTAGGTAACTCGAAAACCATCTGACAGCAGTGTGATTGAAACCATAGTAAGTCATTTTAGCTAATAGTAGCGGGATATTAATTGCGTCGAAGGCTCTCGAGTAATCAAGAAGTACCATTATAGTTCCCAGGCCTCGATCCTGTGCGGCCAAAACATTGTCCGTGATGTCTAATAGTGCAGTGACTGTACCGTGTGATTTTCTAAATCCCGATTGAAATATCGGCAGTACAGCATTTTTCTCGATGTAAGCGTTCAATTGAGTATGTACGACACGTTCTAATATTTTTGAAATAGTCGAGAGAATGCTGACTGGACGCACATCATTTATGTCTGTAACTTCCGGTTTTTTGGGTAAAGGAATTACTATAGCCATCTTCCAGGATTCCGGAAAAATCCCTGTTAGCAATGAGGTATTAACTATAGAAGTTATAGTGCTTAGAGTCTCTGGGACAGTTAGAAGTAGCATGTCTAAAGTTATGCCGTCTGCTCCCACAGCATTCGATTTTAAAGATTGTATTACTTTTAGTACGTGTGCTTCGTCAACGGGGTTAAAAACAAAAACGGAGGAGCCGTGGCGGTTGCCCTCGAAATGAGATATGAGAGGTAAAGGAGCGTGACTTCCACCAGGTACCGAAAGAAAATGGCAATTAATGTTGTCAGGGTCGCAAAGATGTACCGGGAGATCCAAGTCATGTGAGGCAGAGGAATTGTCAATTGTGCGCTTTAGGTTACTCCAAAGAGCTCGTGGGACATGTATGTTTTTATTTATATATTGACTGAAATAGGCTCTTTTTTCATAGTATAAGGCTGTATTTACACATCTCTTGAGCTCCTTGTAATAGTCCTTATGACGGTCCTGACCCAACAACCTCGCCACATCATGAGCCTTGTCGCGTAACCTCATCATTTTCCTAATTGTAGGAGTTATCCAAGGGCATCGCTTGTCTCTGACTGTCACCTGTCGAACCGGTGCATGGAGGTCAAAAATTGACAGAACTGTCCTATTAAAAGTAGTCACCATAACATTAACATCAGATAAACCCGCAATGCTGTTCCAGTCTACCATTTGTAAATCGCTTCCAAAGGTCACAGGTTCAATATCCCTTAAGGGTCTCAGTTTAATACATTGAGGTGGTATTTTCCATTTTTTTACTGATAAATCATCGACAACCAGAGAATGGTGACTTAAAGTGGGAATATAATCGACTGTCATGTTTGAAATAGGTGTGTTACTGCAAAAAATATCAATTAATGTAGCACTGTGACTGGTATGGTGAGTTGGTGAGTTAACATATTGAGTTAAATTAAGTGAAGTCAAGAAATGTCTGATTTTTATTGCGTTCCCACCTGTTAGCAAATCTATATTAAAATCACCTGTCAGAATTATATGAGCTACCCGTGGAGATAGCGCAGTTACGGAATCCGTGAGCGCATCAAGGAAGATGTCGACATCCACCCAGACTGGCCTGTATGCAGTCCCTATGAGCACCCTTACACCCGCGCAGGACAGAATAATCCACATCTGCTCGACCGGCGGTGCGTGGGGGTGCGTACACACTCTCACATTCAAGCCGTTGCGTGTGAAAAAGCCCACCCCACCGCCCCGCACACGCCCCGAACTTCGGCAACGCGGAAGGTGTCTTAGTTTATAATCAGCCAGCATAGGGGCGCGACCCTCTTGGCCAAGGCGTAACCAAGTTTCATTAATGCATAAAATATCTAAATCGTGCTTCGCAATCGCCGCCGCTAACTCGTCGTGCTTGTTACACAGCGATCCGGGATTGAGATGTCCTACCTTAATATGTTTCCTTTTAACCATCATTAGGTGATATGTTTTTTATACATGGGTGAAATTGCAAGTACTTAAGTAAAAAACATTTTAAGTTCTCAGCAATAATAACGTACATAGGACGCGAGTCACACAACACTGATAATAACCAAGGAAAACAAAATATAAACATTTTGTAATTGGCTAAGAAATTAAAATCTGATAATAAACTTTGAACTGAACCGGTTATATGGAGACTTTTAGATCGATATATTATAAAATAAATACGTTTCAAAAGAGGACTAAATAGATGTAAATAATTATAATAATTATAAATGATATTCTTTAATAGTTCACCCTGACACAATGCGTTACGATAATTACATGCAAATATAACATGGATAAATATAGGAACTGTCGTTAAATTATGTATATAATAATGATAAGTTAAATATTTAAAACCACGTAGCATACTTAAGCGCAAGAGGAAACTCAAATTATTAATAGACTGCGTTAAAGAAAAATACTTAAAGCTACTATTTACATTTACACTTGCGATGAACAAATAAGTTAAACACCAAAAACCTTACAAATATCTCTCTCGGTGCGTATTCGAACAGCTTCCGTTTCGGAGAGTCGCCGAGCGTAGATGCGTCCACCTCGGGTCCAGACATACCTCCAGCTCTTTTTTTTTGCAGTCTGACGAACCATACCAAATAGTCGACGGTTTGTGCGTGTTAACCGTTCGTTAACATAAAACCGCCGCGGTGTCCCTGGCAGCCCGAAGCCCTCGGTGTCGAGAGTGCGACGCACGCGCGCCTCCCGCAGCAGTCGGTCTCGCAGGTCGCGGCGCGAGAGCCGCACGGCGAGCGGCCGAGGCGCCGCGCCTCCGCTGCCGGCGACATCCTGTCGGTCGCGGCGCGTCGAGCCGACTCGCTCTGCCGACACTACGTCACGCTCCTCCAGGGGAACAGCCAGCTTGTCCGCGATCAGCTTTACTAAATGTATTGAATTTTCACTACTCGCCTCCGGGATACCCGTTATCTCGATGTCATTGATGAGTGAGTCCTGGTCGCGTTCATTCAACTCCAGCTTTAGTAGGTCAACAGCACGGGATAAATCACTGTCGGCCTCTTCTGAGTGACCAGACGTACTAGGCTTCTCCAGTGACGTCACTCGGCTTTCAATGGCATCCAAGCGAATGCCAATGTCCTCCTCCAACGTCGACACGCGAGCTTCCATCCCCGACAGCCGATCGTTTACTGCCTTCAGAATAGTTAGGACGGACTCCACTTTGCTTGAAAATTGCTCCATATCCCGCCGCATAGCACCGATTTCCTGACGTATCATAGACATTTCCTGGATGAACCTGCTATCATTGCTCATTGTGTGAGAATCAGATGGTGTATCCGAGTTATCTTTTTTTGGTAGCTTAGCGATGCATCCAGGACAAATCCAGTTCGCTGGTACCCTTGCAGATCTACTCATCTGTACGCATGCTTTTTCGTATACATTCTCGCATTTCGAACATTTAGCTCCGTCCTGTGCGGCGAGGAATTTACCACAAGCACCACACTTAGACATGTTGAACTTAATGAATGTTAATTACAAATAATGACAGGCCTGTAAGTTGCCAGTTGTAGTTGCCAGCAAGTTTGTTTGTGCGATAACCTCTTTTATTAGATACGGCACAAGCAAACGTTGCAATCGCCCCTCTTATTTAAATTATTTGAACAGTGAAGCTGATTAAATAAATTCCTATATACATCATTCTTAAGTAACGATCCTAATTAAATCAGGACAACATACATTAATCGGGATTACTCTCAGATGAGCCCCCTACCGATAGGAATATATATATATATATATATATATATATATATATATATATATATACTTGATCATGTTTAAATGACATCTTATGACACTAAAAATGATCTTATAGTATTTATTCTCCATCAATAGAGCCTTAGCCACAAAACCTGATGAAAATTAGCGAAGATCCCGGCTGGTTAATAAATTTTGAATAAAACATTTTAAGTTACTATTATTTCTCATACATATTCATGAATAATCAACAACTCCATATTAATTATTTACGTTACACAATTCCACACAATTCAAATCATCAATATTAATAAATTAATAAACAACTGTTACAATAACCCATTGAACACAATCAAAGTATAATTATAATTAATTGATAAGTAATAAATACATTAATATCCCTATAAAAGTAAATTCACTTAATCCTACTTATACTAAAAATTAATGCTAAATTAATCAAAGTATATTATCATACATTATCATTCAGTGATACTCTTGAAACATGTTTGACATGAACTGTCATATTAACTGTAAACTTTTCGGAATTATTAAAAGTTTATTTAAAAGTTTGTAATTTTCTAAAGTTTAAATTTTACCTACCTAAATTTTAAGATTTTACCTGCCTAACTATTACCGGATAAACCTACCTATGAATAGATCGTAAAATTGGATCCAAAGTATTTCACTTAACCCAAAACGATATCAATAAATTAATGAATTATATTTCACAACGCAACGAAAAGAACTTTTTCAAAATGTACCGAAATACACCTGACAAAATTCTATACCAATAACATTTAAAATACATTACCTATTCAATCACATCCCTTTTACTATTTTACCCCACTGAGGATCCTATTCTACATCCGACCATGACCCACAGACAGCAATATCACAATATCACATATACTTGTAAACTTTGGCCGTATAGCTAAATCGGCTATCACCCTCTATCTTATGGAGATTATTAGGCATGGATCAAATTAAACGTGCACATTATTAATAGGTTTATTGTAGTCTTTGAAAATTTACTTCTTTAGAGCATTGGCACCACACGTATATCTATGATTCGTCAATAAAAATGAAACACTGTAAATACGTGCCGCGTGTACCTGCCGCCCCTTAGTGGTTCCTCTCCGGGTATCTAAAATTAATTAATTATATTATTAGATAAATTGTATATATAGAGACCCTTTTTGTCACTATACATAGAAACCTTTTCCTTATTGAATTTTCATTTATCTGCATTGACCATCCATCGCATCGCCTTTTCGGTGATGCTGCTTGGGTTGTCTTTGCAGGATATTTTTCTCCGTTGCGTTGTATTGAGTACATAGAATTAAATTAAAATTTTATATTATTTTCTCAAACCTGTATACAAAACCTTATATATATATGTATTATATATATATAAATATAGACATAATTTTATCATTAGATTTATTTTATCTAATATTATATGGTTTTAATCTATTCACATGTAGAATTAATTCTTGGTTATTTTGTATTTTTTTTACAAGATAATTGTCACATCCTATATATTGACATACTCGAAATAAATCTTTATATGGTCGACTAAGTTTTCGACGTTTACCTGATATTCTTTTTGGACAAAACTAATTGCCCTACACGAAGTTTAATATTAAAAGTTTCTTTATCGCATGTTCCCTTCTGCACCAAACGAGCTTTCCTTAAATTTTCTCTCGTTTGATTTACTGCACTTATGTATGCCTCTTTTTTTGTTGAATGGTCATGTTACAATTAGGATTTAACCTTTCATCGAATGGAACTTCAGGTTCTCTACTAAACATTAAATGATAAGGAAAAATTTTGTCGAAGCTTGTTTTGAACAATTATAAGCATATATTACAAAAGGTAAAATTCGACACCAATCCCTCTTACTTGGGTTTACATATTTAGGTAATGGATATGAAATGGTTTGATTTAATTTTCCTACTAAACCTAAAGTTTTATGGTGCATAGTGGTAGCTAAGGAGTGTTTTATATTATATTGACTTAATAAATCCTTAACTAATCTAGATGTAAACATGGAACCTTTGTCTGACAATACTTCACATACCGTCCCGAACTTTGTTAAAATGTCATTAATTTAGAAATCGTATATTGATTGAGCCGTCACTCGTGGTACTGCTTTGCAAATAGCGTATTTCGAAAAGCATTCTATACACGTTATTATATATTTATTACTATCTACTCGATGATTAAAAGGACCTAATACATCAATGTCTATTTTTTCAAATAAACGTTCTGTTACAACTGGGCGTAGTGATTTTACTTTATTACATAATTTCTTTTCTTTACATGGCATACGACTCTTAATATCTTTCTTAACCTTTTCCACTACATAAACTTTAAGATTCTGTTTCTCAGAACAATACACAACTTTGGAGTCTTGAGGACTCGGGGGTAAGTTAAATTCATTTTCACTGGATTCAGCTACCACTAACTTATCATTATTACTATCTACTAAATCAGAAAATTAAAACATATTCATCCTTACTTAATTCATTTGAAACTTCTACTACCTGAAGGGTATTTTCGTTAATATCATTATTATTAAAATTATTTAATTTATTTTTTGTAATAAAGTTACAAATAATGTTGTTAAATTGAACATGATCTTTCTTAAAGTTTAAGATTGCACCAGACTTCTGAAGGAAGTCTTGCCCGAGAATTAAATTTCTTTCAATATTATCAATTACATAACAATTTTGTACATAAACCACATGTTCATTTTCCAAACATAATCGCACTTTACCTATTATATCCATTCGATTACCATGAACGGCTCGGATTTTTACATTCTCCACATTATGTATATTTAATAGATTACATAAATTTTGGGAGATTACAGAAACTGATGCGCCTGTATCAAGTAAAGCTGAAATATTATTATTTTTTAGTCTTAAATTAATGGATGGGCAAAACTCACTTGAAGGATTATTTTCTTGACTATTTGGCATCAATTGTGTCTCCATCTGTCTGATTGATGCCGATTGTACTCCAGGTTCATCCGTATTGAATGCATTGGATGCATTGGGTGCATCACCCAGATCCGGTATCCTTCTTCTTATCATACGGAGATCGGTTGTTGTTGTTGATAAATCCTCCTCTCGCATTCTTGTAGTTCATATTGGTTGACATTTGAGAGTTTTCATTGCCACTCCTCGGTGACATCGCAGAACATATTGGCGTTTCTTGTGACACTCGGGTGTTTATGGGGAGGTTCAAATTTACTTCCTGCTTATTAGTAAAAATTTCTTGTATCTGTATAATCGTTTCATTTACACAAATTTTTATTTACGTATATTTGGGAAGCTAATCGGCACATAATTACAGTTGTGTAGGAAGTGTTTTATAAAGATCTGCTCTGTTATTACCGCGCCGGCTTTATTTGTGCACATGTCCAGGGCATAAAAGAACGTTACCAAGTCCTCATTGGCTTGTTGTTTCCGTGAGTAAAAATTTGCAACATGATCCACTTCTCTACCAAATTCATAAATAAGTTTGGTTTTAATATCTTCGTATGTTTCACATGAACCAATTATAGTTTTATAAATTAACAGTACCGCCCCATCCAAATATTTTTCTAATATTATCTTCTTACTCCCTTCATCATACTTATTTAGTGCAGAAATTACTTCGAATCGTGTCAAAAACTCGCTGACCAGAACCGTTGACATACCATTATATTTCATCGTCTTTTTTTTTTGTTCCCCTCCGCGGGAAGGGCAGGATGATAAAAATGCCCTGACGCATACTCTGGCGCGATTCCAGAGTTATGTGGGACTCGTCCCGACGCCTACCAGAACCATACCCACTAAAAACCCCCTGTCGGCTCGTGCATTTTTGCCACTCAGCCTTCATCTGAGCGACGGCCAATTGGAGAAAGAGGCCGCGCTAGCGGGGCCCAGAAGGGGTCACCCGCTGGGATTACATAGCACTGAAGGTGCTCAAAGCACTGAAGGTGAATACATAGCACTGAAGGTGCTCAAAATGAAAATCAAATAATAAAAAAAAATAAAAATAAAAATTGCAAAATAACATTGAATTAATTCGCATTCACGTTAGAATAAGGATTTACGTTAGAATTAGAATTTACGTTAGAATTAGAATTTGCGGCCAGAAGGGCTTCGAGATCGGCTGACAGTCTGGTGGAAGAGTACGCTTGCGCATGCCTAGGCCTAGCGACTTTGAACTTCGAATCTAAGACAGGAGTAGTATATGAGACTGAATCACGAACTAGAGGATTGGGATGGGTTTCGGAGCGTTTGAAGAACGCTTCAGAGAGTGTTTTGAGGTGTTGTTGTACTGTAGGCAGTTCAAGATCTCTATGCAAGTCCGCGTTACGCACGTACCACAGTGCGTTTGTGGCCCTGCGGCAAAAGAGGTTTTGAACTACCTGCAGTTTGTGCAGGAGGGAGGGTTTGGCGTGGGCAAAGATTGGCGAGGCATATGTCATGACGGGTCTAACGCAGACCTTGTAAAGTGTACGTTTGTTTCTGAAAGACATTTTACTTTTTCTACCTAACATGCTATTTAGGCGGCCTAAGTAGTGACGAGCGAGTTTCGAAACTCTTTCGACGTGTGGCTTGAAAGAAAGCGTCGGATCTAATGTGACGCCTAAGTATTTAGTACTGCGCTTCCAGGGGATGGGAATGCCTAACATTCGAACGTGGGGATCGCCAGCGGGACGACGGCGTTTGTGGTCGAAGCGCATTGCAGAACTCTTTTCAGGGTTCACATCGATGCGCCATTTTTGAAACCATACACCAAGGGCGTTTACGGCCTTTTGGAGTCTGGTTACAAGGTGCCGAACACTGTGGCCTTTGGTATAGAGTGCGGTGTCGTCGGCAAAGAGGGCGAGTTCGACGCCTTTCGGCGGGATGAGAATGTCGTTGGTGTTCACGGTGTACAGCAGAGGGGCGAGGACTGAGCCTTGAGGGACTCCAGCCTTTATGGGACGAGGCGCAGAAAGCGTGCCTTCGTGTTAAAATCGAAACGTTCGGTCTTTGAAAAACGACGCTATTAACCTGACTAGGCGATCCGGTAAGCCTATCTTGTAGAGTTTATAAACGAGACCGCTGTGCCAGACTTTATCGAAAGCCTTGGCTACGTCAAAGAAAACCGCGACTGTTTTATAACGACGCGGATAGAAACCGTCAAGTATATACTCAACGATTCGATGGACTTGCTGAGGGCAGGAGTGTTTAGCGCGAAAGCCGAACTGATGGGGAATAATGAGAGGATCGCCATCCGTTGGAAACAGATGGTTCCGCATTCGAGAGAGTATGACTCTCTCGAGAAGTTTAGACATTGCCTTGAGGAGGCTGATGAGTCTGTGATTAGCCGGGACGTTCAGAGGTTTGCCCGGCTTGGGAATGCCTATGACTGTCGCTTCTTTCCAAGCTTTTGGAAAGTAGCTATGGTCGAAGCAGGCATTGAAAATGATAGCTAACAAGGTAAGCATCTGTTGAGGTAGGTGCTTAAGTGCGTGGTTGGAAATTCCATCCGCACCCGGAGCCTTTTTGGACTTTTGATTTCTAATGAGAAGCAAGATTTCGTCATTAGAGACTGTGACAGGGTCGGCGGTGATGGTGAGAGAGTCTCTGCGAAGGACTTCGTCCTCCACCGCCTGGATGTGTGAGGGATCAGCAGGTTGCGTGCTGGGCGAGCATTGTGCGGCAATGCTGTCAGCGAAGCATTCGGCTTTCTCTTCGACTTCAAAGGCAGTAGTGCCATCGGGACGAGTGAAAGGAGGAACGTGAGAGGCGGTGTCTACGCGTATGGCTCGGGCCATGCTATAGTACGCTTGGTGGGACGGAGAGATATTCGCCATGAGATCGTTCATCTGAGCGTCTCGGAGTTCCACGAGGCAAGACCTAACTTTACGTTGAAGCTGATTCGCAGCTGTTCTATAGGCGGGCGTGGGATATTTCTTGGCTCTCCGGAGAGCCGCGTTCTTAGCTTTAATAAGATTGCTAACGGCTAAGGGAAGCGTGGGTTTGCCTTGCTTAGCAACCTTTTCGTTGTCACTGATGGCTGAGTTGATAGCATCAGTGAGAGAATTTACTAATGAATCAATTTTATCCGGGCTATCTAACTGTTCGGGAGAGATCGCGAGTGGAGAGTTCGGGGCCTCTAAGGCTGAAACTAACGTATTTTTAAAGCCTTTCCAGTTGGTAAAGGTCTTAGGAGAGGTAACGTAACGGGGCGGTGGTCAGAACCTAGGTCATCGAGAGGTTCGATCGACCTGAGGTCGAGGTTGATTCGCTTGACTATTGCAAAATCGAGGATATCAGGAAAGTGGTTCGGGTTGTCGGGATAGTGGGTGGGAGTGATGAGGGAGATGACATCTAAGTCAAGTGAATTTGTGATGTCGAGGAGAGCGATACCGCTGGTGTTGGTTGATAGGCACGTCCAGTCAGTATGTTTGGAGTTAAAGTCTCCGAACCTAATGACTGAATGGCCTCAAAGTCGCTGCGGATTGGTCTGGTACCACTAGGTATGTAGACTGAAGCTATGATGATGGTCGGATGACCAGTCATAGCCAATCTACACACAGTGGCTTCCATGTTGAGGAGAGGAGGGGTAGGGAGAGGGCAGCAATGGAATCCTCTTTTGTAATAAATAGTAGTGCCGCCGAAACCGTCGGAGTTGGGCCTGTCTTTACGAATAAACGCGTACTTAGGTATAGCGAATCCCTTGGAGCGGTTTGGAGTTAGCCACGTCTCTTGAAGAAGCAATAAGTCTGGCTCGTTGTTTTAAAGGAACAGTTTGAGCTCAGGAAGGTTAGTATTAAGGCTACGAACGTTAAAAGAAACTAGGGATAAGCCCTTGGGTTTATTACGACCGGACGCGGGATTTGCGGGTCTAGACATTATATTGCTTATTTACGAATTTATACAAAAAAGAAAATGAAATTTATAACGAACTTAGAAGCGAGTGGTGTTCGGCTAACGCAAATAAACGCTCTTGAGGAGAGCGGGCGGCTCGCAGTTTGCGTGCGAGAACAGAAATTTCCGTAATGTCGACGTTTTGAATGACGTCGAACACGGTCTTCATGTCCTCAGCCAACGACGACTGAGGTGAAGATGACAAAGCAGGACGCGGCCCTACGGAAGCTACGGGAGCTGGGATGGGTCGGGAAGGTGCAGGCGGGACAGCCGGACGCTGCCTCCAAGACAGAGCTGGAGTAGGCGTCGGCTGAACGGGCTTTGCTTCCGGGGGAACCCGGTTGCGCAGCGGCGGGAAGTTAGCGGGAGTGAGTGGCGGCGCCGGTTTAGGCGCGACCCTCTTGGCGGTGGAGCGCGGAGCGCACGAACCCTTGTAGTTAGCTGTGTGACCGGACTGGCCGCACAGCACACAGGCAGGGGAAGTGGATTCGGGAGTGCGAGTGCACTCCTTCGTTATATGTGGATCCAGGCACTTAACGCACCTGGGGGGAGCTGAGCAGTTAGCCGCTGCGTGGCCGTAGAGCTGGCAGCGGTGGCACTGCCCAGGGTGACCGCGGGGGTTGGGACGCTCGACGGAGATATTTGAAAGTCCGCAAATTGTGCGAGCCTCTCTAAAGATTTCCCTCGAGTTGGGAGTATTAGACAAGATAACTTGTTTCGCCAGCGTTGGCGGCTTTCAAGTAATTAATTTTGTGCTCTTTGCACAAGTTAGAAACCGCGGTCCAGCGCGCTTTTTCACGGAGGAAGACGGGCGGAGGGAGCTGAGGCTTCGGTGGGACGGGAGCGCAGCGCGACGCTGGCTTCGAAGGGACCGACGGAGACGCGGTCACTTCGAGTGACACGAGCGGCGCGGGGGCGGGTGTAGAAGACACCGGGGTTGGCTCGGGTGTTGAAGACACCGCGGCTTTATTCGAACGCTTCTTAGAGCGTTTGGCAACTAACTGGAACGCGGGCTCAGGAGAACTGGTTAGGGTGGCGGCGACCGACGAAGCTTAGGACGCGGCGGAGTCTGAATTGCTTCCGGGAGCGGTACGCTTCCTACGAGATGAGCGCGAGGATGAAACTGACGCGCAGTCCATATCGGATGGAACGGGAGACGCGGGAGAGCTATAGACCTGAGGGGTCTGGGCGTTGGAGGCCTGAGGGGCTGGGGTTGGGGCCTGAGGGGCCGGGGACGCGATTGATGCCTGCAAGGCCTGCGTTAGGATGTCTTTCGCCTGCCGCAGCAAGCGCCTGGGTGAACGCGTTCGCGAAGTTAATAACGCTTAGCGAATCCATTAGGGAGGGTTGGGACAAATATAAGTATAAAATAAGTATGTCACAGGATGCCTAGTTCCTAAAAACCTAGCGAACCCTAGCGGCTAACCTCCCTACCAGCGGTAGGGGGGCTGGGGAGAACAACTAAAAATTAACCGTAGTACGCCGAAGGCCGCTACCTAGAAACCTAAAAAAGGGTACGCAGGTAAAGAGTTGACCGCGTTAGGGTCAACCTTTACCGACAGAAAGGACAAATACACACGAAAACACACAGATATGATAAAAATAAATATGAAAATAGGAGAAAAATAAATAAAATAGAGAAGAGAAATAAAATAAAAATAAAAGGACTGGTACAGTACAAATTCGTTGTCACCGTTAAGTATCCTTTGTACTGAAACCAGACTACTTACGCTGGGCACAACACTGCACTCAGCACAAGCACAACACAACTTAGCACAGCACTTTGAAGACAAAGGGGCTTAGTCGCAAAGAAAAAATCGCACTTCGATAGCACTCAGAGGGAGTAGAAAAACCTTGAAAACCGTAGCACGGAACCAACACGCTAAACTGTGACGTCAGTAGACTGAGCGCCACGGAATATCGGGCAGGGACCGATCAACGGAGAACGGGGTCTTGCAAGTCCGCACCGCGTGGCGATCGGAGCGAGAATGATCATCTTATTTCAGTCTTTGTGCCCTTTTTATTTTTGACTTTATGCTTTCTTCTTTGTTTGAAAAAACTGAAAAAAATTTATTCACTTTTAGTATAAACCTACCCGGCGCCTCCACCATCTACAGGCCCGGGACCAGTAAATGGTATAATTCTACTCTAGGGAGGTCTTCCTAACTAACAAGGAAAATACTTATATTATTTAGTATATTTTTTTAATTAAAGATGAAAAGACTTAGATATACACATTTAATTCTATATAGATATTATTGGGGCCGTTGCCCGTGATAGAATGCCATAGAACAATCTTACATATTCTATCTTTCAAGAAATTACAAATAATGACAGGCTTGTAAGTTGCCAGTTGTAGTTGCCAGCAAGTTTGTTTGTGCGATAACCTCTTTTATTAGATACGGCACAAGCAAACGTTGCAGTACCTACTTTTATTAATGAGTTATTTAAAAAATACAATTAAATACATATTAAATAAAATATAATAAAAAAATACATCTATTTCAAAGGAGATTACCAAAGTAGGGTCGATCGAAGATATATATTTCCCAAGTTATTTCGCATTAGAAACCCAAAACCGGTTAAAAAATTAATAACTGTATCCTTGCTTCAACCATGTACCTTACCAAATACACCCCATATCAATAAACTTTTAACATTCAAGATTGCCAGGTACCAATAGGAAATATACCGGTCCATGTTCACCATGGAGTTAAATCTATTAGAGGAGGTAAACTGTGGAAAATATGTAGTTTTTTCACGAACGGCGAAAGAAAAGATCGTGAGGACGTACACACACAAGAAATTATTTTGAAGGTATGTGTCAAGTCTGCCAACCCACAATAATTAAGCGTGGGAATATGAAATGCGTGTCCCCTTAGTTTTGCACTTGGATTATCAAGAATGTCGTAGTTGTAGTTCTGGTACCCGTTGAGATTATATTTTTCAAAATCCTTTTATGGATAATACTTCGAAATTTTCCTTTTAAAGAATTGACCATTCAATTCTTTAAAAGGGAAAGGGGAAGCTTTGTTTAATATTTATCTAGTTTATTTGATAATGTATCTTATACAATTTTTACACCAATATCGCCGACTAAGGATCGACCGATCACGGCCTCAATTCTGGACAAACAGCCTGTTATTGCACTTATTGTAAAATCAGCATATAATTGTTATTTTCGAAGTTTCCTTTAATCGTAATAAATAAAATATTTCATTCTATTTTCTAGATCGGTAGAAGTAGTTTCTTTATTTGTAATTAACTTTTAAGTATTATTTTAATAAGGTAATTAATTGAATTTCGGTTTTTTTAACCCCTTCAGCTGCGAGTTCCGTAATTTAATGTAGGATAATGATATTTATATATAAAAATTATATTTTTGTTTTTAAATTAAATCTTTCTTGGTCTACTAGTTGACTTCTCGACAGTCTGGATATTACTGGCTTATCAGTGGGTATAACCCTACTAGGTTAAGAGCTCAGCTGGTGTGTTACTTCCTATTTTGACCGCAAACATAAACACGGCTTTGAGGTTTTGCTGTTTGCTCATGTGAATGAAAAGCCGGTGTGATTACTGAAGCAAGGACAATTCCAACTGAAACCTACGGTCATATATATAGTTCAGTCAGTACAGTTAGTGCCATCCGCGAAGACGCACCCCACTCTATTTCATAATCGCTTACGCATAAGACGCCGCAATTTGGTCTAACTGCGTGTCTGAATTTAGTGATAACCGAAAGTGAAAATAGTTGATTGCGAAATACAAACGTAAAAATCTTACATTTTCTTCACAAAATTAGGCTGTTGTCGTCATAGTCGGTACGTAACGTTTTACACGCTTCCATATATTTCGAATTTAGTTGAAACTACAAATTTGTGGCACCTACTTGAATATAGGCCTATGGTGTGACCAAAAAGTAGTGGGCCGCGTCTTCTTGGATGCCACTATCTGTATATATATGGAAATATTTAGCTTTCAAAATTGACAATCAAATGAGTCCATTGACAATCAAATGAGACAATCAATGAGCCCATGAGTCCAAAAAGTCATACGCAAAGCCAAAATTTTAATAGCTAGTTTCCTCTACCTGTTATGGTTTCCATGAGGTTCAGTCATTTATCATTTTTATCGTGCGACCCGGACTCGCGGCGTTCATTGTTGGACCCACCAGTTGTACCCAGTACTTGTACCCATAGATGGGTCTGTTACTGGACAAATCGAATTGTGTTTTATGTTTGTTGAAATATTTGCTTATTTCGAGAGGTTTCGAAACTTGTAATATTGTAATGTTTTTACGTTTAAAGCAATTTTAATATACAGGCTTACTGGAAGTTAGATACTTTCTTCTTAAAGTAGGGACCATAGTTTGCAGTTGATTTGGTCTTATTATGTATATTGTGGCAAACATGCTGCATCAAACTGCTGTTCTGAAATGGTTAAGGATTTTTATGATATCATCATACATAAAACATGAATAAGTGCTAAAAATTTAGTTTGTGAAATCGTAAACAAAAAATCCTCAATTATTGAAATCATTTTTCATTCTAAGAGTAACTTTTCCATAAGATTTCTATCAAACAAGTATATTCACAAATAATTAATTTTCATTTTCTTACTAAATGCACACTAATAATCTTGAATTTAGTTCAGTTTTGCCTACGTGTTACGTTTTGTCAATTACAAATAATACGTGTAACGTTCAGAAACTCTGCAATTAATTCTCGAAAGTTGACGAGTTGGCTTGTTTGTCCGAAGCTGTTTAAATTATTGAGATAGGAAAAATAAGTGGAATAAATTATTGAGATAGGTTTAACTAAACATGATGGAGGAAAGGACACAACAAGAGATGGTGATCAACCTGATAACGATTAGTTGTTTTAGGCCTGATTGTTCAATGCTCAGTTAACTTCAGTTAAATTCACAGAGAAACATATATTTTTGGGTACATAATTAAACTTTTAAATATTAATTTTTAATAATCTCATTCCTATATGATATAAAGTATTTTTTCGCAGCAGATCGAATGCATACAATATTTACGCGATTAACTTGGAACGTGCGAGAATGTATTGAAAACAGCTTTTCAATATTTGCAGTTGAATATACGTAACTTCAAAAGAGGATAGTTTTGTAGTACTTTGCGTATATATGAATATCATTTCGATATCAGTTCCTATGTTGTTCTTTTTTTAATTTTTTAATGGACAGTGGTTTGTCTTTCCTTGGACTTCTTGCCTTGGACGATTCTAACCCAGCACGAGAAAATTGACATTAAATTTGATGACAGTTAATTTTATGGCAAAACACAGATATGCAGCAAAACAGATGATGGCACATGAAGCATTTTTCAAAGTTATCTATTTCAAAAAGATTTTTTAAAGCTTTAATTTAAAACCGTATAAAAATCTACACTGCACTAAAAACACTGCAGCACTACATTTGAATACCAGGCGTACATAGCACCGAAGAAGCTACCTAATTCAAAGCGTGAACTATTTAATCAACTCATGAAATATGCATTCGCCGAAATTCTGTCCCGGCTAGTCCATCAGTTGGGCCCTTATCGACGACGACGCTTATCATCAACAGGTCCCGGTGCCGGTTCATACTCGTATGTTGTTATCTCCAGCTACAAATACTCGTCACATTGCAACTACTAAAAGCTAGAAATACCAACACTTCGTCAACAGAATTTCAATTGTCCCACCAAACGTTTAAAGTTCAAGTTCCAGCAAACATGTTTTATTTTCTAGTGCATAATCAGGGATAAACGCATTGTCACAGTGTATTACGAGGGCAGTCACCTAATGTGCCTAATTCACGACTATGTAGACAAGTCGTCTGCAGCTAGGAGTGTGTTTGTTATCGTTTCAAAATGACCGGGATAACGTTTTAGTGGCTGTATCTTAGTTAAACGTAATGAAATTTTAAGCAAAGGTTGGTTTTGTTGGTTTTTTCCTATTTTTACTTTGAAACTTTCTTGATCGCGAGGATGAAAAATCGCCACTTACGTACGATTTCCTCACTCTTGGCGTTTTCATTTCACGCTTAAACGAGCAAGTGCTCATTCAGGACTGCTTAGTAAGTAAGCGCATTATTAGTGTATATTTTTTATGGTTTTATATAAGATTTATCAGCATATTATAATTATTGCTAAGTGAATCATTGATCAGGAGCAAACAACACTATTTCAAGGTTTTACATAGATACATACCTTTATGACAGCAGGATCACCAAACTTTAGCTGGGCATTACTAAAAAAATTCAGTCACTTCTCATAAACAATTTATCGTTTTTCGACATAAAAACTTTATAAAAAAAGAAAAAGAAGGTGTATGTATCATGTGACGTCATCACAGTTGTTGAAAAGTTAATAGAAATAAAAGAAGCTAAGTTAAATACAATAGTCATTTAATTAAAAAGTATGATTATAAATAACATGGTAGGGGGAGACATTGTGCAAATACCTTTTGCATGGGAGTGACACACTCGTCATAGAACGCGTGAAAGCATAACGACAAAACGTAACTTATTCTCGCATTTTGGGATTAGGATTAAAACAATAATAGTCGTATATTGTAACCTAGGTTTATTTCTTTTCGATCGCTTCAAATACAATTTCCTTAAGTAGAACTCAAGAAAAGTTGAATTTGTAAAATGTCCGCCAACGATTTCGGGATATCAATTATTAAATAGAATAATAATTACTTTGATAACGTTTTAATTAAAATAATTAGCATATTCGTTTTATAAGTTAAGGTAGGTTCTCGTAAGGTTTAACCCGCGTTAGTCCTGTGGGAATATTGGGTTTAAATATAGCTTACTAGCGACCCGCCCCGGCTTCGCACGGGTCTATGTCCCTGCATTTTAAATCTGCAATATCTTCGAAATTATTCATTTAAATTACACGCCGTATTGATCTATATTACGGTGATCTATATACTTAATTGGATTAGGATTAATGCTGTATTGCTTAAAATCGCTTCGTAAATAGGCCATTATTTCTCTTAAAAAGTAAAGTATAAAATATGGCTATTGTGGGTTATCCAAAAGAGACATATACCATCGCGGAATTTTTTGTAGAACTTTTTAAGGTGTACAATACTGTACTACATTATTTTGATGTATCTCGTAGGGTTCAGCCAGCGTTTGCAATGTAAGCGCAAAAAAATGTGTTTATTTACGACATCACATTAGAAATCTCTTAAATTATTAGTGTTTCTCTACTATATTATGCATATATTATACATATAAACCTTTTTATTGAATCACTCAATCTAATAAAAAAACCGCATCAAAATCCGTTGATCTAAGCATACATAGGGAAAGACAGACAGCGGGAAGCGACTTTGTTTTATACTATGTAGTGATTGTGTTACTTTGAATATTGTTTCTCCGTAATGGTGAAAGAATTTTAAAATTGGTTTGGTAGTTTCCGAGATTTGGATAACATATAAAGAAACAAGAAAATTTTCAGAATTTATAACTAAACATATAAGGAATCTGCAATCTATTATGATGTCATGCTGATTAGGTCATTTTTGTTTTTCATGGTAAAATATTTTCCGAAGGGAAATGTCAAATCTATTGAATGTCAAATTGTGAACCCATGCGTGAATAGGCCGTTTGGTAGAGTTTTTTATCTTTATATATTTATAGAGGACTTAGTACACACAATGATATTTGGTATTAAAGTTCAGTACCTATTATAGTGATTTAATTAGTTACATTAATGTGTTTTGCATTTGGAGCCTCGGAAATATTATAGATAAGGTGCTTGGTTAGGCTGGTTGGTAAGTTACCAACCAGAAACCAGAACTTTAATATTAATTTTTGGAAGAAGGGGAAATAAAAATATTTAAAAAAAATATTTGAATAAGTTGAATAATCTAAGTGCTAAAAAATTTCCTTACTTAGTGATGCCACCAAGGAACACACGCAAATAGCATAAGAAACAAACTTAATATGATAATGTTTAGGCAACTTTGTGGGCTCAAATATGATTTTATATGAATGGTGCCCCAGCCGTGTTATTGAATGTAATTTAATCTCGTATATGTATATTCACTTTGTAAATTTAAAGTTTAGGATAATTATAACCTACCTTATTTAGATTTAAGACAGATGGCAAATGTGCCATTAGACTTTTTATATTTTAATGCAGCTATTTAGCTAGTGATATTACTGCTTCTCCTAAGCAGAGTAGTAACACTGTATTGACAAATTTGGATACTGTACCAAATTATTTAAATTAAATGATCTGACAGTCGAGTCTACAGCTCTAGCTTAATTACATGGCCAATAACTTCCTTGAAAACCAAATAAATAAATAAGCTATAATATTAAGAAAAAGCAAATTGTTTAAGCCTGTTGAATCAAAATATACAAGATACTGCTCAGAAACTATTAGAAACAGTAAACGGCCTTTTTGGTGTGGAGGTAAGTAGCCTTGCCTTCCATGCCAGAGGTCCCAGGTTCGAATCCTGGTAGGGGCAGATATATTATTATATTTGCTTTCTAGTCATGGATGTGTATTTATGTTTATTTAAGTGTACTTCTAATTTCTAATATTTATAAATAAAAAAAATATCTATGTGTGTTAATATATTTCTTAAGTTTGTTTATACGTTTTCTAGTATCCATAACACAAGTTCTTAATGATACTTAACTTGGGCTAGATAATGTGGTGTAATTGTTAGAAATATTTATTATTGTTTATACATGTTAGGTGACTTTAATTTACCAGACCTACAATGGTCCCATAGTAATGTTTTAAAAAATGGTCTTACGTGTTGTGACTCTTCTGAAGTAAGTGAATATCTTTTATACCTGATGTCCACATTAAGTTCAGCCCAATTTAATAGTATAAAAAATAGCCTAAACAGAATTCTTGACTTTATTATTTGTAATACCGACTGTTCAGTAACACCTCCTGACGTTGCATTATCAAAAACTGATAAACATCACCCCCCTTTATTGCGTTAATACCATTCAACCAACAACAACCAACAAAAAAACAACATGCATGACCAGAGCACCTATAGTAAAATATAATTTTAATAGATGTGACTACCAAGTCATAAATAAGCAATTGTCTCATATCGATTGGTTCGCATTGCTGAGCCACTTGCCAGCTGAACAAGCCGTTATAAAATTTAATGATAGGTTAAAACACATTATACAAGAATTTGTCCCTACTAAAATAGTGAAAAATACAAAATTTCCAATATGGTTTTCAAAATCTCTAATACATATATCTAAAAATAAGTCACTTTCATGGAAAAAATGGAAAAAATATAAAAACATTACGGACTATGAAGTTTTTTCACTCTACAGAAAGCGATTTAGATCTGAGTCTAAAAAATGCCTTTCTCGATATGTTAATTATGTCCAAGATAGTATTCAAAGTAATCCTAATTATTTCTGGCGGTATGTATCTAATTTACAAAGAAAGCCAAATATACCATCTGAAATGTATTTCGATAAGATCTCTTCTCATCAACCTCATGCCATCTGCAATTTATTTGCGGACTTTTTTAAATCTGTTTACGAGCCTCCTAGTGCTAGTGCTCAAACACCTTTTGGAGAATTCGAGTATAATGAGTCGTGTGAGGTTATAAGTCACATTGTTATTACCGCAAAGCAAGTAAAAAGCGAACTACAAAATTTAAATCCTAACAAAGGACCTGGTCCGGACGGTATACCACCTCAATTTCTCAAAAACATCGCGGATAATATATACATGCCTCTACACATTATTTACAATAAATGTCTTAATGAAGGTCATTTCCCAGATGCTTGGAAAGAAGCTTTCATCATTCCTATTTTCAAAAGTGGTTCTCGCCAAGATATAAGAAATTACCGCCCAATTTCTAAATTATCTTCACTGTCGATGCTTTTTGAAAGACTTATACATAACATAATTTATCCCATTATTCATAACAGCATAATTGAAGAACAGCATGGTTTTGTCCGCCAACGCTCATTTAGATATCGGCCAGTGTGGGTGGGTTTCCTATAAAATCCCCTAGGAAATCCCATCACCACCCGAGCCAGTTATCTGCCGTAGGCAACTCTTTGTTTCAGAGAGCACATGGAATCTGCGATCCCCAACACATTAATGAGGAACTCAACCACCTGGTTAAAGTGCTGCGGGATAACGATTTAAAAACACCGCGTCGCCGTCGCAGAAACCGCGTAAAGCCACTCACAGTTGAACGAAGACCAGCATTCCTGCCTTATATAAAGGGTGTTACTGACAAGATAGGAGGCATTCTTCGGCGAGCTTCAATCAAAACTATCTACAAGCCGCACTCAAAGATAAGCCAGCATCTTCGTCCAATAAAATCAAGCATCCCTTTACAAGATCCAGGCGTTTATAAAATCGACTGTGACTGCGGGCTCTCTTATATCGGTCAAACCAAACGAAATGTGTCAACTCGCATTAAAGAACACATCTCTGATGTTAAAAATAAACGAACCTCAAAATCTGCAGTTTGTGAACATTCCATAGACAAGCCCAACCATTATTTAAGATTTGATACCGTGAAGATCCTAGCAAAAGAGAAACATTTTATACCTAGGATGGTCAGAGAAACTATTGAAATTAAAAAACATCCAAATTTCAATAGAGAAGATGGTTGGAAACTTTCATCAACATGGGATCCAATACTTAAAAACATCAAAATGAAAAACCAGCAAACTGTTAGACTGCAAACTCAGGACACAGTCAGTGCCTTTTGTGTCAATCCGGGACGTTATGCGAGAAGACTGAGAAACAGATGGCGTTAATATGTATTGACAATCATGTAGTTTTTATTACTGGCAATAGATGAACAACACCTTAGTCTATCGTGACCACGGCAACTGCAAAGATGCCGAAACGTCGAAATAATTTTAAAATTAACTAAAATATACGCGATAATATCCGGTAAAAAGTGTTTTATTTAAAGTATGTATCGTGAAAATTTAAGAAAATATATAATTACCCGCTACGGAGCGGTAGTTGCAAACAAAATACGATCGCTTGAGTGCATGAAGAAAAAGAAATCACGGCTGCTGACATCGTTAAACTTTCTCAAAAGATGTCGGGATAACAACCTTCTCCCGGTATGTGTGAGAATATCTCCGAAGAAAGACATCCGGGGGAGTGCCGAAATTCTTCACCAAGCAAGCAAAAAACTACTGATCAAGTTAATACAACAACATCGGTATGACATATTTCGAACAGACGAAATTATTCAAAATTCAAAAAACGATCTTGCATTGACTCTGTCCCATTCGGATTTCGCGAAAGTTGAAGATTTTACGAATAAAAGGGCGTACTATGTCTACAACATCTATAAAAATAAACAAATTAGCAAATTTCAAAAACTCAATAACAAAAGGATGACTCATGAACCCTTTCAGCCTTCAATCAGCTCAACCACAGAGAATCAATCAACTTTTTCGCTTGAACGTACAGTTGTCAATGTGTCAAAACAAACATTGGAAACAAATGTTATAAAAGTTTTATCGAAGGGCTTAAATTTTGCACCAACTCCGTCTAGAATACCGGTAGAAGACATAATCTGTCGCGTAGAAGACTGTCTTTTCACAAACAAACTTTCAAAGGAAGATTCTGAAAGTATACGGCAAGATATCTCCGGCGTATTAAGACGCAATAGTCTACCGAAATCGAATCTTTCCAGAGAAAAACGCCTTGCATTGAAGACCTTACGCAATAATGACGAGTTAACAGTTCTCCGTGCAGATAAAGGAAATGCTACCGTAGTGATGGATACATCTGAATATAACGAAAAAATCTTGGAGTTGTTAGCGGATGAAAACACATACAAAATGGTGAATTACGACCCCACCAACAGGATTATGAAGAAAACATCCACTTTAATACAAAAACACAAAGATTTGTTACATTTAGATGTGAAAAAGTTAACACCAGCAAGTGCAAAACCACCAAAATTGTATGGGTTACCAAAAATACACAAAGCTAAAGTACCTTTGAGACCTATTGTGAGCCAGCTAGACACACCAACTTACAAGCTGGCCCAGCACTTAGCAATTGTGCTCTCACAACTGCGAGGAAAGACAAGTGCATATGTAAAGGATTCTTACCATTTTGTTAGTGACCTTAAAAATCTCAAAATAAATAACAATGAAACTATGGTTAGCTTTGATGTGTCGTCTCTATTCACCTCACTACCTGTTAGAGACTGCATTGATATAGTAAAAAGGAAGCTAAGTGAGTCAAACTTGCCCGAGGAATATGCAGAACTATTAGAGCTATGTTTAACATCTGGCTACTTCATGTGGAATAACAATTACTACATTCAAATTGATGGTGTTGCCATGGGGTCTCCGGTGTCACCTGTTGTAGCTGACATTTACATGGAGAACTTCGAGGAGCAAGCGCTCCGAATGGCACCTGTTGTGCCGAAGATATACAAGAGGTACGTTGACGACACCTACACTATATTACCTAAGCATGAAGTGACTGCATTCCTAAACCACCTCAATTCCCTTAATTCTAAAATTAAATTCACTATGGAATTGGAGCAGGAGAACAAATTAGCTTTCTTAGATGTCTTAATACAAAGAAATCCTGATGGTACACTTAGCCATACTGTTTATAGGAAACCCACCCACACTGACCGATATCTAAATGGGAAATCCCATCACCACCCGAGCCAATTATCTGCCGTAGGCAACTCTTTGTTTCAGAGAGCACATGGAATCTGCGATCCCCAACACATTAATGAGGAACTCAACCACCTGGTTAAAGTGCTGCGGGATAACGATTTAAAAACACCGCGTCGCCGTCGCAGAAACCGCGTAAAGCCACTCACAGTTGAACGAAGACCAGCATTCCTGCCTTATATAAAGGGTGTTACTGACAAGATAGGAGGCATTCTTCGGCGAGCTTCAATCAAAACTATCTACAAGCCGCACTCAAAGATAAGCCAGCATCTTCGTCCAATAAAATCAAGCATCCCTTTACAAGATCCAGGCGTTTATAAAATCGACTGTGACTGCGGGCTCTCTTATATCGGTCAAACCAAACGAAATGTGTCAACTCGCATTAAAGAACACATCTCTGATGTTAAAAATAAACGAACCTCAAAATCTGCAGTTTGTGAACATTCCATAGACAAGCCCAACCATTATTTAAGATTTGATACCGTGAAGATCCTAGCAAAAGAGAAACATTTTATACCTAGGATGGTCAGAGAAACTATTGAAATTAAAAAACATCCAAATTTCAATAGAGAAGATGGTTGGAAACTTTCATCAACATGGGATCCAATACTTAAAAACATCAAAATGAAAAACCAGCAAACTGTTAGACTGCAAACTCAGGACACAGTCAGTGCCTTTTGTGTCAATCCGGGACGTTATGCGAGAAGACTGAGAAACAGATGGCGTTAATATGTATTGACAATCATGTAGTTTTTATTACTGGCAATAGATGAACAACACCTTAGTCTATCGTGACCACGGCAACTGCAAAGATGCCGAAACGTCGAAATAATTTTAAAATTAACTAAAATATACGCGATAATATCCGGTAAAAAGTGTTTTATTTGACTTATACATAACATAATTTATCCCATTATTCATAACAGCATAATTGAAGAACAGCATGGTTTTGTCCGCCAACGCTCAACTTGTACTAACTTAATGATTTTTATGAACTATCTTTTTGAAAATATGGACCGACGAATCCAGGTAGACGCTGTATACACCGACTTTCAGAAAGCATTCGACAAGGTCGACCATCAACTTCTCCTTAACAAAATTGCTTTTAATGGCATTCGCGGTAACTTGTTTAGATGGTTCGCATCGTATATTTCTAATCGAACGCAAAAAGTCGTAGTCAATGGTTTCCATTCTGTAACAATTCCTTTCACATCCGGGGTCCCACAGGGCTCTATTTTAGGGCCGTTATTATTCCTAATTTTTATTAATGATATTAATACATGTTTCCGACACTCAAATTTTTTACTTTACGCCGACGATCTCAAAGTTTTTCGCTCTATTCACACAATTAATGACTGTTATTTATTACAACAAGACTTAGATCGACTAAATAACTACTGTATTCGTAATAAATTACATCTTAGTACATCAAAGTGTAATTACATCCAGTTTACTAAGAAAAAATGCATAATCAAATTTGTCTACAACCTTCATAACACGTCACTGTCTTGTGTCTCAGCCCTGCGGGATCTTGGAGTGGAGCTCGACTCGAAGCTTCATTTCGACAGGCATGTACAAACCATTGTAAACAAAGCATTTCGGATGTACGGTTTCATTATGAGAAATTCCAACAATTTTTATAAGCCAGCCGTTTATTTAACCCTCTATTACTCACTTTTAAGACCGCAAGTGGAGTCGCTACCCAAATTTGGAACCCGTACTATAAAAAATATAGTACTATGTTGGAAAGAGTGCAAGTAAAATTTTTCAGAACCATGAATTATCGATGTAACAGAACTAAACTCCCTTATCTTTGTTGTTGTCTAAATATAATTCTCTTACATTGAAAAATAGACGAAAACTATTAGGAGCAATCATGTTGTATAATCTCTGTCGAGCTGAAATCAACTGTCGTGCATTAGTTAATAAGATTTGTTTTGTTGTACCTCGCACTAGTCATCGACGCAGGGCGCGCGCGTGGCGCCTCTTCGCGACGGCGCCGTGCCGAACCAATGCCGGCGCGCGCGCGCCGCTGCATCGCCTGCTTACTATGTATAATGAACACTTCGAAAATGTAGACATATTTCACTTATCGCCAATATATTTCAAAAAACAAATAATATCTTGCTTGTCCTAAATTGAAGATAATTACATTACAATAGTTTCTTTAACTTAATTTTATTATTGTTGACTAATATGTAAACTCTCTCCGTTGTCTTACATTTGTAATTATAGCTGAGTAACCTGTAAGCTGCTGAGTAGCAGTAAATTAAATAAATTTATTTATTCAGTATTATTTTTGAACTGTGAGCATATTGATGTTGTATATCCTTAAGTTTTCACGATTCATTATATTAAATAAAACATTTTTTAACAAGATTTTATCGCATTTTATTTTATTTTTACTCTTTAATTCAACGTTTCGGTAAAGATACTTAAAAAATACAACTAAACGCGATATAATCAGGTTAAAAAATGTTTGATATAATATGAATGTTTCTTGTGTTACAGAACATTTCCTACTATAATATCAAACAGTTCATAATTTTGATCAGCAACAAGGAGCCAGTTTATTCAAAATAAAGACAACAATACAAGGTGGCTCAATAATAATAATAAATAATTTTTTTTTTATTTAGGGAGTGTAAAGATATAGCCTGCCTGTATAAATGATCTACCCTATATGGTAGGCAAAAATAGATATGCATATTATACATCATTAATTTTTAAAATTAATTAACAAAAAACCAATTTTGACAACGTAAACCATTGCTCTGTGTAATGTTGCGCAATGGTTTAATGTAAATAATCTAGCATTTAATAATAATAAAACAAAATGTACAACATACTCCTGTATCTCTTGGCAGAACTAAAGATTCTTAACTTCGATGGAGAACCCTTATTTCACAACATGTGAGTAGATTTTTCTCTGCAGCAGTTAAGACAACTTTCACTGACTGATCTCCATACAGTCAGGATGGTACATTTAGGTTATTTTCATAGCTTTAATGTCTTATGGTTTCCTACTGTGCGGAAATGCCGCAGACGTCGCAACGATATTTACTCTAAACAAAAAAAATGTATGGCCCCAAAGTAAGCAGAGCTTGTGTTTATGGATGACCATACAGCGAACTGGGGGGGGAACCCAGAATAAACATTCATGTGACCCGAGGACAAACATTTGTGTTCATCACGACATTAATGCCAAAATTATTATATAAAAAAAGGTTCTATAATAAAAAAAAAATACTCTGCAGAAAAGGGTTCTATAATCAAAGAAATCTTGGAAATATAGAATCTCTAAAATAACAGTTTAAAGAGTTTGGTATATTAACCCTTGCATCACAATAATAATTTTGACGGCCTGTTTGTTGTGGAGGTGTGGACCCTTGCCTTCCATGCCACAGGTCCCGGGTTCGAATCCTGGTAGGGGCAGATATTTTATGATATTTGCTTTCTAGTCATGGATATGTATGTATGTTTATTTAAGTTTATTTCTAATATTTATAAATGCAAAATAATATAAAAGTTTATTTAGCCGTTATCTAGTATCCATAACACAAGTTCTTAATGCTACTTAATTTGGGCTAGATAATGTGGTGTGATTGTTAGAAATATTATTATTATTATTATATATTTAGGTCTTTATTATATATCTAAGGAAGTTAACCATGATAGTGATTACTCTGTGAGGACAAGGAATAACCATAAGTTCGCATTTTCAAAATCTAGGTTACCTAAAAGCAGTAATTTATTCATCGAAATGTCAATACATTATAATATTATAAGAAAACCTCTAAATCTGTTTAACCCCTGCTCTTCAATAAATCCAAGATAACTATCAAGGAAATTTTATGTCAAAAAGCTTATTATAAAATCAAAAATTATTTGAAGACAAAAAAGCGTGGGATTGAGTTCTCCACAGGCTGTTTCTGTATTTGTAAAACATGTGTAATGTGTCCGTTTGTTCGTTGAGTTCTTCCTGCCGATTAATTGCTAAAGCGTAAAATACGTCTTCTTACGGTAGCGTCGGGTGAGGGTCCGGTCACTTCCCTCTAATATGGTTAACCCCGTGAACGGGTGCTGTCTGAGGATGTTCGTCGTTTGGATAATTTGTTGCGAGGGAGATTTGCCGAGCTAAAAGATGCAGATAGGAATTATTTTGTAACATAAGAGCTATTGTAAATATGTTTTGTTAAAATTATATCCATGAACTTCTTGTTAGTTCTTCTCCCGAAAGTTGAGCTGAACTGGTGGTTAGAGAGTCAAGTTTACAAATATTTGAATTTGAATTTTAGCTTTGGCCATTGCTATAAAACATTTGAATATTTCGATAATTAACATTTATTAATTCAGCATTAATTGGTTTATCATTATATACATATATTGAATGCATAATATTTAATAGTACCTAGGAATATTCCTTGTTCGTGCAGACAGCGCACATTACCGGCATTATTAGTAGTCGGGTAACATGATATATGGACGCGCAATATTGGTCGTACGCCATACAAACAGTCTTAATAGATATCCCTGATTTAATAGTGCGTGATACACGTTATACCTACTGAATAATGAAATATATATAAATCTTATTTATGATAGTATTGTTTAATAATAGAATTAAGACATAATCCCTTCTGAATAAACGCGGTGTAAGGTTCAAATAGTATCGAATGCCGTGTTTTATCCATCTTTTACGACTAGTGTGTCTTAATACGTCAGATGGAAGCTGAAAACGGACGGAGTATTTCAATCATACACCGCGTCGATTAATAACAGGCTTTTAGCACTATCCAATGACGACCGAGTGACGTAGTGGTCAGTAGCCCTGCCTCATATGCCGGAGGTCCCACAATCAAGTCCTGGCCGCGGCATTCATTTGTGTGATGAACACAGATAAATATATATATGGTCAATCACAACAAAATCTCTGTTTACTTGGGGGCCATACAGTAGGTGTGTTTGTCTGGGGATAAAAAAGAAGGATTTGTTTCGTTCGGTGACAATTTTTTTCTATAAAAATAACAATATAATTATTTAGGATAAAATAATATTCTGTCCTGAATTCCTTTCTAAAATGTCTAGTCAAAGAAGCTTTACCCGGGTAGTCAATACATTGTTTGATCCATTTACAGCCAAATAATTTACTGTCAACAAGTCGCCCACTTCACCCCTTAACATCCAAAGAATATTGTTAACTCTTGTACTATAAGCCACACAATGTAAGTTCAATTGGCTTCTTGTAGTTTTACAGTTTAATTACGTCGTGTAGTCGGTTATTGCGCATAAAACCAAACACTACATGGCTTGCAGGAATATATTCTTTATTGTTTGTCCGTTCCATTGACTACACTACCATTAGACAAGCGAAAGACGGACCGGAAACTTTTAAAATTATTATTATTGTAAGGTTTTGATATACGCTCAAACACAGATTTAGAATTGCTCTTCTTTGAATTACTTGAAGTATTAGAGGCACTACCCATAAATTCTGGCCAGTATGGCATGGGCCGGAATGACACGGCGAAAATTGATTACCTACATGTGGATTAATTACATTCGAGAAAAATACCGCTCGCCTTATGCCATTCGGGATCTGATCCGATGAACAGATTGTGCCAAACTGGATATAGCATGAATGGAGTACTCGATCGACACGTGTGATAAGTGCTTCGGGCCGGCCTTGTTGTTCAACAAATACTTCCGACTCGAATTTGCCGGTATGAATATGTTTCTCACATTTCTATGTTGAAAATAATTTATGAAGAGCTAAGGTGTTTGCGCGGTTTCTCTCCGTAACCCCTGATCCAGTAGGAATTTCGTAAAAAAAATTAAAATCATTCCAAGCTTTAAAAGTTTATTAGTATACATAGAAATAAAAATCCAAATCTAATTATAATAGTACAGTAGTATAGGATAACTGCTGTGGCGTCTAGTGAGTGAATATTCGTTGACCCTTTCTCAACAGGTTGAAAGTTACGAGAGGAAAGACGAGTATTGGCCGTAACCGTCTTTGCTGAGAAAAATCACTGAAATGAGACTTGAATTTTGATTTTCAATTATGGTTACAATGCCAAGGATGTCAAAGGATGTTGATGTGGATAGTGGTGGGATACATTTTATGTTATATATGTTATTAAATAAACGTTAAACATATGCAATTGTTTGGTGTTAAATTCGTGACATAAATACTGATTTCACGATTCAAAGTATCAGAACATTATTAGGGTGTCCGTAATATTTGAGTACAATTAACATTAATATTCGAAATAAAAGGAAGTATCAAATATTGTGATGTAACATTTTTACTACTATGACGTGATTGCAAAGTTGATTTTATTAATTTATTACTATTTTATTATTTATGAGTTGTCTCGAAAGTAAGAGTATAGAAAGGTGAGTATCAGAGCATTGCTATATCGATTTAATCGTATAATGAATACTTAAGCGTCATCAATTAAAACTCTATGAACTACACATTTCTATACTTATCATATTTCAAAAATATTTTAAGTTATTATAAACTCATTGTATCATCAAACAAAACCGAAATTGTGCATAAGAATTACTAAGCTATCATAAAAACATAAGAACTCTGAAAGCCTACACTCCCCGGCGAATATGTTTTGACCGAATATTTCATTTTTATGGCACCTTACGCGCTCTCTCCCGTATTTATTGCACACCTACACATCACCTGGCCATAATAATAGATCGGCATAATGCCTTTATATTAAAGAGATTTCAACCAATTAATGGTACATAGAAAGTTTTCTAGTTACTCTTAAAAGTGTTTGCTTCCAGATGAGAGTGGAAATCAATGAAATACGTGACGTTAAGACGGCGGAGTCGATTTCATTAAGGAAATAACTTGTTGGAATGTCTTATTGTGATATTTAATGGTGACTTCAAAACGTGTTTTAATTAATGTTGAATGGACATTTCAAATAACAATTAAGTTAACTGAGGTATTTAGTTTGTTAAGTTTATTAGTTTCATAATTTTGTTTGAAAAATAAATTGAAACATTCCAAGTTTTCATGGATCTAATGAATGCAGCTTGAAACAGTGTAAGATAAAAAACAACCTGTTTTGTGAATTGGATAATCGTCTTTCAGAATAAAATGCAAGTGTGAATTTCTGCCGAAATGTTTAAAGTGAAAGCCACTAAAATTGAGCTGGATTAGCCGCCAGAATATTTTTCCATATGAATAAGGACAAAATCCCCGAATATATTGAAAAATATCGCTACATGCTTTCACTTTGACCGCAAAAGGTTTAATTTCTAAAAAGTAACGAAATTTCACAGTTTTTCAATTTTCAAAACATAAATTGTTTTGTGGTCTAAACTTTACGAAGTAAATAAATAAAATAATATTTAGAAAACGATGAATTTATATTTAAACGTAGGTAAATGTTTTTATGTTATATACATACATTTAAATTCAGAAAGTACATACAATTGAAACAACCAGTACAAGTTACAGGAAGTTAATTTTTCTTGCGATTGAGAACTTTTATTCCCATTATAGATGTAAGTAAAACCAAAAAATATAAGATTTATTATATAAATACGTAAATAAGATAAAAAAAAGTAATTTTTTTTAATGCAGCTTCAGCAAGCGATTTCTTCTCAAATAAGGGCCTAAAGTACTAAAATAATAACAAGAGATAATTATAATTACTCACATGACACACGACATATGAAAACCGCACACTCGTACAAGGGAACCTAACAACCATATTGTAATAGTAACAGATTACTCATTAATACTAGTTATGTCAAGTTAATGGCCACATAAACAGCAGCCTGTGGCAAAGGAAACGTTTATCAACAAAAACTGGTAATTTTCTCCGACATATTTCTCCGAAGTTAGGTTATGACGACCCCGCTGCGGTATTGCTTAAAACTTGTAACTACGTAACGCCGCGCCTAATGTATTTAGGCTGCTTGTTACATCTGATATGTTAATGGGTTTGGAGTAACGTCATAAAAAAAAATAATGTTGGCCTTTTTAAAGATTGTTGTTGGTTTTCGGTGGTTCCAACTATATAATTATGATTTTTAAATATAATTGAGAAACCAAAAGTGGAATGCAAACATTTGAAATATCTGATTTTACATTCACGAAGAGAAGAACTTCGTGATTACAAAACTACATAAAGATTCAAATAAAGTAAATGTAAATAAAAACTTTTTAAATGTAAATATATTCCTAAAGTGTGAAATTTCCTACATATAACGTTACTGCCGTCATAAAACATATATAATCATTAACTCTTTGATAAAAAACCAATCATTTAGTTGGAGTTGGTGTACGAGACCAACTTCAGCGGGTATGGCGGGAAACAATACGCATATTAATCAGACAATCTCAATGCCGGTGCTAATTAGGTCTGACAGTGACAGAGCAGAGCGTGTGGGTCGCTACCAGCCGGGAGGTTTCATTTGATCAGTGTGACATGATCTGCTTAGAATCGCTGTCAGGTCGGGAGATTCAACTTCAATGTTTGGTATTCTAGACAAAGTTGTTAAGTAATTTCGAAGTGGTTCATTGTGTTTGAAGATTTTTTTTTTCATTTTAGAGCCTGACATACTTCTAATCGGCATCCGTTCTTTTTATTTGTGATATAATAATTACGCCTATAAATTACAGAACTTTTTATTTTATTATATTTAATAGACTTACCTGCAGTTACAATATCAGTCCCTAGATACAACAGTTATTAGTTAAATCTGTGTGCATTAGGTCTTTTAATTTCGGTAATTTTTAAGGTCTGCACAGCATGCTTAGTTGTAGCAGAAAGCACTCTAACTAATACACAAGGGAATATGCGCAATACTCTGGTAATACATTTTGTTTAGTGACAATCTAAAGGCGCGTAACTTTTATGTCTTCTTTATAGTAAAGGCACAGGCATAAGACGAATAAATTGCAACATGTGCAGCCGGCCGTGACGTCGATAAGTACTGCCGAATTGTGCCGAGCGGCTTATGACAATTTTCATACATGTATCATACGAGAAATCTATTAACGTTTCATATAAAATTAGGAAGTTCAAATCATTTTAATGTCTTGTAATTTTCAAAATTGTCGGTTTGTTTAAGAACTTTTATATTTCACCGGACTTTGCGGCCTAGCGCTGAGGACGCTTAGCCGGACCTTAAAACTACTCCTACATACGATACGCCTTACCGATAGTGATAGTTTCAATATACTACGTCGTATAATGGAACTACACTGGTTTGGAACAAATGGAAGGGCCATTTCCTAGTTGAAATTTTGTTAAATGAGAATTTTTCAGTATCCATTTTCTCAAGTGTAAGTGATGCAAAAAGTACAGATTTATTACTAATCTTAAAAATTATAACGTCAACACGTTACTGCTAATAAATATGGCCGAGGGTGTCGCCAGGTATACCGATGGTTGAACCCTGCATCACTTATTGATCTACATAATACTCACAACAGGATCAGTTATAACTTCAACACAGGCCCTAACCTACAAATTAGGAATAACCCGAGCGCTGTGTTTGCGTGGTGCATCCCGCGCTCATTGTTCCACAGTCATTGTGACGGCGGCTTTGTCATCCCGTTGTTGCTATTGACTGTTTAGTCGCATTTTTAATACTATTGCACAATTTTGTTTATAACCCTAGTGGATGTTTTATAGATTTTATTGGCTTTTGTGGATGTTCAAAGGGTTTTCAGTGAGTTGTAAAATGTTTGAGATGTAAAACAATTTTTTTATTTTGTTATACAAAAAGATGTAAATATAAAGATGTAAATATAGTACTTTTATCCCTCCCATATAGATATCCAACAACGAAAGTCTATGAAATGGCTAATGTGCTGAGTGTGCGCAAAGTATATATTTTCAAATGTATTATACGCTTTCATCGATTGGCTGGTTCGCCAATTCCCACTAAGAGGAAAAATGTTTGCATTACACCCTTGGTCAAAAGTGCAGTGGCGAAACGCAGCTATATTTTTCAAGGCCCGCACCTATACAACAAAATCAACCAAGTGGCCAAAATAAGGGGAATGTCCTGTTTTAATGCTAAGAAAGCAACATTAGCTTGACTAAATACTCTGGACTATAACGCTATTGAACACCTATTTGTATAATATTCGAGTACACATACCCAAACAAAATATCTGTTAACGCGACTAATCCAAACATAAACACCTACCCCGAATCACACACACACATAGTCCCTCTCGCACACGAAATGTATCTCACTCACACACACACACACACACACATACACGCGCGCACAAACTCTCACACATACACACTTACTAATTATGACACACGTTGATTTTTTTACTATTATTTTCCTTTTATCCAGTCCTGAATGCATTTGGGAGAACTAAAAAAAAAAAAACAAAAAAAATTGTTAACAATTACATGTACATTCAACCTAACTTTAATATTCAGAAATATTGTAAAGTGAAAATTATATTTTAAGGTAGTGGTAATTAGGAACACTTTGTTCAGTCCATGCATAATTTTTACATTACATATATTTGGTATTTAGTTTTATATAGCTAGTCTGCATTACCAAATAAAACTGTATTTAAACATAATGAAGAGCCGTCTCCTGTAAAACAGGTCTTCCTAGCTCAGGAGACAAGGATCATTTATAATTGTTATTCTGTATTTATTTGGATATTAAAGATTATTATTATTATTATATCTCGGTTTGTGGGATTACAATATTAAAACTAGTCATATATTTGTTTTTTTTCTGATAATAACGTAAGATTACTGATGAGACAAAAACTAAAATTTTTCATGTGTGTGCGTCAATGATATGCTCTAGACGGGTTACCTGTTTCAAAAATGAGCCTTTTAATGACTGCCTGAAAGGGCAACGTTGCTTTGTATTAAGAAACCTATTTATTTTGTTTACACTTAGAACAATCAGTGATCTCTACCAGTAGCCGAAAACTAGGAATTTTTTACCTTTTCAGCTTTCACGCAATATTTTGTGTTTGGAATTTAAAGTAATAAGTAAATTGAGACTCCCTGTTAGTAAGGGTTAATAGTAGAACGATTATCATTAGGGTGCGTCCATAATGGGCGCTTAGCTTTGCTCTGTCAGTGTCAGGCCTAATTAGAGCTATTGAGGCCTGATTAATATGCTCGCGAGCACCTGGGATCTGCGGTCACGACACTGTGCCAGCCACGTGGGTGGTTTTAAAAGAAAATGGTTTTTACACGTCATTACAACAAACTTCAAACTTTTTTAATGTATATTTTCAAAGTAATTCTTCTAAATTGTCTATTTAATGGTAAAAACGCACGTTGCATTTTTATTGCCAAGACGTACGGTCAACAACAAAAGATTAATGAAAAAAAATGCAAGTTATATAAATTCAATAAATATGTTACTATGTAACAACAAATATTTTATTATTTAACTTTCAAAACGTTATACTATCGTGACAGAGTCATGTCCAATGCCACAGGAGTTATAAAAGTATGTTACACTCAGAACAAACTAAAAACCTTTAGTTTAAATTATAAAATCTAAAAAAAGTCTAAAAATTATATAATATATACTCTATTAACATTCTATATAAATAAAATCATATCACATTTAAATGGATCAATAACGTTACCTACACTTTTTACAGGCTACGTACATTAACAATATAAATTCAAAAATATGTCCTTTAATCTTTGCCAATGGATCCCGATAACAGACGTAGGCCACGTTTGCTCAACTTTGACACCAGAGGTCACAACTGCGTCACGTTATGATATCTTGCTTCGGTATTACTAGATTAAATCTATAAAAAAACACGAGACAATTCACAACAGCGTACACAGTAATCCATGGTCATATTTATGTAAATAAAAATAAACATTTATCTACATTTTGCTTTAACTTCACTTTCAAAATTTAACCATATTTTTGTTGATTATAATTTAATTATACCTCTTATAATTTTTATAAGCTTTAACGTTTCTATCCATAACTACGTTTTGTAACCGACCTGAATACATAAAAGTAAAAAGTGTTTACCAAAGTTACTTTTTAGAGTTCATTTTCCTTATCGTGCCTTAAACATGTTTTTTTATTATAAAAGACAATCTCAGAATTGTCCACTTCCTTGTATAACTTGATAACTTTAATGTGACTAGATACATTTCTTGTTTTTGAAAATGTTTTTTTAAATTTAATAGAACAAGACATCGTGGGTGTATCCAATATTACGGTTATTGATTTATGTTGATAAATTCTAACTTAGGAACAATTTATTGTCATCGTAATAAAAATGATAATATAGATTTGAAACATTTAAAAACAAGGTCATATAAAATCGGTTTAAATCATCATTTAAATTCTTCATTAAATCGTTAATAAATTTAATCGTTATAGCAAATAAATACGTCCAGTATTAATTGTGTGACTTGTCTTTCCATAACATCTACAAAAAGTGCATACAACATTCGTAACGAAAAAGAAAATTATAATAACAAACACGTTCATTGGCACGGATGCCACTAACCGTCTTGTGAATCGTGTGTTCATTTGTTTAGTTTAAAAGTAAAAAATATTACCAAAAAGATTGCAATAAAATCTCATTACAATGAACTCCAGCTTTACCCCGAAACAAAGGGGCCATCTGTCCAGCCTCCATCCCGACGCCACATTACCTACCGCTACAAATATTAGACGCCCTGCCTGGGCGCTGCGCTGCTGTAAACATTCCGATTGATTTGTCAAACGATAGCATTCTGTACCTCGGATCTGCGCTGCGATTTAGCTGCGAAAGTTAATGTACATTGATTTTGGTTTTGGTGCATCGAACTATGTTTCACTAACGGCATATAAACTACGATTAATTGAATTTAATATTTGTGAGATATGGATTGGACTTATTTTATTTAATAATCGTTTAATAATTCATTTCAGTAAATAAGTTTTACAATTGGCGAAGAGTAGTTCCTATGTTACAATAACTTTGTTAAAATACAATAATTTTATTCAGTATTGATAGTTTGCTGAATTCATTTAAGATTTATTACTTCGTGAATTTAAGTCTAAATTAAAAAAAATATATCGAATGGAAATAAATTAATTTCCTAATAAATGACCAAAAATTTTCTTTTCTTATTTATGAAATATCTGCTTCAGTAAAGAGAGACACAAATTGGCAGGTATGCATTGCACTGAAACTTCGAAAACATTAACTATTAAAGCGCACTTTTGAACTAATTAAAAATGGGCGTGTCTTCGTCACAATTTGGACCATTAAAGTGCTTACGGCCGCTTCTGTCCAACTTTCAGTTGTTTCGAATAAAGAATTAATTATGAAGTGGGGAAGGCTAAGTTAAGGCGGAGGCCGGGCGACTTGCGACTTGCGACTTCGCCCGTACACCGTCGGTGGGAACGCGGCAGGTGTGACAGCCCGGGAACTTGAGACGAATATTCTTTGTTGCCTTCTTGGATGATAAACTTGATTTGAATCGCAGATTGTAGTTGTTTTATACAGGGCTGTCTCCCGCTATAAACTTTGCAACCTACACGACTCTGTGAAGTGTTTTCCGCACTATTGTAATGTATAAAACTTTAGGAAGTTAGCGGTGCGACTGACGGCAAATTTTCGGTTCGAAATGTTTTACGACTTCCCACATTTGAATGCAAATAGTAGACTGGCATTTGCATTATACGTAATTAATTCTTGAACTGTTTTGTTTTGTTTTATTTACGGATCTGTGATCTATGAATATAATATTAAATTTAATAAGAGTTTAATAATAATTTTCAACTCAAACCAAATGAATTTATTTGCGAAAAAATGTGTACAAATAGTTCTTAATTAAAATTAATTAAAAAAATTTGTAAGAAATTAATTACAAAATGATTTACTATCTAAAAACCTATTAAATAATATCAAAATAGTATTTAGAAAAGTATTACGTACTTAGTTTTCAGACCTTAAACAACTTAACCGATGGTAGAACCATGCTTTATTTGTTGAGAAATAAATATCTGAATTTGAATAAAGAAAAAAAGGATTAAACCCCACACACTGAAAAAATCGAACCAAGTGTAGAAAGACTTAAAGATCAGGCGTAGAAGAGATCCGATGTCACTTCTTCCTCTTCACACTTTAAGGTATTCAGATCTATAAACTATTGACAAGTAGACATTTGCGAGTAATAGTTTAGGGAATCAAACAGCCATTTGATTCGATTCACATTGCGAATAAAGATGCCTAAGAAGTAGTTTCGTTTTTAAAGCTAGTGCAGTAAAATAAGAAGATCAAACAAAATATATAGAGGAGACCATATTTAGTAAAAGTTTTGCTTTTATAGGCGCTATGAGCCATAACTTACAAGCACAAAAGCTGGCACTTTATTTTATTATTTTTCGGTACGTAGAATGAAGACTAGTGTTGTTCAAGTTTAAAATTAAATACTGCAAAATAATCATGCCAAATTAAAGGAATAAGTTGATTTATTGCTGTGTGAAAGACATATGATATATTTTTTTGTCTAATTCAGTAATTCAGTAATACATGCAACGATTATATATCATAGTTTAATTCAATAAACTTTCTCAAACGAGAAACGATTATAATTAATTGGCCATCTAATTAATATGCACACATCGAATGAATCGCTGCAAGATCAGACGTTGCCTTATTAATTGCTAATTATATGATTTATGACGTGGTAATGGTGCATTTGACTGAGAACCACCGTTCGTCATGGCCGCTTGATGGACAACAATCATAATAGATGACATGGTATACGTAATACAGTCTAAGTCGTCTTTTGATAGATAGGTATAGGTATATCGAAAAAGCACTTGTTTTATTTAAAAGTAACCGAAGAACTTCAAAAACTTATTGTTTCTATGTTTTACGTTTCAAATATACATATACTTTAAGGTAAATGCATAAAGTACAAAACATAGTTTAAATTGTTTATATTTTATATTTACAACAGAATAAGTTATCATTATTGTACAACTAAATCAAGAAGTACTGCGGTATGTCTATCTCAATTAGAAAGGAAGTAATAAATACTAAAAATAAAATAGACGACATAAATACGTAAGTTTACAATTTTTTAACGAAAAATCCTCATAAAGAACATTTTCATTTGGATTAATATTTAAAAACTAGGTCTTGTAATAAATCAAAGCGCAACATAAATAACAAAATCCCAAGAGTTTTATTATTTCATTTAATTGTAATACATAAAATGCGTAATAGCAGAGAGTGTCAGGAAGTCGGCTAGTATTAATTTTTATTGGAGTTTGCAGCACTGGGATAAACTTTCCTAGCTACTTACTTGTTCCGAGCTTCTAATTGGCTGTTTTATACAACTTGTACCGCATTGATCGACAGAGCTCTGTTAACCAATTATTTATTAGGTTTCTTAAGATTCTACAGAACGTCATGTTCTAAATGGGTATTAATATAAGAAGAGTTAAGTAAAGTTTATCTACAGAATAAAGGTAAGATTTTTTGAGAATCCCTTGATGGTAATGCGTGGAAATATTACTCAGTTAAAATACTAACAGTTGTCAATAAAATACTAACACAAACATCTGTATTTACACGAAAATAGCTGTACCAGCCAGGATTCAAACCGTGATCTGACGGAGACAGGACTGCTACCACCGCACCATGAAGCCATCAAGGCGTTTTATGTTTTAGCGAACTCCTGAACACGATGTTTACGTATATCTCAACATGTCTACAAGATGATTGTAAAAACCAACGTTCAACATTAACTCCATTCCATCTCACAATCTCTAATCAAAAATATCAAATTGCTCTATCTTCTCTCAAAATACGAAACTGAGACAACGGAATGCTATAGAAAATTATTTCTAATACTGCTCCAATACAATTCACATTCATACCGTACCATCTGCGTTTTATTTATACACAAATACAGATTTCAATTAGTACTGTAGTATTATTTCGAAGTTAACAATGAACTGTGCGCGTAGTCCCGACATTGTTTAGATAGTTGGACATTGAACATTGTGCTACTGAAAAGCTAAACACTGGTTGTCAGATGCAAAGCCGATGTATTTGACTATTTGATACTCTTGGGCTCCAAGTAATGTTTGTATATGTTGACGTGAATAAAATATAAATTTAGGGAAAATTTTTCACTGCTCAGATATTTTTTAATTTCTTTAGAAAGTCTTGTCGAGTGCCAAATTATTCTACTGATCAAATTTAGCTGGGCATTTGAAAAACTTGCCCTTAATTTTACTTAATATTTCATAACATCTTTGTATTATTTACACAAAAGTAAACTCAAGTGAGTAAATTCAAAAATACTAAACATTAAATTAGCTGGGGAAAGTAATTCTTTTAATTAGAGAGTATTTTCAAGAATCACAATCAAAACTTGCTGACGGCAACGTTTACAAAGGTTTTTATTATTTTTATTATGTTAAATGGTTAAAAACCTTCAAAAATTATATATTGTTAAAATCCTCTACTTCTATTCGAGGATTCGACATAGAAATGGTCGTTGGCACGTTGAAAGCTATGCTTTTGCTATTTTATTTTCGTAAGTTAGTCGTAGTTCTATATAAACGGTAAAAACATAAATACTTATTATGTTTTTAAATAAACACAGTGTGTTATTATGAATACATTAACCCCTTGTACTGATTAGAAACGAAAGACATGAGGACGAGAAGTTTTTAATGTTCTTTGTTTTCTTAAAAAAACAAGTGCTTGTTCGATATACCTATACCTATCTATCAAAAGACGACTTAGACTGTATTACGTATACCATGTCATCTATTATGATTGTTGTCCATCAAGCGGCCATGACGAACGGTGGTTCTCAGTCAAATGCACCATTACCACGTCATAAATCATATAATTAGCAATTAATAAGGCAACGCCTGATCTTGCAGCGATTCATTCTATGTGCGCATATTAATTCGATGTATTGTCCAATTAATTATAATACCGTGTTTGAATTAATTTCAGTGCTCGCTTCCGAAAGTTTATTGAATTAAACATCGCTTAAGATATATTACAATTGTACCTATAATTGTCTTTCATTTATCTCTTTTACCATACAATATTTTTAAATTGTCTCCATATCATATAAAGTATCAGTAATGTATCAGGGACTCAAAATAACGAAAATAAGAAAAAAAATTAAAAATCAGCTATCATCCCGATACATTTTTCTCACGAACCTGATTATTCGGGAACCGAAAATCCAAGTAACTAAGGCCGAAACACACTCCAGCAATCAATAATACGTAAATCTACGTACGCACCGATCGTAGAGGAGCGGGCAGTAAATCGGAGGACGCACGATTACAGCTGACAAGGCAATTAATAAGGCAGATGCCGATTGAGCACGACTCACCCGCTCCAACGGTATTAATCATCCGGAAGGGTAAGTATTACGTGTGGAACGGTTTACACTTTAGACAGAGGTTGAACTTAGTATTTCTAATTGATACTTTATTAGAATTTTAAAGTTATTTGGCAGCCTGTACATTTATTAAATAATTGATTATAAAATCCCTCGTTCAAGATACTTAGATGCTTGTTGAGTCAAACTTAAATCACGGTGATTTTTACCATTACTGTCATGCAGTATTATCAAGTATAAACATCATTTCATTCAAAGACCTGATCAGACTTTAGCATTTTTAATGCAGAAAACTAGCTGGGCAAAATTGACCACACCAAGGTTATTTATATTTGTACCTTTTTTTAGCTTAATATTTTACTGCGTTATTTTTTTTATAAATTTAAATAATGTTTCTTTCTAAATAATATTTACGCCTAAGTCATAGCCAGCGACTGGCTATACGGCTGGTTCACGTAATGACAACTCACGCATCATCTCGACGTCGTCGGTCATTTTACTTGCATGATTGTTGATGTCGTGATATCGACGTGTGCTGATTTTATTCAATCTCTCTAAACGTTATGTGCGCTTGTTGTCTTTGATGTCTTGGTGCAAGAGGGCTCACACAGCAGAGGACCTGTGTTTGTCGTTCTTATGGATTCTATACAGTTTCCACTTCAACTATTTTCTGGATGTAGGATTAGAATATATAGTAAATCCTTCATTAATTTAATATTACATGTTTGTTTTAATGATAAAGTCATCTTTGTTAAGAATAAAACCCAAAAACAAAAGGTTTGAACATTTTTGTTTGGAGACTGACCACAGTTTCACCATTTTGAAAAATCTTGGTTTTAGCGGCCAGAAATTAAACTAGTGGTAATCGATAGAATAAACTATAATGAACAAAAAATTTAGTTATGAATCACGTAAGTGATATACTTTCCTAGATAATTGAGTGTAAAGTTTGAAAAAAGTTACTATAAAATAGCTGCAAGTTCGTCGATGCCATCTGCCTGGAACCGGTTTTATGTGCCTAGCACACCCATGCCCGTGCCTTTATTTTTCCCTCCGCCATTTTGTTTTATGTTGTTCATCCGGCTTTTCACATTGGTTCTGAGTACACGAAGGTTCTTATCTTCACGCGCAATTCGCTGTTACGTTGTGTTTGTTGTAAAGTTTTTAAATAAATGTTTTTCATTCAAGGCTATAGTTTCAGTTTATTACACCTTTTTCCCACTGGTCTAGATTCTGATTCCCACGGGGTCTAGGGTAGGGACTGAATCAAATGTGTTAGTCAATGTTAAAGAAATTAGTAGGTATGTGACGTACGCTCCAGAAATATCTACAATTACTTATTATTCACAAATAACTTATAACTACGGTCACGGAATGGCAGTTAGCTAAGACGTGAACTAAACGTAAAAATTATTATAAAAAATAATAGTTGAGCAAAGTAAACTAACTAGAAACTAAATGATCGATGTTATTTACTTTCAGACATATTGTTTCTAATATTTAAAATGAGCTGTTTAAGCAAGTAAATTCAATATAGAATACTTCTTAGTGTAATTTGAACTGTAAAATATGCAAGGAGTCTATATTTAAGTTCAGCATTAGATCCTCAAACACAAGGCTTAATTAATGAAACAGTAGCGTGCAATTAGCTAGCTTTCCCTCACTATTTTTCAAGTTAACCTTTGATTAGAACTCTTGTCTCTGTGTCATGAACACGAAAGAGTTACAAATTCATCGAAGTTCTTTTAGAATTGTTTAGAAGTGCTTATGGATATCCTTATACTCATAAAAAAGAGAATTAATAATGACGCGTTACTTTCAACCTGTCCTGTAACTTTACCAGTAAATTGCTCTCTATTTAAAAACCGTTTATCAGTTATAAGAAATAAAACAAGCGCTGTTGATTGCAATTTTTATTTTTTTGATAATCAAAGTTAGTGGCGATGTTAGAAACTTTTTGAAAATATGAATTTATTTTTTATGGAAAACAAGTTTTCTTGGAAATATTTATCCAGAACGGTACACTAAAAGTAGTATTTTAATTACATGTTTTTATGAGGAACAGTAATAACTTGGAATGTTACTTATAGAATCTACTATTGCCAATTTTTGGGCAATTTTTATAAAGCATGACATGCCTGAATTGTTACATTCACCATTAGCTTCAAACAAATAATTTAGCCAGTTGTTGTTATCTTGGCAACAATTTATTACCTAAATATAGTTCCGGGATTCAGCTATCACCTAAACAAAAATGGACGCAACTTTTCAGAACACAACTCAAACCTTTGCACAAAAAATGTAAGCAAATAAGCACCTAATTTACATTTATATTCTATAGTTCGATTCCAAACAATATCAATTTGAACAAAACCTAACGTGTACAATACGAGGGAACTTTTCAGATGGGAAGGTTCTCCAAGAGTCCTCAGGTGCTTGACAACAGCGCAAGGTCATCCAACGAGATGGGATTGCTGTCTTGGCTCCGGTTGCATAACGCTGACACAGTTCTGTAATACTGCATGGGGCGACCGGAGGAAACTGCAAAAGTATATATTCGGTCGTTTTATGTTGGTTCATCACTGTTAAATATGATACTCACTCTTGTCATTATTAGTTGTGTTCAATATATTGTGCTTGTTACGTATTATTTCATAATTAAATAGTTAATTATGTTACATTAGACATCCTAAATATTCTAAACCTATGAACATTAATTATATATCATAGTTTGTGTTGAAAGAGTAAAGGAAAAGAAGAATAAATATACATTGAAACTTTATTTGATTAACAACTATTATTTGCAATTTTATGATAAACATTATTTTCAAAATAAATTTCCCATTATCTTTTCTAGTAGCTATCTTTTAAGACCGTTTTAAAAGATTTTAAAACATTAAATAAAGTCTGTTAGGTAAATAAAAAGTATATTTGATAATAACCATGTATTTAAACAATATCTTATGTTGAAGAGATTGACCGTTCAGAACTTTTTCTTAAGAATACTATATGTAGAAAAAATGATTTTTTGATTTGATTGAAATGAGTTTTCCAATTATAAAAAATGTGGCATCAGTAAATAGGCTAAAGAGGTAAGGCTAGAGAGATCAGATCGAAACCTCAAAAATGTAAATTAAATAAAATTTGTTAATATACACTAACGAATTAAATTACTTCTGAACATTTATACAAATTATATTTCATATTCATTACCAAATACATTCATAAGTAAATCCTTAATTAAGCTCACCGGCCAAGTAGTAACTTACAAAACTTAATTATCGCATTAAAATGCTTCAAAATAGTTTCATAAATTCAGCCAACACATACCAGGCTCGCAGAAACCTCCAGGTGTTACCAATAGCGTCTCAATTTAGAGCTACAAGACCACTGAAATCTGTACCCGTCTGTACCCGTTGCTCTACATTGCTGCATATTAATAAATGGCTGAGCTCCCTGGGTGGACTTTGGTTTTAATTTTGGCCCTATATTAACTGACTTTTTTATTTGACAATGATAAAATCTTAGTAATTTCATAGTGGTGGAAATTTTTGTTCTTCTGAATTAATGTATTCATTGGCTTTCATGGCTAATGATATTTTTTCATTAAAAAAGTTTGCGATAAATGAATAAATTTTACAGTATTTATTCAAGAACAATATGGTGAACGCATTAAAAGTATATGCATTACGGAATGCAAAACCAATTTCGACATTAGATGTTCAAACATATTCAAATTCGAAAATTGATACATATCACAAAGGTAAGTATGGAAGTACACGACGAGACTAAAAGGAACGAAAGTTTGCAGATTTGTAAACGACGTCGACATATTTCGATATTAGCCGTTCGGCGGAAACTTAGGCCTTAGGCACACGGTAGACGGACCAAAATCGATTTTTATTAGATATACTTATTACCAGATAGCTGTTTTATATTAACTTATTTATTTTTTTGGGTCGTCAACACGCGGACCAGCTGACGGTAACAAGCATCTTTGCCCATACACATAATTAATCGTAGAAGTTGTTGATTAATTATATTTGTATTTTTATCAATAAGGATTATCTAATAATGATGAGTTGTCGATTGTAGGCTTGAGTTAGATTTGCTTTTTATCCCTTAATTGCATTGACTGTTCCATTTACTGGAAGTTTATTGCTTATAACATTTTTACAAACTTACATTTTCAGGAGATCCGTTCTGCGCCCGACCCCGCCCGGACGTGTTCGCGGTCGCACCAGCTGTTAAGTAACGACTGTCGTCTCGCGACGACAACTCGTAGCAACACTCATACGCTGAGATTCGTACAATATCTCGCTTCGTCCTCGACGACTTGAGATAAGCCTCTGTAGGACTTACGCTGCGGCCGGTTTCGATCGGCTGTAACTAAGTCAGTCTCGCAGCAACAGAGAGCCACAACAGAGCTCAGCTTACTACGGTCGATTAAATTCGATAGTAGTTCGCAAGGCTCGGGCTGATTTTCTGGCTGCGTACTTGACGCTTGGCGCCTGTTACGTAGTCAGAGACTCGCTCTGCGGCCGGCTCCGGCCGGTCGTAACGTAGTCAATCCCGCACTTTCAGTGCAACCCAACCCCGTCAGGTCTACGGCCGGTTTTTGTTGTCAATTTATTGACAACACACTCCGTAGTTGACTCGCGTTTCATCAGGTGGATACTTAACGGTGACAACTAAGCCTGATAGCGTTGCCCGGTGCGCTTCCAAGGCCCTTCAGGCTAAGGAGAAACCGGCTGACCCGATCCCATTGCACTTGGGCCTTTCCCAGGGTGACGGTACAGTGCTGTCCGAATTAGGGGCACCACCTCGCGTCGTCCCCAGCCCCCCTACCGCGGGTAGGGAGGTTTAGGTGCTAGGTTTGTTAGGGAACCTAGGCATTATTATATATTTATATATTATATATATTGTAGTCCCAAGCCCTCCAATGGACCAGCAAAGCTTGGTAAACTTTGCTAGGTCGTTCGCCCAGGCGCTCGTTGCGTCCGGCGCCGCCATTTTTGATGACGCACTAACGCAGGCCTTACAGGTAACTATCGCGTCCCCGGCCCCTCAGGCCTCAACCCCGGCCCTTCAGGCCTCCAACGTCCAGACCCCTCAGGTCTACAGCTCTCCCGCGACTCCCGTCCCGTCCGGGATGGACTGTGAATTGGTCACATCCTCTCGCGCGTCGCGTCGCAAGCGTACCGCTCCCGGGAGTGACTCCAAACCCGCATCTGATGCGTCGTCAGATACCGTCACCTTAACCGGCTCTCCTGAGCCCGCGTTTCAGTTAGTCGCCAAACGCTCTAAGAAGCGCTCGAAGAAAGCCTCGGTATCCTCAATATCCAAGTCCTCCCCGATGTCTAAGTAACCGCGTCTCCGTCGGTCCCATCGAAGCCAGCGACGCGCTGCGCTCCCGTCCCACCGAGGCCTCAGCTCCCTCCAGTCCGGCCACACAGCAAATTACAGGGGCTGTCCGCGCGCTCCGCGCTCCACCGCTAAGAGGGCCGCGCTTAAACCAGCGCCGCCGCTCACTCCTGCCAACTTCCCACCGCTGCGCAACCGGGGTCCCCCGGAAGCAAAGCCCGTGCAGCCGACGCCTACTCAGGCTCTGTCCTGGAGACAGCGTCCGGCCGCTCCAACTGCACCTTCCCGTCCTATCCCAGCTCCCGTAGCTCCCGTAGGCCCGCGTCCCGCTCCGTCGTCTTCACCTCAGTCGTCGTTGGCTGAGGACATGAAGATTGTGTTCGACGTCATTCAAAACGTCGACATTAAGGAAACTTCCGTACTCGCACGCAAACTGCGAGCCGCCCGCTCTCCTCAAGAGCGTTTATTTGCGTTAGCTGACCATCACTCGTTACTAAGTTCGTTATAAATTTTTATTATTTATTTTTTTATATAAATTTGTTAAATAAGTAAATATAATGTCTAGACCCACAAATCCCGCGTCCGGTCGTATCAAGCCCTTGCTTATCCCTAGTTCCCTTTAACGTTCGTAGCTTTAGTACCAATCTTCCTGAGCTCAAACTATTCCTTCAGAACAAAGAGCCAGACTTATTGCTTCTTCAAGAGACGTGGCTCACTCCTAACCGCTCCAGGGGACTCGCTATCCCCAAGTAAGCGTTTACTCGTAACGATAGGCCCAACTCCGACGGTTTCGGCGGCACTGCTATTTATTACAAAAGAGGTTTCTATTGCTGTCCTCTCATTACCCCTCCTCTCCTCAACATGGAAGCAACTGTGTGTAGATTGGCTATGAATGTCATCTGGTCATCCGACCATCATCATAGCTTCAATCTACATACCTAGTGGCACCAGACCAGTCCACAGTGACTTTGAGGCCATTCTCGCCCTCAGCCATTCAGTCATTAGTAGACTTTAACTCCAAACATACTGACTGGACGTGCCTATCGACCAACACCAGCGGTATCGCTCTTTTCGACATCACGAACTCACTCGACTAGATGTCATCTCTCCCATCACTCCCACTCACTATCCCGACAACCCGAACCACTCTCCTGGCATCCTCGATTTTGCAATTGTCAAGCAAATCAACCTCGATCTCAGGTCTATTGAACCGCTCGATGACCTAGGTTCTGACCACCACCCCGTCTCCCTCGTGCTAGGTGCGACTAACGAGAACGCCACTTCTCCTAAGACCCATACCAACTGGAAAGGCTTTAAAGGAGTTTCAGCCTTAGAGGCCCCGAACTCCCCGCTCGCGATCTCACCCGATCAATTAGATAGCCCGGATAAAATAGATTCATTAGTCAACTCTCTCACTGATGGTATCAACTCAGCCATCAGCGATCATGAAAAGGTTGCCAAGCAAGGCAAACCCACGCTTCCCCTAGCCGTTAGCAATCTTATTAAAGCTAAGAACGCGGCTCTCCGGAGAGCCAAGAAATATCCCACGCCCGCCTATAGAACAGCTGCGAATCAGCTTCAACGTAAACTTAGGTCTTGCCTCGTGGAACTTCGAGACGCTCAGATGAACGATCTCATGGCGAATATCTCCCCGTCCCACCAAGCGAATTATACATAGTATGGCCCGAGCCTTACGCGTAGACGCCGCCTCTCACGTTCCTCCTCTCACTCGTCCCGATGGCTCTATCGCCTTCGAAGTCGAAGAGAAAGCCGAATGCTTCGCTGACAGCGTTGCGTCTCAATGCTCGCCCAGCACGCAACCCGTGAATCCCTTTCACATCCAGGCGGTGGAGGATGAAGTTTTCTTTAGAGACTCTCTCCCCATCACCGCCGACCCCGTCACAGTCTCTAATGATGAAATATCGCTTCTCATTAGAAATCAAAAATCAAAAAAAGCTCCGGGTGCAGATGGAATTTCCAATCACGCACTTAAGCACCTGCCTCTACAGGTGCTTACCTTGTTAGCTATCATTTTCAATGCCTGCTTCGACCTTAGCTACTTTCCAAAAGCTTGGAAAGAAGCGACAGTCATAGGCATTCCCAAGCCGGGTAAACCTCTGAATATGCCACTAATCATAGACCCATCAACCTCCTCAAGGCAATGTCTAAACTTCTCGAGAGAGTCTCTCTCGAATGCGGAACCATCTGTTTCCAACGGATGGTGAACCCCTCATTATTCCCCATCAGTTCGGCTTTCGCGTTAAGCACTCCTGCCCTCAGCAAGTCCATCGTATTGTCGAGTACATACTCGACGGCTTCTACCCGCGGCGTTTTAAAACGGTCGCAGTTTTCTTTGACGTAGCCAAGGCTTTCGATAAAGTCTGGCACAGCGGCCTCGTCTATAAACTCTACAAAATAGGCTTACCGGATCACCTAGTTAGAATAATCGCGTCGTTTCTCATAGACCATACGTTTCGATTTACACGAAGGCATGCTTTCCACGCCCCGTCTCATAAAGGCCGGAGTCCCTCAAGGCTCAGTCCTCGCCCCTCTATTGTACACCGTGTACACTAACGATATTCCCGTCCCGTCGAAAGGCGTCGAACTCGCCCTCTTTGCCGACGACATTGCCCTTTACACCAAAGGCCGCAGAGTCCCGGGTCTCACCGACAGACTCCAAAAGGCTGTAAATGCCCTCGGTGCATGGTTTCAAAAATGGCGTATCGATGTGAACCCAGAGAAGAGCTCTGCGGCTTACTTCGACTTCAAACGCAGTCGTATCGCCGACAATCTCCACGTCAGAATGCAAGGCATTCCCATCCCCTGGAAGCGCACTACCAAATATTTAGGCGTCACATTAGATCCGACGCTTTCTTTCAAACTTCACGTCGATAGAGTAACGAAACTCGCACGTGTTTACTTAGGCCGCATTTACAGTATGTTAGGTAGAAAAACTAAAATGTCTTTCAGAAACAGACGTACGCTTTATAAGGTCTGCGTTAGACCAGTCATTACATATGCCTCGCCAGTCTTTGCCCACGCCAAACCCTCCGTCCTGCACAAACTGCAGGTAGTTCAAAACCTCTTCTGCCGCAGGGCCACAAACGCACCTTGGTACGTGCGCAACGCGGACCTGCACAGAGATCTTGAACTACCTACAGTGCAACAGCACCTAAAAACACTCTCAGAATCGTTCTTCAAACGCGCCGAATCCCATCCCAATCCTCTAGTTCGAGATTCAGTCTCATATACTGCTCGTGTCTTAGATTCGAAATTCAAAGTCGCTAGACCGAGAAACGCGCACACTGGCGAACCCACGCAATTAACATTAGATGTCGAAGCCCTTCAGGCCGCAACTTCTAATTCTAACGTAAATTCGAATTAATTCAATTTTTATTTTTTATTTTCAGCACCTTCAGTGCTATGTAAATCCCAGCGGGTGACCCCTTCTGGGCCCCGCTAGCACGGCCTCTTTCTCCCATTGGCCGTCGCTCAGATGAAGGCTGAGTGGCAAAAATGCACGAGCCGACAGGGGGTTTTTAGTGGGTAGGGTTCTGGTAGGCGTCGGAACGAGTCCCACATAACCTGGATCGCGCGCGCCAGTGTATGCGTCAGAGCATTTTTTATCCTCCTGCCCTTCCCGTGGAGGGGAACAATAAAAAAAATGAAAAAAAACTTACATTTCCTACTCAGGCTTAAGAACAACGATATTGATATAGCAAAGAACTTTAAAAAATCCCATTTTTCATGTAAGATCATAAAATTACAATCGAAAAACATTTCTTTTTGTAAAATGTGCTTTAAAAATTAAAGGTATTTTTTGAGTTTTGAATTCAATTCAGTTATAAGAATAACAATATTTACACATTGATCGGACACTAGATGATAGTTCATACATTTTTTAGTATAAAATATATTTCAAAAGCTACAAAGAACTCGTGGATCTTGCATTGCTTCATACTTGCATTATTGAAGCTCAGCGCAATCTTTTTAAACTGACTCATTTACACGCACGAAAGGACAGTGCTTGGAGACAAAAGTTGAATTTAATAGAAGTGAAATTATTTGAAAGTATGAATAGTGTTTGCGTTTGCGATGTAACCTTGCTACTTACTTTACTTCTCGATTCCAAAGTAGTTATGTTGCTGTTTATTTGTTAGTTTAGTTAGGCTCAATAACAATGTTTAAATAAGTTGTGGTATGCTGTAAACTTTTAAATATTTTTTTTATTATTTCTATATTAGGTTTATTATTATTTTATTATTATATTATTATTCATAATTAAACGTTTATAAAAACACCTTCTAAATAAATTAATACACAATACATAATTAACTAATCATGATTAAAATCCGACCTTGAAACAAAATTTTACAATGAAAATCATAAAATTTAAAGCTAAATTTGGTATTCTACGGTAATTATCTAATTCGTGTCCATTTTGCACGCTGACGTTGATCAAACAGGGGTTGCGAAAGGGAATAACTTATTCGACTTATCCGCTAATAGACCTTCGAATAAACAAACAAGATTAAGTGGAAATAAGCGGGCCTTATAAATTTATAAACCTTATACTTTAATTCAGAGGTTTGTAAGAAATTCAAGTTGTTACCACATTTTGTAAGATAGTTGGTAATCCAGGTGAACGCTTAGCGCGGAGTTCCGAGTTGGTGTGTTACTTTAGTTAAATGTTACGCCGGTGTTGCTAGTGTAGTTAGTAAGACACTTGGTTATTTTAGCGGAAGGTTTGAAAGTCAAATCTTGATTATATAAAAGGATTTCTGGTTGGATTTTAAAACTTTTGAATTTGTTTAGTTGTTGAATAGTTCGATGTTAATTTTTTTTTAATGGTTCTATCATTGTTGCACTCTGGAGGATGGGGTAGGTATTCCTTACACATAAATGTATTCAGTTAAAAATGTTATTCTTAGTTTAAAGAATCCTAAGTTTAGATTAAATAAAAAACAATTACATATCATAAAACTTTTCTTTTTTTATTTTGTTGTAAGAAACTAAAACACCCATCCCCATTTTCTCAACACGAATCCTAGAGCCTAACATTACAAGAAATAGAGGGCAAACTTGAAGTATAAATCACCATAAAATAGTTGACTAATTAATTTAAAGAGACGGCAGCGAAACTTTGTGCCGAGCTTCTGTTCCAATTTCCAATTTAATCTCTTAAAATGTGCAACTAGGTAAGTACTTACCTCCAATTATTGTTCGTATCAAAATGAGCGTCTCGAATTGAGATAACACACTCGTATTTCACAATGAATAGCCGAACTAATATAAGTTATGGTTCAGAAGTCGGGTGGCATTTATAGCACCAGTGATCTTTGACCCTCCCCGCCCCTTCCGGGTCCATTTAAAATAATCTACGTCAGAAGAAGAGGGGCCACGATTGTAGGTTTTCCTAAACTGGTCGTACGCACAGCTCTTTCATATGGACGCCGTAAATCACATAACACCTTCGAAATTAAAATACCTCTTGGAAGTTCGCGCACCTTTTCTTTGTAATAGTTTGAGTGGGTGTTTACATTGTTCGACTTTATTATGCTTACATTGTGGAAATGGCATTCGAACTAGAACTTTAACAAGGGAATAAATTAGTTCCTTGGAAATGGATAATTTTATATATTTTTTAAATTTAATAAGCCTAGAAGTTTGTCTCAACATTCCATCCTTCTCACCTGATAACTTTTAATCTATACTAATGTAATATTATAAAGGGGAAAGATTAGATTTTTTGTGTGTATGTATATTTATATGTTTGTTTGTTATGGATAAACACATATACTACTCAACTGATTTATACTTTTTACTATAGAAAGCTACAGTACTAGCGTGAACAATAGACTATATTTTATTTTCAAATAAATTAGAGATGCCTACGAAAATTTCAATAATATAACCCAAGGTTCAAACATTCTGCCATCGGCAAACTACCCGAATACAGTGTATCGTGGAAATGTATCTCTTAAATAGTTCTACAAAAAGTCTATGACAACATATATCTGTATTTTTTGTGAAAGTAATTATTGCGAAAATAGTGAATCATAAACACTATACAATTTGATACATTATTTTCAATGCATATTTTGCCATAATAAATTAGTTATTTTCAGAATAAATACTTCTATTGCTCCTGATATTAAATGTAATTTAACTTTGTCTGTTAACTGAGTAACTTGATAAAAAATTTAAAAGTTACGACGGTGAGAAAGTGCGACGTCCCAGCAGTCGGGTTAATAGTATATACATGCAAGGAGTAATTCTTCTCTGTATAGAGAAAGACGTACATGGTATACGTATCGGGTAGGAAAAAGCATCGTTTCGACGCCGAGAGTTTCGGTACTCACTTTGGAGATCTTCTATATTATGACGTAAAAATGCGAAGACTATGATACGAAGAAAAAACGATGTACTGTGGCTCTTCTAACGCTTATTTGCATATTACGCAAGAAGTAACTAATTTAAACTATGTTATTTTATTTAATAACTGTTTAAAAATACTGATAATCTTACAGAATACAATACGATAACACGGTACAAAGAGAATTTCCATTTCAATGATTGCCACAATATGTTCACAAAATGGAACCAAAATGGATCAATTTTATAAAGCCCGAAATACAATAAAAGCGGTACAATTTCCCATTATATCATTAGGATTACCTGGACACATTCCATGGCACATAATAATGCAAGATCAGTTAGTAACTGAATACCATTTTATTTTAACTGGATAATATGAATTCCGAAGCAATATAAGAAGATTATCTTGGATTTAGAACAAAACCGGCCCATAGCTGACAGGATTTAATTCTATACTTTATTCCATATTTTATGGCGGTTTTAGAATTTGTGTAAGAAAATTTCTAAAATACTTTATGAGGCGTAATTGTATTATAAACGGAATTGACTTTAAGGTTTTTTTTTGTGTTCCGAGAGGGCAGGAGGAATAAAAAAATTCTCTTATACATACTCCGCGCGCGCGATCGCAGTTATGTGGACTCGTCACTCCGAGCCAACCAGAGTCTATACCCACTAAACAAAACCCCTGAATGACTCGTGCAATTTTTTGCCACACAGCCTTCATCTGAACGACGGCCAATTGGAGAAAGAGACCGCGCTAGCGAGGCCCAGAAGGGGTCACCCGCTGGGATTTACTTAGCACTGAAGGTGCTTGAAGCACTGAAAGTGAATTCATAGCACTGAAGGTGCTCAAAATGAAAATAGAAATTTAAAATAAATTTAAATAAGTAAATTAATTCGAGTTAAGATTACAATTTGAATTTGCGGCCAGAAGGGCTTCAAGATCCGATGTCAGTCTGGTGGAAGAGTACGCTTGCGCATTCCTATGCCTAGCGACTTTGAACTTCGAATCTAAGACAGGAGTAGTATATGAGACTGAATCTCGAACAAGAGGATTGGGAGGGCTTTCGGAGCGTTTGAAGAACGCTTCAGAGAGTGTTTTGTGTTGTACTGTAGGCAGTTCAAGATCTCTGTGCAGGTCCGCGTTACGCACGTACCACGGTGCGTTTGTGGCCCTGCGGCAAAAGAGATTTTGAACTACCTGCAGTTTGTGCAGGACGGAGGGTTTGGCTTGGGCAAAGATTGGTGAGGCATATGTCATGACGGGTCTAACGCAGACCTCGTAAAGTTTACGTTTGTTTCTGAAAGACATTTTACTTTTTCTACCTAAAATGCTATTTAGGCGGCCTAAGTAGTGACGGGCGAGTTTCGAAACTCTATCGATGTGTGGCTTGAAAGAAAGCATCGGATCTAAGGTGACGCCTAAATATTTAGTACTGCGCTTCCAGGGGATGGGAATGCCTAACATTCGAACGTGGGGATCGCCAGCGGGACGACGGCGTTTGGGGTCAAAGCGAATCGCAGAACTCTTGTCTGGATTCACATCGATGCACCATTTTTGAAACCATACACCGAGGGCGTTGTCGGCAAAGAGGGCGAGTTCGACGCCTTTCGGCGGGATGGGGATGTCGTTGGTGTACACGGTGTACAACAGAGGGGTGAGGACTGAGCCTTAAGGGACTCCAGCTTTTATGGGACGAGGCACGAAAAGCGTGCCTTCATGTTTAAATCGAAACGTATGGTCTTTGAGAAACGACGCGATTAACCTGACTAGGCGATCCGGTAAGCCTATTTTATAGAGTTTATAAACGAGACCGTTGTGCCAGACTTTATCGAAAGCCTTTGCTACGTCAAAGAAAACCGCGACTGTTTTATAACGACGCGGATAGAAGCCGTCAAGTATGTACTCGACGATTCGATGGACTTACTGTCGGCAGGAGTGCTTAACGCGAAAGCCGAACTGATGGGGAATAATGAGGGGATCGCCATACATTGGAAACAGATGGTTCCGCATTCGAGAGAGTATGACTCTTTCGAGAAGTTTAGACATGGCCTTGAGGAGGCTGATGGGTCTGTGATTAGCCGGGATATTCAGATGTTTACCCGGCTTGGGAATGCCTATGACTGTCGCTTCTTTCCAAGCTTTTGGAAAGTAGCTATGGTCGAAGCAGGCATTCAAAATAGCTAACAAGGTAACATTAACAAGCTGTTGGGGCAGGTGCTTAACTTCGTGGTTGGAAATTCCATCCGCACCCGGAGCCTTTTTGGATTTTTGAGTTCTAATGAGAAGCGAGATTTCGTCATTAGAGACTGTGACGGGGTCGGCGGTGATGGGGAGAGAGTCTCTGCGAAGGTCTTCGTCCTCCACCGCCTGGATGTGGGAGGGATCCGCAGGTTGCGTGCTGGGCAAGCATTGTGCAGCAATGCTGTCAGCAAACATTTGGCTTTCTCTTCGACTTCCAAGGCAGTAGTGCCATCGGGACAAGTGAGAGGAGGAACGTGGGAGGCGGTATCTGCGCGTAAGGCTCGGGCCATACTATAGTACGCTTGGTGGGATGGAGAGATATTCTCCATGAGATCGTTCATCTGAGCGTCTCGGAGTTCCGCGAGGCAAGATCTAATTTACGTTGTAACTGATTCGCAGCTAATCTATAGGCGGGCGTGGGATATTTCTTGGCTCTCCGGAGAGCCGCGTTCTTAGCTTTAATAAGATTGCTAACAGCTAAGGGAAGCGTGGGTTTGCCTTGCTTAGCAACCTTTTCGTTAACACTGATGGCTGAGTTTATAGCATCAGTGAGGGAATCGACTATCGAGTCTATTTTACCTGGGCTATCTAAGTGGTCGGGCGAGATCGCGAGCGGAGAGTTCGGGCCTCTAAGGCTGAAACTTACGTATTTTTAAAGCCTTTCCAGTTGGTAAAGGTCTTAGGAGAGGTGACGTTATCGTTAGGCGGTCCTAGCACTAGGGGACACGGGGTGGTGATCAGATCCTAGGTCATCGAGCGGTTCGATAGACCTGAGATCGAAGTTGATTCGTTTGACGATCGCAAAACCGAGGATATCAGGAGAGTGGTTTGGGTTGTTGGGATAGTGAGTGGGAGTGACGGAAGAGATGACGTCTAAGTCGAGTTGCTCAGTGATGTTAAGAAGAACGATACCGCTGGTGTTAGTCGATAGGCACGTCCAGTCAGTATGTTTGGAGTTAAAATCTCCGAACATAATTACTGAATGGCCGAGGGCGAGAATGGCCTCGAAGTATGTATGTAGATTGAAGCTATGATGACGGTCGGATGACCAGTCATAGCCAATCTACACACAGTGGCTTCCATGTTGAGGAGAGGAGGCACAGGGAGAGGAGCGCAATGGAAACCTCTTTTGTAGTAAATAGCTGTGCCGCCGTAGCCGTCGGATTTGGGCCTATCATTACGAGTGAACGTGTATTTGGGAATAGCGAATCCCCTGGTGCGGTTTGGAGTGAGCCACGTCTCTTGGAGAAGCAATAAGTCTGGCTCGTTGTTCTGAAGGATCAGGGAGGATGGTACTAAGGCCATTGGGTTTGATACGACAGGACGCGGGATTTGCGGGTCTAGACATTATATTTATTTATTAAGGAATTTATAAGAAAAATAGAATTTATAAAGAGCTAAGTAGCGAGTGATGCTCAGCTAACGCAAATAGACGCTCTTGAGGAGAGCGGGCGGGTCGCAGTTTGCGTGCGAGTACGTAGATTTCCTTAATGTCGACGTTTTGAATGACGTCGAATACGGTCTTCATGTCTTCAGCCAACGACGGCTGAGGTGAAGACGACAGAGCGGGACGCGGGCCTACGGGAGCTACGGGAGCTGGGATAGGACAGGAAGGTGCAGGTGGAGTGGCCGGACACTTTCTCGAGGACAGAGCCGGAGTAGGCGTCGGCTGCACGGGCTTTGCTTCCGGGGAAGCCCAGTTGGCGGGAGTGAGCGGCGGCGCCGGTTTAGGCGCGGCTTTCTTTACGGAAGAGCGCGGAGTGCGCGGACAACCCCTGTAGTTGGCTGTATGGCCGGACTGACCGCACAGTACATATGCAGGGGGGGGGGAAGTGGAGTCGGGAGTACGAGTGCACTCCTTCGTCATGTGCGGATCTAAGCACTTTACGCACCTGGGAGGGGCTGAGCAATTTGCCGCTGCGTGGCCGTAAAGCTGGCAACGGTGGCATTGCCCAGGGTGCCCATGACGGTTAGGACGCTCGACGGAGATGTTGGAGAGTCCGCAGATTGTGCGAGCTTCTCTGAAAATCTCCCTCGAGTTGGGAGTATTGGTTAGGATAACTAATGCGAACGTAAAACGTTTGCTGCGGTTGGAGTGCATCTTGTGGACTGCTTCAGCCGGGAAGCCTTGGGACTTAAGGTCCTCAAGAATGTCGTCTTTACTGAGTTCGAACGGGATGCCCCGTAATACCGCACGGACCTTGCACTCCTCCTGGAGGGCGTAAGTATGATACGCGATTTGTTTGATCGGACTTTAAGGTACTTTATGCAGTCAATTGTATCAAATCACACACAGTCTCGGTTTGCGTGCGGATTCGTTCGCATGTCTATCGCTGACTGCCTTCAGCCCTCTATCTTATCCCCGCACTAGTTGAGTGCCCTCATTTCCATACCGTCGTTTTCACGACGTATAATCTCGTATATTCTCGTATAGTCTTCCTATATTCATATGACCGTCTTCTCAACATCGTTGCCTGCAGCTCGTCGTCGCCGATCTTCGTTGCCGTTGCCACTCCGGCAAGCTCTGCATTCCAGGTCTTCGAGTCTTTGAGTTCGAGTAAGTTATCCGCGTTGTGCCCAACCCCCCTACTGCTGGTAGGGAGATTTTAGGAAGTTAGTCTTCGTTGGTAGGCTCATAGTATATATATTTATATATTTTGTCCCTCCCCAACCCCTCCGCAATGGCTTCGCTAGGTCCCATGGACCTTACGAAGTTGTTAATAGAAGGCCTCACCACTACAGGCGTTACCTGCGTCGATAAAGTCATTAAGGCAATTTCTGCTCTCCTCTGATTTTAGGGAAATCTCAGTTTTAGCCCGTAAACTTAAGGTTTCACGTTCTCCTACAGAGCGATTGCTAGCTCTGGCGAAGCATAGTTCCCTTCTCAATTCATTATAGGTTCATTTAAATGAATTATCCCTCATTCAAGCTTCGGCCGACCTCTGCGCAGCCCCGGCTTCACCGGAGGCTGCCCACAACGGCCCCCAAATCATGTCTCTTTGAGCACCTGCAGTGCAACTTTCACATCCAGCGGACGACCCGCTGGCGGGTCCCCGCCAGCGCACCCACTTGAAATGAAATGAAATGAAATGAAATATTTATTTCTCAACATTGACAATTACTTGTTCTTATTGACGTCAAATAAAACATGATTCTACCACCAGTTCGAAAAAACCTTCGTGAAGAAGAACTGGCAAGAAACTTCACGGGTATATCTTTTTCAAAATAAATTTACAGAGACTCTTTATGTCTATACAAAATTATTCTTTTCTGCATCTGTTAGCTCGGCAAGTCTCCCTCTCCCCCAAGTATCCAAACAACGAACACCCTCAAACGGCACCCGTTAACGCGGGATCCAGCCATCTTCCCAACGGGTGTCGCTTCCGATGAAGGCTAACGGTAAAATATTGCCACAGTCATCAAGGTGGTTTTTAGTGGGTAGGTGCCATTCTGGTTCGGCAGAGTTCGGTATTTTCCTGTGGCGGTATGCATGACGCATCTTCCGCGAGGGTGTTGCTTTGGAGGCAAAAAAAAATCTAATCACACGCTACTGTATTTTCTTTATAAAAATAAGGTTATATTAAACGGCAACATTCACTAGGAGGCTCCTGAAGTCGAACTTACGAAAACTTTATGATTATGTTTGTACTATTCAGAAAGTAAAAATAAACCGTAAACTGGTTTCTGTGATTTCAAAGAAGAGAAGATTTCATAGAGCCGAACAATCCATTCATTCCAAAAATATTAAAAAATAAAAATTACTAACGCCATCTTTTCCTGTTCAGACTAAACATTCTAATGCTGGTGCGGGATTAAAAATATAATTGAAAATTTTTTATTTCGTTACGACGTTAATTCAGTCTGGCGTTAACGTTGGAAGTATGTCAGGGGAGTGTTATTGAATTATTTCAATGAAATTAGTCTTTTCAATTATATTACTTTCTTTTTTGAGCTTTTAAGAGGAATTTTGTAAGGTTAGGATGGCATAGGTTTGTTTGATTGATGTTAATTTGGACTTTGTTAAGAGAACTCAGATTTTTGAGGTGGAGGTTAGTTTAATAATTGGTTTTTAGAATTTTTATTCTCAGAAGTTTCAAAATATTTAGATTTAAAAATTTTCTCTTTTCACGAGATTATTGATAATTACCCTGTATTCTATAAATTGAGGTTTCTTGCTGTTAAAGTATTTTGGTAAAATTATAATAATAATCTAGCCGAACAATATAGCTTACATACACTAAACCTGACTTATTCTTTTTCGTACGTTATTTACGTTTCCTGAAATCCAAAATTGTATCTAAAATTTTGTACAAACCAAGGAAGACCAATCTTAAAATTCATCTAATTCCGTCTTACAATAAAATTGAATTAGCTTACTTGTCATATACCTTAATCACAGTATAAACATAAATAGTACGTCATCCTTAAGCCATGTCTACACTGTTCTGTATTGTTGTGTAATTGCCAACTTATGTTGAACCAATCAGTTTAATTATACGCCCCACCTACTCGGGTGTGAAGATTATTTCGACTGCCAAATGCAGGACTGTAGTCGTTTAATGTATGTGGAACTACGGAATTAATAGTAAGTAAGATTACTGAAATAAACAGTTTCAAATTAAATTTATTGGGGTTTATATTTATTACGTGGTACATATTTATTTTTCATGACAATAGACCATGAAATATCAAAGGATGTCAATGAAGGTTTTTCCGAACTGGTGGTGCAGCCATGTTTTATTCGACGTCAATAAGAACAAGTAATTGTCAATGTTGAGAAATAAATATTTAAATTTGAATTTTGAAAAAAACGGGGAAAAATTTAGAAGAATTAAATATATGCAAAATAATTTTATATAAATTATATAAATTCCAGCGTTGGGTAATTAATATCACTAACATTTTTTTTGTCTTAGTAGTCATTTTGCAAGATCTGAGAGAGAAATAAACTACTTTACCGACTAAACAATTTAATTGCAAAATTGAAATATCTTAAACCTCACACAAGTCTCATTTCCACACATTGCTTACTGTACTAACTTGTACTGCTCACATACAGGGTGAGTCGACAATGCGATGCGCAAAATCAGATTACCTACTTTATTGGACGCGAGCAGATCATGAACGAATGATAAAATCGTCTGCGGCGGGGCCGTACGATTTGATCCTATTAATATCAAATTATACGTCATCAACGGAAATTAAATGTTGGATGTAAATTATTTGCTAATATATGGGCGTATTGACAGTTAAATGTTGCTATTGTACGTTGGGTACTGTGGTATAGAAACTTTGTGCAGGTCACGAAATTTTGAGTCAGATTATCGAAAGAATCAAGTTAAATTAACAAATACAGCACGATAATGCATATTCACATCAAGGAAAGTTGTGAATTTATCTGTATTCCAAAATATTACCTCCCAAATTGTACATTTTTCTTTTCAACCTTCAGTAAACCCAAATACTACAGAACATCTTTTTGTAGAAGTTTTGGTTGCTAACACAAAAGTTCTACTGGAATTTTTTCGTACTACTAGTACTAGAATTCGTACATAGGCTTATAGTTCGTCTGCCAAGGCAAATTATTTTTCAACGTAAAAATAATTACATATTTCATTCATGGCCGCGTGGTTGAAATGGTAACAATTAACAACCTAATTTCATCAAAATCAGATAACTCCTCCGAGAATCATCGAGCAAAATAATTAAGTACATAAAATTAAATACATAAACCATAGCCTAGGCTAGGTCTAACTAAATTCTTTGTAAGTTACAGCACCTTCACGCGATCCCTTGAAAAAAGGTCCTTGGCAGACAGGATAACAACAAAGTGTTCCTATAAGGGTTCCGTTTGCCTTTTGAGTTACGGAACCCTAAAAATAAGTAACACTTTTATATTTTGTAAGTATATTATAGTACTATTAACAGTTGATTCATAAACTTAGAATTTTGAGTATAAAGAATGCCTAAAAATTAACAAAAACACCCAAATAAAAGTGTCGAAAAACGTTTACATAATATCAAATTCATAAAAATTTTATCAATAATTTGTATGACATATCGATAACAATATTAAACGTAATGTTATGGACCTAACTGTGGACCCAGCAAGTTGGTACCTAACCTACAGTTTGAGAAACCATGTCGCTGACCGCGCCCAGCGCGTTCCTGGCATTGCTTGAAGAAGTTTTTTTCACTAAATTTAAAAATGGTCTTTACACCCCGGCCACCGCAATGTTATGTTGCAAAGCAAAGTTATGTTTGTGGTGTACTTGTTCAACTGTATGATTTCAAAGTTTCAATACTCATTGCATTTGTTACTTTTACGAAAAAATTCAAGTATATATACGAAAACGCGCCACGCGCTGTGCCCTTTTCAAGACCCGTTCGGACGTGTTGACTGTCGCTCCCGGCTGCCGAGTCACGATTGTTGTCTCACGACTTCTCTCGTAGCAATACTCAAACGCCACTCTCAGATCCGTTCTGCGTCCGGCCCCGCTCGGACGTGTTCGCGGTCGCACCAGCTGTTGAGTCACGACTGTCGTCTCGCGACGACAACTCGTAGCAACACTCATACGCTGAGATTCGTACAATATCTCGCTTCGTCCTCGACGACTTGAGATAAGCCTCTGTAGGACTTACGCTGCGGCCGGTTTCGACCGGCTGTAACTAAGTCAGTCTCGCCGCAACAACAGAGCTGAGCTTACTACGGTCGATTAAATTCGATAGTAGTTCGCAAGGCTCGGGCTGATTTTCTAGCTGCGTACTTGACGCTTGGCGCCTGTTACGTAGTCAGGGACTCGCTCTGCGGCCGGCTCCGGCCGGTCGTAACGTAGTCAATCCCGCACTTTCAGTGCAACCCAACCTCGTCAGGTCTACGGCCGATTTTTGTTGTCAATTTATTGACAACACACTCCGTAGTTGACTCGCGTTTGATCAGGTGGATATTTAACGGTGACAACTAAGCCTGATAGCGTTGCCCCGGTGCGCTTCCAAAGCCCTTCAGGCTAAGGAGAAACCGGCTGACCCGATCCCATTGCACTTGGGCCTTTTCCAGGGTGATCCGAATGGGCACCACCTCGCGTCGTCCCCAGCCCCCTACCGCGGGTAGGGAGGTTTAGGTGCTAGGTTTGTTAGGGAACCTAGGCATTACTATATATTTATATATTATATATTGTTGTCCCAAGCCCTCCAATGGACCAGCAAAGCTTGGTAAACTTTGCTAGGTCGTTCGCCCAGGCGCTCGTTGCGTCCGGCGTCCCCATTTTTGATGACGTACTAACGCAGGCCTTACAGGCAACTATCGCGTCCCCGGCCCCTCAGGCCTTCAACGTTCAGACCCCTCAGGTCTACAGCTCTCCCGCGTCTCCCGTCCCATCCGAGATGGACTGTGAATCAGTCACATCCTCTCACGCGTCGCGTCGCAAGCGTACCGCTCCCGGAAGCGACTCCGAACCCGCGTCCGATGCGTCATTAGATGCCGTCACCTTAACCGGCTCTCCTGAGCCTGCGTTTCAGTTAGTCACCAAACGCTCCAAGAAGCGCTCGAAGAAAGGCTCGGTGTCTTCAGCACCCGAGCCCACCCTGGTGTCTTCAACACCCGCCCCGGCGCCGCTAATGTCACTACAAGTGACCGTCGTCGGCTCCGTCCAAGCCCGCAACGCGCTGCACTCCCGTCCCACATAAGCCTCAGCTCCCTCCGCCCGTCTTCCTCCACGAAAAAGCGCGATGGATCGCGGTATCTAATCTTTGCAAAGAGCAAAAAATTTATTATGTCAAAGCAAACAACGCAGGCGAATCAATTAAAATCCAGGTCGCGACCATCGACGACTTCCGCGCGTTCACTAGGTTACTTTTAATAAAACAAATCGCGTACCACACCTACGCCCTCCCGGAGGAGCGTAAGATCCGCGCAGTATTACAGGGCATCCCAGTCGAGCTCGCGAACGATGAAATCCTCGAAGACCTTAAGTCCCAGGGCTTCCCAGCTGCAGCAGTGCACAAGATGCACTCAAACCGCGGTAGGCGTTTCCCACTCGCTTTAGTTATCCTTACCAACACCCCCAACTCGAGGGAGATCTTCAGAGAAGCTCGCACAATCTTCGAATATCTCCGTCGAGCGTCCCGACCCACACGGTCACTCTGGGCAGTGCCACCGCTGCCAGCTCTGTGGCCACACAGTGGCTAACTGCTCAGCTCCCCCCAGGTGCGTTAAGTGCCTGGATCCACACATAACAAAGGAGGGCACTCGCACTCCCGAATCTAATTCCCCCCTGCCTGTGTGCTGTGCGGCCAGTCCGGCCACACAGCTAACTACAGGGGTTGCCCGCGCGCTCCGCGCTCCTCAGCTAAGAGGGCTGCGCCTAAACCGGCGCCGCCGCTCACTCCCGCTATTTTCCCGCCGCTGCGCAACCGGGGTCTCCCGGAAGCAATTGCCGAGCAGCCGACGCCTACTCCGGCTCTGTCCTGGATGCAGCGTCCAGCCGCTCCATTTGCACCTTCCCCGCCTATCCCAGGTCCCGTAGCTCCCGTAGGCCCACGTCCCGCTCCGTCGTTTTCACCTCAGTCGTCGTTGGCTGAGGAAATGAAGACCGGGTTCGACGTCATTCAAAACGTCGACATTAAGGAAATTTCCGTACTAGCACGCAAACTGCGAGCCACCCGCTCTCCTCAAGAGCGTCTATTTGCGTTAGCCGAGCATCACTCGCTTCTAAGCTCTTTATAAATTCTATTTTTCGTATAAGTTCGTTAATAAATAAGTATAATGTCTAGACCCGCAAATCCCGCGTCCTGTCGTATCAAACCCAAGGGCTTATCCCTAGTTTCTTTTAACGTTCGTAGCCTTAGTACCAACCTCCCTGAGCTCAAATTCTTCCTTCAGAACCACGAGCCAGACTCATTGCTTCTTCAAGAGACGTGGCTAACTCCAAACCCTTCGCTATTTCCAAGTACGCGTTCACTCGTAACGACAGGCCCAACTCCGACGGTTTCGGCGGCACTGCTATTTATTACAAAAGAGGTTTCCATTGCTGTCCTCTCCCTACCCCTCCTCTCCTCAACATGGAAGCCACTGTGTGTAGATTGGCTATGATTGGTCATCCGACCATCATCATAGCTTCAATCTTCATACCTAGTTGCACCAGACCAATCCGCAGTGACTTTGAGGCCATTCTTGCCCTCGGCCAATCAGTCATTATGTTCGGAGACATTAACTCCAAACATACCTCTCCAGACATCACTCCCACTCACTATCCCAACAACCCGAACTACTCTCCTGACATTTTGCAATTGTCAAGCGAATCAACCTCGATCTTAGGTCTATTGAACCGCTCGATGACCTAGGTTCTGACCACCACCCCGTCTCCCTCATGCTAGGTCCGCCTAACGATAATGTCACCTCTCCTAAGACCTTTACCAACTGGAAAGGCTTTAAAAGAGTTTCAGCCTTAGAGGCCCCGAACTCCCCGCTCGCGATCTCGCCCAATCAATTAGATAGCCCGGATAAAATAGATTCATTAGTCAACTCTCTCACTGATCAGCCATAACGAAAAGGTTGCTAAGCAAGGCAAACCCACGCTTCCCCTAGCCGTTAGCAATCTTATTAAAGCTAAGAACGCGGATCTCCGGAGAGCCAAGAAATATCCCACGCCCACCTATAGACGCTGTGTGGCCAGACTGGCCACACAGCTTACTGGTCAGGATGTCTTTCGGAATGGATACGCCTGCCGCAGCAAGCGCCTGGGTTAACGCGTTCGCGAAGTTAATAACGCTTAGCGAATCCATTTGAGAGGGTTGGGATAATTATATGTATAAATAAGTATATCAAAAAATGCCTAGTTCCTAAAAACCTAGCGAACCCTAGCGGCTAACCTCCCTATCAGCGGTAGGGGGGCTGGGGAGAATAACTTAAAACTAACCGTAGTACGCCGAAGGTAGAAACCTAGAAACCTTAAAAAGGGTACGCAGGTAAAGAGCTGACCGCGTTAGGGTCAACCTTTACCGACAGAAGGGACAAATACACACGAAAACACACAGATATAATAAAAATAAATATGAAAATAGGAGAAAATAAATAACATAGAGAAGAGAAATAAAATAAAAATAAAAAGGACTGGTTCAGTACAAATATGTTGTCACCGTTAAGTATCCTTTGTACTGAGACCAGACTACTTACGCTGGGCACAACACTGCACTCAGCACAAGCACAACACAACTTAGCACAGCACTTTGAAGACTAAGGGGCTTAGTCACAAAGAAAAATCACACTTCGATAGCACTCAGAGGGAGTAGAAAAACCTTGAAAACCGTAGCACGGAACCAACACGCTAAACTGTGACGTCAGTAGACTGAGCGCCACGGAATATCGGGAAGAGACCGATCAACGGAGAACGGGGTCTTGCACGTTCGTACCGGGCGGCGATCGGAGCGAGAATGAATTCTGGCGGTTTTTTTTTGTTCCCCTCCGCGGGAAGGGCAGGAGGATAAAAATGCCCTGACGCATACTCTGGCGCGATTCCAAAGTTATGTGGGACTCGTCCCGACGCCTACCAGGACCATACCCACTAAAAATCCCCTGTCGGCTCGTGCATTTTTGCCACTCAGCCTTCATCTGAGCGACGGCCAATTGGAGAAAGAGGCCGCGCTAGCGGGGCCCAGAAGGGGTCACCCGCTGGGATTACATAGCACTGAAGGTGCTCAAAGCACTGAAGTTGAATACATAGCACTGAAGGTGTGTGACGGTTGTCTATTTCGACCTTTTTTTGTCAGTAAATTTTATTTTTTTGTCGTTTCCGACGTAATTTTAAACTAGGAATTACGTAGTGTCGGAGAACGGCAATGTTTTGATTTGACAAGTCAGTCACGAAAAATTATTCATCAAAGCAACTTGAATCTATTTATTTATTATTTTTTCCGAGTTTATCATTCAAAATTATATAGTTAAGATATTTTATTATCGATAATCAAAGTTCTTTTTAAGAAACCTATTTTTTACGTTCACGAGTGTGCGTAGCCAAAATTGTTGGTAAGGATTCTCATTCATTAAAATTTATTTTATTGTTATTTTTTTCTTTTCAGATCAAATTTAATTGTATTAATATTTCTGTTCTATTTTGTGTGACTATTTTTTTATTTCAATTTTGTTTATATTTTTCTGTTTGTATTTACAGGCATCTTTGTATATTTTAAATTTTACCGAAAAAATAAACACAGGAGAGAATTTTGTGTTTTATTGAAACTACGCTACATACTGGCGCCCGAATATTCAAACGTAGCTTATTGAGATGAGAGGAGAAATTGCAACAGAAGGAACAGAAGGAACAAAAGGAACAGAAGAATTGCAACATTAAAAATAATTTTTTTATAATTATTATTGAGGTCAGGCATAAAACTTTATTTGTTACCATTTTCAATCATTAACATTCACTATAATATATTTATATATGTATCTACTATAATATATCTACTATAATATATCAAAATACTGCTAAATTATTCAGACATTTAAGTTTCTTTAGTTTCTTTCGTTATAATATCCTTGAAGAAATTTTCTGAAGACACAACATTCTATAACCCAGTAATTTCACTATTTAAATAACATTTTCTATTCATTTCCATCACTTGAAAATACGTATATTTTTAAGGCTCTATTCTGCATAACGACTATTAACAAATTTGTTTCACTTTAACATTTTTTTTTGATTTTGCAATGAATTTTTCACAATTAAATAAACCTGAAATAATTTATGAATTAAAAATCAGAAATATAAATTTTTCTTCGACGCAATCTGTAGACGAACTACGATCATTATTATTAAATATTAATGTAGATTCTGAAACAGAAATTTTACAAAATAGCCCTGAAGAATTTTCAGAAGATATTAATGCCATTAAAAAAAATTTAAAACTTGTTGAAGCTTGTATAAACTCTTATCCTATTAGGAAACAAAAAATTTCACCTTATTTAACTCATATAAGAACAAGATTAGGCCTCATTGACATTACATCAGATTTATCTTCAGAGCAGTTAGATTTAATAAATTCATGTTGGAATGATTTAACTCAATTAGACTCACGTTTTAAAAATTTGGAAAAATCACCAACACATTCCACATATCATTCCGCAGAATCTATACAAAATATTAATCTACAACCCCTTTCTTTTTTCGAAGCATTAACTGATAAGGTCAGTAAAATTACAGAAAATCGAACTAACAATGATTTAAAAAGATTTATTTATAAAGGTGAAGGTTGTCCAAAAGATTTTATTCAAAAACTTGAAGAATTTTCACAAATAAAAAATATTTCTGAAAAATCTTTATTCTCACATATTTATGATATTTTATCTGGATCTGCTCTTGATTGGTTTAGAGCTAGAAAGTCGACTATTAATGACTGGTCATCTTTCCGATCGGCATTGTTGAATGATTTTGCAATTACCGATTACGATTATAAACTAAAAAAAGTAATCGATGCTCGTAAACAAAAACATAATGAGAGAATTATCATCTACTTTGCTACAATGGAATCTCTTTTTTCAAAGCTCTTGGAACCAATGTCCGAAAAAGAAAAAATTAATACTCTTGTTAGAAATCTTAAACCTGAATTCACATTACGTCTTTCACCTACTGATTTACATACTGTAAATTCCCTCTTGGAATCATGCAAATTTACAGAAAGCATTCTCCAAGTTTCTAATAATACATCTTACTACTCTTCATCATCACCACCAGATCATTATCATTCTTTTCCTATTCCTTCTACATCAAATTCTAATAACAAATCGTATAATAATACTCTACTTTCACATAATCAACCATATATTCCTGAATTTCCTTTTAAAGCTTGTACTTATAATTCCATAGCAGCTGTAGCTAATCCATCACCTAATACTGTAGCTGCAATTAATAAAAATCAGAATTTTTATAAATCCACTTGCCCACGTTGTAGATCTAATACACATTTATTAAAAGACTGTACTAACACTAATATAGTGTGTTTTCGTTGTGGAAAAAAAGACTTTATTACTAGTAAATGTCCTAATTGTAATAAGTCGATTTCAAAAAACTAAATTACGAGGAGTGCATAAACAAAAATAATGGTATTAAATCATCAAATTTTGACAAAAAAGATTGGGATACATGGTTAAAAACTTTAACAATTTTTTTTTAAATCTTATAACACTTGTGCTCTCCTCTTTAATAAAACATCAGATTTTGAACGTCCTTATTTACATATAAAAGTAAACGATTTAATTTTAAATGGTCTTTTAGATAGTGGTAGTGCTATCACTATATTGGGTAATAATTCTCATAAAATTTTATCACAACATGGTCTTTTTATGCAAAAAAGCTGTTTAATAAAAGGTAATGTTGCAAACGGACAAACTATTTCTTCTATCGGCATTATTACTCTTCCTACTTTTTATAACAATAAATTTGCGTTAATTACAGCTCATGTGATCCCAGAAATCACTGAATCACTCATTTTGGGTATTGATTTTTGGAAAACTTTTAATCTTGCTCCGGATATTCTTAGTAATATCACATTACAACCTTCAAATTTAAACTCATCTTTTCTCATTAATACAGATTCTAACTTTCATTTACATGAATACCATTCTTTAACAGACACACAAAAAATTATTGCAGATGCAATTATGGAAAAGTTTAGGTTGATTTCAACTGAATGTAAACCTTTAGGTCGTACTCATTTAGTCGAACATTTCATCGACACTGGAGACCATCCACCTATTCGTCAACGCTGTTACAGACTTTCTCCTGAGAAACAAAAAGCTCTTTGTAAAGAAGTTGATGATATGTTACAATTAGATGTCATTGAACCCAGTGACAGCCCATGGCTGAACCCAATTATTATTACACCTAAAAAAGATGGTACTTGGCGATTTTGTATTGATAGTCGTAAATTAAACGATATCACAAAAAAAGATGCTTACAAACTTCCTTTCATTTCTGATATATTAGATAACCTTAAAGATGCTAAATTTATATCATCTATTGACATTGCTAAAGCGTTTTGGAATATTCCCTTAAAAAAAGAGGATAAACTCAAAACTGCATTCCATGTTCCAGGCCGTGGAATGTTTCAATTTAAAGTTATGCCATTTGGTTTAACTAATGCACCTGCTACTCAACAAAGATTCATTGAAAATCTACTAAATGATCTTACAAATGATAATAATGTTTTCTATTTTATCGACGATATAGTCTGTATTTCTCAAACCTTTGAACAACATGTCGATATACTTACTAAAATTCTTAAAAAACTTTCAGATGCCAATCTCACAGTCAATTTTCCAAAATGTTCATTTTTCCGGAAAGAATTAAAGTACTTAGGCTATGTAGTTAATGAAAATGGTTTAAAAACGGATCCTAAAAAAGTTCAAGCTATTCTTGATATACAAACTCCAAAATCTGCTAAGGAGGTCAAACGTTTTTTGGGTACTGCCAGCTGGTACAGACGTTTTGTACCTAATTTAAGCACTCTTGCAGCACCGTTAACTAAATTAACTTCTACAAGCAAAAAATCACCTCCATTTAAGTGGTCTGATGAAGCTGAAATTGCTTTCAAGGCTATTAAGCAAGCTTTAATTAGTACACCAGTTCTGGCATGTCCAGATTTCTCTAAACCATTTGCTGTTCATTGTGATGCCTCTTCCTACGGCATTGGCGCAATGTTAACTCAGGAAGTCGATAATATTGATAAACCTATTGCTTATATGAGTAAATCACTTACAGGCGCTCAAAAGAATTATTCAGTCACTGAACGTGAACTTTTAAGTGTTATTACGGCACTAGAGCATTGGCGTTGTTATTTAGATAATGGATTACAATTTACAATTTATACTGATCACGCAGCCCTTCAATGGTTTATGCATTTAAATAATCCTACTGGCAGATTAGCTCGATGGAGTATTCGTTTATCTATGTTTAATTTCGTAATTAAACACAAAAAAGGCTCAGATCATGTCGTACCAGATACTTTATCACGTATAAAACCAATTGATTTAATTAATTTTTCTACTTCTCAAACTAAAGACACTTGGTATTTAGCAATTTATAATAAATGTTTATCATTTCCTTCTAGTACTCCGGATTACATGATTCATAATAATAAATTGTTTAGATTTTGTAGATCTAACACATTATTTAACTCTGAATTTAATTGGAAACAAGTAATACCATTAGAATTTAGGGAATCTGTTATTACACAAAATCATTCTACTCCCCAAACGGCACATTTTGGTACTTTTAAAACATACCATAGAATTAAAAATCTCTATTTTTGGCCTGGCATGTATAAAGACGTAGCCATGTTTATTGCTAAGTGCGAGACTTGTTTAGCTACCAAGCACCAAAATCAAAACTTAATTGGTTTAATGGGCAAACCCAAACATTGTTCACGCCCTTTCCAATGTTTATCCATAGATTTGATAGGTCCACTTCCTACTTCACGTAAGCAGAATAGATTTCTATTTGTAGTTACTTGTTGTTTTTCCAAATATTGTTTGTTATTTCCAATAAAACATGCAACCGCTTCTATTATTCGCCATATATTGGACAATTTAGTTTTTATGGTTTATGGAGTTCCAGAAACTATTATATTAGATAATGGTCCTCAAATTATAAGTACAGAATTATCTGAATTATTTAAATTTTACAACATACCAAAAATACATTACACCCCACGTTACTGTCCACAGGTTAACACCGTTGAGCGTTACAATAAAACTATTGTAACGGCGATTGCAGCTTTTATAGATAAAGATCACAGAACTTGGGATACCTATATAAACAAAATACAGTTTGCTATTAATACTGCGGTTAATGAAACCACAAAATTCACTCCATCATTTTTAGTATTTGGTAGAGAAGCTGTTACATGTGGATCTATCTACAAAAATAAAGATTCCAGAGATGAACTAATTTTCAGTCCTAGGGATGTATATGCTGAAAACATAGGACAATTAATACCTATCTTTTCCGAAGTACAGAAACGGTTATTTAATGCACATCAATATAATGCAACTTATTATAACAAACATCATCAGAATTTAGAATTTAATAACGGTGATATTGTTTGGAGGCGAAACCATGTAATAAGTTCCTCTAAAAAACATTTTTGTGCTAAGTTTGCACCCAAATTTATTAAATGTAAAGTTTCAAATAAAGTTTCACCATTAATTTACGATTTAGTGGATATGAATAATAACCCATTAGGTCGTTGGCATATCAGAGACATTAAACCTCTACCGCGTTTAACTTCTTCTTTGAGTGACTAGATTGGTTGTTACCAATTACTTTATATGAATTCATATATAATTATTGCTCATTATCTCACGGCGAGCATAAGCCGATTCTTTTTGTCTTATTTTTTTTCTATGCACCTCATTATCGTTTGGCTATACCATTAACATTGACGTTGGTCAAAACTTGTAATTAATTATCATCATCGTAGTATTAGGTTAACTTATTGTGTAATTTATTTAATATTTGCAATTCTAGGAGTGTAAACTCTTATTTTCAATATCTGTATTATACTTTATAGTATAATTTGTTAAATGTTATCAATTTTTTTTTCTCAATTTTTTTTTTCAAGCGGTTTGCAACTTGTAAAATTAAGCCTTCTGCACGAGCGTTTATTATAGTAACTCGTTAAACTAAACCATACCTATGTGTATTATTTATACGCTTGAATCACTTTCCTGTGAGAATTATTTTCATATGTTTATTACATAAATATTTTAATTACTTCACAAAAGACCCTTGGATTTTATTTAAAAGTCAATATTTCACGACTGGCTATGATTTTCTTTTCTTTCCGGCATATTTATTTCAGTCTTTAACTGAAACTTGTTTATAGTAATCACCGTGCGGGAGTTAGCGACACGTTAAAGAAGCCATAAGCTATTAATATTTTCAGCGGATGGCAACTATTAAAGCCTTTTGCCGTTGCGTTCAACTCTGTTGAGTTGACTTTTTTAGGATACGATTCCTCATAAGCAACTCTAACTGCATGATGTTTTATTTCCAGTAGTTGGAATAAGACTAGTATGAAAGAGAATGTATGTTGTAATTATAATGTACGTTGATGGAGTTGAACGATGTATATTAACATTGTATATTTCAGGAACATGTTTAAAATTTTATCATTCATGAACCATGTAATTTAAGATAATTATTTAGGATTTTTTTTTTCTCTCTCGTCTGTTTTGTTTTCTTTTTCTATTAAATAACTTGTGATATGCAATATATCAGTATTATTTTTTTTTTTTCATATATACAGGATGTTTTTCAGAAAAATTCTTATATAGGATGTTAATATTAATTTTCATTTTGCTTTTAATTATTATTTTTTTTTTTGATTGTTCTTTCATTTAGCAGATTAAATATTAAAATTCGATATGTATATGCGGTTTATTTTGATTTGGTTTGAATTTGAAATTTTACTAAAAAAAATCTTTCAGATTTTTTTTTTTCCCGGCCCCCGGGGTATTGTGACGGTTGTCTATTTCGACCTTTTTTTGTCAGTAAATTTTATTTTTTTGTCGTTTCCGACGTAATTTTAAACTAGGAATTACGTAGTGTCGGAGAACGGCAATGTTTTGATTTGACAAGTCAGTCACGAAAAATTATTCATCAAAGCAACTTGAATCTATTTATTTATTATTTTTTCCGAGTTTATCATTCAAAATTATATAGTTAAGATATTTTATTATCGATAATCAAAGTTCTTTTTAAGAAACCTATTTTTTACGTTCACGAGTGTGCGTAGCCAAAATTGTTGGTAAGGATTCTCATTCATTAAAATTTATTTTATTGTTATTTTTTTCTTTTCAGATCAAATTTAATTGTATTAATATTTCTGTTCTATTTTGTGTGACTATTTTTTTATTTCAATTTTGTTTATATTTTTCTGTTTGTATTTACAGGCATCTTTGTATATTTTAAATTTTACCGAAAAAATAAACACAGGAGAGAATTTTGTGTTTTATTGAAACTACGCTACAGGTGCTCAAAATGAAAATCAATAATTAAAACAAAAATTAAAAAATTGCAAAATAAAATTGAATTAATTCGCATTTACGTTAGAATTAGGATTTACGTTAGAATTAGAATTTACGTTAGAATTAGAATTTGCGGCCAGAAGGGCTTCGAGATCGGCTGACAGTCTGGTGGATGAGTACGCTTGCGCATTCCTAGGCCTAGCGACTTTGAACTTCGAATCTAACACAGGAGTAATATATGAGACTGAATCACGAACTAGAGGATTGGGATGGGTTTCGGAGCGTTTGAAGAACGCTTCAGAGAGTGTTTTGAGATGTTGTTGTACTGTAGGCAGTTCAAGATCTCTATCCAAGTCCGCGTTACGCACGTACCACGGCGCGTTTATGGCCCGGCGGCAAAAGAGGTTTTGAACTACCTGCAGTTTGTGCAGGAGGGAGTGTTTGGCGTGGGCAAAGATAGGCGAGGCATACGTCATGACGGGTCTAACGCAGACCTTGTAAAGTGTACGTTTGTTTCTGAAGGACATTTTACTTTTTCTACCTAACATGCTATTTAGGCGGCCTAAATAGTGACGAGCGAGTTTCGAAACTCTTTCGACGTGTGGCTTGAAAGAAAGCGTCGGATCTAATGTGACGCCTAAGTATTTAGTACTGCGCTTCCAGGGGATGGGAATGCCTAACATTCGAACGTGGGGCTCGCCATCGGGACGACGGCGTTTGTGGTCGAAGTGCATCGCAGAACTCTTTTCAGGGTTCACATCGATGCGCCATTTTTGAAACCATACACCAAGGGCGTTTACGGCCTTTTGGAGTCTGATTACAAGGTGCCGTACACTGTGGCCTTTGGTATAGAGTGCGGTGTCGTCAGCAAAGAGGGCGAGTTCGACGCCTTTCGGCGGGATGGGAATGTCGTTGGTGTACACGGTGTACAGCAGAGGGGCGAGGACTGAGCCTTGCGGGACTCCAGCCTTTATGGGACGAGGCGCAGAAAGCGTGCCTTCGTGTTTAAATCGAAACGTACGGTCTTTGAGAAAAGACGCTATTAACCTGACTAGGCGATCCGGTAAGCCTATCTTGAAGAGTTTATAAACGAGACCGCTGTGCCAGACTTTATCGAAAGCCTTGGCTACGTCAAAGAAAACCGCGACTGTTTTATAACGACGCGGATAGAAACCGTCAAGTATATACTCGACGATTCGGTGGACTTGCTGAGAGCAGGAGTGTTTAGCGCGAAAGCCGAACTGATGGGGAATAATGAGAGGATCGCCATCCGTTGGAAACAGATGGTTCCGCATTCGAGAGGGTATGACTCTCTCGAGAAGTTTAGACATTGCCTTGAGGAGGCTGATGGGTCTGTGATTAGCCGGGACGATCAGAGGTTTGCCCGGCTTGGGAATGCCTATGACTGTCGCTTCTTTCCAAGCTTTTGGGAAGTAGCTATGGTCGAAGCAGGCATTGAAAATAGCTAATAAGGTAACATTTACAAGCTGTTGGGGCAGGTACTTTAGTTCGTGGTTGGAAATTCCATCCGCACCCGGAGCCTTTTTGGACTTTTGATTTCTAATGAGAAGCAAGATTTCGTCATTAGAGACTGTGACAGGGTCGGCGGTGATGGGGAGAGAGTCTCTGCGAAGGACTTCGTCCTCCACCGCCTGGATGTGTGAGGGATCAGCAGGTTGCGTGCTGGGCGAGCATTGTGTGGCAATGCTGTCGGCGAAGCATTCGGCTTTCTCTTCGACTTCAAAGGCAGTAGTGCCATCGGGACGAGTGAGAGGAGGAACGTGAGAGGCGGTGTCTACGCGTAAGGCTCGGGCCATGCTATAGTACGCTTGGTGGGACGGAGAGATATTCGCCATGAGATCGTTCATCTGCGCGTCTCGGAGTTCCGCGAGGCAAAACCTAACTTTACGTTGAAGCTGATTCGCAGCTGTTCTATATGCGGGCGTGGGATATTTCTTGGCTCTCCGGAGAGCCGCGTTCTTAGCTTTAATAAGATTGCTAACGGCTAAGGGAAGCGTGGGTTTGCCTTGCTTAGCAACCTTTTCGTTGTCACTGATGGCTGAGTTGATAGCATCAGTGAGAGAATTTACTAATGAATCGATTTTATCCGGGCTATCTAATTGTTCGGGAGAGATCGCGAGTGGAGAGTTCGGAGCCTCTAAGGCTGAAACTAACGTATTTTTAAAACCTTTCCAGTTGGTAAAGGTCTTAGGAGATGAGACGTTATCGTTCGGCGGTCCTAGCACGAGGGAAACGGGGCGATGGTCGGAGCGTAGGTCATCGAGCGGTTCGATAGACCTTAGATCAAGATTGATTCGCTTGATAATTGCAAAGTCAAGGATGTCAGGAGAGTAGGACGGGTTGTTGGGATAGTGAGTGGGAGTGATGGGGGATATGACGTCTAGGTCAAGGGAGTTAGTGATGTCGAGGAGAGCGATACCGCTGGTGTTAGTCGATAGGCACGTCCAGTCAGTATGTTTGGAGTTAAAGTCTCCGAACATAATGACTGAACGGCCGAGGGCAAGAATGGCCTCAAAGTCGCTGCGGATTGGTCTGGTACCACTAGGTATGTAGATTGAAGCTATGATGATGGTCGGATGACCAGTCATAGCCAATCTACACACAGTGGCTTCCATGTTGAGGAGAGGAGGGGTAGGGAGAGGACAGCAGTGGAAGCCTCTTTTGTAATATATAGCGGTGCCGCCAAAACCGTCGGAGTTGGGCCTATCGTTACGAATAAACGCGTACTTAGGTATAGCGAATCCCCTGGAGCGGTTTGGAGTAAGCCATGTCTCCTGGAGAAGGAATAAGTCAGGTTCTTTGTTCTGAAGGAACAGTTTAATCTCGGGAAGGTTGGTGTTAAGGCTACGAGCGTTAAAAGATACTAGGGATAAGCCCTTGGGTTTAATACGACTGGACGCGGGATTCGCGGGTCTAGACATTATAATTTACTTATTTACGATTTTATATAAAAATAAAAAAAAAGAATAAATTTTTAATGAACTTAGAAGCGAGTGATGCTCGGCTAAAGCAAATAAACGCTCTTGAGGAGAGCGGGCGGCTCGCAGTTTGCGTGCGAGCACGGAAATTTCGTTAATATCGACGTTTTGAATAACGTCGAACACGGTCTTCATGTCCTCAGCCAACGACGACTGAGGTGCGGATGACGGAGAAGGACGCGGCCCTACGGAAGCTATGGGAGCTGGGATGGGTCGGGAAGGTGCAGGCGGAATGGCCGGACGCTGCCTCCAAGACAGAGCCTGAGTAGGCGTCGGCTGAACGGGCTTTGCTTCCGGGGGACCCCGGTTGCGCAGCGGCGGGAAGTTAGCGGGAGTGAGCGGCGACGCCGGTTTAGGCGGGACACTCTTGGCGGTGGAGCGCGGAGCGCGCGGGCAACCCCTGTAGTTAGCTGTATGGCCGGACTGGCCGCAAAGCACACAGGCAGGGGGGGAAGTGGATTCGGGAGTGCGAGTGCACTCCTTCGTTATATGAGGATCCAGGCACTTAACGCACCTGGGGGGAGCTGAGCAGTTTGCCGCTGCGTGGCCGTAGAGCTGGCAGCAGTGGCACTGCCCAGGGTGACCCCGGGGGTTGGGACGCTCGACGGAGATATTCGAGAGTCCGCAGATTGTGCGAGCCTCTCTGAAGATCTCCCTCGAGTTGGGAGAATTAGACAAGATAACTAAAGCTAACGGAAAGCGCCTACCGCGGTTAGAGTGCATCTTGTGCACTGCTACAGCCGGGAAGCCATGGGACTTAAGGTCCTCGAGAATGTCTTCATTACTGAGTTCAAACGGGACGCCCCGTAGTACTGCGCGGATCTTACGCTCCTCCGGGAGGGCGTAAGTGTGGTACGCGATTTGTTTGAGCGAAAGTAAACGAGTGATCGCGCGGAAGTCGTCGATAGTCGCGACTTGGATTTTTATAGTGTCGCCTGCGTTATTTGCCTTGAGGTAATTGATTTTGTGCTCTTTTCACAGGTTAGAAACCGCGGTCCAGCGCGCTTTATCGCGGAGGAAGACGGGCGGAGGGAGCTGAGGCTTCGATGGGACGGGAGCGCAGCGCGATGCTGGCTTAGACGGGACCGACGGAGACGCGAGCACTTCGAGTGACATGAGGGGCACGGGGGCGGGTGTAGAAGACACCGGGGTTGGCTCGGGTGTTGAAGATACCACGGCTTTTTTCGAACGCTTCTTCGAGCGTTTGGCTACTAATTGGAACGCGGGCTCAGGAGAGCCGGTTAAGGTGGCGGCGACCGACGAAGCTTCGGACGCGGCGGAGTCTGAATCGCTCCCGGGAGCGGTACGCTTCCTACGAGATGAGCGCGAGGATGAGACCGACGCGCAGTCCATATCGGATGGAACGGGAGACGCGGGAGAGCTATACACCTGAGGGGTCTGGACATTAGAGGCCTGAGGGGCCGGGGTTGAGGCCTGAGGGGCCGGGGACGCAATAGATGCCTGTTAGGCCTGCGTTAGTACGTCAGCGGGTATGCTTACGCCGGACGCAGCGAGCGCCTGGGCGAATGACCTGAGAATATTAACAAGGTCCATTGGAGGGCTTGGAATAACAATATGTAATATATAAATATATAATGTATGCCTAGGTTCCCTAGTAAACCTAGCACCTATTTATATAACAAATGCCTAGGATTCCTAAATAAAAAACCTAGCAAACCCTAGCGGCAAACCTCCCTACCAGCGGTAGGGGGGCTGGGGAGAATAACTTAAAACTAACCGTAGTACGCCGAAGGCCGCTACCTAGAAACCTAAAAAAAGGGTACGCAGGTAAAGAGTTGACCGCGTTAGGGTCAACCTTTACCGACAGAAAGGATAAATACACACGAAAACACACAGATATGATAGAAATAAATATGAAAATAGGAGAAAATAAATAAAATAGAGAAGTGAAATAAAATAAAAATAAAAAGGACTGGTTCAGTACAAATATGTTGTCACCGTTAAGTATCCTTTGCACTGAAACCAGACTACTTACGCTGGGCACAACACTGCACTCAGCACAAGCACAACACAACTTGGCACAGCACTTTGAAGACTAAGGGGCTTAGTCGCAAAGAAAAATCGCACTTCGAAAGCACTCAGACGGAGTAGAAAAACCTTGAAAACCGTAGCACGGAACCAACACGCTAAACTGTGACGTCAGTAGACTGAGCGCCACGGAATATAGGGAAGGGACCAAACAACGGAGAACGGGGTCTTGCACGTCCACACTGGGCGGCGGTCGGAGCGTGAATACGATTCTGGCGGTTTTTTTTTTTTTTTTTTTGCTGCCGAGGCACCCTCGCGGGAGGGAGGTGGAAGATGCGACATGCATACCCGCCCGCAGGTAAATTCCTCTGCGGGGGGGTTATGTGGGACTCACCAGAATGGCACCTACCCACTAAAAACCACCTGTTGGCTGTAGTTATTACCGTTAGCCTTCATCGGAAGCGACACCCGTCGGGAAGTTGGGCGCGCTGGCAGAGACCCGCTAGCGGGTCTTCCGCCTGTAGTGAAAGTTGCACTGAAGGTGCTCAAAGGGACATGAGTTGGTGGCCGTTCTGGGCAGCCTCCGGTGAAGCCGGGGCTGGGCAGAGGTCGGCCGAAGCATGATTTAGGGATCAATTCATTTAAATGAACCTACAATGAATTGAGAAGGGAACTATGCTCCGCCAGAGCTAGCAAACGCTCTGTCGGAGTACGTGAAGCCCTAAGTTTACGGGCTAAGACTGCGATTTCACTAACATCGACATTTTTTATAGCGTCGCAGACGATACGCATATCGTCTGCTACGGAGGATTGAGGAGTGGGTTTGTATGGGCGAGGAGCCGGGATGGGATTCGATGCGGGGCGCTGCCTCCAGTTTTCTGGGGCAGGCCTAGACTGTGTAGGCTTTGCAGCCGGAGGAACCCGGCTACGCAGCGGCGGAAAGTTTTCTTGAGAAAGGCGCGGGGCCTGTTTGGGTGCCGACCTCTTGGGATTGGAACGCATACAACGGGGTGCACGAGGGCAGCCCCTGTAGTTTGCGGTGTGGCCGGACTGGCCACAAAGCACGCAATCGGGAGGAGAGGGAGTTTCAGGAGTGCGATTGCACTCCTTAGTGAAGTGCGGGACCAGGCACTTGACGCACCTGGGCGGTGCGCGGCAGTTGGCCGCCGCGTGCCCGTACAACTGGCATCGATGGCACTGGCCGGGATGACCGCGGCGATGAGGCGCCTCGATCGAGATCCCAGAGAGGCCGCAAATAGAGCTAACCCCTTTCAGGATCTCTCTGGACTTGGGGACGTTGGCGAGAATCACCAAAGCGAGAGGGTGTTGCCTCCCGTACTTGCTGTGCATTTTATGCACTGCGAGTGCCGGGAAGCCTTGGGACTGCAGATCCTCAAGGATAGCCTCGTTCGATAATTCGAACGGGACTCCCCTGAGTACCGCTCTAATCTTACGCTCTTCTGACAGAGCATAAGTGTGATAAGCATATTGCTTATCGGTGAGGAGCTTAGTCAAAGCTCGGAAATCGTCTATCGACGAGACAGTGATTTTAATAGATTCACCCGAGTTTACCGCTCGGGTGTAATGGATCTTGTGCTCATTGCACAGTGTCGAGACCTCAGTCCATTTACCCTTTTCCCGAAGGAAAACGGGTGGTGGGACCTTGGCCTTGACAGAAGTTGGGGCCGGAGCGGGTTTTGAAGACACCGGGGCAGCTGGCGTTGAAGACGCCGCAGGGGGTGTAGGGACGGGCGTGGAGGGCGCCGGGTCTTGTTTCGAGCGCTTCTTAGAGCGCTTCTTAACAAGGGTGAAAGAGGGAGGCTCAGGGCCAGTTGGAGTGGCGTCCGAGGAAGACTCAGTCGCGGGTGCGCGCTTGCGGCGCAGAGGGGCGTCTACTTCGCACTCCATGTCACTGGAGGAAGGGGACGCGGGAGGGCCTAAGACCTGAGGGGTCTGGGGAACTGGGGTGGCCTGAGGGGCCATTGTAGACATTATCGTCATGAAATGAGGGATGAGACAATCTAAGAAACGGAACTTGTCAGCATTTATATATATGCCTTCAGCACCGGTACTATCAACTAACTTCTTCCTAATCTCATCAGAGCTTAGGGAAGCCATTGCGGAGGGGTTGGGGAGGGACAATATATGAACCTAACAACGATGACTAACTTCCTAAAACCACCCTACACGCAGTAGGGCGGTTGAGAACGACGCGGATAACTTACTCGGACACGGCACTTGAAGTCCTGGAACAACGAATTCCCGTCGACGAAGCTCACGTTCCACGAAGTACGGTTAACAAGCCACTATTCGCCGTGAAACGGCGTTAGAAACTTATTAGAAGTACGGTTAACGAGCCACTGTCCGCCGTGAAAACGGCGTTAGAAACTTAATACGGTATACAACTATGAAATTATATATTACGACAACAACCAATGAAATTTGGGTGCTCAATTAGCGCGGGGGCTAAAAGAGCGGGAAGGCGTCTGCGATCGACGTGCGCTCGAGAACGCACGCAGACCGAGACTGTGCCATTTTCTGGCGGTCTAATCGTACTGGATTTATAGTTTTTGCATATTCTATTACAGGTGTTCAAGACAGCGACCCAAAACTACAATTCGATGTTAATAATATTTCATTTCTAATAAAATACACTTAGGTACATAGGTGCCTGTATCAGGAGACCACTGTTCCATAATAATCCACAGTAATCAATTTAAATAATGTTGGTTGGTGACAGTATTTTTATTTTAATACGCGTAATGACTTACGTAGTATAAGTGACATGACTATAAAAAAACGGAAACCAACAGAAATGTTTTGGGAACCAAAAGTACTTCAAACTCTATTATTTGTTTTACATACATTTATTAACCATGCCATTTTGTAACATTTTACATGGCTGTTGGGTCCGTATTGATTAAACCGTTAGATGGATTCGGCCCTCGTTTAGTAGTAATACTATAAAATATTTAAAACGTTATAGGTATCTTATAAGACATATAACTTCTTAGCTACTGTGAGTTAGTATGTAAAAACTTAAATTTGTCCCTGTCTGGAGAATATATTTTCTATATAGCAGCATGCGTGACAAAAATTTAATTAAATTCTTATGTTTTATCACTTCAGCATAATTCTGCATAATTCCCATGCCCATGTACCTTACGAGAGTATACAAATTGCGCAGAAGAAGCCTTTATAGGCCACGCAGATTTATGCGAGCAGCGCTCCAAAGATTGAATTTTTATTGCCATTTCGCTCGTCTCAGTAGTTTACAGTGAACAATGGGTAGTTTAAATGTAAAGTTTGTTTAGAATACATTTTCTACTTTCTTAGGAATAGTTAGAGTGATTTTGCTGCTTGTTTTAAAACTTTTTTTAGGCTTATATAACGTTACCATTGTGTTTGGTAATGATGATGTTTGATCAAATGTCGCATCTTAGTTATTGTTTCTTGAGGTTCTTAACTACGACTACGACTTGTTAATATGTTAATTATAAGAAATATGTTTTTTTTAAGGATACCCTACTAGGTGTTTCTAGTCCCAAGTCACCTAGTATCAGCTGTTGCGTTTGTCGTGGCAACAATAACCTAAAAGTAATCTCTAAAATCAATTACATTGAATTTTTTTGGATTTTCTTAGTTGCCTTTAAGAATATAAAATTAAAAGGATAAAATTACGCTTGCTTACTGAATTCCCGATTTCATCGAAAAAGAGCAAATAGTCTATTGAGATTACAGTATATCAGTGGCCTAATTATAAGCAGAACTTTTTTGAAAAGTTTTGTCATCCGTATTTATATATTCATAGTTATAACATTAACCTTAAATTTCCATCAAAATTATCTTAATGTATGTGTAATTTTCCATCAATGTTCAGTTTAATAAATCAGAGTTGTTTTTCTTGTACTTTAATAGGAATTTTCGGAACAAAACCGCACTATCTCAAAGCTATCAGTTTTAAGCGATTCAGCGCCGAGCGGGGCAATATCGTTTTTTGTCGGCTTTGTCATAACTTTTGAATAGTTAGTTTTTTTGTACATTCTCGCTGTAACAGTTAGTCGAATAAAAGCACCGATGACCGGACAAATCGACTTTGGTTGCAGTATGTTTCCCCAAAATAGTTAAAAACTTTGTATAAAAATAGTAGCAACTAAACATAAAGGCTCGTTCCATGTTTGTTGTGATATGTTTAGGTTTTGTTTGCATTGTGTGATTATTTTCGTTTCCATGTTTTTAAAGCATTTATTATTTTTTACATAAATTTTTAAATTTAGTAAAATCTTCAATATTTTTTTAAGAATGTGTATTTTAAGAAATAGTTTGACTGTGCTTTATAAAACAAAGAATATTTGCCACTTGCTTGCTATGAACATTAAGATTCAATAGATACATACATATAAATAGATACATTACATAAAACTGTAATTGAAACCTGCAGTACTGTCTGACATAGAGCTTAAGTAAATGAGCTGTGTACTTTTTAATCTTAAATTATTTATAAAAGTTAATCAAAGTTCTAGTGAGATACTCAGTAAACTCTCATGTAAGGTTACTCTAACGTAGCACTTTATGTTTTGCTCTGATTACTTTAGCTGTTTTTCTACAAGAAGTGGCAGGTTTGTACAGTCGGTGACTTGATGCAGGCGCAGGTTCCTATTTGAAACCCCAATAATGTCTTCGCTCCCTTGTATCCCTACAAAATATCGAACAACGCACGAGCGATTCACGCACTTAGCCTGGACGTCCGCCGTTAAAAATAATAATAATTTTAATGTAATTTTATTGTTGGCTTAGTTTTATTACCTATTGTTTAGTTATTATTGATATATATTTTTCTTGTATTTAGAGCCAACTTGACCAAATTGGTTTTGAAAAAGATTTGCAAAACAATGCTATTTTTAGTAAATCGAGACAATTGTTTGTTGCAGTACGATATCTATACGATGTTACGTACATAGATACATACTTGTTGTTATTTTTGAATACGTAATCTTGTTGAATTAAATTTAGATGATAAATAAAACCCATTTACTACGAAATCAACGATCTTTCAAATAAAGGTCCCGTTGGGATACTGTATACTCCGGATAATGAACATTATAACTAACTACATATAACTAACGGTTAAAGAGTTTTGAAAATCAGTTAAGTTGTTACACAGTGTACAATTACATATGAACTTCTATTGCGATCGAGCGTGGTAATTCGGCCAGCCTTTTGGCTACTTTGCCTTTAATAGATCCTAGTTTATATAGTTTTTTATTCATAGCATATTTTTATCTTATAATTATTAATTCATTACACTTAGTGTACATTCTAGAATTGTAAATATTTGTAATAGTTTGTAAGTAATAAATAAATTATAACAAACAAATAAACAACAATTACCTTTCAATAATAGTGAGCATAAATTATGCAATCGCCGCGAGAATGAATCTAGGGAATCTAATATTTTTTCATTGTCGTAGCCTGCAACATGGCGAATAAAAAGGAAAAAGCAACTTAGCTTTTTCATAATGTCATTAAAGCTCTTATTATAATCAGTTCAATTAGTTGTATTGCCTACTTACCTATTGGATTAGTAGTCGACAATATAATAATGTACTCCGTTTTGATTCAACAAATTTTGAGTTAATCCTTATCGATATTCAGCCCTGTTTTATAATGTATATTTAAGTTGTATATTTAAGGAGTAAAGATATTTTGTTTACTATATTATAATGCTTTACCTGAAGAATGATGTATAATATCATGTTAAAATGCTATTGTTTTTTTATAACAAATAAACTTTTGCTGTCCAACAAAAAAAAACCACTAATATTCTCATTGCTTTAATAGGTGGAAAGCATTTCCGCACAAGGTTAAATTGGCGGGAACTGGCCGGCTCAGTAAATAGAATCACGTAATACATAAGACCTTTATGTTAAGTGACCTTAGTTTAAGGTGATACCCTCATATGTTGTAAGTCTCTTACAGATTGCCGATCTTACGAAATTTTAAGTAAATGCGAGTTTCCGAGAACCTTGAGTTTATAGTATATATGTTATACTATATATTATTATATTTGTAATCGTAATTAATTTTCGTTGAAGCTTTGAGTTTGGAGGTATTTGAGAGTCGGAGTGAATGCCTAAGGTTTGTTATACTAGTAGCAGTGGCATACAGGAACCAGTAGTCAAATACATGGCCTGTATGTGATATTGGCAATAGCCCTTTGCGTATAGCTGACGAAGAAGTTTAGGTTCGAAGTCTTGTATTAAGAACAAACACCACGTTGGTTCACGTACATGGATGTTTTATATTTATATATGTAGGTACTAGCTGTTACCACGTCCCTCCATCCATCTATCCCCACTTAAAAATCACGCAATTCCATTGCTCTGTTTCCACGGGAAAGCATTCTTTCAAACAACTAAAAATACTTTTACAGGTACTAGGAGGTCTCCAGGGGTCTCCTAGTTTAAGTGTTACATATTCATTCATATAATTTTTAAATATTTTCCAGGTTACTCAGAGAAATCAAGGGCAAGTCATTGTAATTTGAAGATCTCCCGAAATGTTTACTACGGGGGTGCTTGAAGGCGGCTGACACATCGCACTAACAGTTTTAGTCAGTTACGCAATTGTCTTTCCTTAGTTACTGTACGAATTGTAGTCTTTTAGAAATTAACATTTTCTGAATAAATACATCTGGTTTTTTTTTCGGTTAAAGATATTAATTTCCTATGACATTGTTAAAATAATAATTCGTTATGACAAATTGAATACCAACTTTACAAACCTTTTTAAACGCTTATGATGTGGTCCTTCCAGATGATTAATTCGTATTATAGTTTTTTTATAAAAATATAAGTATTTTACAGAAAAGGACCTTTAACTATTTCATATTTTTGTTGTGTATTCAATAAACCAATCTTGCCAAATCCTTTTCAATAGAACAGACAAAAGCAAACTTTTGAAAATTATATTTTTATGCTTGCAAAAATAATTGAAATTCTATAAATATTCAAAGTTACAAAAAAGTTTGCTTCTGTTTTTATATAGTTAAAAGCCTTTTCAAATGTCCAAAAGGAAGTGTTATCGGTAACTTGTTGGTTTTATATTTTGAAATAATTTATTGACAGAACAAATACTTCTCTCGAACATTTGATAAGACTTTCAGGTTAAACTATAACTAAGGGGATTCGAAGAATATTGTAAAATAAAACAACTGATTATTGTTTGAACAATGTCCATATTATATTTATTACCACATACACACGGCACGATGTGAACCTTGTCTTAAATCATTGTATTATAATAGATATATGTACATTGCATAATGTGTTTACATCACCACACACGCACGCCCCGAGAGGCAGATGATTACATAATTATTCCATAGATTAGTAAGTATATAATTGTTATATTTCAAAAATGCAAAGTGCATTGTGCACGTCGCGTCGGGGCGGCGGTCATACCCACCGCTTTTTACAAAACTTTTTGATATTATCATTATTTTAATAAAGAGATGCCGTAAAAACTAACTTTATTAATTCAATACAATTTATATCCATATTGTATACAGATTCATGTAACATATTATACACGAAGAAATGACGAAAATATTGCGCCGACCGCGATACTAGTCGCGGCTCGTTCGCCTATCGTTATCTCCTTTTCTCTATTTTAAATGTACATGACACCAAATTCGAACGTATATAAATCCAAATTTATTTTAATGTAAAATCTTAGGTAATTGATTTTTATTGCTATAGAAAATCAGTCAGCACGCGAAGCACGCAATCGAGAAGTAGCCGCGGGAACGAAACCAAGCGGGCGGGCGCGGGGCGCGAGGCGCAGGCCTCAACCACTACTACGAGAAAACGTCCAAAACAAAAGAAAGTGTTATTCATCATACATTGACTGTTAGCTTAAGCGGGGCGGAGGCCACGGTAAGTGGAACAGTCGATGTATGTTCAACATTGAATTGGTTTCAAGTAGCTGGTCTTCAGCGGCTGCTCGGCGGTACTCGCTGCATGCTGCTTGATCGCCGATCGACGGCTGCCGTTCGTGCGGAGCCACGAGCGTCCGGACTACGCGAATATATACCTTTGGTCCTTGAACATTAAGTTGGCCATCGCCGAATATGCAAAGCTACTTGATCTATAGCCGCCCAGCGACTCTACGAACTTTACCAGTCTGTCACTTTATTAGATTAAAATTAATTATTATCTCCATAACAATATAAAGTAGATCGAGTGTAAATTAATGTAAAAAGTCATTTATACAAAATATAATAAATTATTATTTTTTTATCTTCTTTAATAATATTTGTTAAGTCGCGATATTAGGATTAAATAACGAATTTTTAAAAATAATAATTTGAGATCTCGCTTATTATTACGAAGTCTTTATTCTGATATAAAAATCATTTCTAAATGATGTAAACAAACTAACGCGCATACGAATAAGCGAGAGGAGCGATGTGGCGGGAGCGATGTTCGCTGGAATTTACTGCTCCGTATCTTTCTACAATTTTGCGTATTCTGTTCGATCGACGCAGAAACCTTTGGTTACTTTGTGAAACAATCGAACATCGTGCTAAACTACGCCTCCCCACCACACCCGGGCAGCTACTAACTCATGAGCCATAATTCCATTTATATAATCGCTAAATACCTAAAAACGAGAAAATATTGCTTAAATGCTTCAATAATGATAAAAATATAATATCTGCATGAGTATATTAAAATAAATTGCAATAATTTCACACATACAACTCGTCTATCTAAATTATGTAAAATGGAGACTAATGAGACTATGGCCCATGAATCGGTTAGCTCAGGGATGATACAAAGAAACAACTTTATACAAATAGTATTAATAAACTATAACAATAACAATGAAACTAATATCGTCAAGCTATGCCTGTTTCCAGCCCGAATGAGTCTAATCCTGATCGGTTGTCGGCTAATGTGTACACTTGCATTGTGTACATTTCGGCTAACCCCTTCAGTTCTCTATCCACTGTGACTATGGTGTATTCTTCGCCTAACCTGTACACTTTTGGCCAACTCGTATACTTTCGGCTAACATGTACAATCGTGGCTAACATGTATTCTGCGGCTAACTATGTATTTATATACAAAATGGCTGAAACCTCGCGACGGACCGATGGCTTCTCACGAACGTGTGAACGTACCTCTCTCACTATAAACGTTGTACTCGTGTTCTAGATTTGTCCTACACTGGCCATATTCTTTACTTTGTATTATGATCTTGATTGTTTATAGCGATCTGTTCATTTAATGATAACCTAAAGCCTAGATATTAAGTTTGTAGTAAAGATATATGTTATTAAACGCGCAGCTCTTAGCCTCCTTCGATGGCGTCGTTGGGTAACCTAGTGAAATATTGCTTTTAAAAACCCTCAGGTTATTATTATTAGATATGTAAATTAATAAAAGCTTAATTTATACCGAATAATAAATCCTACAAGCTCATGATAGTTCAGAAGAATACGACAGGTGTAGACAAATTAGATTTGGAATTAGGAAAAATGAAAATGTCCTTGTTGAAAGATGGACAAGAAAAATATAACGTCAGTGAGGATGAGAGCGAGTGAGAGCCGACGGCGGCCGGCTCACTACCGGCGTGGTCTAACTATAACACTTCATCGTAATAATTAAATATTCTAAGAAAAATGTCTTAAATATCTATAACACCGTAAATATAAAACAAATAATTACGTTAATTTGTTAGGTATGATATCGATATCCCAACCGTCCTATAGACTCACACCTTCTGCTTTTATTTATCAATTTCCTAGCTAACGTTTAACAAGTTAATCGCGGTCGTTTCCAGTGGTGTGTGCGGCTCGGACGAGCTCGGTTGGCGACGGGCGCGCTCGGTCCGCGAGGCGTGGCTCGGCTTGCCTCAGCTTGCCTTAGCTTGCCTCGGATTGGCTCGCACGAACGTTCGCCGCTCGGCGACGAGCGCTCTCCGATTTACACTCCATTATTCAATTAACTACATACTCATAAGTAATAAATTACCATTAAAAAGAATATTGATTTATTTCGTATCATTTTCAATATTTTTGTAACAGGAAACATTTATATTTATAACGTATTTATATAATAATAGCATTTAAAAGATTGTTTATTATTATTACCTAAAATTTAATACCTAGATTCATAATATTAATGTTTAATTGATGTAGGTAATGAGTAATAATAGTAAAAACGAATGAATGCAACTGAGTGCCAATGTGGGAAGCGAGCGGCGAGCGGGCTACGGGTGGCTACGGCGTAGCGGCTGTACGGCCTGCGCGGGCGCATGCCTACGAGCACACTACTCCTGGACCCGTGGCTCTGCTTTCATCTGCTGCAAAGACAAAGACGATAAAAACCGCCTCCAGTACCTAGCAAATAAGTTTAATGAATTGACTTCATATTTTATTCTATTACCTCGAACCTGCGCCATCGGCTGTAATTTTTAATCCCTGTCTTTAGTTTATTGAAATGTTTGCGTCGTGTAACTATATCTGTACGAAATTTTTATATTATTAATTTGATTAAAACTTTAATACAACTAAGTACGGTGTGACCTCGTTCAAGGGGAGTGTCATAATATTTTAACAGTGGTCTTATATTACGTAAATACAATCGTAAGAAACAATGCAATATTTTATTACGTAATGCACAAAAGTTATTTATTATAATTACAATATCTACTTTCAAAGGTACAAGATAGAAACGAATTATTATCTTAAACGCGATGAGATATTGTGAAACGTCGCTTCCTAACGTTTTTGTTAACCGTAAATATGTTTATAATTATCCTTAGGATAAAATTTTATATTATAATAATACATATTATTAGAAAGTATATATATGCATATCTAACATAGTCTTACATGGAAGTAATCGAGAAACATCAGAAATTTGATAGCTACCGAAACAGAACAGCGTTTCAAAGATATTAATATACAATTCGAATTAGGCAAAAATAATTACATTTATAGATAAAATATGCGTTATATGTAATAAGTATTAATTATTAATAGTATTTGACGTTATTATTAAAAAATATAATAAAATATATGTTGGTGGACGAGCGAGAGGCAGAGGCGCGGCCGGGACGCGCGCACAAGCTTGTTGCGGTTACACGCACGATCAATGGTCATATTCATTAGAAATTTACCTAAATACCATAGAAGCTTCCTACTAAAGAGGCTTAAAACGCGCCCAGCTCAAACACAGGCAGAATAATGCAAAATCAAAATATTATTTTAACTATGACAGAACGAAAACCTCCGCGCGCGGTCTGGTGCTGAAGTTACACCTAAAACTGTATTCACTATGAGTCATAAAATATTGTAAGATATACTTTCCTGCAATTAAACCTTCTAGATGCATTTTATAATTATGAAATGTATTTTTTTTGTAGTTTAAATTGTTTATTATTGACAACACATCTACGGTACAGTTGAAAGCGAGAAAAATTTGAAAAAATACCTGTTTAATTAATAATATACTATCTCTCGTTCACACGACAAAAAGATTATTGTTATTTACATTCAACAGAGTCTTGAAAGGTGGCGGATAAGTTTAGACCCTTTGGTTTTAGAGTTGAAGGGGGTTTTGATAGTTAAGGTGTAGGGTAGGAAAATTTAGGGAGGAGGGTAGTCCGAAATCGTCGACGGTTAGGTCCGTGTGAGTCGGACGGAGAGAGGTGGCCGTCGGCGCGTCGGCGCGGTAGCCGCGGCGAGGGGCTGTTGCTGGCGACTACCGCTGCGGCGTCGTATGCGGCGCGCCGCCACACCGCTCGCCACCTGTGGAGGTTGCGAGTTAGTTTTGTCACTTTATGTATTTTAGGGACATCCATTTGCAAATATAATGGAGTTGATTCTTCAGTTGCGTTATTTTAACTAATATCAAATATTTGCCACCAGATTGAAAAAGAAGTTTTAAATTTGGTGAAATATTAATAAATACCTAAAAAATTACAAAAGGAAAGTTTGCTTTGATTTATGCAAATTAAAGCTTTAAAATATTTCTGTCAAGACTGTTCTAATTTTCATATCTTAACATATCATACATTATTATAAAACAAACAAATGGAAACTGTTTTAATTTTTTCATAAGACCAGAACACAATTTGTTCAAATTACTAAAATATTGCTGATAACACAGGTAGGCCATTATTGCGGTGTATTTTTAAATCCACATGCTCCACATAACGACATTTTAATAGAGTCAGCGCAGCAAAGCGATAAAAATATGGTAATACTTACGTTAAATATTTGTGCTATAACACTTTCAATGATAACCGTTGGTAAAAGCCGCAGGAATCAGGGGTCCCTGCAAAAAATATTACAAATATAACATTAAAAATAAAAAATACAATATTCACACTAATGGAAAACTTTAGGAAAAACCTAGAAAGTAGGTCGTAAAAAACTATACCGAACAAAAATTGTAGAAAACTTTCCCGCTAACTTACACAGCATAGCAATGAGTTGAACATGTAAAAAACACACCGGGTACCGCTTCGTTATGCTCTTTCTTTATACTGACATTGCAAGCAAATGCTAAATCCAATAACATTTCATTCACCCGGCTAACATAAAAACCCGTATGCATCGGTTCCTACGCCATAATTGAATGAAAGTGTTGGTGGCGCGTTCGGTCGAACATTAACCTCTCTCGGGGCAGATTTAAAGGTAGTAAGTTCGGTGTTCGCAGTCGATAGAGCGGTAGCGACCAGCAAAATAAAAATACAGAGTGGATGAGTTAGAGCAAGGCTCGCGACCGCTCGCCTACGGTAATTACACCGCTTGTTCTCCTTGATTTACGGTTATTGCCCGGGGGCTTCCCTCTACCTAATAAGACCGTTTTACAAGCGGGCCCACATGCGCCGACCGGCCACCACCGGCCGGACCGTTCATTCTCTCATTAGCGACGTATTTGTTTTGCCCCAGCGATTACACACGATTGAGTTAATATCCCATTTGATATATTGGCCGCCTGAAATAGAAGGGTAGCTTAAACAGAAACAACGTGCACGAACGCACGGGACCCGGTCGTACCGAAAACATCCACGCTAAAAGTGAAAACCCTCAGAAAAGAAAAATCACAGAAAGCGAGTTGCGTTCATGAATACGTTTGAAAAATGTGTTCGAGATAGAACGACGTGAGGAGTTAAGATCTGTGCGGTGCGAGCGCTGGCGGGCGGCGACAAGCAATGAAGACTGATGGCGTCTCAGGAAGCAGTTATGGAGCTCGGTCGCAGTTTTAAAAAGCCATTAACCGCAGCGCTGCACCGCGTAGATTGCCGCCCCTCCCCGCACGTCCCGCTCTCATATTTCGGAACACTTTATAATCACATCTCTCACGCTTCACTCGCTCTCTAACTTATGATGATTACACTTTGAAAGCGACAAGGAAGATCGGTTCCATAATGAGATTGGACCGTCTCGCTAAAATTTTAGTGTCGTCGCCTGCTAATTGCGTCAATGAGGTGCGGCGCAGCATACTTCACGAGGCACGAGGCTTAGCTCGTGCTCGTGCCTTATCCAACTATGACTAACTGCTAATGAAGTTGCTTCGCCGCCAAACCATCAAAATTTTATTATTCCTTCGAGAAAACGAAAAATAAAGTATATTAGTAGCCGCAAAAATTTACGATAAAAAACCTAAATAAATTTCGAGCTCTCAAAGTGCAAATCAAAAGCCTCGAAGAAAACAAAACAGAACAAACATTAATTTGAATTTCGTGACATTTGAAACTTTAGAAACAAGGACAATTTCGAGAATTGCCTTCATTTGGGTCTTACTGGAATAGGCATTTTTGAATATGACGTAATAAATGAAAAAAGTTAGAATCAAAAGTTAATAACTTTATCTCATTTATCATGGAGTATAATATGAGCAAAAATTTGTGCACTCATTGACGCCATTTTTGCGGAGGTTTTTGCGTGCCCTTTAAATTTGAAACGTTAAAATGTTGTTTTTATCACATTATATCCCATTGCATATAGAAGACAGTTTCAGCTTAGCGCTTTAACATTATACTTTCTTAAGTTTTCACGATTCATTATATTAAATAAAACACTTTTTAAGCGGATTTTATAGGTTTTAATTATACTTTTACATTTTAACTCCATGTTTCCGTACCTTTATATATACCGAGTTAAAATATTATTTAGTTATTAGTTTAGTAAAAGTATTATTAAACACAATAAAATCCGGTTAAAAAGTGTCTTACTTAGCGCATTAATATTTTTTTTCAAATGATTTTATTGCACACATTAAGAGCCTTTATACAAATCAACGCTCTCCCGAATCGGTAAACTGCAACACGCACACGTATCCATTACACGCACACATCTGCAGTGCTGTATGATAGTCGCTGGCCGTCAATTAGCGCGTCCGCAATGGGTTTGATACTTTTTCAAATATGTTTGACTTATTTTACGTTATTTTATTTTACTTTCGATTTATAGAAATATAAATTTATGTAATTTTTTACTTGAGTTATGTTTTGCAAAGTAAGACATCTGAATACCTGGTTAGGATAATATGGGATGAAATAAAATTGGGCTACAATAAGGGCTTAACGAAGAGATTGATGTTATTAATAAATAGACCTTTGTTATGGTAGTTATGATTTAAGATAAGAGTGTATTATTAGATAAGAGTGTATATTAATAAAAATAAATAAAATTATGCGAAAAAAAAATTAATTTATTATTATACGATACAGTGACAAATTTTAATTTGGGATCCACTTAAGGTGCAATATCGTATAGCAAATTGAAAATGACTAGAGTTATTAAATTGACTGATTACGTTGACATATTTTTTACACTGACAAAAATAGGGATGAATACCCTGCAGTGGGTCGACAATGAGCTGACGATGATTACTTTTTTACTGGGTACTTAAAGTTCAGACTTTTAATTAATATACAGTGTAAACTATATGTGAATAAAAAATCGGAATATATACACTTTCTTCACCTTAATCTCATTATGTTAACTGAAGGTATGCAATTATGTCAATCGTGTCATTTTCGGTATTGTTTTATAGATTTAAAATCACTATGAACAAGGAGCAACAAGCGACTACTATTAGTCGAATCAAGTCAGTAGCTTCAAGGTTGTTTATTATCTTGAAAGCAAGTGATTTATTTTAAAAATTTTTAATTTTAAATAAAGAAACTATCTGTTGCCCTCAAATCTAATAAAGCAGTGATAAATTGTGACTTTCTCAGATTGACGTTTTAGCATGGGAAAGTGAAAACCTTTAGATCGTAGATTACAGTGCATGCAGATCCCTTAGTAAGCCAGAAAAATTATTACTTTTGTAACATTACAAGTGTATCGAAAACTGCGACAAACTAGACTGAAATCCAACTTTTTCACGTTTTGATTTTTATGTTTTAGCCTTTAAAAAAATAATATTTTGTACTATTTTCTCTATAGACTCTTTAGAAGACAAAACAGAGCCTATAGCAATTTTTTTTTCTGTTTGTATCAGTTACTTTTATACTTATTAAACGGCAAAGTACGCATGTTTCGTCGGATTACAAGAAAAAGCGTATGAACAATGAATTCCTACTAAAAAACTATCTGAAGAAATGAAAATGTTCTCTATACATGTTTTAGACGATAAAATTTCAAATAATTTAACTCATATTTTGATGCATACGTGTAATATTTTGATCGGAAACGAACACTGAAAACTCCTAAAATTGCACGATTTTGTATAAACGCTCTTTAATACTTAAAAACTTTTCCATAGTTCGTCAACTCTTCTAGTTCTTCAACTATCTAGACGAACTTACCGGTGTATAATTAAGGGGCGCGCGGCTGACCGCGATGGCCGGGAAGCCTGAGGGCTGCGGGCTAGCAGCCTGCACGTAGCCGACGCTGTCTGCTGCAGACCCGTACACGTCCAGGGCCGGCCCGGGCGAGCTAGCCGCCGGGAAGCCGGCCCGGCCGCCAGCTGCGTGCGGGGACGCGGGCGGCCCGTACCCGGCCGCTGCTGCTTGGTAGTTGTTCATCACTGGGGTGCAAAGAAGTTGAGTTAGATTAGGATACATGGGTCGACAATTTTGATAAACTTGGGTCACAGACTTTTATTGAGTTTCTTTATTTGAGAATTAATCGAGGTGTTTTTTAATCAAATCACAGGTTGTAAATTTGTTTGAAGTTACAAAGTGTTTTTATGAGTCATCTTTTAAAAGTAATAATTGTTTTTTTTTACTGTAAGTCACGTTACTGATTCCATTTATATTTTAATAATAAGAAAATAATGTTCTGATAATAAATGTACACCATCTCAAAATGTTATCAATGCATTAATATAGGGCGTCGCCAGTTCCATTAAATAAACATCCACAAGTTATCAGTAAAAATCTACTTGACATAAAGCTTTCACAGTACATATGATGTACTAAATACTTTCCATGAAAAACACTTCATAAAGTTTTACCCAATATTATCTCCACCATCAATTGCGAAGAGCGCAAGAAAACCTAGAATTACCCATTTGTACCAAAGCTATGTAAATACTGAAACATGATATGTCAAAATATAAGTGGAGTGGGTTTCGAGCATGTCTCGTAAGGAGATTCGCGAAACAAGTCCATCTTTAAGTTGCTCGACTCATATTTGACTTTCCCGACTGTCTCCAAAAGTGGAATGTTTGATTTCATGTTTACGTTTCCAATGCACAATTACTTAACTGCACGTACACTCGGAAATCCTTTGAGGGTTCGAACGACTTTACAAATAAAAATATTAAGATTTTAAAGATTGATGACTGTGTGGAGATGTGCCAAAGTGAAATATTTTATACCTCCCCGAGATGGATTTGCTTCGTGGCTCCGGTTAAAATATAACAAACAATGTGCTTTGTAATGTACAGCTCTTTGGATGAAGTGAATGGATCGATGTATAAAAGAGTACAATATGTAAAGCGAGTAATGTATTGGTGACATGTACACATTTAGATAAAACATTATTGTATAAATCAAATATATTTAATTGAGGTTTACAAGTAACGATAGTAAGTTTAGGTTTAACATTTTGACTTTAACATTTGAACGGATGTATTTTGAACACTTTTTAGTGTATACACTTTTTAGTTGGTATAGAAAATTAATAAGACATATTTGATTCTGACAAATAATGATCCAGCGATAACGTAGATGAAGCCGTCCTCACCTGAGAGTGCCTGCGCGAGCAGCGGCGTGTTGTTATTGGGAGTCAGTTGTCCGTTGGTCAGGTCCACTGCAAACATACACACGGTTCGCAAACGCTCACATACGCACACGCGACCAAACCTCTATGACTGAACCATCGCATCACCAGAAAAAAAAGAAAAAAAATTCCGAGTATCTATGACATCTCAAGTCAATATTAAACATATTAAACTCCCCAGGAAAAACTTCAACCTCGCAAATGCATGAATAATTTAGCCATTGGAGACAGATGCCGTACTGACGAATGAGGACACCAGTTACTCCCCGCGATGAGATTATGCCAGAATAAAAAATATCACGTATTTCACGTGCGTTCAAATGAAAAAAGAGAGCTGGAAGTTTCGCGGGTATAAATCAGAGAGAAGGCAAAAAAGTTTTACAAAATATCCAGTAAATTATCCGACGTGAGTCCTCGCGGGCTGCTTATTGAATAGGGGACGCGATTAGCATACGGCGCACGTCGCACGCACTGCGGCCGCGGCCCGCGCACGACTCTCCGCCGTTTTGTCACTCCCGCCACTATCCCGCTCTAAGCTCCACTAACTTACGCGAAACTTTGAAACACCTTAACCGCGAGGTGGCTCTATTAGCGCACCTTCTCAAAATTGATCCAATTTAAACACACAATGAACATTAATTCATCCTAATCTGACTTGTTATTTTATTACTCGAAGTATTGTAATATTATTACGTAGTCTGTATTAAATTCTGTTTATTCACGCACATCTTATGAATACTTAAAAAGCTTAGTAAATATTTGCACATAACTAAAGCGTTTTAGATAGATACGTAATAAAATACAGTAAGCTTTAAATGGAGCAATGGAAGGCGGTGTTTCAAGCAAATCAGTAGTGAGCGGAATTGGTTTACTTGAATAAAATGTAAACCAATTATAAAGCAGATTAATATTCGTGCGTATTTTATGCTTGCTCATACCGTCACCATTAGCTCTATTGGCTTGTACGACAAATTTTATTTTTGTCCGATGCGCGAGTTATGATTTAGTGTGAAAAATGGAGGCTCGCGGTCTCGCCAGGTGATTACCGGCCTGCGAGTGACTTTGCGAAAAAAGTACAATATAAAGTAATGGAGGATAGATGATAGATGGCGGAGGCGTCTACCGCGTCGCTGGGCCGCGGCTGTGTCCGCTCATCGCTCACGCCTAAGCGGCACTAAAATGCTGACACATTTTAATAACATTACTCGCGATGTGAGAGGGTATTTATTTGAGGGTCGGCGGTAATAAATAAGAATTTCGAGTGGTCGTCTAGAGTTATCTTTCGATCGTTAGCGGCCGCTCCTTCGCAGTTTATTCTTTTCCCATTAGTATTACTGCATGTTCACGACTGGATCGAGATTGTTTTTCGATGAAGCTTGTAGTTATTTATGACGCTCCCGGTCGTTTGTTTAGTTCGAGAATTCATAAAAATTACAAAAGCATTACCCTAACTCAATACAGCGTTGTGTCGGGGAAGGCAGATATAAATGACTTGATTTAACATATTGCTCGTCGTCAATCATACTTCAGTCAGAGCAAAGATATCACAAACAGGCGTAACAAGTTTAGCGGCGGCGTGTTTCTGACCTCAAATAATTTACGACTTGAACAATTCAGTTTACAGACAAACACTGAAGTTGTGAGGAATTATTCACACTACAACAAATTGCTCGTATAACTTTTTGGTCATATTGTGAGATTTAGTATATATTTGAGTAAAGTGGTTTTCAAAGGGTTTTCAGCGAAAAATATTAGATAAACGTGTTAAAATGGAATCAGAAGCGACTATAAAATTTTTATATGTTAGAATGTTTTATTTATTTTCATACCTCAAAAATTATGTAATTATTGACATAATTTGATGAAAATGTAGGATCTCATTTTTTACAAGATAATGATCACAGTTTACCACAGTACCAGGTTACCAGGAGTTACTGAGCGATAAATCGTGAGCTGTTCTCTACAATATCATGTTAGGCCCGGGCTGTATTGCATTAGACGCAAACTAACAAGTGTACACGTGAAGCGTATATTTAGTTAGTAACATTGTTACATCTAAAAACATCTAAAAGTATACGAAATAATATTTTGATTTATTTTGATTTATCTTGGAAGGCAAAAAAGTAGCTTGTTTTTGTTGGTCATATAGGATAATATATTAAGCAAGCATTTTAAATCACCTGAACTAAAACCAAAAAAGGTAAAATTCGGTACCTTTGATTTGAGTTACACTACCGTTGTAATTTGTGCGTGTAATAGTTTTAGTTTCTTGTTACTTTGAGCGGTTCCAAAGGGGTAGTAAAGGGAGTGTTTCATTATAACCCGGCCGAGATTACCCTGTTATATCTATGTTAATTTGTTTGTAATAAACGCGTTATTACTAAATCTCGGAAAATTTTTGATTGACTGTGATCAAATTATTTCATAGAATGGTTCGAAAATTAAACGATAAGGTATATTTGTAGTGATGCTCGGTTTATGATAATCAATATTTGTATTTAATTATATATGTTTTTAAACTGAACTTGGTGAATGCTATGATTTTTTCGAAATGTATTTGTATTAAACTAAATAAATACATACTGCATAATACATACTGATACTGGCAATAAAAATAAATATTTTTTTATAGTAATTTTCTTTTGTAAGATAATTTTACCCTCTATGTAACATAAAATACAGTTGAAGCTGTTATTATGATTCAAAATTATGGATGATAATTTAGATAATTTATAGTTTGGCAGACAACTCACATACATCTATCTCTTATGATTCAAATATTTGATATAACTTAACTTTACATATTTGGCTTATAATATCAACAGATTTAGATGTGGACACTTGTTGGTACACAAATAAGTTTCAACCTTTATCTCTTTTCTACAGTACTTAGATATTTGAAGAGAAAATATTGATTATAAATCTAAATTTAGAATAGAAGCACGCACAAGTTTATTAATAATTTGGTTCATATTAATTATCTGAAATTGAAAAATAGATAAACAAACTCGTTATAAATTAATTTTCGTTTAGGTGAAACTGGAAGAAAACAAATAAGGCCAAACGGAAAAAGAAGTCGAGAAAACAAACTTCACCATCTAACCTAACCTAACAAATCTTACTTTAGTTAATCAAAGCGTCAAAATTGAGTATCGCCGTGTAAACACAACTCAAGTAACAAGTCATAAAAACATTTACTGCCATACCTGGGCAACACACATATTCATCTAGAATATTCGCCATCCGTATTCTAAGGGCTATTCGAACTTTCATAATTGCAAAGTTTCACAAAAGTTGGACTAAGTTCGTAATTCTTCTACTCCAATAGGGTGACCGTAAGAAATATTCAAGGGGCGTATTCAAGTAATACGAAGACCTGGTCCGTGGAATTAGAAATGTGATGACTTGTCGGTTTTCTGGACTAGATTTTTGTTTCTACACAAAAAAGGACGGTAATTACTTATCGAATACCTAAATTCCATTTTATATTTGGCTTTCATAGATCAAAGCCGTAGTATATATGGCATGTTTTATTTATTGCTTTTGAGACATATAATGTAAAAATGGCTGTGCTATATATATCTACGTCGGTGTATATACGTTGTACAACCCTCGTTTTAATTCAACGAAAATGGGACACTATAGATCACGACAGACGTCTCTTTCAGCCGAAAATACTGATAGTATTTTGTCTCAAAAAGAGGGGATCAAACAAAAGCCATTGGCCTAAAATCATTACAGTCACCTACTCTAGGGGACATAAAATTTATGCTTTTTTAACAAAACATTTTCAGATTACTACATATTTCGAGAAAGATAACGTTTTGAAATTGGCTACGCAAATTGAATATAAATTTTAAGGTTTTATTGGCTGAGATATATATTGCAAGAGAATACGATCGTTAAGGCAGAAGCTTAGACGGTTTACACCTATTGTATTAGTTTATACTTAGAACTATTTTCGATCGCTTATAAATACTGTATGAAATGTAAATGATGGGGATGACGTGCATTTGATGAGGATCATCAATAACTCAGAATTAAGAAGCTCGGAAGTATTTTCGTCGCGCAGACTTATCACCATTGCAAATTAATCGAATTTCTATTCTGGCTGTTTGGTAACAGAGAAAACCCTAATTTATAATTCAGAGAAGGCGCTGAAACGTGTGTCTTCTGTCTTAAATCTCCCCAAGGGACCATTTTATTACCGCCGTCAGCAGTGAACCCGCACTTACGATCTTACACTAATCAAAACAATTCATACAACGTGGTTCAGTCATAGGATTAAGTATTTGTATGTTAAGCGACATCAAAAAGCAAATGTTTGAAAAAACACACATTAAGAAAAGTAGAAAATTTCAAATTGTATCTACGACTTTTCTAGAAAAATCCAATTGATTAGTTCTACCCATGATGTCGAAGTGTAACTAACGGAGAACTTTCCGCATATTAACTACATTTAACTACACTTAAAATATAAACTGTAATCTATTCTATAACTTCAAAAAGTTTAACAATATTCTACTTTCATTTGAATACAAATCTATTTCAAAATATATCTTCTGATTTATACTATAAAACTGTCTATGAGGCTTACTTGCTGCCTAAGGCACCACAAATTGAAAATACAATACTAAAATCTTAAAACTATACAATTTATAAAAACTAGTTAGTTATAAAAGAGTTTGCACCACCAATCACGCTTAAGTAAAACCACCATACTAATTACAATACTGCCTACGGTTTAGTTGAAAAGCACTTTTGGAAAATCTCCATTTATAAGCTTTTCTAATTTACAATTTTCAATATAAATCACCCGCCATCATTTCAAAGACTAATACTAAGACTATATGGGCACTTTGCTAGTCGATTATATGAGCCAGATCAAGTCTACAAAATTGGTTTACACTTAATCTGTTTTGCCTAACTAATTTGTAAATCTATAAATCTATTCGTCTATATTGTTTGTCTACGGATCAGACTACCGATTTAATTTAGGTTAGTAAACACTATATGTCTACCACACGTTAAATAATTGACAATTTGCGCACACACTGTAACCTAAACTATTCTAAATAATGCCCAAAATGGAAACAGATATTCGAAAATGTCCAAATATAAAGTTACTCGCCCTATTGCTGAACTCGAAGATGGCCTCCTTTCTCCGTTTATCTTGGCGCGCACTTTTGTTTTGACACATAATAGTGTGTATTTACAATGCATAATGAATGCGAAAATCCCTTTGCCTCTGCGAATGTACGTTGAATATGAAGCTCGGAATGGCATAGTTAAATCAAATGGCTGTGCAACTGCCGATCGGTTGCATTTCTACTCACATACTTCCAGATTGCCTGAATAAAATGGCAGTTTCTGCGGATATTCATAAGTATACATGTCGAACACGCAAGTGTGGGCGTGTTTCGAATTCGACAGCTTTTCATGCAGAGGGAAAGGGACTTACTACACGCATGCCGACTCGGCAGTTCGACATTGCTGCCGAATTCGGCACTAACTAGAAGAGATTAGTATGCTAATATTACCCATTACGGTATCATGAACACAATCCCATTTGGTGGATTCTACAATAAAAAGTTATTGGCGATGGAGCTCGCTAGACTAGCGTATTTATAGTCAAAATCTATGGACAACCATAAAATTAAGTGGTATCTAAATGGAATAAAAGTAAATTAAAAATTTTGACCCATCCGAACCGTGATCTCGTGAATGTTGCGATGGACATAGACATCAAAATGTTACTAAAATTGGTATAGAACTATTTCTGAAGCTACGTTTGTTTTAGGGTGTACTGTCGACTCCATCCTAAGTTACAAGCACTAAACAGTTTCTAACACAATTAATGGTCAAATATCTTAAATTACAAATAGAGTTGGCAGAGTTCACGACGTGCGGCCGCGCCCTGTTCGCCAGCTAATTATTTGGATTCAAACTGACACTTCTATTTTTAAAGGATTCTGTTTCAAGGCGTTAATTTTATCGTAAAGTTATTTGTTTTTCTTTGTAACTGTACAACTTTTACCGAATTTTGTCGATGATAGAACTGATATTACTCGCATTGAAAACTTGAAGACGAAATTTGTTTTGGTAAAGCAGAGTTTTCAGAACCTGAAGTTTGACGTATTGATTGAATGTTGTGGTTGTATCTTGCAATTTTAACTATAGCAATAGTGTAAATATGCAAACTAGTTGAGTGGGAGCGTCCGCTACATTCTGAGGGCGAGTGCTCCGTATGCCTGGAATGCCTGCCCGCGCCGCTTGCCGCTCCCCGCACGCTACCTCAAACCTCGCACTTTACAGAAAACCTAATCTAATTTTCACAATTTATTGCCATATTTTTGACGACAATTTGGCAAGGACAGATTTCCTTACAATGGTTTTCAGATGTTTTCGATCTAAAATATGCTTCCTAGTTTATATTTGGTAGGTATATGGCTTAGATTATTTGTAGAGATAAATACATGTAGTTAAATATGTCTAAATCAGTACCTATGGACGTGCTGCTAGAATAACGTTAATATCGATGTTGATGCAGTATGTCTAGAAACTAACTAATGATTATAGGTTGATTAAAAATGTCTACTTGTCTGTCATGTCCACATGCGTTCACCTTACCGACTTGGCGAGTCAAGCGCTGCGCGCACCATGCTGTGCCGCGGGGGATGAGTCAAAACACGAAAAAATATCGTTATAATTGATACCTAAATACTTAACAATAAATACACTAGTCTATTCTCCAATCATAACAAACGAGTTATCAGAATACAAATAAATTATGCATTCTAAACGACCATTCATAACTTCTTGAAAAGTCGTGGAATACGGCTTGCTGGAACCCAACCCGACTATCTCTTCTAGTTATTTTGGATTAATCAATAACTCAGGTCATCATCGATCTTTAAATGAACGTAAAACATTTAGCTTACACAACAGCAATTTCCTTTATTTTTAAAATATAGCGGCTTCACAATGTCATAAAACTTATATTTAATTATTATTATAATATAAGAAGATATGTCGTAATAGCGATAAAGAACAATATCTACTAGACTTATTATTATTACACTTAATACATAAAAAATTTGACACATGGGTTACAATATTTGATATATTTGTGCAGGTGGTATACATGGTTGAGTATATGATATAAGTATGGTTTAGTGGCATTACTTCCTGAGGGATACCGCATTTATTTGATATAGATTATAGTCGTGCTATAGGGGCGAGCCTAGTCGGGCGACACGATCACGCATCTGGGAAATCGGGCTAAATTAGATTACTTAACTGTACGCATTGCATTCCTTAACATACGCGGGGCTTAGGGTGGTATATGAAAAAGTATTCGCTTGAGTATAGGTTTATTCGTAAGGTTCGAGAAAAGCAGGTTGGTGTTGAGCCGGTGCCGGTCCGGCGGCGCTGCCGTCTAGCCGGTCTAGCCGGCTGAGCCGTGCCCGAGCGCCCCCGGGCTTACGAGCTCCGCGCCGACCAACAGCCGGCTTTCCGGCGATAATACTCCCACTACACCTGCAGCAACAAAATAAAAACAAGCTACAAAGCCTTATACCCAACGCGGGAAACGCGGAGCCACGCTAAAACCTCATTTATCATATTTATTCAAAAATTAACATGAAAGGAAAAAACAAATGTAACAAAAATGTCACTTCCCCGGGATCGGGGAGGTTCACCCCGCGTTATATTCATCGCATCTTTATAGCGAAACTTGGAATTATAGTTTCCTGTTTACTATTTTCGGGGGATGTTTTAAATTGTTTGCGCGCACACGCCATGATGTTTTCTTTCTCTAAATGCCCTTATGTCAGAACACGCACATACAAAATGCAGGGAGAAGGGTAATCTGTTATTCCACGGTATTGATTCGACCATCAAAACTGAATCAAGAACAAAGTGTTATTAACCGAATATAGTGGTATAATATTAGTAAATTTGAACACGCGATGGATCACGTGAAGAAGTCGTTCGGTCTTATAATCGAACGCCTATAACTGAACTTAATTGATATCATCAAGTATATAGTTTATAAAATTCATTTGAAGGAGGTTATAATATTTTTTAATTATAGTAATTGAATTGGCAATACTTATTAATAGTCATAATAGAGTTAGTTATACTTTATATTCGAAAGTTTAAGAAGCCGCTTGAATAATCAGCTTACATCTTAATTTAACTTATTATTGATAAATGAGACTAGTTTAGAGGATGGCGTTAAGGACGGTCGCACGCTTTGCGGATTTAATGATTAATTAAAAATATAGAATATTTACATAAGAATTTCAATGCGTTGGTGCATACAATTTTGAGAAACAAATTATGCGAGGCGCCATAAAGCATATTGCTAACAAATTGACAGTCCTTTAGCCAATCAGTAAGTTTCACGCTTATTTGGTTGAGAATACTTTTAACAGTAACACGAAGAGAATAGCGTAAAATAGAAGCATCCAAAAATATTACACAACAATGATAAATATTAATATCAATAATATTATCATTTAAGCGTATAAAATATGTAAAATATTATACAGAAATAACTTTAAAATTAAATATAAATTTTAAAGTACATAAAATTCAAATTTTGGTACAAAAAGTAACACTTTTCAAGCTCGATGTAGATTTCGTAATGATTTAAATATTAATTAATCGTGAAAAAAGTAATGAATCTAAACTAATTAGTAGTTTCTACAAGAGCTACACAAATGAAAAGGCTATTATAATGTTAGTACCTACTCATCCTCTAAACTTAGTAGTTGTTTTGGAAAATTAATTTCTAATTGTTGACTACAAGACTTACTAATCACAGGCTTGATTCCTTAAAAAATATTCGAAGCTGAACAGAAGTAAACTGTCTATCTCTCTTCTTAAATCGTATGTAACTTACATAGAATGAGACAGGAAGACTTTTCAATGTAGTTCACCTTCGAGATATTTATTTAAGATCGGCCTGCATAAATATGGTTATAAAAGATTATTTTACATTAAAGATTATATAAATTGAAGGACATAACGTTTTATAGCAAAAATATCGTTTCATAATCTACGTTATTGAATGAGCTATGTCGTAGAATATGAATCCATTCATTTAATTTGATAAAAGTAAACCACGTCACTGGAATGGGGTACATCGTTCAATTTTCAGTTCAATAAGAACATGCATCGATGTCCATTTTAAATATTAATACTGTTACTACGCTTCTACTTTTTTTTTAATTTTTTTAATTTATAATAAAATGCTTAGTTATGTAGAATTTACTTCATGTAGGATTAGAAAAACGTTATGTCCGATTTCTAATTACGTATGATAATTACATCCTAAAATGCTAAATATTAGTTTATGGCGAACCAATTAATAAAAACTAGATTTAGAATACACCACAATAAGTATGGAAAAACTTTAAGTACCTATTTGATGAATCTAGACGGCTTTTATAAGCAAAGAATGATAATAATTCTATTTAGGTTACAAAAATCTAATAAATATGTAAATTACATTTTCAAGTTTCGATGTTTTTATCATCTTTCGATATTTTGTTGTTGGTACCTTTTCAATAATGTTTCTCAAATAAGATTCACGAAAGAACATTCGCTGTGACGAATCAATCTCGCCCGTTATAACTTGTGTTTTTTTCTTTTTATTATTTTATCTATTAATTGAATTTAATCTATCTAATATAGTTTTTCATTTAATGTTTTGATTAAACTTAACATCTATAGTTAAAGGAATATTTTTAAGAATACAAGAATACGTTTGGATGACATCACATCACTAAAGTTGTCCACACAAACTGTAACATAAAAGTGTGTCCACTGCGCCTTTGGTGTAAACAATAAAACTGCTTTTAGAAGATTATACCTTTTATAACTTATCAAGTTTCACTTCACGGCCTCAACACTATGTTGTCTTTTGAAAATTTCATAACAGCCAACGAAACAAAGCCATAGTTTTCTAAAATTTAATTTGCAAAGTGAACCGTATGGCGGAAGCAATGAGGTTGAAAAACCGAAACCCATACATAACAGGCGGTATATTTATACCCTATTGGACATTAAAACGTCGGAATTTAATTAATCGGAGTCGCGTAATAGAATCTGGGGTTGCATAATTTATATTGGACTAAATATCGGCGTGGTAGATGACGCAGCCAATAAGCTGGTAGCCACTGAGGAATGCTAATGGGTGAAATGGTCGTACATTAATAAATTGTGGCGAGAGGGCTACGTCGCCCTGAACGCACGTACTGGCTCTAATGGCTGAGGAAACGGATTTTGTGGCTTAAATCTGAATACAAATCTACAATGCACAATACACTAAATAGAATGTTCAGTTGTAGAGCAGATTTACTCTAAAAACACGTTTTCTGAAACTGATCGAAGCTCTTAATTTAACTAAAATCAATGAGCTGAGAATAAATCTTACAAGATTATCTAAACGTTTTATCGTACGTGAGACCCAAAATGTACGCCCTATACAATATCTCTATGGGCAGATTATCTAGTCAGCTGAGTGGCGGAGTCACGTTCGATAACGCCATTAATTTAAACGACTCGTTCGTACACCTGTGTAATTACTGCGCCGCGCTGCCACTGTTCAATTATATTTACAATTGAACGAACGCCCACAATCAGTGACGTTTTTTGTATACACTCACCCCAGAACCTCACCCCAGAAACCTCTGTCTTGCGTGCTGCGGAACGCCATGAAAGTAATTAACGCGGAACCGTTTGTACGACTAATACGAAAGAAAAACATAGTGCGCCGCGATTGCCGGCTTCGCGCTGATAATATCAATCGCCCACAAAACGTTCCAACTAAACCGCTCCATTTCGACCGAAGCTCCCTTTATTGGAGTTCTCAATACATACGAATTTTGTTATCCGGATTCCGACAGCGTTCGCACGAAAAATTGGCTCGCCCTGAACGGATTCAGAAAAAAAATCAGAAAGTCAAAGCTTAGTGGCGTAATTATGGCGGAGCGAAGGCGGCTCAAACACGGCGTGTGGACAAATAACAAGAGTATTTGTGCAGCTGCTCCCGGCCTGTCGCACTTGCCCATTAGAGCGCGACGCGCCCGCGCTCGATCGATCTGCGGATTCTTTTGGCCTCAGTTTTTCATTGGACTACAACAAACTAACCTCGCCTGAATAATAAGAGCGCCCAAAATTAACATTCTACTCTCATTCGACGGGATCAACTAGAAGCCTGCGTTAGTCTACGTTTAATTAGTGGGAATTCTTTTGCGTCCTTGTAGAGATTTACATACAAGTCACCGCAAAAAGGACGTCACTTTTTCAGTACTTTTGTTTGAATCTGTTTAAAAGCTTTTGGCTTTAATGAGGTGAGGGAGGTGCGGCAGGTGGCAGTGGCGCGGACCACGTGTTTGCGCGCGCTGTTTGCTCGTCGCGTACCATTTGACAATCGTTAGAGCGATTCCTCGGTAAATATGGAGCGAGCGCTGCGTTCGCTTCGATTGTCTCGAAGAAATCCTGAAGGTAAACATGAATGGCGTACATATCTCAAAAGATGGACGCGTCGTAATTGACGACAGATTTATCTCGATGGTTCAGTCATTGTTAGGGGGTGTTAACTTGTTAGTAACGTTGTTAGTGTGAGTTCACACGAACTTTTGCCCTGTGATAAGTTAGTTGTAAAATGGAAAGTTAGATCACAGTCACCACAGTGTAGGTGAATTAGGGTATGTGTTAATAGGAGTTATATTTAGTAAGCGGTAGGTGGAATGCGACGGTTAGCGCGAGTTCACAGATGCATGGCGTGAATGTTATAGACGCCGCTGAGCTCGAGCGGGTGGTATGGCAGGAGAGTGGCCAGATGGTGGTAGTGGTTGCCGGATAGTTGGTGGTGCAAGCTCGCCAGGGGATTACCTGCTGGGTAAGGCAGCCCGAAGCTAGGATAGCCCGAATAGCTACGTCCTGCCGCGTAGGCGGCATATGCTGCGGGAAAACCTGCACAAAAACAATCATTATTTAAAAACAATCCTAAAACATTATCTTTTTAAGAATATGTGAGGTCAGAAATGAATGCATGCAAATATTAATCACATTGCTAATGTTCTTTACGTTCGTTTCACAGAAAAAATGCATTCTGTGACCTCGTTTTACGAGGCCCTTTAGATTAATTACACTTTGGAAACCGTCCACCAAATTAACAACCTCGTATTTTTGTCGGATGAAATATTCAGACATTGACGGCATAGTAAATCTGCAGATAGAGATACCTACTTTATAACAAACTGAATCCACAAGCAAGACAAACATTCTAAGCTATTTGCTACTTACTACATACTCTATAGTAACAAGCTGTTGGTATATATTTTGCCATAACGGTTTCAAAATTAAGTTCGAAATAAACAAAAAAAGTAAAATGAATGATGGCCGGACGTTCATGGCTGCTGATATGATTACTACACCGGATCGTTTATCATATTATTGCCAATCAAAATAGTGTATCTTTCAGGGCCGGTCATCCATCATCGGCAGATATGTAGGTATCCTACCAAGTGATACGCCGATATCCAACAATACAATAGTTTTATGAATCGACGCCAACTAACGGTTGAAGTGAGTTGTTAAATTTAATTACACAACCCGCGATCAATTTAGGCTATCCCAATTGACACATCCTGGAATTTACGATCACAGATATAACAAATTAGAATCAACATGGGAATGTATAATGGGCATAATAGTAAAATATGTAAAATTTCAGTAGACTTACCGTCAGGAAGAGCACCCAATGACCACATGAAATCTAGAAATGTAAAAACATTTACATCAATTGATCCGTTCTATAAACCTTACAATATTAGAGTGTCATCATGTAATGAGTACGCAAGTTTAAAATGCCACGAGACACTATTTTGCTTGGCGGGAATATGTATATTTGAGTGTTACATTTATATTATTATCCATTAAATAGAACATTCACTATTCTAAAATATCTACTTCAAAGTTTCTAAGAATTTTAAAATGGGGTTGGTTAGTTTATAAATTTGATAAAATGTCATAATAATATTCACATTTTGTTAATCTATTCTACTCAGTTAGTCTAAGCTAAACATGTTAAACAAACAGACGTTTGAAATGTTTTCAAAAATGACATTTATTCTAGTATCTACTAAAATTTGTTAAATCGATACATTAATTCTATTAGTTTAATACTACATATGAGAAATTACAAACAATTGAGTGCACATTTTATTATCTTATATTTGTAAGGCATATAAAATAAAACAATTCAACTAAATAAATTTAAATTAAAAGTACAACAGTTGGATTTGTACAATAAAATATTATGTGTAAAGTGGAGTATACTTGGAAATAATACTGAGTATTTAACATTAGGAACATAAACCAATTAAGTACCTAGTGGACTAGTTTAATTAAACAATAAATAAAAATAAAACAACAAATCATAGGGACAACTAACAACTTCACAATTTACTGAAAAACTATCATTTCATAAATAGGTACCTCTCATCTTCCAATGATAACTTTTTTGCAAGCCGACATCAAGCTGTAAACTATTTGTATAAATGCTATGTAATTTAATGTCACATTCTATAGTTTATTTGTTCATTTCAAATAATATTAGTAGCAATTAAATTATAACTATTCTGTTTGCTAAACAAAATATCATTTTGTATCATGGATGGATATTGTAATTATGGCAAGAATCATCCGAACCGCAAGGCTCTCACTGAGTTATTATTATAAAAAGCTACGAAATCCAAACGACCAGGTTATCTATTCTGTCTATGAATGATTTGTATTATCAAAGCACCTATGTCACCTGGTGTCAAAATGTAAACTAACCCTAGGAAAAACTTTCTTATTATCTTCTACTCTGGGTGCCTATGAAAACTGTCATCAAAATGAGCTCTATATTTTTATGGTACATCAGAAAAAAATTGTCGCTAATGGCGAACTAGTAAGGTCTTTCAGGAGGAATGTTTAAGGAATGGAGAGGATTTAGAAGGGAGGATGAGGCTGCTGGAAGAGGATCGCGGATCAGAGAGGAAGAGGAGTGGGCAGAGCGGTGAGGGGCGAATAGAGAGGAAGATCGAGTGCGTGTGCGTTGATGAGATCGGAGACGGAGTAGGCGAGGGGGGCGTAGGAAGGGCGGAACGGGCGCGGGGCGGGGCGGAGAGCGGCGAGCGCGCGTCGGCAGGCGGCTGCGTGCGCGCCGCCCGCCGGCCCGCCAGCCACCAGTACGGGCGGCGTGGGGTACGGCGTGAACCGCACGCCGGCGCCGGTGCTGCCGAGCAACTCACCGTACGCGCCGCGACCGGCCGCTCTCGTCTTCGCCAGGTTCGCGGGGAGCATTACTTCTTTAGGTTGGGCTTTTTTGCATTCCACCTGAAACAAGAGAAAGTCGATATCGGTACTATACATAAAAGGTCATCCATTAACGTTTTGAATTATATTCATTGGGGGTTTCCTTTCAGTTTAATTTATTTATTTATTTAAAACTTTATTGCACAATATAAAATTATTTTTATTGTACAAAGGGCGGACTTTAATCCCTTAGTTCCTAGTGTGCTCTAGGCCCCCAGGGGTCGACCAGAGACTTGTCGAGGGTCTTAGTTAGATCTAATCTTTACACTTTTTGTCGAGTTTTGGGAATATGGTAGAAATGTAGCTGTAGGGAATCTACCGGAACCAGCTTAATTTGAAAAGTAGTCTACGAGAAAAAAGTTCTGGGAACCTCCTAATCGAAAAATAAATTCAAAGAAAGAATCTCAATAGCCTCCAAATTAATGTCAGAAAGTGTTATGAAAGATTCGCGAAAAAATAAAATGTATTTTTGATAATCTTAAAAGCATTTAAATAAACAGACATGTTCATTCACGAAACGAACGAGTTGTAAAATTGTGAGGCGAGGGCTCAGTTCCCGATCCGGTACGCTTCACAGTACGACTCACAAATTGAATTTTAATTTGCTTTAACAAGTCAAGAAGCTTATCATTGAATACTTATTAAACAGAAGGACAAATTTTACGAACTTCAAAGTATTTATTTAGTATCATAATGTCAGGAATATCGCATAAAGGAATAAACAATGTCTACGTTTGCCTCCAATTTGAGCTTTACAGCTGGGTGCCAAATGTATAACTTATTTTCGATAACACAATTCCAAAACACGCAGCCGACGCTGAAAATGTAGGTAAAATGATTGTACATGGCCGAAAATGTTGAAATAAATCATCGTAATAACTTCTGTAAGTATACGTACTGTGATAGCAACTAAATTAGTAAAATAAAAGTCGCTAGAAACAAATTTAATCTAAAACCTATGAAGTATTCTAACGAACAGTATTGCTCTTCAGCCGTTTTAAATCGCCCTCCACTCTGAGGGAGGTACGAGGCAAGTATAAATTACCCAATCTACGCTAACCCAAACCTCGTGCAACAGAAATTTCCAGCCGAGCGTAGAAAAGTACATAGGCTTAAATTATATTAAGCCTGCAGAATAGATTACTCGTTAATTTTCCGTACGATTTCATTTCTCACGCTTCAGTTTCATTGTGGTGAAATTGTTACATCAACGTGTATGTGAAGAAGGACCGGTGCATTGTAAAAACGCTCGCAGACAAACGAGGACGCACATTTTTCATAGTGGTGCATAATCGCGACGTGTGCTCGTGAGGTACATAGCGCCGGCCGCATTTGTCACTCGGCCGTCAGCCGCGACAAATGAAGGCTTTAACGCGCCCCGGCCGCCGCTCCCTCTCTGTCTGCACTTCACACAACTTTCTGCGCCAACATCAAACTACGTGCTTTTGCATTAACGCCGAGAAGTGAGTGTGTAAGGCTTTACTGAGCGAAGTGTCTTCCGCAAACTTTTATGCCTAGATAAGTCTGAATAATCAACATGTAAAATAAAGTCGGGAACTCATCCTGCCTCTAAATAATAAAATTCATAAGGATGTCCTAGATATGTATGTATGTAAGTATGTCGTGCGGATATGGGTTTTGTTTCGTTCTTTATGTGGCAAGTTTACGTTATACAAAAGTTGTGCAATACGATACGGGCTAAATCGCTACGTGGCATGAACTGTATTCTTTGATAGTACGCGGCATAAAAATGGCGAGTGTCGCCATTTGTCAAGGCCGATAAAACTTTACAAATGAAGCGACGCCTACGCTTCAGAGTGCGAAGCTCCATACTGTCTCATTTGTTCGACAACACGCAACTGGCGAAGGGACATTCCAAATAAATGCTAGCGTATCATACTGTTACATTAAAGTTATACAAATGCCGACACGGCGTTGTTTTATTTCCTAGCTGTGTTTCAATTTTGATTAGGCCACATTGATAGAATACAAAAATTTGTTCTTAATATTCCGTCGGGGAAATGATTCCATTTCAGGCTTTGCAGAAAAATGCGAATGGCGATAAAGAAAATTCAGTCGGGGAGTAGGACGTTAATTGATGTCGCGTCAGGCGAGTGGAGCGAGTAACAGAAGCTCACAAACAATTCACATCGAAGTTCGCAATCCCGACCAAGCGTTCGAGATCGCGATGCAGTTTAATGACACGAAAAATAACAAAGGTAAATTGTATTTAGCCCCTGCTATGTAGGCACGACTCGACATATCGATCTGAATAGGTAGGCATCGACGAGTGCTCCACTGCGAAGGTTTTTGCTGACTGAACTTAAGGTCTGCTTCGATGCACACTAGCTTAATATGCTCAAATTTCAGCCCCTCGGCGTACGCCTCTCAGCGATTTATTGCGCTAAGTAGTACGCGAACGCGGTAGAGCGTCGAAGTGAGTGATGTACTCAGTACAAAGTACTACGCAATCGCATCGATGATGTAAGACGATTTGATTGTTTCGCAGCGGGTTCGCGGAAGAATTCAACATTTTATGCTCCATCAGCCTTTTCCACGAGTAAATTTGACTTAAAGAACTTTGAATTAAAGAAATTTGACTATAAGCGCAAAATTTCCAATCCCAGTGTTTTAGGTAAAGATAATAATTAAAATAATATAAAGAATACGTAAAATATTAGACACGTACAAAAATGAAGATAAAGTACATGCAGCGCGAAATTAAATTAAAAGTAATCTTTTAAAAAAATCTCCAAGTTAATTCTCATTTTGTGATATTCACACGTTTTTCAATTTAACGTTGGATAAAAATTACAAAAACGCTTTTGTGAACAAAAAACCACCTTCTAAATAAAACATTTAGAAGGTGGACACGGGCGGGAAAATTGCGTTTAAGTAAAAAGGTTTAGCTTTTATTGTTTTTCATAGCTGAATTTTGTGAGATTATTTTATGATTTCAAAAAGTAATTTAATTATGCTAATGGTTTAAAAGGATGTGATAATACCATTTTTAGGCTCTTTTCAATTTCAAGTTTCAAATAATTTTACTTCTTAAATATATTTCTTATGAACGCTCAGAAAAAGACAATTATTTTTAAGCTCTTACGTTCAGCAAATTGCTTCGTATGTGTGTTGACGTTAACTGCATTTTATAAGAATTTTGGTTTGTTTCCTTTTTCAAAAATTTCAGTTTTCCTTGAAATAGTTGCGGTAAGATGGGCACACGGCCAAATAGACAACTTTTATAGGAGTATAAAATATTGCGACTGTTTCTAAACGAACATAAATTGGTACGTATACAAATGACATGTGATACTTTTCAATTTTTCCGAATAGTAAGATGGGAATTTTGTAGCTGGTACCAAATTTGAGATTTCAAGCCAAATGTTTACTATTTATGAATATTTCAGATAGGCAATTGAAGTTAAGGAAGGAGGAGTTAAGATAAGAAGCAAAAGAAACTTTTTCTGCAATCATTTTCGAAAATGAATTTAGCCCTAAATTTTATTACGTATTTCAAATATATATATTCACGTACCATTTTCTTGAAAAACAAATGACGTCGCAAAAAGCGAACAAACAAAAACGCATGAGCATTAACTCATTCGCCGCCACGCACAAGTACGCGCGACATGACGTAGACGACGCGACGCGCCGACGTACGGCGTAAGGGTTTAGGGGCGGAAGGCTGGGGGAGGGGGGCACAAAATAAGTTTATCAGGGAAACCTCTCTTCTTCGTATTGACACAGCGTAGCAGCTGGCTGATTGCCGTTAAACACCAAATCGGAAGACGCTTGCAGCCGGCTAAAGCGAGAATATAGAGGAATATTTGAAAAATATTACGATGATTGCTTGTGTAGTTTTTTATTGGAGAAGTGCTTTGCTTTTTAAGTTGCTGGTTGCTTTACGCGATAAAGTTTTAGTTAGATTTTTCTTCGTCATAACTATCAACATTTATCGTGGAAAAAATAGTACTCTCAAAGGGTGTTCGAGATACAAACAAACATATACTTTTCAGGAAACTCAACTCTTACTCTAACTCGGAATAAAATTATATCATATGTATTATTGTTTAGTTACAATACTTTATAACTTATTTCTATTAAGTTCAGTTTGGGTGTAAGTGTTCATAAAAAATGAGTACAAAGATTCTGGATTGCAGAGTAGATGGATCAGAAATCCCATGATCAACAGGTCTCAGATTTGAAATACTTGGAGGTTCCCAAGAACTCTCAATTTTTCCATAAAGAGGTGATACAAATCAGTCGTTTGAAAATACACGTTGAAAAAAATAGTTGTAAAATTTGATACAGAATCTTTGAAGATTGTAAAGAACGTCGCAAAAAGAATGAAGTTGTACTTAGTAACGATTTATTAACTTTTTCGCAGTTCATATTATTTATTATACGACCTTCTGGTTTTCAAAGAGATAATTTTATTTAAATAACATGGATAAAACTACCAACTACTTAACTAAAGTGATGATTTTATAACGTTCTTCTAAAATACAATTTAAAACGTTTAATGATCCGATTATCTTATTTTATTGTTTCCAAGAAATGTAAGCAATCCACTCAGTAGACTTTAATTTAAAATATTTTTATTATACTTGTAATAAGAACCCCTGTAGAATTTAAAAGTACGTTAAAATATAAACTTGTATAAACGGCATTAGTGATTGAATTTTTAAATAGATCTGTTCACAATTTTGGGTACTTTTTATGTCTATAAAAATGTAGTTACAAGGATAGATGTCAAATTGAATTTTCATAAGGCAGCACACTCATAACTACGTTTTCAATTGTCACATTAAAAAACAAAGAAAAATCAACAAAACATAACATTTCGGTCGTCGCTTTGCGTCAGCCTGTAGCTGAAGTGAGAGCTTCTCAAGATTCTCGTAAGAAGTACGCATCAGCTACTTACGCCTGAACGTTTACTCAGAGGGCTACGCCGATCGCTGTAATGCGTAAAATTCAAATCAGATATAAACCTTTCTGTATTTTCTCGATAAACGATTACGTTACCTGAAACGTTTGGTACTCGTAGTAACGCGTTTCTTTATCATATAGGAAAGTTATGATTTGATATTTGAAAATTCTAGTACCTTTCAGTGATAAAAATAGCTCCGAAATTGACATTGATTATTTTAATTGGGCTGGGAAAGATGTCATGTATTTTTTAACTACACCTATCGTCTACCGATTATGTAATAAATTTCTTGTGTAATAACGTACTCGAATATACTGAATTATGATTTGCGTATTATTTTTGGTATGAAAATGATAGTTACATATTAAATATTAAAAGTGGCCATACAAAGTGATGTATGCAACATTAATTGCGGCGTTCGATGCCGACTAATGCCCTCGGCTATTTCTAAGGAATCGATCGACTCAATACAAAACCTATCACCATGTACATGGAATTAGACTAAACATGCTCCGTTGGACGACTGTACACGGTTTTGGAATCATCGCAATATTATTGGGGTTTATTTTGGGTAGACATGCCAATTCATGTATGTCAAAGGGTTATGTTTCTACTAAACGATAAACATATTCCTTTGCGTCTTTGATGTATGCTCGGGAAAGCTTATTACAAGCTATTTGTAAACGTTTGTCGATAGTTCTGTGTTTTTAAAAGAATTTTTCCTTATTCTATGTTTGTCAGCGGTTTGTTGATAGACACTTTACTATTTTTTGTTAAATAAATCATGACCACTTGGCGTTGAACTGTTACGATATGAAACTTGTCATTAGGAAGGCACAAAATAAAAAAAACGCTATTTGCAATTGTAAGTATAATCATAGTTTCCACTAGCTTGGGGCTTGAATAAATTCCTATTTTATGCTACACCCACTACGCTACTGGAGAATAAAACAAATGACCAACAAAGATAGCAAAAATACCATTCAACAAATTGATACTTTAAAAATGTGTATTTGAATAGAACCGGGAAAAGATACCTACTCTTATAAAAGTGTTTTCGTGTACTACGAATCGGAATTCTCGGTAAATGAATTTCTCAACGAAATTCGAATAAAATTGCAAACGGTGTATTGAGATAGGAAAAAAGCTGCATTAGAGAATATGGGAGCACTTTGCATTTATGTAATTGTTGAGCGTCGGCATTCGTGGTCATGTCTGTGTTAATGTGGATCAATTTGCAAAATGAGATGTTCTCATTTATTGGAAATAGCCTATTGCAGGCTAACGTATCGTTACCACAAATGGATACCATTATTTAACGAACCGATAGAAAATAGAAGCAATCCAAGTGAAATTCTTATTTAGATTAGGAAAAGTTAGTAAAAGCGATAAATCGTACTCTAAAGACAAATTTAAGCGGTAGCCAGAATTAATAAGAGGCTTGATAAAAGTTTATGACGCACATAGTATATAAGCTGTACTAATTAGTAGTAATTAAGTAGGTGGAGTATCGGGCGCCGGCGGCGTGGCTGTCAGAACTAGATTACGCCACGTGCCGCTGCCGTCCCACAACTCGTAACTTGTTTTGCATGAATCTGTACAAGACTTTCATATGACTCTCTAGAGGAGTTCAGCACTTCTAATGTAAATGAAATTGTGTAGAAATAAAGCAGGTCTCCTTGTCCTCGGGCGGTATTTATCGCGGCGGAGTCTCTTAACTCTATTGTAATGGGAATGCGGCGTCGGAGCGCGGTAATGAACCGCCCTAACGTATGGCGTTTATTGATGATAGCGGCGCCCTCACCAGCTACTGTTTTATTGTCTCTCCACGCAACGACACGGTTTCAATTACGCGCGGCTTCTTACAATACTTTATGGCGGTTGAGCCATTTGTTATGGCCGACTGATTGAGTATCCACTATACTGCGCTTATTTTCTTTTGAATTTTACTTCAATGAAATTAAGAAATTATAGACACAAATTTGATAAATTGCTATGAAAACTTTTTTTGAATACTATTTGTTGAATATTATTATAGAAGAACGAAGGAAGTACGTAAAACAAGAACAAAAATCATGCAACAACGAAGTGGTTTTTTGAGATTAATTAGTCTTTACGCTCACAAATTTGGCTTTGAGCATAATTAAATTGTTGGAAGGCAAAAGCTTTTTGAGTTATAATTTATACGTATTTCTCGTGGATTTTTCTTAACTTCATTTTGGAATTGCGTGTTTGGCTTCTGGTCATATAACCATTAAATTTATATGTCAGACGGAAATAAGTAGTTGTTCAAGTACCTACAGCCGGTAGATTACTATCGTGGTTGTACTTTTTTACTAAAAATCCATGCAATTAGCTGTAATTAATGTAGTTATTAGATATTTAAGAAGAAGACATATTTTAGGACATAAGTTTTTATTATATCTTCGTAGTAACATACTTTTTTTAGTATAGCATTTTATTACCCTACGTTCGAATCCAATTTCATATAACACTATTTTTACTTAACTCCTATTATAAACCGTTACACAAAAGAAAAATGTAAAAATCCAAGAGCAAGAGTATTGAAGACGGGAACTAAAAACCCTCCAAATCTTCTATACACAACTTTTGAATCGTAACTTTTACTGAAAGGGACTGTCACATATATATACTTATAACTACAGGGTGGCGTAAAAATGGCGAATAACTCGATGGAGCTTAGAAGAAGCTGAGTCTTCTTAAAATGGTAAGTTTATGGTAATCACGACCCGAGACCACTTGATTGATTGTGCAAAGGGCCCTCCCTTCCTCCCTACACAGTGGAAGGATGCGCTAGGCACTGATACCTTTTTCAAGCTATTGTTGTAAAGGCGAACATGATATCGACTACTTGTTTCGGAGCTCGACAAAGGCGGCTACTTAAACGACATTTTATCGAAGAATCTATTTCCGTCAAGTAGGAAAGGAAGAACGAAGTAAGGGTTTATTTTTTATTTTAAGAACGATCGATATTCTTTAGTTTGTGGTTTTGTAAGTCGGTATTTGTGTAGGTATGTCTAATAATTGATCGAGAAACGCAGTTTGATTAGGTGTAGAAAGGTATTCAGATATTACGCTATGAAAATACACAAAAAATACAAAAAAGTACTGCAGCATTATTTTAATAACCTATGTTAAGATTTAATATCATAAATATTTTATAAATGATAAAATGTAGTATGACGGTCTTTAATGTGGTTATTGGACTTTTCCGTGATTAATACAAAAGTTTATTAAAGTTTCATTGGGTTTCTATTTATAGTGATTTTCCCCTGATCACTAACGGACTGTGCATATTTTAACATTTATTATTTTCTGATAAAACAATAGTATAAACATACCTCTGATCTGTAGAACTCATAATCATAATTGTTTTGTAACATTAATTGTTTAAAGTGACTGATTATTGATTGGTTAGCATCGAATCAGTTTAACCCATAACACACTAGATATAACCGAGGGTGTATCGAGTATCATATTTAATATTTTTTCGTAAAATATTTATTTTTTGAAGTTAAGGCCATGTCAAGGGTTTAGGGCAATTTGATTTTAGGGTGTGAGTTAAAATGACAGAATCACCCCATAAGAACTTGCAGGGGGTGTGATGTTCTAAGGATTAGTTGGAAACCTACATATAACCATGTTCCTTAAACGGAAATTGTATATTTGATTAATGGCTCATCAGTAACGAGAATCTTTGATTAATTTTTGGTTTAATTAGATTCGTTATGTTTGGTTTACTGTTATAGGATAAGTTTCTTTGATTACCGTCAAAGGAAGCCTCAAATAAATGGGCAGCTTTAATTAGACGGTGTGTACTTTGGTCTAAAGACTTCTCCTAAAAAGAAAACGTTTCGGAACCATATATTTCTAATGCAAGAACGAAATCTCTGATATGAAATACAAAGGTCGTATAAGGTGAAATATAAAATATCGTTCTTGCAACTTTTTTTCATCAAACCTATTGTATTTACTATATGTAACACCTACTAAAAATGCCAATTAAAATAAACATTAGATAATTCCACCATATTTAAATCTAGTGGCCAACGTAAAATTCAAAACAATTCCTGCCATAAGTTACAGTGATAAAAAAAAATACGTAAATAAATCATAAAAGCTTTTTTCGACATTTTGTTGTCGAGAACCATTAGTTAAACGTCTGTGTGAATGCTCGGATCGGTTGAAAAATGTAAACCATAGAAATTTGTTCGGGTGTGGCTTGTATTGCTCTATAAAAGTATTTTGTATGAAAGCACAGAACAACTTGCACGATAAAACTCGTGCGACCACTCTTTATTATCTCTTTTTCAAATGTAATGTTCGAAATTTAAGCAATGAAAGCTTATTTCTTTCATATTATTGATTTTCCCTTTAATCTTATTCTTGTGGTCTGCGTATTCAAACAGAACCGTGACCCCTAAATTTAGGATCGGAAATTTTTTGATTGATTATCTTTGAATTATGTTTTGTTCATGTTTTATTATTTTCAAATTAAGCTTCATTAGAATAATCAATAAAATGGTTAAGTAAATAAAGCTATGCATAAAGATATGAAAAATATAGTGACCCTAATGATTTTACTGCAGGATACATTGACCTTATTTATCTGAGGGGTGTTTTTAGGCAATTAATACTCCACTTCTGTCAGATTTTAATATACCGTGGAAATATTCCGTAATTTTATGTTATTTTTTTAATTTAACTTGAGTCAAGTGTAATGCCAGTACGCAAATAATTGACTTCACAGTCTCTGGTATCCAATCCAGAACTTCAAAATCGATACGTCAGATAACACTACAATTAAACTTTTACTTCTTAAAAGCCTACAATTAAAAAATCAGAACCTGCGCAGTTTTTATCAACCGTTTAAATGAAGGGCTCAATATAGATAATGCTTTTTATTATTGAATGCAAAGATTGTATCACTTCCATGCGTGGAGGCGGGGCTGCTATTAGCTTAACGACCATTTTAATATAAGATATGACATATTAAATATACGACGCCTTTGGTTCAGCTGCCGTGACGCCTCTGCCTCCTTTATTGCGTACGTAAGTATAACTATTGAATGTGTTTATGATACGCCAAAGTAAATTTTTAATAGCTGCCTCCGTTTACGAGTTTTGGTAAGTAACAGCGCATCCAAAGATTGTAACGTTAATTTTACGTCAAACGCCAAAAGTGTACACATAAAAAGCTGTTTACTTTACAACAAAAACAATTTTGTGTACATTATTGTTTAGAGCAGCTCTGTTAAAAGGGAGTGTACCGTAACATTGATCATTTGCTCTGACACGCAACAAAAAGGAAGGCGAAATAATAAACGATTAGTTCTCCTTAGTATCACAATACGAGTTTCGTTTTTTTACTTTGTTAGTAGTGAAACATTCTTGTTTATGTCTACGGTAATTAGCTAGGGTAAACTTAGAAGGAATGATTGTAAAGTATAGCATTATGTCACACCTATAGTTTCCCGTAAGCGTAATTACTCCAAAGAACTACTCATTTGTTTGATGTCTCTGTAGGGTGTTCGTCTCACTTAGGGCGAGCATCACCCTTGCGATTTTAAGTAACACACGCCGCCGTGTCCTAGACAATGGGGCGACGCACAAAAACAGGCATTAATAATAAAGGATGCATCGACAGCGGAAAGGGTGGTACACCCTGCCCTTTCATCGCCGAATGAAAGATGTACGTAAGCAATCTTTCCTGGTATTTTATGCTCTGACTTTTAATTTACGAGTTGAGATTTCGGCAGTTTATTGTTGTGTGTTTTTGGTTTTAATGTTTATCGGATGACACGTCGTTGGTAGAGTTTTGAGCATAAATCAAATATTTTTGTTTATGTGCGAACACTATAAGTTAAAAACTTAGTTTTAGGAAATAATCTAAACAGGGATACTAAAAAGGTTTTATTGTCGTTTTATTGCCACCATTTGGAACTGAGCCAAGAACAACATATCTGTCTTATTAGTACCTATCTGACAAGTGCTAAAGGTAAACTTTTAAAAACGCCAAGAAAGTAATAGTTCTTTCTATTTTGTCATTAATTATGCTAAAATTGTTTTTTTTTTTAATATTTATCTGCATTAACAACATGAAACCCGTAATCAAAATTTACGTTTAGTGGAGCGCCCGAATTATTTCATGTCAGACAAAGTTTAGGTATTCAGACTTCTACCACATGAATAGTTGTGACCTTTTTTGAATTTAAACTAGCGCTCGTGTGTGGAGAATAGTTTGTAAAATTAAAATATACTCTTGCTGTTTGAAGCAAAGTATCGATGAATAGAAAAATCACTTTTATAAGCGCATAATTTCCAAGTGATAACAAAAATTTTACTTACCATTTTGTTGTTGATTTCGTGAAAATGTATTTCGCACACCTTATCTACTATATCTTCACTTTGAAATGTGACGAAACCGAATCCTGAAACAAGTGAAAAACACTATTAATAATCTTTTAAATATATCCACTATTACTCATTATTATGACATTTGAGACGAGGGTATTAGTAGGTAGTTAATTTATAAACTCAATTATAATATTTACAGCGAAAGGAATCGTCATGATAGGGGTTAACAAAATCGTAAATCAATATTTCAACAGCATTTTAATTAAAACACGGCGAAAAGCTCGTCAATCGGATCTCGGCAACACCTATCACGGAGTGTTGTGCGAGGCACTGACAGGCACCGCGCGTGCGGCACAAACTCATAAAGCCCACGCCCTCGACACAAACGAACAATACAAGTCCAACTTTAAGTGCCGCAACTTATTCACGTGGCCAGCCAAACAACTTCCTCACTACGCTCTCAAAAGATTGCCCAAGTTTTCCCTTATGCGGTTCATAAATTACAAATTGCAATGCCTCGTTTCGAGAAACGCTTTCCGATGTTTACTCAATCCACTGCGATAAGGTTTCAGCTTACAATCTGTCAAGCAAATAAATCCGTCAAGTTCGAAACACGTTGGCCTTTAGGAGTCACGTAATCACCTGACGAGAAAGTTTCTGGTTAAAGAGGCAAACAAAACAAGGTGTGTTTCTGTCGACTAACGATTAAGATACACACAGTGCGTCCACCCCGATAGTAAATAGCATTAGCGGCAACGCAAACACGAGGTGCCGGCGAGATTATGCTGACACGTACATCCACTCTCCGCTTTTGTACCCAGTCTCGACTTTGCACTACGTCCTTCCAGCTGTCCATCTGATATGGGTAAGTGTTTGGCATGATGACATCAAATATAATCTTTATTCACAACCTCAGCCGCAATCATTTTAATTTTATAATCTGTCATCCGATATATTTCAGTCAATCACGTTTTATGATTTACGTTGACCTAAACAAACAGCACGAACGAAACCAGGGCGTTTCTGGTAGTTCACACGAACTAGGGTAGCTTTGCGTCGAACTAAGGCAAAGATAGTTACGCCCCCAAAAAGGCAAATAAGGGTCGAGTTGAGTTCCGTATTTTCTTTATATATTATAAGGTCGGCAGTAGAACCGAAGATACAGACCGAAAATCATTTCTGCGTTATTGCTCCGAGAATAAAGGCGATTGAAAACAATATCCACTTACATGAAAAATGGTGTCGACTCTATTTGATAAAGATATACTTTCTCTATTTATATTATGAGGAATGGAGTGGTCGGATGGACGGATGTAGTTCAGATGTGAATCGACGTAAGGCAATTCAATGCGGGTGTGTAAATTCGCAAAGCAAGAAGCGACAACAGTGCCATCACTCAAAACTTATCTGCGGGTCCTCTTACTGAACAAATATACAAACTGACCTACGGAAAACTAAATGAAGATAACAAATTACTTTCATTCCCGAAAATAAAAAAGTTTCAAACAGTGAAAGAAAAATACCATTGTCAACGAATGTTTAGTAAAAACTTTAGTATTCCATGCTTGCGGGATAAATGAGTAAATTTTTGTGGAATACATTTACGTCATAATAACACAACAATGGTGAAGATAAATAATCCTGGGTTAAGAAAGGGATTCCGTAAGCGTAATTACTTTATCTCACAATTGCAACTGTGAGTTTAATGAAAATTCACCGGTGTATTTCAGAAATTATTTATCACGACAACAATGATAAAGTAAATGATATTGTATGAATCTTTACGCTTGAATTTAGTATAAAATGTATAAGTATCTTCGTATGTAATTTCGGTTTGTTCTCGAATTTTAAATGGAGTTTCGAATTTCAAGTCAACCTTCATAAATGAAACCCTATTCACGTGGTTATTTAAATATTAAATATTTAGAAGTAGAATATATGAAATGTCTTATCAATAACCGTACTTTGATTTTCATTTTATTTAATAACTAAGTATAATATTGATGTGCAGTTGTTTTGATAGCCTCCTTTTCAGCAATAACTAGTACATTACAATCGATCAAATTCTGAATCCAGTTCTTTGACAAATTAGTCTGACATCTAGAGCTAGCTCACTCTAAGAGCCTTATTAATCTCAGTTACTGACCACCTGTCTGTTCGTCACAGACAATTAATACGTAACTTATGGGGCTCCCCACGTATAACTTATAATGTGATACGATTAGTTACATAGAAGTTAGATTCAGTAACAAGTAAGCTAGTTAGTGGGATTGACAACTTAAGTGCATAGCTTTCAAAGCTTGATCAAAGGATAGATATTTCTGAAGATGAATCTTTACTTTGTTATAAACGAAGTGTTATAATGTTGTTGGAGTTACGACTAACATTTAAATTATTGAAGACGAAGAAAATATTATGGAGGAAATTTGTTTCTCTAGCTCAGCAAAAATTGACAGTAGGCTTTTAAAAGTACCAGAAAATACTATAAATAGTCTCCCGATTATGAATGTCCCGATATCCGATACTTCGGACCATCTGTTGGGGGCAAGTGCCGATGACAGGGGGCGGATTTACCCCCCGCCCAAAGGCTGTATAATCCGAACTGTATGAAACATCGACCAGTGGCGTTTATGGGGCTATAATAACCACATAAAATTCGACTTATTGTACGCCGATAGTAGACAGTTACTGCTGAAGGTCTTCCGCTGGCGTCACGGATGGCCGCGTTTTGTAAACTGTGTTTTACAATATCTCTAAGGTAATTTGTAATCGTATTTTTTACTGACTATTTTTATTTTTGTCTTTCATACAAGTGTAATAAATGTTGCAGAATTGATAGAGCAAGTTAGAAAAAGGCTAAATGATTCATAAATAAAACTAATCCTGAATAGCTTCAAAAAGCAGCATCGTATGATTACAGAAACTAACAAGTTTTCATTAGTAATGATCCCTACAGGCACTAGGATGAGCAGAAAACTTGTAGCGGACTCTGGCGCCCAAACTTTTGTTATTGTTTCTCTTCATTATTGTAATACGAAATTCGTAGCTCCATAATTAAGAGATGCTTGGGCCCTGTCTCCTGACGTAATAGTTGTTGCAAAGTTTTATAAAAGCAACATTGCTCAATTTTTGTGGGCGGCGTTATTAAATTGAAGGGATTTGTTTTTTGTCTGTCTTGTACTTTGAAATATAAAAAAATAATAATTTTTTAACGACGTTTTCGTGCAAAACACTTTTTCCGATTATTGGTGCATTATTAGATCAAATAAGTCTTATATTAAAGTCGCTTAATCCGGGTTTTTTGTCGGTACCTTGATAAACCTATCGATTACTCAGTACATAATAACCAGTATATAAAAAGTATGGCAAAAATTTTCGAATGTTAATCAATGTTTATGAGTAGTGGGTTGACAAAAAATAATGAATGAACAAAGAAATTATCTCAGACCATTGAAAGACAATTTTGCTATTGTATTAATACGTAGGAAAGGAAATAAGGAAAACATATTTCACTGTAATAACAACAATTATTATTCTTACTTCATCATAAATGTTGTACTTAGATAACAGTTTGTAATTCGTTTAAATTACTGTATAACTGCAACCGACATAAAACCGCTTGCAATATTTATTCAGAGAAAGGGCTTCTCCAGCAATCACATGGCAGGACTTATTAGAAACCTATTAACCATTTATGTACCGACACGTAGGTATCCAGTTGTGGGAAACCAAATGGAAACACTTTGTTACAATATTGTACAATTTTTTAATTTTATAACAAGATAATTTATTACAATTTACATATTCAACGGATTAGAAACTTTTTTCAAAAGTTTGTAAATATTACAGTGAACAATACATGTGTTTTTTCAATTTAAATAGAAAATATCAATGTGTGTGATTTGGGAAAATCAGAAAATTTTGTCAATTTTTTTCGGTTTTGTATATTTTTATCTTGTTTTTGTAAACCAGTTAGTAATCCAATTTAAGATACGCAATTCTGTTACCGTCAAACTGTACCATGTTTTTTAAGGTGTTCGTCATAAAAAAAATGAAGTAACAATGTATCTGAAATTTGTTTGTCTTCTTCCTAATGATATTTCAATGATGATTGAACCTACCTTGCAAAAACGCTCAAGTTGAAATAGACATTTACAAACCGTGTGCAAATACATTGCTGAGCATAAATATTTGCAGCGAGTTCTTTATCCTTCAAAAGAAGCGAACTTCAAAGTAACTTCAGAATAGGAAGAGTTTATCACAAGAATAACACTCAGTTGAATCAAAGACAAATATGTGAGGTATCTCTAATGCGTCCCGATTTAGGCGGGGCGAAGAAAATGCAAAGTTTTCATTTTTAGGAATTCGTTGGTTTTCCCTTAACGGCTGCGAATTTAATTGCGATTTTTACAAGAATGCGATTGTTCATAACCGGTAACCGATATGTATTTTATCTGGATAATATTATGTTTGTGTATGATATTATTTACTGGCAGTCAAAAAAGGTTTTGTAAAAATGAAATAAGATGTTATAATTTAAAGTAACTAGACGTCCTTTTTAAAGATTTCAAGTAATAGTCTTGTATTTGACGACTTCGAATATAATAAACGATATGAAGCAACATTGATATGTTGACCTATATACAGCTAATCAATAAACAATTTCACGATTGATTCCATCAACTACCGACACATTAAATTTTTATTGCGAATCAGAGCAATAATAAAAAAGTAAGCATCCAAGTGCGCATACGCCGGTAGTTCGCAATCGTGGGTCAAAGTGCCTCGTAAAACAACAGTTTCAAATAAAACGGACGGAATCTTATTAAAGTAAATATTTATGGCAATGCTATCAGCCGATTGGACAAGGGTTCCGCTACTGTTGATAAATTGTCTGCCCTAGGGTTGCCTATAACGACCGCACAAAAATATTTCTCGTGTTATGTTCAGTAGTAAAAAAAATCGACGTGTTTTGATTTATGATATAATTTCCTTGGTGGACTTGCTGATAAGTCCCCTGGACGGATGTAGGCCGGCGTAAATGGTTCAGTGATCGATCTGCTCCGTATCGGAGTGCTTGATGACTTTGACGCCAAACTGTAAAACATTATATTTCACACCCTACTGATACCTTACACATTCTGTCGAACAAGTTTTATCGTAACTTATTTTCGTTTATAATTTTTCATCATTTTGTTATATTATGTCACTTTTACTATATTTCTTTCAAAAACTTAATTTATCCACTAACTAGTAACGTATAATAACCGACATTACGTTGTAGTTACAACAGTGTTGACGAAGTAAATGACGCGTATTACTGATGTCCATCTGAACGGTCATGTGGCATCTATTATCAGAAATCTTCATGCGTGGTCTATGCTATGTCAATAATATACATATCTTATTGCAAAGGCTGATTTCATTCCATCAACTATGTAATATAAATAGTATATCTAGATATCTTGATATGATTCCTGCGGTCATTCGCAGCTTGTTATTTCCCCCCAGGATAGATTCCAGGATATGTAATCCTGCAGCGACGTGCCCAAGACCCGGGCTGCGGGATCTTCGGGATCATCGGACAGAAGACGGGTATCGCTCTTGTGGTGAACACTACTTCAAGTATGAACAACTTGTAATAGCCCGATAACATGCGAAGCGTCTTGCTTGTGCACTCTAGTAGCGAAACGTTTGTGGACGTGGTTTTGAAATCATGAATCTAAATATGCATCTTTATTTGATACGAGTATAAAACTAGATATAGCGTTTTTGCTTAATAAAGATAAAACACAGCAACGTTGTTGCTTTATTACTCCTGCGATTCTATTCAACATCAGATAGGAGTAATAAAATAAAAAAATAAAAACTTTCTTTAAGGGTATTGTAACAAAATTATAAAAATATTTCCAAGAAAATAATCTTACAAAACTCATACCTTATATTGCAAAAGTTTCTTAACTAGCTATTAATTCTTACATCTAAAAAGTGCTGAGTAGGAACGTGTAATAAAGGCGCTCCATGAGGCGGAATCTTCGTAAGTGGTAACTATACACTTACTTTTATTTGAAGAGGAATGGGGAGCGCGAAAAATCCCCGACTTAAGAGCAGAGGAGGCGAGTACATTATTCCGATAATATCGTTTTAATTGTGTGAAGAAATACAGAGTATTTGCGATTCAGAGCGCGTACGTTTCCCGAGCGGATTGCGAATGAAGCCGGGCATATACGGTTGAGTTGCGGTGGAGAACACCAAATATTTACAATTGCATTCGAAATACAAAACTTTGCACTCGAAAAAGAGCCATCTTAAAGTTGGCGGGTAAAGTTGGAGGATCGTATTTCGAGCTGTCCTCGGTAGTTGTCTATGGAGTGGACCCGAGTTGGTTTATTGCGAGCTACGCTTGTTTATCCAACACTACAAAATGTTACACTACTGTGTTATTGCTGATTTGGGCAATGATGTACCTACATATCTTAGAATAAGTTGTAACGTGTATTGACATGTACGATACAGGTAAAAAAGATTAAGTTTGCATATCCTCATAACAATTACAGTAATGTTTACTTTAAAGACTCTAAAGACAGTTTTGTACTGCATTAACAAAACGTTCATTATAATATTAACATTGGAGTATATTGTAATGTTAGCACTAAAAACTGAAAATAAAGGACATATTTAACTTTGATGTTGAAATTTCTTTTATGACAATTTTGTATCACATATACCTTGAATATATAATTGTTTCACGAGTAAATATTTTGTTTAGAATTGGAGCAATATTTCTCTTAGGATTTGTTTTGAGTTTGTTCAACATTTGTAACAAAATAAAAGAAAAGGGTTTAAGATTGTTTTCGGCGAAAGAAACAATTGAGTTTTATGTTGTTTTGTTATGTTTGATACCGCAGAATACTGAGATAATACAATTGTTTATGTAAAATAATCTATACAAATTAGCTACACTAACCCAATAAAATTAATTTTGAGGGGACTCTGATACTAATAAAAAAAGTTTAAAAATTAGAAAATTGAAATAAATTAAAACATTTCAAATATTTACTATAATATATAATTAGATTTAAAAAAATAAAAGAATCTAGCTAAGGTCCACGCGACACAAGCAGTACCGAATCTGTTGATTGAAACCTATTCAACTTCTCGTATCTTTCATACTTCTAAAAAGTCGATAATACTTTAAACCTAGTATGTAAAACAGGGGTTGTATGCTCTATCTAGTCTTTGTTCACAAGGGCGTGTGCACACAAGCGCCACCTGTTACCATTTCGAGCAGTTGCAATAAGTGCTGAATGTATTTGCAATCTGCGATCTCTATAGCTTAGTGTACATTGTACACGGAACGGAAAATGCAATTTTAATTTCGTATTTATCAAATCGAATGTTCATTATCATGAATGAATAGAACGAGGTTGATGGTAAGATGATTGGTTGCTGAGAATGCTTTTAGATTTTACAAAGAATCTTTCGATGAAATGAAAATTTTTATTTTTTTAATACTTGAACGTGGTGTAAAAGAGAAGTATGGTTTGAGTATGATGATGAAAAGTATCTCTCTCTATGAAGCATCTAACAACAAAAATTACGATGTATCTAGTTTGCCGTCTGTAAGAAAAAATATTGTATTTATTAAATCGAAATTTATAAACTATGAATATTAACGACCGAGTGGCGTAGTGGTTAGTAGCCCTGCCTCATACACCGGAGATCCCAGGTTCGAGTCCTGATGAACATAAATGTTTGTTCGCGGGTCAAGTTTGTTGATATTTATATACATGTTTGTTTATTCTGGGTTCCCCCCCAGTTCGCTGTATGGCCATCCATAACACAAGCTCTGCTTACTTTGAGGCCATACAGTTGGTGTGTTGTCTGAGGATTTATTATTATTATTAAAATGTTAATTTTATGATACTAATTTCTTCCTCATCTAAAAACAAAACTATTCATATATTTATTAACAAAAAGAAATTAAAGGTTTGGAGATACATTTTAATTACAAAATAAAACCATTGGGATTTGAATACAGTTATCTAAATTGTTATACCCAATTTCTCGTATCGAACTAAACATTAAAATAGTATCTCAGTTTACGATACCTACCCATACTTAAGTTATGAAAGTTATACGATACGGTGTCAATCCGTGTTGGGTCATTATCGTAAATGCTAATGATCTAGACAATTACGGAGCCCGTAGCCACCAGAACATATTAGTCATACACAGGGCGTACTGTGCAGACGAAATAATAATCAACTTTATGAAAGATATTGTAAGATTTGTTGACAAATTATGAATTGAAAAATCTTTTGAAAATTACAACAATGTAACAAAATTAATTCATACTTCAATACTTCAAACCTTTTGGTCGTCACGATTTTTGGATTCTCCCTGTATGTAAGCAGACTATTTGCTATTTCGGTATTTTTGTTACGTAAAATAGTTCTGATTAAATAACTTACGAAAGTGATTTATGTAAGTGCTTAAGTTTTAGGCTTAATTGTGTGAATTACAGTAACGCTGTTATTTAGATCGTTATGACAATCATTTTGTGACGAATTTTGCAGCGCTGGATGTAGTAATTTAAAGGTAAAAGTTTATTGCACTCACCGCAGCTCTCGACACCCTTAAGCTGAAAATCAATGATTTGCTTCTTGTAGTAATATGTTTTTGAGCAACATTTGATTAGTTACTTTCTTCAATCTATTGTTTCTAACTACAATATATATTAATCTTTAATTTTCTTCTGTTTTTTTTACTAATATTAAGTGACTTTTTGTTAGTAGTAACTTATTTGTACAGACTCTTTTGCTTTTTTTAATGATATTTAGTGTTTTATAAATTTGTATAATTTTTGGTCATTGACACCTCCTATTTTACACTTTTGTAATAACATGATATTATACTTATAACCGTTTTTATATTATGTACAAATAAACGTATTCCTTTTCATTTGTTTTCAAATTTTGTATGCCTCTTTTAATCATCATGAAAGTTTATTTGAATATGTACCGTAGATTTCCACATTAAAACATATTAATCTACAATTGAAGTCAAACACGACATCGCAAGTTCATTTACAAATAATATTTCTGTTTTTACAAAATGTTATAACAATAGAGGGTTGGACGGCGCATTGGTAATAATATTTATAAATAATGCAAGGAATCAGAGACTGTCGCATTTGTCATCTACCTATATAAACTTTAGTTCAAAGGAAATGAATAGTTTTCCGAGTACCCGCATTATATACAAAGGGAGCTACTCCAAAGACAATGGTTTCAGAGTAACTTTCAATATTAATGATGCGCCGAGAATGCACTGTCTCGGTAGTCGCGCAAAGCCTTCTATTGATACTCATTAACTATTGATTCATAAGTAATACCCTTTCACCGCTCTCCGCTCGATAGCTACGGACAACTTTTCAAATTTAAATGTGAAAAAAGACGCGATTTTTAAAGCAGCAGCCGGTATAAATGAGCTAGAAGTTTTCGTTTAGTTTAGTTCCCTATGGCTTTTGACGAGATTTCAAACATTTTCAAGCTCGATTTTTCGAAAAGCTTTTGTAGAATCTATGGAAGCTTTAAGCTCTAATCCAACAACCGCTCAGTGAGCGATAATAGTTTAATCCGCGGATTCTACTCATCGTTTTGTATAATCAAATTTGAAATTCACTTCTTGTTAGATAGTTCTTGCTGTTTTAGTTTGAGGTTCGATTATTATAATATTATTTGGTTTACAAAGTTTAATAAATCTTGTTGTTTCTAATCTAACACGATTACGTTTTACAACGTTTGAAAAGTAACAAATAAATGCTTTGGCAAGGTGCTTTTTGAGTTTATTATTCTAACAGATGTCGTGATATCCAAAGTTTGGAGTCGTAAAACGGCGGCGCCGAGGCGCTCTTACAATCATCTTTATTGTGGAGTTACCTGTGAAATTGCAATGCATATTGAGTTAGAATTTACGACTTTTCAATGGTGTTTAATGGTTTCTAGGAAAAGCTTTTGTTTGTTTGACAGTCGTATGATCGATCACATTTTTATATATCACATGAAATTTTCTGATATGATAATAAAACTAAAATATTGGCATAAAGTGCATCTACATTTTAATTTTGCCGAGTTTAAATACTACGCTATCAATTATACATATTTAACATTTTATTTTTAAAAAATTATCAGATTTTTCGTCATTTTTTTGCTCTATATATTTTTTACTAAGTACAAAACAAAAACCAAACCCGTATTTGGAAGCCCAAGGTTTTTGAATAATACTTGATATCAATACATGTCAACACAGTTGAATCACTAACTATAGATCGCAAGTCTATAGTATTGTAATATGAATTGAAATTTCATTGATCGCCGTAATAAAGCAATATGTAAACATGAATCTAACTAAATACAAAATGTCGTCGCCGAGCCCGGGCAGACATCTGTTGCAAGAGCACATGTGCGATTTGCGTACGATATTAATTTTAATAAACAATAGCTATTTGATCGTAGACTTAACATATTGAGACTTCGGCTATATTTATAAACTAATGTTTCATTTGGCGCAATGTCCATGTTTTTTGCCTGATTTGTTTTTCAGTTACCTATTTAAATAGTAAACAATCGATTTTCAAGATAAACATTCATACGATAGCAGTCTTAGAATAATATGAGTTTATTCAATGAACAATGGGAAGGCCAAAATAAACTACAACGAATCATAATCAGGTCGTGTAGGTAGCGGGGTAATTACAACACATGTTAAATAGTTTTATGTGCAAATCGGTAGGCAACAAACTAAACTTTGCAATTTAGAAATGTTTCCACAATTTTATTAATTACTTAATCTTGAAACTAAAACAACATAAAACCATAAAAAACAAGAGTTTAAATGAAACAAATAATTTATAAATTTCTCTATGCGACACTTTATTAAAATGTAACTTCGCATCTTACTCGCCAGATTAATTCTTACAGAAATGTTGCTTGCTGCGATATTAAAATAGCGTAAATGCTGAATTCAGCCAACGTTTTTTTCTTGAAAAAAGAATACCTTTCATCATAAAATGTTTTTTTTTTTTTTGAAAACATTGATGGTAAGAACCTTCTTGTGTGCACTTAGTCAGCAAAGACGTGGGCCGCTGTGAGTATACCGTGTAAACACAGCACCCAAATGAGCTTTTTGGGTTTAGTTTCAGTAAATAATGTAGCGTTTTTTGCCATTTTTCACTATGAAACAAACTGAATAACTGGTTGAGAAGAGAATATTTGTGAGGAACGTGTTGTTTGTACTAACAAAAAAAGATAGATATGTCAAATATGGCTCTAAGAGCAGTTATCAAGCCATTGTACCACACAATAAGATTTGAATAGAATAAGCCAACCTTTTCAATTGACTGGTCAATGTAAAGTTTAATAACAATTTAACAAAAAAAAAAACATTTTTGCCATGACTCAATTTTTATTTTATCTCAAATTTGTTTTGAATTTTTATTGAAAACAAATGCCGAAGAATATTCTGTAATACATTGCTAAGAGTTTTTATTATATTTATATAGTTAGGAATTAATTATTAATTTCGTCGAGTGCAAATTGAAAACCAATTTAAAGATAATGAAAACGTCTGTACAAAAGGTACTAATGTATTCTATTCTTAAAACTCATATCTAATGAAAAATATTAGGTCTTTCAAATTTCGCTTCAGCCTATGACCATGGCCAGACCAGTATCCTCGCCGCATCCCACTTCTATAATGACGCGTCTCGCGAGATGCAACGTGCAGTCTGAAATTTTAATTACGCCACAATATTAGTATTCAGCCATCGATTCATATTCATATTTTTTTAAGTGGAAACGATGTATTCCATATTGAAAAGAAATGCGGTAGCTGCATAATTTATTTTAGTCACTGTACAATATTAATGACGTAAACTAAAATAAAATGTTAAAATTTTGCTTAGCGGTCTTTCATTTTTTTACCCATGAATAATATAACTATGAAATTTAAAAAGCCAATAGATAAATAAATACTTCTCCGAAAAATTAAACTGATTCTGCAAATTTAAGTATTAAACAGCAATAAAAATGATATGACATTAATATTCTTAAGAGTTCAATAAGTTGAAATCTTAATTTATTTGTAGGCTTATTTATTTTCATTAAATAAACTATCCATTTTGATATAACATAAAATATTAATTTTCGATATGTTTTAATTAAATTTGCGGAATTTAGCATTTCAACCAACGCAAACAGTATTTTTATAAATATTGTAATTTAACACCAGATATGGATAAATTTAAGAAATTATTTGTAGCACATTTCTCGACAATTGTTCTATATAAACTATGATTGCAATTATTTTATTCCTTTGGTTGGGTATATACATTTTTTTATTGTGATGTAATTTATTTTCTCTAAAGGTACAAAATTTCCAAAACTTACAAATTTTCCAATAGAAACCAATACTTATTTTAATTTCAAATTGAAGTATTAAAATGAACATAAATGAAAATTTAAAGTTCTTTAATTTGGGAATATTGTTGATTTTTTCACACAATATCAAGTTAATTCAAAATACCAATTTCTTTTGAAGTTCCAAGTTTCACACATCAAACATTATGAAAATTAGAAAAACTGTATAGTGTCATGACGGTCGTTTCAATTAAAAACCAAATACTTATCACAATATAAGTAGCCAACTATTAATTACCCCGTGTTTCATTTCAATTAATAAGTTCAAACGAACGGCGCGGCGGCGGCGCGGCGGCGGCGTGTAGGTACACCGCGGTCGTAATAACGGAACAACGAGTGTGCTACTGCTGACTACGACTGACTTCGAAACGAATACAAGTATGCGGAACTGGATTCCGGTCTCATTTACGAGAAATATTTTGTATTTAACTGTTTTATTAACTGTTTAACACGAAATTATTTGCCATTTACAACTCAGTGTTAGTTTTAGGTATTTATGTTTCAGTTAGTTTTTAGTTCATTGTGGATGTAACAATCCAGTTTGAATAGTTGTAATAAAATATTTTTTCATCTCAACTATAATATCCAAAAAACCCTATTGATTGAACGCTAGCTAAACATATTGAAATAATCAATACAGATATCACTATTTTGTATAACAACTTTTTAATATTTCAAAAGTTGTACAAAACAGAATGTCATCTACACATAAAAAAGGTCCTGGAATACGTAGCTCGCTGGTGAATTTGACCCAAAATCCTTAGGGAACAAGTAACGAACAATGTAAAAAACTTGTAAATATCCCCAACAATTCGTAAAAAGTTGTAAGTAAGTGTATTTTTCTCGTTTCAATGAAAAAATTGTGTTATATTTTATGTGTTTGCGCAAAATGAAACGGTAGATGGAGCTGTAACATATGAAAAGGAAAAATTGGGCTACGAATCGATCAACTTATCATGCTTTATTATATTGCACATTTTTTATGATTCATTTATGTGTGATGCGCAGTCAAATATATTTATTTATCTGTTTACAGATACATCAATTCTGATGCTGCCGTAAACTGTAAATAGCTTACTTTTCCGCGGTTTCCATCATATAGCATAAGGAGCACATTTTGTTTAATAATTTATTATGGAAATGGAAGTTTTTGTGATGTTATTATATGTTAAACATCCCTTTTAATGTTTCTTCCGCAAAAAATATTCCTAATTTCGTTGTAGCGCGAAATTAATATAAAACAAAGTTTTACTGATATCAGAACGAGATTGATAATTTCAGGCATATAAAAACGAGATAAATAGTTAAGGTAAAATTATTATTCTAACAAAAATGCGACTTTGCAAAATCTTAACCAAATTCTACTAAAACGTCATAAAATAAGCTTAAACTTCCAAATTGATCCTATTATTAACATTCTACCACGTTAACACGTTCTATAACAAACGTACCGAGATGACACATGGCTTGTCAAGTTATTAATATTTAATCTAAACACCAGAAAGTTAATTTAAAGTTAGGGAATTCCTACCGAAATTTTCGTCTTTGCCTATATAACTGACTCACTTATTTACATAGCTATTGCTGACTTGGCTTCCCGAGATATGTTTTCTTAACATGTCGAGATGGTTATGTATTTAAAATGATATTTGAATTTTGTAAAGTTATGTTGGGTCTAACATGTTCTGGAGAGTGTGATTGGAATGAATTTTTTTTAATAAGGTTTTCGTTGTTGCCATGACATTTTGGTAAGATATCAGGCACATACATATTTTTTAATAAAACACCGTTTAAAAATGACTACCCCAAATCCAAAAAAGCATATCTAAACCGGAATCTATAAAAAAATATATATTTAAAAAAATAACTTGAATCAACTACTGAAATAAAACTTACACCTTAAAAAGCATCTAAAATATATGTTAACAATGATCCAGTTTCTCACTAACCGACCAAATTGCGGTGATCGCCCGCGGCATGGCGTCACGAGCACTGTACTTGCAGGTAAAAGGAGATTCATGACAAACAATTTGTCGTCGGTTTATACTCGCGTCTTTATAAGGGGTGCTCATGTTTGTGCAAAGGGTGATTTATTTTTGCGGAAATGTGAAATTTACTGCTGATGTTTTTTTGTTGATTTGCAGCAAAATGCCGGGAGCTGAAGGAATGGTTTTACAGTTTGTAATGTGCGAAAAATTTTCTCGTTCATATTAAATCTATGTCCACGACTTTGCATGCAAATTGTTATGCTTTAAAACACATTTAATCCCCAGGTATACTATAGTAATCAACAATTGCGATTTCTAAGCAGAGTACATTAGACATCCTAATATTGAGATGGTTTGTACTGTAACTCAACTTAGTTATGTTTTAGACAAAGAAGTAGCTTTCACATAATCTAATGTCAAGTGATTGGTTAAAGTAAATAACCGTACTCAGTTCTCAGAAACTAATACTCATACTAAAGGTGTTTCTCAAAATCCAAAGAAAGATTAATTTTCAATTTAACAAGGTTACAACGCAAATTAAAAGCCATATTTTCACATTGAGTCATCTTCCGAGAAGCCATTATAATTCGCTTAAAAGCAATTATCTTAATAAATCACTTAACAACGTCTATGACGAAATGCTGAATCTATATCGATAGCGGAGCCGTTATATTTGTTTAAACAATTATTTTCTCGACATAATTGTAAGGCCCCAAGCCGGCTCACATTTCACCACTAATGAACACAAATGTAATAGATATTTTCTGACCTATCATAATTATGTTATAAAATATTTAAGGATTATTTTGGAACAAATGGATATTAAGAACGCGATGTAACGATACCTCCGAGATGCGTTATTTGCGTGTTTTCGCGAGCCTTCCCTTAATGCCGCTTTAATTTACGTTTGGGTTTAAACCACGTTTTGGTTCAATTTATTGTTTGCATTAAATTCGTGATGTAACAACTGTGTAATTTTATATATCTTGCCTTCAAGCTTTTGTAAAGTAAAAGCTTTAAGGATATTTTGCAAGTATATCTCTGTAAATATCTCACGTAAAAAAACACTTCACACATAAGTTTATCGCTTTTCCTACGTATCCATATTCATGTACAAAATATTGTAGTCACAATAGCATTACTATGTAGGCCACTAAAACAATACACTACTTCATGTAACAATTATAAATTTATTCCTCGAAATAAAAACCGAAAAAAACGTATATCTTACAATCTAAACGGGCGTTAAGTTACACTGCAATGATACGTTCGACTTGATTTCGTGAAACTAATTACAATGTTACTAAATTAAAGATGTCGGCAGGATTTTTTATCGTCCATTAAAAAGTCTTTCTAAAAAGGAAAGTGTATCGGGGTAGGGTTATGACTATAAAACACGGAGTTGATAATTACCGTTAGAAACAGAAAACAGGAAATGGATAAAATATGTTCACGCATACCTCGATAGGAGTTAACCGGAACGGCGGAGTTCCTGGGTTTTATTTATTGGATTTGAAAAGAGATCAATGAGGTTATCTACCACAACCTCTTTTGTGTTTGAAATTGTTTATGGTGTTTGTAAAATAGGGGAAGTTTAAGTATTCGGGCCCTCGGGGAGTTTTGTATTACTTTACTGAGTTTATTTGAGTTTGTAAACGAACTTTTAATATATATCAAATTAATTATATGTCTCATGACGAAAATCACAAGTTTATATCGTTTCGCTTGATTTTATCGGAGAAATATGTTTAATTTAGATTTATATACGATATGATAAACAGTTACTGCTTTTAGTGTTATTTTATTTTTTTTACTAACTGTAAAACTCTAGATTTTTCTATTTTTAGATATTTTATTCTGCTTGCCTCTAGACATTTTGAATGATTTACTCTTACACATGTTACTGTCAATAACAATATTGTTTTTTTTAAAGTAGTAAAAATGTAATGCAATGAACTGACAATGACTTATTCTTTTATTTTGTTTTAATTTCTATAAACTTTATCAATGTTTTCGTACTAACATTTAGTTTTTTGTAATTGGAACCATGTTGGTACAGTTGTCACATTGATCGAATATTATTATTATGCTCTTTCATTGTCTACATCTTTGAAGTGGAAAACCTCCCAGTATCCAAACAGGTGGCCAAGGATCAGGGCCGAAGAAACACAATCTGACTGACCAACAAACCGTTTATTATTATTCTAAAACCAATGATACATATGGAAAACTTGTAAAATAACTGCAAATAATAAAGCAAACCTCCAAGACAAATTCATTTAAATGCAATACAAAACTATACAAACAGTTTTCAAATATTGACTCAATACAAAAAGTCAACAACTCTTTAGGCAACAAAAATATAACCTTAAAACTGAATCGTTACCATAAAAGCATACTTAAAGGTAAACCTAAACAAACATAAATGCAAAAACCCAGCGACCAATTCCCAGCACAATGCAAAGCTACATATTCATGCACCTCACTGTACGATCCATTTTAAGTACTAGGACTCGTGGAATTGCTAAAAAGCACGTTTGCTTGAACTTACGTAAATACTTCTAATCTTACTTCGAGGCGAACTTACACAAGTATAGTAAATAGTCAACAGAAGCGACTCTACTCTCCATCGGGATGAGTTGCAAAAATGTCGATAGTTTTGTCGATGAATTTTTTTTAGAGGATATCCGAGTATAGAGATATTTTTTTTGGGAATTAGTTTTATTTAAATCTACAATTAAATGAAATATTTGAGAATCGTAACTCAGCATTATTTTCTGCTGTTTTATTTTATAAAATGACGTTTTTTTTATTTACATCGATGAAACTAGCATCCACCCTAGCCGCGAGTGGTTGTGATTGCCGTCACCACCTTACCACCTTTATCTAACTTTTTCTTAACCCCTAATAGTAGTAACATTGTCAGAGTTCAAAAGTAATTCCGCATTGTCCCGCGGTTTATGGTAATACCTTCCGTCTATAGCTTTGTTTAAAATTTTGTTTCGAACTCGCGGTTCTAAGTTTAGAAATTTTTGGTGTGGCTTTTTAAATCCAATTTTATATCGAAGTATGTGCAGTTTTGGGTTCGAATGAGGTGTTCATGTAAATCATGAAACCAAAATGATGTTTTAGCAAGGCTTTAATGTAGCACAGATATAGCCTGTGGGTTGGAGCGGATGGAGCGGCGAGATCCGGCCCGTTTTGTGTTGTTATCGCTTCGATAACGGCTTCGCTTTGTGAAATATACTGGTTTTATACGTTACTAATATTTACTTGCGATCTCATTATGTATTAAACTGCTTTGAGTATAAGCTTTAATAGCAAAGTTTTTAGTTTGCTTTGTAATACAAGAGGCTTTTTAGAAAGGTATCAAATTGTCTATTCTGGCACTTAGAAATGCATAATTTGATAATATTATTTACGATTTACTTTTGATGCGGGCTAGATAAATCAAACGTATAGTTCTTTAACTATCAGGCAAGATGCACGTAAGATAAAGCGTCTTATTTCGGAAATTAGTTTTAAACTACAACGGTATCGGAGCTTGTACACGGGCGATTCGACCAATCTGTGTAATATTGGCCAAGTTCTTGATTAAATTTAATAAAACCGAGACGGTTGCCTAATTGCGCGGGAACTTTGGTTAATAGCTGTTCGATTTGCAACGTTCCAGATTTGAATGAAAGTAATTATGCTGGCTTATATTTGAATTATCTGTAGTGAGTCGGACAGTTGGATTTCAGGGTACTGTCACCCAGAATTAAGTTTTATCTTGCTTTCATTATTTTCTTCAGCCGGAGTTATTAAAAATAAATTATATTTTTATTTCTCAGGAATTTATTTAGAAAAATCATCAAAATTTTTAGTTTATCAGTTTTAGCTTTCCATTGTTTATCGTAAGATAAGATCTTTTCAGAAAATTTAAAATATGGAATCTACGAATTAAAAACTAAACGCTTATCTTATAATTAATTCTAAGCTTAATTAACCAAAAACACCGGTATTGAGTTGGATCTCAAAACAAAGATTGCAGAGTTTTTAATTCGAGAGATTGAATCATTCGAATGAGAAAATCGAAATCGAGAACGGCCACCAGGATCTGCCTAATGAGATTTATCAGTACGGTTGATTACGTCCACCGATTATTGGATTTAATTGCATAACTCGATTTCTTTATTGAATTTTCGGGATCCTATGAAAGGTTGCATTAAAATATTTTGGTTGGTTAGTACGGGTTCTGGTTTTAAATATCTTTTCGAAGTTGAATTGTTCCGTTTTTTACCAAAGGCAAAAAAAAATAGTATAAATGAAGGCAACAACAAGGATTATCAATCAAAATAAAAATAAAAATCATCCGTATCAGAACAAACCACGCAAAAAAGAGAAAATAGCTTTTCCGTATTCTTAGATTTATTCTTTACAAATTTTAGACCAACGCCTTTTACAGTGTAATACAACAAAATATTCATTTATTAGCATTTCATGAACTTCTACACAAAAAAGTAGGCATTTTAATTTCTCAGCGCTCAAGCAGAATTCGTTCAATTTTCCTGTCACGTCATAATTTCCACTTAGCCATGTTAAATTCCATTTTAAGTAAATTAAACCCAACTACTTAAGTTCGAGGCTGCAAGTTAACACGATCAAAACTGTTGTTTTCTTTAATTTCGTAATTTGCACTTCCAAAGTTAGATTGCAAGCATTTACTTACTGCTCGTTACTTAAACTGAAATAAAAAGTAACTTTAAAAGAGATTAAGTTCTTTTTGTTTTCACTATTGTTTTGTTTTGAATAACTAAGTAAGTTTAACGGAAATGGTTAAGCTTGATAACCGAGAACATTTTAAAGGTAAGTTAAATTTTTATAGAGTTATATTTTTTTTGAAACTAGAAAACTGCAATATAATAATAATCCTAATGACTTAAAGGCTGGCGAATTGAAATACTTACTGCATTAGTCTTTATTAAACAACAAAAATAACGATTTTAAAATATCACAACCTTTTCCACGCTAAAAAAACGTACCTTATTAAATTCCGTAAAAAGTCTTTAAAAACATTACAATGTAATTCGTTCACCTGTTCCCTAAATCTGAACGAAGCCTTGCAAAAGTTCATACTATCAATTACCTAGCAAACCATGGAAAATAATAATTCATTGAACTTAAAAAAGAGGAATCGACAAAAGCAAAACGGAAATAAAACCAGTATTAATTTAATAGAAAGTACTCTTCATTAGTTTCAACTGTGCGGCTGAGCGGGCAAACAAATAAAAATGTTTGATCTCACCCAGTTATGCTGTTCGAACGATATTCGAATCATAACGATTGAATGAACTATCGATTATGATTTTAAAACAGCAAGGAAGTATTGTTTTAAGTTCAATTTTATTCTCGGTTGTCTTTTAACCCCTCATATTCAGGCTTTGTTAATTATCTGCATACTAAAGCCATATCTGAATTATGCTTTAAAATCTTCACTTTTGATTTCAGCGCTTTATGATCGCACACCACTACAAAGTGGACGGGATATTTTTCATTGGAATCAAAATTCATTTAAAAAGTGCTTACTCAAGCGACGACAAAATATTTTCCCTATTGTTTGGGAATCCATCGAAATATTCAATATTTGCTCGCCTTTATTTGTAATATTGGTTTTGTCTCGACGATTTTAATGTAATGCAGATTCGTTCGGTAGTGGTCTAGGGTAATCCTTTTAAAGGAAATACGCATCACCTTTAGTTTATAAGAAAATCTATCGCTAATAGCTTTATAATTAACATTAAATTTAGCAAAAGGCTTAGTGATTATTTTCTCAATAATTTTATCCAAGAATTGGTTGTGTCAAAATACAGAATTTATTTTTAAATTAGTTTAGAGGCAGATGGATCTCGTCGTACGTGAAGTAAGCTTGTTGAGTGAGTAAATTGCGGTGCCGCATTCGTTAGCGCGCGACAATCTTTCCTCTCTGGTCCCACTCCATACCACTCGTCAGCTCTTTTCATTAGGAAGTAATTCAGAGTGCCCGGCACTCTTCTGCTTCATTCCTTCACGTTCGTAGACTGAGCTAACCTATACCTGAAAATTCACCCTTATTGTAAACATAACAAAGTCTATTTTAAATCCGCTGACAGTTGTCTCGGTACTTCGGAAGTGTGCTCGTGGTCTCGCTGATTCAGGTAAGGCTTTTGTCGTAAGATTAAAGAGTACGCGCAGTCTTGTAGGCACGCCTAGCTCTCATTCTCTGCGAGCTAAATTTGGAATTACATTCGCAGTTGGTTTCGGTTTCATGTTTGTTTGAGTTCATGTTTTTGTTTTAGCTAGTTAGAGTTAAGCGGCTAAGATTTTAAAACTGTCCTGCTTTTAAAATAACAGAGACACTGAATACCTTCTCATCTTTATTAAAATCATTTAAAAAGTATTTGATTGTTGAATGCGCCTAAACTATCTTGTTTTCACCAAAATGTCGAAAAAACATGTTTTATTACGCTAACAATTTATTACTTTTTACTTAAAAAAATATTCGTATGGGGAGAACACATTCGGCTTTAACCCTTTGTCAAACGTCTCTTACGAGAGGTACGAATGCAACTCCACCAACATCACAAAAGGATCTTTAGCAATTCGGTAATGCACTCTCATCTATATTACTACACTTTTAGACACCTAAACGTTCTAAGTGAAAGAGAGACGAGAAAAATCTCTGTTTTTGAAGCTAAATGGCCATTCAGACGGTGAAATGTACATGCTGGTTTATCTGCAGTCTGTAAAGGCATTTTATTGGCAATGGCGTGAGACTGAAAGCACGAGTGTTTATGGTTAACTATTGAATATTATCCTTTTAGTTGGACATAGGCATTTGTTTTTTCAAACACTTTTTTGCCCTGTTGAAATGGAGGTATAAATATTCCGTTGGTATCCGTGCACAACACGACTGTAACAATAATATCTTTATTTGCAAAAAGCAGCTTCTTAGAATTCCAGCGAAATTTAATTTAATTTAAAGCTTCAATCGCACGTACTGAAGCGTGCATGAAATTTGAGACAGAGTCTATTTATCTAACCGTTTACTCTTATTTCATGAAGTCACTCAAGTAAGCTAAGGACTCGACCGGACTAAGCACAGGATTAGTAGTAAAAACACACGCAGAGAGTAGTATAATGGTGCACTTTATATTTGAAGGTTGTATAAAACTGCGATTTTCAAATGTTTTTACGTCTATTTTATCTCTTTGTTAATGTTTTCTAATACAATTATGTATTAATTTGTATAACAGTTGATTAATTTGTTTGATAAATAAAACGTACTTCTAACAAAAAACCTTGATTGTTAATTATTTTGCAACCACTATGTCACGTAAATAACAAGTTTCCGCTACAATTTTTTCTTCGTAAAAAAAATTATCGCTTGCTCGGGTGCTAAACTAATCTACTTACCCTGAAATCATGTAAAACACGAATAATCACCGTCTTACATATGCATGACCCATATTATGGGCTGCATAAAACTAGGTAAGTTGGTATTTACGCAAAAAGCGTATCGCTCGGATCAATCGCTTTATCGGTGGAGAAATCTAAGCGCGTGTGTAGCACGTACCGGCGTTATCGGGAACCCACGATCGCGTACTGTACGATATTAGCACCATTCGTCTTTGTCGTTCGGAACCCTAATTTAAATAATCGCAGGTGAGAATTTACAGTGATTTGCCGCAATGTGCCACCGCCCTAACCAAGACATAACGCTTTTTAAAGACGAAAATATTCTCTCATTACCCCACAAATCAACTCTTAAAATAAAGAATTGCAAGCAAAAATACGAGGAATATTCCTGTCTACTGGGGAACGTGGAATCCGATTTAATTTATTTTTATCGCGAGGCTTTATAATTTCATTTTCGCACTTTCCATTTCGCAGGAGCGCCGGCGCCGCGGCCGCTCTATCCGAATGAGATCACCTTCAAATCAGGCACAAAAGAACGATAATGAACGTTCACTGCTTGCTACGTAATCTAAATTATTAATAGGCTCAAAATAAACTTCTTTTTCCTTATAAGGAGATGTGAGCGCGATCTTTTCAGTGCTTACAGTGGCCGAGTAACTGTATTTCGATTCTAATTTTCTCTCGGCCCACTGAGAATAACGTTTTAATCGTCCCTAGCATTCAGTCTATTTAAAATGAAAAAAGTCGGGCGCCTTCCGAATGCGACGTACTTCAGTAAAGCGAGTTCAAAACTTCTGAGAAATTATTTACTTCGCAAGAATTTGTGACGTGAGATAGCAAACAAAGCTTAAGCGTTATTTTATCTTAGAATCTGACGCATAATGTATAAAACCAAGTTTTTTTAAATTGAAAAGTGTCCTCCCAACTTTTATTAGTTTTAATATTTGTATTGTGCACAAAGTTTGAGCATTAGTAGGCGTTGTTGAGTTGTAGAAGAATGCAATAGGGAGGGGAAAGTTTCGATGTTTTCCAAAACACACGGAGAGCCTAGTCACCTCCGACTCGCCGGCGCCGGCTATCGATTCCCCCCTCACTGACTCTATTTTCGACAGTCTTTTCCTTTACTTGTAGTACGACTGACTTATATTATTAACTTCATAACTTGTTAAACATAACTTCCGGATGTTGGGATAACTCATGCATCGGGATAGAATACAAAAATAGGAACTTTTCTCTTCGTAGGAAATAAGTAGCGGATGATTTGTTATTGGTTTGCAAAACTTAAGGGTTTACTGTTTTAGAATAATAGCAATTTAATTTATTTAAATTTGGTTATGACATGAAATAAAAGGAACAGCGATGACGTCAGTTAAATTGGGATTTTGTCGTAACTACTCGTAAGTAATGTAAGCATGGTTACGCTACAACTGACTTGAAGTTTAACCCTCCATAGACCGTCGTATTGTTCTACCTCACGATTATGCTACACTTTTACTACCCAATTAAAATTTAAGCTATCCTAAAATTGCACAGAAAATGGTCTAATTTACCTTAACGGAGCGTGGCAAGCCGCCTCGAATTATGTACTCTGAATATCTGATAGCATTTGGTAAACATATCCTAAATTGAACTAAGAAATAAAAATATAAGATTTAATTTGACTTTCTCGTCTTAAATATTTTATTCAAACTTTAGATTTGAACGGAGTTTTCATTAGAGTTTTCAATTGGTGCGAACTGTCGGGTCGTGGAAGCTGAGGGCTTTACACGTAACAGAAAGGTTAACAACGTGTTAACATGAGTTCTCGTGCGTGTACTTTGAGGAGTTCCTTATTCGAAATAACAACGCGAACCGCGGAAGTCTAACTTAAATAAGATTTAATATTCCCACCCAGTAGGAACTTGCTTCAAGGAACGCGTGTAATCAAAGTCTGCAGCATACTTTATACAAAATCTCTAAGCATTTCATAATTTAGGTTTGTAAGGGAAAACATTTTTAATCAAATTACGATTTAAGTTTTACAATGACATTTAAAACTTGGGTGAAATAATAAATGTATCTACTAGAGTTTATTTATTGAAAACCTTATAACTAACATTTGTCCTAACAACATGACGTAGACAATACAAGCAGAGCAAGTCCCCAACTAAAAGAAATCTTTTTTTTTTTTGAATGAGTTAACTTTTGCAAAAATATTCACTAACAAGTTTTTCACTTCACAAAACGAGTCTATTTCTTGTAAACTTTTATACAGGTCCAAAAAGACAAATTTTATTTTATTTTAAAACGAGATTTTACAAAATTAAGTTTGTGAAATTATATTAAAAGCATCGACGGAAGTGAAGTTTTTCAAAAGCCAAAGATATTTGTAAAAGAGTTGTGCACATTCACCAAAGAAAAACTAAACTAAAATGAGATTATATTTTGCATTGCATGAAATTTGTACTGGGACCTTTTGCTATTAATAATTAATATACAAGTAGTGTATACTTTAATGACTCGACTTTACAACTTTTTACTTATAAATGACCCCTTACATTTTTTGAGTTTTAATAGTTTAGTTGAACGAAAAAAGTACACAGTTAAACTACACGTGTTTTGATAAAGCAAAACAAACTAATGCTTGGAAGACACGGACCTCTTAAGTAAAACGTGATAAAGAAGCACGACAAAGCGGGCTGAGTATCCCTTGTCCTTCACAAGTGCAATTAGTTCACTTTTTGCTGCACTTTACTGCTTGAGTAATGATTGGTCGTAGTACATTCAATAAGAAACAAAAGAAAATTACAATTGATTTCATCTTAGACCTTATCTATCGAAGAATAAAGCCGTTTGTTCAACGAGACAAGAAAGTTTGAAACTAGCTCTGATTTATAGTCGAGGTCTAACCGCTGCTGCTGTTTACGTACACAAATTCATAATTACGCCGCCATTTAATAACGTCATGAGATTTGAGCTCATATTGAATCTCTGTTCAGTTTATGCTTGTATTAAGTTTAACGACTTACGTTCCAAATCGTGATTACAGTTAAAATATTACAATTCTGTCATCGCATAGATAAGTTGTTATTTTAGTTAAATCTAACAGTTGGGGAAATAGTTCTTGTGACACTGACAAAATATCGTTTTAGACTTAGACTCGAATCGTTTCTGTAAACAAGGAAGCAAGCTGAGATATTGTTCTCGGCGACCTTTGTTTAGACAATATGGTTAGTGACAGAATAGCTGTAGAAAGTTTTGTTTTTCTATCGCCAGATGAAATATACCGCTTATATAGCAGTTTGTACATTAAAAGACGATATAACGTACGAATGCGTCTATAATATGCAAATGTCAAGGCGAGTACAAGAAACTTGGCAAGCAGCGTGCGGTCGGACGATCCTGCAAATCTGCGCGGCGCTTATCAGCTCTGATTCACACTCGCGTCGCAACCAGAATGTGGCGTCGCAGCCGAGCGTGCGGCCGCCTCACTTAGCGACTGCGACACAGTTGCCTCATTTTATTGGGGGATAAGTACGCTCATACGTCCCGCAGATTCACCAACAAACACCCAGAAAAGAATGGCTCGTGATGAGAAATGCCGGAATAATTTATCTTCGGGTTAGTTTGCGGAATGAAGCTTGTCTCCGACATGCCGCGCGAAAGACGGTTTATTTCTAATTCAGGGATGCTCCCAAGGAAAGATAAAGTGTTGCGGGCGAATTACTGAGTAAATAGAATGACTCAACAACTGCTGCTGAAAAAATAACACTCTCGATAATACACCGCCATGAGGTAGCGAGATGAGGAAATGTATGTGAGAACATAATTTTTTGAAGTAGGTCGTTACAAAATATAGATACGTGCGCACGTGGCGTTTATGTTTGAAGATGTCGGGAGTGTCGGATTTATTGGCGCGCCGTAAACGCATGTAAACAAAACTTTGTACGAGGATTCTGTGCCTCAATATTTAACGTTCAACTATTCCCATTAATTTGTGCTATCAAGAAGGGAAAAACTTAAATTGGAACGATTAGAGTTGCGCGTGATTGATTCCCGGCGGGGCCCTACTGTTACTGACTGTTTTGTAGATTTCATGGCGCACTCACAACTCCTAACGAAATAGTTACGGCTGTTAAGAGGTTTTATTGGGCAACCTTCGTTGTGTGCGGTCATAAAATTGATTCGTAAGCGTGCTCGTGCGAGTAGATTTATAACTGTATCACGTGAACAAGAAACAAATTTGGCCTACAGTAGGATATAAAACAGGATATATAGCACAAATTTATCGGGAAATTGTGGAAATCTCGGTATAATAAAATATTTTTCTATTGAATATTGTATGAAAAGAGTTTTACGGGTGGCACTCATTTCACTCCATTTTACTACCTACCTACCTTTTTATTCGAGGCCTCTCTGTTTGTGAATACAAAACAGCGTTTACGGAATTCAAGAGCAGTAAAAATATTTTAAGTTGGATTATTTCTAAAGCCAATTTTTACCTGAAACAAAGTAAAAAAATTGGTTAAAAAATGCGAAGATTTATAAGTTTATAAATACATTAAACAGTGGAGGAATTCTAATTGTATTTCAGTAGTTTCAAATAATTTCTTAGGTTTTTAGGAACTAAACTACTTACATGACTTTTGTCGTGGCTAGAACTGAATCCAAAAAGGAACCCTCATTTCAATATCACATATATTTTTAATTCAACACCTTTGATTCAAATAAAGATGCTGTTCAAAAAACCAAATACTTTTGACAATTACGCAAAGGTACATTAAAATTGAATAACATACAATAAATATAAAATGTTAACTTTGTTACCGAGACCCAAGCATTAATCATCCCCCTAATGTTAATGTAAAATGTTGAACAATAACCTCCTATTGCGTACAGTTGGATAAAACCCTGAAAACAAAGTCTTCTATTGTTCGAGTATCTGTATTCAGATATTTATTTTCTCGTGGAACATATTTAGATTTATAGAAATTCCACTTTTGTATAAATAAGTATTAAGTTGAAAAATAGACATAAAAACGGTTAAAGATATATATTTTTAAATGAATGAATGAATGAATGAATATACGTTTATTTGCACATACAAACATTTACAATAAAACCAATATATACAAAACACACACAAAAAAGTAAAGACACAAGTATTAATTACAGAAACATAAAATAACAAAAAATAGAATAAGTTTAACAAAAATGCTGACATGGTATATGTGCAAATTGGCCATAGCTCAACGGTTATCATTTGCCCATTTGAGCAAATCGTTGATTTTCTGCCATCGCCATTCGGGCCCACGGTGAGTGCAAACTGGCTATAGTATATTTAAGATAAAGAAATACATAATAAATATTAACTCAAATATAATATAAATCAATAAGTAAACTACATAAGCAAAAAAAAAAGAGATAAAAAGCGTAGTCGTCGCTAATTGTTCAGATGGTAGTAATAGCAAATAAGAACCAAGCAATGGAATAAAATATAAATCAATTATGTTAAAACAGAAAAATTTAACTAAAAATTATTATCATAAAATGTCCAAAATTAATATACGTATGTATATATATATATATATATATACATATACCATTTTATATATATACACACATATAAGTATATATAGTAATAATCAAATACCATTATTATGTCACCAAAGAATCCATAAACCCCGAAACAAGGCACGAGATGCTGGGTAGATACCTAATACTAAATAAGTTTTTGCAACTCCAGAAGGTGCAGCTTCAGGTGTTTTTTAAATGTTGTCTTAGATGATAATAGCCGCAATGCAGGAGGTATATTGTACCAGCATTTCGTTGCCTGACATCGGAAGCTACCATTAAAAGCAACGGTTTTATGTTTTTGGTTTTCTAACGGCAACCGTGCATTCCTTATAAAATTTGTCCCTCGTGACGTTAGGAAACTCAGCTTGTCATACAAATATTCAGGCTTTTTGGAGTGTACTACGTCAAACATAAGACAAGCGAGATGTAGAAGCCTGCGAGATGATATGTTCAATGTGGACGCCTTGTTCAAGTAAGAGGTAATATAATATTATAACAAAATCTACAACATGCGTTTTGCACCCGCTGAATCATCCGTTTGTGAACAGACAAAAGGCGACTTCCGTAGACGAGGTCACCATAGTTCAGCCTTGAAAGGACGAGAGCCTCGCAAAGAGCTATACGAGTTTTTTCACTTAGCAAATTGCGTACCTTGTAAAGTATTTTTAGCCGATAAAATCAATTTCTTACGAGATTATAATATGTGTTTCAAATCTTAAGTGACTATCAAGCAATATCCCTAGGTATTTTACTTCGACAACTCGAACAATGCTATCCTCAGCGAGCCGTATGTCAGGATTACCTCTTAAAATCTTTTCCGTCTGCGATTTACTTCCTAGTATTAAAAATTTGGATTTTGAGGGATTGACAATTAAGGCATTTCTGCTTGACCAGCCAGCTACTCTGCATAGATCCTCATTCATCTTTTGCGTGGCTGGAGAGATATCATCTGGGGTTACGGGTATGTACAATTGAACATCATCAGCATAAAAATGATAGTTGCAATGTTTTATTTCCTGAGCAAGGTCCGCACTGTATATGATGAAGAGGAGAGGACCTAATATTGAACCCTGCGGTACTCCGCGCTCTACAGGTTTTGGGGATGAAATAGCGCATTTACCGTTACTCTTTAGAAGTCTTACAGCTTGTGATCGGTCTGTTAAATAACTGCTAAACCATGCAACACATTTTTTACTAAGGCCGTAATAGGTGAGTTCGGATAACAGTAAAGGTATATTTAAGCAATCGAAAGCGCGAGTGTAGTCAAGGAGCGATAAAATAGATCCTTTTCCAGCGTCCTGTTCAGCAAGTACGTTATCTATCACATCTAAAAAGGCAGTGATGGTTCCACGCCCTTTCCGAAAGCCTGATTGATATTTTGGCAGAATATTATGATCTTCCACATACTTACCGAGTTGACAGTGAACGACCCTTTCTAAAAGTTTTGAGTGAAAAGGCAGAATACTAATTGGCCTAAGGTGTTTGAGATGATCCGGCTGTTCAACCTTTGGCAGGGGTGTAACAAGGGCCATTTTCCACTGACTAGGAAAAGTACTAGTTACGATGGATTTATTAACAATGTCCGTGATAATTTTCAAGGTCCTGGGCAAAGTCAAGATAACCATATCCCTGCTAATACCATCGCTGCCCACAGCATTTGAGTCAATCGATAGTATGTACTTTGTCATATCCGCAATTGAGACAGGTTGAAGCTCCAATGTAGCACCGCAGAATCTGTTGTTTTCAAAGTAGGTGAGCTGTTCTTGTGGGACAGTGTTCAGGCCAGAAATAGTAAGGAAATGGTCATTCATCGCATCGGGGTCGTCAAAACAATCTGGCAGATGATCAGCTTTGCTTGGGTCAGTTAAGATGGTTTCTTTCAAGTTTTTCCAGAACATTCTGCTATTATTGATTTTGGTGTTAAGGTGATTATCAAAATAAGATTTCTTCTCACAAAAAATACTACGTTTGACTAAAGTTTTAAGCTCATCATAATAATCCTTGTGAGAAGCAGACTTTGTTTTCTTAAACGTATTATAGGCTTTGTCACGTAAGTCAATCATTTGTTTTAAAGTACTTGTTATCCATGGTAGTGTGTGGTCAGATCTTACTTTCACGTTTTTGAGAGGCGCATGTTTATCATACAGAGACAACAAAATACTATCAAACTTGTCAACCATCTCATGAAGATCTTGTATCTGGGAAATCAATTCCCAATCCATTTTTTCAAGATCGCTATTGAATTCTTCAAAGTTTATATCCTTAATGGGTCTATATGATAAGATTCTGGGTGGTAATTTAGGTTTCTTTACAGAAAATGTAACGATTACCATAGCATGCCCCAAGCCTTTAAATGTTTATATAGTAATATTATAAAGTATATATTATATAGTAATACAATCTTCTATTTTTATATAAAAATTCAACATTAATAAATGTAATTAAAACCTCACGTTTTTGAGATATTTGTGCTTAGCAACTTTATGCATGCTATGTGTACTACTAAGGATCGCATTCTAGGTTAAGAAATATTGTCATTAGAATAAGTTAGCTGTAATATGATTGCAAACTGTTTGTGAACTTAATAAAATAAATAAATAAATGAGAAGTAGCATCGCTCATCACCATTTATAATCGGTAATTTTATTAATTGTGCTTAATTTTCAAATAATTTAACAAAAACTTCGCACTTACTTAATGTGATGTGTTAGTAACATCACCAAAGTACCATAATAATAGCAAAGTTAGAATATCATTCTCCACTAAATAACAAATACGTAACAAATTCCTCTATTCGGCGAGTTTTAGACACTCAGCATTAATAAACGAGGCGCCTAGCCCATGTATGGCAAATCCCATATAATCTTACTGAAGATTTATTCTAGGAACGAAATAGGTAACGCAGTGCGGCTACGGCCCGTAGTCCACCGTAGTCCGTAGACTTGCTACGATATATAACTAGTAGTCGATTAGACTTTATAATTTTTAAAGCGTTCTTTGTATTTACCAAAAAATAATATGTGTCTCAAATAGGGTTTTAAATGTAAAGTTAATTAATTTAATTTAAAAAAAGAACAGTTTTAGATGTGGTGGCAAAATAAATTATTGTATAAAAATGAATAGTTTATAAACGCAATTCCTGGCGATTAAATGGCTCTTTAATACAATATCTGTTTATACAGGAAAATACTGCATCATGGTTCAATGGGCACCCCCTTTGATATCAAAGTTCCATTTTATCCCCATGTTCAAAGTAAAACTAACACGATGAAAAGAATCCAATTCTTGCAACGAACTCGTTTTCTCGGTTCATCGATATTTTTCATTTCACCAACATACTAGTCTAATAGTTATGGTAATTAAACTATGCTTAAGTTTAATATATCTGACATTTTTTAAAGATATCTTATTATGGACGTTGATCTTCCATAGTTTTTTATGGATATACTTTTTTACTTTTCTTTTTTTATCAAAGTTTATTTAATATAACCATATTCAAACATGGCCATATTAGTTACATAGTTCCTAATTATTACATATATTTTCAATAATACAATAACTTGTACTAAATATACATTTATAAGCTCTAACAGATGTAATTTACACACAAATGTAAGCGTTATTTTCCAACATTATAAAAATATTATTTCAAATTAGATCCTATAAGAAAACCGACTCGAACTTAAGCAAATAATGGATTATTCGAGAAAAAGTAAGAAAGCGTGGAGACACGGTATATTTATATGGAGATTATCGTGTTTGAGAGCGAGTGAACAGGTAACATCATGTGAAACGAGGTTTTCATAAGAATATTAAATAAAATACAGACAAACAAAATAAATTTTAATGACAGCAAAACTAGCAGATCTTCTATTTTCTAAATCAAAAACGGTCAGAATGTTTTTCTATTTCGATATTTCTATACACCGAGAACAAAAACATACCGCAAACAAAAATTAAATGACCTGTCATAACAGATTACTTAAAGATAACATCAGCAATTATTTATTTTGAGATTGCTTCAACCTATCTGCTTTCCAATTTAAACTCGAGTTCCTAGCAACAAGCAGATTACACGATCATCAAACAAAATTTCAAGCCGAGGCGATTAAACACATCATGCTTCACCGAACGAACTTCTGCTTATGTAATCATCAATCGAAATGATAAAACCGAAACTTAAATCGTAATTTATGATATAATTATAAGATAACTCTACCCATTTTATCATTACACTTGAAGCCTTACAACGTGGAGTTAAAGTTCAGATCGTCTTATTCCATATCTGTATTAGTTAAAGTTGTCGAAATGAACTACGTTTGAAAGTGAGCGTGAAATCATTAAGGGATGAGATAATAAGATTGGGCTAATGAACTAGGGCGTCCCCTTGGTACTAAGTACTATTGGTTTTCGATTTACGTGGATTAAACCAAAAAAGGCGCTCTTATTTGTAAATGAAAGTATGAACTCTAAAAATATGTATTTTTATAGAAATTGTAAAAATTTGTTATAAATATTTCACCACTATGTAAACTAACATTAAATATTTTCTATGTAGCTTCCTATTTCAAAGAGTTATTTTTTGTTTGTTTCTTTGTTTGATCGTTTGTTCTTTTATATGTAATCTATATCCATATTTTCAGCTAAATTTCTGAACGATTAGTGAGTGAAGCTCGTGACCCTTGGGTGGAACGTATTTTGCACAACGTTTATCGCTAGCGATCCGACGGGGCAACTCTAATAACCTTTTGGCCACTTTGCCTTATGTACAAAGTAATTCACGCATTATATTCTAACTTCAATGATTTTTGTCATTAACCTTTACATTTTTATTGTTAGTTGGTAAATTTTCTTGTTGGTACATAAATAATAAATTTAAAGTAATATATGATTTCTAAAAACAAAGCTGAATCAATCAAAAAATATTTTTACCCCTAGAAAGGTGGAACGTATCGAGGAGAAACACAGGCTATACTTTACCCGAATATTCTCACCCCTAATACTTTCTTATAGAAACGAAACATTCAAATTCTTAAAAACAATATTCAAAAAATACTTTCAATCCAAATTCTTCAAAACAATATAATCCAATCGATGCAATTATCTACCTGCGTTTGTTTTTTAGACAAAGTCGATCCTGGAGCTTTCAAGGATAGAGGGTAGAGTGATGATGAACAACAGGATTGTTCAATCCTAGTCTTCATCATCACTGACCATCAGGTGAGACGTAAGACTAACGCCTGCCAATTAGCTATTAAAAAATGAAAAAAAAAAAAAAGCTTCGTTACCTTAAGCACTTAAAACATTGCAACATATTTTAACATAAAGTTCAATAGTTACTCATGGTAAGGGCAGATTTACGTGTAGATGATTCCCCTACCAGCGTCTTCCCTCTCCCCGCTTAGTCGGATTAGGCTCGCATCATTAATCGTCGGAATTGCGTTCACGAGAAGCCTACAACTCGAAGATATCAGAAAATCTTCAATTATAAGTAACTTTCAATTTCGTTTTCGATGAATCGTGATCGCGCCGTTTTTTACCTGATTATATTTGCTTTTTGTGAGATGTGTTCTGTAAATTGTATTTGCATTTTATCGAATTATGTTTCGAAAAGAGGTCAGTCAAATACGATTGGGTAGGTGGAATAATTATGTTTTAAGATTAGAACTTAAGTTTTCCTACCAAGTGTTTAACTGGTACAATTTACAAAAGATATACCTTGTTTAAAATGAAAGAGTGTGTGCTATCCACCAAGATGCGATCTACTTATTATTTTTCTTTATTTGGCACTTCAATTAAAACACCAAAAAGGGAAATGTAGTGTCTTCGTGGATGTTGCCCAATAAACAATTTGATGAATTTTAGTATTCTTACATATTAAGGTAGTAAACTCTATCAATCACTGGCAGGGTAATCTACGATGATCATTGTAAAGGTGTGTAATGTATGTCACCAGCATACGAACAAACGGACTTCCAGTAATATGCATGATCAATTAGGCGTACGACTAGCGCCATCTATCAAAGTGTCATGGCTTCCCTTGCTGCACGCCAGATGGCAGCACCCGCTGACGAGATATTAGAAAATAATTCTCCTTCCAATATCGATCAGAAATTTCTGAAAATAATTTGCATCATATTATTAACGTTTCTCAGCGCTTTAAGCCACACTACTCTGCCTTTCCAACAATAAGTTCATTTTCATGTCACAAAACGATAAAACGTGATTAAGTACTGATGTATCCTTTAAATTTGTTAAGGTCTCTAAGCGTAATTCAAAAACGTTCTAATGGTTAATGCCCTGTCTTTGAAAACGTTGCGTGCTTAGAGAAATAAATTATCTGTCCAAAAACATAAACGCAAACAGTAATATTTATTTTTCGTAAAACTTCTACAATATTTACAAGACAAATCACCTGTGAAATGTCCGGATCTGCGGGTTATACGTACTAAATCGGACACTTTTATGACGTCAGACATTCAAGGCTAAATACGGCGGCTTAAAAAAGGTTGATATCATTGTCACCTTAAAAAAAAGGGGGTTGGTATAAGTACCTCCGTCACACCAGCGGACATTCATTGATAATTAATGGCGGAGCCGAAGTAACGAAAACAAACGAGTGACTGCTGGTTCGCGCATGATGACGATTAATATCTCCGCGGGACTAAGTAAAAACAAACCTATCCTAGTCTTGGCGTGATAAATCATATCTCCTTTAAGGCGCAAAAATAAATGAAGCTAATGATAAATGGAGACGAATCCGGGGAGTGGCAACACCAATTGAGTTGAGTGAATTTAAAAACTGAAACGCTTTGCGTATTTTATAAATTTATCAATGCTCTACTTACAAATTCAATGTATGTACAATAAATAACAATTTTATTTCATTTGATTTATCCAAGAAGTACTTTTGTCCGTTTATATCCGATTTGAACATAAATGAAAAATTTATGAAGTAAACCCTCATCTGAACTAAAAATGACATGTCAAAGAAATCAATGTGGATAAAAATAAATGTCAGGATGTCAACAGCCAGCCAACTACCCTTCAATTTATGATAACTTTATTCGAGATATAGATGAAGAAAAAACTTTCTAAAAATGCCTGGAAGCGCAGATGTTGTCAATCATGAGAGATGAAGTTTATCTGATTTTAGGTTCACTGTGTCGAAAATGAAAATGTTATGTTATAGTTTATATATAGTTTATTTTTATAAACCTTCAGTTTTGATGTTCGATAATAATTGTACAGAAAATAAAAGTCTGCCTAGTTATTTCTAGAGATTTTATAAAAGCGTAGTTGGCTTATAAGCAACGAAAAAAAGTATTTTTCTTATTTCCAAACAGACAGTTAAAAACTAACAAATAAGCACACCTTAATAAATTAAAAAAGCGTTAAAAATACAAAAAAAGTGCAGAGCCAACCAACAAAGAATGTTGAGTTCACCACTTGTATTTCTATTACAAACAGCGATGTCAAATATCTGGGTCCCGGGAATGTCAAGATTTAGGTATTAAGTCTTTTTGCCTTTATTTCGCGACTTCGACTTAATAAAAACAAATTCTCTGCCTCCACTGTGGGAAATGTCTATTTTCTTCTTTCTCGTAAGAAAAAATGTTGATTTAACTTTTGTATTTAGCGTTGTTAAGTTTCATTCTGCGATGGCTACTAAAAATTCCGGGTCTTATTGAACTGAAATATCTATCTATAAATGATTGCTTCGAAATTGTTAGGCCGTTTTGTAAAGCTAGTAATTTTCTGGCCTCCTTATGACGTAAGTCGGAGTTTGCTGGTTAATTAGTTTAAATGTCTCTCCATCATTGCCATTTTTTTTTGGACAGAGACAACTTACATTTTTTAACTCAGGTCCGCGCAGGTCGTCTTTATTTTATTTTATTTCTCATTTCTTAGAAATTACTAAAAATCCTTGAAGACGAATCAAAAGAGACATCATGGTAAAAATCATTCAATTACAAAAGTATCAAAAAAAAAAACAAGTATAATAAAAGTCCCAGAAGGAATAAAACCAAGTTAATAAACAACTTCCTTTAGAACAATACAAGTCAGTTGCGTTATTTTCCAATTCTTTATTTGATTTTACGATAATGCCCCTTCTATCGGGACTCGATCCCTCAGGTACCTACCTATACGTCATTTCGGAAATTGTGCTAACCACATTCCAGTACCAGGAAATTAGAAACGTTCAAGGATATAATCGAATGTCCCCTTCTATTATAGATAATGCTCGGCAAAATGTGAATAGTTTCGTCTTTGGAACTAATGTCGTTATAGTTAATTAGTTATACATAGTTAAATTAATCTATGGTTTCCTTTTGTAGTGATTATATTATTATAAATGAGATAAGCCTCTTGATATTTTGGAAAATTTTGGGTTGTTACGTATAAGGAAACTATACATTATGTAAGCTTATAATTACTCTATAAGTTATTAGTTTGAGCGTACAAATTTTTATTGAACTCGTTCCGAATACACAGTTTTCTAATAGTATAAAAATTGATTGAATAAGGAAGTGTAACAAATCGTTTATAACGTTGTCGAGGAAAAAACGTGACTACGCCACTTTAGCTGAGGAGCGACTGCACTAATTATGTTAGTGATCTCCACTCTGGCCCTAAAGTAAACGAGTCCGCTTTCAGAGCAAACAGCCGTTCAACTTTACCGGGAAAAATTCGCAACCCACTTATTTACGTCCCGAAGGTACGAAGTGACAAGACGACGCTTAGGTTCCACATTTACGGGGTTTGTTAAAGAAAAACTATAAATATTACAATTTTATTTTGAAGTTTAGTTCCAATTCAATAGCCTTATTGTAATTATAGAGTACGTTTTTAACTTTAAACTTGAATTTTTCCGTCAAAAATTATTTTTAAATAAGTTACTTTTCATGTCTCACAAAGTTATCGCTGCAAAACTGATATTCTTCCTAACATTTTCTGGGTACACTCGTACTTTACTTACTACAACCCACTTTGTTGTTTCATATCATGTTACATCGCACGCTAAACTAATAACAACGGAAAAAATGTTACAAGATTCGGGTTCTCAAGTCAAGTGGAAACTAAACAGATATAATATTTCGAAACGTATTGATCCTGTGGGATAGTACGTCACTAGTTCTCGGTTTCGTTTCAGTACAAGTTTTGAATCCCTCTGCGTTCGGGGAGTTGCAGTGGACAATCTTATCAAGGAGGGTGGGGAAAGATTTTCCAGTGTTCGGTGCCTTCTCACCTTTGAAGGATTTCCCCCGGTGACGCGTTGGGTCCAACGATTGGATTTCGAATTATAACGCATGGCTTTTGTAAGATTTTCGGTTTTGGGCACAAAAGCACCTTTGGGTTTTGGTCCTTGTAAGTTACAAAAATATTCATGGAATACTGTATTTCAGTTTACACGTATTTACATACTCGTAAACAAAACGTGATTCAAGCTTTTAAAGTATTTATGTAAACTTTTTAAATCATTATCTAAGCATCGTTTTATTTTCTTTTGTATTATTTTTCATAATAAGCATATTTTACTCTATAAATACACAATTTTATGACCAAGTATCGTATACATATAATATTCCTCTGCGTTATACCCTAATATTTGATAAGAATTTTTGTTTATCTATACATAGCGTTTGTAAAAAATGCTGAATAATATGTATAAAAAAAAATAATGAAATATAGTAAAATTATTTTTAGATTATTATAGATAGATGAGATACATCTATTCAGACCTCATCGTAAAATAAAATCAGATCCAACGGTTTCTTATACGAAACCAAAGCAACAGTTCTCTTTCAATAAAATCCAATACACAAGAACACCGATCCAATACAGAGCCATTAAAGAAGTTTGCCTGTACAGCGCACATTTAAAAGTACTATAGTAGGCGGAAACAAACGAAAGTTCTTAGTCTCGATCGCATTAGAGACCGGCTGCCCACCGACGGCTGAGATAATGCCATTGCAATACCCGAGATCCAATAGTATTGGCAAATTGGATAAAATGCACCGTTCACCGTACAAAAGATAAGACCTCCCCGCCCCAGAACTAATTTTATGTTGCGGCTTCCCTACATGTGTTCATGACGGTGAAAACGATAGTCTGTAATCGTTTGCTTTTTTTCTAAGCTCCCATTTGATTCGAATGTTCAGAACAAGAGTGGATTATAGCATTCATTTCAATAGTCTTATTTCGAAAGCTATCTGTTTTGTAAGCTTTTTGGCAAAGAAATAGAGAAGAGAGAGATAATAGAGTTGATGCGACACATTGTAAATCGAGTTATAACGATTTTGTTCCTTTAATCCTTTCATCGATATCAATTTAATAAAGTAATATACAGAGTGTTTGGTAACAGGATGCAAAGCTGAAAGGAGGTGATAGTCTAGACCGTTTAGAACATTTTGAGCCATACATGTCTTCAACGAAGTGTGATTGTTTTTTTTTAACTAAAGATTTACGGTTTTTCTAATCTAATAGTACTTCTGTTACTGTAGGTGGATTTATTTTATTTTCTATTTCTTTTTAATTTTCTGTCAAAGATACGATAGCTACTGTCGTAAATGATAGCTTAAATGAAAGGGCAATAGCCAAGCATGTTTTAAAGTGATTTGAATATTCAAGAATATTTTGTTTTTTTTTTTAATCCATTCTAAAAGAAACATTTAAATATTTTTTCTTTTATATTTTTTTTTCAAATCCTTCCAGTTTATTTTTCTTGAGTCGCAGATGTTTCAAATTACTGTTATTGTATACAGTAGACATTAGACCATTCAAATTAGGAAATAAAGATAATCTACCTACAGTAACAGAAAGAAGTACGAAAAGAGATTTATTGTCAAATTTTGGAGTTTTCTTAGAAAAACCGTAAATCTTTAATAAAAAAAAAACAATTACACTTCGTCTAAGACATGTATGCCTCAAAATGTTCTAAACGGACTATCACCTCCTTTCAGCTTTGCATTCTGTTACCAAACACCCTGTATATGAAAAAATCACAAATGTTATGTTTGTCAATATCTTCAAATATATCGCGTGTTTTATTTTAAAAAATGCTATACTAACGTAGCGCATTAAAACACACCAGCTGCAATATTTTTTACGTTTGGAAATATATCGTCTATACAACGACAATGCAGATTATTACTGCCCTACAGGGGCAAATAAAGGCCCATATAAGAAATGTAATGGCAGCTTTTTACTTGTTTCGTTTAGTTATTTCGAATTTAAATAAAAAAGCATTTTATCGCACCTTAATTTAAATTTAAAGCTTCCTTTAGTAGATAGTTTTGGAACGTATGTGAAAGATATGCTAATACCACAGTATATAAAAGACAAAATGTTCATTCAATTTTGTATTTGGTAAGGTTTTCATCCAAACAACAGAAATCGTTATTACGGGGTGAATTTTAAATGTCCTGCGACGACGTACTGCTCAAGTATGCATGAAGGACGGTCCTCGGAGCCGGATACAACACGCGTTCGATCCTGGCCCATTGTCCGAAAGCAAGGTAAACCGATTATACGCGCTAAAAATTCATAAAACCATTGTCATCTTTCAACCTAAACACTAATGTTTTAACACTCTGACCAGTCTGGACATCTGCGCTCAAAAGGAACTTTACAAAGGATCAACCTTATTATTTATCTAATTATTTATTTACAAATGTTGACAAAAAACTGCTGGGTAAACAATATGACCAGCTCAGGCCTATCTCCCTCTGACTTATGACATCATTATTTTCCTTTTTGCAAAATTTACCGAGCAACACAAAAACGAGACAAGCATACTAATTTTGAATGACCAACAACGTGTCTTTTTATCGAAGAAAAGATTCAACGCCAGTTTTGGTTTAGTTTCATTTATACAAGAAAGATCTCTATTGTTTAAAAGAATTTTATTACTATTATAAATCTCATAATTCAAATTTTATTCGTTGTTTACCGGATACGCTTCAGTGACTGTATAAACTCTCAAAATCTACCCACATCCGTACTAAAGCCTACTCTGTTATTTATGGAAAGCTACGTTTCATTGTTGTTGTCAGTTTTCATTTTAGCGTTAAATTTTTTTTTTCTATTTATGGTATTTTCATGATCGCCTGAGCCTACAAAGTCATTTGCTTTTTGGTTCACTATATCGATACTGTTCGTTTCAAACTTTATGATTTGTTAAGCGCATGTTGTTTTATAAAATATTTTAGTCACACATTGATATAAATTATGAACAAACCTTTGTCTTTTCGAATAAAAAATATTTTTTTTCTGGTATCGAACGAAACGAGTTATTCTAGTTTTCTTATTTGCATTGCCAATACATCTTACAGCGTGGACGTAAAAATATTCGCACGTAAAACCGAATGGACGAAATAAGATATATTATGGTCAGTTGCATACACGATCTCGGATTTTACGGCCATCTCATATCTTCTAAGTGAAATATAGTCCGATCTCTTATTCAATAGTCCTTACATTATGTGCTCGAAAGATAAGTGTCGACTGAAAGAATGACTTTTTGTGGCGATATTTTAGCTCAAAGCTGAATCTTTGGCATACTTATTTTTTGAAACTGTTTCATACCTATTCCGTTTTGAGTCAAAACACAATTGAATATTTGCAAGTATTAGTAAGTGATATTCTATGATCATAGAATAAACATATTTCTCGTTCGGTTATATCGCAGTTTGATTAACAATCTATAGCAGTGCATTCTTAATTACATTGTAACAATAGTCTCGAACGGTGGGTGTAGGAACCTTTATGGGTTCAGTGGCAGCTCTTATAACTATTAATATTTCATTAAAATCACTGATATTGTACACATAAGCTTAAGGCCACACGTAGAGTTACATATTCCAATATCGATTATGTTGGATTTCCCTTTCTGGGGTTATTCTTGATATGCAGTTCAGTGTACCTCATATATGCCGACTATAAAGGGTGATCCTTTTTGTGTGCCTTTGCCGGAAGCACGGTACCAAACAACGTGGGTTACCCTTTCATACATACTTGAGTTTGTCCGCTTTAGTATCGTAAAAATGTAATTAAAATTCGTACCATCCGGCTCTCTGCAGAGGCAGGGGAGATAACTATTCTATTGTCTCATACAGAAAACGCTGACTTTCATTTTCTAAGAGGGGTTCTTCAAAGTGTAATTTTAGATGTGAATAACTACTACAGTTTCATAAAAATTATTTGAAAATCCCCTTTTTAAAACTGCTTAAAATATAGCAAATAGAAGTGTAACAACAATAAAATGGAACGTAAAATCCAAGAACAATAAATATAGATGAAAAATTACCGTAACGCAGAACACGCAACCCATTAAGCAAAACAAAAGATAACATTCAAAAACACACAGCGAAAGATGCTAGAAATATGTACAGGGTGTGGTGGGATTCATTTTTCACGAAGTCGTTTTGATAGGGAATGCTTTAGTTACTTCGTTCCAAAGCTCCAGCTCTGATAGATAGGAAATTAAGACAAATTAACTTCGCGTGACTACACGGCTGAAGGTGGCTTGGTAGCACTTGGATAAATATTGCTTTGTTACCTTTGTTATATGAAAATTGTTTAAGTAGAATCTGTAACACCCTTTTTAATATTCTAATGGAATGGCAAGATAGCGTACGTCGAACGGTAATGTGATTATAGTGTTGCGTATATGTTTGTGTTTCATTCTCAAATTCTATTTACCGTTTGGTCAATGTTCCATTATTTAAATCCAAAAGTAACTTAAAAAGCATCCATTTAGCACAGCATTTTAGTGACATTATCATAATTAAATTGCAGTTTTCTCCTTTTAGCACGTTCTATAGATCTAAGGAGCGCCTGACAAACGCCCACCTGTTTATTCATGTCCAGTGACGTCAGAGCCCTGTGCTATACCGTGACAAAACTCGCGTGCAAACAAACAATCACCAACCACTAACTTTATGTTAACACGTATGTAGGTAATTATTATTTGTGCGTCCTATCTGCGACTAAGTAATCGCTTTATTTAAACGTCAACATTTTTATTTCATACGGTTGTCATGTACAACATGAGCTTAACGAGCGCGCGATACTTAAAATTAATTTGTTAGCTTTTGTGGCATAATTCAAAAGTTGTGAGCTCCCAGTAACGGACTTAACGTGTCATTTTAATGACTTTGTTGTGTATAACATTGTTTGTGGAAATTAGAAAAAAGTTGCTTTAAACAATGTTGAGATAAGTTTTAGTTAGAAAATTAAATTTGTTTTATATTAGGCGCAGCATAGTAAAGTGGAGTACATTAACTAGGTCTTAAAATATGATTTAGTTATATCAGTGAAAACTGTTGTTTCATTTTTCTTAATATTATTACGAAATATTTGTCTATAAACATATTTTATTTACAAAAAATGTGTCTTGCGAAATACGTACTGAATACAATGTTAAAATGGCACATAAAGCGAAACTCTCATTTATTTTTATTTTGTGGGATCATTTATTTTCGTCAAACAATTAGAGTGTGAGGCCGTGTCGCTCGCAAGCGTCGGCTGCTATACGACTAAGTTCACGTCACATCGACTCAGTCCGCAAAAAAGGGTTGTTTTAACATTTCATTTTTTGTCACATAATCCTTTCAGGGATGCAGGGATCGGTTTGGCAGTCGTGCGTATAATTCGAGTTACGAAATATCATCTGCATAAGCCTAGATTTGTGCGGTGATTTTCTAATTCGAGGTGAAGAAGTTTCTAAAACGTATCCCGTGTTTGTCAGACCTGCGAGTGACCGCGCGTCCCGGCTAATCCTGTCGTTGAGTTGTGACCTAAAGTTCAGCCGGCCGCCGCGACCACGCTGTCTCCTACTGTATAAATTGCACAACGTACAATTTACAACACAAGTCAATATATATTCCTCCTTCCAACCCGATGTCATCGTAATACAACTTTTGTCAACATCTGTACTACTACGTCGAATACTTTGATTAATTTACACCACAGCCGGAATAAAGTTTAGAACGCTAAAACAGAACCGTTGTTTCCATACTCTGATCCCTATAAATACGGCGACCATGAAAGTTGATTGTTAATCTGAAACCGGTTGCTTGTTATATACATATACGGAACGATATTAACTAAAGTTTTCGTTGTTAAGTGAAGCTTAATTGAAAGTTTGTTAAAGAAAGATGGCGGTAATATATCGTGTTGACGAACTGACGAATAAGTTAAGAAATGTGTAACATTACAATCGATCTATACTAATTAACTAAACATTTAATTAAAACACTATACAATCTAATTTCGAATTAATTTTTTTACCTTTTTGAAGAAAAATTATTTTATTTTAAAAATAAACATGTATTAAAGTTGATTTAACAAAGAGCAACCTTTATTTCCCTTCTTCAAGGCAAGGTGAAATTCAATTTTCTTTAAAAGAAGTAACATTCCGTATACGTACTAGGCAATCAGTGGTCAGCAGAACATAAGACTTTATTAACCCGTTAGGTCAGGCCGGGTCTGCTTAATCAATCGACGAAGCTCGCGTGTCGGGCCCACTATCTGTCTTCAGTCGACTGAACGCAGATAACAAGCCAACTTAGATTACGTATACAACTATAGGCCATTTATTAAATTAACTTCTTTTATCTGCCTAAATAGACAACGTTAAGGGAATATATACGGCTAAAGTGTCCCATTCAAAATTAATACGCCGGTATCAAAGCTAATTTATCTTCGATATATTTTTTATTTCAACTGGCTCGACAGGTACGTACTGGTATATGGAAATAAATGCGATCAGATCCGTATACGAAATCAAATATCACAGGATTTGCACGTAGTTAGAGCATTTTATTTGTTCTGTAAACACGTCTCTGCTCAAATCAAAATATCACATAGCCCAAATGTTTTCAAAGTGTGCTGATTTTTGAGCAAAAAAGGTGTTCCATCAAAATTCATTGGGTTAAAGCCTTTTGTTTATACCTAACACAATGTTTCATAGAAATAATTTGGGTTTAAATTCATTTTAAAATCATGATTGTTTTAATGACTTTCTTTAGTATTTAAAAAAACAAAAAGAGCCATTTTTAAACATGATCCTAATAGATGTTAACAAAAAGGAACAAAAATTCTTAGCCATAAAAACCTTTTTAACGTTTTGGATAACTTCTGAGGAGCTATCGTGTCAGGATATAATCGTACGTTTCCCAGATAGGCACAGGAATGACTCATTAACGTCAACACGGTGCCGCGTAACTTCTCAGGGATACCTTAAAGGCATTCACAAAATAGGTAAGCGGTCGCAATCGCAAGAGAGCCACAATGAAAAAAAAATCCCTGCGCCGAACGTAATCCGCGCGAAATGGCCCTAAGATTTTCACAATTTAATGCTAAGTATAGCAATTTCAGGACGACGGTATGCTCGACCTTCTTGAGAGGGTTAAAAAATGATACGCTCCTCAGGGTGGGTGCAATCACGGTTTGTTAGCGACTAGCTACTCCAGACGTCAGATAATTTAACTCAAGGTGCCACCACGTACCTCCACTTAAATACAAGCCAAGACACGTTTGTTACTTCTCAACTCCGACTCACAACAAACTCCGTTATTACTTGCGGTTTCTTCTCAGACAATTTATCCTTCACTTATTATTTTCCAAGTTTCATTTACACCAGTTTTAATGACAGCCTTTGTTGGTATTTATCGCTATTATCAGTTAATAAGGGAGTGAATTTTAAATTGACGCGATATGATGTACTTGATTACGAATATCAATCAAAAAACGTACGTGTATCCCGTGCATAATACTATCAACAATTCATGAATGTAAAAAGATGAGTAATACAGCTCTCCATTAAAATTATTTGCAGGTTCCCTTTTATTGAGTCACTTTTAAATATTGCGATAATGCATGTGACAATGATGTATGATATTTCAAAAAATCTGTATGCATTTTTAAAGGTAAGGTTTTTTAGCATACAGGAAATCATATTTCAAAATTGTGGCTCAAAACTTTAAGTATCAATAGCATTTTGAAGAACGTTTTTTGCATAATTGAATTATTATGTATATATAGAGTAAGACAGTTTAATTCAGTTAGTGAGTGTTACTTCGACAAAGCGACGGCGCAGTGCACATGACGTGCTACTTTGTGTGAACTATTACTTTGTCGACCTTCTATATTGTACTTCTCAAGCGAAATGTAATTTTTCCGAGGAGTAATATCATGCATTTTACACAAGCAGAAAATTATTTTTAACGCGAATAAGTTGCAACTTTTATCTGTGTAGCGAAGAAATAATTTATCCAAACAGGCTTTAAAAACAATTTTCATAAAGATACAGGGTTTTATCATTTAAGGCATCGTTAAATAAATTTCAGCGAGGAATTGCGAAAAGAAATTCTAAAGCATACATTTTAGAATAAGACGCCATTACGAAATCAATTAGGGTATCCAAATCCTGATAATGGTGTTTTTTGAATTAATTAACAGTAGCGAAGCCGGGTCAGGTGTACGTCCGCCGCTGTTACGATGTTCAACTGCCGAATACATTGTTTAGAATAGGTTTACATGGGCCTAACTGTTCGAGATTTTGCACATTTACTGAAATGGGTCATATCATTCAACTACTATTAAACTCGTGCTATATGAATGTTCAACGCTAAATATGTCAATTATAAATTCATTATTTAAATGTCATTTGTAAATTTTAATCTCACGGAAAGTTAACCATTCTATCTTAAAATTTTATTAATTGACGTTATCACATTTTCTACTAATTAGATGTGAAAATTTTAATTGAAAAGCTGTATTTTGCGTTATAATATTCAAACCACGCCTAGTTGCAAATGCAACAGCATCATTGCTTTTAATCAAATCGCTTTGCAAATAAATGGAGCGTAGACGAATCAATATCACCAATTCAATTTACAATTCTACGTACATCAGTGACGTTTCAATTGTTCAATCTAAGCGAAGACAGATAAACGCACAGATGAAAAAGACTTTCAGATTCATCGATAGGGTACGCGGCCCAAAGTGAAAAATGTACATTTGGATGGCGTTAATTCGTTTAATTTCCGGCGAGAGGGTGCGGGGGGAGTCCGTTCAGATTAATTCAGCACCCGTACTGTCAGAGATAAGGACGCTGAAATAAATTGAAAATGTACGGAGATTGATTCGAATGCTCTCCAAAATATATCGCGAATCCGAGAAACGCCACACCATATCTTAAATTTATCTAGATTAACTCCCGGCTTATCAAGAAAAACTGCCTCCACGACAAATTCGATTTCAGACCCACCACCGTCCAAAATGAGCAAAGGTCAATTAAAAAGGTGACCCAAATAAATCAACCTACATCATAATTATTCAACTTTTCTCTACCCTATTTATCAAAAATGTCGACCTGAAAAATTCAAGGTACATTTTTATTGAGCACTCAAGTAACCAAATCTGAAGATTGTCTATTAAATCGTTTATAAAACGGTAAAATTAATGCAATCGTCGCGAGCGAGTTGAGATGGGACATCGTTCGTGGAGGTCGTGCCTCGAATGTGTAATGAAGTCTCGAGCGGCCCTCGGCCCTACAGGCCTGCTCCTCGCGCCCGACAAGTCATTTACATATTGCGATTTGTATCGATACCAGCAAAATTACAGCCCGAAAACGCGCACAGCTTGAGTTTAATACCTACGGCGGCAAGCAGGGTTTGCCTTAATCGCCAAACCTGGTGTAACAGTTTGCTCGTCGTCGGTAAGTCCTAAACATCATTAATTGATCAAACAGCATAAACTTGCAAATGAAGACGCACCACAACGAGCGCTCCGTAGGAATGCTATTCGTGTGAAATTCCCGGAATCAAAACGTCCGTACATGAAACAAATTGATTGGCGCTCGTCGCTCCCATCGCCACGGCAGATTGGTAATAGTGCATGCTAAACTTATTAGCCAAACGGAAAACGGCATTAACAGACGCACCCATATGCCAGCGCTCCTGTGAAACTTCATTTGAACGTCAAAGTTGACAGTCGTTTGTAAGTGATTGTTGCAACCAATCAAACCCTAGCTAAATTGAGTCTCACTGGGTACACAGGGAAGACTAAATTTAAACTGATAACGCTTTCCACGTCAAAAAGACTGGATAGACGTTGAATTTAAAACGGGCCAGTTGCAGTGAGTTTAATTTTGTAAAAAAAATAGTCGGTGTCCGGCGACTGGACGGGGAACGTTGAAACAATTTATCCTAGGTAATCCGGGGTGTCAGATGATAATAAGAGTGACATTTAGAGCGGGTCGGCTCGGCGGTTAATTCCACGCCGGCAGTGGCGACCGATTGTGACACGAACTAAGCCGAGCTGCTGCTTGTAAGCCCATCAGGTACGAGCCTCTGACCTAATATTTTAGAAGAACTTGCAATCTTTTTATTTAACAACGTTTGGGAAAAATTACGACTTCTTTTTTTTTGTACTTTATTTTTAGTCAACAAAGTACCGACGAGTAACCGTACAAAGCGATTGTTTCATAACTTACGACGTCACCAAGTATGGTTATCTGGGCGCAACTAGTGATGCACTTAAGAGTCTAAGAGTACACCTTGTCAACAATATATTGTCTTGCGTCTTTCAAACTTTTGTTCTTACTATAGAACAATGGAAGTAAAGCTGAATTAAAATACTTTATAGGATTGTTCTTTTGCTGAACTAGCATATTAATGCTGCATATTAAATATTTCTTATTTTAACTATTATTGTCAAAAAAAGTAAGTACCCAGAATTTCACATAATTACATTACTAAGATAAAAGTATTTATGAATAAAACAAAAAACATTCAAAAGTTGTTTGAAAAGGCACCAACAAATTTACCAAAATTACAACAGCACGAATTTCCAGAATTACCAGGAAATCGTTCCGACCATTTCGGCCAGTTCAAGCGACACTAAACTATAGTGAGTTCTGTCGAGTTTCTGATGAATTCTTTATGAACATGTGGTAGTGGTTACGGGGATCTCGGCCACTCGATTCCCGGTGCGGATTACGGCTAAGACAGAAAAGTAAGACGATTAATCCCACTGGGTTTTACGGACTAGAGAATTTATTATAAAATGTTTGAGGCATTAGATTGCAAGTTATGTGTTTTAATCACGCGCCTTGAGCTTTTATTTATATCGGGGTATTTTGTCAGAAAAGTACATTTTTCGCAGTTTTGTTTTCAATTCAGGTGGATCTTGTAATTGTTCTTCGTAAAGTTCTTTACTTTAATTAATAAATAAAACAAACAAAAAGTTTTTCAACAAAAGATTACCCTAAACTTATTCGATATATAATTAACTAATATCATCGGTCTTTTGTTTTGTTCGGTTTTTCCTGTACAGTGATAGGTTAATATGCGTGATTGTTAATATAGCTTCCACAAAATATATAAGGGTGAACTAAATGCCAGTTTCGCCTCACCTAAATGCCATGTGGAGGTTTCTGGCCCTTTCCCATTTAATTTATCTAGACACTAGGGCCGGGGAATTGTGGATTAAATTGCATGTTACGTTTAGTTTTTCGCTTCAGATTGAAAACTAGAAGGCTGAAATGTTTATCGGGTATGAACAAGCTTTTTAAATGGTTATTCCCTTTATGACCTTTACGTGGAGTGAAAATAAGTCATGTGAAATACTGAAATATATTGAGATATTTTGATTATACTTTTTGGTATGGTAAAAAATATAAATTGGTATGAAAATAATGAATTAAAATAGACAAAATATAAGCTGAGTCAGTTAACAAAATACTAAATCAGAACGTGAATTAATTTTCTGCTGGCCTCAGTTTAACATTATAATTTAATCCCGTGTGTCACTGTCAAATTAGAGACTAAACCATAGGCGTATCAGCCGCAGTGACATTTCTAAACATTGGGGAGAACAAATGGTTCTGACATTCAATAGCACAAACGACCTTGAGCCTAATGGTCGTATACATAAGAGTTATTCAAATAACGCACTTACGTATACTTGACGATATTAAGGCTTGTACTCCCGAAAATTGAGTGACATTACGAATTGTTATTATTGTTTGCGAAGATTTAATGTGCGCTATATATCTAAGTATTCTCTCAATTTAGGTCGTCTTATTTAAGCAATTTGTTCATAGGAAAGACTGTAAAACTTTGACGGAATCCAAAACAATTCAAAGGATTTAATATAATAACAACTTGTTATACATTCAAAAAATAGTAACATAAATTACGTGAGTAATTATCGGAGCATAAGATAATGTGAAAGACTAAAGTAATCTGTCCATATTTTATTTTAACTTTCAGTATTTACTGTAGTGACGTCATCAACCTAGGTAAATAATTGCTGTGTCGAACACAACTGCCGAGGAAAGAAAATTAAGCTCAAAAGCAATTTGCGTGATAAAGCACCTAGAGAGCTGGATCAGTTTAATGAGAAGCCGCCGACGAAAAATTTGTTATTCATTGATTTAATCATTATCCCGTTTACATTATTAACGCTATCCATTAATCTTTAGGTAATTATCAACCTCATTATTCAGATTTACAGATGAAAATTACTTCGAATTTATGATAAACTATAAACTTTATAGAACTCGTAATGATAAGGTCTCACGATTCATGACACACAACATGACGATTGCGTTTATGTGTTCCTCGCATGAGAACCCTCGCTCAACATAACAATACTTAACGTAATCAAGCAAGACTCCACAAGGATCGTAAAAAGATACTATTTTAAACAAATCACCATCTGATTACTTTTTATTCGCACCGCATAACCCAGTCGAAATAATTGGTGATAACTGTTACGGTGGCGGCCCAAAATGAAACTTGTATCCCGAATTTTGCGCGGCATGAATTGCAAAGGTAACCGTCGACTGGAGCGTTTATTGACAAATTCATAAAAATTTACTTTGGAATAAACGGCAAGCAGAAAAAGCGCAAACAAACAAGCATACTTGTTGGTTTCGAATAAAAATAAAGTGGATGACCCGAGGCGGTCTAATTTAATATGTTCGTCATATGGATGATGTATCTTTTGTTTTTATTTCTTGGAAGGTCGAGGGATGTGTGACGGCTACGGCACAGGCGGCGATTGTCAGTTGTTAAACAGTTTTATTATCGCTAGCCGGGCATCGCATGCTCTATTTGCATAATTGAGCGGCACTTGGAAGCACCGGCATTGTTATCCTCTGCCAGACCATTTGTCAGATTTGCCAAATAATTTATGCATGTGCCTCATAACGAGACACGGTATACGTTTTTCTAGGCTGCCTTTATTTTTGCCACAAATGTTGTGTGTGCATTTAGCGTGACTCGCGTAAAATTTTATGAAAATGATAGCAAAGTTACTGCGCTGCAGGATAAATCCACATAACCTTACTTTTAAGTTAAAGTTATTTGAACGAAAGAAAAAAAGTAATGCCGTCAAAAAATAATTGCCGTCTAATCGTTGATCAGATAAAACTCCTTAGTTTACTTAAATAACTTTTAAAGCTAGGAGGCACTTCAGTGCAAACGCCATTAAAAGAAAAAAAACAACGTTATCTATAGAACAAAGTGTTTGTGCTTCTTGCAGTGTACCTTCGGAACCGATTTCAAACTGATGACTTTTAATAGCTACGGAAATAGCTTTTTAAGGCCGTAAACTATTTAGTACTTACTGAAACGTTGTTAAGTTAAATTACTTGGATAACTTAAGAACAGGGCACTGTTCGTTACTAATCATGGTGTAGTTTAGTATACTTGTACGTTTCGAATACTTTATATTCGTACTTTAATACGTACTTTGAAATTCATAAAATTCGAGTATTTAAGCTTATTTATATGTCAATGTTATTTATTACGAACAAACATTTTTAATACTATTTTTAAGATAAGTTTAATATTACTTTTTGACAGTTTTAATAAGATTTTTTTTAAAACGTTCATAAAGAAACATCGTTTCTATAGTATTTTATTCACCAAAAATATTTTTTTCAACTTGTTTCAAAATACAACAAATATTTTTGGTTGTATTTTTATTCCTGAAGGAAAATTAATCGAGGTTCTTTTGGACATGAGAATCACCCGCAGCTATTGTTAAGAATGATTACAGGAATATTCTAAAAAAGAAAATGGTAATTTTTATTGCTCAAATATCTGTTCATATTTTTTTGTGCAGAAAAATAAAATGTTGTCTGATTATCTATTTGCATAACGTTGGTCTATTTTTTATTATTTTGTTTTAAAAAGTTGCAAATTTTCTGTTGGTTATTCTAAATGAGTTTGCTATGTATCAAAATTATTTGTATTGAAAGTGATAAAATTGATTTACGACTGAGAAACAATCAATAAAATGGAATGTTTATTACGTACTCGAGAAAAGAAAATATCTAAATTCACCTAAAGGAAACGAACGAATGAAAAAAAAAATGAAACCTATTGTTAAATGTACTATAGGTTTCAACATGTATATAACCTGTATATTTAAAAATCATAAAACAACCAAAACTCAACTTAAAATTAAAAGATAGCAGAATTATCATTACAATACAGAACCTAATTTTTTATGAAACTATTTATACAGAATTCGCTTTATAAGCGTCAACAATTGGCTATTAGTAATAACTACGAGGTGATTGGCGTTTTAATTCCTTGTGTGTCTGTGAAACGTCTGTTGGTATAGTTCGTTGCCTGCCACCGCGGCGCCTTCAGTTGCCACTTTCCGACAGTTACCCGGCCACTCCTCGGGGCGAGTAGGAATACAAATGTAATTTAGCGAAATTATATTCTGAATAGTGATATTTTAGTTAATTTAATTATTGCGAATTCAAGCGTTTCATATGAGTTTAAACTGTAATGGTTAAGCGATTTCCTCGATTTTACCTGGGCAGCTTCAGATTACGTAGGAATTTACCCTGTTACTTTTAAAAAGATAAGTATATTGATTTCATTACAAATAAACAAATATTTCCTTTATAACATTTATTTAAACAAATAAAGCCTAAGCAGTTAATTTTGATGGACCTTCTTACCAACGACAAAGAGTTGAGATTCGGATTATCTGAGTAAATAATCGCTTACGTCGTTTTTCGACTTTGGTCAGTCAATTATAACCTTCTGTTCGATTTGATGGCAGTTTCGTCCCTCGAGACGAAATTGCTCGCTTCCATCTCGCTTTGGTCAGCAAAGTTTAAATTAATTCTTGATTGGCATATCTCGCCTATGTTTTGATTTTTAAGTACTTTAGGGACATCTTTTTCACAGATGCCATCATTAGACTTTAGATTAACATTTTTGCATTGCCATCTCTATGAACGAAAGTGTTCTTTTTTCTATACTAAAATTAATACATTTTCATATGCTTTGATCAGCATTTTACACGGTGATGCTGATGGAACGCCAGATATATTTTAGGGGATGTTTATTATTCGTGATAGAGTTAGTAATATGTATGTGGGGTCGCGGTCATGCAACACGAAGCAAGACAAAGATATAAATCTGTTGGCCGCACATTAGTCGCGTGCGAGTTGCAACTTTATGTTCAGTCTGATATTCCTGGTTACATCAAACTGCGTCGCAAAATAACTTCAACATTTTATGTATCAAACCTCAATATAAACATCAATCACTTTACAATATAAATTAAATATTTTCAACCATTAAACCTACGAAGCAAAACAAAATTTTATTAATTGAAAATGTATTAAATTATGACAGTTTAAAATAAAAACAAACTGAGTTGACCCAACGCAACATTCATTTTAATAATATATGTTTTTTATGCAAATTTCCATTTGGCTGGTTGATGTTTGCAAGTGAATGGGTAAATTCGGCGCGAGCCGCTTGCGACACATAATTGACAAGTGCCAAAAATGTGTAAATATACCGAAACCGTTGGTATATAAAAAGGTAATGCTTTCAGAGCCCCCGTGTTATTTGTCAACCTGTATTTTTAAACTGTAGAGATATTCAAATTCAATTTTTTAATTTTTTCTTGTGTATTGTAGCAGCAGTTTTGAGCCAATGTCTTAAATATTTTTATTCTGTAAATTATTATAATTTAACTAATGCTTACTGTGCCTTATATTACAAATGATTATTTTACAAAACAAAGTGTAGTTTGTTAATTGAGTTGGTGGAAGCAATTTACCTTGTTTTAGTTTAAAACATTATTTATGTTGGTGTTAAAAAGCAGGACTTCAATAGATAAAATGGGTTCTGTTTGAACTACATCAAATTTCAAATAACTTTGTTTTCTTTTTATTCATAATTATAAATATTTATTATTATTATAATAGATAAAAAGAATATAAATTATTTACTATTGTTATTTGTTGTATCAAAAACTTTAGAATGAATGGCGTATAATTCAAGTTATTTGAGGCAACATAGGATAAAATCCCCAGAAAAACACACCAACTGTATGGCCCAAATGTAAGCAGAGCTAGTGTTACGGACGACCATACAGCGAACTGGGGGGAACTAGAATGAACATACTACAAACACACATGTAAAAAAAAATTATATAAATTAAATTACCATTAATGAATTATGTAATGTGTAATAAACAATTTAATTATTTATTTAATGCTCATATCTTTGTTAGACCATGAATGAAATTTGTTTTGTAATTACCTGTATGTCTAAACCTAAACTGTTTTTTTCATACAATGTTAATAAATAGTAGAAATACATTATGAAAATGAATGTTTAACAAATAAATAAAATAAAATGAATATATATACATATAAACAACCACGGCCCAAGAACAAACATTTTTGTTCATCGCACAAATATAAGCCCCAACCAGGACTTGAATCTGGGACCCACAGCGTATGAGGCAGGGCTACTACGACTAAGGCTACTCGACAACAATGAAACAGAATAAAATTTTTGAATACTTCTGCAAGTCCTGACGGGATAAAAAACGGGCCGTAATGATCTTCCACAATTTTTCAGTATTCAATCAGTTTTAAACGAAATGTGAGCCTGATTGTTATTTTTAGTTTTAGAAATAATCTTCGTTTATCCTAAAATGATACCAATTTCAATTTTGAGAATTAAACATACTTTAAAATGAGTAGTCATTTTGTGCTATCAAAACTAAAGTTCTCATCTCCTGAACTGCTACATTATCGCAGTGTGCCAAACCACCCAGTATATCATTGTCAAATATGTCAGCCGAAAACATGAACCACTATTTGTCGTACGAACCGAATGTATGAGCACGGTGCGGCTTCGTGCGTCCGACGAATTTGTCTTATTTCGCGTCGTGCCACCGCGCCGAGTTGCACGAGAGACTCTACGGCCCGTTCACATGGGTCCACGACACGAAAGACAAGTTGATATAAGTATTAAATAACGTTTAAAAAAAGTGTCTTTTTAGGCATTATGATCATTAATGATGACTCTTAATGGGTGAGAAAAGTGATCACCTTAGTTGTTTGTAAAAGATTAGTCTGAACCATGCTTGTGAACCATTCATTTGGAAGTTTTTATTCGTAAGTCCGTTTTGTGAGAACACCGGGAAAGCTCCACTAGCGAACTTTGTCTAGTTTGTGCAAAGAAATATTTCCTCTTCGATGCTTTTCGAGTTGGTTTATGTGAACACACCTTTACGAACTACCCACATTGTGGACAGTAAAACTTTCAGTAGATTGTTACACTGCGGCCAACTAAATAAAGCTTATAGATTCCCTGCCTTGGGCTTCAGCTTTTCATGAGCGACGCCTTTACGCCGATTTTATGTACGACGAAATACAACTGTAATTTCAACACGAGAAAATGTATATTACTCGGAATCCTTAGTAGGATACTATGGCGGGATTTGCAAAGAGACCCCCGGGCTACGAGGGTAGGCGTCAGTTGAGTTTGTTACATAAAAATGCCGTTATCGCGACGGAGGTCGACAGATTACTTTCTTGTTAAGAGGATGAGAACAGGAGTTTACTACGCTTCGGCAAAAGTAAAAATGATTGTTTTTAAAATGTCTTATTTTAGCTAATTTGATCACGGATCACTTATAACAATATATTCTTACAAGTATTCTTACAAATTGAAACATATTTAAAATTTTTAAGCCATTTCAATAACTTATGAAACCAACAATTATTGTTATAATTTCAATACAATCAAAAGTAATTGGTCGATTTACTCCTGGAATGATCTCCGGGTGAAGTGGCAAACATGCAATTTGTCCTCCACGTTAAATCGACCACAAACAAAACGCCCCGTGTGTACGCCATCATTCACCTGTGGTCACCCATGATAATGAGATAGACCCACTGTGCAACATATTAGAGTGATTGCAATTGTGAGCCCCATGTAGGTAAAACGAAGTGACCGCAGACCCGCATTCAAGCGATTGAAATAGCCGAGGGTTTCATAATTTCGCGGTTGCGGCTTTAAAAATTTGATTAATCCTGAGCAATTTTAATTAACTATTGCATATTTTAAACTGTAGTTTTGCTAAATAAATTCATTTAACCAAAAATATATTTATACGTAAATAGCACTGGCATTATAAAGCTTAACAAGAATACAGCAAGCTGCTTAACCAAGCAGGCTGTACATATTAGCATAATAATAAGTTTTCCGGTGTAACAAAACCGTAGAATATAGAATAACAATGAAACAATGAGTACAGCATACTAGCCCATAGGCTATCTCGTTACCTCTTTTGACCGCAGTTGAGTAATGACTGAGAATCGTCTAGTCACGCTAAAACCTTCTTGCGGCTTGCGAGCTTTTGGAGCGTTGTTTTGGATGCCCTTGGTCTACGTTTTGGATTTAGAACTATCGATAATATTGTAGTAGCTTTTGCCTATAAAAATGTTTCACAACATTAAATATTACCGATATGCCAAAGGATCATATTGACTGAAACGTAAGAACCTGAAGAAATTAATATTCACCGATTACAAGCTTATATCCCTGCTAAGAATTATAATATCTTAGCATAAAGCTACACAAAAAATGCAAAGCCTCGGCCGCGTTATCTTCGCCATGTTTTCCTACTTTGTATGAGCATCAGATATAAAACTTATTTTTACCTAAGCAAGTAAAACTCCCGAAAAACTTTCCTCCTTGCAACTTTTTTCACTTCCCTTCACGATAAATTATAAAAGGCCATAAATAATAAGTTTATGAAGCAGACACTTTTTGATAATTTTATTACGGTAAAGTTTTAAGGTAGGATCCGCAGTTTCAAGTGATCGGTGGTAGTTCCCGAGGGAGCGACATAAAGAGATTTTCTAAACTTTCCACTGAATTACCAGTATAACGCTCTTTAGGCGTTAAGTTTTGCTCCGTGTAATTAACCTTAGTAATTAAGATGGTTAATAAATGGGTGCGTAGTAAGTCGCTAGAGATAATTATGCAAGGAATCCTTTATACCCAGGTTAAAGTCGCGAATAACTCCTTAAAGAGTCGGTGTTAATGTGACAAGATTCCGCACGGACATATTTCACGGGAGAAATGTGAATGGAGTATTCATTTAAAATTACGTGTTGAAATAATGATTTTAATTTGCACGAGAGCGATTCTGCAGTGTCATATTTTGCTCATCTTACGGGAAGTAATAACTTACGGTTATTCGAAAATTATTTCGAATCAACTGCCCGAGCATAACCAATCGGCTTCGACGGACACAGCAAGTAATAAAATGCGTGAAACATTAAAACGAAACTTATAAGAATATAGAGTGTATGCATTAAACAATCTTATTGAACACGTCATTGTTTGTTGAATCGTCATTGTAAAGTTACTCAATTATTTTCCTTAACGACATAACAAATGACTTTTCAATTGCTGCTGCTTAGCTTCTACTTTGTCTACCTTGACGTATGGAGGTCGTTCATCGATTTTGGCTAGTCACTTCCCGCACTCACTATTTTTTTACTATCCCTTCGTAGGGTTGGGTCCTTCGGAAGTGATTTGCTAAAACACACGCCTAATGTATATTGTGAAAGCGCTAGCTTCTTAATGCTCCATTGGCGATCAATCCGCGGCTGGATTTATAGCTATTCGTGCTTAAGAAGCTATTGTTGGTCCCTAAGAATTACAGGGCGTATTGACTTCTCCTTGAAAACGATTTCGTGTGGCCACGTCATATGATTCTAACAATAGGGCACTCTTCAAACGGGCATTTAGATTAAGTGGTAATCTTTATAATGACAGTTGCCCACGCACACATGGTCGGCACAAACACACGTGAAATGGCCTGGATAGGATACATTGAGTCAGAGTAAGAGCGTAATCGTTTGTTCTATTTTCGATTTGTTTTTATGTCTGAGTGTCTGGTAAGCGAGTGATTATGCTTGGTCCCCAGAGTTTCGATTCCTACTTTATCTTGAGCTTCGGAAGATGCATTCTTCTTAGCACGCCCGCTGGGAGCACTCGGAACTTCTGTTCTCGATTCGATCGTACGTCAAAGTTTCAGATTACGAATAGTGAAATAATTTCGTTTGGAACTTTGAATTTGTATTTGGAATGCTTAAACTGAATATTTAAGAATTCGAAATGTAGGTGAATGTTTGAGTATGTAGTGAGAATTTAATATGTATTTCTAGTTGTAGTGGCATTGTGATTCATGTCTATATTTAGTTAGATAACTATTAAAAAAAATGGAGACTTTTATTAATATACGCTAATTATTATTATTTTAAAGTGTAGAATAGTGTCCTAGTCTAATATTCCATGCATATTTTGTTAAAACTAACAAACACAAAAAAACACGAACAAAAACTTAAAGAAATCTAGTTGCACTCTCAGATAAACTCAAACATTGTTTAAATTAATTAATTGTAATACACATAATTATTAACACAGGTCGGTTCTCCACAAGACAGCATCTAAGCCAAGTAGCTCCGTCTCTCCCGCGGGAATACCCACGTGCTGGCACTTAGCACTCCCTATCCAGCCAGGTACTTACAGCACTAAACAAATAACTTTATCCCCTACAAATAAAGACCATATTCCCTTGTCACGCGGTGCTTACTAAACTGGCAACGCTTGCACGCAGTCTGAGAGCTGTACTTCAAGAGCTTTGCTCGTATTAGAATTGCTCGACATGCATAAAAGGAGAATCTTTTAAAAGTGTATTTATTTACCTATAAAAAAAATGATAACTAAATAGGGAAAATAGAAAAATGACGATAACAAAACGTAGTCATAAAATATTGAAGTACGGAAATCTCGGCTAAGACGTGCCACTGGGGGTTGGAAGTTTATGGGTTATGGCAAAACGGTATCCATTTATGATTCACGCAATAGACGTCTTCCTACATCACGGAAGGCGTCAAATAAAATATAGATAATACTACTTTTATGCAAAGGATGTGGAGTGTTGCTGAGTGGGACACGCACACTAGCGCCCGTGATCCGTTGGGACGCCGTGTACATACTTCGGACAACTTAGAATTATCCAGCTTTGCAGGGTTTTTATAGTTATTGTTATTTTTCTCAAAAAAATTTTTTTACAATTCTTTTTGATCTTGGCTTTTATAGTACATACAAATTTTTATGCGTACGTTTTGTATGGGATTTAGCCAATTTAAGTTTTGTTTAACAGAACGTTAAACAGCTGTGAAAAAAGGTTTTCTTGACTACATCTAAGTTCGCATCTTCGTTTCTATCGGTTTCACTGAATATGTAATATAAAAAAGTAAAATTAATGCAAACATTGCAAAAACTATACATAAAAATGGCCGCGCGACAACTGTGTGACCGCATGGAATCCACCTCACTGAGATTGCTTCCAGGTTTTTTTTATTTAATATTTATGAACTTCGCGTCTCGTATGGGACATTTTACCTCCGGATAATAGCATTCGTTTCAAGCTTCAGAGACCATTTCAATCGCAATTCCACTTCTAAAACATCAGCAGTAGAATCCAAAATTCGACCTCTTTTATTTTGACAATTTTCCAACACCTACCTTCTTTGTGAATTGTGTGAAGTATTACGTTTTTTTTTGTTCAGAACATTTTCGAATTTAAAAAACCATAAAAACTGAAAAATAACAATGGAAATAACGCGCGGGTTACCGTTAATTATTTTTTAACTCCGAAGAGTCGTAAATAAACATAAAGGGTGCTATTAAACGCATATTCACGCATATTTAATGTACTGAAAATACTAAAACCTTTTTTTTGTTTTTTACTACATTAAGAGAATAAAATTAAATAAAAATCGCTTTTTTAAATCCTTCGAATATATTTGCTACGCAACTTGTGACAATGCTTGTACCAAAAGTTAAATTAATTAAGTGGTCACAAATTTAATTTTCCCTAATAATCTCTAATATGAAGTAATGGGATGGTCTCACCCGTAACAAAACTGGCTAATAAAATGTATTGAAATTGCTTCGGGCCTTAGCTTATCCTATACCCCCCGATGAATATTTGATTTCAATTTTTTCCGACTTTCGTCGTGAAGTATTCCCGCCATACCTAATTTGATTTTCGCCATTTTGCCCGTTCGTTCGGCAGTTTGCATTCATATTCTGTTTCAATACCGTACGTATTTGGGTTGCCTTTTGGCCGAGTTTGATACAAATAAACAGGATATATTTTTACATTACTCGGGGAGGAAACCCGACCCATCTGATTACCTTCTTGGGATAATAACCCAAACTCTACTGGAAATATAATAGAGACTTCGTTAGGAACATTTTAGGAGACCTTTTTATTGGTAATATACATATTCATATTTTGCTTGTTATTTACGAGTCACGGAAAGTAACGGAAGTTCACGTTTAGAAAATAATTTATAATCGAAAAAGATATTTGGAACTGTTTCATTCATTCGTAAAATACGTATTAAAAACAGTAATCAAAAACGATGTTTTCAGAGAAAATTATGATCAATCACATATCTTACCATCCACCATGTATAATGGTTGTAAATACGACATGGTTGGTAGTTTAATTATAAACTGAGGGATCTCCGAATAGTGCGTAGAAAGTGGGAGAATTTAACATAGGATAATTAAATATGAATTTTAGTCTTATTACAATAAGGCTTATATTACAACTGGAGGGTGACAAACAGGATTCGTTTTTGCAAACTTGCATAAATGACGACGCTACGATATTTTACTCCAGCGGAATATTTGGGTCAACCTGTTTTTGTGTAATAGGGTTTACAAGAGCAAATTTAACATTTGTCGTAACTACAAGAAACCTTCATTGGCAGGAAAAGATGGCCGCTCTTGATATTCCGGAGGATTTTAATTAAAATTCGTCTGACACGGATAATGAGAGCAAAGCCTGTTGCAGTGATTTAAGCTAAATTCATTTACATTTTGTTACCCTATATTGACGGGGGTGTCTATCCTGAACAAGAATTGCGGTCATAACTAGGTAAAATATTACATGAAGCTCGAGATTTAAAAGTACAATGTTTTTGTTTCATTTCTGCCGACGTCACTGTCGTATAAAGCGTTTAAGACGAAAGCAGATTATTTCGCTCAAATGCTCATGGATGAGTTCAGTAAACTAATATGTGGTCTTTGAAGATGTTTAGTCAGTTGAAAAAGGGTTTAAAATATATATGTGTCTGAACTGCGAAAACTTTAAATTTATGAAAAATATGATACAGGTACACATAGAACTTACCTCTGTGCCTATTAGTCTGTTTGTCGAACATTAACATGGCATCCTCGATCTGCAACAAAACATAAAGAAATAAATAAATTTGAAATCCTTTGAACATTGCGAGGAAAAATGGCGAAAACCAAGGGCACCGTGCACGATTTGTGCGCCGCCTCAGCAATAAAACACTCCAGCGCTGTAATAACGAATAAGCACCGGTACAGAGTAAACCACACGCTGCAAATAAACTTTGATAAGCGGGGGCGAACAGGTAATAACGTATTCATAGAGAAATAAATGGAAAGTCGGTGGTTAGGACGCAAACAACACGCGAGCCGAGATGCGCTGTCACCGCCCTAAAGCAACTTCTAAATTCGGCCGCCAAGGAACGATTTTAAATCCCCCCACACGCCAACAAAACTGTGATAAATCTGATATGGAACGAAATTGCATCGTGAATATTCATGTAAACACCGAACGCGTGAGTCTCACGTATTTATGAATACGTCAGTTAATTGTGGATTCTTTGCTTATTAATTTTTGAGTGCGGGTTACGCAGTGCGTCGGTGAAAAAACATTTGTCGCGAAGTAAGTTTGACAGTGCGAGGATCGAGTTTCATGGTACGCGCTTGCTCCCTGGGGCAACATTATCTGGGAAGGTCGCTACATGCTCTCGATGATCGATGGAGGATACCCGTAACAGGTGACCTTTTACTGAATTATTTCTACCCGTAGAAACATTTGTTATTAGAGCTGATTTTATTTTTACGTAAACTTCAGGTTCAATAATAAAGGTATAAAACTTCATACACAAAACTTTTGATTTACATTTCAAATAATACACACATTCTAATTGTAGTTAAACAAAGTTTAATTTTACCAGTTTCATGTACGTTAAATATCAAATAATATATTATGCCCTACTTTCTAACACATGGCACATAAGTGATGTTCATATATTTAGGAAGTCTTTGACAAAAACCGTACAACTTCACAATTTACAATTTACGATGACTTTTAAAATAAAATGGCCGTTAGACACGCTATTTACGACATCTGGCAAATCGATATCCGTTATATGTATCGATAGAAAAATTACAGAGGCAAGATAATCAGTTTTCAATTAATTTTAAAAGAACCTGCTGCGTTGATTAAGCTATTTTGTAGAGTGCCGATGGCTGGTATGGTATTCCTTTCATGTTAGTTAGCTAATTATATTTTAAAATATGAATTGGTAACGTTTGTTCTGTTAAAAAATTACTACGCTTCCGACTCTATAGCAAAAAGCTTATAAAAATATGCATTGAATTTAGTAGTTCATAGTCACTTACTGTTAAATTTAGATAAATTATTAATTAAGTGTCTACAACTGTTTATTTCCCTCAAATTCAAAGTTGCAAAAAGCCTTTGACAATTAAAACTGCCTATTATAACTGATAAAGCGCGATCCTAAAGCTTTTTTCTAATGTTTCACTAACGGCTCCTAAGCACTTGGTCCTATTATTAAGTGCTTTATTTAAAAGCAGCTCTGCGCGTCCCCTGGGGTACCTGTCTGGTAATTTGCCATTACCTACAAGAATTAAGACCACTGTTTTCCTTTCGTTTTTCTTTTTTGATATCTTTAAGTGGATCTCGAATTACTTTTAAATATTTTTGTCAGCTTTCATTTTAAGTATTTTTAAAATATTCGAATTAAAACGTTTCATTTTTTGATAGAGGGAGCTTTAAAAAAATGTATGTTTGGTTTTTGTAAGATTTTACACTTATTTTCGTATCTCAAATTCATTTTCGAATCTAATTTTAATACATATGTGAAAATTTATTTATTCATTTTTATTCTAACCCAATACTTATAATCATATTCAAAACAATACCGTAATTATCTATTTTACGCATGAAACTGTTATAAAATGAATAGAATTCAACAGTTAACAGTTGTAAAGTAAAAGTAGTAAAAGAAAACAGTAGATCAATTCAAAATGGTGGATGTTTGACTTCTACCCTGACTGAATTTTCGTTTCAGAGTATATCTAACTGTCGACAGAGCTAACATACGTCCGATTAACTGATATTGGAACAATTGCGATTATATTTACATGGACGTGCGTTGTCAGTCCGATTTCTACCGAAGGTTGATGATCTGTGTGTAAATAGGGTTGAATTGAAAATATGTAAGCCTGAAATATCTTTTATCAGCTAAAGATATTCAGTAAGTACAATTATTGATACTTCGATGAAAAAAATATTTTCAATTAGAAAGAAGAGAGTATTTTCAATGTGAGTTACTCAGTGAACTTGCAATTTAACTTCCATTTATAAGCAACTACTTAATGAAACTAAGAAAGCCCAAAGCAGTTAATTCAATACAAATTTTACTCCCCAAACGGAGTTGAGCTAACCGCTAATATTTCAAATTACAACTGGCAGTAAGCATCCCGAAACTATGCAACCGAGTTCACAGTGGTTACTTAAACAGTCAGTTGCCTTAATGGTCAGTGGCCGTCCGTCAAAATCTAAACAGTTGCTCTAATAACGATTCTTGTCCGAGAGTTCGGCAACACTTGGAACATTCGAAATTTTGGTGTTAGTATGTTGAAAATATCTCAGGTTTCTTTTCTTACACCACGCTGAGAAAGCATAGTTCATGTTAAGTAACTTATGTGGGTAAGTTTACATTAAACAGGAATTCTTTTCCATTCAAAATTTACATTAAGTATAAAGATTGTATGTCATACAATCTTGGATTTCATGAAAAAAATTATTTGAATAGTTTTTTACAATTTCAAGTTTTTCCATAATAAAATACATTTTAATTAGTTTAAGCGTAAAATGTTTAGTTTTCAAGATTTGATATTTAATTTATTAAAACCAAATTAAAGTTTTTCATTTAACGATTATACCAAGCCATCTATAAAGCTGTATAACAATAATCTCGTAAAAGAAAATATTATTTCAGTTAATAGAGCTTCAGAGATACTCTCTAACCTACCCTCAATAAATAACACCCCTTTCTAGGGGCGGCCGCTTAACAATTTCGTCGTATTTTCGTAATGACACTCTAAGAAAATAACACTCAGAAGAACTGAGAATTATCCTTCTATTTCTTCTGTGTAGTTTGATTACAAATCTCGGTTGAGGAATTATTTTAATCCATATTAACTCGGTGTCGTGATTATAATTGAGACAAATTTATTTTACCGTAGTAAATTTTGAATAGTTTTGGGTTGCAAAAAAACAATAAATTTAACTGTCTTGTCGATTTCTTGTAATTAGGAATTAAAAAGAAGTTTCAATAAAAATTATAAAATTGGAAACCCTGAGCTAAATATTTGCTTAAGTTGTATCCAGCAGCATAATATAATGAACGATTTGAATCAAATAACGGGGACTTTTGCATCAAGTTAAGTAATAAAACACGATTTTCCTTTCTAGCTGTAGAAAAGGTCTCACTCAGTATTTGCTTTCAGAACAATAAAATGCAAGCGCAAGCCATTACCGCGAATGAAAAGATAACAGACCCATAAATCAAGCAACATTCAGCAAACAAACCTATGGTTCATTAAGAATATTTATGCATACATCTATTGCCAGTAAAAATATAGATTCTTTTGATAGGAAATTCAAATCTTATCAGCGGTAACGAATTTCTCGAACCGTGAAAAATCGATGAATAAAATATGAGATAAGTTAAGGAAAACCCCGAAAACGTTTTTCGTATTTGAATAATCACTTTAACAAACAAAACTTCGAGTCCGCTTCATTACTTATTAACCTGCGTTTTGGGTACGAGACAAACGGTGTTCGTCAAAAACGATTCCTACTGGAATTACCATATCGAATTTCCAAACGGCGGACTTTTATATATTTTTCTCGAAAATAAATTCTAAAAAACTGAAACTAGTTTTCATTCTCAGTTCCAAATATTTTTCCTATGTCATAAGCGTTACACGAACTGTCATTTTGACAATTTACTTTCTAATAATTTGTAACAACCGCTTAAAATACTGTAATATGATTGGACGCTCATGTTGTCGATTCTATTGGAAACTCCAAAAGACTTGATCTTTTGTTATCAGTTTTCATCAATACATTTCTGAGAGATCAAAGGATTGTTTGGCATCAAAAGCGGCACTTAAGCTGTAATAAAATGAAAATGTACGTAAATCAAAATATATACTTTAAGAGTTACTTCACTTAGGAAGGAAAATGAAATTAAGCACATTGTTTTAATGTGTTTTGAGATTTTGTGAACACAATCATTATTCGATACAGTTTTGCAGTGCAACATACATTGAATACTTCTACGAGCTCAATATTACGACTTTATATTTTAATTGAATATTCCGTTAGCATTAGTCTACTAATGGTTTGAACGTAAAACACAATCTACACAGAGTTGAAGGGTACTTTTTTGGTATTCACTGCAGTGCAGACTTTTTAATGATTAGGAATTTTCAAACTTTATAAAGTTTACCGCCCAACCCGAACCTAGCCGGAACCCCGGCTTGATGTTAATTACAAACTTTAAAAAAAAGTGCAACTCATAATAGACAGCTCGGTTGAAAGATGAATGATGTGTTCGCCTTTTTGTGTTCATTTCTCCAAAAACTTCGGCCAAAAACTCGCGAACGACCGGATGAATTTGACAGCGGGTAATTTTTGATATTGTGTTTATTTTCAACAGAACATACGGTACGATAAAGTTTACACGTAAGCTTTTATTTTAAAACCAAATATTATGATCTCAAAATGTTTTCTCATCACTTATTTTAATTACAATAACCGTTATAACTCCACTTCACAATCATACGTTGTACCGTCCAATCACCCAATTAAAATGAAAGTAAAATTTTAACACCACCTATTATTGGCATGAAAACGTTCAGAAATATTGACACCTAGAGTATAATTATCAATATTGCAGCTTGCATTTCCCGGATAATTCAAATGGTATTCAGTTCAATATTAATTCACATTGCTTTTATGTGGAGTAGGGTAACTAATGAGCGGACCTAAATAATAGAATCCGGGTATTTACTCTCGAACGTTGATAAACGGCAGCCAATATCTAATATAAACCGTACAAATGCAACTGAAACTTGTGCAGGTTTAGTTAATTGATTAGCTGTGTTATAGAGTATTGGGTAGCATAATGCCGAAAATCGTTCCAACCGACCGGCACTGTAAACTATACTTAATGCATATTAGCATTTAATCGTCCAACAACCGGTAGACAGCTAGCAATCTTTAAACTTGTCCGAAAAAGCGATATAACCCGAATTCTCAAATTGCTTATTGTTTGTAACCTAGTCAGACGAAAACTGATCGATTGTCTAAACTTAAAATTATTCAAAAATAAAGTTCGGAAACCTCAAATAAACTTTTACAGTACACTTTTGAAGCGAAATCAAAATCAAAATGTTGCCAAACTTATTACCTACTATGTTTGCATAAATTTCACTGTGTCATTAATTTAGTTGATCACGGCTCAACAAATCCATTCATCATTTGATTAGCGAGCGATGGTTATGACACTTTTCATCGAAACACTTATCATTCATTGAGCTTAGAACCATTGTCCTGTTTTATTATAATGTACTTTAAAATGCAGTGAATCGCGGGTATATTAAACCCTTATAACAGATTGTCTATGGCGGGTAGAGTGCACGAAACTTGTACAAGGGTCTTAGTTTTGATTGTCAAAGGATTAGTAATCAAACAAAGTTGAAGACGGCGGTCAGCTGACGAAATTATTTATACATGAAATATGGGTTGTATAATACAGGGTGCTGTATCTTACAACATGATACCACTACCGGTCTAGCCCCACGCTCCGCTTCCAATCTGCATATAAATCGGATATCGATAATGACATCGCTATCGCAAGCAGCCCGAAATTCGTTCAAAATCCGATAAGCCGTAGTCATGAAAGCCCTAATCCACAGAGTTTGGATGACCCTGATAGTGGATAGACCTACCGTCTTATATTATGTAAATTAACAGTCAACTTAGTTTCTTAAGGTTCGTTATTGCACCTTCAGTCATTGACACTGAGTTATGGCGGTTATCTTTCAACTTATTGATTTGGAAAATGGAAATTAATTTGATTGGTCGACGAAACGCTTCGGGTTTAGTATTGACTAACAAATTTATAACGACTAATATGGTATATATATTTGGTGAATTTGATGATCTATTGTTAACCTATTGACCCTTTTATTTTATTTAGAACGTAAAAATATAGTTTAAAAATTAGTTTACGGGTTGTTCTCAATGGAAAACAAGCAGGCGTTTTGAAGCAGCCGCTTGTGAACAGTTGCGGGTAACGAGTGCAAATGATCCGCGCTGAAAACATGACCACCGCATGTGGTCACCTCATACGCAAATAACTTTGTGTTTTAACTACAACAATACTTTACACAAAACACTTACACCGCCCAACCTGCCAAAATAATTTTCATCGGAAAATTAAATTAAAGCGTTCAATTTCCGTGGAGATTTAAGCTTCGAAGACAAAATGGAAAGCTCTTTAATTATACAAAAAGCATGACCCGTTCTGAACTTTGTAATGAGCAAAATAAGAATTTAAATTTCAATAATCATTCATTTAGGCATTACGGAACGCGGTATTGCTAAGTTTCTTTGGGTGCCTTTTTTCCATTGACGTTCGGAATGTTTTTTAAGTAGCCTTATTGAATGCATGTAACTTTGCTTTTAGAACTCAACCGGTACTGAAAGTGCCTAGTGAAAGTTTGTGTGATTGGCCATTCTATTTGTTATAAGCCGGAAAAAAGCTTTTGCTTCAGAAATACTTTCTTTTGTAACATTTAGAGCTTAAGAATAAAATGAAATATTTATTTTTGTTTACTTTTAAGCTTAGTTCGCTGTGCAAAGGGCCAGGCCATGACCCAGATCCTTTTAATCCATCGCTACCTATAAGGTTTTACTGGCAATGGCCCATTTAGACCCACATTATCAACATCATCATCCGATTTTACTATTTCCAGTCACGTAATATTCCTCGACGAATATGGACAGATATTGATATCTGCTACATAACTATAGCCGATGAGATTAAGGACACGATTAAATCCATATGAGTTTTAAGACAAATTTACAGCAAAAACTTTTTCAATAATACTTGAGTCGTAAAATATTACATCATTTTAGATCTTTACTCGGCTTTTTTGGACTTTTTCCTCATTCAAACCACCAAGTCAACCTCTAAGACAAATATATGAATAAAGAAATAAATTATATGGAATGTTCTCTTTTCTGACGTATGAGAGATTGCGTCGTTTTACGTCGACCTCTGAATTTAACCAATCATTTGTAGGACGCGTAAAACTTGCTTTGAGGATACATTAAGTATATTGCAGACATTAGTTACAGTTTTGGTAAAGTAATAAAATTTTGTTTTCGTATTTTTCTTTTCAAAATGATGTTCAATTATTCAGTATACAACATAGTTCTTAAGTTTCCACAAGGCGTTTTTTTTTCTTAAGTCGCGTTGATAAATTACTTGAGGTTCGGGGCAACAAGGAAGGCTTTGAAAACTTTCACCGATTACTTGTACTTTGTTATTTATACCTTGGGGTCCCAATGAAGGCAGCAAACTTGGGCACAGGTGATAGTCCCAAAGCAAAATTTAGTACTTATTACCAGTCAAGCTTTGTGGAGAGCGATGAACAAGAATTTATTGTTAAATTTAATACAAAAATACTATTACTTTTCCCAGTACTGTAAAAAGCAAACTAGCAAAATATTTATTTTATTTTTTACCCGTGCTTAAAGTATTCTCACTCTCTACACACTTTTCGGAGGATTTTCATAAACCTTAAGACGTCTTAAGTACAACTTAGACGGGGAACCGCTGTCGCTCATTTAAGATTCAGGTTATTTTTTATCTTTTTAACAAGCGGGTCGTGAGTTGATTTTCATTATACGAATTTGTTGCACTTGACAAAAAATCTAGAGATCTTGTGGCGGAGCGATAAAGTTGATTAATATTTGGCAGATGAGGGGGCTGAGCGTTCACGTACAGCTGATATATCGGGTTCAATCTATCACGGGGAGCACCGCATGCGTACCGCCTCGAGGATCAGCAAATATTCTGAAGGATTGCCGGATCCTTTACGTAGACGCAGGGTTCGGCAGGTGGGACTAATGAGCCTGTATTTTGAGATATTTTCCTGTACTGAACAACGGTTATTGAAGTAATTACTACATGTTGGACGTAATGTAATAAGTGTTAAGTTTGAAATCAATTTGTTTTATGAAACAAAATGAACTCGTTTTGTAAGTAATTTATCGACAATAGAAATGTAATGAAATTGATCAATCTCTAAGATGTCTAACAAAATTGTACGAATCGTTGACAGAGCCCAATAAAGCCATCGATATCAGAACAAGATTTGTGAACAGCGTAATCTATTTATTGCGAATGAAATAAAGAAGCCAAGATTGGTTGGATCACAACGCACTTACACAAATTCCATTCCTGTGTCTACTTAGATGAATAATAGATGCTGGCCGCAACTCTACTGCGACCTATTTGGTACACATACGTGCAGAAAATAGATCGTACGTTTTCATCATTTATATGAAAGTTTTTAGGGTACAGTTGAGGTGGAAATACTAATGGGAATAGTAAATTTCTGTGTGAATAAAATTTTGAACTCGCCTGCACGGTTGCTCATGAATTTTAGAGCAAACTCTCATGCAAATTGCCTTGACAGGTATCGATATAAAATAATCCAAACAGTTCAACGAGCTGAGAGATTATTTCAATATTGCTAAAGTTTAGACTGCAAATTGACAAAACGTGGTTAGAATTCTAAGCTAGTATTTGGTGCATAGATTTCAATTTTGGAATTCGCTTTAGAATGCGTGTATAGGAATTATTCGGACATTTACGTGCCGGTATGTTGCGGTACCATCGGTTTTACTCAGCTTTATGTACCATTGCAAGTTATTTATGTACGGCATTCAAATTCATCTTGTTTACATTGGAGGCGTATCCATTTTGGAGCTATTTTATTAATTGGAAACGCAACCCAAATCACCGTTTCGCTATTCATTCTGAACGTTCACGCGTAGAATCCATGCCGTAGTGTATATCTGATAGATAAACACGCTTGATTCTGTGTATTGGATGATAAATAAAAAAGTGGCGGTGAATTTTGGGAAGTTGCTTTAAACGCGGAGCACATCGAGGCACGTTGGGCTTTAAATGGCGCGAAACGACAACTTTAAAGCACCACATTGAATGTAAGGCTGTGTGTGTGGGCGTTCGCACGTGCGCGGCGATTACTCGCCTGTACTCACTAGGTATGCTCCAGCTTTTAACGCATTACCATGAATAATATATGCTCAAATTGAAATGTCGCATTCGCGTCGCTCGAGCTGCCTATCTCCGAGCGCCAACCTCCGTATTCTGCCTATTCAATCGTTTGGAGAATAGGATTTACCTTTTATCGAACTATCCGACTGTTTTAGAGCGAATTTTACCTTCTATATGAATACGAACTCTAAAGTGCTTCCATTCAACAAAAATCGAAGTTACTTTCTAGACATTTCTGAAAACAGTTTGCAAATATTAATTGGACATACACTTTTTTATTCTTTACATTCAATCCCAGAGAAATATGTTGTCATTTTAATTAAATGTGTGGGACTGAATTCTAAATAAATTTAACTATTTAATTATTAATTTTAATTATTAATTTAAATACTATGAATTCTAAATACAAATTCATTAGTTTTGGATATTTCATTTAAAGTACGGCTTGATTTTTTACCAAAAGCTTATTAAAATAGGAGGTATCATCATTTCAATATCTAAGGCAAAGCCGTATTATAATTTAAGAAATTACTTTAATAAGTTTGCTTTCTCATTATTGCCGAATTTATGAAACAGTAACACTATAATTTGCCGCTTTTAATTTTTAATAACTCAACAAAATGAATAAGCGGGTCATTTAGAAATTACCAACGGCATACGATACTAACTTGCTGTCAGATGAAGTGTACCTTTTTAAGAAGCTTTAAATGCGATTTCCAAAAAGTAATTCGGCTCTAACGTCAGTGAAGGCCAGCACAATCGTTAAGTGAATTAAATAGGATTTCTCTAAAACTATTAGAATACGAGGTGGCTTATAACCCTAGACGAACCTGGCAAGAGGTCACTCTCAGAAATTCAAAGGGTTCTACTTTATTATACAGAGTTCTGCTGAGTCCGGCATCTAGATAAGGCCTTCTATAACGGATAGGTACATGACAAAGTTTAATTCTGGTAAGGACGTCTACCTTTCTCCCAAAGTTAAGATTATATCTCTATCAAAGAGATCTTTTTCATCGTGTACGCAATGGTAAGATAAAAGCTCAGTTATAAATTTTATTATTCGTAAATAAAAAATTACTGATATATTACTGAAATGGCCACATGAACGCAAAACCTAGGAAAATATGTTGATTTGCACACGAGAATATGTCAAAGAATAGCCTAAGTAAATGAATATTTTAATATCAGAAAAAACATTCTATTTTAATAATAAAAAATTTGAAAACTGTACAGGAGTTGTTTTACACGGTGTATTACTAAAAGCGATCAGCCTTTTATTTATTTACTTAATCTATTATTCTCAGCCAATCGTTCGTCATTTGTTGGTGTTTCGATCGAGTAGTTAAAAATAGAAAATAATACTCGTAGCAGTAGTAACTTGACACAATAATAATACCCGGCTCAGTGGAAATTTTATGTAAATTAACAGAAGACTTAATGTGCTGTGTAAACTTCAGACTTCACGTTCACGTCAAGTAAGTTTAGCTCATTTCGCGATAATCTACAAGATGGCATGAGCCTGGCTTGCAGGACTAATCCAGCGGGAGAGTATGAGCCAAATGCGGTACCTACATGTGTTTAATGTCCAGAAATAAGCATTAGTACCGAGTACGGGTCTTTCTGTAATCAGATTAATTAGACGATTTTGTGGGCGTTATTAAAAGTTGAGCCAGCTAAGCGCTGCTCCGTTACCTCCACTAAGATAGCTGGCTTATGCTCGTGTATACCTAATACTTAGTGGATATTATATGTACACTCAGAACCGCTCTTTAATGTTTTAGTATTTTCGACTGAGGTTGCGAACTCCGTGCCGTTTTGTTTGTGCGCCACAGTGGGCGGCTGGAATAATTCACTTAAGCTTAACTGGGAAAGATAATTAGGATTCTACGTCGGTTGATGCAAAATGAACGCGAAAAACAAGGTGGAAGATTTTTTGCGCTCATTCAGCAATTGAATTTTATATTTGTAGACTACGGTTTTAACGAGACGAACGTATTTCTTTTCTGCATGTAATGAAAGGAAATGTAATTAGACACGAGGGTGAATTGTGCGATTCGCTTTTAAAAGACTCATATAGCTATTTAATAGATAACATGTAGTATATTTATATTTCCCTTCTGTTCCATACTGTTTTGAATGTATATAAAAGTGTGACGGTATATCAGATAGGATATGTTCTCTTAGTGGGAGCGTCACGGCCCACTGCGCTCGGAACGCGCGACCGAACACGCCTCGTGTTCCGTCAATCATAAAACAAAAAAGCATCTCGTTGAAATTCCAGTGGCTAACTTCTATTTAGTTTAAAGGTAACGTAAAATAGTACGCGCAAAAACCTTTTGTCACACGATGCTGAATTGAGTTACAAAGCACCAGTCACTGACAAAAACTCACTGTGTTAATAGAAAATACAGGCAGAAAACTCGAAAATGATTTACGTAGTAAAATTCAAGTTTATTTTCTTGGTATTACATTGAATCTACTGGAGGTTTGGATGGTTTTAATTATCTTGATTCCGTTTGGAAAACTTATGCAGTTATTTCGTTTTACCTATTTTATAGCAAGCAGTTCGTTTTGAACGTCACGAGCACGTGTGTCCACATGCTCCGATAACACGGCATGCACCGATTCTTCCCGTCCATTCTTTTGTTATTTCCTCTTTGTTCACCATTAAATGTGCCTGCATTGTTTTCTAGCCAGAATAGCTTCAGATTACGCCAAGAGTAGAGATTAGCGACAACGTGATGTGTGTGAAACTTGCCTCATTTTCTCCAAAAAACAGTTTTTTAACGTTGGGAATTATACTCTTTAATCTCTGGCAATAATATACAGTTCTCTAGTATCGAATAAACCCGAAGCAAAAGGTATAGGTAAAATTAATGTTATAGTTCTTACGGTTGTGATTAAACAAAATAATTACTGTCATATTCCCGCGCTTGAATCATAATGATTGTATTTCCTGTATAACAAAAGATTTTGAGCGCAGTGAGTTCTCTTATCATTACGAGGAAGTCTTAGTCTTTCGATTCTTGTGTGATATTATACGAGCAGAGCTGGTCGATAGGAATAATGGAAACTTTCAATTGGATTAGGCAGTCCCTTGGTAGTGGACATCTTTTCAATAAAGCTTGCAGCAAATCATGCCCCTCGACAGAGAACTAGGAAATGAACTTTTGTTAGATTTTGTTTTTTAATCTCTTTTGTTATAATAATGTGAACGAAGGTACGGGGGAGGTTGACAATACGATATCAAAGTGGGTTTTCAATGTGATTAGCGTGGGCGTTTTTGTTCTAGGAATTGTTATAGGAAAGAAATATAACGACTCAATTTGAAGTCACGTTTATTGGTATGTTTAGCATATTATATATTCTTATCGTTTTATTGAGACAGAAGTTGACCAAATGAATACAGACAACTTTGATTTACCATAATGTAAACTAAAGTTAAAAAACCGTATGAAGTCAAAGAAATGTAAACAAACGTTTTGACATTTTTAAATAACATAAATCTTAAAATTATTTTAATAATACTAATTTAATACAATTCCAAACATCTACTATAAATAATAATAAAATCGACATAAATTTTGACAGTAAGAAAATAAATAACGTTGAAACGGCAACATTTTTAGGGATTCAAATTGACAAATATTTAAATAGGAATGCACATATCGAAAGCCTTTGTCATAAGCTAGTCCGATTTATGTACGCGTTGAGAAGAGTGAAAGAAGTAGCGGGAAGGAAAGCTGCTGTACTATCGTATCACGGCTACGTAGCTTCCTTCATGCGCTACGGAATAATCTTATGAAGCAACTCTGTTGACATAGACCTTATATTTGAAGTACAAAAAAAATGCGTTAGAGCTTTATCCGGCGCAGGGTTTATAGATAGCTGCAAACCAATATTCAAAAGCTTATGAATTCTACCGCTGCTTTGTTTATATATCTATGAAGTGAGCTTATTTGTAAAAAAACACCCACACTAATAAAGAAAAACTGCATATACCACACCAAAGATTACGTTTATTCCAAAAAAATATTGTATGGCTGTGAAGATATTTTTAAAAATAAATAATAATGAAATTAAAAATTTACCGTTGAATAAATTTAAAATAGTCTATTTGAATTTCTGCTATGTAAATTATATTACTCAAATAATGAATTTTTAAATGACAAATTTATAGATAATTAATAAAAATGGACAAAAATTTTACTTTAATAATAATTGTTCGTAATAAAATTTTTTTTGATATCTTAATTTAAAAATAATTGACTGTAATACAATTTTTGACATATCTTAATTTAAAATTTTGCACACTGACACTTGTTGGCAGGATATTGTGAAAATATAATTATAAATAAGATCTTCAATGTACCAATTTCTTAGCAAATAAAGATGTATTATTGTAATTATTATTATTATTATAAAAACACCAACTCCAAAATAGTGTTTATTTATTTATTTTTGATTTAATGTTTTATTTGTAGTATAATTTTAACGTATAATTATTTATTTAATTTAATTTTTAAATTTGTCAATATCGTAAATATATTCTCTATAATAAATAAAAACTCCAAAATATGAATGAGTTGAAAGTTCCCAGTGTAACAAAATTTTCGTCAAAACTACCTGAATAAACTAAGCAATTTAGTGTAAACCAAAAAAATAATTTAATCCTGTTCTAACCAGAATCCCTCCATCTTTTCAGCGTCACTGCTTATTGTTCAATTTTCAACGTTAATGCAAATTTCATGGCACCAAAAACGGGACTACACTACGCTAGACAGGAATTCGCGTAGGCTCGATATCATTTAAATATTTAATATGCGAAATGGTTCGTTTATACAGCATCGGAGGTTGCAACGCCTGACAGCTGTCACTTCGACCCAACCACCGCCAACTTCGTGGCGTTTCTGGGGGTACTGCGAACTCTGAACGCTTTCAAAGTGAAGTTTGTTACGCAGTCTGACAGTTAGGAGCGAAATTTTGTGATTTTATGATTAGTTTTAGTAATCAGTTTGATGTGTTTTGAGTGGAATAACGCGGTGTTGAAGTAGTGATGGTTAATTAGTTAGTTATGATTTTAGAATCTCAACGATCATGATGGTTACAAAGATTTGTACTTTTTGCAATGAATCGATCTTAGACGAGATCGCAGCAACATTGATTCCAACATTGATTATAAGTACGAAACTAAAGTAAGTCAATAAATTAAGTTTCAATAAATTGAAGGTGAACCAGAACAAGTAAAAGTTCAAACCGCAAGAGGTAATCCCCCGCAAACGACAGGACCTTTACAAGTACCTACTTAAAGTGACCCGCAGTTATGTCGAAAACTTAAAAATTGAAAGTCATTGAAATTCCACAAAGCCACGTGTGCTCTTGACTGCGTAACCTAGAATAATGAGCAACAAGAAGCTTCATAAAAATGCTTTTATCGAAATAAATATGTTTTCTAACATATGGGAAGTATCAGAATTGATATTGATATTTTTTATTACGTCCGTGATTCTCCAAAGTTGCTATAATCTGTCAAAAGTAAACATAAATGTTTTGTATACAATGGAAATTAAATTTGAACCTGTAACAATAAAACCAAATTGATTAAAAAAATGTTAAATTATACAAAAAGCCACGAAAACATCAACATTGCGATTCAAAAAAAGCAGATTAACACGTGCCCACAACCGTGTGGCTTACAGATATCAATTGATTTCTGAACCCGAATCAATGTACAGAATGTAGCTTAATTTTTAAACGACGATAATGTAAAAGTCATTAATGGTTGGAAACTTCTGGGAAAGATGCAATTAATCTACAGGTGTTTGGCTATCTAATATATATTAGGTCATTACATATGAAATTGGCTTTTTGTAAGGTAGGTTGGTAGATAGGTACATTATGGTAATTTTTTTTAAATATTATGTATTTGTTTAATCAAAGTATGTATTTACCGTTGCTATCTATGCACTTTTGCCATCTTCTAGGTAGTTCATTGATCCCTTTACTAATAAAACCATTCGGATGGGAATCAATAAGGCGCTTTGGACTGCCCCTTCTGTGTTGGGTTTTTTCGCTTGCAAGAAGTTATGCAAATTTCGGAAAAAATGGTAATCTGTTGTAGCAAGATCCGTGGAGTACGGTGGATGTCTTACACATTCCAATTAAAGCTCCTCTAATTTGGTAACTGTCTGTTGTGCAGTGTGTGGTCTAGCGTTGTCCTGAAGCAGCAGTGGCCTAGAGCGATTGACCAGCCTCGGTTGCTTAGCAGCTAGCTTTTCCATCATGGTTTGCAGTTGCTGACAATAGAAATCTGCCGTAATCGTCTTGCCAGATTTAAGAAAACTGTAGTGAACGACACCGGGACTAGTCCACCAAACGCTCACACTTAACTTTTTTTGAGTCAGTTTTCGCTTGGGGCAGGATTTGGCTGGTTTGCTAGGGTTCAACCATTGCGATGAGCGTTTCCGATTGTCGTACCGAATCCACTTTTCATCACAGGTAAATTTCTTTTCAAAATTCAGATTCGATTTAAAATCCTTTCACTATTGTGCCGGTTGAGTAATGTAACGCAGCAACTCGGACGTGGTTTGCGATGGATCCGCTTCCACAATAGCCTTCAATTCTTCATTAACATCTTTGGTCTCCGTCCGTCCACGGGGCTTGTTCTGCAGGTCGAAGTTTCCAGAACGAAAACGTTGGAACCAAAAACGCAATGTGTTTTGCCACCATACACAGCATTAATACTTCGAGCCTTTTCTGCAGCTTGGTGCCACGGTGGAATTCGTACTCGTAAATAACGCGATATTTTTCCATTTTGTATACCATATGACGCGAAGAAAAAACCAAAAGATGAAAAGCAAATGAATTACGGTTTTAGAAACACAAATGCGTGAGTAAATAGCTGTATAAATTTGAAATTGGAATTCTTAACCAAAGAGGAGATAATTCAGATCAAAGTGGCCAGTACAACAAAACGTTAATTTCATATGTAAGGACCCAATATTACGTAGGAATAAGTGTAGGTATGCCTCACAATCCATAGTAGTGTTGAACAAAAACACATCTTCTTGGTAGCTAAGGCCCACTTGCGCTATCCTGTGTTAGCCAGCATTAGGTTAATTTTTTTATATCTCTATCAGTTTAATAGAAATAGAAAGTGACGGAAGAACATTGTCATCTCCGAAACAAATAAGTGTTCCAAAAAAGGACCATGGGCTTGGTAGGTACTTTCACGTAAGAAGTAATTCAAAGCCTTTTTTAAATATTTTATCTTCGAATTCACGGTATTAAGTCAAAAGTGTTGAAAAATTCAAAGCTCAAATACTAATTAAAATAACAAACACTTTACTTCGTACTTTAAATAAATAAAAACTTGTTATTTAGCTGTCCATTTAAATGCCTAATTCGCTTAACACGTCAAATAAGCCTTTATCACCGTACAGCCATCACTTTTACATGGCAGATAAACCATTGGTTAATTAAAACTATAAACGACATAGTAAATAGATTGATCAGCTAATGCTCTTTGTATTGCGCGTGGTGGTAATCAACAGTAGGCACTGCTTTTTGTAGTAGGATCGAAAATAAACATTGATTTGTGATGTTCTATTGAAATTTCAGGTTGTATCAGGTTGTATTGAAATTTGGTTATTTAAGAGCATTTGGAAAGCTGTGATTTTGTACAATTTCGTTGAGGTTTTGTTTTTTGTGTCATGAAATTTTTGTTACAGTAACATTATATGCAGAATGGTTCTAAAGGTTCTGTAATTAATAATAAAGTATCTCAATACCTTGCTCAAATTAAAATACAACCACGTAGACTTTAATTTTTTTAAATTATTGTATAAGTGGTTATAGAGTTTCTTTGTTTAGGTGCTTCTTTGTTGGGGTGCTACTACAAGTCTTTCTATTTTGACCACCACAATAACGTTATGGTGGACAAAATAACGGTGGAACACAACCACGTGGTTGAAAAAGGAAGAAAATAGGATTTTAGTTACTGTTTTAGATACTTCTATTTATTATGGAAATTGTTGAAATATTTTACAGCTTTCATTGGCTTGTACTTTAAATTTATTTATGTGTTATTTTACAATTTTGTTATTTCTTTAACGATTTATATCAAAGATATAAATAAATTTTGTTATAAATTATGAGTCTTGATTGTTTATTTATAAATAAAATATATCTATAAATCATAAATCAATTATTAAAATTATCATAATTCAACGGACTTAAATTCTCTCCAAACATATATAATATAATTTATTTACGGCAATGGATACTCCAAACAATAAGATTTGTATTGTAAAAAAATAAACCTTAATATTATTCCTTTTCTTTTAAATTCAAAACTAACAAAAAAAAATCTTCAAAAATTACTTAAAAATGGCAACAAATCTAAACTCACCATCATGCAAAACATAGTTTAAAAAAGCGAACTAGACTACAAAATGGCGATCTAAGTAAAAACGCCTAGTTTATAAAAACGACCTACCAAAGAACGCAGCCCGCACGTTGATTAGGCAGGAACAAAAACTATTCCCTAAGCGAGGTGAACGGAGCGGAAAAAGTCGATATATACCAGATATAACTAGGTTCTGTCCTTTGGTTTTACTTTGGAGATCAGTTTCGAGTTTTATCGGTTCCTTTTTTGGTTGGAACGTTTAGTAAGTTTTATTAGAAAATAAAAGTTTTGTATATTTTTATGTCAAATACGAAACTTAGAATATGTTAATAGAATTGTTAGATACAGCATTACTATAAGTAACAGGAAGGAATACTTCATAAGAAAACTTTAGAGGGTTCATTAAATATTGTTTATATATTAAACTTTGAATCAACGAGTATCTTTATGTACCGAAAGTATTAATGTTTGAAATGTTAGAAGTTAACGATTATATTGCTTAAAAAACATGGCTGCATGTAGATCACAAAAGTATGAGAGAAACAAAGGAAATAAATAAAAGTTCAAATTATATTCAGACCAAGATATCATAACCACTATGGCTTCTTTGTGTATGTGACAATCGGACGGCAGAACGCAGAGGGGTAATCGTTAGGATGCATTTCACACTGACTGCACACGATTTTTTAATTATTGTCATCTACAGCTAAGCCTGGGGTTGTTTATTTTCTGATTTCCATTGAGAGTTTATACATTAAACAAAATAAAGTAAGACATTTTATTATATTTAAATATTGTGTATGCAGTTTTGCTGACTTAGCCAGAACTTGTTATGTTCAGTAGAGTACTTTTCTATCATAAAAGATTGTATCAACAATATAGATATAAGATACTGAGGTGATCTTTGTAACTGAAAATACGTTCATTCAAATATTTTTATCAATGTATTACTTTAGACTAATCTACGTAAACCTCGTCTATAAACTGCATTAACAAAAATGAAGTAAACTGGAATCGACGAAGGTGACGTTATCTGGTTAGACCCTCAACCAGCAACCCCTCGACTCATAACCATTGATTGCAGCCCTATCTGCTCGACGGCTACCCCTACACACGCACCCCCACTGCTACAATGAACTGTGAACGAATCGCAAAAAATAAAGAAACTCAAAGATTTTCATTATCTTCCAACACTGATTCCCTTTTTGTCCTATGCCGCTTCATAACGTGGCGGGATTGGACTTCTGCTAATAAAAGATAATAATAGATAATGTCCAGCCGTACGTGCTCCATTATCTGTTCTTCTAGAGCTTTATATCGAGATTTAAAACCAAATAGAGAAATAAATCCCATCCCTACAACCAGTTTTGATAACAATGTGTGTTTTTATAGTTGTTAAAAATATAAATATTAAGAGCTATCAAATGTTCAGAATAATACTCTTCATCTATTCAAGACAAACAATATATAACTTTAAACAATAAAACTACAAAATCGCTATGCAACAATACTGGCTTTACAAAATGAATCAAATAACTGAATGGCAATGTACAAAAAAATTGTCGGCGGGAACGTATCCATTCGTCGGATATGTAAAATGTTAAAACATTCATCTAGCCGCGGCTTCGCACACCGGAACGAGGGAAAATACACAACCTCGGTACATCAAAACAACTGCCACATTTGATTAAAATAAATAAAAGTTACAATTTTACTATCAGCTTACATAACCACTTTAAATAATATGGTTTAAAATTTAACTTAAGCTAATATATTTTTACCGCAATACGAACGTTATATATTTACCTAAATTTAAATGAGAAAATTTTAAATATTTAATCCACGGAAGTACTAGAGCAGATAGCAAGGTATGTCTGTATAATGCAAATATTTGAAGTCCATGCCGTTGTAAATGATACGGGACGCATGTCGAATACTAAAGAGAGGCAACACTACAAAACGGCATATCTATTCTAAACGGAAGCTGATGCAGTATCATGTTACAAATCGTACAGAAAATCTAGACATTTGTTGGCTAAGCTCCAATCGAGAAGTGATCATATCTGTCAATATTCTTTGAGAAAACGATGCATTTAGTCTCATTCTTCTGCAATAAAAATAAAAAAGACACAATTTAAACGCAAAAATATCTGTCTCCAAACACTCTTATCTAATTATTATTACTCAGTGACTCTTTGAAAACGTACTCTTAGGAGCGAATAATTTCTTTTGATAACTTCAAATTTTGATGACACCAAAACAACTTTTTAATTTAAGTTAATCAAGCCATAATGTCGGCAATACCGCGATATCATAAAGGAAAACATCGACTTCGTAATTTCTGATGCGGCATCCACTGACACGCTATTAAGAAGAACACGTTTTATTGGTAATTATAGCAAGTGGTAAAACTTAACTTTGTGGCGCGGCGCTCCGCTCGAGAAAATGCACATTTGTGGAGTTTGTACTCATGAAATGGATTCTAGTTTAAAACAGAAGGGGTACTTCAGTTGAACGTAGTTAGGTGGTATTGCTCTCGTTAGACGGTTGTGGTGTGTGCACACAGTTTTACATTAGCCGTCTACTTACACGAAATCTTATTCGTGATTTCTTAAGGCACTGCGTTGACACCTTGGCTTTTTGTTGTTCGTAGAATGGAACGTTAACAATTTATTCAAATAGTGGGTCGTAAACTACAAACTCGCATGTTTCGGGATAGTCAGTGCAACGTTACCCATATTTTTACAGTGTTGCTGAGTTGTCAAGTTGCGAGGCAACATTTGGTCGACATTTACATACAATTTCATATTCATATCAGAGAATTAGGTTGGTGGTTGTCCCGATGCCGTGCGCTCGGTACACACCGGAACTAACCAACTTAACTGCTTTGACAATCATGAAATTACCCTTTTTTCGTTCACGAATACAATTGATATCAAAATTAAAAGATCAACAACGAAACAACAAAATATTTTGAAATTTGCTATAACTTTGGGTGATTGAAAGTTACAATAAGTCATGCATTGCTGATGCGAAAAAGACAAACGGAAGATAAAACAGTGCAAGTTATATTGAATAAAAACTTTACTCTTGCATACTAATGCTAAAATTTGTATTCGACTGAGTTTGCTTGACTTTTCATTAAGTTTCTCGTTTCGTTGGGCGCGAGATGAAAATCAAAGTAATCATTAGTCCGAATAAGCAACTCATAAATTGCAATTTTGATGTTTCTTTGTTGTAATTAGTGACTATAAATTAACTTAGAATGTAACACAAAACGGAAGCATTACAATTCGATGTAAGTTAGGCGGTGCCTCCATTAATTTTGATATTATGAGCAAACTTTGTGTTTTTAGTAGGTAGTCGACACTCAAGACATTCGGACAACAATGACAATCAAAACATAAAAATGTTCTCAAAAACCTCTAGCAAATATAAAAAGGGGCAACTCTCTGAAAGAAATGGGCTGCATTCAAGTCGAAGTGAAAATAAACTGTTGCCTACAGGACAGACTAGGTATTTGAAAAAGGCTACTGTCTACGACGCGAAGCCATAGAACGTATGCACTTCGCAAACGTAGGCACGTGCATTAGGCGAATTAAAAACTTCTCACTCACATCTTCATTTGTCTCTGAAAACATCGTTCCAGAAAATACTTTGGAAAAACTGTAAATCAAACATGAGGGTTCAAAGGGCATAAAATGAACACGTTCAAAGTGAAAACGCATTCGAATAAGTTGCAAAACGGACCGTGCAGTGAGCAGGTAATCGCGGTGATCGAGATACATTTCAATATGATAAGCAGTCGGGTGCGGATCCATTTCCTAATCAATCAGATTGCCTTATCCGAGTTCGCAAATCTCAAGTTTTTGACTTCACCAAACTTACGGCTGCGAATTAATCCCAACTTTTAACTTAAAGTAACAGTTAAATGGAATCTCATAAAATATTCGAATCTGAATAAAACCACATCGGGCAAACAGCGTACCTTTCAAAGGCAATTCGGCCTATATACGTTTAGGACAGAGAAAACCTTTAGTAGGAGTTACTATAAGGTCAAATGTAATAAATTTAGTTTTGCTCCGTGAACTATGTGGTTTGAGATTTTCAGGGTGGCTTACCCTTTTGTTTTGTCGATGCCTACGTTTTTTATTTTAAATAATCCATTAAGACAGATAGTGAATGGGCCTCGGAGAATGGGATTTCATCGTCGGGTGTTTCACTGCCCATGAAGTTTTGTTTTACGTTTAGTAAACCCTTTTGGGCACTTTTGTTGACAAATTTTCTTCCTTTTGTGTTTAGTACAATTTTCAAGCGCAGTAATTTTTTATACATTAATATTTGTCGTTGTATACAATAAAATTTGTATTTTATTAATACAAATTTGATGTTATAATATATATTTAGAACTCACCAACAAATGCCAAAGTCCCATAAATTAGGATACAACCTTAATTGAACAACCATAAATACATGACAATTCAAAACAACTCACGAACGTTGTTTTTAAGTCCACAAAAGATGTTTTTAACAATAAAAATAAATCACTCCCACGCAACTTGCACAATTGCTTTATGTTTTTCTCGAAAAGTAATAACTTTTCAACCAATTACGCCACTCTAGAACAGTTACATTAATCCCGAGACCCGGTCAATTCCCCGAAAAAGGAAAGTTTGGGAACAAGTCTGAAAGTGTCCCGAAAAAAGCATAAATATCAATGGTGAGGGTTAAAACCGATTTGTGAGAGATATTGAGACTGAGTTCAGTTGTGTGAGCCCCGATGCGTTTTATGACAGGCGCCGGAAGAAATGATCAATATCAAACTGAATCTTCTTTTCTGACGCATCAAAGTCGATATAGCGACTTATTTGTCGAATTAGACCTAACGCAGGCTTTCTGGTTTGTGAAGTATTTTTATGGTTGAAAATAGGTAAACAAAAAGAAATTTTGCATTAAATGTTCATATACTACGAAATCAATAAAATTTTAATCACTACTAAAAGATAATTAAATATTACAAATCAAAAACCCAAAACTTACAATAATAATGACGATTTCAGCAAAATACCATGTCATAGGAACCAAAAACGTATTATTTAAATATCCATCATCATGCAACACGCACAGGCCACAAAATAAGCTCACACTTTGATATGATAATAAATTAATAAGCGTCATAAATACTACCGCCATGCCGAAATTAAATTAACGGATTATTTGCGTACGCAAATGTAAAGTAAGTGATTAACCGTTTACAGCATATGTTCATTCCCAAGAGACTAATTCGTTGTTTGGCATAATTATTGCTTCAGACAAAGCTGTGCGTGCTAATTTAGATAGCTTGGAAGACATGTTGTTCCATCCTATTAAGGCTGATAAGATTTAAATGGATTTACTTGAATAATTCGAGTAAAATCATATTTTTTTTAAATCTATATCCGTACATCGTTTTATTTTAAGGCTAAGTTCAAAATATGCTGTGAAATTTGTAATAATAAAGGATCAAGTCGTTATGAAAGTTCTAAAAAAACAACTCCCAACAAAAGTACGAAACGATACTACTGTATTCTGCGTAGTCGTCGTAGCCATTCCGCGAAATATCGTACAACTTAAACAATTAATAACAACCTACTACCATAAAATAAATTTTACAAAAGAAACTGACATTTTAACCAAACCACCAACCCACCTCAAATAATAATAACAAACATGAAAGAACAAGTTCTGTTACAATATCGTCTAAGTAAGAACAAAGCCGGTTATCGTAATGAGCGTTGCGTGTGCGTCAATACATAAGCAAACAATTTAGATACGCTTGAGTAAATACCACTACGAATATCTTTTGCTGGCTGCTTGGGAGAGGCTTTAGGGATTTCGCTTTTCTCAGCTGTGGTACTTTTCTCTTAAACTTGAGGGTATACATAATTTACAGTGAAATTAAACCCGAGCGGGCTTACCGGTGTTTTGTATGAACTATATCTGTCTATATGAGGTATTTCTTTTAATTTTTTACAACTAACTGTTAAAAAATTCTGAATATTTGATTTTATAAAAGATAAAAAAATACACTTAAGAATATCTTCTCTTTCTTCATCATCAACTTGCGTATCAACATGATAAATGCGTAAATAAACCTTAACTTCGGATTTTAAAAGGAAATCGAGAGGAAAAACCCTGTTGGCACTGTTGTGTCAAATCTGTAAAAAAAACTAGGTTTGCAATTTGAGTGCGACATGAAAAAAAACTTTTCAAACTTATTCCTTCGAAATTAAATTACATAAATAAACCCAGAGACATCTACTACTCTATAAAAACAATGTTTGATATGTAGCTGCAACCTTACATTAAGCAAGCGAAATCAAGATTAAATGATCCAAATTAAAAAAAATTACTGTAACATCTCAATCGCAGAATGTTTTCTGACATTCAAATACACAACAAAAAAGGTTTGATATATATATTAAAAAAGGACCCCAATTTCTAAGATAATACAACCTTCTCCAAAAAATACTAAATACAGATGACACAATAGAAACCAGAATATTACTCGGAATTAAATTTTAATTTACAAACCGCACAAGACGCCTACGCCCAGCCTCCGCACATTGCTGGGATCATCTTTTCAAAGCTTTTGTTAATAATGAAATACAAATAACGTTCAGTCAACTTTCGATGGTTCAAGAGCTCGCAAGGAAATCAAACTTTTGGCTTAGTAAGCTTTTTGAATACCGCAGAAGTAATTGGATTAAGCTTATGCTGTATTTTTTTTCGACAATGATTCTCTTAGTAAGTTATAATGATGATTGCTTAATTGATATGTATCTAGTTTAAATGTATTAAATGTAAATTATTATCATTTAGGATTTTTTGGCATTATTATCTAAAAAAATAATCGTTCTTTATTGATTTTATTGGAATACTTAACGGAACGGGTTTATATTCAAATCTTATATACACACTCCGAAGTTCACTGTAACATTATCCTGATAAGGCGATAAAAATGTTTTATTTTTGGTTGCAACTTTCTTGAATTATTAAGAGAAAAAAAAGAAAATATTTTGTTAATTCGTGTTACATCACTCCTCCATGAAGAAAGGTTTAGAATAGTGTGTTTCCTTTTATTTATCACCCGTACTATGAATATTCACAAACAAAATACAAGTTCATAGTTTATAACTTACAACGAAATGTAACGTGTATTTTCGCATATATTAGCGTCTTGTCCTTTGGCGAGTTATCTGTTGAAGTTGGTCTGTGCCTGCGACGATTTACATGAGTTCCAAAAGACCGTGGATACAAACTCCAACCTTAGTTGCAGTTCCACGAAACTATTTGTGTTAGCAAAGATTTTTGGAATTGCGCTGGAAAAATGCAATATACGGTCTTGAATTAGATTTTGGGAGTACGGAGAGATAATAGAGTTTTCGTGGTCCACTTTTGTGCCTTAGATATTATGTTATGACAGGTTTGAATGTTGTTTCATGAAAGTTTTGTTTTGGAACTGTTTTATTTAAATAAATATGTTTTCAAGAATAAGCGTGTAGTGATTTTGACTAAGAGAGAGTTTACAAGTTTACTTAATTTCAAAGTTAAAGCCTTTTCTTTAAATAAAAAAGTTTTCAAAAATGAAAGCTACGTAATCACGACAAACAGGCATTAACAAAGCCGTGCTGATTAAGTTAACATTGTTCAAGCACTGTCTAATCACAGTTCAGTTGCCAAATCACGCGGCTCACAGTGTAAATGCAGCCTTACTTTAATCTCGTGCTGCTGTAAGCGTTATGTTAGTTTAGTGGCTCTAGCGATACTCGAGTAGCATGTGTTGATGTTGATTGTTTTCAGGTGGGTTCAATTTAATTAATAAACAATAAATGTTTTGAATAGTAAATTAAAAATTATGTTGTTTTATTATTAAAGTCTTAATGCATTATTACTAAAGACGATTTAAAATATAAAATACGTTACATTTCTGTCTTATGCGGATCTTACTCTTCACAAACAGATTAAAAGTTTTTCGATCACGTGGGAATTCAGGGGTACATGAACACGTGATTCCTTACAAAAGGTTTTTATCAATATGCCACGAATGAATCTAAATTCCAACTCGAAAGAAGCTTAATATCGGCGAAGTATGTGCCTTATGCCCGCATGTATGCACCCATTGGAATGAATAGGTATGGACGTACCTTTATCGCTTGCAGTAAACGGTTCGTACGATAAGTCAGGCCGCATAGGCTTTGAAGTACGAAAATCATAAAGCAACGTGTTAAATACATCTACTAGTAAACTGGCCACTCAGAAAACCTCCTTTATGCCAAACAAACTTAAAGCTATTTTCGTACGCGCGTGCAATTTACGTGCTCCCTCGAAAGCCTTGCCATATGGCTTATTGTTTTAATTTACACGTCTCACTAACGTCCACGTGAATGTTATCTTTATTGTTAAATAACTTCGCGAGACTTTTCACCAGTTATCGCAGCCGTTTCACACGAGCCAACTTTCACATTCCCCCATTTGATATACGAAGAATAAGTATCTTTTGGAGCACATTTTATTTACAACCCCCTCGACTGCCAATAACTTTCCACCCCACAGTGGTGTCAGCTAACTTATCACTTAGCCACGAACAAATTAATCGAAGAAGATTACAGTCTTAGTATCGCGACCCGTTTTGGATAAGTCAAGAGTATAGCTCGTTCTACTTTGGAGGCTCGATTTTGGTGTAATTTATTCTTTGGAGAGGCAAATTAAATATAAAACGTCGTTGCGGTGTATCAGTGTTAGTGACTGTGATAAATGAACCCATTAGTAACGCGAGCTGGCCTTTTTTCGGTTCATCCGGCGTCGGCGGCTCGTGGCGAGTCGACTTTGTGACAATTTCATTACAAAGCGTTATAAGCGTGTCGTGGGTTGTCAGGGTGACGTATGATGCGGGGCGGGGGGCGGAATTACAAGTGTTGCGTAAATTCGGCGCCCCGCGACATTAGGCCCACGGCGAAACTGGCTTTCGCTCGCCGGCGTCGTGAGGAAAATGCGTTGATCCTTGCGCGAAATTAAAACAAGGGCGGACGATGCTGAACTATAAAAACGTCGTATAAATCTCTCGAGGTGCTCGGTGTGTGGACTGCGAGGGTTTATCGGAAGTTCTTTTTGTTATTTGTGTTCTACCTTTTACAGGTGCCTTTTTCGAATCGCTAGTAAATGTAATTGATCGTGTTCACGCGTCTCATTCATATAATCCCGCAGTGTTATAAAATAGAGTTTGTTCGAAGGCTAAAGACAAAGCTTATCGTATCGCATGATTTTTTATTTCTTACAAAAATTACGTTTAAATAAATTTAATTTAATTACTGTTTCGATTTTATGTTTAATTTTGGAGATTTCTAATGTACAGTTCTTTTTATTATAACCCAAACGATACCAAATAATTTATGAACACGAACGAAACATAATCCTATCTTCCTGTCTCTTATCCGACAGAATGGGAATAAAAATACAGTTTCAAAGTAAATAAACACTAAACACAAGCACTCAGAGCGTTTTCATTAAGTAGCTACAAGGCTGCATGTTTGTGTCTACCAGTTGTGATTACTCCTAAGGAAAAACTAATTACGTGTGACAGATTCCCACCCTTAAAAGTGCTTTAGGGACACATCTCAGCTGTTTCAAAAGGTTTTCGAACTTAATTATACTTTAACATGGTAATAATATACAATTAATAGGAATACGGCTTTGAAATATGTTCATTTTTCTTAAATAATTAATGTTAGACTCCTTAAGATTATTAAATAAATATACCTACTCAAAAAACTGTAAAACAGGCCTGAATGAATATTCATTTTAGTAAGTGTTTAAATGTCATGATTAAGCCAAAAACTTCACAGCTATTCAACTTTTTAAAACAACAATAACAATACATTTTATACATGTATGAGTTATTAGAGCTTATTTGACATTGCTTTAAAACAAACAATACAAAAACATCGAAAACAAATAACGAAGGTCCGAATACCCTCGTAAAAATGACAAAGGGGGAAACTGAAACAAAAGACATCTACATAGTGGTTAATAACAACAAATAAAACGTAATAACAAAACTTAATGATATCGCATGGTTTGTATTGGACAGGTGAATACAGAAGAATGAGAAAATTATTATAGACAACAGAACTGTCCTTGTTTCTGCCTTGTTTACTTTTATTAGCACAGTAAATAAGACAGAGTAAGTTTCGGATTATTTTTGACAAAAGTCTTTGTAATAAACGATGTTTTTGCTAGCTCATTGAAGTAGATTATGTTAATTGAATAGTAAACTGAAATCATAGATTATGTTAACGCCAAATATAGTAATTACTAACTAACTATAATTCAAGGATATTGATATTTTATTCGAACCGAAATTGTTGAATCTTATTGGCATGCATTACAAGGCAGCCTGCCCTATCGATATTCAAGCGATACCGCCCGTCCATGACACAAATATTTATCACTTATACCTAGATTTTCACTACAACCATCTATCTACATTCTTTAATGAAACATTATCTAATTTTCCACCACGGATATCAATAAAATTCATTTTACTACAGCGACATTGAACGAAACGCTCTCTTAAACGTTTTTAAGAGCCTTTAAAAGAACTTAGGTATCTCATTGAAGATATAAAAAAAAATCATTACAAACGCCTTTTGATTAAACTAGAGACATCTTTTATCGTCAGATCATTAAATTTTATTCTCAGTAAAAGTAAATAAATTCTAATCACGAGCGACATTTTAGTTAAATAAGGGCTCTGGCAAAGATTTACAATGACTGTTTTAGAAGTTGAACAAGACTGTTTTCATGAAGTCACCATAATTTAAATGCTCAGGTAACGTAAATGATTAAATATATATACTGAAAATAAATTGAATATAACAAATTTATTGATTATTAAGTAATATTCGTAGCTGAAAAAAAAATTTGTTGTTGAATGGCCACCGGCCTAGATCGTTTCTTGAAACAATCCTTATCGCCTTTAAGTTTCACAGGCTCTAAAATTAAAATGAATTCGGAAATTGTTCGAAATCTTGGATAAAAAAAAGAAAATACGCTCAAATAATCTTTCTACGTTCAGTACTAAATGAACACTCATTTCGAAGCGAAATCAAAGATGTAATACGAATTTCAAGTGAATGTCGGAACAATTGAACATTGTTTTTCGAGGTAAATATCGAGACATCGATTGCTGCACACGTCGCCGCCGGCTCTTTAGGCTAATCCTAGTCTTTCTTTATTGTCTATTTCTGCAGTTTGTACTTAAATTCACGAAAAAGGTCTTCTCACTTTTAAGTCTCTTTCAGAGCTATTAATTTACTTTTTTATCTACGTTTACTTAAAAGTGGAACTACGGCTTTTTGTTTTCTTTCAGATTATTTTACAAAACTTACGTAGAAAATAAAGTATAATTAATATTGAATTCCAGATTCAATTCCATTCCTTTTGTACAAAAATATGCTCAGAAGTTTTTATGTAAAGGTTATATCTAGAAGGTACGAGTACCTAATGGTATGAATGGTTTTCCGAAACTCTGAAAAAGGGACCAAGTAGGAACGAAAATGGAAATATGGTAAAGTCATATTTTATTTACTGCATAGAATCGAACCTTTATCATAATTTGTACGGTATTTACTAGTAGCCACGAGTATAAAGAATGATGGCCTGTACGAGCGCTATCTCGCTTAGTTGCTATTTCTTGTTATATTTTATTTTACGGTTACTCTCAACTAGGTACTACACATTTTTGGGAGAAATCGGTTTTGCTACGAAATTGCGTTCCAAAAGATAAGAGAAAGCAATATTCTTTATCTTGTGCTGTTCAGTTTTAATTTAACTTCAAATTGTTGGGACAATGACTTCAAGTATCCTTTTTTGGATGATAAAAAACCGACGAAGTTTTATCCTGTGCACACGAAAATGTTCCACGAGTAGGGTTCAATAATTTGAAATGAAGGAATGGAATTTTAGCGAAAAAAATGTTCAGCGATTTGTCAGCCAGGGAGGGGATGTCGGCTGATCGTGCTTCATCATCGTTTTTCTGCAAAGTGCCTGTCGGTATTCTATACAATTCTCGGCCTATTTTTAGAATTGTTAACTTTTTCAATTACTTTCATTTCTTGTACAAAAAGACCGCAGAATCGAAAGCTATTTTTTGTTTACTTCGACATAATTTAAAACAGATCTCGAGACTCAATCGTCTCTTTAAAATTTTCACACTTTTTCTCAAATACTTCTCACCGCGAAGACAAAGATTCGACTTTTATTTTTCAAACGCTAGTGCATTTTTATACTTCGATTTCTATCTCAAGACTGAACACAGTTAAGCTGCGAGTAACATCGGCACATTTGTACTGAGGTGTGGGAAATACCCATCGACTTGGGAATTCATACAGAGCCGAACTCTGATATTTATAAGAGAAAACTAGAAATAAACAAACGGAACGAACGTAAAAAGATGTCAGTGAAATTGTGGTAAGTTGGGTCTTGGATGTATCGAAAAATTGGAACAGGTGCAGATAGTTTTGCATCTTTAAATTTAATTCGAATTGAGGGCAAATTTGGATTTTTGCCGTATATTTAAAGCATTTAATCAATAATTATTGTACATACATTTAGTTAGACCATTTAATGAATTATTAAATTAACACACAATAATTCTAAGCCTGTGCTCTAAACTAATCTTGCAGCAATTCAGAAACGACAAAGTAGACGCTAGACTAGAAAACTACTCTCATGTGTACAGCTATGACTTACAGTTCCATCTTACTTTGAATAAGTCGTTTTCTAAGATTGAGTTAAATCGGCTAGTTCGGTTTTCTCGTTATGTACTTAAATCTATTTCGTTTGATATGTATTATCGTTAATTACTAACCAGAGGGTTAAATTTCTGTAAGGGGAAAACAAATGACAATAATATAGCTATGTTTCAAGTGATATTTACATCAAAGAAGATTTTGTAGGTGGAATAGCTTTGAGACAAAAATGATACTAACGTTCTTTTACTAAGAATAAAGAAATAAAAATCATATTTATTTTGTACGATATGTCTCCTGAAAAATGTAAATTGTTTTCTACATAAAAATATAAAATAAAAGTAAGTATAACAAATATAATTGATACCAAATTCGCAGTACTCCTTTAGAGCAAATGATCGGCTTACGCCGTTTCATCAGCTGCTCCATTTGTTGTAACAGGATCAATTGTTTGACGCGTGAAGTTGCTACATTTTATTTATAAAATTCACCTTTTGTTATTTTGGGAAACTTTGTAATATTCGACTTTCGATCTGACAGCTCAGTTTGAATAATTTCACGGATATTAGTATTACTATTGCTAGGATCGATATATTTATAAATCATGAATTCCGTACAGATATTCTTTATCCAGTTGCGTAAAAGGAATAAAAACATACCTAACGTTTTCGCCTGATTTTCCTTAGTCTTTTTTCGAATTTATCTCTTTTATATGTTTACATGCGAGTTGCAGAGTATTGTAGCCTCGAGCTGCTACAATAACGAGTACAGTAGGTACAAGATGGTTAATACAAATCGCTGCCTGAGGCCACGTTCATCCGACGTTGCCTCGCTTACACCTTCTCGCAGAACCTATTACATCACTGTAATTAAATGATAAAATCAAATAAGAAGTTTATTTCACATAAATAAGATTCAAATTTCTTTGATCGTGAACGTTTGTACATTTATTCCATTTAATGATGAGTTTCGAGACTGTAATGATAATGAGTAATATAGAAAAATATTTTCGTATATATGCCTTTTAGAATGGATCCCGGGAAAGAGCTCCTTGAGGAGTAATTACGCGGTCCTGTAAAAACGTTCGAGAGCGTAATTAGTTCGCCATTAGCCTAATATATTGGCACTCCACTACTGCCCGTTCCGTTCCAATGCAAACAAAAAAAGGAAACTCTCAATTCGGGTAAATTCACAGTTGTTATTTTATTATGAACGTGCTGCTCGCTTTTCGTGTTACTAAAGTGCATTTAGTCTTAAAGTAGACGTTGTATTTATGTAAAATTCAAGCTGAATTGTTCAAGAATGAATGGGTATTTAAAGCTGTACAGAAATAAACGCCTTCATGTTAATATGTGCATGTAAAAGTGAAATAGGATGGAGGTTGGATTGCCGATTTACCAGGTTTCGATCACCCGTCAGCGCATAACCAAATTAGAGCGATTTAAGTCAGGAAATTGGAAACGTTATCGGAGCACGATGCGCCGTTGCAACCGGGAACTCTGGTATTTCAGACATCCAGTATTCCGTCCTGGTTCATGTCCGAACAATGTACGAATCACGACGGCCTATTTACATTGCTTCTTTGTTATCAAAATTATGGATTGATTGATTTTGAATATTTTTGTTGATATCAGATTCTTAAAGTATTTTACTGCAGCGACATTTATATAATATTAATTTTAAAACAACTACAACTTAAAAAAGAGGAAATATAAACGAAGAACCTTTTCCGTAAAATACAGATTTTTGACTACCCCTAAATACACAAGGCCTGTCGAGACAGACCCGAACAGTCTCGAAGATAAACGACAGCCGTACAGCGCTGTAACAACTGATTGATAAACGGCTGATATTCCGAGCACCAAACCGGATTCCGGGCGGACCCGTCTCAGATACATTTTGAGTACTGTTGACAGTGGCAATGTTTGTCTAGTGATGCGCAAGCATTTTCTTTATTGTGTTATTAAAATTTGATAAATAAGCTACATAAATAAAATAAAATGATGATAATGAAAAATACCAGTACAGAAAAATGCAAAAATATACACAACACTATCTTTTGTGTTTAAATCGAGTTACATAAATCGAAATACAGTCGCTTCGGTAACGAAGACAAAACAGAATCAGAGACTATTATTATTCACTCCATTATTCACAGTTTCTATCCTAGTGAATTCCGAGTGGACACACAAAAGCAACAGGCATCTTATAATATCTTAGAATCGGAATACAGTAAACATTATACCTTGTTAAGGTTGAGAGAGAGTAGCAAGACGAAGTCACTTCAAGTTGGGCCATATGCAGTTGATTGCAACTAGACTCTAGCATCGCACTAGAACATGTCGATTCTGATACAAAGTTGAGATAATAACAAGTAATGGCCAAGTTTGGGCGCAACTTATGTATCGAAAACGATACTCGAGTAGAAGATTGGAGTGTTCCGTACTTACTTGTGACGGTATTTGCGATGTGATATTTAGTATTCCGTTTAGGTTTAGAGTGATATTTGGATATAAGTTCTTTGTACATCTAGTCAAAGTCGACCCAGAGTGTGGCATTCAAAACGTAGCTTTATCGAAATTTAAATTTCAATACAGCTATGAAAGAAGAATGTAAGAATTTAAATTTCGTACTAGGCACATTGAAAATAGCATTAGTCCTTTTTTTTTTCAAAATGTCATTCAAATAACATTATTCACCTAGTAAAATCCTAAATGAGGCCAGTAAAGAGATAAATTGTGATTCAAACATTTTCCATTAAAATGTATAAACACAACGTATTTTAACATTATTAATTGAGTGTCCTAAACTTCAAACTGTAACATTCTGAGCACGACCCAGACTCTCCTTCTAAAACAATAGCAAATCAAGCGTGCTGCGGAACTTCGAAGACGCTGTGCGTACGACTAGCGGATAACTTTGTATATTGCTTTGAAAGTTCCTCCCTAGGCGACATCCATTAATGTAACGCCATGCCGTGTTCAGTTTTAATTTGTTTGTAATAAAAAATAGTTTGCTTTAATTGACTTGTTTTTACTCATAGAGGTTGGTTGTTTTAGTACTCATCGAGGTTGAATGCATTTCACAGTTTATGTAACTGCCTACTTGTCAACTTTTAATCGAGATACAGTTTTAATATACGTTTTATGCAAAAGTATCAAACTAACATGAACAGCATTTATATAAGTACAACATACATAATTTAAATAAGTATTTACTTGTTTAAAAATAATTATCGTGACGAGACTGTTTATTAAATTTGCCAGGATTAGTACTTATCACGGTTCAGCTTAACAAGCTTTTATTTCATTTAAACGAATCCTTGAATTAACATTTTTACAAGATTTAAAAGTATACTTAATAAAATCACAAACAAAAAACACGAAGTCAAATAATTGTGTAGGCTACGAATACATTTTCCGTTTTCAGAAAGGATTTGTGCGATGAGACCTCAAAAGGAAATAAAGTGTAGGTTTCTCCTTTTGAAAATACACCTTATACCGTTGAGTGTAAGTATAAAATTTAAAATCTTCGTATTGCAATATTCCTAGATAAAACTAAATCGGCATAGACTTTAAAGATTACGCCGTTCGTACGGTTAATTAATTTTTAAGTCGCAACTTCGAGTCAGTGGCATTCGAAGTTCCGGTAAATTTCACTGCAATTTGCATAAATAATTACAGTCTGGTCAGAAAATTTCATACGAGTGTATTTCAGTAATTTTTATGAAAATATTTAGTCCAGCTCATTTAAAATGAACGCACTTAAAAACTGAACGTGTTTAAACTTCTTTTTATCAAACTGCTTTAACAAGTAAATCCGGACACTACATAATAACCAACTGGATTTGGCAAATTACTTTCACCTTAAAGCATTTCAGAAAATGTATGCTCGGAAGTAACTTCCAGAACGTGTTTGTTTTAGCTTTAAGCTTAAACGTCCGGCGCCATAAAATTATCTCTCTGCAATCTGTTCTTTTTATTCGCCGCAGCTGTGCAGATTTAAGTAGAAGGCACGTTATGTCCATAACTCTTTAGTTATACTTAAAAGTTTCAAACAGGTCGTATTCTATGAAAGAATGTACGTCGAACAAATAGATTGGTATTATGCATGCGATACGGAAGACCGTATCGTGACGAACAAAATTTGCGCAAACCGTTCGGGCTATAAATCCGGTGATTCCCAAATCCTTGAAAGGGCACTGTCGAACAGCTTTCGTCAGAAAATTCTCCATTATCAGGAGGAAATCGTTACCGGGTTCGAAGTACCTCCCTCGGCCCCGACCCGAGCGGTCTTTCATTTACGACGGGCGTTGCGTGCACGCGTCCCGCGGCCTTTGCTTCAGGTGGGCGGTTCATTGTGTTCAGTATTTAAGTGGCTCATTTGATATTCTGAGACAGTTTGCATTCGGTAACTCGCACGTGGGGAAAGCCAGGATATCGAGACTGTCACGCACACATTCAAACTCCGTCCTCAGGAGCTCATAATATGAATGCGTAGGGTAACACGTGACGCGCCGGGTATACCCTTACAACATTATCCTGCCTTTCCTATTCGAACTGTACAAGAACTCTACGCACACACGCACTTCAGGTTGCGCGAGTAGCTCAATGTTTATCCACAAATACACTAATGAAGGTAGCTACAAAACCGACTAGATTGTTAATTAAACAGGCTCAAAATGTGACACCCTTACGAAATGATGCCAATCTCCGAGCACAGTGCATGGCACGAATGTTATTGAATTAATTTGTAATCAGAATTCGCGGTGCGCGTATTTGAATATAATAATGGTTAATATCTGTTAATATATTTACCTTTGAAGGTTTCACAGCTTTAAGCTCGTCTCAAAACGTTTTGTATAGAATAATTATCGTCAGTTTTTATTTAGGAGGTTGAATTCAAATAAAAAGAACGTAATCGAACTCAATTTATAACTCAGTTATTGTCGTACGTATTTTAATTACAATAATAACTAGTACAAAATATTTCGTAGACACAAAAAGTAATTCAAAAGGCCCATCATTAGAGAGCCGGCCAAAGGAATAACCATTTCCTTAATCATTATTCTTAAAGACTCTTCATTAAATTCCTTTTTATCTCTCCGGAGATGTTTCCTTGGTTCAGCATCAATCACATTCACTCCGAAAAACTCGTTGGCTTTATTCTAAACTCTCATAATAGGTAATGAAAGTCTTGATCGCTGCAAGCGGCTGCCGAGTGGCGATTACTTTGAGAACCAGGACAATGACTACGTCTTTAGTCGATGGTGAATTCTGAAAAGTTCTGTGGCCCGCATCTAGTAGATCCTGGAGCTAATTACACTGGAACTTTTGTAGATAGACACCTGCGCGTCTCGCGGCCAGACAAAGAGTAACTTATCTCAGACTCACAGGCGCGGAAACCCTGCCACGCGACTACTCACCCTCACTCTTAGTTTATAAGAGTTAACTTTCAATAACACTCGAGATAAATTGGTGTTGAAGTGACAGTCTTATTGGTTATTGATTTAGTTTTACATTCAAATGAGTATTCCAGACAGGGATTGAGTGGCGATATCTGAATATCTTTTAAAATTTTTCTAAAAGACGTGGTGAGGAACTGGCTCAGTTTTACATATAAAAATTAGTCAAGTTAGGTCAAAACGATGTGAAATTTTAAGATATTCACAATATCACAATTGATATTTCCTATGAGTTCAAACGTAATAACAAAAGAATATTTAACAACAACTTGTAAGTAATTCTTTGTGTAGAAAAACTTTTTATAGCCTACTAATATAATGCTTTATTATTATTGCATGTTATAGTGTAACTTATATTTATATCGTGACCAATTTAGCATGAATTCATATCGCAGGACCAAAATAAAGCGAGCATGAAAATCGTAACAGAATTTAGAAGTTTGACCGCGTAGTATGCGAGGGGTAACACGTTTAAACGCGGTATGATTTTGCCTCAAGCGGAATTAGCGTCAACTAATAACAAGTGAGACATGACAGCACATATTTAGTACACAAGAAAAACTTTGCCGGTGATTTTATGGAAGGATCGAGAACGAATATAATGATGTTGACCAGGCATTTATTTTAGTCAGTTTTAGATGTAAAATCCATAAATGTATTAATCCATATCCATCTAGACTTTTAGATTCGGTTGGTGGTTTTCACAGTGAATATAAAATAAGCATCAAATATATTTGATACGCCTATTAACTGTGTCGAAAAGTTTTCTTGTTTTATATACAATACGACGTAGCAATATATAAAATTCGGAAAAATACTCCTGAAAATTTACTTGTAATTGTTATAGCATAAAAATAAACTTACCGGTCCAAACTGTTCGAAGTAATTCTTTACGTCTTCAAGCGTTGTGGGTGCCGATAGCCCTCCTACAAAGATTTTCTTTGTCCTGGTCACCATCTGTAACAAAATCATTATCATTTTACAACCTCACCACACACAATTAGAAAGGTCAGAGAGCAGAATTGGCAACGCAGAAACAATTAGGTACATAGATACAAAGTGAGCCTGCGAGGGAGGGATGAACGAAAGAATAATTACCGTTGATATATTATGCAGTCCTCCCGAGTGAGGGATACGAAGGGATATTTTCTGAAGAAGCATAATGGCTCCAAAAGGATGGCCCTCCCAGACACTAAACAAAGTTCATTGTTTACTAAAACGTAAATGTATTTACCTAAATCAGATTCAACTCGAAATTGACTAATAAAGCTCTCGATGACGGACTTATTAAGCGTAAAGCCACCCTCGAAAACTCTATGAATTTTATCTTGAAACTTATTGATAATTTATTTATTCAATGCATATTTAAGAATCATAAGAGGATTTCATTATAATGTCAATATCGAAAGCTTTATCTCAAAGGGAGTACCTGTTTTCTCCTTGAATATTTATGTCGAGTAATAACAAAGATAAAAAAGTTTGAGATGACGAGCTGACAATGCGGGGCGGATTTTCACTAGGTCCGTAAAAAGGCCGAATGCGGAACTGATCCAATGCTGTAATTATGCCAACATTGGGACTGTACAGATGTAAAAGACTTTTGTTAAAGAAAATAAATTAATGATTCTGTAATATTATGCTTTGAAGCCGATTTACTTTTATCATATTGAACATCAGGGAGAAAGGTACAGTAAATATTATTGATAATTCATTATAATCATCTCTCACATATAAAAAAAAAATGTGTGTTCCAAGAAATTATCAACTTAGTACTCACACATACTAAACAACTAAAACCTGAGCGTACTTTCGATATAAGAAAACATTTTAGTAAAAAATCAGTCCTTTGATATAAAGTGTGAGCCAAGCGGATATTACATTCGAACAATATTATTACGCTTCAAAGAAAAATCCCTATCAGGGCGTTGGAAAAGATAATAGTATTGTGAATTCAATAAAATACGGTTTGGTCTCTCTTTATCTGTGTCCATTTGGGTGACAACCATTTTTAAGCGTCTTGAAAAATACGTACTACCTACATTCTTTGTAATTATCTTTCTCTGACAGTTATATCAAACGTTCTTGTAGTGAAGCCAACAAAAGACTAGGTTTTTATAAAATGGAGGTTTTGTGTTCATATGCTGGAAGGGAGTTCGTTCACGAGTCTGGGTTTATTTTATTTAGGTTTCTCAGTATATTTCAAGTTATCTAGCATCTATATCTTCATAAAAGATATATAATATATAATAATATATAAAATATAAATATATAGCAGCATCTCATGGGAATCATTGTGCTAGTGTGCACCTAATAATTATAATGCATTGTCAACTTGGCACTTCGATTAAAACTGTTTATACTTTAAGAGTATCCTTTAATGGAACCATCATATAAAACTTCACCATAATAACTAACATTTGAATACCAATCGCAATCGTGTTATTTTTTTACTAGCCCTCTTTTGTTTTCACAATATTTTTTATGACGCTAAAATAGCAATTTTAATATTAATAATAAAAATTGGAAGCAAAATAGTTTACAAAAGACGTTTCGTACCAATTGATGCTTCAATAACATGTTACCAACTTTCGATCGAGTAAAATTCATACATCCTTGATACAATATTGATGGCAATCAATGTTAAAACAATTTTTTAGAAACAGCATTTCTTAATCTAAAACTCTTTAAAATTTTTTAAACCTTCCCTTGAAAAACCCTTAAACATTCACGTCCAAAAATATGTTGAAATTACTCTCTAATTACAGTTCTTTTCTGAAAAATCTTTTCCATTTCTTAATTTTCCCAATAAATTGTAAACTTTGCATCGCCAAGAAAATACGAACAGGGCTTCAATTAAAAACTAATTACGTTAAACAAAATACTCGTCAAAAAGCGGTGATTACAGATAAAGGGTGCGAACGTGCTCAAGTGCCGTTTGTACATGTATTTTTTCCTTATTTGACAATACCTTGAATATCATATTTTTATCACGGGCTCAGTAATATACTTGAATACTTGAATATTCTTTGCGTTTTTTTTTTTCTTGTTTCCTATTTTCTACACGAAATAAGAATTCAATTTATTTTGAATATGAATTATGTGAGCTAAATCAAATGTAATGTGAAGCTATAGTTAATGTTAAAACATATTTTGTTTTTTTTTACGTCATAAAAATTCATTTCTTATTTACGTTAAGTACTTTAGGACAGGTTTTTAGTAACGTCACTGTACTGGTGACATTTTAATCTTAAACTAATTTAAAATCATATTGTTAGTTTAGCTTTATCCGCTTACGTTACAGATATAATTAAAATATTCATATTGATAGCTTCCCAAAATAACAGATTCAGAATCCAATAGCCAATCAAAACTCAGGTTTCAAACAATGCGAACGCATGCATGGAATAATAAATAAAAATTTGATTAAACGGTATTTATTAATGGTATTGTAAAGGATGGTCTCCGGGGGGCGAGTGTCAGGGTTGCGCAGCCAGCCAGCAATTACCTTAAATGTGGACAGCACAGCCTTTTCCATTGGGAATATTATTATTCCTACCATACCCAATTTTTGGGGCCACTCTAATTTCGTGCGTGTAACCTTTGATTATGTAAACTAATTGTTGATGTGATTTCGCTAAACAGGGTTTATGATTTTTTATGCAAATATGTTTAAATGGGTAAGTTTTATGTGATATTATTAATGTAATTTGATATGATAAATGTTTGCAATAAAACTGTTCACGAATATGTTTGTCAAATATAAAAATACAAATAAAACTTTAGAAAAAAATGGCTCGTAAAAAGCGAGCTTCAAAAGTAATTCAACCGGACATACACATTCACGTCGCTCTCTCTAACCCTCCTCGTTAACGGTATCCAGTAACGCGACGGTCATTTTGTGAAAAAATACAACAATTTAATTTAGTCTGAGTTGACCGCGGGGCGCAAACACCAAAATGGCAGGACGCGCGGACCAACGGCACCACACGTCAATTACGCTGGGACGACGTGGTCCCTTAACGCGCCCAGTCTCTAACTCAATTCATGATCTGCCACTATAGTATACACTATTAAAGGTTTATTGTTTAAGTTATTTTCAATCTTTGTTAATTGGGTGGTTGGTAAGAATAATTAGTTTAGTAATTTAATATATTTTTGGTTATATGATTAAATTACATCGTACTCACTTATGTGAAGCGTGTGTTTCAAGGGTTATTATTATGTTAGTTTTAAAATTAAAATCAACCAAAATCGATAGTTTTGAACAGAATACAGAATTTTAAAGTACTGTATAATTTCAAAACATGTTTTAAAATAAGAACGAACATCTGTTTTAGGACAGTAAAAATTTCGAGATCTTTCTTGAAATTTGAGGCACTAAATAAACTTCAAAAATCTTGAAACATGGTAAAATGATGTTTTTAAATTAACTCTAACAAGAGAAGCTTGTAAAGTTATTTTGAACATTTATTGTTACAGGTTTTTTGGCACGCCAAAGAATGATCATGCCACTTATTGCGGTGCCACCGCTTGGGACAAAATTAATCAATTTTTACAGAGGGAATTTCGGAGGATCATTTCTCCACAAAGGTTGCCCTTGCCTCGCCTAACCCATCGCTGACGTTGCATTTCATTTTTTATCCCCTCAGAATTTAACCCACTTCTCTTTGTCTCTTAAAACAAATGCCTGCTATTCATCAGTAACGCATTTTTGCGGCAAAAGCTCTGAGAACAAAATGTACTTTAAGTTCAATCTAAAATAATAACATTCCTTATCAACCATAAAAATACGATTAAACGATTTGTTTATTATCCTACAAAAATTCAATGTGCCTCGTGAAAATGGAATATCATTTTCAAATATGCAGCCTATTTGTCCGTTTATATTTTTCCCGAGATTATCTTATGCAAACAGTACGTACAAGCGATCCAGTATAATTGGTGTTGCTAAACAAAATGATGTCGCTGATCTGACGGTACATATTCCGGTTCCCTTGAAGTGAAACGAGTATTGTGCATAGATAGGGATTATCACGTTTTGTCGTTTCACCCACCTTATCTGGTTCACAGCTCATTAGGTATCGCACTGGATGCCAGCTACTGCAGATCTATGCCATTTGTAACAATACAGTAACCACACGGGTTGTTCCAAGGCAGAGGGTGCCACTCTCGTTAGCGCAGCGTCTCGACGCGACATAAAATAACTACCGTGTACTCTGTGGCGTGAAATGTCACACAATACAAGACAGTAACCGCGTACGTTCTAAATGGGAGACATTAACGAAACGTTATTGCTTCTCGGCTTCACCAAAGCTTGCACCGTATCAATCTCTACCTCGTTCTGATGCTCACGTTCATGTGTGCACCGGTTAATTCTGAAATAACAACACTTGGCTCCCACATAGTGTTGTGTTACAAACCTATTCATTCGAATAAGAACAAAATGCTCATTCAACCGATTCCCGTATTCCACGCGCCAGAGATGTAAACCGAGATGGTATCGTGAAGTTATTAAACCTACATTCAAATTTAATAAAAGTGCGAGCGCAAATAAAAATTCATAGCCGTTACACTGTGTGTTTTCATTCAATATCCGATAAAGCGAGCACAAACATGTAAATACGAAGGAAAAAACTGAATGCATGTAAATGAACAGACTTCTCAGGATTACATCGTGAACTGAATAAATAACGCCTGATCGATGCGTTGATAAGCCCATGAAAAATTTAAAAGAGGATGCTTACAATGGTAGAAACGGATGAAATGGCTTTATACCTATATTGCCTCTTTCAGTTTTTTACGTCCTATTACTCGTACGTAGGCTCTCTCTCGACATACGAACAAAAGGCCACTTCCTTAGTCTTTCAATAGGGATAGAAAATAATGTACGACAAAAGTGGATATTTTCTATTGGACTCGTAATGTATCGGTTCGCGATTATTAATGTCCTTTTCTTTGTGTTTCTGTACATTGTTATAAAATGAAGTTTTTATTTTATGAACAAGTTAATACATTGTATTGTAACTAAGTCGACTTTTCGTTCGTAAAAGCTTGCCACTTTGGAAACACTCGCACTGCTACACAAAACAAAAGAAAGCAGTCAACAGTGTAAAATGCGAACATTCGGTGTTCTCATCATCGAAAGCTATTCGAAACGCATTCAAGTGACTCCATATGCAAAAGCAAGGGCATTCTATACAGATGTAGGTAGTTTAAAGCAGTCGTACCATGTGAGTGGGTGAAAGCGAGGTGCTGAAACGCCTTGTAGTATACTCCCCCTACTTTGCAGATGTAAAAACAATGCCTATACATCCTGCCCTATTGTTAAGATTGACTGAGATGGCTTCGTCTAAATTTTTACGTAGAATATTCTTGAACCAGAAGGAAAATATAAGCGCTGATTAAGAAATAAAAATCTATTGCGGAGTAAAAGATACCATTTCTTATTAAAAATGAAAAAGTAGATGAAATTAGAAGTTTTTCTTCAGCTTCGTATAATCAAATGAAACTTGATTTTTATGTTTCGAGTCAAATTATAAGCTAAGAGGGGAGAGTGAAATAAAATGTGAATAATAAATGCGGGGGCCGAATCTGAGGCCGCGGGAACGCAGCAATTATTTCGTTTCGAGTGCCATCAACATGTTTCGTTCTTTCAAATTTTCATACATTAAACCGAATACAGAGAATACATAATAGAGCCTTAAATGAAGGATTTTACTAAGAGTTCATTATTCACTTCAGAGACAGTTGAATTTGAAATGGATACAGTACTCTTGGAATAAAATTACGACTGTGATTGAAATAAACAACAATTTTTTTTTGTTCTTTATATCATAGAAAAAATACCAAACGAGAAAAGGTGTACCAAATAACTAAAATTTTTTCAACAGAACGCAAAAAACATCGAGAGAAAAAAGTTACAGTATCAAAACGTCTCGAAAAACGAAATTCTATGGATTTAATTTATTACAGACATACTTCACTCTAAACGAACCTTCACGCAAATAAAATATAAACAAGAAAAACAAGGTTTTATACACGACTAGCTTCAAAACATCTATCGCAATGAATGATTGTCGTCTAACTGAGTTCTCTATGCCCCTGTTACGGTGTTTTTTCCGAAACCTTACTGAAAAACAGGCATGGAAAAAAGAGCCATACTGCCATTGTAATATTGTTAAATTTTCTTTAACACTTAGACCTTGGGCTGAGTATTCCTATCTACGTCGGTCGATAGTGTTGACGAACAAAATAAGCTCCCCGCACGATGTCAAGAGCTATAGGATTAAACTTAAACTGGGTTCACCCGCAGTTTAATTATACAAAAGGTATATCCTCACGTGTTACTAGCGAGAATGTATGCCGAAGCTATATAACTCAGAAATTAGTTAATTATATACGTATCCTTTACAACCAAGCAAATGGTGCAAATAGAATTTAAAATTACCTCTAGATGTGTTACAAAGTACCTAAGGATTGAGTCATAAAGTATTCATTTCTTAAAAATACGAAAGTGGTTACAATTCGGAGTTAAAATTTTGATGATAATTTGCAATGTAAGTGAATTAGCTGTGAAGTTATAATTTTCGGATCCACCTGTGAACTTTCGGCAATGGCGCATTGCAGAATTAAATTTTTGCGCAAAATAATTATTACACATTGTTACTTATGGATACATGCGTAGTAGTTATTTAACAACTTTATAGTCTTTTCAGAATATTATGCATTAAATCGAGTTTCCAGTAGCTGTAATTTACTTTTTATGTGAGCTAGTATTACAGAAAAAAGTATGTCAACTAAAATAAATAATTCACCTCTGTTTCGTAGGAAAAATCCAGATTATTTCTTAGAAATGTACTTCATTGTGAGCTCTAATAAGCAAAACAAAGTGACATCAATAAACCACATGAAATAAAGAAAATGGATTGGCAGCACTAACAAATCGTCTGGCTTATAATTCGGTGCCGTGATTCAATAAAATCACTTAGAATGAATGGTCCGAATGTGTTTTTGTCCTTGTCACACTCGCCTGTGACAAATTTGCACCCACTCTCCCCTTCGACAAACGTTACGGTTTTGGTAAAGACTAAACTGGTCACATTAATACGTAGATTAAAAAATTTGTTTTTAACCCATGACTATTTGATTCATTATGTGTGTCGTAAAGAATAATATTTAAATAGTTAATTTTTAATGAAAATACAAGTGCAATCGATAAGACGTATATAAAAGTGGACGTTCGTAATAAAAAATATATACTTGCAATAATAATTTGCAATTATATTACGTTATTAAAATTAAATCTAAATTGAGAAATTAAAAAAAGAAACATAAACAAAATTATATTATTATTCATATTATTAGTTTTAACTTAAATTATTTTATATTAATGTACAAAAAAAAGGTACATATAATAAAAAAAAACTACTTTTATTACAAGTTGATTCAAATGCTTTAAGCATTACCAGTATTTAAAGCATTTTCTGCTCTGCTTTGTGACGAAGCTTAACCCAGTCAAGTTAAAATTGACCTAACTCCGTTGGAAGTGTTTGACGCATGATTTATTCTTTATGCCACCGTGATCGCCAGATTAGCTACACCCACTTTCTATAGGCAAATCTGACTTTCGAACTAATCAACTATAGTGGTTTCACATTAATGTCACTTTTCACTTTCATTCGTTATTCGTTACTCGTATTCGTTAATTAGTTTCTACTTTTTGTATTTCTCTTTGAGATTAAATTACAGGTTTTTTTATGATATTATTTAAAATAGAAATGTTTATTTATTTATGTAAGTCCACTTAAGGCAAAAACTTCAGCTACTCAAGGAACTTCTTAATGGTGTTTTATTTTACGAGATAACAAAGAAAAATTGCTTTTAAATAGATTTATTCAGTTTCACTTGTCTAATCTAACAAAAATTATTTAAACACTTTATTTCTGATATTGCATACAAAGTGAAACAAAATTCAAAACTGACTATTTCAAAACTTCTTCAACTAACTACAAAATATCATTCTAGAATAATATAGAAATTGTAGAACCCGAATAAATGACAGCAACAAAAATAAAAGGATTTCGTATTAAAGACAAGGTTGATTATAATTTCAAAGAGGATCAACTATGAGTCTGGATCAAGGGTTTATTGCGGTTTCTATTACAAAATTTAAAGTAAATTTTTTGCTGTTCAAAGTTAAATAGAATTTCGCTGTTTTAATTTACAAATGAATTGTAGATTTAAGTTGGTGGTGACTGAATTACTAACGGTAGTTGGGGTTGTTTTAATAGGTCTTTACCTATGAAACTGCCGTTTTGCCGTACTGGCCATTTCAAATGAAAATATTTTTATTTTTGACTGATAATTCTAATTTCAAATTAATTTTATTTGACAAACATGGAATTCTTTTTCTAAAATCGTCATTTGTTTAATAGTTAGTGTTTTGTTTTCAACGCATTCGAACATTTTTCGTCATCATGGATAAGATAAAAATTCGAGTAATTATGGAGTATGAGTACCGTCGTGGCAGCAAAGCGGCACAAGCGGCACGCAACATCAACGACGTTTACGGAGCGAACACTACAAACGAACGCACCACCCATTATTGGTTTACCCGCTTCCGTTCTGGAAATTTTGACCTGAAAAATGAACCCCGTGGTCGTCCGAAAACTTTGGTCGAAAATGACGAATTAAAGGCAATTGTGGAAGCTGATGAAACTCAATCCACGGCTGAATTAGCAGCAACTTTCGACGTTAGCATCAAAACAATATTGGTCATTTGCGTCAAATTGGCAAGGTAAAAAAGCTTGACAAATGGGTACCCCACGAACTCAATGACCGCCAGCGCGAAGTACGCGTGGAAACGTGCCTTGCACTGCTCAGCAGGCATACAAATGAAGGAATTCTGAACCGCATTGTTGCTTGTGACGAGAAATGGATCCTGTTTGACAATCGTAAGCGCTCAGCAAGATGGTTGGACCCTGGTTCAGCACCCAAACAATGCCCTAAACGAAAACTTACCCCTAGAAAAGTGATGGTCACTGTTTGGTGGTCTAACGCGGGTGTAATTCATCACAGCTTCTTGCCAAACGGGACAAGCATTACTGCAGATGTGTACTGTGAAGAACTGAACACAATGATGGAGAAGCTCGCACGTCTCCAACCAGCTTTGGTCAATCGTTCGGCTCCACTGCTCCTGCATGACAACGCGCGACCTCATACTGCACAGCAGACGGTCTCCAAGCTACAAGAGTTGGGGTTGGAATTTCTCCGTCATCTGCCGTACTCACCAGACCTTGCGCCTACAGACTTCTACTTTTTCCAGAATTTGGATAACTTCTTGGCGGGAAAAAAATTCAATACCCGAGAGGCAGTACAAAATGCCCTTGAAGAATTTTTTGCCTCCCGTCCAGCTGATTTCTTCAAGAAAGACATCAATAAGCTACCAATGCGTTGGCAAAGATGCATTGATTGCATGGGTGATTATTTTGATTAATAGAAATAAAAAATATATCAAAAAATTACGCTTCATTTATTTCGTGAAAAACGGCAATTTCATAGGTAAAGACCTAATATTATGAAAGGGTATAATGTTAAGTCAATATATTCTCCATTGCTCACTGCAAAATAATCATGTGACGAGATATCTCATTTTTGTTGTTTATTTTTGTGTCGAAAAATCATATTATGTTTTAAAATTTGCTAATATATTTTATGCAACAAGAAAGTTCTTGTAAGGTCATGTAATACCATTTAAAGCTTGTAGTAACTAAGGGTTGAGATAATTAAGTATATTTTTTATTGAAAAAGTAAGTTATTTAAATCCAAAGATAGCATTAATACATAATACATTGAAACTTCCCTGTAATATTCTGCACAAATTATTGATTACTAATCCGCATCAAGTGCTTTCTACGCAGTAATTAAACAATAATAGATATTGATATTCTAAAGTATTCAATTATTATTCAACATGTGTACTCTAAAAATATAACCTTCAGGGATATTTTCTATAATTTGTAAATTCAGAAAAATTTATAAAAAGTAAATTTTCTATAATCCCAAGTTTAAATTTCGATGGAAAGGTCAGTGCAAACATGTTGTGAGTGTAATACCAACGTATTTGAAAGTACTATTGGTTGAACGTTGCAGTTTTTGATAAATACAAATACGTACCGCCGAAATGAACTATTTTTAATTTGCAATTTTATGTTTAAAAAAACACACTTGTTTAAATTTGTTATTAAATTGATTTGTTAAAAAGCATTTCATTATATCAATTTGTTTAATCAACGGTTGTTGTATAATAAGGAGACTCTATTCTTGGTAGTTTTTGTCAGTAATTGTCAAACATTACCAATTTACGAAAATTATTTGTTCAATTCATAGCCAATTTATCAGCGTAATTTTTATAAATTTCATGTTCTTTAATTTTATCTAAACAAACTACCATTTTATATAGTTCAGGACCTCATTTTTCTCCATAATACAGCAGCAACAAAGAGTAAAACTTTTAATTCCACTATTGCCATCAGTTTTATGAGTTGTAGGACATAAAACTAGTTAAATGCTCGGCTAGTGGCAGCTATGGCGATGCTTCCGCCTGCGACCAGCTGACATCCCGTAATATGGCGGCGGTTCCGGCGCGCGACCACCGATGACGTCATGTCCTGTCTAGTTCACGTTTGCCGTCTTTGCGCGTTTTTTGTGAGTTTTTTCGTGAATGGTATAGCATATAATTTATGGTGGATTGCTTGTTTTTTTTTATTATAATTCGGGATTTTGATAAAAGTTTTATTTTGGATCTCGAGCATGAGGTTTTTGTCTTGTTATACACTTAACAGAATTAATATAAAAACAATAAAAAATTACGTAATTTGTTTAAACAGGTAATTCATAAATCTAGTCTCACAATAGATTTACGAATTTTCTAGCATTTGGGACCACACGACACAATCAACTACCGAGAAACTGAAAAAAATAACCCATCTTGAAAAAGGTCCAAACTAAACAACTTTCAATATAAAAGATGCTTCGTGCCAAATTGAGACTTAGTTTTAATTGCTAAGGGGAGATAGGTGGGACTGCGCAGGCGTCGCGCACAAGGCACTTCAGCACGCGCCTGTACTCCACGCCACTTCTGAGGCCCTTCAGCTACGTCGAATGAAAAGATACCTACCACCAAGGTACTGAATATTCCGCACGTATCAAAACGGTAAAATGCAAATTGTATGCGGTGTGGTCTCTGGTATACTTAGCGACTCGGCTGCCCCGCGTCACACCGCAGCGCAGCGAGTCGCGTTCCATCAAATGCAATCTGACTTGAATTATCATATTAGAGTTAAAGTCAAGTGCGGTTTAGTGGTTAGATTGTTACTTTTTGAGTTATTTTAATGTTTTGATTATTGGTTCAATATAATAATTTGTTGGGTAATGATTTAAAACAAAAAAACATGAGCACAATTGGTGAAGAACTCTGCAAGCTCACAGGCAGAATGTTTTTGGTGTGCCTGATACTATCAAATATTATTGATAAATTAAAAAAGTGGGGTGGTTTGTAGGTAGGTTTGTAACTCAGTTTAGCTATTTATTTAGTATTTTGTGATTTTTCTATTCAAAACGGATTCTATCTCATTGTGAAAATAATATTAATATTATTTTAACAGGTTATTTAATGATTTCAAGAATGTTAATGAAACTAAACTGTAAACATATTACCCATCTCTCAAAAAGCAGAAAATAAAACTAACGCAGGATTTCTAGACATACGTCCTCATCACCTATCCTATTAGTTTCCCTCTAATTCGGGGAATGTATACGTAATAGAATTACAACATCCATCTAGCGACCTAATAGTCTCTTGGACATGTTAATAGAAACGCAGACGAATGTGTTCAGAAACGCCCGATGACGATGCTCCTGTAAAAATGAATTTTCGAGTTTGTTGCGAGCTCAATTTGAATACGAAAAGGTATGTGGCGGGAGTTTAAAAGGATGCGGATGACGTTTGTTATAATTTGAATTAAGAATGTTATATCTTTTTTTAAATGTTTCGTTTTATTTTATTTTATAAAACACAAAAATCCCTTATTGTTTAAAATGTTTATGAAAGATACTATAAGATTGTGTGCCTACAAAAGCTAAAAGATTGTATTCTTGCCCAAAAATAATATAACGTACATTTCGAATTCCCTTCCTGCGGCAGATATTAATATTAATCAAGATTTATTATCTACCGAGCCACTAAATTAATACAAAAACGACAACAAAAACCCAACATCAATGTTAGTAAGTCGCCTGCACATTGTACAAAACTATGTTCCAATTTATAATACGGACAAGCCACTGAAATGGATTTACAGCTGCAAACCTGCTTGTCTTTGATGAGCGTCTATTTTCAGATCCAGCCCAAGCGCACTGAGCCATTTCAATATTTTGAACCGATATATTATTATTACGTTCGAATCGAAACCGATGCCGTGTTATAAATTTTATTACGCTCTCATCTATTCGGCTTTGCGTATTTCGTAATCAGCCTCTCCAGCCGACGAACCCTCGATGATGGTTCATGTCTCGTTAAAAATAAAACATGTCAATTGACAAGCATAAATCTGTATCTAATTTGTCAACAGCCGCGGTGCGGCGCAGTTTATGCTAGTAATTATAGGCGACGCGTAAAGTTTTATAAAATTATATTTTATAATGAGATTACCTCGGCTGACATGACATCGTCACTAATTTGGTCTAATTTGGTTAAACAGCTGTTTTATTCAGGAATTCAAAGAACAGAACTACAAGTTAACGAGTACCTAATAAACTGAATACAATTTATTTCGGAGATGCAAAATAAACTTCATTGTAGGCCTTAAGCTACTTCTAAACTGCATAGCTTGAAGTTGCTACTATTCAGGCAGATTTAGGTGGCATGTTCAAGTTTCGTGTAATCCACTGTAGGTAAACTAAAGTCCGCAGTGTCTTTTAGGCACGCCTACTCAGTATGCAAGCGTTTCCGGTACAACCGTGCTATACGGAAAGCTTGCTTGTACAAAATACTATGTTTATGTTCACTTCTTTTAGAATTCCTAGCTGCAGTTGACTCTTCGTAGCGACATGTCGTGACAGAGCATAGAAAATATTGTAACATACTTAAAATTTTCTAACTTATTTTATTTTTGTATTCTGTTGTGCTCTGTTTTTATCATGTTTCGTAGAGTTATTTCGTGGAATATAAAAAGTTCCTCGTCGTAATATTAAGGTCTGCGTTATTGTTGAACTGGTCCCACACAGGTGGAAACATCTTCACAAAGATGCTCAGTTGGAGTAAGTTGGAGGTTTTTTACAAGTATATTTAAAACATTTTCGTAATTGTTTTATTTGTTATGGAATAGTCTAAGCAAAAATGATATTACAAGATTTTTTTTTAAATTAAAGAACATCATGTGAATTTGTATTCAGTTGTGAATATAAAGTGCACTTACCTGATATGGGGTATACTCCCTAGTCCATAAATAAATTGAGAAATGTGTATTTTTGGGTATATTTCGTTGGTTTGAATCAATAGAAACCCACACATGTCTACAACCATTACTACAATAATAAACATCAAATAATAGCTTTTTGCTTTATCTAAATCAAAATAAAAACTATACACTTAGAAATCACTCTTCCGATACACATTTGCGTAGCAGGCTTTATGAACCCGAGTATCGTAGTTGGAGATATTTGCCTCAGTAATCTCCATTTTAAGAACGGTCGTGCGATCCTCAAGCCAGGATTACAGAACTTGCGTGATAGTAATTAAGGGGGAATTAAGGGCGAGCCTATATCAGGAACCGTAGCGTTATAAATGAAAGGGTATTACGCGTTTTCTATGGACGCTTGGCCCAGAAGTGTTTTTGTTACTTTATTTTAGTTAGACTTATCTGATGTTGGTTTATTGGAACAGGAGGTTATAAAGCGATTTAAATAAATGGGTTGCTTTAACAAATCTTGTTTTGAAATGTTTTACATTGCTGCGTACGCAAAGAATTTCACTGTATTCAAGGAAATTTACGACAATGTATCTAATGAAATTAAAATCCTTTTAGCTCTCTCAAATGTTAGATTATACTTAAAGTATTGCATTGTATCATATTATCTACGAGTACAATATATATTAAAATTTTCAAATAACAACATTCTCCTCCAATTTCTTTGAAAGTATTTCGTTATATTAACTCCATGTAGTTTAGGACGAGATATAAATAAAACATGTTCTCCATTTCGACGTTTCATACGATTTGGTCGGTCTGTAATATTGGATGATTGAATCGGGCCAAATAACGTTCCGGCAATATAATATCGGTCACATCTGGATATAAATATAGAAAACACGTTTGCGCAGGATTCCTAGATTTATTTGGGATTTTATAAAAATTGATGCGTTTATTTTTGTTATGGGAGTTTTTTCATAACATTCTTTAAAGTTGGAAAGGCGCAACAAAGTAAATAAAAATGTTCGGTCATAATAATTTAAACTCTAAATATGTATTTAAAATTGTTACCACATGTACATAAAAGTATATATTTATACATCGACCAAAGCCTGTCTAAAGATTGTCATTGTTAATATTATGACGCAATCTAATGATCTTTAACTTGACATTTTATGAAACGCTGCAAAGTCTAATTAAGCTATACTTAGTCCTAACTTTGCTTTAAGTAGACACTTTTGATAGATACCAACATTGACGAGTTTGCTAAGTTAATCGAAAATAGCAACTTTATAGATTTCAATTAAATACTTGTCGAATAAAGTTCAAATCTAAGTGAATTATTTGAAGTTTGTTCATTGTGAATTTTGAATTTATTATAAAGCCATTTAATTATGTTTGTAAATAGAAACACAATAACATGTTATTATAATTATAAATGAGAAAATATATCCTTTTAGTAAAAATATTATGTCAGGTGAGTTTCATACTTTTATAGATTTAAAGGCTTTGCGAAAATTTGGTATAAGATTGTACTTAAAACAAAAAAAAATCAATTGTATCTAAGCGTCTTTGGTTAAGGCTTAATTATAAAAACAAATTACTTAATCAATATTGGCTGTTTTAATTCATTTTAACAAGGATAGGTTATACAGTTAAGCTTGCTTTTATGTAAATGAGTTTTCAATGTTAATTGAATTGAAAATCTAAAACTGTCATTGATAGATTTTTGAGTCCACTGAGAAGCTTTAGTTTCTTCATGGTATATCATCATCATTTAATAGCGAATAAGATTTCGTTTTTAAGGTTACTTTCGTAATTAAACAGACATTTGCAATCTAGTTGCAGGCAATAAATAATACATTTTCTTAGTTAAGTCTGTTTGTCAAGTTAACTAACACCAAAAACGACGTCTATCAGTGCTGCCATCGAGCATCTAAGTTCACGTTAACTCACCTGATCCTAAGCCCCTACTGACGGCCCGCTCCGGCAGTTTACGTGAAGTCGTGTACTAAACCAAGCCAACTAGACGACTGTCAAACGTGACCTTCTTTATTTTGGATACGGATATTAGCACTACTATTATTTATTTCGGTATTTTATCCTAGTATATATTCAACGTATTAAACAGAATTTCTTTTGTTTTGTTTATAACTAGTTAAGGATGAAATTAAATAGCCCGATAAAATCCCGCCCGTTCGCCTAGTTTGCTTGGTCTAGTCGTAATTTCGTATCTAGGGCAGGAGCCAAGGGATCTTCGCTGCAATAGTGATTGATATGACGCCATGGTGAGCCGAGGCTCGGTTCCACCAACCTGTCACTTAACCAGACAACCGTTGCATTTATTATAAGCTCCGGTATTCGAACTAGAGTTCGATTCTCGTTTGTTTCGGTATTTCATTGTGAAATTTTAGTTCGTGTTCTCTCGAATTGGTTGATATTTTTGACTCTTTTTTGGTTGTTCTGTTGGAGTACACTGTGCTTGTTTCTTAAAGTGTCCTTTCTACACAATGACATATCTACACAACATTGAAATCCTTCCGTTACGCTTATTATTAAATGTTCGTTATCATTCGCATCATCGAAAAATCAAAAATCATTTTCTAAATCACCATTGTCTGATAATTAGGTAAAGTAAAATAAATTCCAAAACTTTTTAAAAGCTAAATAGGTTTTGGAGGGTATATTGTAAAATTGTTATGTAACATTTCAATATCACATTTTATATTACTTCTGATACTTGAAATTGAAAACCTGCCATGTTTCACGGTACAATGGTTGCGACGCGCCGGCGAGCAAATGTGACGTATACATACATGTCTTAAAGTCTATTTAATAATAATCAACACAAACTTGTGTGATATTAAACTTTACCTGATTATCATATACAAAACATATCTTAAAATATTTCAAGAATAAACAGAAATAAATAAATATTGTTGTTCTATAATCCCTATTGGGATCAATTTTTGGTACGTGAAATAATAAAATATTTTTATTATTTTTTGTAATGCTTGCCAATAGATACAAATTAAATAGACGTGAAAGCCGTCACAACGAATTAAAATGTAAAAAATGTATCATCCTATTTCCAGTAGTTTTTGTACCCAAATCAAATGTTGGTTCCATTATCTAACATTCAATAAATTACTCTGGATATGTACAGGAACTTACTAGGGATACATGGGGGATCGTTGAACTAGGGCGCACCGAGAAACTGAATTTCAAATAGGTACGCAAAACTCTGCGGTTGCTTGTACCGTTCGCTCTTCAATTTATGCTATTGGTAGCCCCGCGCTACAGAAATACACGAATGCCCGTACTATCGAAACACTATAAACCGATTCGTATAATGAGAAACGCGGGTGATATTCGCTTGAACTACCCTTAAATTCTTCCACTAAAGCAAATGCAGAGCTCAGTTTATGTAAAAAGACGAAGTACATCTCACACAGTTGGTGTAATCAGAAAATTGTAGTCTGTACAAAGAAACGCAAGCAAGAAAACTACCCTTAGTTTTGTAAATTACTATAAACCGTTGAACGGATCGTGAGGGGAATGCAAGATGGCCCCTTGAGTTAGCGACAATAGGCTTAGAGCCTGGAAGCCTTCCACTGCAGTGTATAAATGCGCAGTTAGCTCACACGATGAAAATTTTAACATGATGTAACTTCCTTAAAATCTGTATTTGAGTCACTGGGAAATAAACTAGAATTTTGTATGATATCGAAACTCTTTTTATTATTTTATTTAAAATCTTCGTGAATACATTTATGAATATAATATGAAAGCTTTCTAAAATAAAATTTTTGATGTGTTTCTGTAATACTTGACCCCACCTAAGTACACCCTTTATAAACTATCAAATGAATTCATAAAAGATATATTGCGGAATACCTTCGAAACATTTTATGATAATTTAAGTTTTATCAGACGAATAATTTATTTTATAGCTACTGAATTTGCTGTTAAATCCTCGGCCATCCAATTACAGCATTTATTATAAGGCTGTTAGGCCGCGATTATGTTGAAATGGATTCGCTTGGGACGAGCTTAGCGATTCTCTCGATAGCCGATTCCATCTGTAAGAACATCCTTCAACTGCAAGTTCCGCAAAATAAAGATATTTTCTTACCAAGATTACTTACTACTTTACCTACTTACTTAGATACAAACAGTGTTTTAATATCACTTATCTTTATTATTATAAGCTTATAAAACAAAATATTTGCTTACAAAGTGAGTGAATATAAAAGACTAACTAAGTTATGTATTATCATAGTACACAAAGGATCGTCCACGATTGTTATAGAGTAGATCGGCCTTTGATAGACCCGGAGTACCGTACGCGACGACCTCGTTATTATTTGATAGGTCCTATGATGAAAATCCTCAAGGCACGCAACATGCTCGACGTTCACTTTTCAGCATAAAAACTAGTTCCAATGTACATTTGGTTATCCGTATCGACCTTGCTGAATCCGAATATGAATAAAGAGACGATTTCTTGACAGGTATTGAGCGATGGATGCTTGACACGTAGGTGCTGCGTACTGGCGGAGATTTACCTACGTTTTTGTAAGTTTATTTGGGAAATAGAAAATTGTATTTGCTTAAAGATCGAGCGAAGGCAATAAAGGAGCGCTCCGGGCTGCGCGATGCAATAAGCGACCGGCGATCCCGGGAGCCGCCGTCGCCAATTTGAAGAAAGCCCACTGAACCGAAAGACAAGCGCATTGGCGGCTCAGGAACACCCGCGCACAACTTCCTTGGGTTCCTCAAATAATTTTCAATCCAGCGAGCTTTAAAATCGATTGCTCTTTGTACGTGTAAACCGAGACACGTGGTTCTATAACGTGTTAATACGTTTAACAAGAATTTGTATCCACCGACGTCACTAGTTCGAAAAATGTTAATGTAATTTTAAAACGGTGTTTTAAACAAAATTAAGGGCAACGTTAGAGCAATTTAATTCGGGCGTAAAACCTTTCAGAGGAACTTGTACATACAAGTATGTAACATTCAAGCTTATCTGTTGCCTTTAATACCTGTTTAATGAAAGGGCTTGATCGTAAATCTACAAGGTTTAACTTAATACACCGTTTCTATTGGGTTTGGTCCCCGGTTAGGTAATTAATGTGCCACGGTCTCATAGAAAGTTTTACAACTATGACTATTCAAACTAAGTATAAGTATGAAAGTTTGGAACTGAGGTGTTTGAGTTCCACTGTAATTTAAGTTGAAATATACCATTTTGTTTGATGGAATGCTGTTAATGTTGGAAAATACAAGATAACTCAATTTATTACTAGATAAGGCAACTTTTCTATCAATATATTTCATTTTAGTTTTATATAATAATTCAATCCTTGGTTACCGAAATAATACGACAAGACTGTGTTTTGGATTTTACCAAGTATAGTTTATACGTACAATTTTTATTTCATCTATCTGGTATTTATATTTTTGGCCAATGTTTATTGTACTTTTTATTACAACTAAAAGAAAATATCGGCCGTATATGTTCAAATGTACCAAAATGAGTGAATTTTTCACCCAAGTATATAATAAATAAATACACAAATCTTAAATCACCGCGACATAAAGTATCTAATACATACAACGTCAGCTTTGTACTTATTATTCAAAGACAGATGTAGTTCTACAGAATATATAGCTTAATGTATAAAATACCTCAAAATATCTGAAACGAGGAAAAATGTTTGAAAAAGCCATTGTGTATCGACGCGAAAGTAATCTGAATGGACATTCCAGTTGTCTATGGAGTATTGATTAAGTCTATGATTTGCCAAAAAGTTGGAGCTAAAAAGGCAATTTTATGAACCATATGATTTTAATCCGAAAAGGAAAAGTACTCGTTTTTGTAAATATTTTGACGTATAGTAGTTTAATAGGTATCTTGGAGAAAAAAGGTAGTTTCGCGCGATTTTAATTTTCAGAATTTCAAAGAGTTTTTATTGTACAAAACGCAGTCCACGAAAAATGCGAGCCTTATTACAAATGAAAAAAAAAATATTTTATTTAATACTGTACACTTTATAAGAAGTAACCATTTTGTCTTCCGGAAAAAAAACTTCATCTGAAACGTAACGGTTACAAAGTTGTACTGTAGTTAGTAAATAAATAAATTAATAAATTAAAGCTAATATTAATTTAAGTTTAAGTTAACCAACTGAATCTCTACTCAACGAAAGCATTTAAAATAAAAAACGCTGCCTAGAGATTAATTAGGAACACACAAAGGTACAAATATTTAAGCTTGTAGCTAAGAAAATTATGAAGTCGAAACGCTGGAGTTGAAAATAGACAAGGTAAATCTACATTTACAATATTAATGAGAGCTAAACAAAGTGAGATGAATGCAACTGTAAACGAACTGAATTAGGTTACGCTCATTTAAATAGGAATGAAAAAATAGTAATTTTAAGGAGTTATTTTCATTAATGCACGTCAAATTCTTACGGTTTGTCTAAGGTGAACTTTGGGAGAGGCACTTGAAGCCCTTACTGATTATTTTTAAGTAATCTGGCTAGGGCATTAGCTATGCAACCCATACAATTTTTATGTCCATTCATTACTATTTGATAAAATTGGACGTAGTAAATACCTATTAATACATTTTATTATACTAAAAAAAATTTCAATGAACTGCCTTCGCCAAATTGGCCGCTGATAACTTCGAATGAATATATTTATTTATTAAGCATGTAAGCTTCATCATAGCTTTCCACCGACTGAGAAGGAGAAAAACCCCTCGTTCAAATAATTAAAGAAAATTAAGAAGAAACATATTCCTATTACAATGGAATTTCTTGCTGCAAGTTCATACAATCGTATAATTGAATTCATGAATTTTTGTATCAAATGTATATAAAGAAAACTCTTTACAGTTTTCTTAAGTTTTTAAATTTTCGTGTCATCGTCGATAGATTGGCAGACGGTTGGCAGTCATGTCAGGATAACAAATTAAGATTAAAGAAGAAGATTATTGTAATTTATTTCTATTTATATTTTACTTACAAGAGACTTGAAAACCGGCTTTGAATGTAGTTTCTTTCATTATTACAGGTATGTTTATATTGAGGATAATAGAGATTGTTTTGTTGATTTAATGTTTTGAAGTTATACTAAATAAAACTTTCGTTATTACAGATAAATGCAATCAAGCTTTTATTTCCAAACTAAGAAGTATCCCAGTATATTAAGATTATTATATGTATTTATATCTTTCCAAAGTTTTTTATCCAAGACTAATATTAAAAACTTGTCAACTATAAGTTTACCAATTGAAGTTCAACAGCTACAAAAAATTTTGAAGGCAGTCAATTGTTGTTTCACACCTTCATTTGTTACTTCACTGGGTGATACCTCTGGGAATTTCTGGGTACATCGTAATTATAAGCTAACTAAACTACTTGTAATTACAGTAGGAACAACCCTTTGGTAGTCGAGAGGGTCCTGTGATGATAGAAGATTTGTATAATAACACATATGATTGTAGGGGTCTCATGGAGATCTCTGGAGACCTCCAGGCTGACTTAAATATAGTTTAAAATTTAAGTGTTTCTGTAAAGCTGTCTTGTTTCGTTGATAGTTTTTTTGGGACGCAAAAGTATTGTATCGCAGATTGTTATAAATTTGCGACATTTTATTTTTATTTTAGCACGCAATATAATAAAGTTCAATATTAGAAATAGTAAACACGATGATTCTATGAAGAAATATGTTTTTGCTACGAACTACTTGCCTTTAAGACATCAGATTTCAGAGAAATATAAATTAATATTGTAATATAATGAAACATGTTTTTTTACTATTAAAATAGTTTTTTTTTCAACGAAATTTTTAATATTTTAAAACATTTAGCTTTTAAAAAGTTTAATTTTCTTGAAATGATATAAAAATCATAAGACTTTTTATTGTAATTACAACATAAATTTAGAGGGTTTACTGTTGTTATGTTTGAACATTTTAATAATCACGGAACAATTAAAATACTCACGTCTTTTTTCAGGTTACCACATTTTTTTTCTATTATAATTGATGTAAGTAGTAACTTTTTTTTTCAATTAAAGTATCCTGAATTTCTATTTCACTTTTTAATCCGATTGTCAATATATTTAAAATGGTGTTTTATTTAAAATATTTCAAACACTGTCTCTGGAATTTTGTATCAACACTTTCAGGCATTTTTAAAAATAGATTAACAATTTCACATGTCAAACGATTCCTTGAAATTAATTTCGTGATCGGAAACATATAAGAGTTATCAAACAAAACACGTATTTGAGTTCCTCGCAGCTACCATAGATCAATAAATAGTAAAGGATGTGACACATCAGGAAACTGAGTTGGATGTGCGTGAGACATAATATTACATCTATCATCATTTTGTGGTCTTCAATCATTAGCTGTGTTTACTCAGTTACAGAACAGACAAGGACACAGCATTGCTGTTAAGTTCTTACCAAAGTTTTCGACTAAAAGCTTCTGATAGTAATGTTAGATGCGTAAGCTTGTATAGGAGCTTTCTCTCAAGTTTTTTTGTTTACATTTTGTTTGATATACTTTATATATATATATTGAATAGTTGAAGTTATAGTTATATTATATCAGTGCAAAGCTATTTGTTTTAGTGAAACCAAGAAAATTTAAAAAGTCTTTAACCAAAACCATACTAAATATAAAATAAAGTGTCGTTTGAATAAATAAATAAACGTTTAATATATTGTAAAATTTTAATTTGTAAGAAATATTTTTCAAATTTTATCAAGGCAACTTGATTACATTTTGGTACAAAATTATAATACTAGCCAACTGAACGGATATAAATTAAAACTTTTCGGTCAAACAGATAAAATTTGTAGTTTATCGTACCAGTAACGTTATAAATTTTCCCTTTTTCGAAAATAAATAAAGTAACTAAGATTTGAAAAGGTAACAATGTTATAGATTGATAAAAAATTCAAAAAATTTTACACATTGTTTAAATTTGCAATATTTCTTGCTTTTTTGAAAGCAGTTAGGTTAAATAATAAATAAATCGGCATACCCTTCCCATCTTATTACTTTTTGAATTCTTCAAAACTGCCCGAGGCGGGAAGAGTTTTACTTTCGAAAACACGAGTATCTCGTATTTCATATCTCCATTTATAAATAATCTTTCAACGAAAACTTTGATTATAAATTTTTTTGTCAATTTAATAATATGCACAGGGTGATTCATAAAAATAGTAATAAAACGCAGTTTTATTATTCAGTCTCTAGTATTTATTGTATTTATATTATATTTACAGTTTAAATGTTCTATTAATTTTCTTTATCAAACTCAACCGTAATATTAGAGAAGCGAATGAGGAATTGGAGTTGATGATTGATAATGACAAGTTAAATTCAGAACTGTCAACAAGTCTTGTCAACCTTACTCCCTGAAGACCAAGTCTGTTTTTAGGGTTACGTTGTACATAGGAGGCAATTTAATATTAATATAATTTTCATCTTAAATGAGAAAAGGCAGTTTAAAATATTTTTAAGGACTATATTAGATTATTTAGCTTATTATAAAAAGCAGTTGCATCTGTCACTCCAAATGGAACAGCTCCGCCTCAAACAATCCAAAAATATTCATTGGGCTCAATTAATACATCGTATTGTTGTAATAATTTTGAATAGCTCTCAGTACAATAGCCGAACATTATTTCTGATCAAGTTTTCAACTGGAGTCACGCAAACGAAGTATTATTGTGTTTTTTACGTTTCAGTAATACTGTTTAAACTGTTTTTACATATAAATTGTTCTGTGTATCGAGTATTTATTGTAATCGAGTGAAAAGTCTGTGATTATTTTCCAAAGAACACTATTTTAAAGTTATGTTTCATTAACAAATAAATTAAATGAATGCGACTGTAATTTGAAGGGCTACAGGTATTCACAGACCCACTTCCGTATCCGGGGGTACAAACGAAACCTGTTGATTCGTCAACTTTCAAAATTTGCTGTTATGATAATTTAAAATTAACAATCGAAGCTGTACTGTTTTTAATAAATATTAACACAAATATTATTTAAAAATATTTACACATAAAAAAATCAAATTATGCACCCATAAAAATTTTGACTTATAAAAATAAATGAATCACATGAAATAAACTTGAAAAATATACGGTATCCTTTCACAAAATAAAAGATATTTCGAGATGTGTGTCTAAAATTATGACCATAGACTATACTTTATTTTATAATTTATCGCTCTAAAATGTATGACGCAAAGTTACTACTCAATTGAATTTCAATCGCTGCATCCGTAAAGCAGTAGAGCGGGTTTATTTATAGCGCTGAGTACTTGTAATTCCATAAGCGCTACATGTCTATATTGCTTTAAAAAATAACAACGGTAAAGATTTAAAAATAAAAAAAAACAATAAACTGTTTTGAAAGTTTTAGCATATATACTTATGGAAATGTATTTAGTTATTTAGAAATAGCGGCAAAAAAGAAGTTGATTTTTTATAGTCCCAAAAAATATGGGAACAAGTTAGAAGTGAAGTAACAACGTAGTTAATATCACCGTTACATGCGATTCAACAATTTTATTGCCAAGCTATTAACCTAACCTATTCTTATCTATGAAAAACAAATAACAGCACAAAAAAATATACAACACTTTAAAAAAAAAACAGAAAAATAAAAATCTGTTTGTTGTTTTTGCACGCCGACACGTCGGCGCCGCTGGCTAACTTTGAAAGTTTGTAAAACTTTTTTAAACTAGTACTAACCCTGGCGGTGGTGTGTAGCGGGTCGGTCTGGGTCCGGGAGGGTAGCACTGAGTTTCCCGTGTTCACTTTGGACATGTACGTGGGCACGTGAGTGTTCGCGCGGCGCGGCCGGCGGCGGTATACGGGCGTCGAGCGGAGAGTCGCGGCGGTAGTGGCCGGCGGCGGAGAGGCCGGCTCGCGCACGCGCCCGCCCTCATCGACCGCACCCCCCACCACAACCCCCTTGCACCCCCGTCTCCCCGCCCCACACCCCACTCGGGGGACGCACCTGATTTTTTCCGTGATATTTTTTCCTCCGCGACGCGATCCGTTCGCTTTCATTATGGTCTCCAGTTTGATTTATCACTGCTGTGAAATATTCTTAGTTTGCGTTGAAATTTTCGGTTGGTAGGTAGGTATTGGCTAATTAGAGAGATTCATCAGTAGTTTGCTTTGTTCAAAATTTTGCGGAAAAAGGTTTGATGCTTAAATGTTAAGGTAAAAATTTAAATCTGATAAATCATACCCTTGAATTTATTTTGCGGTTAATAAAATAATAATTTCAAGTTTTGACGACAAAAACTTACATAAAAACAAAAATTATTTAATTTAATAAACTAAATTTACATGCAAAATTTAGTAGTCCGTCACAAAAAAACCTTTTTACAGAGCAGCATTTATTTTTTTCAACAAAAGAGGTCCTGTAAATCAAGGGTCACCCTTGCCGTAGCGCGGCACATCTACGCCGTAGATTCGTAGCATCCATTTGTATTCCTCCTCGTTTTAGTTTAACATTCGAACAACTTTAAAAATATTTGGACGCAACTCAATTTTTCGCAAACATTTCAACATTTTATTTCATAACTTTTACTAAAGGGGAAAACAAAAATTACCTCGCATGGAGACGTTATTTGTAAGCGGATGACATTTCGGAATTTGTACTTGGAAAATATGAGGTTCCGCAGATCTAAGAGTGTTCTCAAATTGTGTAGGTGCCCTGTATAAGGTTGTCTTATTGTTTAGATACAAAACGCTGTAACAACGCGTCGGAATACAAATGTTAGGTGGTTTAAAAATTGTAACACTACATGTATGTGCAATATCATGTTCTTAAAATTGTTTTATTTATTTATTTTATTTAACAATATTGGGGAAATTTACAGCAACTATTTTTTTTTACAGAAAGATAGATACAGAAGGCCAATTACAAATTTCCACAGACAAGTAAATAGTAAAAATTAAAGCAAAGGTGATCACATTAACTATTGCATACAAAATGTAGAAGATTAGCCAATATTATGTACATTAAAACAAATACAAATAAACAAAAAAACACTACCACATACATATTATTTTTTCATAAAGTTTTTACATAAAGAAGCGATTAGTAAATAACCGCTTAAGCTGCCCAACAGAAGTGTTATACAGATCTATATCATGACTTCTGCACAGTTTATTGAAACACCTGCTTGCTCTTAATAATTAAGAATTTTCCCTGTAATTTGTCGAAGCAAAAGGTACGTGGAGGATATTTGGATTTCTCAGAGATGTGCCAGGAACATATAAAGATACACGTTCTAATAACTCAGGGCAATCGACCGAGTCGTTAGCTATGTTAAGCAAAAGAGCAAAGTCTGCTATACGCCTTCTCTCCTGTAAAGGTAGTATGTGAAACTTTTGGCAACGCCTATTATAGTTAGGTACGTGAGATTTAACTCTAAATTGGAGATACCTTAAAAACCGTTTTTGAATTTGTTCGATCCGCTTAACATAAACATTATACAACGGGTTCCATATTTGTGAAGCGTACTCCCAGTGACTGGCCACAAACGCGCAATATAATATCTTTAACGTTTTAATTGATTTGAAGTTATTAGACATTTGCAAAATGAAACCTAGCGCTTTAGAAGCTTTGTTTATTATATTGTTAACATGATCATCAAAAAGTAATGTGCTATCAAAAGTTACTCTAAATCTCGTATAGTGGTAACTCTGGTAATAATTAAATTTTTGAGCGTGTATGTGAATTGTAAAGGATCTTTTTTACGAGTGTATGAACAAATGAAGCATTTGGATACATTCAGATCCAATTTCTTAGTATTACAGTAACTCTCAAATCTACATAAACAGCTTGGAGACGATTTGCGTCAGCGACAGATTTAACTGGACATAAAATTTTCATATCATCTGCATATAAAAATATTTTAGAAAAATGAAAGCATGATGATATGTCATTTAAAAATATTTTAAATAGAAGAGGCACTAACAAAGACCCTTGTGGGACACCAGATGGAATTAACAATGCTGCAGAAGAATAGCCGTAAAGTGCAACAATTTGCGTTCTATTTTGAACGTATGATGTAAACCATCTTTATAGATTGCCTCTAATACCAACCAATCGAATTTTACGTAGGAGTAGAAAGTGATCTATTTTGTCAAAGCACTTGGTGTAGTCAGTGTAGATAGTATCGACCTGTGCGGTTTTTGACATGTGCTCTGACAAATAGTCACTACATAAGATAAGGTTAGACGTTGTGGACCTTCTCTTAAGAAAACCGTGTTGCTGTTCGTTAAATGTTTGTTTTAGTGACGAGTGAAGTTGTTTATATACTATTTTTTCCAAGACTTTACCAAACAAACACAATTTTGAGATAGCTCTATAATTCTCAACTCTAACTTTTGGTCTACTCTTATGGATTGGAGTGATGAATGCTGTTTTCCATACTGTAGGAACAACGCCTTCAGATAACGATCGTTTAAATAAAATTATTCTTGGGACCATTATACTACTAGCACATCTAACGATACAAAAAGGCTGGAATGTTATCTGGCCCAGGGCCCATTGTATTTAAAAGTTCGTATTGCCATGTCATAACTCTTTCAAATACTTTATTTGCAATATGTTTCAAGAGTTCAACATACTGAAGACAATTTAATATGTGAAATGTATTGAATGTTAAGTTTTAACTTAAGGAGTAAAGATTCGAAACTTGGCGTTTTGTTCGTTAGGTCGCTGGTACACTTACTTCACAACAAAAGTTTACTCCAAAGTTAAGAGTAAACATTTTTTAAGTTCCTCTAAAAAGTTCTGATTTAAAATTTAGCGCATATTTTTATTGCGCCTAAAATAAGGGTTGTATTTAAATAAATATTGTACATCAATTAATAGTGGAATAAATGACAATGCAATTCTATACAAAAGGAATTCCAATAGAAGGAATCGAATTTATTATTATAAAACGTTCACATTGTATTATTATTTAAAGGAAGGTTTTTACAAACGGTCAAAAGTCAATATAATGCATTTTGTGTTAAATTATAATAATAAATTAAAAAAGCTAATAAATTAAAACTTATTAAAAAATTCAAAACGATTTAGAATAAAGCTCTATTCAATATTATTAGAAAGTTATATTGATTATTTTTGGTAAATCTAATAAAACGGGAGGTTTTAAAATGAATCGTTACTACCGACCCTATACAGGAACAAAATTACTTAAATTAGATTAACATTAAATTAATTTCACAAAAAAGTAAGCTTAAAAATTGTATCGTAAACATAATTAATATTTATGCTTCCTGTTCTAATCGTTAGTTCCAAATTTCTCTGAAATAGTAAATTATTACAGCAGATTGAAAAACAGATGATTAATTAATCAGGAATGAAGTCGGAACATCTTGCCGCAGGGGAGGCATACAGCATCCCTCAACCACAGATAATGTGAACGATAACTTCACATTTTGATTAACAACTATCTACGGTAGAGGATTTATTTAATCTTGGATGATACGGTGGGTAAACCAGAGTTTGGAATTGTAATGAAGATGAAAATATTGTGAAAAAAATTTAACACGAAGACCAAGTATATTTTAATGGAATTAAAAATCAGGTTAATTATAATTAAAATAATTATTTAATGACTATTCATTTCCAACTTTTCCAAATCTTTTATTTACTGTATCGTTCTGTGCGTCTTAGGTAATTAAGTTTAAATGAGTTTCTTTACTACATAATCTAGGTTGTACGAGTGACAGTTTAGTACGACAGGCAGAAGGAATTTAATATATAGCTAAACATCAGCAGAATGCACGATATATTTTGACATATAAACTATAAAATAGCTGTGAGTCATAAACATTATTTGGCTTAGATTATAACAAAAATATTCATCTATATTGCCGCGAACCAAGTTTGCAATCAAAACATCAATCATATAATTCCATTCAAGAATGAAAAATGCATTCAAAGTTATATAATAAAAAATTAAAGTTTTATTCAGCAACAGTGAAACAATTAATAATATTAACAGTCTAATTTGACAGCGCAAAATGTATTTCCACTAAGCTAAAATTAGTTTATAAATAAACGCAGTCTCGGTGCTAAGCAATACTTTTAGCTTTACTCCTAAGCGTCTATCTTGAGTATCTAACAAACTTACGTCCTCTTGCTTGGTGCTTGAGTCGTTAAACTTTCTATCACTTCATTTTTTATTATTTTCATATATTTTAAAACTTGATAAAGCGCTTTAGACTCTACACGTCGGCAGTGCTAACAGTAATTTTGAACTATCCTTCGGTTAAATTGTGTAAAGTGAAGCCTTTGGTTAGCGCTTTATAATTTTGAGCTGTAATCGCTCGTAATTGTATCAAGCTAAATGGTGTGAGGGCATAACAATTTGAGTACCGTGGACTTTCGTAAAATTTTCTGGGTAATATTTTTAGTGTCATTTCGAGTGTTACTTCTAAAATTATTTAAATAATAATGGTCATATAAAAAGTCACATATTAAAAAGCCTTATAAGTTATAACCTACATATGTACCTATATTTGATAACTTTAAGTGCGACCAGATTCACGTTTTACCGTTGTATAAAAAAATACACACTTACAAAACTCAATAATTCCATTATGCTTAATAATAATAAACCCTTTGTATCCAGCATGAAATGGTCAATGTTACAGCCACTTAAGTACATAAACGATAGCACAGTCGGTCATAATTGGGTTTGAATCTGTACCAGTCACGTAAGATACGCTTACCAAGCCTATAGGGACGCCCTGCTGCAGTCCTACGGGATCTTCCGATTGTGACGTTAATGTTTTCAACTGGTTAAGGATAAATCTGCTTTTAAAATATTATCCAACCGTAATAGTCTAAAACTCAAATATTTCTTCTTAGAAGACGCTTGCTGAAAATTTAATCTCTAGCCCTCTTGCCACTTTGTAACGAGTGTTAATGAATGGTATCAACATTTTTGTATGCTAATGTACGTCAATGATAAAGGAAGCATAGTGATATTCAATTGTGTGCTATACTTGATCAATACTCCTAATCTTACTTCCAAAAAACTAAAATTTGATCCAAACGATAACTGAAAATAAACTAAAATCCTGGCCGATCCTCTCAATCATAACAATATCGCTGAAACCAGAATTACTTAAGCAATTCCAATGAAAGAAACTTTAAAGCTTATAATAACACAAACAATTAAATGAGATTCAAACAAAGTTTAATAGTCCGATTACGAGACAATCGAGTAGTGTGAAACAGACAAAACTCTCATCAATGGTTAGTCTGGACAGGGCTTAAAGTACTAGGCGGTTATATCCTACAATTTCCTCCGAGCAAATTTCATTACTACTCCGGCTGATAATCCTTGAAGACAAGTGCAGCTTTCTCTCTATTCGATTTCAACTCTTAAACGCTCCACTTGCTTCATTTTTATATTATAATCCGTTTTAAATTGCTTTCGGAGTATATTTTAAAACATTCGACGGAAAATTAATTAAAGAAGCAAGTTTTGGGGTCGCCGATGTGATAATAGATGGTATCACGGTCGAAAGTTTCCAAGTGATTTAGGACTTCATTCCTAAATTGTAATACGATGATTTCAAAGTTTTTAAGTAAGTTTTTGAACAACATTCAAAACAAAGTAGTAAGGTCGCTTTTTATCAACCGATCTATGAAAAAGATTTTTTTTTTCTTTAAAAATATTGGTGTAATTTGTTCCAAGCCTCGAGCATCGCAAACTTCCATATTTTATCGGCGTCAAAACCCTAAGCGACATTAAATTTCAGCAAACAAGTGTTACCAATCATAATTTCGTCATCGCGGATCTAAGCGCGGCTGCGATCTGTCGTCCGGATTAATCGAAGACTGTAGTGACTATTAGTCGATGATTAATGTTCGCACGGTGGCGCCATCTGCAGAATTAATTGCTTCATTTCCTCTCGACTACGACCAAATGGAATTTTGTATCACGAATGGAAAACTTTTTTCGCCAGGTGTGTTATAGACCCATTGATTTATTGTCTTTAAAAACATACCCGGACTGTACAAATCAATTAAATTAATGTTGATTTACGCCCAGTGTCAATTCCAACTAGGCATTTGTTGGGACAGCAAACAATTCGAGATACGGGCAAGAATTTAGCGCCTTAAGAACGAGTTATACTCCTTTTATAAGCGTCGAAAAGTTTTCACAAAGGGGCGGCCCGCATGATTTGTGAATGCGTGTAATTTTTCAAACGTCATATTTTTTTGTAACAGTATTTCAGGGTTCCAAATAAAGTTTCCCTCCATTGTAATGTTACGACTTTTCTGTATATGTTATAGTGCTTTTGATGTTAGTTTTTTGCTCAAGGTTTTTTTGCTCAAAGCCATCAAATCACTTTCCATAGTTTTGAATCACGAAATTAATATTCCTTAGTCTTATCAATAAGATCGCCTGTTCCATTCTCGGTATTGTCTATAATCCCCGAAATGCCACATCCATCAGTATAGTTGTCAATAGGAATCACTCGGGCCGCCATAAGTCATCGGTAGAGATTGCTTACCTTCAGTCAAGCCTTTGTTGTGTTATCCGGCGGCCGTCGGCCGTTGGTACGATAGCTGGCAGTTTGGATTCGGTTAGATTGCGTGGTTAACGGGTTTTCGGAATAGATACCAATATGCTTTTGCATTTTGGTTATTTAAAACGAATTAAAATATGCGACTACAATATATTGTTATACAAAAGGTAAACCTTAAATCTCACCTCGTTTATATATGTAAAAATTAACGTTGTTCTGAAGCATAATTATTATAAAATTTTTCTTTTTAGATACATCCCTAGGCAGACTTTTCAATGATAAGTAAATTCATATTTGTCACATTGGAAATTTTCTATTTCTTACCTAATATTTCTGTTTATTTTACACAGTATACAGCCTCACCCGAAACAATATGATGACATTTGGATTACCTACATCTTCGAATTAAAAGTACACTAAAGAATATGTGTATAACTTATTAGAAATTTTAATATTAAACAAGCAAAAATATAAATTTTAGAGTTATGAATATTTAAACAAGAGTTGGGGTACTATTTGTAAATTGTTTTGGTTAAATTTTTAATCCTTATTTGATTTTGAATAGGTTGAGGACTTAAGTAGTAAAAAAAGTTTAGTTATTTTTTAAGTTTTAGATTTAATAAGAGGCGCTACCCACAGATTCGGGCACGTCATTCGATACTGCCGGGCGGCATTGTGGAATATGAGTAGGTATATGAATGTTCGGGAAAATTCCGCGTGGCTAATGACATTTGGGTTTTCGTGAGACAAATCGAACAAGCCGATTATAACCTAGGCTTTATAAATCGAATAAAGCCTGAATCGGCTACCCGGCACTTGTCGGCAATATCTGTAGCAGTTGGTCCTTGTTAGCATTGGCAACAAATACTACCGACGCAATTGTGCTGGCTCTAATACATGGGCAAGCGCTTCTTGTATTAAAAAATACTTCTTAACGGCTAGTTATATTTCAAAATACTGCCTGGAATTCCAGTGAACCGAAATCAAAAACATAAACAAACTAGAGACTATAGCCATTTGAAAACAATTAAAATTCAAGTTATATTTTTTATTTATTTAAACAAATTTCGTTTTACACATTCGTACTTAAGCAACAATTGCAACCTCAAAAGACAGGGGCGTATTACAACGCGTTGCACAAATGCATATCTCAGAAGAAAGGCTCCGACGCTCTCTCCAGGAGCTTCCCAGTTTCGTGTTTATTAATAGATGTCAAACGTGCAACATCTTTGTTCTGGATTGTTCTCATGCATATTATTTTAAGCAAAATTGTGTGGAAGAACAGAAACATCTTTGTTTGAATGTTGTTGTGTTTTGTTTGTGTGAGCATGTGGCATTGTTGGGTTGAGATACTGTAATACGAAAAGGATTTTTTTAGATTTTAAAGAAGAAACTATTTATTTCTTCGTTGTCAAATTGTGTTATAGTTAAAATATATTCCTAGTTTATAGTTACAATAGGCATCGTTTTTATTTTTACGTGATTATGCGACAATGAATCTATCTTTGAATCACCAGAGAAAAAAGGATCAAAAAATAAAACAATTATTTAAATAGTAAACATCGAAAGAGCATTCCGCTGATATAGTAGATAATAAATGCACTTTTGAAGTGATATTTTATAATTACAATATCAGGGAGACAGGCACTTAATTAACAAAAGTCCCGATTGAAAATAAACAAAGTCAATTTTGCAACGTTTTAAAATACAACATTACCTCGATTTAAATTCAGTGCAGTATTCCTCCGGCTCAGTTCCGAATTCGCTCGAAAAGCATTTTTCAAAAAGCGTTTTAACTACCAACTACATTCATTTACACATAATAATTGTGTTCGGTCGCGGCTGCCGACTCATTATCATATAAATGAGAGAGAAAAAGCAACGGTCGCCCATTAATCAAGGGAATGGAGTAAAAACACCGGCTAATACACTTATCAACTTTAATTCAATAAGCAGGTTCAACGTCGGACACCCCCAGCTCATTTTGAAAAATAACCCAAGAGCGCGCCTAAATATTACAACAGTCTATAATTTAAAAAATCACTCAAATGACATCATTTCGTTATTGACTCCGGTAAAATATTTAAATAAGCGTAAAATTGAACGACAGGGCCAGCATTAACTGACATTCACACTTGTAATTCAATCGAAATTGAATCGAAAACTTTGTTAACTAATTATAATAAATGCCAAGAGCCACGCCATTTCGATGCTTGCGTTAACATTATTCTAAGTTAAAAGCATTCGAAATTGTGTAATCGTCCTTAAATAAGGCGCAGGGTGTGATAAATAAGGTAGCAAAAACTATGTTAAAGTTTGAGGGCATAAATAAGAAGCTAGAACCTGGGGCTTGCAAAGTCCGCACCTTCCTACGCAACACTTGCGACACGACGTTGTACAAATTTTAGTGCATCTAAACTCTTTGAAAGTGGCGTAATAATTTCTATGCTCGCATTCTGTCACGGCAGGCCCGCTCCGAGTTTTCCAAGCAATATATTGTCTGCTCCATTTAGTGTGAAAATTAATTAGGAACTATCTCCTTTTAATGAGATGCCCTGAAAAAGTGTTTACCAAAAATTAAAATACCGTCATAGTTCATCATTTTTTAAATTTCGGCCAGAGCACTTCCTGCGAATCATTTATGTATGGTGTCAAAATTTTCCTTGTACTTTACGTCACGTGATAACTTTTTGATCTAAGTATATTTATAAAAGCTCTATAATGCACATTTTCGTTGAGTAAATATATTATTTTTATCTGAAGAACAACGATAGTAGAAACTATATTTAAAGTCTCATAAAGTAATTTCATGCCTTCATGGACTTATGCACAATTGGTTACCTATCTTTTGAAGTTTTCTAAGAGTGATGATTAATGGTAGTCATATTGGGAAACTTATAAATTCAGGTGTTAAGTTTTGAGAGGAGCTTAAATAAATTTCTAGAATTCATACTTGTTGGAGTTTGGCTATGTATCTAAAAACAATTTTTTATGCCTATTGACTGGCTGTGAAGCATTTTAGAATTGTAAAGGTGGCAGTAACGCTTAAAAAGCATAAGTAGGAATTTGTTTTGGTGCCTAATATGATAAATTTAACTAACAGAAATAATTTGTACTAAATTCGCATAATCACTATAGTATTAAATACCAAAAACCGAAGTCAAAAATGCTTTAACCTGTTTTAATGAGTATCAAAAATTGCTCCCACTTACAGTAGACATACTGTTACTGACCTGAAACAAACAAAAAGATTTATTATAATTTCGTATGTAAGAAATAAACAGGTTCTTTGGTAATTTTTTTAATCACTTTCACTTCAAACGAGCACATGACCCACCTAACTGAACACGTGGCATCGACTTCCATATACATCAATAGTCGAAGGTGTTTTAATTATCAATGTTGAATCGACTAAAGATGTATTATCGACAGTAAACTTCATAGATACTCTACTACCATTACCTATATCACTTGTTAAACACACACAATATTTTGAAGGCATTCAAAATAGTACAAAAAAACATCAACTCGAAGTCAATAATTCACCATTAAAATAAAAGCCACTAAATACAAAGTACCACAATAGAAAAATTCTAAATGCAAATAAAGTTTAAAAATTCCACAAGTCTATATAGTAAACATCATAAAACCAAAACTGAGTTAACGTTTTAACGAGCTATTCCACCACTATAGCTTTCGTGTGCCCACTTTGTATTTTACATACACTGAATAAAATATAATAAATAGAAAAGGGTTTCCACAAGTAATAGTTATAATCTACATTTTCCCTCTCAAAATACGAATATATTTCGATGTTGGACGACTTTGTAATTCATAACATTTTATGTCTGACCCTACCCGTTTAAGCTCAGATTACTATAAAATCACAAAAGTTTACTATACCACGAACATTTCGCTAGAAAGCAGTTTTAGTTAATTAGCTAGCAGTAACTACCTAACGAGTTTTTAATTAGAGTTGATTTCATTTCTTTATAGCAACGTGTTGCTTCGTTTGCTTCTCAGAGTCTAGATTTTGAAAAAACAATGCATAAGCGAGCGAGATATTTCTTCATGTACTTGAAGGCTGACTTTTATAGTTGAGACAAAGAGTTGCTACGTTCTGAAAAACTCTTCCTCACCAAATAATGTGTCTATGGAGACGAATTGCGGGAAAAAATAACTCTTGCCGTCCGCACGCGTAGAATTTTAAAACGAAACATTTTTTTCCTCGTCTTTTGTACTGTAGGTATAAGGGTAGACAATAGAAAGCTATACATTGCTGGTGATATCTTGGGAAAGTGAGTGCGAATGCAAATGAGTGTGCGTTACATTGCCACGCAATATTGAATGTGTCAAACGAATGTATGCCTTCATTAGCTTGGATGAAGCTCGAAATTTTTGTAATGTTACTTTGCAGAGTGGTTTTTCTCGGATATAAACTGCCTAGTCATATACGGAGCTGTCTATTATTTGTAACGCTGATGATGTCAGTTACATTTTTCTTTCTCTTTTTTTATTTTGAAATATCGAAAACGTCCACTTGTTTAATTCAAACAATCGACAGGTAAAAGTAGGACGCGCGTTTGAATGTTGAAACCCTGTATTGCTGCTAATTGTTTTAAAATCATGATTAAAAACCAACAGCTTAGTAAAATGGGAATTTCGAATTTTTTTAAAACTATTTTCATAGCCAGGACAATAGCATGCAACCCCACTGATGAGGTAATGATGGCATATTGTTACAATATTTTTGAATTGTGATATAATTTAACACCCTTTAATGAAACCGTATAAAACATTCAATACGACTAATTAATTCTGAAAGGTTTCGAATTATAAATTCAAATATCTCTCAAGACTGAATGTAGACTAAATGGATTTAGCCTTTAAAACTCTCAAGTTTGTAATGAAATTAAGGAGACAAAATAATTATAAATCTCGAACAATATTAAAATGTTGTCTTACAGATCAGAATATTTGTTGGTTATTTAAATGGTATTAAAAAGAAAGTGGTTAAATAAAGAGCTGGTAAAATCACTGACGTTGATTAGCGAACCCGGAGATTGAATCCATTTGGGAGTTATGCATCAAGAATTCTACAGGGTGTTCTAGTGATTCCGTAAGACAACTCACCGAATCACTTCAGGTTGGATGAACACAAATGTACGTCTCACAGACTCGTCATCGCGTTAAGGTAACATGAGAGGTTTCCTTGGAAATTATTTCCTGTATAAATATGATTAAGTCAAATAAACTTAAAAGTAATAAATATAAAATAACTGACAAAACGTTTTTTATTCATCATTTTAAAATATATTAACGGTTTATAAGCTTTTTGTATTGTAGAGTTTAGAAAATAATAGAACATGTTTAAATTTTTAAAGTGAACTAAGTTTAGGACTTAATTTTAATGTCAAAACTAAAGCTATTAGGTAAAAGATCTTTCAATAATTTAAAACCTTTATAGACACTAGAACGTAACTCTATATAAAAATATATTTCAAGGAACCAACTCAGCACATTCCCACCGACAAGTTTATACATACTAAACGATTTCAATGAAAATGAGACTTATAAAGTTTTCGAGCGACGCGGAATGATTGTGTTACGAATATGAAATGATATTACCTTGGACGGATTATAAGCAGAAGCTGGCTCCTACAGAGGAAATTGCTTCCTCTCTTTGCAACCATTCTCAGAATAAACGTTATAATTCGCGTAAAATACTTTGTCAATTAGATTCGTTTTAATAATAATCTTGGAGGTTGAAAATTAATTTAAATTAAGGATGTATTTGTAGTGCTTTTCTTGTGTTACTCGTACAATAATCAACCTCAAAGGAATTGGTTATGCTATGTCCTTGTAAAATTAGCTTGTAATTGTATTCTTAGAGATTTCGTGATAATTAAAATCGTATCAAACCGCTTGAAATTAATAATATAATTTAATGGGCAGCGGAAAACATGTCACAATAATATCGCAAACAATTTACAGTAATAGAATCCACAACTTCCAGTTACAGCTCGAAGCCATCATCGTAGTAATGCGTTGCATCTCATTTTTCTAATTTCAGTGGACGCAGAGTAATTTTTTGATAATATCTCGTCTATGGCGGTGCTACAGTCCTTCTGTTTTAAATAATTTCGTTTATGTTAAAGAAAAGGCCAGTGCAATAATTTAAGTAAAGACAATTGGAACTCAAGGCTCCGGTCGGCAACACACCATTAATCGATAAATCAACAATAACATCTGATAATAATTTAGCTACGAAATCTTTTTCTTTTTTTTGTTCCCCGTTAGGGCAGGAGGATGTAAAAAATGCTCTTACGCATACCTCTCGCGCGCGATCGAGGTATCTGGGACTCGCTCCGAGACTACCAGAGCGCTACCCACAAAAAACCCCCTAAAAGACTCGTGCAATTTTTTTTGCCTCACAGCCTTCATCTGAGCGACGACCAATTGGAGAAAAAGGTCGCGCTAGCGGGTCCCAGAAGGGGTCACCCACTGGGAATTACATAGCACTGAAGGTGAATTCCTAGCACTAAAGGTGCTCAAAATGAAAAATAAAAATTGAATTAATTCGAATTTAGATTAGAATTAGAAGTCGCGGCCTGAAGGGCTTCGAGATCTAGTGTTAGTTGCGTGGATACGTTCGGGTGCGCGTTTCTCGGTCTAGCGACTTTGAACTTCGAATCTATGACAGGGGTAGTATACGAGACTAAATCTCGAACTAGAAGATTGGGGTGGGTTTCGGAGCGTTTGAAGAACGCTTCCGAAAGTGTTTTGAGGTGCTGTTGCACTGTAGGTAGTTCAAGATCTCTGTGCAGGTCCGCGTTACGCATGTACCAGGGTGCGTTCGTGGCCCTGCGGCAGAAGAGATTTTGAACCACCTGCAGTTTGTGCAGGATGGAGGGTTTGGCGTGGGCAAAGATTGGCGAGGCATATGTCATGACGGGTCTTACGCAGGTCTTAAAGAGCGTACGTTTGTTTCTAAAGGACCTTTTACTTTTTCTACCTAGCATACTGTTTAGGCGGCCTAAGTAAAGACGGGCGTGTTTCGATACTCGATGCTCGATGATTTCATGCCACACTCGACAATCGATGTGTGGCATGAAAGAAAGCGTCTAGTCTAAAGCAACGCCTAAGTATTTAGTACTGTGTTTCCAGGGGATGGAAATGCCTAGCATTCGAACGTGGGGGTCGTCAGCGGGACGACGGCGTTTGGGGTCGAAGCGAATCGCAGAACTCTTGTCTGGATTCACATCGATGCGCCACTTTTGAAACCATATACCGAGGGCTTTTACGGCCTTTTGGAGTCTGGTGACGAGGTGCGGGACACTGTGACCTTTGGCGTAAAGGGCAGTGTCATCGGCAAAGAGGGCGAGTTCGATGCCTTTTGGCGGGATGGGAATGTCGTTGGTGTACACGGTGTACAAAAGAGGGGCGAGGACTGAGCCTTGAGGGACTCCAGCCTTTATGGGACGGGGCGCGGAAAGCGTGCCTTTATGTTTAAAGTAAAACGTACGGTCTTTGAGAAACGACGCGATTATCCTGACTAGGCGATCCGGTAAGCCTATTGATTATAAACGAGTCCGCTGTGCCAGACTTTGTCGAAAGCCTTGGCTACATCAAAGAAGACTGCGACCGCTTTATAACGCCGCGGATAGAAGCCGTCGAGTATGTACTCGACTATGCGATGTACTTGCTGAGGGCACGAGTGCTTAGCGTGAAAGCCGAACTGATGGAGAATGATGCGAGGATCACCATCCGTTGTGAGAGTATGACTCTCTCGAGAAGTTTAGCCATGGCCTTGAGTAGACTGATGGGTTTGTGATTAGCCGGGATATTCAGAGGTTTACTCGGCTTGGGAATACCTATGACTGTCGCTTCTTTCCAAGCTTTTGGAAACTAGCTAAGGTCGAAGCAGGCATTGAAAATGATAGCTAACAAGATAAGCACCTGTTGAGGCAGGTGCTTAAGTGCGTGGTTGGAAATTCCATCCGCACCCAGAGCCTTTTTGGATTTTTGAAGTCTCATGAGAAGAGAGATTTCGTCATTAGACACTGTGACGGAGTCGGCGGTGATGGGGAGAGAATTCCTACGGAGGACTTCGTCCTCCACCACCTGGATGTGAGAGGGATCCGAGGGTTGAGTGCTGGGCAAGCACTGTGAGGCAATGCTGTCAGCGAAGCATTGGGCTTTCTATTCGTCTTCGAAGGCGGTAGTGCCGTCGGGACGAGTGAGAGGAGGAACGTGAGAGGCCGCGTCTACGCGTAAGGCTCGCGCCATACTATAGTACGCTTGGTGGGACGGGGAGATATTATCCATGAGATCGTTCATCTGAACGTCTCGGAGTTCCGCGAGGCAAGACGTAACTTTACGTAGCTGATTCGTAGCTTATCTATAGGCGGGCGTGGAATAGCTTTAATAAGATTGCTAACGGTTAGCCGGGTGAGGAAGCGTGGGTTTGCCTTGCTTAGCAATCTTTTTGTTATCACTGATGGCTGAGTTGATAGCATCAGTGAGGAAATTGACTAACGAGTCTATTTTATCCGGGCTATCTAATTGGTCGGGCGAGATCGCGAACGGAGAGTTTGGGGCCTCTAGGGCTAAAACTAAGGTATCTTTAAAGTCTTTCCAATTAGTAAAGGTCTTAGGAGACGTAACGTTATCGTTAGACGGTCCTAGCACGAGGGAGACGGGGCGGTGATCAGAGCCTAAGTCATCGAGCGGTTCGATAGACCTGAGATCGAGGTTGATTCGCTTGACGATTGCAAAATCGAGGATGTCAGGAGAGTGATTAGAGTTGTCGGGATAGTGAGTGGGACTGACGGCAGAAATGACGTCTAAGTCGAGTGTCAAGGATGATGTCAAGGAGAGCGATACCGCCGGGGTTGGTCTATAGGCACGTCCAGTCAGTATGTTTGGAGTTAAAATCTCCGAACATAATGACTGAAAGGCCGAGGGCGAGAATGGCCGGATATGTTTGGTGCCACTGGGTATGTAGATTGAAACTATGATGATGGTCGGATGACCAGTCATAGTCAATCTACACACAGTGGCTTCCATGTTGAGGAGAGGAGGGTAGAAAGAGAAGAGCAATGGAAACTTCTTTTGTAGTAAATAGCTGTGTCGCCGTAAGCGGAGTTGAGAGTTCGAGTGCACTTCTTCATCTAGGCCTCGACGCTTGACAGAGATGTTCGAGAGTCCGCAGATTGTGCGAGCTGCTCTGAAGATCTCCCTCAAGTTGGGAGTGTTGGATAGGATGACGAAGGCGAGAGGAAAATGTCTACCATGGTTAGAGTGCATCTTATGCACTGCTTCAGCTGGGAAGCCTGGGACTTAAGGTCCTCCAAGATATCGCGAGCTCGAACGGGACGCCCCGTAATACTGCGCGGATCTTACGCTCCTCCGGGAGGAGTATATGGGTATATAGGTGTGATATGCTATTTATCTAACTGATAAGAGCCTAGTGAACGCGCGGAAGCCGTCAACAGTCGCGACTTGATTTTTTATAGTTTCGCCTTCATTTGCCGCTTTAACGTAATTAATTTTGTGCTCTTTGCACAAGTTAGAAACCGCGGTCCAGCGCGCTTTTTCGCATAGGAAGACGGGCGGAGGGAGCTGAGGTTTATATGGGACGGGAGCGCAGCGCGTAGCTGGTTTGGATGGAACCGGCAAGGTCGTGGTCATTTGCAGTGACATTATTGGCGCAGGGGTGGGTGTTGAAGACACCGGGGCTGGCTCGGGTGTTGAAGACACCGCGGCTTTTTTCGAACGTTTCTTAGAGCGTTTGGTGACTAACTGGAATGGGGGTTTAGCAGAGCCGGTTAAGGTGGCGGCGTCCGACGACGCCTCAGACGCGGATTCCGAGTCGCTGCCGGGAGCGGTACGCGCGACGTGCGAGAGGATGTGTCCGACACACAGTCCATCTCGGAGGGCACAGGACACTCGGGAGAGGAGCTAAAGACCAGAGGGGTCTGAGCGTTGGTGGCCTGAGGGGCCGGAATTGGGGCCTGAGGGGCCCGGGACGCGTTAAGTGCTAATAAGGCCTGCGTGAAGACCTCGTCAGAGATTGAGACGCCCGACGCGGCGAGCGCCTGGGCGAACGCTTTTGCAAAGTTTACGACGCTTTGCGAGTCCATGGGAGGGCTTGGTAGGGAGATATAAATATATAAATAAATAAAAGATGCCTAAAGCTCCTAACAGACCTAGCAACCCTAGCGGCTAACCTCCCTACCAGCGTTAGGGGGGCTGGGGTAAATAACTTAAAACTAACCGTAGTTCGCCGAAGGCCGCTACCTAGAAACCTAAAAAGGGTACGCAGGTAAAGAGTTGACTGCGTTAGGGTCAAACTTTACTGACAAAAACGGAAAATTTACACGGAAAAGACACAAATATGATAAGTATGAAAAAAGGACAGTAAATAAATAAAATATTCGAAAGGAAAAATAAATAAAATAAAAGGACTGGATCAGTACAAATTCAGTTGTCACCGTTAGGTATCCTTTGTACTAAAACCAGAATACTTTACGCTGGGCGCACACAGCACTCAGCACAAGCACAACACAGCACAGCACTTTGAGGACTAAAAGACTTAGTCACAAAGAATCTTCTTCGATCAATCACTTCGATAGCGCTCGGAGGGAGTAAGAAAAACCGTATCACGGAACCAACGCGCTATACTATGACGTCAGTAAACTGAGCGCCACTGAATAACGGGAAGAGACCGATCAATCGGAGTGGTCTTGGAACGTCCGTACCGGGCGGCTATCGGAGCGAGAATCCTACGAAATCTACGCCCATATATTAATTATAGGCTAAGGATGCTTACCATCAGGTACATTCCATGCTAGTTAGTCTGGTTAGGCTATGACAAAGTAAAAAAGAAGAGAAAATCTAGGCTAGCCTAACAAGAAATTTAGTAATTCCTACAAGTCACTGTGTCTTGAAATACGTTTAGATTTTACAGTTTAATGCAACTTTACTTTGGTTGAGCATCTTAATATATTTCAAAGGACCACTAGTTGAAACTTTCTCCACCTACTTAAACTATTAAGGGCGCTGGCTGAGTATTTTTGATAGCTATTGAAATATATTTGTATACAGTATTATTTTTTGTTCTATTTATGAATGTTTATATTTTATATGTGACAGAAATGACTTTACATCATGGCCAATTTATGAATGAATATTAATAACTCGTTGGTTGTATGTAGGTGAAACTAACATTTCAATATCACTAAAAACATTCTCGGATCAAATTACTACCAATGCCATTTGCCTTAAGTTGAGGTCTTTCTGTCGAAATAAACTATTACAAATAAAATTATCCAAACGCTTGATACATACCCAGTTAAATAAATATACTAACAGAATAGTATTATTTGATTCCTTACCATATTCTAATCAGGATTGCATAGTCATGAATTATACAATACCTTAAATACATATCAAGCTTACGGAATAAATAAACGAAAAAATAATTAAACTGCTCCGCTTCCGCCTACTTCAGGCACGATGAGCACACCCTAAGGTCCAGTGCACTGTTGCGTGAAGACCCTAAACCTTCGTGCTTCTGACAGTCCATAGTAACAAATCGTTACTAATACTACCTCAGCCCTTTTGTTTTTGCCCAGTCCTTGGACAATCACTAGAGAACCCTCCTTGCTTCAGGAAATCTCTCGTCTCTTTTTCTCGCCAAATGGATTTATCGCGTGATTCGAAAGTACGGAAAATATTAACATAACAAAACGAAAGCGTGTTTTAAAACACAACAAAATTCAGTTACGTAATTTGAAAGAAAAATACAGGTTAATTAACATTGAGTTAATGCGTATGTGATTATTTGTTCAATGGTGGCTTTTCGGAAGGTGTTGCTTTAATTTATGTCTGTTGATTGTACAACTTTTTGTTTTTATTCAATTTTCAATAATGTATTGATTATACAATAATAAAAGTATATATTTGTTGTTAAATACCTGCTTACCAACAAGGGTATTTCGAAAAATGCATGACTATTTATATACAAATAAAAACATGAGAAATGTGAACGCTTCTTATTAAAAAAAAAATCTAGAAGGCATTGCTTTGTCAATAAATTAATTTTATTTCCCTTAATCACTATCACACAGAAGCTTGACAAATTAAATTTTTGCTAGGTATTACTGGCTGAGACAAAATTCTCGTTGACTTTGACGCAAGTGCAGGCTTTTAAACGAAAATTAAATGCCATGTCAGTCAGCGTTAATGGTTTATTGTGAAATAGGAGGTATCGGTAGGTTGAGCGTTTTAGGTGTGATAGAACCAGTCGATTTTGTATTTTGCTGTTGATAATATTTCGGTTTTCATCATTTTAATAATATCAAGTAGTTTCCCGCATTTACGGTAAATAGGTACATTTTTCTGTATAAAGATCAATGCTCATACGTCCATTATAACGGTTGCATATTCGATATAAATAAATATTATCGTCACAAAATATGTAATTTTCATACGTGTGTTTAAATCAACAATGAAACTGGAGCGTGCTAAACACATTCATTAACATTTGATTTTGAATGAGCTTTTTTGTTCTTTGAAATTTATAATTTAATTATTTGTATCTATCCTCTATCTATATATAATTTTTTTGCTAACCTAATATGCTACTACTACTTACGATATAATTCAACCACGAACAAATACAATCCAAAAACTACTTGCTACACCCTCGTATTCCGAACCAACATTTTTCAATAAAATTTGTTTCAAATACAGCATTAATCTGGAAAGTTTTAACATAATTTCTTCCATACTTCACTGGATTTCCGACAGAAAGCTGTTCTGAGAGGCTTACATTGGAACTCCCGGGTAATCTTACTTATAAAAATAAACTTTTACATTAACCGATTCAGAATGACTCTCATGGAGACTTGGAAACTTCTGTGCCCAATCAGCCGCGAAATAGAAACAAATAAATACACGCTTAGCTAGTTTTGACTTGATAAGAGTAAGAGAAAGTTTATGGAAGTATTTCTACTGATAATGTATAAGTTCTCGGATAAGACAGCTTTACTTGGCTACCGGGTTTTGCGACTGAATATTACGAAATCAGCTTTTAGGTCTTGTTTTGTTTGTCAAATTTCTAGGTTTACTTATTTGGTAATAGTGTTGGGTTTCCCATTCTGTTAATACCTTTGTTTACACAAAAAATATATGATGTTGACCATACTAGTATTATTCAATATTTTATATTTCACTAATCCATAATATTAAAGCAACCTGAACAATCTTTCTTAAAAAGGTAATAAAGTAAAATAAAGACTAAAGAAACCTATTTAAAATTTAACCCAAAGTTACAAGCTTGTCAGCCCTTAGTGAAGTTAATTAAAGTTTTATTGTTTTAAAACATCACTGTTTTAGATATCTTGCGGTAATCAAAACAAGACAAATTTCCTTAAGGCTCGAGTTAATGAGAATATCCTTCATAATTATTCAATTACAAACTTAATAAAGCCTTTAGTGCCCTGTTTCGAAGTTAAAACGCTACTTGGCCCATATTTCCCGAGATGGACACATTATTCATTAAAATTGCTATTATATTGCTAATCATTTTGCTTCAAAGTCGTTTAGTAAAGTTTTGAAATGCAAAAAAGTTTTAAATGCTAATAAAGTTAGATAAGATCTGTTTATAAAAATAAACAGGGTTTACTGTAATATCTCGTGAAGAAACACGTTTTTCGTGCTTTCAAGTTCACAAAATTAATTTTGAATGTTTGTAGAAGACGTGTAGGTACCTACTTATGGTTTGGTATAATTAAGGTGTAACGATACCAAAGTCTAAGGATGAAGAGGATCGAGGGCCCTCCACTGGTCGCGTCTGTACGTACTTCAGCCTATGAATGGTGCGTATACTTTGCCTTCAAAAGATTCTTACCCTCTAATTGGGTTTATCTAAGAAAATCTATAGCCCGAATTCATATTTTCTTTTTTGAAACATGCGTTTACGCTGTTGAATCCTTGTTAATTTGGCACTTGAGTGTAAGCCTTTTACCTAGCTTGTATATAAATGTACTTTTCAAATATTTTTTATGTAAGCTATTCAAAAAACTTTTACAACTTTTTTTTGATGATTATATTTACAAATTTTAATACGAAACTCTAGTATGTATATTTGAAAACCAAGAATATTCCTAAAACGTAAAAGCGTTTTAATGCAGGTTAAAGTAACATAAAGTAATATTTTCACTGGAACTGCAATTTGTAACAAGCAATTTAATACACGTAAGTTTAACTCTACAATTCTAGTTATTCAAAAGCTTTAGAGTTTTACACCTAAGTCGTAAAACTAGCTCACATTTCAAAGGTCAATTATATTCGACTTAAATAATCTAGAATGTGTTATAGAGAATATGGAGCTAATATAAAATACTGAAGTTGTATTTCACGTCAAGTTAATTTCTCTTGAGACGGCTCCAAACTAAGCAATAGCATCTGCCCAGAACGGTCGCATGTTTATTGAGAAATTGCCTAATCTCGAAGAGCAACAAAACGAAACCACAACGGAAATGTTGAACTAAAGTATTTCGTCTCTCCGAGGATGCCTCCGCGGGACCCTTGTCTGCGCTAACCGATCACACCCTTAAGGCTCCCGAATTACTGTCTGGGCTGATTACCGCCCTTCTCACACCCCCCTACCCAGCCCTACGTCAACTATTATTTGTGTCCCGTATTTATAATCTGTGCTCTAGAAAACTTCCAGCATTTATTTTATTAAATATAAGAAAACTTGTACAAACTTTCCCTGTACGCTAAGGGAACGTTTATTACTCTTATTCGATTAGTTGCGTTGTAGCCTGACATTTACAACTTTGTGAGAATTGATTTGCTTCAAGATATTGAATTAAATTAATTAGTTTAAGTACACTGTAGGGACTGCGTCGTTCTTCCAGGGCTTATTATTAAGAACAGTTCATAGAGTTTACAGAAAAACTTTGACAGCTTTTTAATATTAAAATAAGTCGTCGAACTGTCAAACGAGGAAGATATTATATTTCTTTTTAACCATGACTTATTACAGTACAGTTCCCGTCACAAAAAGCAGAATGTTTTAATGCTCTTATGCCACTTGATTTTCGAGGGAAAATGTTTATTGGCGTGGAAGGAAATCATCGTTGTACATACATTAGGAACCAACAAAAGACGGTACATGTTTAACATTATTTTCTCTTAAACAGAACACAGCATTTACTTGTTCATGCGAATCGTCTTAAGGGAATAAATAATGGAGGCACAAATGGCAAGTGGTTCACACAGAGTTGTATTGAAATGTAACCGAAATATCTACGCACCGATTTAAGGAACACCATACAATGTATGGTAATTTTGCTTTGTTCATTTTCTCGATAATTTGAAAGTCGATTTAATGTTTAAAAACATGTAATTCATATGAGATAACTCTTTACATGTCAATACATTTTAAGCTCCTAGTAACGTTATCATATCGGACCATCGATATTAGATGTGGTTAATGGATCACAACAGCTTTTTATGCCAACAGACCTGGATTTAAATTCTGGACGTTAAAGACATTTGTATAACTAATCAATCACGCCTGTTGTATCTATGAGTGGGTTTTTTCTGGGTTCCGAATGTGATGATAAGTTTTATTATTAAGTTAAACAGGTGGCCAAAAAAAATATTTATCTATATAATTTAAACATACATTTTTCTCGCGTGAATATAATAAAAAACCTAAAAAATTTAATATACGCACCAATAAAACGTTTTTCAGAGAAACAAAACCCAATAATTTCTCCGTAGCTCTGGAAAAACGTTTGTACATTTGTAAAGAAAAAGATCCTCAGCCTTTCCTCGTCATAATAAAGAATATATTTCACAAATGACCTTCCACCAATATTATGGACGCTACAACGAAAGGCGTCCAAAAGTAAAGGTGCACATTTAAGAGATAGATAGCGTCGTTCGGATAATTCTGTTATCAGCTACCAGAGGGCGGCCTATTCCAAGGTTTGTTCTCACTTGGACCCTGTCTTAGTGGGCCGACGTTTTAGTGAACGTAATAACTTTTAGAACTATATTCCGCAATAAGTTTTTTTATATAATAAATTGGCATGCGAGTCGAACATAAAGCGACAACATAAAGAGACATAGGTGATTTGCCAGCCAAATGAAGACATCCTCTACAATCATGTTTCTAGTGACATGAATTGACAAATCCAAGGATTGTCAAACGTGACGTCACGCATGTTGAATACAGACATTATTATTTGACGGCCGAGTAGCGTAGTAGTTAGTAGCCCAGCCACATATACCAGTGGTCACAGGTTCTAGTCCCCGCGTTTGTTATCGAGTCATAGTTGTTGATATATATATATATGTTTATTTATGTATATGTTTATTCAGGGTTCCCCCCCAGTTCGCTGTATGGTCATCCATAACACAAGCTCTGCTTAGTTTGGGGCCATACAGTAGGTGTTTGTGGTATGGGGATTTATTATTATGATTATTATTGATTTCGTTATTTCATGCCATTATTTATTTACCTGAATAAATTACAAAAGTATTGTGTTCTTTCGCAGCGTTACTTGTTTTGCTTTTAGTAGTAAAAGGTTGAATGTGGAAGCCGCATTTCGGTCGTTCCTCTAGTTTGCTTGTACGAGTAGTAGGAACATCTCTTGAAGACATAGCGACGAATCTTCATGCTAGACCTACTGGTATGAACTTCCACTCTTTATTAACAAACTTAATCAAAACAATGCTATAAAGTTAAAAATCAAACTAATAAATCACAGAAACTAATGTCTCAATATCACCTATCTTGATTTTAAGTTTATTATGAATAATTTATTCGTTTATAAATGCTTCAGGTAGCAATTAGGCTCAGGTCAAAGTGAAAGTGAGAAGTGGCCAAAACCGAAGTGTATTTTACTACTACAAATACTGGCCGTCCTCTTACTTTATTACCGAATACTGTTGTGAATCTTTCGCTTAAGTCATTTTAGCTCTGTAACAGGAATGTCAAGCGTAACAAATGTGATCAGATATGACATGTTAGCACTTTAAAAAATAATATCTATTTCATTTTTGTTTGTCGTTAATATAACTTTTTCATAGTTATTGCCACACAAACGGCATTTTATAACATATGAACTTGCTTTGCGTGACGAATAAAAAAGTGACGAAAAGGTCGTGGCAAGCTGAAATTTTATTCAAATAGAATAAAACCTTTTCTCTCGTACTTATAAGACTGTTCCTACGGACGTTAAGCTCTCCTAAAGGTAACAGTTTTGCTGAAAATACTCCTATTTGTGTGATAAAGCACGCATTTTACCTCTCATGTGGAAACCGTTACAGATTTATATTTAGACCCATTGTGTCTCTAATTTAGTTAATTTGCTTATTTGAAGGTATTTGTATAATTGTTGCTTGAAATGCTTATTTATTTATTTATTTATTTATTTGTTTATTACAAAATCCACAGCTCTCAACAAAACAGTTATATAGTTACAAAAAAAATAAGATACATATAGCCATTTATGGATTTACTTTTTTTTTCTTATACATGAAAGACAGTCTTGAAGATTTAAAATTAATTCAGATTAGATACTAGGTCAATGTAATGAAATTTAAACTTGTAATTACAGCGTCAAAGAACATATAAAAAAGATATACAAAAGACAACAAATGTATGTAAATAAGTCAAATTGTAGTTTAAATGATGAGCATTATTAAACCATAATAAAAAATTAAAATATAAAAGTTTATGTTTAAATATAAAATCTAAAAACACTTTTAAAATCAAAAAATTAGAATAAATAATAAGGCCAAGTTTATGAACATTGATGACAATGATTATGTGATGTAATTATGTCAAAGTATTAAAAAAAAAAAAAAAAAATTTCAACTTAACAAAAACATAAAAAAAAAACAGTAATAATAAAAATAAAATAAAACAGATTTCACATTGTCAAAATGGTAAACAAATTGATAATTTACATAATGTCGAATTAAGTTAATGTCAAACAGTTAAGTAATAAGAAATTGATATCAATCGAGTAAAAATGCAAGAAATAACAGATAAAATCAAAGTCAAAAATAAGTGTACCTATATGAGTGTGTGTGTGTGTGTGTGAGTGTGTCAGTGTCAGTGTGTGTGTATATACAGTATTAAACTTGTTACGTTAGATTAAATTAAACTTAAACGTAAACACAGCAATTAATTATTGGTCATTGATAGCTTTAGTAACATGCAACTTAAAAACCCTTTTAGAGTCATGAAATAAGTCTGTGAAGGGAGCAAACTTGGTATTGTAGGTTTTTTGCATTCTGTTTATAACGGAATTATGAGTATAATTAGTTTTTGAGTGCTTAGTGTTAAACAGATTGGTGTGTCTAGTTCTTTTTTTGGGTGTTTTTAGTTGAAGCGTTGAGTTGGTGAGTTCAATGCTATCAACTGAGCCATTGCATATATTATGGAGAAACAACATGTCTAGTAAGTTGCGCCGATCGCTCAGTGACAATATTTTGAATTGAGTGCAGGCATCTCTGTAAACTTTGTGTTGCTTTGAGTGTGTGCGATAGTTTAAATGTTTGATTAACTTTTTTTGTATAGATTCAATGTTTTCATTATAGGTGGTGTAATGGGTGTTCCATATGGCACTGCAATATTCGAGTGTACTCCTAACATAAGCGAAATATAACACCTTTAGACAGTTTATATCTGAAAAAGGAGCACTTACTCTCAGAATAAAACCTAGATTTTTATAGGCTCTAGTAACCGTTGTTGCAATATGGTTTGTGAATGAAAGCTTAGAATCCATAATAACACCTAGATCGCAGATGAGATCTACTTTAGGGATTAAGTCCATGTTTATATTGTAAGTGGTTAGGATTGGTCTTCGCTTTCGACTGAAACTTATATGTGCGCACTTACTCACATTTATGCTGATACGATTGCTACAAAAATAATCGTACAGTCGGTCAAGATCTAATTGTAAGTTATTGCTGTCTGTCAAATTATTAATTTTATTGTAGATTTTAATGTCATCGGCATACATGATAAAGTCAGAATTAATATATTTTCCTATGTCATATAAGTAAATAGAATACAGCAACGGTCCTAATATGGAGCCCTGTGGGACCCCGGAAGGCACCGAGATATAATCTGAGCAATACCCACCCACCACAACTGCCTGACATCTATTTCGTAGGTATGATTCTAGCCATCTTAATAAATTACCTGATATACCAACTTCTTGGAGCTTTTTGAGCAAAATGACATGATCCACACGGTCAAAAGCTTTTTCGAAGTCCGTGTAGATCACATCAACCTGCCCACCGCCTTCCATTCCACTGAGTACTTCGTGGGTAAAGATGGCTAGATTGGTTTGAGTAGAGCGCCCCTTCATAAAGCCATGTTGTTGAATAGGAATTAAATGACTAACTGTCGGGTAGATATGGTCGTACACAATTCTTTCACTCACCTTACTCAAAACGTTGAGTTTGGATATTGGCCTATAGTTTTTTATTGAGGTCTTAGGCCCCTTTTTATGTATGGGAGTAATATGGGCTGTTTTCCATACTGAAGGAAAATAACCAAAGGTAAAGCAGCGATTTAGGATGTATGAGACAGGGACTGAGAGAGTCTTTGCACATTTAACAAAAAATAATGAGGGCAAACCATCACTGCCCGGACCCTTGTGGACATCTAATTGCGACAGTAGTTTTTCACAGTATTCTGTATTAATAGTAAGTTCACCAGGAGAAATACTATTTTTCAACTCACTAGACGTGTGCATGTTAGTATAAGAGGCAAGAGGAGTGCTAAAATTTTTATTGAAAAACTCGTTAAAAGCAGTACAAATGTCTGAGGCATTGCTTAATTCCACCCCTTCATAGTTCATACAGGAAGGGTAACTCGATGTAGTTTTTCTTTTTGCTTTAATATAAGACCAAAAATATTTTGAACATGATTTTATTTTATTTTGTGACCACTCAGTATAGGTTTCAAAACACTTAGATTGTAATTTTTTCTGTCGAGCTCTTAAAATGGAGAATGAATTATAATCATTTGGGTTTTTAAAACGTTTCCAGCGTGCATGTATTTTAGCTTTTTCCTTAGTGAGATTAATCAAAGCACTGCTGAACCAAACCGGATAATTATTGTTTCTAGAAATCTGAGACTTAGGTATAAATTGATCTATAATTTTGTATAAAATGTTATAAAATAATTGAATGCAATTTTCAATGTCAACATTATTTAATAGGCTTAGCCAGTCATATTTACTTAACTCGCAGTTTATACAGTCATAATTGGCTTTATTATATTTATATACAGTTCGAGAATTAGATTTTAATAATGGAATTAATACTTCTGAGGCGTCGATTTCTAAAGATGGGTGATAGCTATCCTCTGGTACTACTGGAAAGTCCGAGCGTCTAATAGTTACGTTAAGGTTTGTAAATATCAAGTCAAGAGTATTCCCCTGTAAGTTACAGATGTTGTTAAATTGTTTCAATCCATAATAGTAAAAAGTGTTTATAAATTGTTCGGCGGATTGTCGCATTTCGTTGCTGCCTTTATTTAGAAACGTTGGTCTACTTAAATTCCATCTTACGAAAGGTAAATTAAAGTCACCCGCAAGCAATAATGTATCATTTGGATGCAATTGAATAAAATCCCGAACTAATTCTAATAATTCTGTTAGGCGATTCGAAGCAAATTTGTTCGGAGGAATATAAGCAACAGCAACATGTAAATCGGGTTGAGGGGCGCGGGAGCGGGCGGCAAGACTCTGCGCCGGCACCGTGAGCCAGAGACACTCGAGCGAGTCGCGCTGCCATTCCGGCCGCGCGCGCGCATGCAACCGCACGTCACACATCGCCATGACGCCGCCGCCCGGCCCGCCGCCACCACCGCGGTCCCGCCTAAACACGTCATATTTATTGTTACTGAGCTCGCTATCTAATATCCCGTTGCACAACCATGTCTCAGTGATAAGCGCAATATCGAATCCCTGAATCAGCGTGTTATTGCTAAAAATATTAGTTTTAGTTCTTAATCCTCTTACATTTTGATAGAAAAAAGTTAAATAGATGCTGTATCTAAGGCTTGGTTCTGCAGATAAACTAAATGAAGATTTATTTTGTGCATAAAAGCTTTTTAATGAGTAATGCAATAAAACGGTAAATTTAATTTATAATCCGTAAATACCGTTTCGCAAGTTTGATGGACACACGTTATAATATAATATATTTATTTTGGTTGGCCTACTTTTTAATACCCAAAATGACATAGAAAATTGATACTAAATTCAAGCTATGAAATAAATAAATCTAAAGTCATAATTTATAGTTCAATGCAAAAATTAAAACTGGAAGTTATTTTGATTCCTCAAAAAATCCTTTTTTTAAAGTTTTTCCCATTTCAAAAGAGTCATTTTATAATAAATTTGATAAGTGTCGCTTAACGTTAACCTCCAAATCATTAAATGGCTTAAATATAATATATTAATAAATATGCCATTTGAACTACCTACCAGTATAAAAAAGGCCAGCGGAAAAATAAATATGACAAAATCTCGCAAATACAGCAGATTACGAGCAACACTTATCTTTCTAGTCTCGAAGTATCGTATAGGCGTAAGGACGGAATTACTTTCAAAGTAGTGATTCATTCACTTGGCTAAAGTTCGTAGTCTCTTACATTTTATTTTATCCACATAGCAAAACTTTTTAGCAATTTGATATTGAGTAAATATTTTTCAAAATATTTCCGTTCATACATTGTGTATTTTTTATGGCATCATTTCAATATTACGCAACTACTTTGTTTATTATTGTCAGCTTACTCTTAGACTTAAATAATGCAAACTTTTTTTTAATTATTCGTTGTATTATTCGTAGTTTGTGAACTTCAACGTATCACTAAAAGACAAAGTTCAAAACATAATATAAGTAGTAATAAAAAAATTACACACTAACTTAAATTAAGTTGTTTAAATAAAGCAAAGTTTTCATAATTAGTTAACTATAATGAGAGTAGTTGTCAAGTTAAATTTGAATAGGTTAAAATAAAGTTATGCCATAATATGGAAACTCGATTATAATGTTCGTAATTGAAATGAAAATTTTGAGGGCGCTCTCATTGTACGTTTTGATAATCCCATAGGAGGGTTTAGAAGATTTGATTTTCGGAGTCATTTCAATTTTGCTTTTAACGTTTATTTGGGATATTTCGTATTTTTGGATTGCAATTTAGGCATTTGATGAGATGAATATGATAATATTTTATTTAAACCGAGATTGCAAATTATTTTATAAAAGATATCAAAATTATTTTATAAAAGTTTCTCTCATTTAAAAGATAAGTAAGTCAAATCACAATTTCAAATACAAACAAAAAATACCTCAAATGCTCCCGAATTGGTTTTAATTATTAATAAACCTATTTAACCTTCTGATCACAAAAAATTATCGGACCGGAGTAAAATTCACATTGAATTACATAAAATTTTGATTCAAATAATTTATATGAAAATATGCCATACGGATAAAATTCGAATTAAGATCTGTGTTCACGCACAAGCTGGGAATGACACACTCGTTATTGACTATAGAGACCGTTTTATCGGTTCACTTCGTTCATTCATTGCGCCATGCAAAAAGTAATTTGAAGTACCGATACACATGAATGGGTCCTCAGGTACCACGAGCTGAAGTGGAAGCTGGGACACATCTGGTAAAGATAAGCGGATCTGGGTAATAAGACGCTTATTATGTTATCAAGGACTAGGGTATTGAGATTCGAAATATAATTAACGATGAAGTATCGTTTAAATTATTTGTATGAACCATTCATATGATATAAAAATTATAAATTTTTGTAGATAAGTTGAAAAATATATCGGTAAAGTTTGTTACAGATATTCTATATGCCAAAACATGATATAAATCTGGCTAGAATATCGTTATAATTTTTTTTTATACATTTTTAATGCATAATTGTTTCAAAAAAAAAAAGCTCTAACCTTGAAATAATTCTACGCCAATATTTTATTTCACCAGTCATTATAAGGGGTCGCTGAGAGTGTACATTCAAAATCGTGACCAAATTGGACACTTTTGGTGTTGAGACTTATGAGGTATTGGAGTTATTCTTTCTGTGAAATTTTAAAGCGATTGGTAAGTGAAACTCTTGACCCTGAGTCTGGCAATTATTTTGAACAACATTTATCGAATGCGATCTAGTGCAGTAATTTTGCCAGCTTTTTGGTCATTTGCCCTGTGTACAATATAATTTTGCAGTAGTAGACTTTCTATTGTTTATTTATAAATATTCTTATTTGTGAATACAAATTATATTAAATATGTAGATAATGTAGATGTTTTCCGTTTGGAAACTGGAGTTTAACATTATACTTTCAGCCACACGTATATGCTGTGAGCCATGGGAGATTTGTGTTAAAAAAATCTGATATTAATAATTATTTTTGGGGTAGTATGGGGTTGTTACACTTAATTATTGGTTCCTATATTTTTATAGAAAATTAGAATTAGAAAATTATAACTTGAAATTATTATTTATTACAGAGATATTCAAATTATAAAATTATTAGTCAACTTTATACATTCAACAAATTCATATCAAGTTATTTCAAATTCAGATATTCATTAATAGATTAAAACAACCATTTCTTTAGTATCAAATTAACCTTTTGCTGGTTGACATTTAAGGTCGGAAAGTAATTAATTATATAATCTTATTGACATAGTTTCAGTATTTCTGTTACATATTTCTGATTTTATTGATGGCAATCATAGCTATCAATAAAATGTATTGTATTAAAATTACAAAAATCTTTTTTTTTTTTGTTTTGAAGCAATCAGTATTCATTTTAGTATTTTGTAATAATATGATTATTGTTATTCTAAGTGTTCAAATACCATTTAATACTTGGTTAAAATCTTTAAATAACTCAAAAATTTTTCAAGCATCTGGCCTAAAGAATTAAACAATGTAACTGGGACCTCTCCGCTGAAATCTAACTTTACCTTCAAAATTCTGAAGGAATACGTTCCTTCACAATCCGTTAAACTTGACTGAGTGAGCGAAGCCTACTTCCGTGCATGTGTGTGTGCCACGCATCGAGCCTCTTCTTCGGTTGTCATTCAGTTACGGATTTATAGAGGAAAACAATATTTTTTAGGTGGAAAATAAACAAAAAGAAAGACAAGATATTAGCTTATAAATTAAACTTAAGATAAAGATCCGAAAAGTTCTGTTCCCTTGCAGGGGAGTCTTCTTTGATAGGTAATTTTATTGTATTTTATTTTTTATGAAATAGGAACACAAACTCAAAATTTTAAACTGTCTGTCTAATAACGGTTCAAAAGATACAGCCCACTGACGGTGGTATTTGACATCGTTGGGTAAAAAAAAACTCAAAAAAATTTGTGAAAGAAAAATGCTTTGCTATTTTATCATTTTTGTGATTTCTTGTAGTAATTGCAAGCAAAGTAAATCTAATTACTGAAATATGAATTACAATTTGATATAGTTTATCATAATATATGACGTAAATTTTTAAACGTTTCTAAGTTATTATTACAATAGAAACTATAAGAATTTTATAAATTGTTGTAAGCGTAAGGAATTGTATTTGTTTGTCTTGTTTACATGCAATTTAATCAAATTCCTATACAATAAAGTTTATATAAAACGTCAAAGAAATTTGTGACTTGTATCAAATATTGCTGCGAGCAAGTCCAAAGATAAAAAAAACCGGAGTAAAATATTATCACTCTAAATGACGCTTCCTCCGGTCGAGCTAAGTAGATTGCCGAGAAAACAGGAATTATTTCACACTAAGGAGAATTCCTTGCGACGCCTGACAATCTTGTTCGCTTAGTATGTTTAAATTGTTACGTGCGTGAATATTTTACGGACTTTTAAAAGTAATGATAAGGTAAACGAGCGGTGGTGAGTTTTAGGGTGGCGCTTTAAGTGGTTTTTACTTGGGTCTTTTTTAATTAACGAATTTTGAAACCAAAAAACTGAAAGTCACTATCATTGTCATCGGCCTGATTACTCTTCGTTTTCTGGTTATAACTAATACATAAGTACTTTAACTATTTAAATCATGTACTCAGAAACTTTTCAAAGGTTCTAAAACTAACAAAACGAGACATTTTACACAGATTTATGAACCAATACAATAATTTACCTGTAATTAATTGAAACATAAAAGTAAACTCATAAGAGCAGCAGTTTTGGAACAACTCTTCTAAGATATCAATATCAGTAATTTTTAACCTTTGGTTTTAGAAACCGTACCATTACTATCAAAGTCTTACTTGGCGAGTCTCTTTTCAATTTTCTTAGCTTCAGCCCGGAGCAGTTGCATTGTATGGCCAGATTCTTATCTCAAAAGCTATTTAGTTAAATGGAATTTACCGAGCTCGCATTGCAGTTTTACATTAAGTTAAAAATCTTAATATTTGAGCCTAAATTTAAAGTATTGTGTTTTCGAGATTATTTTCTTGGGATATTTTTGTTCCGCGCTGAACTCCTTATGCCGTGCACTTTGCAAAATTAAAAAAGTATAGTCCAACGTCAACGTAATTTATTTTGAGCACGTGCCGTACGAACAGAAAAGTTTATTAAAACTTTTAAATTATTTCTCGTTTTATCGGAATTTATACTTGAGTATGTCATAACAATAATATGGAAGCTGTGTTCATTGTTTACGTAATAGCTTCAAATTCAGAGTTTTTAATAAAGACGAAAAGTTTTCAGAGAGCCAAGTTATTTACCTCGAGTGTAAAATAAAACAGAGCCTTGTCATTCAAAGGCAATCCTAGAATGTTTCCGCTTACACAGACACAAACTGAATTAAAGGAATAGAAAATATTGAAAGCGAGCTGGGTACACCAAAAATACTCACGTTGTTGAAATCTTGTTAATGAAGTTAATGACTAAAGAAACTGAGTTGTATAGAGAGAGAAACTTTGTGAAAACATTCTCGGAGCTGTATACAGAAAGCAGTTATACAACTGGAGTAATACTCAAGCAATTTCTTCACAATGTAATGTAATGAATCTTGTAGTATACACGTTTTTATCTTAAACTTCGTATTTGATGTTTTTATTTTTAAGTGCGTTTATTATATGTGACGAAAATGTGAATTCAGTTTAATTTTAGAGGGTTTTTTAGTTCATTTTTAATTTTTTTGAAGGTCTTAATAAATTTGTCAGTATTTTGATACAGCCCCTTTTTAAATCATTACTTTGAATTCAATGTTCGCAAACACTGCGTATCAACAGCTTAGCTATTATTAAATGAGGAAAAAAGCACTTTCAGATAAAATCAGGAAAGAGATTCAAAATATAATTTTGGCAAAAACAAGTCTCGAAAACTCACATCAGACACTCAGTAAAATGAAATACGTAGCCAGTACGGGCCTTCAGCAAATGGTTTAATATCGAAATGTGATCACTTAGCGCAATCTCTTACAGAAGAAAAAAAAACAGAAAAGGCTGGAACGTACTTAGCTTTATACCAGATACCGAAATATGTTTCAGTTTTTGCAAAGTAAACAAAAATACGAAATTGTATTGACGGTATTTTTTACTTTTATTGATGATCGAACTGACTGAGGTGATGAATACGAACCGATTATGTATGAAATTGAAAAAATAATAATTTATATGAACAACTATTTGGATGTGTCAAAATATACTTTGAGTAATAGAAAAAACTGTTGTACAAAATTTCGTGACTTTTTTTTCATAGCTGCCAAACGACACCACCTGATGGTAAATGGCATTCGCACCCGTGGAAATCCATAGCTGTAGGTGTTTTGTTTATTAATATTAAATGTCATAATAGTATGTACTAACGATGCTGAACGTAAGTTTCAGTTAAAACTGCCTTCGTTCCTTCCTTTGACTTTTGTTCCTTTGTTCCTTCCTTTGACCGGAACACAACCACGTGAACGTGATTATTACAGCGGACAAAACAGGAAGGACTGTTCTACAGAAACTCTAATACACTTACTATTAGCGATTCTAAAATATCAGGCTGACATGAAACATTTCAAAAACTTGTGTTTTTTTTTTAAATCACGTCCCTAATGGATCTGTCACGAGCAGAAATACGATGACGTTGGCTGCATCAGTTTAACCTTACGTCTGTACGTCTTACAAGATAATTCTTCACTATATCTTTTCATCAAGAGATAAACTAATTGACCAAGCAAACTAGATGATCGCGAATTTGGCGGCCCCTTTAGATCACTTTCCACTTCACAAAATTAGCACTGAGAAAAAACACATTAAATAATTTGGTAATTTAGTCAGGTACATACAACACTAGCATCAAAATCGAAATAAATTATAAAAGTTCCGCTGAACATTTGACAGTCGTCTCAGTTGTCTAGTGTCGTCAGTTGGCTAGCGGTTGATTTTTTTTGCGTGCTTAAGTTAGTTTTAAGTGCATATTAATGTTAGTGTATTGTGTTGATGTAATGTAAATGTTATTGTGTCAGTTTGTTGAAGTCACGCTATCACGGTGCTATTGACTTTCCCCTTCACCTTAAATATTAACGACAGACCAAGCTGTAGCTAAGCAAGCGTAGTTCTCTTACCTTTCTTATAAGAAAACAGTACAAAAAAAGATTACGGCATCATGTTATTTATATGACTAATAATTAATCATCAATTATTGACAGATACTTCCTAAATAGATTTAATGAGCGCAGAAACATCGTTCAATAATTATTTACTATTTTACGATTTCTCATGAACACAAATTAATTTTGTGATTATATTAAGGTAATCACAGAGACATTTCAAATCAACGAATTTAAACTCTTACAAGCCTAGGTCTCACGATTATCAATTTGAAAATAGTTGTCGTCAATCTATTTGCAGTAGAGTTTCTTTGTCAAGAACCAGGGTGTCCACAGTATACAGTAATTTGTTTTTATTCCCCAGACAAACGCACCAACTGCACCGCCCTCAGAGAGTAAGCAGAGCTTGTGTTATGGAAGACCATACAGCGAACTGGGGGGGAATCGAGAATAAACATACATATATCAACAACCATGACACAGGTCGTCAACAGTCCACAGGCCGTCAACAGTCCACAGGCCGTCAACAGTTCACAGGCCGTCAACAGTCCACAGGCCGTCAACAGTCCACAGGCCGTCAACAGTCCACAGGCCGTCAACAGTCCACAGGCCGTCAACAGTCCACAGGCCGTCAACAGTCCACAGGCCGTCAACTGTCCACAGGCCGTCAACTGTCCACAGGCCGTCAACAGTCCACAGGCCGTCAACAGTCCACAGGCCGTCAACAGTCCACAGGCCGTCAACAGTCCACAGGCCGTCAACAGTCCACAGGCCGTCAACAGTCCACAGGCCGTCAACAGTCCACAGGCCGTCAACAGTCCACAGTCCTTCCTATTAGGTCTTTACCTATGAAATTGCCGTTTTTCACGAAATAAATGAAGCGTAATTTTTTTATATATTTTTTATTTCTATTAATCAAAATAATCACCCATGCAATCAATGCATCTTTGCCAACGCATTGGTAGCTTATTGATGCCTTTATTGAAGAAATCAGCTGGACGGGAGGTAACAAATTCTTCAAAGGCATTTTGTACTGCCTCTCGGGTATTGAATTTTTTTCCCGCCAAGAAGTTATCCAAATTCTAAAAAAAGTAGAAGTCTGTAGGCGCAAGGTCTGGTGAGTACGGCGGATGACGGAGAACTTCCAACCCCAACTCTTGTAGCATGGAGACCGTCTGCTGTGCAGTATGAGGTCGCGCGTTGTCGTGCAGGAGCAGTGGAACCGAACGATTGACCAAAGCTGGTTGGAGACGTGCGAGCTTCTCCATCATCGTGTTCAGTTCTTCACAGTACACATCTGCAGTAATGCCTGTCCCGTTTGGCAAGAAGCTGTGATGAATTACACCCGCGTTAGACCACCAAACAGTGACCATCACTTTTCTAGGGGTAAGTTTTCGTTGAGGGCATTGTTTGGGTGCTGAACCAGGGTCCAACCAACTTGCTGAGCGCTTACGATTGTCAAACAGGATCCATTTCTCGTCACAAGTAACAATGCGGTTCAGAATTCCTTCATTTGTATGCCTGCTGAGCAGTGCAAGGCACATCTCCACGCGTACTTCGCGCTGGCGGTCATTGAGTTAGTGGGGTACCCATTTGTCAAGCTTTTTTACCTTGCCAATTTGACGCAAATGGACCAATATTGTTTTGATGCTAACGTCGAAAGCTGCTGCTAATTCAGCCGTGAATTGAGTTTCATCAGCTTCCACAATTGCCTTTAATTCGTCATTGTCAACCAAAGTTTTCGGACGACCACGGGGTTCATTTTTCAGGTCAAAATTTCCAGAACGGAAGCGGGTAAACCAGAAACGGGTGGTGCGTTCGTTTGTAGTGTTCGCTCCGTAAACGTCGTTGATGTTGCGTGCCGCTTGTGCCGCTTTGCTGCCACGACGGTACTCATACTCCATAATTACTCGAATTTTTAACTTATCCATGATGACGAAAAATGTTCGAATGCGTTGAAAAAAAAACACTAACTATTAAACAAATGACGATTTTAGAAAAAGAATTCCATGTTTGTCAAATAAAATTAATTTGAAATTAGAATTATCAGTCAAAAAAAAAATATTTTCATTTGAAATGGCCAGTACGGCAAAACGGCAGTTTCATAGGTAAAGACCTATTATTTTGACTGTCACAATAATCTTGTTTACGTGTTTGTGTTCCGGTTGAAGAAAAGGAACAGCCAGTGCAATTACTGGAACAAAGGCAATATCATCTGAACTTTCCCTGCCTGTTTGGTGTGGAGGTAAGTACGCTTGCCTTCCATGCCAGAGGTCCCGGGTTCGAATCCTGGTACAGGCAGATTTCTTATTATATTTGCTTTCTATTCATGGATGTGTATGTTTAAGTTTATTTATCTGTTATCTAGTATCCATAACACAAGTTCTTAATGATACTTACTTTGGGCTAGATAATGTGGTGTGATTGTTAGAAATATTTATTTAATTATTTATTATTATCTGAACCTGCAGTCGGCAACGCATTATTAATAAAGTTAAATCAGACATCCATTAATAACTAAAACACCTCCGACTAACGGAGTCCATGGGCGTGGCTGCCACTTACCATCAGTTATTAAAACTATGAACATAGTAAAAAAAAGTCCTTGAGATCAAATTTCATTGATAACGAATACAAATTATTCGTACAGTTCCTATTTCAATAAGTCCGGATTGGCTTGATGCTTTCTGATTCATTTAAAAACTTGATAAGAAAGTAGCCTTGTGTAGGCAATTAAAATTGATGATGTACTTGAGAGCCATTGAATTTTTCATCGTTGCAAAAGGATCCGGAAAGAAAATATTTATGCGTTGCTGAAATGCAGAAATCAAGTAACAAGGAATGGGTTTTAAAGTTAACTTTAAATTTATTCAAAGTTCTAGACATTTTGAAAGAAGAATTGCATTTGACTTGTTTTGTTTGCATGTGAAAAATTGTTCGTGATTAAATAAGACAGCGTTACTGTAGGTAGAGGATATTACAAATTTTTGTTTTAAGCATTGATTTTTTAGATGTACTAAACATTTTCTTAATAAAACTCAATAAATAATTTTCAAAGATTTTTTTGCTTGATTATTCTTTAATATGAAATATTTAATAAGAAAGACTAATAATCCTTTATATAAGTGGAACGTTAAAGGTCTGAGAAAAAATTCGCCTTAGACAATAAAACAGTTTGTACATTCCTACAATTAGAGTCAAGTAATTTTTCACAATGCCCAAAGCATAATTTAAAATATAAAATTCTACAAATTTGTTTAATAATCAGGCCGAAGTTTTATTGTACGATATTAGTTAAATTGCTCCTTGATTATTCAAAAGAGTTTCTTAAAACCTAAATTAGCTTGAAGGATCGTAAGAATATTAAAAGTCACGTTAAAATTATACAATGCATTTGAGATTCTAAAAAAAATTTTGCGGGTTGCATAGCTGGACAACGTTTGCATGAACACTTAATCAATTATATCTATTTCAAAAACAAAAACAATTACACACGTTTGTTGTGTAAAATAAAGGCGGATGTTTAATTTTCCGACCAATTCAGTATTTTCTAACCACATCATCTATACAGAAAACATTAAATATTCACATTTAACAATTCAATATTTAATAATGTTTGGAATTAACCAAATAGTTGTTATATTGTAATTGTATTTACTTAGCAATACTAATATTGGTAGCAATACCATTGTGAATTGTTTTCGGTTGTTAAATCAGAAGCCTTTTTAATCATGAAAATCTGACTAAAAGGTTATATTATTTTTTATTACTCATACCGTTACATAAAAGTATAAAAATATCAGGTGCGAAATATTTTCAGACTCACGGTCGTAAGCTACTAAAACGATTGAATTGCTGTAAATACGACTTTTGAATTATAGACACAATGAAACATTCTTCATAAATTATGTTTAAAATATAATTTCTCAACAAATCCATTCCACAACCAACTCTGCCAAATGTATCTAATCAATAGTTTTCAGCCAAACTAGTTCACAATTAGCCACCCCTCTTCAAATAAGCCCTTTTCATATAACTTTTCTTTATTGCCCCATATAAGACATAACAGATACCGCTGAAGTCATTACGCCGATTCGTTGTTCGCATTTAGCCATCGAAAACACGCTCAGCTACATAGGCGTGGCGGCTTACCACAGAATAGTTCCGTACGCAACGTACGGGCTGCAATATTCAAATTCTATCCAACTATCATGGGTGAACTGCCTTTGAATGGATAAGATTAATAGTGAATGAAACAGTCAGATCGTTTGAACGACGATACTTGGTTAGCCATTGATTGGTTGTTTATTTTCTTATCAGATTTGTTTTTATTAATAAGTATTTGCAGCTGTTTTAAAATAAGAATAAATTGAAAATATGCCTCATTAATTAAAATGTTACAAATAGATTTAAGAATCAATAATAAATTCAAATATTTAAAAAATATCCTTTTCCAATTCAATTTATCAACAATAAGATTGCTGTAATGGGCCATTTTTGATTTATGTATAAAAATAAGTACTAAACCTTAATATAAAAACTTAAAACTTAATACTAAAAACAATTAGCGTCTGAATTTCATGCATTAATGTTTAGTTTAATTCCGATGGTTGAGTTTATAAGGCCCCTTTTTGTGTTAATTGTTTATAATCTTTACAAGCAAATTTAAATTTATATTTACAGTATAACACTTCTTATAAAACAAAAACAATTGTATGTATAGGTACTCTAGTCTATTCATAAATAACTTCGTCCGAATCATTGACTTCACGAAATGGCGCCTTCATTGGTTGAATACATTTGTCAATATCAATCGCAGTTTTGAAAAATATTGACAGGTCCTAAATGTTGTATTTATTTTATTTTAAAAGCTTCAAAATTAATTATCAGAATTTATAAGCTTGACAATTTGATTATCAGAATTATTTGTTATAAGTGAATATAACATCGAATTCAAATTTCAAAATCACAACTTACTATAACGATGAACATTATTTTAGTAAAATTCTAATTTGTCTGTTTTAATTAAGTTTTAGAACTTTTTTTTTTTTTTTTTTTTTACTTTATTTGGGTTAACAAACAGTGAACACAATATATATTTGCTATTAAAGTAGTATACAAAACAATTACTCATTGTGCCACCCATAACATTAACCACAGCATTTTATATAATAATGAGTTAAGAGATGATGATACTAACTACATTAATGTTTTAAGAAAATGTAACAAATAATTAAATTTGCTTTACGTACTAATAAGGTGTTGTTAACTATTATTAAATTTAAAGAAAAGTTTAACATATTTTAACAATTCAAGCTATTTAGCGTTTTAAAAAAAATGATCAAATTATAACTAACTATTGAGCAATTTATTTATCTGTTTTTTATAAGTAACAACATGCTTATCAAATATATCCACTGAATTAAAGTGAGTGTTATACGAATCAGTAATTCTATGTAAAGGTGAACGTTTGCCAGCATTAGTGCGACAAAGACTAGTAGCAAATAATCTAGACCTATTACGAGAGTGAGTCCTGTAAGGGACTCGGTAACATAATTTATTGTTTAGATCAATACAGTCATATCGGTTATGACACAAGTCATATAGGAACATTGTTTCAAGTTGAAGACGTCTAGATTTTAGGTTAAACAGTTTGTATTTAACAAGTAATTGGTCATATGTTAACTTCATATGAAAACATTTATAATGCATGGTTTTTAAAAATCGTTTTTGGACGGATTCAAGTGCATTAACATATTTATTATAAAAGGGGTTCCACACGGGCACGGCATATTCAAGCTGCGAGCGGATCAGTGATTTATATAAACACAAATAAGTACTTAAATAAGTACAACTTCACCTAGATAAACTTTTATAAAAACTGAACTCAAAAGTATGCTAACCGCGGGTATTTCAGACAAAAATGAACCCAAAATAGACGGAACACAGCTAATGAACCATGAGAATTGTAGCATTACTTCACGAACAGGTGGTGGAAGGTATACCTCTGAAATCTTATCAAATTGAATGATAACAACCGCAAGAGTTTGGGTGTTTATGTAAATTTGACTCCGTTATTAAACCTCTCCGTAGACGATTAGTTGGAGCTACTGTATCGGGGTTTTCCGTTTTTGAAACAATCTCGTTTGAAAGGTCTTAAGCAATTTAAGTTTATGCTTCATATCGTTTTATTTTTACAACGGAATTTTTTTTTATAAATATTTAGTTTTTACGGAATATGTTTTTTTTTTGCCGCCGAAGCAACACCCTCACGGGAGGGAGGTGGAAGATTTGTCATGAATACCACCGCAGCCGTCTGAGGGGTAATGTGGGACTCACCAGAATGGCACCTACCCACTAAAAACCACGTTTGGCTGTGGCAAAATTTTACCCTTAGCTTTCATCAGAAGCGACACCCGTTGGGAAGTGGGCGCTCTGGCGGAGACCCGCTAGCGGTTCTTCCGCCGGATGTGAAAGTTGCACTGAAGATGCTCAAAGGGACATGAGTTGGTGGCCGTTCTGGGCAGCCTCCGGTGAAGCCGGAGCTGCGCAGAGGTTGGCCGAAGCTTGACTTAGGGATCAATTCATGTAAATGAACTTATAATGAATTGAGAAGGGGGGCCAGTCTCGGTCTGCGTGCGTTCTCGAGCGCACGTCGACCGCCTCCCTTAGCCTCCGCGCTGATCGAGCACCCAAATTTCACTGGTTGTTGTCGTAATAAGTAATTTCATAGTTATATACCGTAATAAGTTTCTAACGCCGTTTTCACGGCGGATAGTGGGCTGTTAACCGTACTTCTTATAAGTTTCTAACGCCGTTTTCACGGCGGACAGTGGGTTGTTAACCGTACTTCGTGGAACGTGAGCTTCGTCGACGGGAATTCGTCGTTCCAGGTGCCTCGAGTCTTCGTGTTCGAGTAAGTTATCCGCGTCGTCCTCAACCGCCCTACTGCGTGTAGGGTGGTTTTAGGAAGTTAGTCATCGTTGATAGGTTCATAGTATATATATTTATATATTGTTGTTTTTTTTTTTTTTTTTTTTATTAATAATTAGCAGGCGTTTGTCTTCCATCTCACCTGATGGAAAGTGACGATGAAGACGAGGATCGTACACGCCTGTCTAAGAGGTACCTATTCACTCTATTCTATTACATATTGTTGTCCCTCCCCAACCCTTCCGCAATGGCTTCCCTAAGCTTTGACGAGATTAGGGAAAAGTTACTTCAAAGTACTGAAGGCATGTCTATAAATGCTGATAAGTACCGTTTCTTAGATTCTCTTATCCCTCATTTCATGACGATAATGTCCACAATGGCCCCTCAGGCCACCCCAGCTCCCCAGACCCCTCAGGTCTTAGGCCCTCCCGCGTCCCCTTCCTCTAGTGACATGGAGTGCGAAGTAGACGCCCCTCCGTGCCGCAAGCGCGCACCCGCGACCGAGTCATCCTCGGACGCCACCCCAACTGGCCCTGAGTCTCCCACTTTTACGCTTGTTAAGAAGCGCTCTAAGAAGCGTTCGAAACAAGACCCGGCGCCCTCAACGCCCGTCCCCACTCCCCCTGCGGCGTCATCAACGCCAGCTGCCCCGGTGTCTTCAACACCCGCTCCGGCCCCAACTTCTGTCAAGGCCAAGGTCCCACCACCTGTTTTCCTTCGGGAAAAGGGTAAATGGACTGAGGTTTCGACATTGTGCAATGAGCACAAGATTCATTACACCCGAGCGGCCAACTCAGGTGAATCTATTAAAATCTTAGTCTCGTCGATAGACGACTTTCGTGGTTTAACAAAACTCCTCACCGATAAGCAATATGCTTATCATACTTATGCTCTGTCAGAAGAGCGTAAGATCAGAGCGGTACTCAGGGGAGTCCCGTTCGAATTATCGAACGAGGCTATCCTGGAGGATCTGCAGTCCCAAGGCTTCCCGGCACTCGCGGTGCATAAAATACACAGCAAGTACGGGAGGCAACACCCTCTCGCTTTGGTGGTTCTCGCCAACGTCCCCAAATCCAGGGAGATTCTCAAAGGGGTTAGCACTATATGCGGCCTCTCTGGGATCTCGACCGAGGCGCCTCATTGCCGCGGTCATCCCGGCCAGTGCCATCGGTGCCAGTTGTACGGGCACGCGGCGGCCAACTGCTGCGCACCGCCCAGGTGCGTCAAGTGCCTGGTCCCTCATTTCACTAAGGAGTGCAATCGCACTCCTGAAACTCCCTCTCCTCCCGATTGCTTGCTTTGTGGCCAGTCCAGCCACACCGCAAATACAGGGGCTGCCCTCGTGCATCCCGTTGTATGCGTTCCAATCCCAAGAGGTCGGCACCCAAACAGGCCCCGCCCCTTTCTCAGGAAAACTTTCCGCCGCTGCGTAGTCGGGTTCCTCCGGCTGCAAAGCCTGCTCCAGAAAACTGGAGGCAGCGCCCCGCATCGAATCCCATCCCGGCTCCTCGCCCATACAAACCCACTCCTCAATCCTCCGTAGCAGACGATATGCGTATCGTCTGCGACGCTATGAAAAATATCGATGTTAGTGAAATCGCAGTCTTAGCCCGTAAACTTAGGGCTTCACGTACTCCGACAGAGCGTTTGCTAGCTCTGGCGGAGCATAGTTCCCTTCTCAATTCATTATAGGTTCATTTAAATGAATTGATCCCTAAATCATGCTTCGGCCGACCTCTGCCCAGCCCCGGCTTCACCGGAAGCTGCCCAGAACCGCCACCAACTCATGTCCCTTTGAGCACTTTCAGTGCAACTTTCACTCCAGGCGGAAGGCCCGCTAGCGTGTGCTAGCTAGGGAGAGCGAGTGCACTCCTTGGTAATATGTGGGTCCAGGCACTTAACGCACCTGGGGGGAGCTGAACAGTTAGCCGCTGCGTGGCCGTAGAGTTGGCAGCGGGGGCACTGCCCAGGGTGGCCGTGGGGGTTGGGACGCTCGATGGAGATATTCGAGAGACCGCAAATTGTGCGAGCCTCTCTGAAGATCTCCTTCGAGTTGGGAGTATTGGATAGGATAACTAATGCCAAAAGGAAAACGCCTACCGCGGTTGGAGTGCATCTTGTGGGGCACCCTGGGACTTAAGGTCCTCGAGAATTTCATCGTTCGCGAGCTCGAACGGGATGCCCCGTAGTACTGCGCGGATCTTACGCTCCTCCGGGAGGGCGTAGGTGTGATATGCGATTTGTTTTAGTGAAAGTAACCTAGTGAACGCGCGAAAGTCGTCGATGGTCGCGACCTGGATTTTAATTGAATCGCCTGCGTTGTTTGCTTTGAGATAGTTAATTTTTTGCTCTCTTGCAAAGATTAGATACCGCGGTCCATAGCGCTTTTTCGCGGAGAAACACGGGCGGAGAGAGCTGAGGCTTCAGTGGGAAGGGAGTGTAGCGCGTCACTGGCTTCGCTGGGACCGACGGATACGCGGTTACTTCGAGCGACGTCAATGACACGGGGGCGGGTGTTGAAGACAACGGGGAGGGCTCCGGGTATTGAGGATACCGAGGCTTTCTTCGAGCGCTTCTTGGAGCGTTTGGCGACTAACTGGAACGCGGGCTCAGGAGAGCCGGTTAAGGTGACGGCATCTGACGACGCATCAGACGCGGGTGCGGAGTCACTCCCGGGAGCGGTACGCTTGCGACGCGACGCTTGAGAGGATGTGACTGATTCACAGTGCATCTCGGACGGGACGGGAGACGCGGGAGAGCTGTACACCTGAGGGGTCTGGACGTTGGAAGCCTAAGGGGCTGGGGACGCGATAGTTGCCTTTAAGGCCTCCGTTAGTAAGTCATCGGAAAAAACGACGCCGGCCGCAACGAGCGCCTTGGCGAACGACCTAGCACAGTTTACCAAGCTTTGCTGGTCCATTGGAGGGCTTAGTAATACAATATATAATATATAAATATATATAATAATGCCTAGGTTCTCTAGCAAACCTAGCACCTAAACCTACCTACCCGCGGTAGGGGGGCTGGGGACGACGCGAAGTTGTGCCCCTAATTCGGACAGCACTGTACCATCACCCTGGGAAAGGCCCAAGTGAAATGGGATCGGGTCAGCCGGTTTCTCCTTGGCCTGAAGGGCTTTGGAAGCGCACCGGGGCAACGCTATCAGGCTTAGTTGTCACCGTTAAGTATCCACCTGATCAAACGCGAGTCTACTACGGAGTGTGTTGTCTATAAATTGACAACAAAATCCGGGCGTAGACCTGACGAGGTTGGGTTGCACAGAAGTGCGGGATTGACTACGTTACGACCGGCCGGGGCCGGCCGCAGAGCGAGTCTCTGACTACATAACAGGCACCAAGCGTCAAGTACGCAGCCAGAAAATCAGCCCGAGCCTTGCGAAAAACTATCGAATTTAATCGACCGTAGTAAGCTCAACTCTGTTGTTGCTGCTCCCACCGAGGTGAGGTATCAATTCGAGGGGTGCACAGAGTGCGGGATTGACTACGTTACGACTGGCTGGGGCCGGCCGCAAAGCGAGTCTCTGACTAACGTAACAAGCGCCCAGCGTCAAGTACGCAGCCAGAAAAACAGCCCGAGCCTTACGAACTACTATCGAATTTAATCGACCGTTGTAAGCTCAGCTCTGTTGTTGCTGCGAGACCGAGTTAGTTGCAGCCGCTCGAAACCGGCCGCAGCGTAAGTCCTACAGAGGCTTATCTCAAGTCGTCGAGTACGAAGCGAGATATTGTAAGAATCTCAGCGTATGAGTGTTGCTACGAGTTGTCGTCGTGAGACGACAATCGTGACTCAACAGCTGGTGCGATCGCGAACACGTCCGGGCGGGGCCGGACACAGAACGGATCTGAGATTGGCGTTTGAGTATTGCTACGAGAGAAGTCGTGAGACAACAATCGTGACTCGGCAGCCGGGAGCGACCTTCAACACGTCCGAACGGGTCCGGACGCAGATCGGTTCTGGTTGGGAAGGGACTTATATATACTATGACACAATCCTAACAAGACTAACTTCCTAAAATATCCCTACCCGCGGTATGGGGGTTTGGGAGGACGCGGGGAACTTACTCGAACACGAATACTCGAAGTCCTGGAACGCAAAACTTGCCGGAGCGGCCACGGCGACGAAGATCGGCGACAACGGGCTGCTGGCGACGATGTCGAAGATACGTCGTGAAAACGACGGTCCTTTGAAACTTAGGAAGCTACGGTACGAAAACCTGGGTCGTCAAAACGACCAGTGAAATTTGGGGTGCTCAATTAGTGCGGGGACTAGAGAGCGGAAAAGCGTCTGCGATCGACGTGCGAACGAATCCGCACGCAAACCGAGACTGACGGAATATGACAGTGCAAAGTTTACCTTATACAGGGTGGCCAGAAAAGTGACGTCCAAAAATTTTTTAAGGTGCCTCGTGTTGAAAGGTGTCTGAAGCACCCCTATGTTATACGATTTTTCATAGTTTTCAAGTTACGATTTTTTTTATAAAACAGAAGTGTTTTTTTTGAAACAACAAAATCCAAAAGTGATATTCTTACCGTTTCAACAATGTAATATTTTCTCGTAGTAAACGGTAGCAATTTTTCATAGTGTTATCTTACCTCTTTTACTTTCAAAAACAATTTCAGCTACACAAAACGAGTTAAGCATTTTTTATCTCACAGTCATTGAAACTGCTTGAGGAGAATTTGCATTAAATCCATTTACGTCGAAGATTATAGGCTCTCTCTATAGTCCGCTTGGCGCCGTATTGAAGTCCATTCCGATTGCGTTCATATTTTCAGCTTAACGTATTGTTTGAGTTAAAATAAAAATGTATGATACATTTACTATTCTGTAAAACCTTATATAGATTAAGTGATAATGTTCCATCAATGATATTAATTATAACTAATGGATCTTAGCTATTTAAACAAACATATATATTTTTATGCAATGAATGAACTTGTACGCCAAGTTCTTATATGATAAATTATAGGGTTAGTTGTCTTTAAAACCCAAAATGCAGTGTCTAGCTCAGAGAATAGATGTCCTCACCTAAATGTGATATTTGTACATTTTAATGTAATTTCGAAATCTAATCAGCCATCAAATAACTTGATGGTGAATTTAAAAAAAAAAACAAGTTTATATCTTGGGAAGAAAGCTAAATTCCATAACGTAAACGCCCATATTCTATAGGCAGTATCGCAACGCACAATACACGTCTATTCGGATTACGCTATCGGGCCGCGTCGAACGTAAGTGGTCTACACAGCCCTAAATAGGCACTTACTGAGCCGCAATGATCTTTGCTTCCTTACTCAGATCGCACCAAGATTTCCATATCACAAGACTCACCTACATTTTACGTTGTAATTCAATTATAAAGGCTTCTGCATCTTTATGACGCTACGGTGAAATATGGTAAGTATGGGGATGAAAAGCGTTGTTTATGGTAAGGCTCTGTCGTGAATAGGTATTCTATTTGGTTTTATCTTATAGTAAATTTATTTAGAAGTTGTATTTGTGTATAGATTTTGATGTGATAAGCATTTATTTCAAATACATTATTGCATCAAAGTCAATAATTTATTATAAATTTATAATTTCGCTCACAGTCTCCAAACTGAATACATCAACAATACCGTCAACAAAAATTGGAACAAATGAACAACAAACCTAGGTAGTAAATAAATCGTTTACTATAAAACAATTTTACACCTTTTCGAGCAAGAGCTTGAATTTGCTCATACTGATCATCAAATTCTATGCACACAGCCAGGAAGCAATTTTCACCCAATCGTACTCGTCAATAAGCACAAACTTACAGGCACGTGTTCATATCAATATTATAACAAATAGGCTGATATTTCGTCAGAAATAACCCGAATCAAGTTTGGTACGAAAAGCTTTTGTGTGTGGCAGGTGAAAAAGTGAGAGGCCTGATTTATTCGTACCGGGGCGCCATCTAGCGCGCGATGATTGAACGCCGAACGCGTTTATACAACGACCAAACCGTGACATATGACAACTGGAATAACGTGTGCAAGTTGTTCAACGCTTAGAACTGTACCTACATATATTATTGCTTTGCAAATACTTCAAGATAGTATTTATTGAGACGTTTTTCAGACATGTGATCCGTGGTTCGGGTGTTTCGGTGCAAACCTGATCAGATTTATAAGGGCCTTTTTATGTTTAAGAAAGCCATAAGCCATTTTAATTGTTTATAGTTAAAATAAATTGCACCAACCTCGTTATTGAGGGCAGTTCATTTACAATATGTAGTAGGTACTTGCATAAATAAATATAAAAAATTACAGGAACCTACTAGTAACAATTTACTCTCGTACCTTGACTAAAGTAGCCCTTTATCCTTACTTTTATCCTTAGTATATTTTTAACCGACTTCATTTATTACTTGTTATTAATTGCAGTAAATTCTACTTCTCCACAATGACCCGAAAATAAAGGATTGCAATCATCGCCCAAAAGTAATTTCCTCGGGTATAACAGTTACATCAAAAGATTGGCTAATTTTCATTATCTTATGACCATTCAATCAATCTCAAAAAACAATATAACCCAATATTTTAATAGCCAACGATTGAACAGAACCTTACCAGACAGTCGACTCGTGTTTTAATATTTAAAATATCGAGAAAGTACGGAAACAAAAATTTGATTTATGTCAGTATAGCTCGTTGTTTTGTTTCTTACGTTTTGAACACACAGGGTGATTCAGTTTCTGTCAAACGCCTTCAGCTAAAGCGCGCCTGTGTTTGCACTGTCCGCGTTGAATTCAAATAACAGTTGTGACACTTTTCCTAAAATTATTACGAAGATTGAAAATATTTCTGTGTTTGAAATATAAAAATAGTATCAACGGTTTTATTGGTTTATGAAATGTAATATTATCTAAATTGGATGTAGATTTGCATGTCTTTGGATAATTGTGCACTTGATTTTAAATTGTTTTTATTTTTTGTGATACAATAAACGTGTTTTAATGTGGAAAGCTGTTTATATGGTTCTGTCCGAATATAAAATAAACAATGAAACATTATCATTCAAGACACAGTTAAATTTCAATCCAAAAACGTGACATACAAAAAAACCAAACCTATCATAAAAATGAAAAAAGTACAACTTTTTACGACAAAAATAATATTCGTGCACAATGAAGTCAGCTTTCGAGGCACGCGTGTGCAAGTAATAGGTATTTTATATAATATGTAAGGTTTATACGTCGTCAGCCCATATTGACTTTGATTAATGACTGATTCAATGTCGTAAGACGCCACGTCACTGGCTTTGGTGCATTGCGGTCTTATATCTTACAAGCCTTGTCTTTAGTCAAACCGCGTAGTTTTTATGACTACTAACCTAAAGTTATGTTGCCTTGGTAGCCCTTTATGTTTTTTAGTATTTTATATCTTTATAAAGAGCATACTGTATATTTTAAATGTAGTGAATACTTAATTTTATTAGTGTATGTTTAATATTTTTAATACTCAATCTCTGGAATCAGGAAACTGGACGGCCATCTTTAAACGGAAGCCTTGTATAGCCCCTTTCGAAAAAGGGAGCATCTACTTGTGCATTCCCTTGTGTTCAATAATGGTAATCGGAAGCAACTGAATTTTGTTGCAAACTTTATTTACGTTTTAGCCAAAAATCTTTGTTTCATTTCAAGGATCAGGCTGGCTACTACTCAGATATTATATTTAACGAGATTTCATTTAGAACATTTTAGTTCATTACAACTGTCACACTGTCAACATGTAAAGAGAATTCCTAGGCCGAATAATTTCATTTTAGAAATCTATAAAATCCGAGAGTATTCTGTCTAAAATGCTGACACGATCTGTTGGTTACGGGAACACAGACGCGTACTAAAGCCTTAGATCCGACTGCATTAGCATAATATTGTAATAGTTCCAACGCACCTCCTCATTATCTGACCGTGTAGGCTTAGAATATTGTCAATTTAGTTCAACCTATTTGTTTGGTTTCGAAGTTGTTTAGAAATATTACCCCCAAAATCTGGTTGTAAGCTTGAAAATAACACCGAGTAAACAATGGGGTTTTATACGTCCTATTGTTTAAGGTTTTGGCAGTTTTTGGTGAATGCTTTTTCGTTCAAAGAATTGGGTATAGGGATTATAATTTTTAAGTTGTTTTAATGGGTTAATTTAGATAAAAAATTACAATAAGTAGTATGGTACGAGTTTTAGGTTTTGTTATTTTTGTATACCTAGGTTTAGGCATGGTTTTGCACGTGACCTGATTTCCTGTAATTTTCCAATTACCTTGAATATTTTCTTGAAAAATCTTAATTGTTTTTAGATTACAATTTGATCCAAATTAAATTAGCCATTCCACCGTGAAAAAGTAAAAAATCATAAAACGCTCTCGGAAAACTATCATACTTATTTTAAGTTATAATGTGTAGGTAATGCAACAATTTAGAAACTGTCACTGCCATAAATAAATCTTATTTTCTGATAACCCAGGTCAAAATATAAACAAAACTAGCCTTCCAATCCTCGCCACGCAGGCTACCTTCTAAAACTCATTATACATATCGAAGAGCATGTTCGTAAGCCGACGGTAATCATTTACATAATACTGAAACGTCAGCGATACAGATCCTCGAAGCTCATTAACGTAATTGATCGGCTTTCCACTAGTCTAAAATCAATCGCACGTTCTGCCATCGATTTGCATTAATTACCGCAGAACGTCACAGTGCTCGGTCGAAATGATTATTTTCATGGACTCCCCCCCAAACGTTATGAACTAGGCGAGATGTGTAATTTTAATTTTAAACATACTTTCTAAGTGGGTTTATGTTGAATAGTGTTAAGTATGTTTTTGTGTGCTTTTGTTGCGGTTGTGTGAGTTTAGCTGCACTTTATGGCGAAATCGAAGTAAATTGTTATAAGAAGACCATGAAGTTGTTAGATATACTCATATTATGCGGAAAATACTGACTTTATATAAGATTTTTGTATGACAACTAAAACTCTAACAAAATATACAATAATAAGCCAGTCTTCCAAAAACATTTCAGATTCACAGATCACCTTCAAACTTCTTGAACACTTAACCCGAAGAACCAACCATTTCGTAACTAATAAATGTCTCCTATCTGGAAACAAACAGTGCAAACATCGGAGGCCACGTTTCAAAACATACAACTTTGACATCTGCCAAACCAGAACAAACACAATCCAGCGAAAGGCGGTATACCCCGTCTTAAATCAAATAACTGTATTGCTTTTAGCTTTGTAAGGTTTCAAGTGCAATACTGTCAGTGGTGGATGTTCCCCCGTCTCTAGTTTGTAGTCTATGATATTGGTGCCCGCCCTTTACGTGTCGCAGGCGCGCGCGGCACGCGACGCGGCGTGGCAAGACACCGCGATCGTGACGCCAGCATTAACTACCCCAGTTTATCCCTTTAATTGCCTTTTTTCCCACTTTAAGCTCGGCCATATCTTCTCACGTCGCAATTACGGAGACGTCTTATGATAAATCTGCCGTAATTTGCATGAGATAGCATACGCTCTCAACTTTCACGCGGAGTAGGAAGACTCTTGTCGTTTATTACGTTAGGGTACGTTTCCAAGAATGAAAATGAGCTATTTAACAACTAACTAGATAACTATCATTTGTACTTAAAATAGTGTACTGTTTTTATGAGAGCGTGACTTGCTTTCATATTTTCTTTAATTCGAGAGAATAGTTGAGAGAGAGAAAAGTGAAAATTTTGTTGTGACAATTTGTGAAACAATTCTAAGTCAGATGCACCTTCATACAATTTCTGTGCACGGAAATAACATTGTAAGGGGCAAACAAAGCAGACGGTACAATCTCCGAGCTGCAGCATGGTCGGGCGGCCGCAGTGCTCACCCCAAGGTTGCTTCGGCAATCTCGACATTTTTTCGTAAAGCGGCGCGGCGGTGGCAAGAATTGTAGCATCAGCAGACCGTCCTGCGGAGCGATGCGACGACGGCGATTTGCTGAATGGCGCGCCAAAACATCGCAATCGCACGGAAAAATTATTCCTTCTCTAGATTGCTACTCTTCGCTTTTTGACGATGCATTTACTTTTGCACGTCGAGATTTTTATGTTGCATAGAATACGAGATAGAGATTTTATTATCTTGTTGGCAAGCATTTCAATTCTGTTTCTCATTTCAATTTAGAGAGATGGAACAGGTGCCTTAATATAATTTAAGTAGGTACTTTTATAAGCTGAATCATTCGTTTCTATACATTCAAATTTATCGTACATTTTCTTTGATTAGGAAAAATGTTTTGTTTTATAAGTATTGGTTCCACAAGTGGGCTTCCTTAGTGTAATGACTTGTGGATAGACTTGTTACAATGTTGTTGTATCAAGAACGTTTGCTCTGCAAGAGCGAGACGAGGCTGGTAGTTGGAAATTACAACTCACGTATGCCAGTTAGCAATATAACCTTTGCCGTTAAAAACTTTACATATCAATTATTAATGTTTGTAGTTTGAACATTGACCTGTAAAACTAGAGTAGTCCCTGGAAGCCTCCTCTTTAAGTGCTCCGAGTCATATTTCAATCTAAAACGAGTGTCAATAAGAGATCTCTACGTTTCTTACGTAGTACAACACTTGTGTAACATTAAACTTAAAAAATTACACATAGGAAAAAGAAGAATGGTTATGACTGAAATTATTAAATAAATTAGCAAGTATTTTGTCTCTATTTTAATTTCAATGTTTTTGTCATCTACTGCAACTAATAAGTGATTTTATTCCCGTATATTTTCTTAAATTGTATATTATTTTTACCTTTTAAATATTTGTAAAATGTTTATTATATAGGAACGTCGAAGTTGTCTAGTGTACACTCCTGATGAGCTAGTAACTGGTAAGGCGGACACGGGACCACCCATCATGTGAGATGACACGCCATTAACCCAAAGCCGCTAACTTACTTTGCTAATATGTTTCTAGACGTATACCTATGGACAACTTGTGATTAAAACGTTATTAAGGCGTAGATGCGAATAGAAGTGTTAAGTGAAACTGTGAAAATGTAAGGTGTAAAGTATTTGTGGTGGCCAGTTTGTGGGTGTATATTACGTATGAGACGTGTATGAAGATTTTTGCATAATTAAATTGTTGACAGTCTTAAAATACTAAAGGCATAAAAATTCAACTGGTACTGGGTGGTCGTTAGTTAGTTTTTGACCGTTGTGACCATTTCTCATCAATACGCGGAAAATTTGAACCAACCCCCTCCAGAACATGTTTCAGACCATTTTTGGTCACAAATAAAAAAATTTTAATAAACAAAAGATATAAAGAAAGAAGTAAGAAGGTGAACGAAAATACATTGATTGACGAACACAAAACTACATACATACAAACTAAACATTTAGTACGGCAAAGATAAATAAATAAATAAGATCATAGAACAGTGAAACAATTTACAATGGACACGTGCACATATAAAGAAATAAAGATAAGAGTATAAATGCAGAACGAACACAAAAGTTACATAAAAACAGAATAAAGTAATACCAACGTGACTATTGTTTCAAAATTTAAATCATATATATTAGTATCGTTAATTTTCCGTCTCTTTAAATTACAATTCTGAAGTAGTCTATTAAAGCGAGGCTATTGCAAACTGGTCTCAGAACAAAAAGGTCATGTTACATGTGATGCAATAATTTTTACTGCAAAAATTTAAGATACTTATACATTTTAATTTATCGTTTATTGTTAATGGAATTGTTAATGGAATTAGTCACAAAATAGTTTTTTTATATTATTACTAACCCTATCAACACGTAAAACTTGGCATTTCATACATTTCTTTAGCTTATTTTATTTCTATGGACTGATTCAAGAGGCAATGTTTTTAAGAATGCAATAAAGGTAAAATCAGAAAGCTTTTTCCTAAAATTCGATTTTCCTTTGAAATTATAACAATGTTTAATGCTGCAAGAACAAACATTTATCCGATGCCTATATGAAATATTAGCATAGTGTTGTTTCGACATTGATGTATGACAATTTGGAATGATCCATCATGGTTTTAAAGCCACATTTGAGTCCTCGATTCTATGTATATTTTGGTCCACATTCGGGTAATATTATAGCAAATTTTTAATAAGTCCTTCAATACTTTTGTGCGGGACGGCTTGTTTGGTGTGGAGGCCAGAGGTCCCGGGTTCGAATCCTGGTAGGGGCAGATATTTTATGATATTGGCTTTCTAGTCATGGATGTGTATGTATGTTTATTTAAGTTTATTTAATATTATATAGTTATCTAATATTATATATTATTCAATTATTAAATGAAAAAAAAATCTATGTGTGTTTATATATTTCTTAAGTTTATTTATCCGTTATCCAGTATCCATAACACAAGTTCTTAGTGATACTTAATTTGGGCTAGATAATGTGGTGTGATTGTTAAAAATATTATTATTATTATTATTATTATTATTATTGTCACTGATGTGAGTGTACCTTCATTATGAGTCGCAGTTCTGTTTACATTATAATTTTGTAAATTTAAAATATGAATGTTAACAAAACAAAATATATAAAAAACTTTTATGCGATTTCCAATTAACACAACGAGAAAGGGCAGACTTAAAACTAAAACGCTAACATGCTGCAAGCTAACCTGCAAAATATTTTGTTATTGTTGTTTTGGCTTAAGTACTATATACCTACTCAGCAATATCTGTACCGCAATTCGAAGCGGGACCCCTGGTTTATGTATACTTTAACACAAATGGTATATGCTGGCTTAAGAGCCACGTTAACGTTGTAACTCAATAAGATCCTTTACAAAATATACTTTTCTGAAATAATTTAATACAAAATTTGAATAAACTTTGAATGGAGAAACAGATTTGCAGGTAAAACACGAGAACCGTTTGTTTGGAAGGCATAAGTTCAACCCTGGTTCGGTTTAAGACAAGATTCATTGTTGCTGCAGTGAGAAATTTATGCACCAATGCTTCGCTGATCTCAAATGCATTTATTGCACCTTGGTTTCATATCATTGTTAAACAAACCGTTTTTGGACAAAAGTAAATATTGTATTGTTTTTTAAACCAAACACACTATTACAATGTTGTGCTTAAAGAGATTTAAAAACCAGTTAGTGGGGAAACTCCGATGACTTATTATAACATAGCAACGGCTAAACAAAACCAAAAATTACGAAAAGTCCATAACTAGCACAAATCGATTAGTTTTATTTTTTAAGTAAAAATAAAAGATTTTAGTTTGTTGATAGTAAAGTTTTTTTTGTTGAGACCTCGTCTGGGGAGATACATTCCTTCCTATACATGGAAGGGAAGGAACACCCAGGCAGTTACTGAAACAAAACAATGGAGACTGAAGTCTATGGTTGGCAACGAACATTAGTGGATTATCATATCCATTACAGTCAACGTTAATTTTTGTTTGATTTTTGTTGTGATAAAACAAAAGTTTGACTCTTAATTCTCTTCCGTCACTAAGTAATTAGTTCGAGCTAGTAAAGCGGGCTTTGAAGTTACACTTAACGATTACATCGGAGGCCGAAGTAATAGTTTATATTAATTATTAACTGGAAAGCCAACATATTCAGCATGTCAGTAGCTGGTGTGATGTGTGGGCATATCAATCATTAGTCGGCTTATCGTATTCGCACACGACACAGCTTTCAAAAGTGGAGTTAGGTGACGAAGTTACTGGGGCTTGCGACCCTTGATTTAATGAATTTTTGAAGTTTGAAGTTTGGCTTTAGGTAGTTAATTGATGATGAGATTTTTAATTGTTGGCTGTTAGGAACAAAACAATGTGTGTGCGTTAAAAATATTTGAATTCGCTATCGATGTAATTACATAGTCAGAGACATTGCTGCTTAAAATTAAGCAATATTTGTTATCATACAACGAACTGAATGAACCTGGTATAAATCTAGCACAAAGATTTCTAACAATAATTTCTAATAAATTTCAAGCTAAATATTTGGAATGTACGTATCAAAAATAATTTTGCTTTGTTTGTTATATTTCATGAACAAAATGTAATTAAAAAAAACCGAATTAGATTACCGCAAACAGAAATTATACTGGAACCTGTTTAAAAACCTAACACGCACACATACACACCGCCCTCAATTTTAACCAAACAAAACCTAATCGTCCCTCATTTATATTTCAGTAAAACCTAAAAACTTTAAAGCGCATTTATAAAAAAATTACAAAATTTCGTTCGGCAACCGGACAACCGTACATGCCCGTTGGAGCTAACGCCCCACACCTTTCCTGTTTGCCCTGAAATTTTTGACCACAATTTTAATATTTAATTTCACCCTTGTCTAGAACATTTAGCCACCGAAATACTTTACCGTGTGTGGGATTTTTCCTGTATTTGTTGGTCAGTATTATTTAATCGCAGAGCCGCTGACGGAGGCTCTGATGGATGGCGCGTTGGGCCCTTAGTCACGTTTTGTCATTTTATTAATACTTAAATTGGCTACCAGTGACGTAGGCTAAATGGGGTAATGTTCAGATTACTTGGTATAGTGTTGCGTAAGTAATGGGCTTGTACGGCAAGGTTAAGGGTATGTTTAGAAAAGATTATTAGGTTTATTTCATTTTTGAAAGTTGTATTGTCTTTTTTAAGTGATAAGGAAATAATCGATCAAATTAATATCAATGACCTAATACTTTTTTGAATTGATAATCTTTGAAGTTGTGATTGGACATAATTTTATTTCTTTATTTATTTGGATAAACATAGTTATTGACATTGAAGTTAGCGCACAAAAATATATTTAATATAGTGTTACTAATTGAAATTCCCTAAACAAAAAAAAATAAAGCAGAATAATAAAAACTTAGAGGAGAACAAAAAATTACGGTAATATAATTTGGTACTAAGTATAACACAGTAACGAGACCAAACCAGACAGTAATTCGTAAATACTCTTTTTGAATTCCTGAAGGGAAGGGTTAAATAAATCTTCAATTCGAGCTTCTAATTCTTTCAATCACAAATACGGTAGACACAAATACAGGTGCACGTTAACTTTGGTTGGTTTTGCTGTTTATCAAGCGAAAATAAAAAGGTGCGCCGTGTTTTAAGGGAATTTTTTATTATTTATTCAAAGAAAATATAAAGCAAGAAGATTCACTATCCTATTTTTATTAATTTGAATAAATCCGCTACCTACTTATTTCTGCTTTTTCACGTTTAAGATAATATTTATGAAATGGTTAATTAACTTTGTAAATACTTATAAAAACATTTCCTCAGCACCAACGAATCTGAAGCTCAGAGTTTATTAAAACAATTTACCAAATTTCCAAAAGAAAAGTTGTCAAGCTTAAATATCATCAAAATTATTTGTCATAAAACATGTATTAAAAGTCTCTGTGAGTTATTCAGAGTATTAAAATAATTGTTGACAAGAAGTATGTTAAGAATTCACAAAATATACGGGAGAAACCTCTAGGAGGTCTCGACATGATTAAATGCAATTTCTTCACGAAGTATGCTGCCTCGTTTCAGGGGAAACTTTTGCTTTACGAACACCCTGTACTTGACTTTGTCGATTGTGAACCCTGTTATGATACATTGTACTAATTTTCACTGAAGTAATTTTTTAGGCATAACTTTGTAATCTAGTTCTTGATGGAACAATGTTGTGTTATTAGCTATTTACTTATTCTTAAACTATGTTTCATTGAAACGCTTTCATAGGTTTATAACGAACATGAAAATAAAAAAAGCACGCCATTCCATTCCAGTCCATTTGTAGATCTACAATTTTAATTCAAACAATAATCGTATCATAAGTATTAATCAAACCTTTTAGCACTAACAACTTCATAAAACTCTTATCTAGATCATAAATCTATTCAAGCACGCTTAGTTTAGCTTGTCATCATTAAATTCAACTGAAAGATAATTATGTCGTGTTAAAAAAATATACAAATTACAGAGGCAATGAAGCGCAATCACGCCAACACCTGCTATTTTGATTAAATCACCTAAATAGTTGAATGGAACTTTGCTTTTTCACTGTCTGTGAGCTTTTAAAAGCCTGAAAACAAAGTTAAAATGAGGTAATTAAAAAAGAAACGCCAAATACTTGCGAAGTCTGGCACTAGGCAGTCTGGAGTTTTTTGTGATGGAACCGATGATTAAATGAGGATATAACGGCGATATGTTTGGATGGCACGTGTGAGTTTTTCAAAAAAATTATTATTCTGAGAGATAAATTTTGACTATAACATAAAAAAATTTAAACATTTTAATAATAAAAAAATTATAAGTTATTTTTTTTTGTAAAAAACAAAATTATAACTTTTATACTCACTTAGCGTTTTATGTCTTACAGTCATTTACAGGAATGATTTGAGAATATTGGTCTACAAAAACATATCATAAATAAAATAATACTATCTTTTTACTAATAATATCAAAGGTCTCAATACTTCGGTAATTCTTCAAAAACATTTGATCTTCTGAAGTTTCGAAGCTGATAAATGTCCCCTGTTACTGTGTGAACAAATGAAAAGTCACCAAAACCAGTCGCTTACCTGAAAAGCAAACATAACTTTTCACCATTCCAAAATTAAGTACACCATATGAATTTTAAGTATACATTTTAAAATCATACGCGTACAATCAATCATATCAATTAATACGCAGAGTTGAATTTATGAAGCATCCGCAGATATTAAAACCGAATAGCTATTATTTCAAGGCAGACGTGGTTCCGTATATATATGGGGGGAATATAGGGAGGAAGCGCTGACATCTGGGTTCCGCCACGACTTTACGGAAACCATGTCAATTAACTTGCCCAAGATGACATATTAGCCTTTGTTCCATTCCCTCTAAAACAACAGCTAAACGTGAAAACAATGCACGAATACCCTATCACCCAAATAGCTTTATAACTAACCGAACGTTTCTTCAAAGTCCAAAGAACAATTACCCGTTTTAATATCACCCCTACCCTTCGGATGGTAAACAATTAAATTCCATTGAATCCGAATTAAATAGATTCACCGTGAAAATACAAAGTTTTGTGGCTGTCAACGTCAAATAAAGAAGATGAAAAAAGTTTTCGTACCTATTCCATTTTCGCTCACGACTCCTCTTTCTTAGTCTTTGAAAGTTTTAAAAATAAGAGGTTTTGGCGAGTCTCAATTATCGATAAAGACGATATTAAAAATTCGTTTGTTTTGTGCTTAGCTGCGAGCGCCAGAGAAGTGCTGTCCCCTTCTCCATTGTTTGCGTGAGTGGGAGACGCAAACGCGATGAGCGATAATCAAAAATTTGAATTAAGTCCGCGGCCCGGTACCGAAGTCATTCGATTTCGTGCGTCGCTTTTCATTACAATTAAGTTAACCATCTTTTGGGAATTGTTTTTTCATGGTAACTTTATAATTGTTGTGAATGGTATTCTAATTTTGTTTTGGAAAAATTCTAACAAGATGGTTTTCTTGTATAAATTATTTTGTTAAAAGATGTAATAATTGTCAAAACTGTATGGTCAAGAAAATTGTCATAGATTTAAAAAAATTCAATCTTATATTTTACTAACAAAATATTTCTTCAGAAAATAAAATACACCTATCAATTCTTCATATTCAAAACCATAAGTAAACACAAATGCCCAGCTTTTCGGTTCACTTCCAAACCTGTATCGTATCGGCATAAAATCAAGAGGCGCTCGTTATCGCTTAAGAATCTATGATGTACTCCACAATGTAGATACCTAGTCACCGTTTGGCAGTATAATGATGAAGGAACATGGTCTCAATTTATTCGTGAGCATTACAGTGTTATGTTCATGTACGGAGCAGTACCGCCTTAATATATTCATGTAATTCGCATAGCCAAGCATCCCCTTTGACCGGCCACGCAATACCGCACTGCCCGAGTAGAGTAATATAACGTAATGCTTAAAAATCATCCATCACGTTTAATGTCCATATTAAAGGAGCGAGCGCGCCGACTCTTACGGTAGATATTTTTGTGATTTGCAAAGTGTTTTGAATATGGTTTATTATGATAATGATATTCTTTTGATGTTGAGTCTGAATTGCGTTTATTGTTTGTTTTTATGTGTGGTTAAGAATGTTTTGTATTGAGTTGCTAAGTATGCTTAAGACAAACTCCTATATAACTGTTTCATACTTAATAGTCGTATTAAAATGGATATTCCATTCAGATTGCTTAATTTTAATCTTAATGGACATCCTTGTCAATACAGTAACAACATTTAAATCACAAATATTTTTGAAATTGATAATTTCGAATGGCCGGGTGGCGTAGTGGCCCTGCTTCATACGCTGGAGTTTGCGGGTTGGAGTCCTGGTCTGGGTATTCGTGTGATAACCACAGATGTTTGTTCTCGGGTCATGGTTGTTGATATTTGTATATGTATGTTTATTTTACATTTGATGTAATTGTCTGGGGATTTAATTGCTATTATTTATAATTCAATAATAATATACGCCAACTTCCTATACTAGAATCGACATCTATAAAATAAGTTAATTAATTTGGTCAAATAACATTGTTTAAGGATTCAATCAGGGTAGTATCCTAGATGTATAAGTAGGAACCCAAGATCACTAGCCGCATATTAAATTATTAAACCCTTCATTATTTATGCATCGCAGATCAACATCTTAATAGCTACGGAGAGTTATGTCCACCCTAAAATAATATTTTGTGTAAATGTTTGAAAATAAACAGGTTTGAATGATCTTTATAACATCGTCAATTTATGGTAACCACCATTATCTTAGAGTTTATGTTACAGTAGAAGACGCAGGATTCAGAATCCCTGGAATTATTTAAGTTAATTGTCCTCGTGTAGAACTTACCTTTGGGTGTGCTCTTCTAGGAAAGGCCACTTTTGGATCAATCTGAAACAATGTAAAGTCAATATTTTTAGCAATTTGATTTTGTGTAAATGTAACGTTTGGTTAATTGTATTATGTAAGGAAGTCTGCAACGTGATGGGAGATCGAAGATATCTAAAATATTCAAAATTTTTGTCATTTAGGTGATTTCAATTTAAATAATTATTAAAAACTTGATTACAATTTTAATAACAAGTTATTTATTTTAAAATGTATGTGCACACATAAAATATATACAGAAATAATATTAAAAACATTTAAACCTACTATCAGTGTACCTATGTATATTATGTTATATCAGTGGCAATAACAGAATCGCACACTACACGGTAAGATTTATGGCTGAGTAAAGTAACATTACAGGTATTGCACACATACAACGTACCTATGTATTTTAAACCACAACTCATTATTTTCAAAGCTCAACCACCAAAAAACATTTAAAACAAAAGCCAGGACAGAGAAAACGTTCCCAAAAACCAATACAAAACTTGGAGTCGCCCTCAACTAATCACGAACCGCACGTCCATTTTATAAGCGGCCTCAATAAATTCGCAGCGAGGCTACAGCGGCCAGCTCCAAAATCCTACCGACAAAAAAGCATCGGACTGAAAATCCTGCACCGAGGTCCTGTCACTCGATTTTGCTTCTCGTCTTTTTCATGTAACTGAGCTCTACTATTTCATACATGCGCACTTTTTAAGCCTTAGATTCCTCTCGCTGCACCCCGCCCGCTCCACACTTTTTGCTCCCGCTGCCTGACCACTACACACGCAAAATATAAACCCAAAGAAGCTACCTTTGACATTTTTAAAGGTAAAACGTTTCATTTCCACTCGTGCTTATCCGTTTTGTTGAACCGTTTCCACATTTCCCAGAAATTTTAAGTTTAAATAAAAATCGTGAAATGGAAATATCTACGAGGGTATTGTTCGATTTTCGGTTTCCGAATTGTGATTTGTTATTTATGTACCTACTCACACTTGAGAATAAAAGCGAATTCTAAAATGTGTACGAGTTAAAGAATTTTTGTTTTATACGGAGTTTATTCTTTAATTTTACAATAGATGCACTTACAAAAGAAGCCCACGTAATTACGATGCTGGCGTGAGAGAATAATTTAAAAGATTTTACCCAAGAGGACTGCATTATTACAATATCAGGGAAACCGCTTTACAGCGTCATTCATACATTCTTAATTATTTAATTATCTTCTGAGTGCACTACGGAATACCGCAACTCCAGAAAATCCGGAATGTATTTTCGTAAAATTTGATTACAATTTGGAATTTTTTTCACTTTAATATGCATTTTTTTTAAATGTTATAGTATGAATATATTTTTATCCTATATATATATTTAAATCGACAACAAGAATGTATACTTACATACCTATATTACTAATATTAGACCTCATGACTTAATAGCGAAAACAGTGCACCTAATTAAATTACCAGCGACCATAGTAATTACCACCCTTGTAAGACACAAGGATTGAGTTAATTCATTAAACATTACATGTTATTGTTCCAAGCCCACGCAGGCATTTTGTAAACGTAGTAAAATGACCACGAAAGTATACAAAGCAAGCAGAAAAATCGTAAAATCCCAGATGGTGGCGCTAAAGCGATTAAGCGGGTCGATGATAAATTTTAACGAGTTATTTTAATGGAAACGATATCGCAGTCAGTGGCTAGGCGGCAGCCTGCGTCGATAGAAAAATAAAAATTCTAAAAGATATCTTTTTAATGCGAAAATCGGTAATCTTTGATAATTTTTTTAAACGACTTTTTTTACTGGTTTACAAAAAAACGACAAGCTACAAAATGACTGTTATATTTTTATCGTAAAATACAGGTAACCTGTTGGCTTTGTGTATAAATCGGCAGTATGGGTTTGTCGGTATAAAAAAATCGTCATTTAAACGTATCCGTGCGCAAAAATGACACCATAACATCTGGATATGAATGTGACATTTTGATATGAAGCCATTTGCGTGATTACAATCGACGCAGGGCGCGCCCACCTCGAATGTCTTCGACCTCCTCCTCCCTACAACTTCCCTTGCGATAAAGATTGACATCATCGCTTTTAAATTTCAAATTATCCTAAGTCAAACAGACTAGTACAACGAAAAATACACCATAAAATCAAAGCATTAAAAGCCCAAATCACATAAATATCCCTGCGAATTTAGCGTGTCATCGCAAGAAAAGATTGCAGGAGAAAGCACATTAGTGGGATATCACTACTGGTTGGAAAGGAGCATGTTCGTTTTATGTACACAACGCGATGCCATCGACGTGAAGTCGATTACGTTAAATTTTGTATTAAGCAAACAGTCGATATCGATGTCTCGTGCGGTCTTAGCGGCAGACGCGTTATTGGCGTGCTCCATGATAGCTTGTCATTCAAGCTTATTTAAATATACTTCGCACAAAATGTACTTCCTTTTTACGATATTTATTTTAAAATAACATTTTATCGACTAGAATAATGTTTTCTCATAACTTCAAGCTTGGTTAATTAATGAACACTCTGTTAAGTACATGCCATTTCGATTACCGGCACCTTGTTTAAATCCCGATAATTAACGAATGTCGCCTGCCGTGGAGCTAAGGACAAGAAAGTTTAATGACGTGCACTCACTGCAAGAGGTAACTGAATTTATTTACGTAGAGGCGACATATAAGTGTCGCAGAGGTGCTCTTAAGTGAGGACCGCATCATTTGCTGTTCACTCGGCTACGCTCCTCTCCTAATTGGAATGAATTTGGCTGCAGGTGCAATACTCGAGTTGGCTCAAGATTAGAGTCAACTTATTGCAACTATATTTCGGCTTTTCCACTTGAAACATTTGATGTGAGAACACGAATGCCGCCGGACTAACCACCTCAGTCTACCCCATCACCTTCGCTCCCACAGCTTGAGTTTTATTAAGAACTACATTCACAAATGTCGCAAATAAATACGGCATTTTTACAATAAAACAGCAATTTCACACTTTTTTATTTCATGAATAGAGTAAAATATGAATTTATGCTATATTTTTTATCACAATTAAGCAGAATACTCCTCAACCTCAATTGAAATGCGATTGTTGCGAAGTATATTTTAATTGATACAGTTTTATTCATCCAATGCAGAAAAATGCAAACAAGTTCCGACGCTATCGGAAAATACTTGACACGGATCGTTTGTAAGGAAAGGCTTGCTCGCGGTAATGAAAGTTGCGAGTCGCCGAGTCGTCATTACCGCATCACGCATAAAGTATGCAAGGCAGGTAACGCACATTTTCATGCGACGTCGCTAGAATTTTATCGCGCGTTTAATTCTGACAGAAAAATTGGGTATCTTTTCGGGGTAACATGAGAAGGCGGCAGCGTGGGAACCAACACACTGCCCGCCCGAGCCTACACGCACCTAAGTGTAACTGAGTATACATTTTCCACTTTGTCAGATATTACTTTCTCTTAAATGCGAACGTGTAAAACGTAAAAGGGAGGTGGAATCTTATCCATAAGGAGATCCCTATTTGTTAGACGCTAATGTGGGTGCCCTGTTAGTAGCAACGTCTATTAACGTGTGTTTTATTCATCATTGTTTTCCTTCACCATATATTACACGCCCTCTACAATTGCCGAGGCCCTTAACGACATAGTATTCTTAATGCCCTTGTTAATTCTGTTTGCTTACGTTTAAAGTGACAGTTTCAATTTGATACAATTATACTACAAATGAAGTCTGTAAAAGTAACACAAATTCTTTGTGTTTGTTACGTTTATTCGTAAAAGAAAATATGTTATTGTGAGTTCGTGCCTTTACAGGCAAAAATTTAGGCACTCTAAAAACGATTACATTTTTAAATACATTTCAAGTGTTTTCAACGCAAAGATATTTTTTTTTGCAAAAACTTGGCCAGTAATTTTTATCTTAGTAATTTTTTTTTCTATTAGTTCAATATAAACACTACCTGTTTATATCATGACCCGTGTCGCAATCCCACCCATACAGAAAATACAGAAATATTCCAGTAGTACAATAACTGTATGAACCATAAAGTCGACTTAAAATTTCTGGTATGCTATAAATAGTATCAGAAAACCCAATTCGACTTAATCCTTCTTAAGCGGGTATTCCAATTGACAGGGTCAGAATGCAAAGTTTAAGCTTATCTAGCAATTGTGGAGCTAGAAGCACAATGTAGCTAGGTCTCGGGAGGCAAAGATTACGCATTGCGCGCCGCCGTCGCCCGCTTGCACAGTGATAAAGGTAGCCTGGATGTGGTCGGCGTCATGTTTACTTAATACCGGGAGAGAGTTTGTTGTTAATTTTGTGAGAGCTAAGTAAAGAGAATGACTCTTACGACGGAGGCTTTTTTAAATGGTACTCGAATGGTACATTTAATTTTTATTTACCAGTAGTAGTAATATAACTACTAAAATTATTGCATTTTCAATATAGTTTTAAAGTTCGGTATAATATTGTAAAACTGTATCTAAAAAAGATACTAACATTGATTTCTACCTTTAAAAGTAAATATGGATTATTCCTGTGTCGTGGACTCTTATCCTTCCATGACATTTGTAACAATTTACTTAACTGCTAAACGTGCCCAATCTCAAGGCTTTAAACATCAAAACTTGGGTAAAATAGAACATTTTTAGGTATTACAAAATAATGTTACTTGTATCGTTTTTTACATTGCCTTTTGAGCAATGTGCTCTTTGAAATATAATTTAGAAATTGGGACTACTGCAACTTACGATATTATTCAGCTCCTCTTTATTTACTAAAGAGTTAAATTTATTTTTTGATTTTTTTCATTGTCAATATCATTAACAAATATAAGATTCATTCGACGTCTTTTTCTTTAATTTTTTTTTAAACTGAAGGTAATATAATATATTTTATGACATCCGAGGTATGAGCATGACTTAAGGCTTTTGTAATTTAAGATGGGTAAATTAAACGACTATCAATTATTTGTTGTACTATAAATTAAAAATACGACTTTTATATATATCTTCATAAAAATTTCAACTATTAAACTTGAAGTTAAATTATTTCAAACTCTATTTCTTCGAACTGACTGCCAAAAAGTATACACAAATAAGTATTCAAGTTAGTTAGCTGTAGGTCAGTTTACATCTTTGTCTAATTTGTCTTTATAAGTCTATACGACTAATAATAATTAAGAGAAATAGTTTGTTTTGTTTGTTTTTAAGCACTAAAACCACAGAAAAGATTTTATAAATTATTTAAATATTATTAAGCTACATGATCCAGGAGTAAATTAAGCTATATACATCCCAAAATTACTAAGGGATCAAGAGCTTACGGTTCTTTTTTTTGCTGCCGAGGCACCCTCGCGGGAGGGAGGTGGAAGATGCGTCTTGCATACCGTCCGCAGGAAAATACCGTCCTCTGCGGGGGGTTATGTGGGACTCACCAGAATGGCACCTACCCACTAAAAACCACCTGTTGGCTGTGGTAAAATTTTACCGTTAGCCTTCATCGGAAGCGACACCCGTCGGGAAGTTGGGCGCGCTGGCGGAGACCCGCTAGCGGGTCTTCCGCCTGTAGTGAAAGTTGCACTCAAGGTGCTCAAAGGGACATGAGTTGGTGGCCGTTCTGGGCAGCCTCCGATGAAGCCGGGGCTGCGCAGAGGTCGGCCGAAGCTTGACTTAGGGATCAATTCATTTAAATGAACCTATAATGAATTGAGAAGGGAACTATGCTCCGCCAGAGCGAGCAGTCGCTCTGTCGGAGAACGTGAAGCCCTAAGTTTTCGGGCTAAGACTGCGATTTCACTAACATCGATATTTTTTATAGCGTCGCAGACGATACGCATATCGTCTGCTACGGAGGATTGTCATCAGTTTTCTGGAGCAGGCTTTGCAGCCGGAGGAACCTGGCTACGCAGCGGCAGAAAGTTTTCCTGAGAAAAGGGCGGGGCCTGTTTGGGTGCCGCCCTCTTGGAATTGGAACGCATACAACGGGGTGCACGAGGGCAGCCCCTGTAATTTGCGGTGTGGCCGGACTGGCCACAAAGCACGCAATCGGGAGGAGAGGGAGTTCCAGGAGTGCTATTGCACTCCTTAGTGAAGTGAGGGACCAGGCACTTGACGCACCTGGGCGGGGCGGCGCAGTTGGCCGCCGCGTGCCCGTACAACTGACACCGATGGCACTGGCCAGGATGACCGCGGCGATGAGGCGCCTCAATCGAGATCCCAGAGAGGCCGCATATAGAGCTAACCCCTTTCAGGATCTCCCTGGATTTGGGGACGTTGGCGAGAACCACCAAAGTGAGAGGGTGACGCCTCCCGTACTTGCTGTGCATTTTATGCACCGCGAGTGCCGGGAAGCCTTGGGACTGCAGATCCTCCAGGATAGCCTCGTTCGATAATTCGAACGGGACTCCCCTGAGTACCGCTCTAATCTTACGCTCTTCTGACAGAGCATAAGTATGATAAGCATATTGCTTATCAGTGAGGAGCTTTGTTAAAGCACGAAAGTCGTCTATCGACGAGACTAAGATTTTAATAGATTCACCCGAGTTAGCCGCTCGGGTGTAATGGATTTTGTGCTCATTGCACAATGTCGAGACCTCAGTCCATTTACCCTTTTCCCGAAGGAAAACGGGTGGTGGGACCTTGGCCTTGACAGAAGTTGGGGCCGGAGCGGGTGTTGAAGATACCGGGGCAGCTGGCGTTGAAGACGCCGCAGGGGGTGTAGGGACGGGCGTCGAAGGCGCCGGGTCTTGTTTCGAACGCTTCTTAGAGCGCTTCTTAACAAGCGTAAAAGAGGGAGACTCAGGGCCAGTTGGGGTGGCGTCCGAGGATGACTCGGTCGCGGGTGCGCGCTTGCGGCGCGGAGGGGCGTCTACTTCGCACTCCTAGTCACTGGAGGAAGGGGACGCGGGAGGGCCTAAGACCTGAGGGGTCTGGGGAGCTAGGGTGGCCTGAGGGGCCATTGTGGACATAATCGTCATGAAATGAGGGATAAGCGAATCTAAGAAACGGTACTTATCAGCATTTATAGACATGCCTTCAGTACTTTGAAGTAACTTTTCCCTAATCTCGTCAAAGCTTAGGGAAGCCATTGCGGAGGGGTTGGGGAGGGACAACAATATATAAATATATATTCTATGAATCTACCAACGAAGACCAACTTCCTGAAACCACCCTACACGCGGTAGGGGGGTTGAGGACGACGCGGATAACTTACTCGAACACGAAGATTCGAGGCACCTGGAACGACGAATCCCCGTCGACGAAGCTCACGTTCCACGAAGTACGGTTAACAACCCACTATCCGCCGTGAAAACGGCATTAGAAACTTATAACGGTAACAACCGGTGAAATTTGGGTGCTCGATTAGCGCGGGGGCTAATGGAGCGGGAGGCGTCTGCGATCGACGTGCGCTCGAGAACGCACGCAAACCGAGACTGAGCTTACGGATGACGGAAGGACCTTTAGTGCGATATAATCTACCTACTACACCATCTAGAAGGTTTCTGATGGACCTATCGCAGCCAAATTACCTAAATGTGAAGATGAAATGTTGTTAAAAAAAAAATTCATAAACAATGAATAACGCACGGTAATCTGTAACTGATTCATATTTTTTGCCTCGCTTTCCTGAAGTTCAGGTTAACTACCTAAACAATATAAATTATAAATTCTTAACCTAAAATCTACACCATCCAGTTGCCCTAGGTCCCAATAACTCTCTTCATACATCGCAGATATTTGCAGTCAAAACATACTTAGGACGCTTACTTTGCGCATGTCATTCCGTCTCTATTATTTATATTTATTAAGCCAAACGAGCTTCCTATGTAAGTTTATTTCATTGTGAACCAGAATTCGCAATGTCCGAGCGTTCCGAAGTTTCTACTGGACTGACACTGGGTAACTTTTCGTGCATAGAATGAATGCCTGTCAGTTTGGAAGCTCTGGAACGGAAATCTTTGGTTGTATTCAGTGGTTGAGTTTAATGCTAAGTAGGAATATTTATAGAAAGATGAAAATATTAGTTCGTATCTCAAATTCAAATATCTGGGATTAGGTTATTCTTTTTTTTTTAGTTGTGTAATAACCAAAAGTAAGGACAAAATGTTGCACTTACTGAGAGACCTGAGGCCTTAAAGATTGACCTTAACCACTGTGTTTTAATTTATAGAACATATTTGGGGCTTTCTTTCAAAATAAGTGGGTATATGTAATAATATGTCATAACATTCAAAACAGGCAAACGAGCATGCTAGCACTTGATGGTAAATGACATCCGCACCCAGGGGAAACATTAGTCGTAGATGTGTGATTTATCACATTTGAATGTGATTATTATATGGAAATATGATGCGTTGAAGACTGTAGGTTTCAGTTAGATTTGCCTTTGTTTAGTTATTGCACTGGCAGTGCCTTCCCTTTGGCCAGAACACGACCTCGGTCAATATATGAAGGACTGCATTACCACCCCAGACAAGATCCCACTAGACATTACCACGTGTAATGGGTTAGGTATTTTTTTATTCAATAGTTTTATTATTTTAATTTAGGCTGCTTACAAATTTTGTAGCAAAAGATATGTTTATACAATATTTCTACCACTTTCTACACGTAGTTACATTAAAAATCAGCTGTTGTGGAGGAGGTGAATTCATTTATTTCCAACTTGTACTTATAAAATGAAATAATTTAAACGTCAAACGGAAATCAAGCTTAAAATGTGATTGAAATCTAGAACCCCTGGAGCACTTACAACATTTAAGTAGCAAGGAAAGTAACGACACCAGAATTCAACGAAACTGAAACTAAGTGGCGTGTCTGAGAATAGCCATAAAGGACCTTATGTGTCTTTTACAAGCGAAGTAAATTGAAAAGTATTCAATATAAAATCTGTTTTCTAGGACAGCACTTATACCAAAAACAGGGTAATATCAAGGTAAGTCCGACCATCTTGTGCACCGCACGTACCCACAATCTATAAAATCACTAACAAATTGAACGATGTCCATATACGGCGTTCAACAAAGGCTTGATGTTTTAACAAAATTGATGTACATTTGCGGTCTGTATGAAGGTTGGGGAGGGTACGCAGCAGAGTCAGCAATGTTATTCCGCCCGGTGCAAGTAAAGGACGTTATATTAAGAATTCCTGTCCCCGATCTCCTCAGGTGGGCGTTACAAACTCTGTTTCTACTTATTATTTTTAGGGACGCATCTCTAACTCGCCTGTTTTTCTCTCCTCCAATATACTTACGTGTATAACATTTTATGTGGGTACTTGCAGTTTATGAATTTTCCCAGTTTGCGAGCGTACTTTTGTTTGTATTTATTGTCTTTTTTACTTAGCTATGTCTCTTAGATTGATTATTTTTGTTTGATGTCGATTGTTATGGCGACCTGTTATTCTTTCGAATTTTTAATACATTCTGAAATGGTTTTTGGTTTTTATTGTATGGAAACATTAAAATATTGGTTTCTTTGATACTTCGTCATTAAAGTCAGGTTTAATTTAAATAAGCTTGACAAATAGCGTAACGACGTTAACATAAATATCTCGCACCCAATAAAAGCTTACCCATTGTAAAACTGTTCTCCATCATTAATGAACTCGTTATAACGTTAATTGTAGCCACAATCGGCCGTGGCGTGGCATTAAAGCGACATCAAAAATGTATGTTACACTATTTAAAGATTCCCATTTCGCGGGTAAGCGATTAACGAAAGCTACTGGCCGAATGCCCATTTAAGCAGATTACTGCCCAAAAAAAACAATGGCTCTTGGCGTTATGAGTTAATTTTGGAAGAATAACGCTCACGTCGGTTGCTGTTTCCCTTTATTTGGTGTTCCGGACACTCGGGCTTGTTTAAACGGGTAATCCGAGGCAAAAACACGAAGGTAAAACATTACACTCTACTCATACGGTAATCGCCGGACGATAAAAATCACTTAGTACGTTAGTAGGAACCGCTCCGCCGTAACCGCTAAGCAAACGGGGTAACAAGGGTGTTAACACCGCGGGATATTTTTATTAGCATAGCGATCCGTTCAGATATTTTATGTGTTCAGTGGCAAGCCATAAAATTATTCTAGAGAGAGCAATTTGAATAATTTGTCGTTTTTAATACAGTTGCACAGGAGTTTTATAATAAAATACAGTTCATTTGCTGCAATTTTAATGTGAGGAAATCTTTATAAAATAGGTTGAAAAGAGATTAGGTTTTGTTAAATTGAGCGTGCGTTTTATATTCCGTTGGAAGGTGGTATAAATAAAAGAGAGGTTTTGCGTCACAGGCGGTCGTGGCCTCAACGTGTTTACAAGTTATGCAATAATTCAAATAGCGCTCCTCGGCAAATTTATGCCGCTGCACGGTAACATACTTCAATGGCCGCATTGGAAAGCATTTTATTTCCATGGACGAAACCGACTAGATATGTACTTCTAGTTCAGTATTTTCGAATTCAGACAGCACAGAACGTGTTAGGCAATATGAATTTATGATCATGAATTAAATAGCCAAGGTTATGTTGAACAAAGTACGCAATGGAATTTAATTAAGCGATTATATCCACTCGATCGGTCAGCCGGGATTGTGAGGCGAATTCGTAAAAGTTGGTTCACAATTTTATCTACTCACTTTTTAAGCTCTTTTTTCTTTAAATTAAAGAAATGAATATAAGTGCTTGATACTAACAGAACATCGAGTGATGAAAAAATGTAAAGGGCTTTACAAGAATTGCTTAATTGTAATATGTCAATACAATTGTCACAATCCACATTAAATATTAAAACCGTATTTAATGATATTTCAACAGCTTAACTTAAACTTAAAATTCAGATGATATTCGAAAATTGCATTTTGAAAAATTTTCGATACGTAACCACAACGAATCGCCAAACATTTCCGGCGGATGTAAAAAATTTAATTTTTCGAAATATTCCGGGGCTATATTTTAAAAGTCGACGTGATTTATTAATGCAGGATCGTAAATGCCATTTAACTGAGATGAGAGAAAATTTTGTGACATATTTAGAGGAACATATACGTCGTTTCAATAGTGCTTTTATTTTTGTGTGGTGCTCTTTCTTTCTTTACTAATATTTAATTACTAAGCCTGTGGCGAGTTTGACTACTAAAAACGTGTAGAAGTTGAAATATAAAATAAAATTGTTGCATTACAAGAAACTTCCTTTAAAGTCTCACTTAGGTATCACCCAAAGTTAAACATGAACCAGCCGTCGTATGTACTGCGGAAAATCTTTTATAACAAAGTTACTAACACTGGAATACCAACCTCTTAAATAAATAATAGTTGAGCACACGAGTACAATACCACCAACTTGACGAAGACGATTTCAATCGATGAGCCTTGGAGCGAAGTTGGATGAAGAAATAAATAAGTTTCGATATGTTTTAATAAAATATAAATTGGAAAAGTTTACTTATGTTGGAAGAAAAACTTTATAAATTGATGTTACCATACAATCGTTTATTTACTTTGATATCTTGAAATATCGGGTTGGACTTGCGAAACTTCGGTGAATGTTTGAAATAAATGATTTTACAGACTATTCGTTTCTTTCTTGCTTTAGAAATTCGTTGCGTAGTCGTTTATAAAATTACGTTTTTGATAGAAATAAGTTTTAAAAAATATCACAAATAATAAAAACAATATATTTTTTATTGTATTCTAATATGCAATTTGTAACGTAAATAGAAAAAAAAAGAAATTTCACACCTGAGTGTCCGTATAAAAAATCATAGTTTACTTTAATTAAATAAGTCGGGCGCTTTAAGGAAGGTTGTATCAGAATGTTCGAGTTCAAGCAGTCTGGAACTTTAATGTAAATATTTTAGGCCTCGAGAGGAAATTAGAAAATCCAATAGATTCAAAAGCTAAGATATAATACTGTTAAAATGCAATATAATTTTAACAGTAAATCGGTACGTGATTTTACCCAAGAAACAAAGCTTTGTACATCCTATAATTTTCCCATAGAAATAATTCATGACTATGGGAAAGTCGTTGGTTCGAGAATCAAAATGAACTGCAGACACAACATAAAGACATGCGATTAACTTTTCCGCTTAAACACAAAAGTAAGAATGTGCCCCTAATGTAAGGGTTTCCGTTTTATTACTTATTATATTTGTATGTGAAGATAACATGTTATTTCGGTTATGATTTAGTATCACATTTTATTCCTTATGGGTCATTAAAAAGGTACATAGATATTCAGCTTGTCATGAGATAAGCTTAACAGATTGAAAATATTGTTTGCAAATTTAAAATATGTGGAAATATTTATTTTGAACGCTAAATTGCCATAAAAAAATATTCTTTAGTGACTGTTTTATTTTACAAAAACTCAAGGCAACTTATATATAATAAAAGCTAAAAAAATATTATTGGAGTATGATGATTATATTGTTATTGTCTTATTGTATGGCAATTATGTACTCTATTTTTGGTATTTTTACACGTTCATAGTAATTTCGTTTTGTTTCGTCTACACCATAGCATGATACCTCTTTGGGTTTTTGTAGACACTTAGGGCCACTTACGTAGATATGAGCTAGCCGGTCAGTTAGTTGAAATGTCTCTCCGTCAAAACCTACTTACCTAATTAGGTTTTAATACAAATTTCAAAGTTTTATAAATTGATTGACCTGTACCGACCGATATTTTACGTCTTTCCATTGTTTATAAAATTTGACTGCGACACACGCCCATCATTCAACTTAAATCAAAAACTAAAACCTGTAACAGAAACATAATAGCAAAAATAGAGCTCTCGTTAACTTTCAAATATAAAGCTGTATTCAAACTTTATCATGACCTTCTCCATTTTATGTAAATCGGGAAATCGTTTGCGCTCGATTTGCAGGGCCCAGCTAATCTTCCGCCAGTCGACTACAATTTAATCAAAGTAAACAAAGATGGCTGCTGTAATTTGTCTAGATTTCGCGGCAAAAGATAGTAATCTACTTTTTACTACTTCTCTCTTGAAGAAAGGACTACTAGCGGTTTTAGATAAAGGGTGGATTTTCAAGTACAATTTTAATTTTTCTAATTTCTTTAGAAGTCAGTAATTTTTTAAAGGTCTTGCAAATTACGTAGGAATTGTGTTTCATAGTATTTTTTAGTTTAAAGCATATTAAATTTCAAATTGATTATTTTCTGGAATCTTTGCAATGTTTCCTTTTCTAGGCAGAAATTAATTTCAAGTCCCTTGATTGATCCTTACCAGTATTTTAAATGCGAAAATGAGTTTGTTTGTTTGTAACGCTTTTATAGAAAGGGTTGGTTACTACGAGAGATACCCTAACGAAGTCACGCGCACAACCATATTTATAAAATTACATAATATTATTTAATATTTTTAAACCTTAATAACACATAATAACATTTGAAATTGTCTCAACGTTAATTTCACAAGATTTTTAAATAAAACCTTTCAGTATGTAAGAAGCTTGAATACAAAGTACACCAATTTTAAAAAAGACAAAAAAACCCATCAGAGTTTACAATATTGCCAGCAAAAATAACGTGTAAAGCGTAACTGCTGCAACTGTAATATTATAATGCCTAAATAGTTTTTTAAAAGCAATTCACTTTGAAGATGCTTTAAGTGATATGAATATAGTAATGGAAGGTAAATTTCGGCTACATACTGCTTTCGAAACAACTTCATGTTACTGAAATATAATTTTACGTTTTTAACCCTTTCAATATTTCATCGTATAAATAAAAACTGTACAAAAGTTGGTTGAACGAAAAACATTTGCCATTTGCTTAAAAACCATAATTTAATTTATTATAGATTTAAACTTTATTGTCAAACCTATTTACTTTCATTCAGTATGAGTTTTTAAGGCATAGCGTAAACACGTACGTCTTAATCAGACGTGTGTCATTCTTGTGCCTTTCTCAGGTAGTTGGTAGGATTCAAGTAAACAGCTAGCCGCTTGCGCAAATTGCAGGATGTCAACTAGCTTGTAAGAAAATAATTAACAAATTGCATATACCTTTCTTAATAATTTACTATTCAATGTGACTACTATTTGGTTAACTGAACAAATCCATTCAATCAAACAGCTAGCAGTTTAGTTCATTGTCTGATTCAACCATCCACCTGTGACATATTATACATATGTTCCTTCATAATAACCATCAAATTTTTATTCAATAAGTTAATATGAACATGTTTTGGAAAAACTATAGCTAAAACTATATTAACAAATTACAATATATTTTACCTTTTTGCCGTCTAATTCGTGTGTTCCTTGCGCTAATACTTTGTCTACACTAGCAGGGTCGCCGAAAGTGATGAACCCGAAGCCTCTGGAATAAAAGAAATAACATGTAAATAAAGAAAATCATTTAAAGACGTTCAATTCACTTAAAAAACAGGAAAATTGGACTAAAGAACTGAATAACGAAAATCGGAAGAATGAACAATCACTCCGAAAATAGCTCAGACGGTATTAAATGGAAAAACATTTTTCGATTTAAAATAAAATTGTTTATGAACGCTAACAAAATAAAAAAAAATGTTCTGATGCTCTCAAAGCCAATAATCCTAGTATTTACATTTACCGTCACCACAAGGTGGCATTTAAATTTATCAAAACCCCCCAATGAAATACCTAATATAAACTAGAGAAAAAATCATACAGCAAAAAAATTTAACTAAGAACCAAGTTTAACCCGAAAAAAATTTAGCTTAAATCGAAAATTTTAAACATAAAACGGCATCGACAAAGAGAAACGCAGAGCTGAATGTAGAAAAGGCAGACCTGTCCTACTGATTGCGTTGCATCCACCGGCTCTAATGGGACGCCTATTTGTTTTACGCAAACCCACTTTGTTTGGGGATTTTCAGATAAAACGTGACATTAAATCGAAATTTAAAGAAAGAATTTTACCTCCCAGTACACGGAAAAAGTTGTGAACTTTTTTGGGTCTATTCAGAAGTTTTGAATTTAAAAGAGTTTATGTTTTTCAATGGGGATAAAAGAGCAAAGGCTGAAAAGACTTTAATTTTGTTATTTCTAATGTTGTTTTAAGAATGAACAATGTATAAAAAGTTTAAGGAATAAACTTACCAATGCTTTTATCTATCTAAATAAAACTGCGTTAAAATATAACATATTCACAGTTTGAGAAACTTTCTGGTATTTGTCGTATTTTGAACTCAATAAGTATCTCTTTCGTTTTTTTTTTTAATTTTATTGAAAAAAGATTAGACGTTTGTCTTCTATCTGACCTGATGGAAAGTGACGATGAAGACAAAGGTGTTACACGTCAATCCAGAGATACCTATTCACTCGATGCTTAAAAGAACTAGGACTATAGTTTTCGGGAAAAACAGACGCAGGCAGTTCATTCCACACCTTGGCAACCCGCACCAAAAAGGAACTATCGAAGCAGTTGGTTCGACTTCTTGGGATATCTACCATAAAGGGATGGAAGGCCTGTCTGCGTCTAGTAGTCCGATGTAAGAAGGGTGTGGGTTCAACCTCATCAAAAAGAGCATTCGCGCACTCTCCAAAATGTAATCTGTAGAAGACTGCTAAATTAGCAACTGTCCAACGAAGGTCCAGGCTTTGCAGTTTTTTGGTGGTGAGGTCAAAGTTGTTAATAATTTTTCGGGCTCTTCGGTCATCTGCGTTCATCTTCGTTGAAGCTAATAGGAAACTGCTAACTACACCAATAAGTAACGCGAACTTGTTACTTATGAAACACTTACTTACATTTCTATTCTGCAAAATAACCTTCATCTTAAATTAACAAAGACATTCACGAATTAATATTAAGTATTATCTTGCAGTACCTCTGGCCATATCTGATTTAAAACAATTCAATATTATGAAATCTCCATTCAAAAACAGAGAATCAAAATCACTCATTCAATAAAAATGCTTTAGTCCCATCCCGGCAGACCAACATTCAGAAAATTTAAATCATTTTTATTTCTCCACGATACGTCAGACATCGCACAGGATTCTAATCAATTTAATTTATCAAGAATCCCCGGGGGCTATATTCACTTCGGTTAATGCACGTATTTTGTGTCCAGGCTGATTGTTTCAAACCACCCGCAGCACGGTCCGTTAGATTAATTATACGATTACTTCATCTGGTTACTGATCATATTTGCTAAATCATGTTTTGTAGTAAACAAGTGAGTTAATGATGCAAAAATTCTGTTTTTCCCAATTTGACGAGACTGGCCGGTATTTTTAGTCGGTGTTTTTTTGTCGGTCATAGTTAAGTTGCGCTTACTTTTCAATTTGAAAAGTATATTTTCAATGTCATTAATAATTTTTTTTTTTTTTTTGCTGCCGAGGCACCCTCGCGGGCGGTAGGTGGAAGATGCGTCATGCATACCCGCCCGCAGGTAAATTCCTCTGCGGGGGGGGATATGTGGGACTCACCAGAATGGCACCTACCCACTAAAAACCACCTGTTGGCTGTAGTTATTACCGTTAGCCTTCATCGGAAGCGACACCCGTCGGGAAGTTGGGCGCGCTGGCAGAGACCCGCTAGCGGGTCTTCCGCCTGTAGTGAAAGTTGCACTGAAGGTGCTCAAAGGGACATGAGTTGGTGGCCGTTCTGGGCAGCCTCCGGTGAAGCCGGGGCTGGGCAGAGGTCGGCCGAAGCATGATTTAGGGATCAATTCATTTAAATGAACCTACAATGAATTGAGAAGGGAACTATGCTCCGCCAGAGCTAGCAAACGCTCTGTCGGAGTACGTGAAGCCCTAAGTTTACGGGCTAAGACTGCGATTTCACTAACATCGACATTTTTTATAGCGTCGCAGACGATACGCATATCGTCTGCTACGGAGGATTGAGGAGTGGGTTTGTATGGGCGAGGAGCCGGGATGGGATTCGATGCGGGGCGCTGCCTCCAGTTTTCTGGGGCAGGCCTAGACTGTGTAGGCTTTGCAGCCGGAGGAACCCGGCTACGCAGCGGCGGAAAGTTTTCTTGAGAAAGGAGCGGGGCCTGTTTGGGTGCCGCCCTTTTGAAATTGGAGCGCATACAACGGGGTGCACGATGGCAGCCCCTGTAATTTGCGGTGTGGCCGGACTGGCCACAAAGCACGCAATCGGGAGGAGAGGGAGTTTCAGGAGTGCGATTGCACTCCTTAGTGAAGTGCGGGACCAGGCACTTGACGCACCTGGGCGGTGCGCGGCAGTTGGCCGCCGCGTGCCCGTACTACTGGCACCGATGGCACTGGCCGGGATGACCGCGGCGATGAGGCGCCTCGATCGAGATCCCAGAGAGGCCGCATATAGTGCTAACCCCTTTGAGGATCTCCCTGGACTTGGGGACGTTGGCGAGAACCACCAAAGCGAGAGGGTGTTGTCTCCCGTACTTGCTGTGCATTTTATGCACCGCGAGTCCCGGGAAGCCTTGGGACTGCAGATCCTCCAGGATAGCCTCGTTCGATAATTCGAACGGGACTCCCCTGAGTACCGCTCTGATCTTACGCTCTTCTGACAGAGCATAAGTGTGATAAGCATATTGCTTATCGGTGAGGAGCTTAGTCAAAGCTCGGAAATCGTCTATCGACGAGACAGTGATTTTAATAGATTCACCCGAGTTTACCGCTCGGGTGTAATGGATCTTGTGCTCATTGCACCCAAACAGGCCCCACGCCTTTCTCAAGAAAACTTTCCGCCGCTGCGTAGCGGGGTTCCTCCGGCTGCAAAGCCTACACAGTCTAGGCCTGCCCCAGAAAACTGGAGGCAGCGCCCCGCATCGCATCCCATCCCGGCTCCTCGCCCATACAAACCCACTCCTCAATCCTCCGTAGCAGACGATATGCGTATCGTCTGCGACGCTATAAAAAATGTCGATGTTAGTGAAATCGCAGTCTTAGCCCGTAAACTTAGGGCTTCACGTACTCCGACAGAGCGTTTGCTAGCTCTGGCGGAGCATAGTTCCCTTCTCAATTCATTGTAGGTTCATTTAAATGAATTGATCCCTAAATCATGCTTCGGCCAACCTCTGCCCAGCCCCGGCTTCACCGGAGGCTGCCCAGAACGGCCACCAACTCATGTCCCTTTGAGCACCTTCAGTGCAACTTTCACTACAGGCGGAAGACCCGCTAGCGGGTCTCTGCCAGCGCGCCCAACTTCCCGACGGGTGTCGCTTCCGATGAAGGCTAACGGTAATAACTACAGCCAACAGGTGGTTTTTAGTGGGTAGGTGCCATTCTGGTGAGTCCCACATAACCCCCCCGCAGAGGAATTTACCTGCGGGCGGGTATGCATGACGCATCTTCCACCTCCCTCCCGCGAGGGTGCCTCGGCAGCAAAAAAAAAAAAAAAAAAAAAAGACATACAGCTACTGTCTACTGTACTACTACTACCTAGACCCGACAAGTGCAAATGCCATTCTTATACCAATTGTTTCATGTTCGATCAGAACTATAAACAAAGATTTCAGTTCAGAATTTCGTATTTTATCAGTGTTCTTCGTGCAATAAATTTAATTATTAAAATAAACTAAACGTATTTATTTTAGGTATAAACGTTGTATTACGTAGTTTTCAATCATACAATTTTTTTTTTTTTTTGACAAACACACCAACTGTATGGCCCCAAAGTAAGCAGAGCTTGCGTCATGGATGACCATACAGCGAACTGGGGGAACCCAGAATTAACATAAATATATAAATATCAACAACCATGACCCGAGAACAAACATCTGTGTTCATCACACAAATGAATGCCCCGGCCAGGACTCGAACCTGGGACCTCCGGCGTATCTGACAGGGCTACTGACCACTACGCTACTCGGCCGTCAAATTGATATTGCTATACATAATCTTAAAATATACTTACTGCAAACATTTATGTGTATAAAACATTTAGACTATATAGACTTCGACGGTATAGGCTCGTATATAATTTGTAGAAGTACTTTTATTATTCCCACTAACTTTCTCCCCAAATACCTTTTAATAATGGACATATTTGGTCAAATTGGCTAGCTACCACTTTTATTATTACTGCTGGAGGCTATACAATATGGGGCATTTATGAAACAAATAAGTAAATACAAAACTTAATATTACATTTGTAACGATATTTCGCGAGTTTATTTGACCACGTCATTCGCAGAGTATCCTGTGTCGAGATTAGATGACAGAAGAATCGGTACTAGACGAAATTAGGAAGGTTCCGACGCAGGCTTTGTCTCAGACCCTCGTAAATCGTAATAAGAGAATCATTCGATATAAAATATATTTATGAAACCTTCGATTAGAATTCTCTAGTTTAATAAGTAATAGGTTAAAACTGTTATGAAAATATTTCGGAAAATGAAGTCGACCTTTTTAATGTTCAAATAATAAGTACTGGTAAAGTACTTTTTTATAAGAAAATATGGCCTCGTATAATTTGTCTGAATGAAATTAAAAAAATTGTAACTGTTGGGTCTTTTGTTTGAATGTCATGCATGTTTTGCATGACATGCATGTCATTATACTGACAATTGTATACTGCGTTCGTAACTGCCAATATACACCAAATAGGTTTTAACACATTAAAAAAATTATAAGGCGTTAAACTATTTTAAATTCCTACATTATTCTCCATTTTTAGTAAAAAGATTTTTACGGTAGAACTTTTACGTTAATTCCTGCCTGTATTGAATTTTGAAGACTCTAATATCAAATAATAGGTCTTTACCTATGAAACTGCCGTTTTGCCGTACTGGCCATTTCAAATGAAAATATTTTTTTTTTTTACTGATAATTCTAATTTCAAATTAATTTTATTTGACAAACATGGAATTCTTTTTCTAAAATCGTCATTTGTTTAATAGTTAATGTTTTGTTTTCAACGCATTCGAACATTTTTCGTCATCATGGATAAGTTAAAAATTCGAGTAATTATGGAGTATGAGTACCGTCGTGGCAGCAAAGCGGCACAAGCGGCACGCAACATCAACGACGTTTACGGAGCGAACACTACAAACAAACGCACCACCCGTTATTGGTTTACCCGCTTCGTTCTGGAAATTTTGACCTGAAAAATGAACCCCGTGGTCGTCCGAAAACTTTGGTCGACAATGACGAATTAAAGGCAATTGTGGAAGCTGATGAAACTCAATCCACGGCTGAATTAGCAGCAGCTTTCGACGTTAGCATCAAAATAATATTGGTCCATTTGCGTCAAATTGGCAAGGTAAAAAAGCTTGACAAATGGGTACCCCACGAACTCAATGACCGCCAGCGCGAAGTACGCGTGGAGACGTGCCTTGCACTGCTCAGCAGGCATACAAATGAAGGAATTCTGAACCGCATTGTTACTTGTGACGAGAAATGGATCCTGTTCAACAATCGTAAGCGCTCAGCAAGTTGGTTGGACCCTGGTTCAGCACCCAAACAATGCCCTAAACGAAAACTTACCCCTAGAAAAGTGATGGTCACTGTTTGGTGGTCTAACGCGGGTGTAATTCATCACAGCTTCTTGCCAAACGGGACAAACATTACTGCAGATGTGTACTGTGAAGAACTGAACACAATGATGGAGAATCTCGCACGTCTCCAACCAGCTTTGGTCAATCGTTCGGCTCCACTGCTCCTGCACGACAACGTGCGACCTCATACTGCACAGCAGACGGTCTCCAAGCTACAAGAGTTGGGGTTGGAAGTTCTCCGTCATCCGCCGTACTCACCAGACCTTGCGCCTACAGACTTCTACTTTTTCCAGAATTTGGATAACTTCTTGGCGGGAAAAAAATTCAATACCCGAGAGGCTGTACAAAATGCCTTTGAAGAATTTGTTGCCTCCCGTCCAGCTGATTTCTTCAAGAAAGGCATCAATAAGCTACCAATGCGCTGGCAAAGATGCATTGATTGCATGGGTGATTATTTTGATTAATAGAAATAAAAAATATATTAAAAAATTACGCTTAATTTATTTCGTGAAAAACGGCAATTTCATAGGTAAAGACCTAATATATAAAAGAAAGCAGTTAAAAATTTGCCCAAACACGTAAAGTAAAAAGCAAATCCACTGCACAAAACCGGTCAAAATCGAGTTATGATTCCAAACGAACGTTATCGGTTGTAACTGAGTAACTGGTCAGCCAGTGGCTGGACTATCCAAATCTCGTCATCCATAAATTAAAGGAGAGCATTTGAACAGTGTCTGTGTAACCACGAAATGCTTCTTTATTACTACTGGGGCAGAGTTCAATATGAAGTTAACGCGCTCAACTTACAGCTTGGTGTATGAGCCGTTTGCCTTCTACTGTGAATTAACAAGAGGTAGGATTTGGGGTTAGTTTTAAGGAAAAATTTGCTTTTGTTGAGATGATCCTATTCTATAAAAATTGTTATTAACTTGAATTGCTTTCATTAATCTACTCAAAGGTTTTATTGTCATGTAGATATATGAATATTTCGTATTTTTAAAGTAATATTATTTTGAAGATTTTGAAAACATATTACCAAACAAATTCGGGTAACAACGTTAGCATGTACTACTATATATTAACACATATGCACCTACTTTATGGTAAAAGGCTTGCAGACATCGTTACATAATCTTTGATTGCGCTTAAGGTAATTTCGTTAATATTAATATCGTTTTTCCGACTCGGTACTTAATTATTTAACTCCAAAGTGTTCCTAACCTTAATTAAGTAAAAAAATAATTTTATATTTGACTCTACATGACAAATAAGTTTAAAAAGCTCACAGAGTTCCTTTACACTTCGTATAGATACTAATTCCTCCAATACTTGAATGAGAACCCCAGGAGGTGGCCGATCATCCCTGTACAATTACAGTAACCGTATTGTACTTCAGCTCCCGACAAAATGCACTGAAGCGACCCTTTAGAAGGATTACTACGTCTAAATTCTGGCTTAAATTTTTAATCTGAGCTTATCTGGTGTCTTTGAAAAATCTGCTTGAAAACTTGATACGATAAAGTTGGATGTTAATTGAAGGGTTAACGCTGTTCAGAAATTATTTTTGGTATAGTAAAAGTCCTGAAATCAATTTTGTCTTTAAGAACTATGTGTAGTGTTTTTGAACAGCGGACATTATTTTTTGGGGCACTTTGGTGTATTCATGTAGTTTTAATGAGTTTATAGAAAATGAAAATTTGAATAAGAATTAAAACTATAAATTAACCTGGCATGCTTGGATGCATATCCAAATATTAACTTCTGGCTTCTTGCTTCCTGCTATCCCGCTCTTGAGCAATTTTTATCCAACTTACAGCTGCCAGTCATACTTTTTGGAACTACTGCCCCTCGTGCAACAATACGTTTAAAATCACGCCTACCTATATTCAGTTTTATTTCTTCGTGACGGTTGTCGTATAATCAATCATAGTAACAATGTGTAAACAACAAACTACTATCATTATCCAACACATTTGATTTATTTCACTAAATCCATTTAACTTACTCAATATATCCAAAAACTAAATTGAATATTAACAACAAATTCCAGTAAGCGGCGCTGGCCACGTGCGCAGTACGTAATAAATAATAAAAAGCCTTCTCCACTTTAGGACTTGCAAAAATCACAATTTATAGAGCATTTTAATTTCAGTTAGCCGAACCATATTTTACATGTAGCGCCGCGCCCGAGCATGCTCTGTACTCGAATTAATACTAAATTGAAAATGTAAAAATGGAAATACAATTTTCTCATTGTACGTAAAGCCACCGCCCACCTTTCCATGTTGCCAGAAACCAGAAATATTATAATATCCTCCTCTATAAATTATAAGTGAGTCGTTTCGGGAAAGGATAAGTGCGAGCTTTTTTTTTCAACTTTAACCATTCCTTATAAGAATGAGTAGGATTACAAGGTTCGAGAAAGTGTTTTCATTCCCTTTTCATTTTTTCCTCTGTATAAATTTATTATTTTAGATTTGATAAAATTGTGTCGCAAAGAAAGCATTTGTTTCTTACCTGATTAATAAAATCCAATACATATAACTAGAAGCTTTGTGTATTTGTCTACAGAAGAATAAATATTAACTCGATGAAACACTTTAGCTATAAATAATCTAGTAATAAAATACTCCTCAATAAAGCTCTTTTGCAAATTACTCGGAAAACAATCGGGCTCGAGAACGTATTAAATCAGCCCAGGTCTTTATAAGATTCATGGCTTAATACACTCGCTTCTCATACGGCTATACGAAAACATAGAGGAAAGGGCGTTCGTGTATGGAAATTGAAAATAATGAGGACCTCCGTTCACACCGAGCATCAAACCGAATACGTACCAAGCAACCAGCCTTGATAGAGCCTTTACTGCCCTTCAAAATCCAAAAATCACCTACAATACACTCACTGATAAGGGAAACAAGGCAGCTCTAACTACATTGGCTACCAGGTTCTCAGAAGCCTGGAGTGGCCCTTTACCCAATGGAGTTACGTCCTACTTATCTTTAAGGGGACGATGCCTTATTTTCTCTTGCAAGAGAGAAACAACTCAACTCTTTTGTACGTAATTTGGTAATAAGCTTATGAATGGACGTCAGTGCGCTTGTTGTATCTTTTGAGAAAATTCTGGCTTAGCCCTAGTACCACAAAAAATGAAGAGAAAAAACATTTGTTACTGGGCTACTTTAAGTTGTTTAGCCGGCGTGATGTTTAGCTTTTTAATTCAGGTTTTTCTATAATAATAATAATAATAAATCCCCAGAGAAACACATCAACTGTATGGCTCCAAAGTAAGCAGAACTTGTGTTATGGATGACCATACAGCGAACTGAGGAACCCAGAATAAACATACATATACAAAAACAAACAACCACGATCCGAGAACAAACATCTGTGTTCATCACACAAATGAGTGCCCCGGCCAGGACTCGAACCTTCGGCGTATGAGGCAAGGCTACTTACCACTGCACCACTCGGTCGTCTTTAAGTATTTAATTTTGCATTCGTAATTTTGATTTATCATCTGTTGCCAAAGAGTAGTGTCATGCAGTGCTATGTACAATATATATCTATTCGATCAATTTTACAATGTATCACAGACTCGAAGTGCTTGTAAATTAGCATTGTCCTTTAATACCCACAGATGTCAAAGTACATTATTTTCTCCTAAAAAAATCCAAATACCGCAACCTAAACTTATTTACAAGACAGAACAATTACTACAATCTACAAATCACGGAGGCACATGTATCTTCAAATGCCTACAACGTAACCCCAGAATTGGCAACATTCGCTACCTACATACGGTAGGTTTATCGGCAGCTCACACCCTCTGTGTTTATGAATGCCTAGTACGCTGGTATTCGCGGATTCATGTAACATATAACTTTAGGAGGTCGTGTTTGTGCAATAACATCTACGAGCACTCTGGGCCAAAATGATAAACAGTGCACCGGATTCTGCATGTTCCTTGTCAGATTTGTTCAGGGAATCCATTTGATGAAAGTCGAATAATATTTTTAAACTACTACATATGACAGATGATTCACTCAGTTGCCTTCACTTTTCGGAAATATCTTACAAGTGTCTAAGCCGATATATCATTTATATTTAGGCTATATCTGTGTCTGTAATGAGTATAGAAAAATTCTAAATCAACAATGGCTGAAACGGAAAAAAATTATGTATATACTTTTCGAAAATTATGAAATAAACTATTTAAAACACTATTTCATACATTTTCTTTAGCTTTGTCATAGCCGGCAAACGAACACTCGGTCCACCTGACGGTAAGTAGCATTCGTGCCCATAAAAACGTTAGTCATTGATTATATTCAGATCCATTGATTATCGATTAAAGATGTGTTGCTGAACGCTTTTGTTAAAACAGAAAAGACTGTAGTATCGGCCCAGACGAGAACTTAACATAATAAACTATACTTCCTCTAAATGAGATGTGCAATCTTAATAAAATACAAATATGTTCATGCAAAATAATGAATTTAAATTTGACCAGTGTTATTTACTCTAACATGCAAGTGCAATCTAATATACCTACCTTGAAATTGTATATTACTATTCTAATATGCGTACTATAGGGAACTTTATGGGCAAAAGTTGGTTTACCACAAATAAAGAATGAAATTATATTAATATAATGAAAAATCACTATTCTATTCAATTTTAGAAATTCAATATTGTTTGACATCATTTGGCTATGAGTGAGGTTTAGTACCGTCTCTTTTTGCTTTTAACGGAAGATTAACCATTTTATAGCTTCACAAATCAGATAAGTTTAACTGTAATTGTAAAAATAATACGAAAGCTGCATTAGATTTTTTTTTTTTTTGTTCCCCTCCGCGGGAAGGGCAGGAGGATAAAAATGCTCTGACGCATACTCTGGCGCGATTCCAAAGTTATGTGGGACTCGTCCCGACGCCTACCAGAACCATACCCACTAAAAACCCCCTGTCGGCTCGTGCATTTTTGCCACTCAGCCTTCATCTGAGCGACGGCCAATTGGAGAAAGAGGCCGCGCTAGCGGGGCCCTTAAGGGGTCACCCGCTGGGTTTTACATAGCACTGAAGGTGCTCAAAAAATGAAAAGTAAATAATAAACATTAAAAATTGACAATTAAATTAAATTTGCATTAATTCAGATTTACGTTAGAGTTAGAATTTACGTTAGAATTAGAATTTGCGGCCTGAAGGGCCTCGAGATCTAAAGTTAATTGCGTACGTTCGCTCGTGTGCGCGTTTCTAGGTCTAGCGACTTTGTATACCGAATCTAAGACAGGAGCAGTATAAGAGACTGAATTTCGAACTAGTGGATTGGGATGGGATTCGGCGCGTTTGAAGAACGATTCTGAGAGTGTTTTTAGGTACTGTTGAACTGTAGGTAGTTCAAGATCTCTGTGCAGGTCCGCATTGCGCACGTACCAAGGTGCGTTTGTGGCCCTGCGACAGAAGAGGTTTTGAACCACCTGCAGCTTGTGCAGGACGGAGGGTTTGGCGTGGGCAAAGACTGGCGAAGCATATGACATGACTGGTCTAACGCAGACCTTGTAAAGCGTACGTTTATTTCTGAAGGACATTTTACTTTTTCTACCTAACATACTGTAAAGCCGGCCTAGGTAAAAACGTGCGAGTTTCGTTACTCTATCGACGTGAGGGTTGAAAGTTGACGCCTAAATATTTAGTACTGCGCTTCCAGGGGATGGGAGTGCCTTGCATTCTCAATTGGAGATTGTCGGGGATACGACTGCGTCTGTAGTCGAAGTAAACCGCAGCGCTCTTCTCTGGGTTCACATCGATACGCCATTTTTTGAACCAAGCACCGAGGGTGTTTACAGCCTTTTGAAGTCTGGTGACGAGACCCGAGGCTCTGCGGCCTTTGGTGTAAAGGGCGGTGTCGTCGGCAAAGAGAGCGAGTTCGACGACTTTCGATGGAATGGGAATGTCGTTAGTGTATACGGAATACAAAAGAGGGGCGAGGACTGAGCCTTGAGGGACTCCAGCCTTTATGGGACGAGGCGCGGAGAGCGTGCCTTCATGTTTGAAACGAAACGTGCGGTCTTTGAGAAACGACGCGATTATCCTAACTAGGCGAGCCGGTAAGCCTATTTTATAGAGTTTATAAACGAGACCGCTGTGCCAGACTTTGTCGAAAGCCTTGGCTTTGTCAAAGAAAACTGCGATCGTTTTCTTTCGTTTTGGATAGAAGCCGTCGAGTATGTACTCGACGATTCGATGGACTTGCTGAGGGCAGGAGTGCTTAGCGCGAAAGCCGAACTGGTGGGGAATTATGAGAGGATCGCATTCCGTTGGAAACAGATGGTTCCGCATTCGAGAGAGTATGACTCTCTCGAGAAGTTTAGACATTGCCTTGAGGAGGCTGATGGGTCTGTGATTAGCCGGGATATTAAGAGGTTTACCCGGCTTGGGTATGCCTATGACTGTCGCTTCTTTCCAAGCTTTTGGAAAGTAGCTAAGGTCGAAGCAGGCATTGAAAATGATAGCTAACAAGGTAAGCACCTGTTGAGGCAGGTGCTTAAGTGCGTGGTTGGAAATACCATCCGCACCCGGAGCCTATCTGGACTTTTGACTTTTGATGAGAAGCGAGATTTCATCATTAGAGACTGTGACGGGGTCGGCGGTGATGGGGAGAGAGTTTCTACGGAGAACTTCGTCCTCCACCGCTTTGATGTGAGTGGGATTCGCGGGTTGCGTGCTGGGCGAGCATTGAGACGCAACGCTGTCAGCGAAGCATTCGGCTTTCTCTTCGTCTTCGAAGGCGATAGAGCCATCGGGACGAGTGAGAGGAGGGACGTGAGAGGCGGCGTCTACGCGTAGGGCTCGGGCCATTCGATAATACGCTTGGTGGGACGGGGAGATATTCGCCATGAGATCGTTCATCTGGGCGTCTCGGAGTTCCGCGAGGCGAGATCTAACTTTGCGTTGTAGCTGATTCGCAGCTGTTCTATAGGCGGGCGTGGGATATTTCTTGGCTCTCCGGAGAGCCGCGTTCTTAGCTTTAATAAGATTGCTAATGGCTAAGGGAAGCGTGGGTTTGCCTTTCTTAGCAACCTTTTCGTTTACACTGATGGCTGAGTTGATAGCATCAGTGAGAGAATTTACTAACGAGTCTATTTTATCCGGGCTATCTAATTGATCGGGCGAGATCGCGAGCGGAGAGTTTGGGGCCTCTAAGGCAGAAACTATCGTATTTTTAAAACCTTTCCAGTCGGTAAAGGTCTTAGGAGAAGTGACGTTAACGTTAGGCGGTCCTAGCACGAGGGAAACGGGGCGGTGGTCAGAACCTAGGTCATCGAGCGGTTCGATAGACCTGAGGTCGAGGTTGATATGCTTGACGATTGCAAAGTCGAGGATGTCAGGAGAGTGGTTCGGGTTGTCGGGATAGTGAGTGGGAGTGATAGGGGAGACGACGTCTAAGTCGAGTAAGTTGGTGATGTCGAGGAGAGCTATACCGCTTTGGTTGGTTGATAGGCACGTCCAGTCAGTATGTTTGGAGTTAAAGTCTCCGAACATAATGACTGAACGGCCGAGGGCGAGAATGGTCTCAAAGTCGCTGCGGATAGGTTTGGTGCCAGAGGGTATGTAGACTGAAGCTATGATGATGGTCGGATGACCAGTCATAGCCAATCTACATACGGTGGCTTCCATGTTGAGGAGAGGAGGGGTAGGGAGAGGACAGCAATGGAATCCTCTTTTGTAGTAGATAGCAGTGCCGCCGAAACCGTCGCAGTTAGGCCTATCGTTACGTGTAAACGCGTACTTAGGAATAGCAAATCCCCTGGAGCGATTAGGAGTGAGCCATGTCTCCTGGAGAAGTAAAAGATCTGGGTCGTTGTTCTGAAGGAACAGTTTGAACTCGGGAAGGTTGGTGCTAAGGCTACGAACGTTAAAAGATACTAGGGATAAGCCCTTGGGTTTGATACGACAGGACGCGGGATTCGCGCATTATAATTTACTTATTTACGAATTTATTTAAAGAATTTACAACGAACTTAGGAGCGAGTGATGCTCGGCTAACGCGAATAAACGCTCTTGAGGAGAGCGGGCGGCTCGCAGTTTGCGTGCGAGTATGGAGATTTCATTAATGTCTACGTTTTGGATAACGTCGAATACGGTCTTCATGTCCTCAGCCAACGACGACTGAGGTGCAGAAGACGGAGCGGGACGCGGCCCTACGGAAGCTACGGGAGCTGGAATGGGTCGGGAAGGTGCAGGCGGGACGGCCGGACGCTGCCTCCAAGACAGAGCCGGAGTAGGCGTCGGCTGAACGGGCTTTGCTTCCGGGGGACCCCGGTTGCGCAGCGGCGGGAAGTTAGCAGGAGTGAGCGGTGGCGCCGGTTTAGGCGCGACCCTCTTGGTGGTGGAGCGCGGAGCGCGCGGGCAACCCCTGTAGTTAGCTGTGTGGCCGGACTGGCCGCACAGCACACAGGCAGGGGGGGAAGTGGATTCGGGAGTGCGAGTGCACTCCTTAGTGAAGTGAGGATCCAGGCACTTTACGCACCTGGGGGGAGCTGAACAGTTAGCCGCTGCGTGGCCATATAGCTGGCAGCGGTGGCACTGCCCAGGGTGACCGCGGGGGTTGGGACGCTCGACGGAGATGTTCGAGAGTCCGCAGATTGTGCGAGCCTCTTTGAAAATCTCCTTCGAGTTGGGAGTATTTGACAGGATTACTAACGCTAAGGGAAAACGCCTACCGCGGTTGGAGTGCATCTTGTGCACTGCTGTGACCGGGAAACCCTGAGACTTAAGGTCCTCGAGAATGTCTTCGTTACTGAGTTCGAACGGGACGCCCCGTAGTACTGCGCGGATCTGACGCTCCTCCGGGAGGGCGTAGGTGTGATACGCGATTTGATTTAGCGAGAGTAGCCTGGTAAACGCGCGGAAGTCGTCGACGGTCGCTACTTGAATTTTGATTGTATCGCCAGCGTTGGCGGCTTTTAAGTAATTAATTTTGTGCTCTTTGCACAAGTTAGAAACCGCGGTCCAGCGCGCTTTTTCACGCAGGAAGACGGGCGGAGGGAGCTGAGGTTTCGGCGGGACGGGAGCGCAGCGCGTCGCTGGCGTCGATGGGACCGACGGAAGCGCGGTTACTTCGAGCGATTTTAACGGCGCGGGGGCTGGTGTTGAAGACACCGGGGAGGGCTCGGGTATTGATGATACCGAAGCTTTCTTCGAGCGCTTCTTGGAGCGCTTGGCAACAAGTTGAAACGCGGGCTCAGGAGAGCCGGTTAAAGTGACGGCATCTGACGACGTATCAGACGCGGGTTCGGAGTCGCTCCCGGGAGCGGTACGCTTGCGACGCGACGCGTGAGAGGATGCGACCGATTCGCAGTCCATCTCGGACGAGGCGGGAGACGAGGAAGAGCTGTAGACCTGAGGGGCCGGGGTTGAGGCCTGAGGGGCCGGGGTTGAGGCCTGAGGGGCCGGGGACGCGATTAATGCCTGCAAGGCCTGCGTTATGATGTCTTTCGGGATGTAGACGCCTACCGCAGCAAGCGCCTGGGTGAACGCGTTAATAACGCTTAGCGGATCCATGAGGGAGGGTTTGGGACAGTAATATTAATAAATATAAGTATAATAAAAGATGCCTAGTTCCTAAAAACCTAGCAAAATCCTAGCGGCTAACCTCCCTACCAGCGGTAGGGGAGCTGGGGAGGAAAACTTAAAACTAACAGTAGTACGCCGAAGGCCGCTACCTAGAAACCTAAAAAAGGGTACGCAGGTAAAAAGTTGACCGCGTTAGGGTCAACCTTTACCGACAGAAAGGACAAATACACACGAAAACACACAGATATGATAAAAATAAATATGAAAAATAGAAGAAAAATAAATAAAATAGAGAAGAGAAATAAAATAAAAATAAGAGGACTGGTTCAGTACAAATTCGTTGTCACCGTTAAGTATCCTTTGCACTGAAACCAGACTACTTACGCTGGGCACAACACTGCACTCAGCACAAGCACAACACAACTTAGCACAGCACTTTGAAGACTAAGGGGCTTAGTCGCAAAGAAAAATCGCACTTCGAAAGCACTCAGACGGAGTAGAAAAACCTTGAAAACCGTAGCACGGAACCAACACGCTAGACTGTGACGTCAGTAGACTGAGCGCCACGGAATGGCGGGAAGGGACCGATCAACGGAGAACTGGGTCTTGAATCACTCGATCGGAGCGAGAATGATGCTGCATTTGATGGCAAACTCTGTATATAAATAAAACGCCCTATACCTCCCGCAAACCAAAACAGTAACTGCTTCACCGCTTCTCTATCGAAACGTGTAGCGCCACAACTAGGCAATAATATTAGCCGGTAATTATGCACACATACGCATTGTTAATGCAACATGCTTAATAATTCATCGCATATTATTTGTTTACAGTCTACTCAGGACATTGTTTGCCGAATGAGTACAAGGATACCGCGATACAGGCCAATGTGTACATAGTTAATAATTACATAAGCCACACCGTATTCCACATTATTGATTATGTTGTGTGTTTGTTCATGATATCCTTGTAAGGTTTTTGTGATTAATCACCAATTATTTTTGACATGTCTTTGACACAATGAATTAAATTAATCTTTACGTAACATATTTTAAAATATGAATGTATAGTCAAAATTTTATGTTTGCGCGAAATATATTTGCACCAAACTGATATAACTACCGAAACTAAATTAAATTTTACCGATGCGCATTCAATTGAATTATACAATCTAAATAAAACCTGATTTAAGTAAACAAATTAGGCACCTAAATTATGTAAATACCATTATCCGATTACTAACATTACTACCATAAATCAAATTATTTTAATTTGTACAGAAAAATTTAATTGATCGAAATACCATCACTTGACTGTTCTATTTAAAATATATGTAACTCTGCTTAATTATTTTATGACGCACAACCAATAACAAACAATTTTCGAAATGCACGAATAATATGGACTCAAACGACATATCAAAATTATTTTAATGATTATTTTACCTGGTTGGCTGACATTAAATAATAATTTCGTCAATGACATAATTTTTTTTAAATATTGCTGCCAACTTTATCAAAAAAATTAATAAAACGATCAGTACGTGATTGCCCGAGGGCTAGGAGGACTGAAAACAAAATGTCTGACCCAATCTCCAATCATATTTAAAAATAACGACAGCCTTAATATTGCCAGTGCAGGGAAATCACCGTCACCCAACTACAACAAACAGTGGGTTGGTGGCCTGCAGTGGGTTTACAGACTTGTACACGTACATTATATAATAATTCCTTAGTTATGTGGGTTTTCTTACGATATTTTCCTTTCCCTTTACAGCAGTCGGCTTTGTGTACTTAAGTTGTAAAAACTCACCGGGACATTTGGCAGCTACGTCACAGTAATGACATAAGCAGTACTAAACATGGCAATTTTTTTGAAATAAGAACATGTGGTCTGTTTGAGTGTTTATTTTGAAAAAAATATACCCGTGAAGTTACATGCCGGATCTTTTTTTTTTGTTCCCTTCCTCCGGAAGGGCAGTAGGATAAAAATGCTCTGACGGATACACTGGCGTGCGCGATTCAGGTAATGTAGGACTCGGTCCGAGTCTACCAGAACCCTACCCACTAAAAAACCCCCTGTCGGCTCGTGCACTTTTTTGCCACTCAGCCTTCATCTGAGCGACGGCCAATTGGAGAAAGAGGCCGCGCTAGCGGGGCCCAGAAGGGGTCACCCACTGGGATTAACATAGCACTGAAGGCGCTCAAAGCACTGAAGGTGAATTCATAGCACTGAAGGTGCTAAAAATTGCAAAGAGAAGTTAAATTAAATTACATTAAAATAAGTTAAGTTAATTCGGATTTACGTTAGAATTAGAATTTACGCTAGAATTAGAATTTGCGGCCAGAATGGCTTCGAGATCGGCTGACAGTCTGGTGGAAGAGTACGCTTGCGTATTCCTAGGCCTAGCGACTTCGAACTTCTAAGACAGGAGTAGTATTTGAGACTGAATCTCGAACTAGAGGATTGGGATGGGTTTCGGAACGTTTGAAGAACGCTTCAGAAAGTGTTTTGAGGTGTTGTTGTACTGTGGGCAGTTCAACATCTCTGTGCAAGTCCGCGTTACGCACGTACCATGGTGCGTTTGTGGCCCTGCAGCAGAAGCGACTTTGAACCACCAGCAGTTTGTGCAGGAGGGAGGGTTTGGCGTGGGCAAAAATTGGCGAAGCGTATGTCATGACGGGTCTAACGCAGGCCTTATAAAGTGTACGTATGTTTCTAAAAGGCATTTTACTTTTCCTACCTAACATGCTATTGAGGTGGCTTAAGTAGTGACGGGCGAGTTTCGAAACTCTTTCGACGTGTGGCTTGAAAGAAAGCGTCGGATCTAAGGTGACGCCTAAGTATTTAGTACTGCGCTTCCAGGGGATGGGAATGCCTAACATTCAAACGTGGGGATCGCCAGCGGGACGACGGCGTTTGTGGGCGAAGCGCATCGCCGAGTTCTTTTCAGGGTTCACATCGATGCGCCATTTTTGAAACCAGACACCGAGGTTGTTTACGGCCTTTTGGAGTCTGGTGACGAGCTGTGGAACACTGCGACCTTTGGTGTAAAGTGCGGTGTCGTCGGCAAAGAAGGCGAGTTCGACGCCTTTCGGCGGGATGAAAATGTCGTTGATGTACACGGTGTACAACAGAGGGGCGATGACTGAGCCTGGAGGGACACCAGCCTTTATGGGATGAGGCGCGGAAAGCGTGCCTTCATGATTAAATCGAAACGTACGGTCTTTGAGAAACGACGCGATTAACCTGACTAGGCGATCCGGTGTGCCAGACTTTATCGAAAGCGTCAAAGAAAACCGCGACTGTTTTATAACGACGCGGATAGAAACCGTCAAGAATGTACTCAACGATTCGATGGACTTGCTGAGGGCAGGAGTGCTTAGCGCGGAAGCCGAACTGATGGGGAATAATGAGGGGATCGTCATCCGTTGGAAACAGATGGTTCCGCATTCGAGAATGTATGACTCCCTCGAGAAGTTTAGACATTGCCTTGAGGAGGCTGATGGGTGTGTGATTAGCCGGGACGTTCAGAGGTTTGCCCGGCTTGGGAATGCCTATGTCTGTCTCTTCTTTGCCTGCCTAACATACTGTTTAGGCGAGCCATGTACAGACGGGCGAGTTTGGTAACTCTGAGTATGTGAGGTCGGAATGAAAGCGTACGATCGAGCGTTACACCTAGGTACTTGGTGGTTAGTGCCCACGGGATGGGCGTACCTAGCATTCGAATATAGGGGTCGCAGGGGCGACGGCGTTTATGTTCGAAGCACATCGCAGAGCTTTTCTCTGGATTTACATCGATTCGCCATTTTTTAAATCAAGCTCCGAGGTCGTTTACGGCCTTCTGGAGTTTGGTGATGAGGGTTTCGACGTACACGCCCTTGACGTACAGGGCTGTATCATCGGCACGGAGGGAGATTGAACACCAATGACGGGATAGGTATCTCATTGGTGTAGGTGGTGCATAATAGAAGGGCGAGTACCGAGCCCTGAAGGACTCCCGCCCTGAGGGGCGGGGGGTGGAGAGCGTACCTTCGTGTTTAGAATGAAAGGTGCGATCTTTAAGATAGGAGCCGACTAGTTTAACTAGTCGGTCGGGTAAGCCTGTGTTGTACAGCTTATAAAGGAGGCCTGCGCGCCAGACTTTGTTTTGCCTTGGCTACATCAAAAAATACCGCGACTGTTTTAAGTCATCTAGGGTAGAAGCCATCGAGTATGTACTCAACGATTCAGTGGACTTGCTTAAGGTACGAGCGCTTGGCTTGAAAGCCGAATTGGTGGGGGATAATGAGGGTTACCGTCCGCTGGGAACAGGTGATCCTTCATTCGAGCGAGTATGACTCTCTCGTGAAGTTTAGCCATGGCCTTGAGTAGGCTTATGGGTCTATGATTAGCCGGGATATTCAAAGGTTTACCCGGCTTGGGAATGCCTACTGTAGCTTCTTTCCAAGCCTTTGGAAAGTAGCTAAGGTCGAAGCAGGCATTGAAGATAATCGCAAGCAAGGTAAGCACCTGCCGAGGCAGCTGCTTAAGTGCATGGTTGGAAATTCCATCCACACCCGGGGCCTTCTCGGATTTTTGTCTTCTGATGAGGAAAAGAATCTCATCGTTAGACACTGTAATGGGGTCGGCGGTGACTGGACGGGAGTCTCTGAACGAGTCACCGTCTGGATGTGCGCAGGGTCTAAGGGTTGGGTACTCGGGGAGCATTGTGAAGCAATGCTGTCGGCGAAGCATTCAGCTTTCTCGTCGTCCTTGAAGGCGATAGTGCCATCGGGACGAGACGAGGGGTGTAAGTTCGGGCGTCTAGTCGGAGGGCTTTCGCCATCCTACGTGTGTGACATTTCGCCGTGTGTGACGGAGAGACATTAATCATAAGATCGTCCCTTTGAACGTCTCTGTATTCCGCTAGGGTGGATTTGACCTTGCGTTGTAGCTGGTTTGCGGCTAGCCTGTAAGCGGGAGTGGTGTAACGCCTAGCTCTGCGGAGAGCGGCATTTTTAGCTTTGATTAGGTTGCTTATGTGCAAAGGAAGCTTGGGCTTGCCATGCTTAGCAACCTTTTCATTCTCACTGATGGTCGAGTTAATACCTGCAGTGAGCGAATCGAGTATCGAGTCGATTTTATCCGTGCTATCGAGATAGTTGGATGAAATCGCGAGGGGGCAGTCTAGGGCTTCCAAGGCCGTAGACAGGGTGTGCTGGAAACCTTCCCAATTGGTATAGGTTTTCGGAGTAGGAGGGTCGTTTTGGGGTCCTAGTATTAGAGACACCGGGCGGTGGTCTGAGCCTAAGTCTTCAAGAGGCTGTATAGTCTTAAGGTCGAGATTGATTTCTTTGACTATGGCAAAGTCAAGGATATCCGGGGAATGAAGCGGAATATCCGGGTACTGGGTGGATGTGACGGGAGAAATTACGTCAAGATCTAGTGACTTCGTGATGTCTAGTGGTTTAACACCACTGGTGTTGGTCGACAAGCACGTCCAGTCAGTATGTTTGCAATTAAATTAAGAAAACTTTTGCCTTTTATACCAACAATCTTATGTGCAACGGTTACAATTCACAAGAAAAGTCAAAATATTTGCGACAAAAAAAAGCTCAAACGGAAAATACATATTGTTACATTTTAGTTTCTTACGAAAACTTGTTTTAAACAGTGTATTTTTCATAAAATAGAAAATCATCCTGTTATGTATTTTTAGTAAACAGAAAAAACATCTGAAATAGTTTCAGTTAGAACCGTCTGAGTCTTCAATTCGATGTCCTATAGCTGTCGCCGACGCACCATAAGCTTCATCGCCTTATGTGAGCTAATAAAATATATTCATTGCTCAGGCTCATAAATTTCTGGATCAGCAGGAAGGTCACTACCAACTGAGTCATACAGTGTGTTACTTGAAGTATGTAGTTAATAAATTATTAATTATTTGTTTCCACAAAAATAATTATAAAATCGAAGTAGGTATTTTACGTAAGAATCTTTCGAGGGACCAAACGACAGTTTTAGGTTTTATTTGAATTTTTTTATAGAAAAATATAAACAGTCGTATAATTTTTTTTAAGTATTTTGAGTGTTATTTTCAACCCTAGCGCAAATGACAGGTTCACGAGCTCTGCTTAGAGCACTCACTGAGGCTTGTGTGTCAAGTAATTACGTCCAACCGAGCATTTATATGAAGTTTCACTACAACTCTTATATATTTACTGTGGCTACGTGGATCGAAACCGGGGCTTCAAGATCCAGAAGCCAGAACGTTAACCAATGTGCTACCGACGTTCTTAAAAATAGTAAACTATGTCAGTTATATAGGCAATGTTTCATGATTAGATCATCGGTTACAAAATACTGTTAAAATATAAAACATTCTTAAACTTTACTCCAATTAGTTATAATTACAATTCACAAGTAGTTTTGCCTTGAGAGTAAGGAAAAATAAAAGGTAAGACATACTGATTTTTCTAAACAAAGTTAAAAAAAGACAGTTATCGTCCACCAAAAAAATTAACAAGTAGTAAAATAAGCCACATTCTGTAAATAAATATGTGTGTTTCACTAACCTACAGTATTGTAACTGTGAAAACGGGTTTGTTTTTTAATCCTTTAACGCCATGACTACTTTAACTATCATCATGAAAAGAACACATGTAATAAACTTACAATTAACCATTAAAAAACAGCTGGGATCGGAAAATATGCATAGATAAAACTATATTTTTTTCATCATTTGTTTAAAATGAAACTGGAATATTCACAACACAGATTTTGTAAAGTTCATCAAAATGATTCGTTAATTATGAAATTTCATTGCAGTGGCAATAATCCAAATCCTCTTAATCCACTTTTTAATTACAATAATTTACGATTTGTAATTGAAATCAGCATTCAACATTAAGCATTTGCAGCATTTACTTTAAATCAAAGTTGAATATCACATCTACCAAATGGTCTCCATACTGATCTAAATTATAAACTAAGCTCAGTGTAGCGGTGCGGTATATAGATAATATAAACTAGACTCGATAAAATTCCCAACGTAGTTTTGAATTCCAACAATGTGATTCCATTTCGGAAAATACATTTAGCAATAGTTAGCCATTAGTGCTATATTATTTGACCAAAGCGAGGTGGCGTGCGGGCCGGCCGTTTAGCAACAACGAAATTTACACTACCTGATACGTTCCACGCAGATACCAGACGGGCTGATATTAAAACGTCTGCAGCTTTTGTTGCTCAAAACTAACTGGAATCGTTTAGACCGAGAGCAGAGATCGTTGGCAGCAAAAGATAAAAGTTTACGACTTATACATAAAACGATTTTCAAATCTTATTTATGAGCGTCGTCCGAACAGTCGCAATGGCTAGTTCGCGGCAAAATTGAAACCCTCAAGTGCATAATGCTTTCACGAACAATTTAAGCTTGTATTGTTTGGTTATGCACTTTTTTTCAATGGCCAGTGTATCCGAGGAACTTTATTGTTGTGTCGCGGATACCCTTTTGGTGTCTTTTGCGGGTATGTTCGTGAAGTTTCTGAAAGTACCTAGTCGCTACAAGCAAACTAAAAACTTCTAGTTCTAAGTTTCTTCGAGAGGCAATCTCGCGGTTCACCTCTATAAAACGTTAGTTGTTATCTCACAATCGCTACAGATTTGGAATTTCATTAAATGAAGTTTAAATGTTTTGTAAAATGCGGGGTTCCGTGTTAGAAATTCGATTTATTTTCTCGAGACCAGTGGCGATAAGAAGTAAGCTATCCAGCGGCGTGACCAAGTCAGCAAAACTCGAGTATAATTTAATTTGCATATGTCTCAATACATAAGATACAGCGATTGTTGGGTGACATAAATTTTCCTCTTTTTTGAATTTCAAAGTATATTTTACACCACAAAAATATTCAGTTTATCATATTTCGTCGATTTAATTATAAGATTAAATATTTTAAAAAATTTTCATCAAAAGATGTTTAAACAAAATACGAACATTCCTTATTAAACTTCTAACATACATTTTTGTCATCAGGCTTGAGTACAATATTATAGACAATTCAATAAAGCTTATGTTCTGTGTTACAGACATGGTTCATGGCAGAAACCCACAGTCCCACTGTACTCCGTCACGCTTCGCAAGTCAAAGTCTTCTATTGCAACTAAAACGTTTCTTAAAATGCATTAATCATACTATTCCGCCAAGCTGTGATGTAAAAGTTTCAACCTTAACGCTCCGCTTTAAAGTTTATAATAGTTTAAACTCAATCTTGCGTGAACTTGGGTGGATAGCTTGCGATATCATATTTTGGTTTCGTTGCCGCCGCATATTTTTGCATTTTCTCTTAAGGTGTTTAACATAATATATCAAAAATATATGCCATTTACGTTATTAAAATGAAGTTAATTTGCTCAGTTCAGAAATTTTCTGGCTTGAGTCTTAAATCTTCAGTTAATTAAAGTTAAACGTTTGTGGACTTAAGTCAACAGTAACCGGGAACAGACGCAATCATACTAATATTAACCCTGAAGTGGAAATGAAACGCTCCTTTAATTTTCTCAAAATCACCCTCTCGGCCCGATCTCAGTTTTAATTCGACAAGAAGTCAGCAATCAAAAGAACTAACGGGAGCTTGAAAGCGGGCCCATTTCCATACAGGAGGGGGCTTTGCCGGCGGAGTATCAGTTCACAACTGATTACATTCCTCGCCGGGTTACTGCCAACGACTCAGAATGTAGTAGCGACGAATAAACTTCATTACCCCCGCTCAAACATGGGAAATAATATAAAGGAATTATCTACCAATGTCAGCGTCGACACGTACGAAAGAACATTTCCATTATGGCCCACGGCGTTAAAGAGGAATTTACGCTCATCGTCGCTAGCGTTTTACAATTTTAAATAAGTAAACGAACTTCTGGAATTTTTGTGAATGCGGAAACAATTGAAGCTAAAGGCCTCCTAAACTGACTAAAGCTTGATAAAAATAAATAATGTTCCGACAGAGGGCTTCTACGGACGAGGACTAAATCAGTCTTTGTCTCGTGCTAAACGCTATCCTTTTGAGAGATTTCCTAACTTTTGTGGATACTTCAGACTGCATTCTATTGGAGGTCGAAATTGAAAGGTAGGTACTTACAGACTTTATAGAATTTTATATCCCGTAAAGCGCTGTTTATCTGTTTATTTTAGGTAATCATTGCAAATTGAAGTTTGGATTCAGTTTTACCTTTTATTTTATTAAATAACTGAATTGGTGTTATGGGAAAAGCGTACAAAGTGAATGTTTTAAATTAGTTACAGTGGTTTTGTACGTCTGATCCCGTTGGCTGTCTGAAATAAAATAAGTTTTAATTAATGGATTGGTAGCTAGAGACACGCATTCATTTTCTGGATGGTCGTTTCGAAACGTTAAATTAAGTAAATATTATTTAGGTTTTGGCTTCTCGGGGAAACTTTGGCAACTAAAACCGATTTATGCAATTATAAAGGTATTATTTAATGAAAGGTGTCAAGACTTTGCAACTTTTATTGAATTTTTTTACATGATCTAAATAAAATTATAAGCTTGAATAATAGTTCTGCTCTTTTACCTCTAAGTTCAGATTCTATATTTACAAACTTTGTCTACAAGCTGCTGTTGTAAAATGTAAAAAAATCAACGTTCAACCTAATTGACAAATGAGTGAACATAATTTTCAGAGGACACCTTACGAAGACGCAAAACTGCCAGAAATTTTTAATTTGCAGCTGACATAATCTAATAAGAGTTACACGGTTCGCTCGCAACAATTAATAACCTTTGAAATATTACCTGTTACAATAAATTTTGGAGGATAAAATTTGAGTGATAAATTTAAATAACAAGAATGTTGTACGCAGTAGGGTCGAAATACTTGAGCAATAGTTCGGCGGGTGATAAGTAGATGTCTTACCGAATGGCAAGTTGTTCCAGCGTCAAATGAACGCGTAAAAGCGGAATAAGTTTGCGCAGCTTGAATAATGTATGCTTTAACGAGTTGTTTTTCTTGAGGGAATCTCATTAACCCACATTTTGATTATGTGAATGTAAACTTTGGAAACTTTCTTAGTGAGAGGAATCTATTAGAGATTCCATAAATTAAATCTATTGAAATTAAATTGCGTGGCTGTTTGTTGCTGCAGACAAGTTCGAAATTTTACTGGATTTTAAGCTTTTCAATTAAAACGTCGACAAAGATATAAATATTAATAATCCTTGGGTACAAGTTGTGTAATTAGAAGTCTCATAATCGGAAACAATGGAACGGAATCGGTTTTATTACGTCCATAAAATTGACCAATATTATCTAAAGTAGAGCAACTGGCCATAAAAGTAATCCCTGTATTTAATGGCTCAGCCACCTGACGGATGCAACTATGTATTTAATTCAATCGCGAGTTTCGGCTTCATTTTATAAATCTCCCATTTCCACAATCAGACAGTGTTTGTTATGTAAAATAGTCTCAGATTTTTATATGACACTTTATCTTCCGAACTATGAAAGCAAATTTCACAAACAAAACTCAATTTAAAACAAGTAACATTTTGAGATAGGGATCATTTCACGAGGAATATTTTATTCAATCTCTGTAGAAATTTATTAAGATGGTACTATTACAACTCACGGGCTGAAATGTAGTTTGGTAACGAAACTGCAGAGTAACAGCAATATATTTAACCAACAAGACGGTACATGAACAATGGAGGCTGTTTCTTTGCAAAACTACTACCAATATAGCATTTTAAATATTCACATAAAATCCTACGGCCCGTTGTTTAATCGGCGCGTTAAATTCGAGAAAAGTCGAGAACACATCAAATATTAACAAAGCTCGAGCGTTGCTCCAGCAAATAGGATAATATCGCGTTCTTGTATTGAAATCTAAACATACTTGAAAACACAAAAAAAAAACAAAAAAAATTCACAAATCTTATTTATCAAATCGTGACTGTAAAACCTATTAATAAACAAACCTTTAGTTTTACTTTCGTAACGAAATCTAATTTCGCAAACAAAGAAAACGAAATCCGTCGACCTTTATCAATCAAAACAGTTTGAAAATTCTATTCCGCCACGCACTGCAGAGTCACGGCGGAGACAATTGGAAAAATGTATCACGAATAAAAAGTCGTATCGAAAATGTAATATCGAGAGGATAGAGCTCGAAATATTCTTGTCAAGTGAAAATAAAGGGTCGGTAAAATACACTGACAGCTTTTGAGTGGACCGTGGTCATCTGAAACGGGAGGCAGAATAAATAAACCAGTGCAGAATAACGGTGATGTCATCTTCATGCCCTCCACCCCTGTCACGGAAAAGAACACCTGCCCCTGGTGTCATATATTTGTGACATCCTAGTCGCGCGATTGTTAATTTTAAGGAACGGCACATTTTCTCGATATAACTTTTTTATTATACTGTATTGTATGCCTTTTTTACGAATAGGACTTTCATGACAGGCCGGATATTTAATAGCGTTATAAACTTTGTAATTCAATATAAAATTGAATATCTATGTAATATTTACTACGTGTTTGGATTATATTTTGAGTTACTTTTGTTAATTGTTTTCACATTTGAAAATACTGTAACTTTAGTATAACTGTCCTTCCATTTCTATTTTTAAAAAGGATAGATTTTAAGCCGGTAACAGATCAAATGCCTCATTTCCATAGCATTTGACTAAATAAACACATCGACAAGAATCGACTCACTATCTTGAAGTTCTCGCTTTCATTGACTTCTCTCGAGTGAAAAAAGCAATTTTGCCTTTCGCCTCTCGGTACCGGCACGTTAAGAAAGCAATATTATGCAAATCAAAACGAAAATACATGAAGTTGGGCAGAGTAAACCGGTTTAGTTATATAAATATAATAATTTGTCGTTTCAGCTTGAGTATTGTTTTGTGTTACATTTTTTTATTTGTTTTATAAAATCTGATTCTTGACAAATAAATATGAACCAAAATAGCGTCACTTTGAAAAGTGTCTGTATAAAAAAACCACATTTCAATAGTCTGTAATTTTTAACTACATAAATAGCCGATTAAGATTTTAGGCTGCTATATAAGTATATACAAAAATAAACAAAACAGGGAAACATTGCGCCTCTTCAATCTCTCGTGGATATTTTCGGGAATATAAAGAACAAATGTGAATAGGTAGAGTTAAGCTCAGTTTTGCTACAAAGCTACTGTACAAATGTTAAAGAAGCAATATTATGTAAATCTAAATGTGAGCACCGCAAATATAAAAAGCCACGTTGGTTCGCACTTTGCATCTCAAGGCGATGCATCTCTATAGAGGGACCGCTTTAGAAGAAAAAAATGAGCAGCCCATTTGAAATTCTATGTGATTTAAATGTACATGCGTGAGAAGAAGAATCGTGAACTTTTTGACGCAAATATAACTGTCTTTTACACTCGAGTTGTGCTGGAATATATATTTTCTATATATATAGTGACGGAAAAGGAACATGCGTCCCACCATTAGTGCCAAGGAATCGTGAAACGTTTTATTTTTATCAAAGTTGTTGTAATTTTGGGGTTGCCATCCTCAAATTTGCAAATATAACAAAACTCTCAAAAAAACTAAGCAGTATACATCTAAATCCGACTACCCGGTCATTCAAAATATATCCTCAGTGAGCGAAGTCGATAGGACGGCTTCATGCTTACCAGCAACAAGCAATGTCTGTCGTGAACGTCACTTGCTTTGTCTTAACTGACGGTAGCTACCCGGCCGCAAGTATTTGCATTACAATGCCCCGAATTCAGGGCCTATCTAGCTATAGCACCCGACAGCTCACAGCTTATCTATCTACAAGGCATTACAGAGGCTGCATAAATCTGTAGCCAAATAGATGATAGGCAGTTTTTCGAGGAAAATGGGCTCGTGTTTTTACAAGATTCTTTATTAAGTTTGAGTTATGAAAAATGTCCTGTTTTTAAGGATTATGAGTTATTATTTTAATTTTATTTTAGTGAATTTTTTGTATTTAGTATAGTATTATGTTGTATTAATGTTGTTAAAAAAATGTTGTATTATTGTTTTAAGTGGGTTTCAATTGTTTAATACATAAAAAACATATAATATTTTTAACTTAAACTTGTCTGAATAAATCAAAAGAAAGCAATGATAGTCATACTTGCCACATTGTTAGGTAAGGCGGTCTAAATTATAGATTTTTCTTAATGGATCTACACAAAGACAAAGTATATATCAATATAAGTTCGTCGGTTAGTACCATCCCTTTGAATTGCCACTGAATACCGGCATTTACGGTAGGTACAACAAAGGAATATGAACCAGTTAGAAGATAGCAACTGTAGAACTAACAAGTAAAATCATGAAAAATCTTTCAATTTAACGTGAATTAAAATGGAACTTAGGCACCAATTGAGACCAATTTTTGAAATGTTTGAAACCTAAGTACGTGTATTAAATACAAAAATATAAGGCCTTTATTAACCATAAAACTAGCACAATAGGTTCTAATGAGAAATCCACAGTCATTCCATTTATAAATTGTGCATAGTATACTGACGAATTACTAGAAATTAGTGAATGCCGAAGACAAACGAAAATCCTTATTATTTCAGACCAAAACCAAATTTATATCTGTCGATTCGGAATTTGGCAAACTCGATCTAAAATCTAGATATAGCGAAGCGGTTGCCATTAACTAATTGCGAATGTACTTTACAAAGCTATATTTGCACCGATCAAAATCAATCCTGATACAACAATTCGATGTAAATTCAGATATCGCATTCATCGTGGTCGTATTATGCTCGTACGCAAGCAAGTTTGGTGATTCGAATAGGCAAATCTACTCGAATTAAATATAGTACTATTGTACAATCGCAGATGTTATCTGAGAGCGGTTTGAGCGAGATCACAACTATAGTTACTGGTTACTTTAGCAACCCACGGCCGATATCTTCGATTTACAAAAATAAATAATTATTTTTTAATTTTGCTTAGCTGATTGTTAATATGCTCAGATAACTTTTATCAGTAAAAATTAATTTGAGAATTCACTTGTGTGATAATTATTGTCAAATATCAAAGTTATTCTTATGGTGAACGTTATCTGAGCATTAAATAATCCCTTAAACGTAAATATAATTCTAACACACATATTGTTTGCAATATTAAAAAATTTCTTTGTCAACCAAAACTTTTTTCAAGTCAGTAATGGATAATAAAGTTCGATTGTATCATTTATTAAAACATAGCTTTTACATTAGATACGTACGTTTTATGAGTAAAGTTTCATGGCAGCCAATACAGTTAATAAAATGTACTAAAAACGTCACAGCAGAAAAACTTCGGTTAAAATTACAAGCTTCCGCCATTTGAATTTTACAACCCATATAAAAAGTAAATCCACAAAAATGAATTCTACGTTCAAAGTTTCTTTTTTTACAGATACCGCTTTTAATCCGCTGGAGTAGTCGGAAATCTTCCGTCTCCTTTCCCTTAATTAGCAGAATATTTGAAAAGAAAAAAGCAACAGGAAACATTTCAAAGAATAATAAACGGAAACTGTTGGTGACCATTATGCCCACTAATGGACTTGCATTTATGTAGTAAAAGATGAACAAATACTTTTACTACAAAAAATATTACCTCTAAGGTAGACCAAATTTTTTTCTTTTAAGTGAATGAATGAAGTTTAAGTAGTGACATAGCAACATGGCAGCATCACAGCATACTTTTTTCAGTATTTAAAAATATGTCAGTAAATAAATTTACTTAATGAAGGTGGTCTTTATTTTGAGAGCTGTTAGTGTATTATGTATGTATCTATGTGTGTATGATTTCAGTGAAAGTTACTCAACATTTTTTAACTTACTAGCTCATTTTTTTCAAGAGATCAACGTAATAAATTTATTAATTACGTTAAATTTAGTAAAAATCTGATTCTATTTCCTTCTATTTTGCATTGCTCAGAATTTTTTGGCAGGCGAAATCGAATCTAAAAAGACAAACAAGTACTTGATTTGCGACTAAACTTCTATGCTTTGGCATTTAAGTCGACCGTGAAAGCATCGAATAAATTGTAGGTCAGAAGGGACAGATAAAAGTGGCGTGTTTTTCCTTTACGTTATTTACTTTCGCATAATTTTGGTAGCTTTAAGTTAAAAATACTACTAAGTTATCAAGAAAAATACGGATTTACTAACACAGTCCTTGGAAATTAGACAGCAGATAATTTATTACAGAATCCTAAACAAGTGAATGAGATTGTTTCAAGCAGGTCATTGGAAAAAGCTTGTTAGTTTAAGAACTCATAAAAAATTGACATTTATTTCTTGTTATGCCTTTCTATTATTTCGGATATCATGCACAGAAATAAACAATAAGTTGGTTTTAAGTTGATTTTGCAGTTATGAAATATGAATGAAATAATGAAAACTGTCATTAAAGTCAAAGTAGCAGCCACTATATCAGTGTCAATGGACATTTAATACTACTTCTACTATAAACGTTGCATTTGATAAAGGATTTACCTTAAAAATAGTATTTCGTTTGTGGCTATATAGAAATTACCAACAATTTCGAGTTCTTACGTAATTTTCTTCTGATTGATAACGTTTATTTGTAACAGATTTTAAAACAGTTATATAGGCTCAACACTGTAGACCATGACAAAAAGGTTTTAAAGCCGAATAAACGTAATTCTTTTTGGGCTAAAGAAAAGGAACAGCTAAAATAATAGTAACAAGGTCATTCAACTAAATTAAACAACACGTTAATCATTTAATAATTCACACTCAAGTAACACATAACAATCAGTAACACCTACGTTTAGTGATGTCCAGGGGCACGGATGCTACTCACCAGCAGGTGAATGGTGAGTTCGTTATTATCGTTCATAAGTTTTTTTTTACTTTTGAACTTGACTCAAACGAAGCTTATTGATGTTTGGTTTCGATGTTTAAATTTTATAACTTGCTTTTAGCATACATTTTTCTGCTCTGTTGTAGTCTTGCATTTAAATTTCCTTGTTTCTTTGCCTTGCTTCTCACTTTATCTGCACATAAGTATGTAATTATTAAGTAGGTGTAAATAAGTAAAATATAGCATACATTCATTTTCATCTTTTCATATAATATAAACATCGACTCATTATATCTCAAAAGCAAAGCTTACATGAAACTGTAAAAAATCTGGCTGCTTGTTCTCTACCTATTGGAATTTACATTGGCTCTTACTTAATATCGCATCTAGCGAGCTTCATTGTAAGCTTAATTTGAATTTGTCTTTGATATACAAATGAACCTTTACTTGAGACACTGGCTTAGTTATTCGTTTTTTTGTAAAGAGTCAACTTTGTATAGGGATTTGACGAAAATGCGAGGTTTTTATTTGTTTTTCAAGAGGAATTGGATTTTTAAGACGATAAAAAGTTTTTATTGTCGTTTTTAAACATGTGCTTGCAAAGTTGATTAAAGATTAAGCTTTTATTCTAATGAGTATTGCCATAAATTGGGAGTAAGCTTTCTACATAGAATTAGATTAATGATTTTGAACTATGATATGAATAATAATTTTCCAAAATATAAAGCCTGTTTCTAGTATTTGCTAAACAAATTTACACATAATAGGTATTTACCTATGAAACTGCCGTTTTGCCGTACTGGCCATTACAAATGAAAATATTTTTTTTTTTGACTGATAATTCTAATTTCAAATTAATTTTATTTGGAAATTGAAACATGGAATTCTTTTTCTAAAATCGTCATTTTTTTAATAGTTAGTGTTTTGTTTTCAACGCATTCGAACATTTTTCGTAAGTAATAATAAGTTAAAAATTCGAGTAATTATGGAGTATGAGTACCGTCGTGGCAGCAAAGCGGCACAAGCGGCACGCAACATCAACGACGTTTACGGAGCGAACACTACAAACGAACGCACCACCCGTTCTGGAAATTTTGACCTGAAAACTGAACCCCGTGGTCGTCCGAAAACTTTGGTCGACAATGACGAATTAAATGCAATTGTGGAAGCTGATGAAACTCAATCCACGGCTGAATTAGCAGCAGCTTTCTACGTTACCATCAAAACAATATTGGTCCATTTGCGTCAAATTGGCAAGGTAAAAAAGCTTGACGAATGGGTACTCCACGAACTCAATGACCGCCAGCGCGAAGTACGCGTGGAGACGTGCCTTGCACTGCTCAGCAGGCATACAAATGAAGGAATTCTGAACCGCATTGTTACTTGTGACGAGAAATGGATCCTGTTTGACAATCGTAAGCGCTCAGCAAGTTGGTTGGACCCTGGTTCAGCACCCAAACAATGCCCTAAACGAAAACTTACCCCTAGAAAAGTGATGGTCACTGTTTGGTGGTCTAACGCGGGTGTAATTCATCACAGCTTCTTGCCAAACGGGACAAGCATTACTGCAGATGTGTACTGTGAAGAACTGAACACAATGATGGAGAAGCTCGCACGTCTCCAACCAGCTTTGGTCAATCGTTCGGCTCCACTGCTCCTGCACGACAACGCGCGACCTCATACTGCACAGCAGACGGTCTCCAAGCTACAAGAGTCGGGGTTGATAGTTCTCCGTCATCCGCCGTACTCACCAGACCTTGCGCCTACAGACTTCTACTTTTTCCAGAATTTGGATAACTTCTTGGCGGGAAAAACATTCAATACCCGAGAGGCAGTACAAAATGCCTTTGAAGAATTTGTTGCCTCCCGTCCAGCTGATTTCTTCAAGAAAGGCATCAATAAGCTACCAATGCGTTGGCAAAGATGCATTGATTGCATGGGTGATTATTTTGATTAATAGAAATAAAAAATATATAAAAAAATTACGCTTCATTTATTTCGTGAAAAACGGCAATTTCATAGGTAAAGACCTAATATCAACAAATTTCCTTTTTTGTTAAATACTAAGTTGTTGATAGTTTGTATCTTTTGATTTAACAGGTCCAAATAAATAAAGTATTACAAACTTCCATAATATTCGTAGAGTTATTGTAGAATACTTAGTTGTTAAGCTGAGGTAAAAATTTACTGAAGCTTTCGTGGCAACTTTATGCTTATTTTGTATTTTTCAATACATGATATTAATTATAATAATAATAAATTATTTTGTGTAATTAAAAAGTTCAAATATATTTGAACCTAAACACAAAATAAAAACCATGACCATAATAGTATCACACCAGTAAAACATGAAACAGGTGAACCTCAAGAAACTCAAGAAAAATTACGGATACCTGCAGTAATCCTAATCATAAAATTCCTCAGAATGAACAGCCCTTATACAACCAATAACTTCACATTTAAAAAATATATCAAAAAGTCGTAAAATGACAACATTTTATTATTTCGGTGTGTTAAATTTAACCCTTCACTCGCGTACTATGAACTATCAGGTTAAATCATGTAGAGATAGGCATCTTTATAACCACCACGACCACTGCGACCTGACGTCGCACGAGGTGTTAGCAAACCATAGCTATCCGTGCTCTTTTGTCGCTTATGAAAAAAAAAAATCTTGAATATATAAAGTGAAAAACTTCTTAACAATTGTGATAAAAACTGAGTTGAAACTTACCTTGTTAAGTTACAATGAACGATTGCTATATAGTTACATGTGCGGAAAATCCTTATATAGATTTAACAATGTATTGCTAAGAATTTTGTGATTTTTTTAAATGTTAATAAATATTGATTATAATTACTTGCGGCAAACTTTAGTTAATGAATTCAGTCTAATATTAGCTAGTTTCCTAATTGCAGGTAGGGGGTCCACAAAAACATGACATAGAAAATAAAGCATACATAATAAAAGTAAATAAATAATCACTTGAAAACTAAAATTACACAAATAGTTTAAATTCCACCATTTTAATAACCCAAATAATTTATTTACCATCTAGATGTTCTTAAATTGAGAACATAAAATAAACTGGAAGGAACAACGACAAAGTAAGAATTTCTCACGACACTAGGTAACATAATAAACTTCAGATTAAAATATCTGAAATACCATCTCCGGTAATTAGAATTGGTGCGAAAATATTACCTTCGTGACAACGGGTTAACATGGCATATGGGTTACCTACTTAATTACGCATTCTTATAATTTCAATAATGAATAGTTTAGTAATTAATATAGCGGGAACAATTTATATTGTCAAATATGATGGCTGGATCCAGCGTTAACTCGTGAACGGGTGCCAATTGTGGGTGTTCGTCGTTTGGATACTTGGGGGGAGGGAGACTAGCCGACCTAACAGATGCAGATAAGAAAAATTTTGTATAGACATAAAGAGACACTGTGAATTGATTTTGAAAAAATATACCCGTGAAGTTTCTTTTCCAGTTCTTCTTCACGAAGATTTCTTCGAACTGGTGGTAGAGTCATATTTTATCTGACGTCAATAAAAACAAGAAATTATCAATGTTGAGTAATAAATATTTGAATTTGAATTTGAATATACGTGTTTTAAATATTGCACCATTCGGATAGATATATTGTTTACAGAGCTTGTTTTTTAATCTTCATTCCCAGTTTTAATTATTCTCTCTATTAATACTTATTAGTCTCAACAACAAAGAAGAAAACAAAAGGCAGGTACCCAACCTTCCCTAGTAGGAGAGGCACCCTAAGAAGAAGAATACTTAAGCTCGAAATTTGTTATACACGAAACCCATGAACAATCCTTATGTACTCATAGAACAAATCCATCGTGATTTTGTCCTAATTTGCGTATGATTTTTATTAACTAAATAGCCAATCTGATATAATCTAAACTGACTTGGCACGATAAAACGCAAAAAATGATACAAAATGATACAAAGACATACGAAATTTTGTGTAAAAACTAACAAAATCACTGCACACTCAATAAATAATTTACAAACTACAGTAATTTAGCCTTAACGGGTGGCGTTAAAATTGCTACATGTGGGTAAACACATTGCAATTAACTATAACACCTAAAGAGTTAACACATTTTTTTAATGTAAACAAACACCCGTCAAACATGTCATACGAAACATGCTCAACGTGTAAACACGGAACGGAATATTTGCCATAGTTTATGACAAATATGTGAAATACGCTGTTTTTGTTAGATTAATTCTGCGTCAAAACAGCTTTAAAGTTCTTAGTACGCATTAAGAAAAATAACTTTAAAACAAAGATGAAAACAAGATACTTGATTTTGAAATACACATTAGACTTTCGTAGTAGTCTTTCAGAGGTGAATAAAACTTCCGGTCTTCATTTTTTCAATGATGTTTTAAAATCCTTATTTTTGGCCACGAGTTAGCCTTTTCTTTAGCATCATTAAGATTCTTTGTGCTTTTAAGTCTTAAAAAATCGAAGATTTATCCTCTCTTAGTACATTGCAAATTTGCAATTTATACAAATAATATTTGTTATTTCAATACTTTGTATTAAAAAGCACAGTTCACTACAAATACTAAACAAACAGCTTAAATAAAAATAATTATTTGCTCTGGTTGTTGAAACGTTTTAATTTATTATTATGATAAGGCTGTATAAACTTTTTCATAGCCATCATCACTTTATCTCGAAAAGAGTCTTAATTTTTGAATAAAATAAGGAAAATCTGCTTTGAAAAAAACTTTAATTAAACTTTCCACAATCATTATCAGATAACATTATTCATTAATTTTAAATTGTCTTAAGCCTGGAGTCGATGCCTGATAATTTTTTTGAAGTTCCGCGAAGGCAGGAAATGACGTAAAATTTATCTTCAGACTGTAGAAATTACTTCGTACGAATTTTGTGAAGAAATGGAAATCTTTTCAGGTTTATAACTTTGGAGAAAATTGTTTTTTTTCTGCCGAATTCGAATAATATTAGCTTTTGGTGACGGTACAACTTTTTTTATTAAATCTGACGTCACCACGATAGGAATGGACTATTATAAGTGCAGGTTGTACTGGAAGACTTCATTAATAAGAGCTTACGGGAGCGGTATTCTAAACATGCAAAGTTATTGAAGGGGTCGTGGCCGTTTCTGAAAGAAATATGGCGTATTCAAATGTCAGAGGAATTGATCAAACGTAGTGTGTTCGGGCAATATGTTTACCCGTTTACGTCGAAATACCTCGTCAGCCTTCCGTAGAAAAGTCAATTTGACAAAGATTACCCGGGCTGGAGGGAATCCTTCTACAACGTAAATGTTTGTTGACGTTCCGTTTATATATGAAATGATGAACGAAACGAACGGGAACGATTCGGGACGCAGATTATCTTTGTTATTTTATGATTTGGCACAACAATACGACTTTGTCCGTAACAAGCGTAAGTCGGGAAATTACATTTTGTTTTATTGAAATTTCCTATAAATTTATGATGACAGTTTAATGTTGTTTAATTTATAAATCGCTTTTGCGTTTACAAAATTGAGCTTTTATGTATTATGTAGTTGTAACTTGTTGTAAGTTTTGAAACATTTCAGAAATACTTACAATAATCAAAATACATAAAAACTATAAAGAGTTAATGTTATGGCCCTGAGAACCACATTGGGTTTCCCTGCATCGCGGGTCGCAAGCTCCTTCAAGACAGTTCTCTATAAACAATATTTGGTACATTCTCTTAAGTAAAATTAAGATCAATGATGAATGGTCGAATGATGTCAAAGATTCCGATACAAAGATTTATAATGTTTACTAACAATCTTATAAAAATATTGCCTACAACAACACAAAACTAACCTAAACAAACCAAATGATCAGAAAATAGGATCACACGCGTGCGTAGCACCCACATCCACTCATTGGTAGTGTATAACTCCACGGCCGCTTCGCGACGATGTTCTATTACAAAAGGGAATTGGATCTTGATTCATTGGCTCGGAAAATCGGAAGCGTACCTTGATAATTTCATTTCTGTACAATTTGACCGACCGTGGTCAGAATCTGAGGCCCTCCGCGGACCCGCGCACAATACACAGCCTCCCAAGCGACTTACACAATACTATGCTTTTATTGCCTCCTTTTACAATCTCCCATTACCTCGAAGACTGCGCTACTACTGGAAATCAGATTCGATGGCAGTTTTTATTTATCTATCATTTTTTATACAAAACTTGTTTCGAAGATCGAATTTGGAATTGTATTTTCAAAAACAAATATAAATACCGTTCGCTTTAGTGTAAAATTCGACGCGAATTCAATAAAATTTTGAAGCTGCGGAAAAATCTATACAAATTGTGTCTATAAGTTTAAAAGAACGATAATAGGAGCCACTTTTATAGCATATTCGTGTCCAGAGAATAGCGTAAGTTAACCTTTAACTTTCGGAGAGATTGCATTGAAACAAACAGGCTATAAGCAAACATGGCAGTTGGCGGCACAAATTGAAAAATTTGTAAAGTTCATGAATATGAATGGCTCGCATTGGCACGATGTGACATCAATTATGCAGGATGTAGGTGCGGTGACAATCAGCGAGGTACAAGTCCGCCTGCGGTTCAAACGCAGATACATTTTAAAATACATGCCAATGTTTTTATCACTGTTTTATTCAGTGCGTTATTATGAATACAGAGTCTATATTAAAGGTAATCTTTTTATTAACTTATATAGTTATGTACAAAGACAGTCACGTGCTAAATTTTTTTACTTATGATGATGTGCTTAATTACTCAATATAATATTTCTATGAGTATAAAAATAACAAAAGCGTTTTTGTCTTCAAAGAGAATTTCTAAGTTATCACAAGTACCTATGTACCTTATCTTTGTGTCCTCAACCCACACACAGAAAATGCCTACCTAAACTTTTTTATATCAAAAAATCAACCGTAATTTTGACATTTACATTGCAAACAAAATGACCGTAATCAAAGAAAACGATTGTCTTTCGTTGAAATCGAAGCGAGTCATTTAAAATTCATAACATTATCCTCAAGTAAAAAAACTAAATAACTTCGCAAAGCAAAATAATATCTACCTGGTTTGTTCCCAGTTGTATACGAACGCGCGATATGCGAGATTGCAACACTTTACCAGAACGTTTGTAATCTCGAAAAATGCATGTTGCGAGGACGCATGCATTCAGCTAATGAAAGCTGCCTTATAATTTCACATACAAACACTGGAAATAATTTACGCTAAAGGATTGCTCGCATTTACATAATTATATACGCGCACATAAACTCAATGCACGATAACTTTAATTAACGTATTGTTTTCATAATATAGGGTTAACGATTACATTTATATATAATAAAAAAATATCTACAGAAATAGAGATTGGTAAATATATTTCTGGTTTTTCTTATATATATTTTTAGGCTCAACCCATAAAAACAGACACATTCAACTATTAAAGGTCCGTTCAACTAAGGAATTCTAATTTATTTTATATTACGGGACTTGCGACGTGGACGGTATAATTTTTATGGACTCTAAAAGTATTCTTTAAGACATTCCAAGTGGATTTTAACGGTTTCAGCGATCGACTACAATAATAGCAGGATATTAAAATAATTCAATTGTAACTGTCCAAGGCCCGGCTCTTAGCGGGGATTGCTCGCGTGCCCCAGTGGCACGTTTCCTCGATAATTTCCTCTGAACATCACAAATCTCACTCCGCTACAAATGGAGGTGCAGTAAACATCAAATAAAGCGACTTGTCTATAAAATATCATTTTCCAGAACTTAGATTTTTGTTTTCTCGTCGGATCTCACTCCACAAGTGGGCAATAATTGAAAACGAAACAGTTTTGCGAGAGGCGGGATCGCGAGACACAGCATAAAGGCGCTCAAAATAGATTGAACGTATAAAATTTTCAGTTGAGATTCGCATGGAGCGGCGCCGCGGGAGGCGCTCTGTATCTTTTTACTTTGTAACCTTACTTTTTATTCTATTAGCGCACGTGAGGCCCCCGAAGCCAGATATCGTGGAATAATAAAAGCTGTTTAGTAATGATAATGCTGAACGCAGCTCTCTATACCTAACTGACTTAAATTCGTGCGTCATGAAATCCACATTTGCTCTTATTACAGGGACAAATTTCATTTACTTGAACATCCATTCTATTTAATTAAAAGTTAAGTTTCATTTTATGTGTGACGTTAAACTTTTGGAGTTTTTTTGGGGGTTCTCGGTTAAAAATATGGGTGCATTAAAGTTTTGAAAAAGCTTTAAATTGTGATCCTTTTTCGGGTTTCCTCTTTACATGCACAATGTACATTGCTTCTGTAACAGAAAACTTTTTATTTCCGTTTATACTGAGTCAATCGTCCGCGAACATTTTTCAGGCAAAGTTTAACAGTGGAAGCAATCGCTCCTGAAATTCGAAAATGAAAACGCTCCCAGCGAGCGTCGCCAAGATTTATCGACGGATGCTCGAATTTACTTGGAAACTTTGGCCGAATAAAACTTATGACACCTAATTGTACCCACTTATTTCTGAGCCATGAGATTTGAAGTTATTCTTTTTTTTTTCTCAAGATATGCAGCCAGCATTCTTCCATTTCTGCCAGAAATCATAGCATTTTACGGCGCTCGTAAAAAGTTTTTACTTCAAGTAGGGTAATGAAAGGTAGAATTTATTTGAAATGTTGAGGTTGTAATTTGCAAATATTGTGATCTCAACAAGTACATTTCATAGACAAAATAAAGTTCAACCAAAGTAATTGTGATAAGAAATATGATTATAGGTACTTTTGTACTTACATACGTATGTACAAATACAAAACGTACGTAACGTACTTTTGTAAGTTTATATATCAGTCAATCGCTGAGTTTGCATTTTTATTATTTTCAATATATTCGAATTCTTTTAAATTACATGTACTTCAATTACTTACTCCATACACAAAATCTGCAAGAAACATATTTTGACATGGTTTATAAGTAGAAACATTTTTATGTTTATGTCTGTTTTTCCAGAAAACTATAGTCCTAGTCCTTTCAAGCGTCGAGTGAATAGGTATCTCGTGGATAGACGTGTAACACCTTCGTCTTCATCGTCACTTTTCATCAGGAGAGATAGAAGACAAACGTCTAATCCTTTTTCAATAAAAAAAATTTTTCATATGAAAAAACCCTTTGAAAATCGTTGAATAAATCTTTAATATTTTATTCCACCGCACTGTCGAGCGACAAAATCGACTTGCAGCGGGACACTGGCGTAATATAAAACATAAATAAAACATGAATTAGAAATATTGAGTTAAAGAAATCATGGTAGACGCCACCAGCCACTTGAGAAATTAAACTGCATTGGCATTCTTCCCGTATTTTAGTAATATTAAAGGTTTTTCCGTTTTCTATTGAATTTCTATTGAATAGTACACGTTTTATTTAGAAACAGTATACTGACCGCAAACAAAAAAAGGATGTTTTTTCCACGCATGAAACATTTAAATATAATGGTAAGCAGGAAAACAATTTTCTTTTGTTTAAAAAAAAATATTATATCTACATCTGCATTACGACGCAGTATTGTAGGGTAGTTCAATGTAGGGTTTCTAGTTTTTCCAGTTGATATTGTAAATTACTACCCCTTACCAATTGAAAAACAGCCAAAAATTATATCATCAAGTAGATATCCTAACAGAACTTTCACCACAGTACACGCCACAACAAAATTTTTTTTGCTACGTGAAAACGAGTCACATTAAAGTTATTAAAGTAGCTATATAGCCCTACCTACCCCAAGTAACCCCTTCGCAAACCGCTTCCCCACCTATTTCTAACACAAACATTGTTAAAATCCAGCAAAGATACGCATTACTCACTAAATGTCTACGAACTGTTTACCTCCAAGCTTTTATATTTAGTTTCACTAAAAAGCTGACTGGATTCAGGCATCGATTAATTGAATAAACAGATTAGGTATCGAAGCTCAATTTATGGTTGACAAAGGTTTTTGGTAAAAATGCTTTTTGGAACTTAAACATAGTTTTGTTTAGTCTGAGATTTGTTCATTTAATAACGCAAACACGTGTGTCATTTTATTACGTGTATTTAAATATTTGTGACCATATTTGTGACCAAAGTAAGCTGAGTCTGTGTTACGGATTATTGTATATAGATATGGAGTACAATTATCTGCGTTCATCACACAAATGATGGCCTGACCCGGACTCGAACCTAGGACCTCCAGCACATGACGCAGGGCTACTTCCACTGACGCCACTCAGATTTATTTGATGTTCTCTAAGCGAAAGTGCCATTAGGGAAATCTCCGTACTCGCAAGTAAACTGCGAGCCGCCCGCTCTCCTCAAGAGCATCTCTTCGCGTTAGCCGAGCATCACTCGCTACTTATTTCCTTGTAAATTACTTATTTAGTTTAAATTCATTAAATAAAAACATAATGTCTAGACCTGCTAATCCCGCGTCCGGTCGTATCAAACCCAAGGGCTTATCCCTAGTTTCTTTTAACGCTCTTAGCCTTAGTTTTAACCTTCCTGAGCTCAAAATGTTCCTTCAGAACAACGAGCCAGACTTATTGCTTCTCCAAGAAACATGGCTTACTCCAAGCCGCTCCAGGGGATTCGCTATTCCCAAGTACGCGTTTACCGTAACAACAGGCCCAACTCCGACGGTTTCGGCGGCACTGCTATTTATTACAAAAAATGATTCCATTGCTGTCCTCTCCCTACCCCTCCTCTCCTCAACATGGATGCCACTGTGTGTAGATTGGCTATGACTGGTCATCCGACCATCACCATAGCTTCAGTCTGTATACCTAATGGCACTAGACCAATCCGCAGCGATTTTGAGGCCATTCTCGCCCTCGGCCATTCAGTCATTATTGTTCGGAGACTTTAACTCCAAACATACTGACTGGAACACACAATATACAACCAACTCACTCTATTTACTCACTCTACTTAGACGTCATCTCTCCCATCACTCCCACTCACTATCCCAACAACCCGAACTACTCTCCTGACATCCTCGATTTTGCAATTGTCAAGCGAATCAACCTCGATCTCAGGTCTATCGAACCGCTCGATGACCTAGGTTCTGACCACTACCCACGGCCCTGTCTCCCTCGAGCTAGGACCACCTAACGATAACGTCACCTCTCCTAAGACTTTTACCAACTGGAAAGGTTTTAAAAATACGTTAGTTTCAGCCTTAGAGGCCCCGAACTCTCCGCTCGCAATCTCGCCCGATCAATTAGACAGCCCGGATAAAATAGATTCATTAGTCAATTCTCTCACTGATGCTATCAACTCAGCTATCAGCGATAACGAAAAGGTTGCTACTCAAGGCAAACCCACGCTTCCCCTAGTCGTTAGCAATCTTATTAAAGCTAAGAACGCGGCTCTCCGGAGAGCCAAGCTCTATCCCACGCCCACTTAAAAAACAGCTCCGAATCAGCTGCAACGTAAACGTAACGCTCAAATGAACGATCTCATGGCGAATATCTCCCCTTCCCACCAAGCGTATTATAGAATGGCCCGAGCCATTCGTTCCTCCTCTTACTCGTCCCGATGGCACTACTGCCTTCGAAGTCGAAGAGAAAGCCGAATGCTTCGCTGACAGCGTTGCCTCACAATGACAGCGTTGCCTCACAATGCTCGCCCAGCACGCAACCCGCGAATCCCACCCACATCCAAGCGGTCTTCCCCATCACCGCTGACCCCGTCACAGCCTCTACTGATGAAATCTTGCTTCTCATTAGAAGTCATAAATCCAAAAAGGCTCGGGGTGCGGATGGAATTCCCTACCACGCACTTAAGCACCTGCCTCAGCAGGTGCTAACCTTGTTAGCTTTCATCTTCAATGCCTGCTTTGACCATAGCTACTTTCCAAAAGCTTGGAAAGAAGCGACTGTCATAGGTATTCCCAAGCCGGGTAAACCTCTGAATATCCCGGCTCATCACAGACCCATCAGTAGTTCAAAATCTCTTCTGCCGCAGGGCCACAAACGCACCTTGGTACGTGCGTAACGCGGCCCTGCACAGAGATCTTGAACTACCTACAGTGCAACAACACCTCAAAACACTCTCAGAATCGTTCTTCAAACGCTCCGAAACCCACCCCAAGCTCGTATACTACCCCTGTCATAGATTCGAAGTTCAAAGTCGCTAGACCGAGAAACGCGCACACTGGCGAACCCACGCAATTAACACTAGATCTCGAAGCCCTTAAGGCCGCAACTTCTAATTCTATCGTAAATTCGAATTAATTCAATTTTTAATTTAATTTTGAGCACCTTCAGTGCTATGTAAATCCCAGCGGGTGACCCCTTCTGGGCCCCGCTAGCACGGCTTCTTTCTCCAATTGGTCGTCGCTCAGATGAAGGCTGTGTGGCAAAAATTGCACGTGTCATTCAGGGGTTTCTTTAGTGGGTAGGGCTCTGGTAGGCCCAGAGCGAGTCCCACACAACTCCGATCGCGCGCGCGGAGTATGCGTCAGAGCATTTTTTATCCTCCTGCCTTTTTTATGAAAAAAAAATTTTTTATTCATTTTTTTATCATTTTTGTTAGATATTTTTTTTAAATTTTAATCAATTTACTTAATTTTAAAAAAGGCCTTCTCAAAACTCGAAAGTGCCGGATACCAAAATTCACAAAGGCTTACTAAGCAAACATTGATTAATAATAAAATTTCCAGTCAACAAAACAAAAAAAGAGTACAATATTGATATATAAATAAATCATAAGATAAGACCACACTCACTATCACGCAAGACTAAAGAAAACTTCAGTCAAACAATAAGCCAAATACGATAAAGTACAGTCATAAACAAAAGTCTCTCGAAGTAATTGTTCCAGTTTTGACGTCGGAATCAATCAAGTGACGTAATGTTGTCTATTTGTAGGTGTCAGGCGGTGCAGTAGTTAAGCCTTGGCAAACCATCGCGAGCATGCTCGCTCGTGGACTTACATCTGGTGATTTGTCATGTCTTAAAATTGTGACAATAGAGTATTTTGTGATGTTCAAGTGAAGTTTTAGAGATTTTTTAGTAAAATGAGTTTAATAAACCAGGGTTACTTATGAAACTGAAATATATGTCTGACATTATAGATCGCAATTCCTGGTCAACAGGGTGGCGTTTTGTTACGCCCTACCTGGATGCCAAGTAGTTTAAATACTGAGGATAGCAATTTTTCCTATAAGGAAACATACCTTGAATTACAAAAAACAAGTAAAACCTCATTCAAAGATATTTGATAAAATGCTGGCCACGCTGGCTAAAATCCGAAAAAAAAACTTTCAGTAAGTACAGTCAATGATAAGAATCCAATTTCTGTATTAAACATGATGAAATACAGAGATTTTTGTTAATGAAAATCCATAAAAGCTTAACCTCTAAATCAATAACAATATGAAGTACTTTTAATCAAGGGTGAGTCGGATCACTTATTTCAGTAATTATCTATTATTTTTGGCGTAATTTATTTATTGAATTTTCAAATTACTGTTTAGGTTACATTGCATTTTTTTTTACACTGGATATTTGAGATATGAGTAATTTTAATATTATTATGAAACCTAACATTTGAAAAGATAGTGCTACGACCAATACCAACAGAATCTCAACAGTCCAATTAAATAACCATTTCAATACTCAGATCGAACCAATGGCATAATCAGTTGGCATGCAAGATCACAAGACAATGAGAGATTTTTTGTGAGGATAGGCAAAAAATTAAATTTACCACAGAAACTATGCAACTGAGTTAAGAACAATTCTATTTATTTACACGACTCGCGCTTAAAAGTTATCGAAATTACTAATTATAAAAATAAATTAGTAAATTTAAGAAAATAGAACTAACTTGTTAGTTTTTAATAGTTTTAAGAGAGATAAAAATGCACTCCATATAAAAAAACTACACCTAAACTAGAATCTATCGAAGGTCACGTAGACAAAAGGTTAGCCGAATTACCACGCTGGATTGCAATATAAATTCGTTTTGCGAGGTTAGGTGCCTGCCTTAGTGTCACGAGATTCACTCAATAATCGCCTAGGGAAGTCCGAATAAAGGCGATGAGCCTTTATTAGCCCTTGTCCCCAAGACCCGATGGTTTAAACGCCAACAGCTTCAAAAATGACCCGCCAACAGTATCCATGACCCAAATTTTCACATTTAAGGCTTTCAGCGTTGTTGGGAGCCTAACCAGACTGTACACTGGTTGTGGGAAGATTGGGACTGCGAGAGTGTCTGCATCAACAACGTGCAAACGCACGTTGCATCCCACACCAGCGGCCTGCCCATAATCGGGCTGCTTGCCATCGTCACGCAACAGACCCAACAGTTCAAGAACCGTGGAAGGTATTGGAGGTAACAAGATTAATTTAATACAGTTAGATTTACATCCAGAAATTTTAAATATCTTTAATAGTTTATTAGTTTTTTGTTTCTTATTGATTTTCTTTCAATTCAAATTATGTCAGGTGCCATAGTTTTTCCGTTCATACAATTTCTCAAGTTCGTAAAGGTGTGGTTTTTTTTTTCAGGTTTTAACTGGTTCGAATAACTGAAAGTATTTTCAAATATCTTTCAAGAAATAAAGGAATTTTCCTTTAGAATAAAACTTGCAATCTTCAGAATGTATAGTACTTTGCTTCAAAGTGGCGTTACAAAATTCCACACTGTATAGTAAAGTACATAGCGTTACTGAACAAAGTAGCAAGAGCTCATTACAATGGAAGTCAATTCCCCATCGATTCTTAGAAACCAGAGATTTACAATACACGGACTGAGTTATTTTTTTTTTTTTTATATTTCTAACAATCACACCACATTATCTAGCCCAAATTAAGTATCATTAAAGAACTTGTATTATGGATACTAGATAACGGATAAATAAACTTAAGAAATATATAAACACACGTAAATATTTTTTTTTTATATATAAATATTAGAAATAAACTTAAATAAACGTAAATACACATCCATGACTAGAAAGCAAATATATCTGCCCCTACCAGGATTCGAAACCGGGACTTACATACTTACCAACATACCAAACAGGCCGTCAGTTATTACCACTTATATTCCTTTTGTTGCTGGCTCTCAATACCGTTTTAGTTTTTGACATGAAAGAAAAAGAATAATAATTTATCAGCAAATCCTGCATAATAAAATCATTCATAAAACATTGGTCTAAATCACAGTTCAGACAGTAAATCTTGTCTGGAATACGTGTTTAGTCTTTAAATGTTAGTTCGAAATAAATAAATAACTATTTAACAACACTCAAAAATTTTGAATGGCTCTAAAATTTTAAGAAAATTCTTGACTGCTTTCATTTTGCGTAACGATTCGATATTTGCTGGTAAATTTAGCCAAATATCTAGGCTTTATTGAGCAGAGGGACTCTGAACGCAACACGGGCGGTCTTGTTAGACTAGCCCAATCTGGTTCGACTGAACTCGGCAGTTAAGACGGTGGTACGATAAGTGTGAGGATTATACTTTTTTTTTAAACCCCTTAGAAACTGATTTTGATTTTGAAGTTTCGAATGTACAAGATATCGAGGCCCTCTACATCAATGTCTCTTGAACATTTGTAAGAAATCAGCGGAAATAGTAGCTTCGAGAAGTATTGATGTTAATAAGAAAAGTTGTTTTGTTTATCATATCTCATTAAATATAAAAAGTATAACAGTCAAAAATATTATTATTAAATACATACCAGTCCAAGGTTACAAATAGATTTCTTTTTTCTGATGTTTATTAACATAAAAATAATAAATTTGTTCATCATAAAACGACGTGCTAACTTTACGTTTGTTTTTGTGTATTTTTTAACAATCCTGATCTTAATTCAATATCACTCATTGCACCAGCATCTTATTCATCTTGCTGTAGCGACGCACCAAAATCGAGATTGTTAGCTCGCCTCACCGTGATCGCTCCACCGACTTCGCCACTCATGAAGATTGCTCTAGCAGCGGTTGAATTTTCACCCAATATTCTATTTTATGTGAAATTCCATGCTACCATATTGGAAATTGATATGGGCATATGTGAAGGTAACTATCACCTGGTTTTATACGTTTAGCAGTACAAGTTATGGTCTTGTAGTTTTAAATTGAGTTTTTTCTAGTTTAAATGTTCTTGAGTCAATGAATTTCACCATGACACTTTGTTGGTTTTGCTTTCACAGTCAACCACGAGTGTTGGGAAAAGTCGTAAATGGAGTCTTGCCCTCGATTTATAAGAAAACAATAACTACATTTATTTTAAATCTTTTTTTGACCTAAAAGGGACCCGAATGGTTTTAAAAAAAATACATCCTGTATAATTAAACCAATGGTTTCTGTTGCTTATAAGGATCAATCTTTGCAAATAAACAGTTTACTAAAAACGAAAGGTAATAGAAAATTTTTACGATTTACTTTTAGTATCTCAATTTTACCTAACTAATAAAATGAAATGAAATATTTATTTCTCAACATTGACAATTAATTGTTCTTATTGACGTCAAATAAAACATACTCTACCACCAGTTCGGAAAAACCTTCGTGAAGAAGAACTGGCAAGAAACTTCACGGGTATATTTTTATCAAAATAAATTTACAGTCTCTTTTTGCCTATACAAAATTATTCTTATCTGCATCTGTTAGCTCGGCAAGTCTCCCTCCGCCCAAGTATCCAAATGGCCAACACCCTCAAACGGCACCCGTTCATGAGTTACCGCGGGATCAACCATATAACCCTCCTCAACCATATTAGAGGGAAGTGAGCGACCCGTAATAAGTTGCTCAAAATGGTTTCCATTGACTGCAATGCATAAGTTTATACATCTCTCTAGAGACTTTACTGCATTTGATACCAAGACATCTCTATAAAATATCAAGCAATGGGCTCTGTAAGCTCTCAACTGTTTCGTAAATAAAATAATAGAAAATAATCAAGTAGTGTAAGATCGGGTGATCTTGCCGGCCATCTCACCGGACCATGAGTGCCAATCCAGCTATCCCCAAAATGTTCATTCAGCATATCTCTAACCATACGGCTGTTATAAGCTGGGGCCCCGTCTTGCTGGAAATATAGATACCGTATCCTGGCTATTGGCAAATTCTCCATTTCTGCACAACAACTCGTCCATTACGATAGCACTTGTATTTACGTTTTTGAAGAACTGCATAAATGGTGCTCCGGGAAACTTGAAGGTTCGTTTCTGCTTCACTGGAAAACAATTATTCGAAAAAACATGAATGGAATTTGTTTTTTAGTATCACCACAGTATCACGCTAGTAAGACAAATGCGTTTCACACATAACGATCAAAAAGTTGGAATAGGAAGTGAGTTCTCTTCCGTGTAAAAATATACAATAGTGAAAATTTGCTATTTCCTTTCATTTTTAGTAAATTGTTTATTTGTAAAGATTGATCCTTTTCAGCAACAGATGAAATTTCTTTTGAAAATTATTTGGGTCCATTTTGGTCAAAAGTAAAAGGTTTTAAAAAAAATAAATAGGTATGCAGTTATTGTTTTCTTATAAATTGAGGGCATGACTCCTTTCACGACTTTTCCCTAACTCTCGTGGTTTCGGACTTGGCCATCACCGCCCTTCTCAAAAAACCACCCTGTATACTTTAGTTGGAACGCTAATATGTAACAGCGAGTCATACTTAAAAACTTAAACACTGTTACACTGTGCTTATACTATGTGTTAAGTCTGTTCTTCACACATATACCAACATTTCATATACCAAATTTAATCCCCGTAGTTATTTATAAAGGAATATAGTAAACATAATAAGTAAAATTTATATTTATTTGCTTAAAACTGTAAGAATTAAATTTCTTTCAGCAAAAAGATGTGCCCATTGTATAATTTTATTCAATAAGATGCAAAATGTAGATATTAATTATGAAAATTTTGATTTAAAAAAAAACTAAGGATTTGATAATAACATTGCTTCCATTTCATAAAAGTATTGAAATATTTATTTTGGCGTTTTTTTGTAATTTTTAATAGCATTCTACTTTATGGTTAGGTAATGTATTTAACATATTTGGAAAAATACTTTCCAACACAATTTTTTCGTAAACATGTCTTTCTTTGGGTACTATGAATTTACTTTAATTAGGTAACTTTCTTAATGTACCTTTTCTTTTGTTACGTTTTAATGGACTTAAATATTTCATAATTATTCCAGGATAATTTCAGGTCTGCATTCAAATGCATCCGGGCAAATATGGAATGAAAATGCCCAAATGGTGTGAATATCATACCAGTCTTGATTTGATCGGTCGCCCGACAACACGTCCACAATGGCGTATATTGCTAGGTAAAAACTGTCAAAATTTGAAAGCTCGACTTAGTCGAACCTGCATAAGTTGCTTTTATTGTCAATTTCCTAGTTGCAGCTACATAAGGTGAAAATTTGTGGCAAGCAATAATCAACTGTAGTACAACAATACACGATTTCAATTTGAAGTGATTTAATTTATTCATAGTTCTGTAAATCTGTGGGTTAACTCGAGACACTTATTACGTCAATTTTGTATCTGACCCACCGCCTATTTATTTTTAAGTCAATGGTTTTGGTTTATTTATTTGTTCTTTGTTTTCTTTCAAAATATTTAACTATAAATATTTTAACTTTACCAAATAGGTCGGCTACTTTGCAAAGTGAGAATAAGTTTACAAAATCATTATGTTAAGCATATTCATTATGTTTAGTATTTTACATACCTATAAAGTAACCAGCAGTATGTTTTTATAAAAGTAATTTTATCTAAATAATACACCTTTATTTGTTATATGAAGATTAGGCTCTAATCTTCAAAATCTAGATAGATATTCAGGCTTAGATATATTTAAAAAAAAAACGCAATATTCTCAAGAGTATATTAATTCACAAAAACCTCGAGAGTTTCTCGTGAATAACAAGATTATACCTGAAGGCTCAATCTTTCATAAAACCTTGGTTACTGGAAGATATAAGATGTTTGCAAGAACAAGTTTTATATCAGCCTATTTTTCTTATTTTTGTATCAAATCATGATTTAATTTATGTTTCTTTCGTGTCGTAATCAAATTGAATACGTGCTATTTCATGTATTTAACAAGTTTCGCAAAAGAGCGCCGAGATGTTCTTATTTTGCTGGCTTTTTTGCTCTCGGTCTACTTAACTTGTAAACGCCGAAGTTAAGGATGTGTTTCCGCTGTCTTGATGAAAATGAGATAAAGATTGATTTTCTTTTAGTGTAAGAGTAATGATAAAATATTAGTTTTTTAAAATATTTTTGAATTCGTTTTATACTAATTAATTGAGGACGATAGCTTTGATACTCAAAAATAAAGTCCACGTTTTGTTTCGAAAAGAACTAGACCAGCAGATGATTCAACACTTAAAAATCATAACTCCAAATGGAAAAAATTCTTCATTTTTTCTAAATCTATTTTATTTAGTATTACTAGTCTAGGCAATCATTCTTGAATTTCAAAAAAATATATATGAGCTCTACTTTGAATTAAACCGAAGTTATGAGATTAATCGATTTTGGCAGATTAAACATTTTTACGGTACTTTTACGTATTACCTTTCTTTGATGTCAATTTAAAATCCAAGCATACACATAAAATCGAACGCAAGCTGTACAGCTCAGCTGGACTTAAACCATCACTTCCGCTAATATAACAAGATGGTTCGCCGGATCATCATATTACAGCTATATTCGATAGGCGATTAATGAAGCCCCCGTACTGAACAGAACGTGTGCAGTAATAGTTTTACTAGCCCCCCTCCGTAGACTGACTAAGTCAGCGGGCTTAGTGCGGTGATGCAACGTGCGGGTTTTTTTAGCGTTGTGGTTAATGTGAATTCGCTCGTATAAGCGATCTATATGTTATATAAGAAAGAAATTGTAAAAAAAAATTGTGATGGTTTTTCTCAAAAAATACTCAAATTATTGAGACGTGAACTTATTAATATTTCGTGAAATACTCTGTCAGAAACGTTTAAAACAATACTAACATGTGTGAATTCACACTTTTTTATTAAACCAATTAATATTTTGGAAGGCACAAGTTTAAATAAATTTTTTCTCCTTCTTTATTCAGTAAACAAACAAACTAACACAAAAGCTTATAAGATTTTTTGAAAAGCTTAATAAAGAAAAATAAATCATTAAACTCCCAATAGTACAAAAATAAATGATTTCCGTGTAAACGCATTTTAAATCGCATCGCTGCACTAAGTCCCCGGCGCTATTTCCCTTCAGGCCCGCAGACTACTTGATTATGCATCGTCCTACTTGGAACCGATTATGGAACTAGTAATGAACGTTGCCGCATCGAAAAGTTTTCAAGTTTTTCACGCTTTTTCGGGAAATTATTGAATTCTTGATGTTTTGTATTTGCTTAAATGCAAAACATCATTTTTGCCAATATAGGTAGTAGAAATATTTCTAGTATATTGGTACTAATACAAATAATAATATTTCTTGATATGGTTTCATTACTTCCTTGTTTTTTTTTGTTTATAGAATTCTAACAACCAATATAAAGTAATTAATGATTTCAGCGTAACGTGTGAAACGAGATATGCCGGTGCAAATCATAATGTGGCTTATAAATTATTTATCCTAGTATAGTAGGTACAACAATAGTACTTTAAGTAATATCAAAATTATGTTCCGTTGAAATATTAAAATCATTTTACTTCAGTACAAATTGTCGGTATGGGAAATTAAATTAAACTTTCCCGTTACTCACGTTATCGATTTACAAATTCTGACTGCATATGCTAATTTCAAATGATTACACTAATGCCGATATCATGTTCTACATATATTATTAAGTAAATTTGTTGTAAACAGCCTTAAGCTGGAGTTCGTATTTCCGATGTAATACTAAAGTATAGGCTATCCACTTTCTGACATTAATAAACAATGAAACACAACCAATGGAACACTAAAACAGTTTCACGTAATTTTCTCAAAGTGCTGAGTAATGTTTTCTTTTTTTATTATGGAGTAGAAATTGTCAAGGCAGTTTATTTTTTTGAACAAAGAAGCAGTATAATTTCTATTCTAGTAACAAAAATAATTATTTTGAAATCTTTGCCTATGTAATGAAAATATTTTGATTTTATAGTGATATAAAATTTGCAATGAAAAATTACTTAAAAAATGTGTTTGTGCTAATGTATTAATCAACTATGATAAACGGTTATCTTATATGGCATAAATGAAAAAATGATAAAAGTAAATAAATAAATAAGTAATTAAAATAATTTGCACCAAATGTTTGTTATAATCGTATGGCAGTTCATTGTGTTAATAAATAGCTTCTTTCAGTTCTATCACTTACTTCAGGTACATTAATACAGTGTTCATAACAAGAACTAAAGTAAAATAAATTCAACACAGAGTATCCTTTCAATTTCTTTTCAGATCAATAGAACCGAATAAATATCCAACGCCTAATGATCCGTTTTCTTTAAAGGAAATATTCTCATTTGACGTAAGATTTTCTTAAGCAGCAAATGCTCGTCGCGGGGGATTCCCAATCCCTCTCATTTAACGCAGCTCTATTTCTATGTACTTAGGTATTTGCAGAAATGATCTCAAGTGAGATTTCTCCTTTTATGGTCCTACTCAGTCTCACCATAGTCGCGGTTTTATCTCCGGTCGGCTCGAGTCGGGTCGTACATTTTTCACGCGCCGCAAAACCGAACAGAATAATCTTTGCTTTTATACCGTGATCCTTTATTGATTTTAGATTTTTAGTGGAAAGCGTAACGAATGAAACGAGCGTGAATGGAGACGCGCTCGCTGAAAGCCGATGTAAGCCCTCACGATGATATAAACTCCCATTCAGCTGCGCATATATCAGAAAACCCTAAAGTTGCCCGACATTCATACCCGGATCCAATCGTTATACCAACGCAAATACGCTCGCTGTTTCCAATTCGCTTGAAGATTTCTCAAAGTACTAATGACTAACGAAAACTTAATTTCAGAATCTAAATCATATCATCTGCTAAATTCTCACAGAAATTTTCTGTAACTTTATAAACTTTACGAATTAATTTATGATAAGGCATTTTAAGAATAAATTATTGAAAAGGAGACATTTAAAATAATGAAAAACACAAAGATAGCATGCATCCATCAAAAGAGTTTTAGAAATATTTTCCTTGTATGGATCTAACACGTTCTGTTGTAACCCCTCATTTTCTTCGGGGCTTAAAGGAAAAACAATGAAAGGGAACCTACCATTAAAATAAATAAAAGGATATAAAGCGCCAACCGCAAATTATTTCACTTACCCACTTCTTTTATAAAAATGCGAACGTCGCATTAAATTTTGGGCAGAAAGGAAACTGGGTTGTAAGCAATATCAAGCAGGCAAATTTTTCAGATATTGCTTTCAGGTAGAGAACGTTTATTATATACCCGAATATATTACTCTTGATTTATTGACTTTGGCTATTGATTTACAGGGCGAGTTCATAACAGACCAACAGATAAATCTTATACATCTTCCGATTGTTCGCCAATAGGTAATTTACATTTCATACATACTTCAAGAAAATCATTGAATTGATTAATATTCCCAATTTGTAAGTATATTAAACTTAGATTCTACTTTCATATACATTATTTTTAATATCCAAAATACATAAAAATAACAGGATTGTGTATAAAATTATGTTATTTTTAACTACATGCCTTGGAATCAAAACCTTAAAAGCCTTTTGAACCAAAACTTGTTTCAAACCATTTTTCTTAAGGAAAAAAAAGATAATAAATTAAATTACAGTATAACATACAGATAAAACGTAATCAACCAACGTCTGCAAAAAGTCCAAGCGGTTGATATTCAACAATTTAGTGTGGGAAAAGCGTTCTTAATATCATTGTTTACGGTAGCAAGTTCTAAACTGTTATCGCTTTTAGGATAGACGGTACATCTTGGCCTTCTGTGTCCACTTGATTTATGCCCGAGATAAGGTGCCGACCTAAAAACTTTCGTGCTTGCCCTGGGTGGGGAACAGTGTCGCGAAAGATTTAAAACCAAAAAAATACTATACACACAACCTCCTTTTATAGTAGCCCCTAATAAATTTAACATAAGGTAAAGTTTTGTTTGTGTATCTAGTTTGGAATGTGTTTCAAGGATAAGAAATAGCTAAACAAATTGTATTTGATACTTGAGTAATGTTACGGCGTGCCGTGAGAATGTTTATGTGGGTAGGTTCTAGTTATTCTTTTGTTTTAAGTTCACTGTGCACAAGTGAATTATTCAATAAAGAAAAATTATTCAATAAAGTTTACATCCAGCTGTCGACAAGAGATAAATTATGATATTATTTGTAAATTTAACTGTTTTTTTAGTTACTCTTCCAACGGAATTTTCATTCTATATTGTTATTCTTGAAATTTGCATATTTTTTATAATTACTAATACTCCTAATTGATCCCTTATTTTTATACTTGGAAAACTCTACTGAATTGTACAACTAAAAAACAAACTGCAACATAAAATTAAACTCACATAAAACATTATTACACAGTATTTCATGGCTCTGGTAATATAGAGTTATGAAACCGTCGATTTACCTAAGAGTCGATGTTAACAAAGGAACTTTAGCTCGACACTTCGACAACTTATTTCTTGTGCAAGGAGTTGGTAAGCTACTCCGTTTGTGTACTGTTCGCGACGATACTTGCCGATTTTCGCGAGTTCTAACGACGATATTCTTGGTTATATTAATTGTTTTTACTTTTTTGTGGATTTTTATTTAGGTTCAATATGTGATGCGAAAAGTTAATTGTAATGAAATAAATGAGACCCATTTGCGAATTTTATTATTTTGTCTTGAAACATGGGATGAAAACATACTTTTTGTATAAAACTTATACATCATGCACCTAAAGTAAAATAATCATAAAGCTTTAAATACAGAAAGTTCATACGATTTCAGTTTCCACAAAAAAATAAACTGCGTTTACGGCGTGTCATCAAAAAGATAAGGTATAAATAAAAATAAAAATTGTGTAGCATTACCTAAAAGTTAAAACATCATACCTCAGTTACAATTTACCTACAAACTAAATACCATTTAATTGTTAGAAAATATGTAACAATGCCGAATTCAAAATGACCAAAAGGAATTTTAGTTTAGAAACCAGTAAAGTGAACAGCGAAATCCACACTCATTCAACTTGGCCAAATGCTTAATTTAGTTGGAATAATTCGAGTTCTATTGTTAAGTTTCTAAATTCAAGTCCAGCATTTAACTGCTTACAATTCAGAGGTAACCACAAAATTGGAAACGAGTGGCTTTCTATAGAATATAAGTTATTTGCAAACCGATAAGTTTTAGTTTTAGCTCCAGTTGGTTAGTTCGTGGCGGGGTCAGTTCTTCAGCTCGCTCAAAGCATCCCCTTTCACCTTTGATTAGAACCAAAACACGGCGGATCAAATACGCTTGTGGTTGTCGGATATAAAAGCCGTTTCGTTTTGTAAGTTGCGGTTTTGATGTGTGGTTAAACGAATGCTGCAGATTGAGGAATGAATGATATCCGATTATTTTATTATTTCTTACATAATATGTGTGTCTTACATATTATGAAAATACGGTTATATCACATACACATAACCGTTGGACAAACTCAATAGCTGCGTGTGAGCAAAAGCCACATCTTTGTACATTTAAGCTGGCTTAAATAATTGTCCATGACAAAAACAGCTTTTGTGTGATTATAGATTATAAATGGATTTGTGAAGAAAGCCTCAGTAGAAAAGGTTCGGTTCAGATATTCCACAACAACCTTCCGTAAGAAAGGCTGTCCAGTTGTGTAAATTTTGTCACACAGAACGTAATATTTAAATATAGTTTATTTTTTGTATTTTAACATCAGCTCAATAACATTATGAATAAGCAGCCTTATTACTTTTTGCAAATATGAAAATTAAAAAACAACAAAGTAGGCTATCGCTTGCCCCACGCATGACAACAAATATTTTTATTCGACCGTCTTTAACGCTTCTGGTTCTCAGAAATCGGCCTCTGCACTTTACCTAATTTAACGTCTGTATATAAATCACCTAATAAAACCTAATATTCTCTGTCTTTGTCCACTTTTTTATAATAGGTGTGGATCAAAACCATTCTCTTTCGAGAGGTCACTTCGCTCGGGTGATATTGGTATCATTTGTAAAAAAAACTAACCTGGATCGCCTTGTCGTCGGGTCTTTCATTACCATAACTTCTGTGATTTCACCGAATTTGTTAAAGTAGTCCCGGAGACTTTCTGAAAAAAAAACAAAAGAAATTTTGTGGTTAGAATAAAATAAGGCTTCGAAGGGAATAAAAGTCATTCTGTTTAGATTTAAGTTGAAGATGAGGAGTATTTTACACTAATTTACAGTCAGAAAAATGTCTATATCTGCTGTTTTGACTGCTGAATAAAACTATTTAGAGCCGATTTTTCGATCGTCAGATATAAATATTATCTGGAGAATAACTTTGATACTGGACAAGACTAAAACCTCTTATGTCAAATTCTCAAAACTATTACACTAATAAAAGTTATGTGACCTTTGAAAAAAGAGCCCATATGAATTTTAAGCTAAGTTTTTGTTATATTTCCGTTGGCATTTTTGTGTCGGGTGTTATATAAAAGTATGGTGCTGAGATTTATGTACGTTGTTAATACATATTTGTAAAGATGGTTGTTTAAAAAATAAAATAAATAAATGGTAGTAGTTATTTTTATAATAAATTCACCGAACTCCCAGTTTATACATATTAAAATATACGTTCTAGTTTATTTTTATGAAAACATTATAATTTTATTTAACGTTATCTATATTTTCTGTGGGATCAAATTTAGGTAAAATTATTCGGTAAACTAAGTTTTATTTATATACTTAAGTTTTATTAGCTTTACCAATTCTTAAACAAAAAGAGAAAGTACATACGTGGTAGCGGTTCCTATCAGAAACAAATTGTGAATCCCTTACATCACACAATCAAGCAACAACAACAAAACACTCTCCTAGATGAAGGTCCCACAAAGAAACTCGACGGAACGTCCACGCATTTACATCGTAACAACCACTGCCAATACAATTAAATCCCTAACCATGTCAAAAAGCCTATTTCTCCAAAAGATATATATGATTTGAGTGTTAAAAGGTTCTGGAACTAGCCTCGAGGCGACTATTCTCGCACGACAAAGGTCGCTCCGTACCTATTGGTGTTCTGAAAAAGAAGAACGTTGAACAGTTTTGCACAATGGAAAGGGTCTCGTTTTGTAGAACCGAAGTCTTTTCGATTCGCAGACCATAAAAGTAAGACGATAAGAGCCGTTCTCACTAAATGACTAGTTGACTAGTCAGTGTAAATGGTGCAGAGTAGGACCAGATCCGGCTGTTTGTCGAGCTCTTTGAGAAATTCGCTACAAGCTGGGCATTGGATGGTTGGGATCTTGTTACACTTTTGTACCGCAAGTCAGAAAATTCGGTTCCTAATAGTTTTTGCATTTAGGGTACAAATCAGCGATGAATTATTATTTCACTCCACACATTAAAAGGCTGAATAGAATTGTTTGAAACCTCAAAGATTTATTTTACAGAGCAAATATACCGACATTGTTGCTATATATTTCGTTTACCAAAGACGACTGCGTAATTGGGTATTAGACAAAACATGTTTTATTACATACTATTTAAATATTAAAAAAACAGTAGAGAAATCTTGTGAAATTAACATTATGTATACAATGAATGGTTTTCTAGATACAGCGATATGTTTGAGAAGCTACTGCGAGTCGCTGTAGCTTATTTAGTTTTGTTCTTACATTTTTCGTTCTTATTCTGTGATTAAAGGGAAATAGCGGAAGACAGTTGACAAGCTCCTCAAAAATGGACCCCAAAAATCTTGTTCCGGGTCGCCTGATTTTACTTGTCAAATGGTTTAGTCACTACGCGAACCGAATTGACAATATACGACACGACCAGAATACAAAATTATACGGAATCGAAATACCTATGTCATGCACGCAAGCTCAAGTTTTGCAACATTCTCTTTTACTCCGAGGAACAATAAGATTGAGTTAGTGTGAGCCCATGTATCTGTGGTGGTAACCGAGCCATAATTTCACGAACGTGATGTAAGAGCGTCACCTATTTCCTCTATTTTTCTTTAAATTAAACATGATATTATACATTAGACACTTCAATAACTTAAGTGTATCACAAACATACACAAAAATAGTCCAGGACCGTTTGTGGTTGGCCGTCCACTAATGGACGGCCGCGGGTGGGCTCGCTGTAAAATGAATATGCTGATTTCCTGTGTCATGTTTTTAGGCTTATTTTACATAATTTCCGTTCAGTAGATGGCGCATTATTTTAACCTATAATTTTCGTGTTTTGATTTCGAGATTACACCTGCCTTTGGTTTTATAACAATGTTAGTTTAAATATTCGTGATTAGTTTATAAATTATTATAATTATGTAGTCATTTCGAAAGGCCCGTTTGTATACTTATTTATTTACTACGTTGCAAAATATTTACCAGATTTTTTGCTGTTAAATTATATGTTTTAATATAAAAAAACACAATCTCATTTTAATGTGTCGATGGATATATTAAATGGAGCGCGTGAGTATGCCTGACATAATCCTTCGCCGCGAGTACCATTTGACGCAGGAACTTTAAACGAAAAGTTATTTTCGTAAATAAATTAAAGGCTTTTAGGTGTTTTTCTGAATCAAGCCGCCCGCGCGAATGATCCGATACACATTTAGGTATGTAAAATTCCTTCAATCAACCAATAAGAGTATGGAGCTAGAAAGTAGCTTTTATTTTAACCGTTTGACTGGTTGCAGTGTAATTATGATAACTATGCTGAAAAAGAACCGTTAACATAGAAGGCAGTCAAGCCAACACCCTTAACTGCACCGATAATTTGGTCAGTGTGCTGACTTACGACGACCTGTCATTCAGGACTGGTAACAATGGCGATTGATTTACTTTCCCATTCTGTTGTTTATTCTGTCCTCTATTCTGAGAAATACAAAGTCTGTAGAGGAAATTATTGGCTTCTGATCTCATATCTCAAATTCCCATATGTTAAACATCGTGGAGTTGGCATGGGAAAGAGTGTCATCATGAAAATATCATCGCCTGTCTAATTGTAGTAAACATTAGTATATGTGTAGTTTCACGCACTAGAAGTTTTTCCGATGCCTACTCGCTGGCTAGTTTTTATAACGATTAGTACCTTATCTGCGTATATCAATCAGCGAGAGTAACCTAACCTGCGAAACTATCCTATAGCTAGAGCCACGCTAGACGAATCCGCTTAGGTAGGTTTTTATAATAAGTGTATGAACATTTACTCATTCAACTTAATTGGATAAATAATTTATCCGGGCGGCAGGGCTATTATAGAGCTCGAGTGCATGAGTATGTCTTGTAATAAGTAAGAGTAATCCTTCGCTGCCAACACTGCTTGACGCAAGACCTTTAAAAGGAAATAACTTATTGATACCAAGAAAAGAAGAAACAAAATACAAGGCTTTCAGGTATTATTCCGAATCATGCCACGCAAGCGCTCGCACGGAACTGTGCGGTACACATTTCTTTAACATTTCTGCAGTCAAATAATGAAAATATAAAGAAGAAAGTATAATCATTTATCAAAAAGCCTCCCCACCTAAGCTACGTCGTTGCTCAGGTGGCGCCGGCGCTGGCTTTTGGACCGCTGTTTATAGACAGTATACATTATATAAGTGCAGTATGACCAAAGCCCAAAAAAACAGCGCTTTGAATAAAAGAGAATAACAAACTAATTAACTCAAAATCAATCTTACAAACACACCAGAAACGTAGCCAAATTAAAACAATATTTCACAATACATTTAGTTGCAAACCAGTGTAAGAGGCCCGATTAATACTAATTAAGAACAAACAGGCCAATCACGGCGGCTTATTGCGGGATACATTCCAATTTAAACTTCCCTTCAATTTGAGAGAGGCGCTTCTAAAACCAAATGTTGGACTGAGCTTTTAAAGTCGATTTTAGAGTTGTTCCGAAGTGAACTTTTCTAATCCGACCAGCCTGACCAAAGCTCCAGTTCTGCGCTTTCCAGTAATGGAAAGTAACGATTGCATGTTTATTCTACCATTAATCAGCTTGTATGTGTTGATTGTGATTTTTTTTCTAGCCAATCTTGTAAATTAGATTTTAAGATTTTTTGATTGAACATTTTCTGAGTAATGTAGGGCAATTTTTCTTTGACTGTTTGGAGATTGGTTGTGTAGTTACGAGTTGGAATATTACTGATGCAAAATTGAGGTTGTGTGGAGTATTTCTTAGACCAACCACTGGTCGGAAACTAGTCCGTTACTGAATTACCTTATTGGTAATTTATGATTTTTATTATTTATGTATTAATGTAGAAATTATTCATCAAAATGCACACTTCAAAAAATAAATATTTTTTGTAAATACATAAAAGTGTAAATTTTATCTGATTCGGCTTTTTACTACAATAAACTAAATATACATTATAAACTAATAAGAATTTATAAACTAAATATATTTTACCGGTAATTGAGAAAAAGATTCAGGGTAGGCATGATAGTTTTCTTCTTGTAAATTTACTGTTTCTCTTCTAAACTTCTGAACCTAACAATGCACCCTTTATAACTATTACCAGAAGAAATATATAGTTTTTATAATATTATACATATATGACTTACGTACAAAATGGAGGAGATTATACATGTAAGTAAAATTAATTTTCGAAAGTACGTTCTGTATTAATATATAACATACAAATTCAGTGACACACAGCAAGCTAATCAGGACCCAGTTTATTTCCACCCTACCATTAACACCCACGCTTGTTCAAAAAGCTGCAAACCTTCAAGATATTAAACATCAAAAAGCGAATCGAAAATTCTGTTCGTAAATAGGTGGGCCCTAATCCAGGGATCACTATGTATATTTTATTTGGATGACGCCTACAGGAGCTATACTAGCCGAGTCAATTCGACACAGTTGCTCAACCACCATAAAATTAGCATTTGGCTGGCCACTCGTGTTTTCAACCGAAGTGATACTCGATACGATACGTAGGACGATAATAATACTGTTTATATTTGAGACTGGGAAGACTTGAGTAAATAATAAATTAAATCTTTAGCTTTTCCTTTGAACTACAAAATGTCTAAATGTGATATTTATCTTCTCGCTGCCTTAATGAATTCGGTGAAAAATTTAAATACGTACCTAACTGAAATATGATCTAAGTAACAGCTTATTTTCTTTTACTTGAAAACAACATTTGATTATTTACGCAAATAAAATCACGGCAAAAGATCAGTAAGCAATAATTCCTTGCTAGTAACTCAAATTTTAACAAATATTAAAATCAAAGTCTTTCTAATAAATACAAAATATGAATTAAAGGTTTATAGTGATTGTTTGGAACGTACGCTTGAATATGCAAAGTAATGTAAAGAAAAACTTTATTTTTAATAGTGAATAAGTACTTAAATGAACTTAACTTTCTAATGAGTTAATGAAAATAAAAAAAATTCCCAAAACCAAATCTTAACAATCCAATCCATATTCCAACTGGAACTTTATGCCCTGAGACACAAATTGATTTCATCCCCACTAATTATTCTTTCAAACCAAAAAAACGATCTCTAAGGAAACAATTGCGAATCTCGGACTTATAAAAATTACCATAACAGCTCAAGAGGCAACGCGCTGACTGCGGAGGAAAAAATTACATTACCCGGAATATTTTAAACTCTGGAATTAAAACCGTACAACAATATTATTAATTTGGTGCGAATGGGGGTGGGGGGTTGACGCAGCAGTTGCTCAGCCACCATTAAATTGGAACTTGCCCACACTTCCTGAACTAGGTGACATCTTGTTATATACGAGTATATGGCATATATTTAAATTAAATTACGGTATCGTCCTTGCAAAAATTTCTTCCTTCTTGGAGCTTTTAGATAAGTTTTATTTATTATTAAATTGTGACAAAAATGATTCAATAGTTTCGATTCGATGAGATTTTCTTATCATCGATAGTCATTTGTTTAGTTATTAATTATAGCACAAGAAGTGCATATTATTTTCTTGAATTTAATTGTCATTTTATTAGTTTTAGTACAATTTCTATTTATATTTCAATATGATAATACTTATCTTTTGATAAGTATTGACGAGCTATCTTAAATTTCACTTGATAGTAAATAAAAACGAATAACATCCCAATGGAAATGGAAACTTGAAAATGTTTGAAGCAATAAACGCAAATTTTAAAGTATTATCCATTTATAATAACATAAGTTATTTAACTAGTTATCTAACATTATACTAAAAATAGACATTAAAACCCCGACAACGCTTGTCGTCTTCGTAGAAAACCTCTGTAATTTTGCGAACACAAAATTTGTGAATACAATACCCAAAAAACTTCGGTGTTCTTCAAATTTAAACAAGCTCTCAGCTGAATCTATAGCCGAGGAATCCGAACAAGAGCAGGGACTCTACTCACCCAGCATTACATTGAAATTCAGACAGAATTGGCAAACTATTAAGTATGTACATATAAATGCCCAAAATGAATGCGTTGGCAACTAAGCTTTCAATAGAAATCTGCAATTGAAATTTTTTATTTCTTAAAACTTGATTCAGATAAATTATTTGAGATTTAATTAATTTTGGTTATTTATTTAGGTAGTATTTAAGTAATACTGATCTTCGCATTGAAAATTAAAAATAAATTTTCAGGTGCTATAACAATTTGGCGCATTCCGCTAGAATCGCTTGCGGTATACACTAAGGGACGACGACACTATATTAATGTGAACGTGAGCCTTCATTAAATCACGATATCAATTTTTTTTTGTAGCAAATTCCAACAGTTTATTTAGTCTTTAATTTTTTAATATTATTATTATTCGGAGCCGATTATTTACTTTGAAATTTAAGTGGAGGGTTTAAACCAACGTCAGTATCAACAATAGAAAATAGCTTCAGCTACTTTTTAAGTTGCCCGATTTTGTGCGTTGGTAAACTTTCAGAAATGGATGTTACTCGGCCACTATGAAATAGGAAACCACTGAAATAGACCCAGCTGAAAAAACGTAACATTTTCCAAGTACGAGATTTAATACATAAACAAATTGAAAAAAAGTAAATAAGAAAATGCTTCTTTATTCATTTATTCATCCGCAAGTGTACATAAATGTACTTAATTATATCGTAAACGTGAAAATGTGTTTGTTTATGTTATGTCAGCGGAAGAAAAAATAGACGTGATTGCACACTTTTATGCGTAACACGATTTTAAATTGCAATTTACGTGACCAAAGCGTTGGAAAAGCTAGTAAGATTAGTTAAAATGAGTGATTACTATGTACGGCACCCATCACCTTGGCATCAAAATTAAAAAAATAAAAAATTAATAGCCCAATTCAGTAGTTTAACATACCATAAAATTAGTATTAGGTTAGGTACTAAATGATATTTTAAAACGGCTAATTTAACATTGAGTTACGTTGAGAGATAAATCAGTTTCATAAAGTTTATATTATGTTAACGCCGCTTTAAAACATTAATTAATATGTATTGCTTCATATAAGTATGTTAAAACCAACGACGCTTTATATAAAACCCGTATTAAATTGAACCAAAAATTAGTAAACATAAAAAATCCTAATGAAAACAATCCGCTTAGCATATTCTATCTATAACAATCCGTGTTCTGAACCAATTTAAGCAAAACAAACTGATAAAGGCAGTTTCCTAACGAAAAATTTTCAACGGTGTCACCGCAAAAAATGTTCTGCCGAAATAGTTTTGTCAGGGCGTATTACATATTACAAAAACCTGTTTTTAATAAACTTTGGAAGGGTTAGCCAGAACACAGGTATATTTGCGTATTTCCCACTGAGCCTGGTAAATGCGGTTGGAGGGAAATAAAACAATTGAATTACAAACATTAATCCCGTGTATGTTTGCTGGATTCGTGTATTTTAAGCATATTAATTTTGTGAGGGAAATTATACTGTTAATTTAAAACATTTTGTTATTTTTGTTGTGGGTGATAGTGAGTATAACTGATATTAGTATGACTTATGTTTTGATTAAGATGTTTTCAAAGCCAAACGTAAAATGGAAGTGTCTTGAAATAATGAATTTAATTAAATAAGTAATATTATATGTAAACCGTTCAAGTACTTTCTAATGTTTCTAATTGATTTCTTTAAAATGATGTATACTTTAAAAAAAAAACAATACTAATAAATTCTTATTACCTTGGAATTAATTTATAACTGATAAATAACCTCAAATGCTGCCCAAATTGATTTGTACAAAGCTCAAAATCTCTGAACATCCCAACAAAAACCGAAACATAGCAGTTACTTAATGTTACGCTTAACGTTTATAGACTACTTTAAAATTGTGTCCTGTGTAAAACTGCCACATTAAATGTATATTGCGGCTGGCAACCCGCCAGGCACGTCCTAGGTCCAAATCTGCGGATCTCCAGTCCACACTTTCAAATCATTCTATCAATCAGAATCGAGTGACTGAATAGACGATTGAATCATGCGTTGTAAAAAAAGAAATGAGCTTTTGCATGGATTGTTTGTTTTATGCATTGTAAGTTATTTACTAAAGAAAATTAAGTTTTGTTACGATTGCGATTTAGCCTATTGTATAATTCTTATTTTTCCAAAAAACATATTTAGAACTTTTATTTACCCAGATACTATCAGAAGTTATCGGAATTATATTGGTTTAAAAAAATATATTTGTTAACATTGTTAACGCTTGTTACTACGATAAAACAAAATAATATCGATAAAATTATATTCAGTGTCACCAAACAGTGACACAACAGTGACAGGTTTCACAAGTAAACTAAGGAAAAAAGTAACATTAAAGGGAACAAAATGTAAAAATCACAACAAAAGTGTGTGAAGTGTCATTGGAGGCTCAGTCGAGGAGCGATTGCTTGTTTTTCCCAGTTTTACCCAGTTTTTGGGCCGAGCCATGAAATCCGGTGAAGCACCACTCTTCAGCCACGACGGGCTGTATTTTACGAGGTCAAGAGAGAACCTCTACAAAAAACACACGTTTGCTATAAATTACTCTCTGACACATTCAGATTCACCCATAACACACACGATCGTAATGTATGGCGTTTTTACGTTTATACTCCCACGGGTGCAGTTACTTACACCACAAAATATTATGTAGATCTTCCAATAAACAGATCACCGTACTCATGTTCTTACCTTTTTATGCAGTTATTTATTTATATTGGGACTTATGTATTCATAGACTTTGAATTTAAATGGCTTATATACGGATCTCTATAGTAGATTACCTCAAACAGATCTTTCTCTCATTGAACTGACCCATTTTACACAAAAACCTACGTAAACGATCTACTAACAGCATAACTTTTTAAATAAAACTAAGCATCTCTAAAACAAAAGGATCCAAAATAAACAGCAATTAAAGTTCCTCAAGTCAAAGGCTAAGACATGTAATTTATTCTCAATAACTATCTTAGCTGGTGCAGATGCTGTAGTTTCAATTTAAGGGCACACTGAGGCCCAAGTTCGTTGAGATGAACTTGCCAGGAACTAAGTTTGCTCAAGTTCGCTTGAGTTCGGCTGACATTGTCAACTAATCTTCTAAACAACAGAGAGGGTGGTACACAATCGGTACAATAATTGTACTGTTATGTATTTAGAATTTTAAACAAACAATATAGTTATCTATTTAAACAGTTGATCGTTTGCTAGTTGTTGTTCAGTTTGATAAGATTGTTATTGTTAGATTCATGTAACTATTGATTTTTGTTATGTATATTTCGTTAAGAAATTACTTAAACCAAAAATAGAACAGAATGGCGATTATTCCACCGACAAGAGCAAAGTTTTCAAATAAAGTAGAAATTTTAAAACAGGTGCTTCCAACAGTTTATTGTGGAGTGTTAAAGTTTACTTGATTATTGTATTGTGCTCTAATTGCTAGTATTATTGTAAAGACTTATGGCATTTGCCCCTTGATTTGTAGACCACAAGTATACGACGCAACTTCCATACACAATGGCTTGTAGATTGGTTCGATAGCTTCGTCAAAAGTATATTACACAGAAAAAACGTTTTTTAAAGGATTTTCGGCGATAAAGAAGACGTTCAAATAAAGACGTTCTAAGGATGCGCCTACTGTTTTGTGAAGGCTCAGGATTTATTGATGAAAACTTAATCTTCTTTCGCATACATTTGTTTATGATAACTAAATACTCGTAGTCACTACATCTACGTAATAAAATAAAAACTCATAAGTATCAATGAATCTTTGATAATAAGTTATCTTTCACTGTAGTAAATCTAATTTTTGGTGCTTCCTATTAATATATTTTCTCAATAATCGATTGCGATCGTTGTCGTACTTAAAACGATGATAAAATAATGCTATCGCCTAACACAATGTCAGGTAATAAGTTGTAACTCATCCGAACCGTATTTTCGTCAAAGATATATGTTCTGGCACGCGATATGTTGCTAATTTCGTGACATCCATTCATTTAGCTATCATGAACATGAATGGGACAAGACAACGGTAGCAGGAAGCCCAGAATGAATGCGACATTATAAATTATCAATGTCGCTACCACATAAATATTGTTTGAAATAGAAAATGCAATTAGAGTAATGATACGTGTAATTAACGCTCTGTTTATGACAATATTTTTTTGGCAGATTTATTTTAAAATATTTTTATTACCTTGAGGAAATATATTATATAGACAAAACATATATATAGTTTGGTTCTAGGTTAGAACACTTCAAATAATCTTCAGAAATAAGTGATGAAGGTACCACAAAAATGCAAGGGTACTTCAGGGCAAAAATATCGTTTCTAACGGCTCTTACGTTCTGCGTTACACTAACACGCATTTGGAATAGGTAATTGGTGCCTTCAAACAGGCTGGTAACGTAAAAATACCCCAAAATAAGGATTTTAAAGATATTTAACGATTCATAAACGTAAGCATTCCGTATCACTCTCAGTCATAAACTTGAGTATAACGTTTCAGGATACGTTACGCATTATACGGGTTGTCCTTATGTACAGGGCGTCCTAGAATTCGCGTTAAATGGATGAATGTATAGGAACTTATTCTACATAGCTCTTTGTGGAACTTTTAAATAACTGTTTCCAAGGAATAAGATAAGTTTAAGATTTTCTTGAAAAGGTGAATAAAAAAAAAATTTCTAGTTTTAATAATGTTCAACGGCTGCATAAAGACATTATAAAATTGTATATTATTTGAAATGCTTTAATCGACCTGAAAAAAAAGGATCTTTATATTAATGAAGTGCTTAATATTTTCATTGCTAAACTTTTTGAATAGTAAAAAACTATGAATATAAATAATATATTTTATCAAAATAATGAAAAATTATCGCTTATTTTGTTCAAATTATGAATACATTACTTCTTTTAAATTTAGTGATTATATTATATAACACCCTATATAGCTAAGGCCACCCTTTATAGAGTATGCCAGTTAGGCCGGCGTTCTACACCTGGTGACACAAATATTGTACCTTGTGGTCTAATATTAAGTTCGGCTTGTTTATAATGTTGCTCCCGCAAAGGGAAGTGTTGTGCTGAACTCGGATTCGTGAATCATGGAGATATGCGGTTGAGTAAACGAGTGACTTGCGAGATTTACAAGTTGTTTTGTAATTTGTAACACAAGGCTGTTGAGTAATTTTGGAATGTATGGAACTTTTGTACATGAAGTATCGGCATTTGTTGTGAATGCCTTTTGGGTTATGGATTAATCTCTATGCTCACAACTACTTGTATGATATATTGAGGTGACAATTTTATAATATTCTCTTATAAGATAAGTTTTATTTGTGATATGCCTGGAAGATGGAAGACAAAAGTGGGTCAAATTTTCAACAGAAAAACACACATACGTGCATGTAACTAGATTAAAGACTACACCAATAATAATGGTACTTCATTCTATGTCTCTACGCACAATAGCTCAATAATTCAATCCATAAATTACTCTTTACCTGCAAAATGACAGTAACAAACATTTAGTTGCATGCCATAAACATTTTCCTAAGCTGCATTATGTCGTATGTCGTCCTACAAATAGGCATTTGGCATTAAGAGTATCTAACGAAGCGCTGCCAGCCGTGACAAATTGTGTCACTATAAGTCTATTCTTGTGTTTAATAAAAGAAAAGTCGGATTGTGTTTCAAATAAATCACCTATGGAAAATTTTGATTGAAATACAGTGTCGGATGTAAAAACCCTATGTCGTAGGTTAATTGATGTGTATTTCTCGTCATTTCTTGACATGTCATAAAAAGAGAAGCGTTTAATACTGGTAGGTTCCCGGTACATCTTACATCCAGTAAATATTTTAAAAAAACGTTAATGATTTGATACACTTTTTATAGTAAAACCTGCAAATTATAATTAATACGGTATCCTAATTATATTGATTGAATATTGGAAGAACATCGTTTCATTCGTATTCAGAAATTTTTGTGAAAAACATTAAAAAATTTCTATACGTTTCTTTCTTATTACATAATTGCAAAGAAATCTACACTAGAGTCTATACAAAGTTTGCATCTGAACCTCATTTTGCTCAAAGCACATTTTCCAATCTGCAACAGGTACTTCGTCAACGGCCTTCTCGAACGCAGTGAACGCATCTTCTGGCGATGAAAACTGTGTCCCCTTGAGCTGTGTTTGTTCGGTCGCTCGTTGCTCGCAGCAGCAAAGACTTCTGGCAAGCATTTGGTAGTGTACCACTGTGTTTTGATGCTTCTTTGGTTTCTTAAGGGAATTATTACTAAATACCTCGTTACGGAGAAAAAACTGGCGATTATAATTTTACAGCACTTCTCTATCGTTTCAATTTCGTAGGCGATGGTTCGTTTTAAAACAGCCACACTGTTGACTGGCGCTTTGTTTCTGGATTTGTCACCTGTAAACACGGCGGGAAGAACCTCCTTTGAATTTATCAATCATGTCATGGCACCGCTCTACGCGCGCCTGCTTCTGAGCATTGGTGAGGTCATGGGGTACCTAGTGCGAAACAATCCTCCTTACGCAAAGTTTTATTATACCAAAGTAGGTTAATTTAAACTGAATCAGATTTAAAAAAATTTAAACAACAATGCTTAAAACTACAATAATTAAATCATTCGATACATTATAGTGAATAGTTCTTCTTAAACAGTAGACATTTTCAAAATTATGTAATACTACTACTTTGTTTTGATATAACAATATAAAATAAAACAATAGCTCCAAGATTCAATAATATCTATGCTCCGAGGAACAGATTCGCCAAGCTCCACTAATTCGGTTGCCTCACCATCTGGGATTACTTGGCGCTGTCACGGACCGACGCTACCAATGTTGGTCTTTGATCTTAAACTTAGTACAATAGTTACAAATCTGATAGGCTATGTACTTCCATATCTGTTCGTTCACCTTATTGAATTGTTTGAAAGGTAATGAACGATGTTCTGATTTAGGGGACAATAAGTTTGAACTGAGCTTTAAAACTTAGATCTACTGAAATAATCAGAATAAATTTAGAATATAAATCTTATTACTAGATGTTAATGTTAAATTGAACACTTTACGATCTATGACTTTTCTATTTGAAATATAATATCAAAAATAAAACATAGAAAACGTTAATTTCAACTGAATATTTAATAACACCTCTACGCGTAAACACTAAATGGATGATCTTAAAACAGCCATAAAATAGGTTCCATTTATACCTCTAAAGGGGTACCAAATCATATATAATTAATGGCGCCTAATGTCTAAGATATATTACAGGATGATGTGCCACGTTCTAGTTCCTGACTTCAGCTCTGTTGGGATATTCTAGATGCTAATATACTCAATAATTGGCATTTCAACATGATTGTACATTATAGTGACGTAACCACTACCTTGGACTCTGAATTAGATAATATAATTGAGAATTTGAATAGACACAATTTGTGCATCAAGATGCTGGTGATTTCTTGTGTCATTTGTAACAGAAACAGACTTATAAAGACAAAGACAGTGATAGTGCAGCCGAAAATGCCAATACGTTCCCAAAGGAACATGTCGGCCTGTAGTTTGCTAAACTTTAAAGAAATACACAGCTTTACGAGCTGTGCGTCTGCCGTTTTTTTCGGGCTATCTAGATAAATTTATACTTTTGTAATCTTATCATGTGTTTTTTATATTTTTTTGATTTAATATAAATGATATTTGTTAAAGCGGTCTTCCCATTAATAAACGATTTATGTATTTTAAGGTTGTTGGTGTCAATCATAGAATTATGATAACGCCCGAAGTTATTTTAGTCGAGACAGCCGCAGCGCAATTCTTGGGAGCAAAAATAGTGAATATTTCGAAAAGAAGTTTATGGAGTGAAAGAGCTCCATAATCTATCAAAGATAAAAGAAAATTCCTCTTTTTTACCTTATCTTAAGTTAGGTTAAATAACAAGATTGAACTGAAGAAAATGTAGCTATTCACAATTTATTAGGTGTAAGTAGCTTTTCAAGTACTTGGAAAACAATGAAACCAAGATTAACAAACCTGGTGGCTACTCTTTCTAAGTCGGGTAAGCTACGGCTTGCGGTCACGCGAACCAAACTCTCTGTTATGAATACTCCAAAAAATAAACAATCTAAAACAGAAACATTTTAATTCAAAAAAGTGTTAAATGGACTTGATGTAATGTGTTTACAGCACGCTTACTGAATTATGATCGTTGTAGTGCATAAAAAAGTTGTTCGTTCAAATGCAGGCAGGTTTATGTGAGGATATTTTACGTTATTCTGTTAGGATGCATGGTATGTATATACCAACTTAATCTATATAGGGTATATAATAACTTAATCTTAACGGCAATAAAAACTTATCCTTAAAGCTTTTGGCAAAGCATACTCTACATGTTTGTAAGTAAAAGAAAGGACATGGTTATTTAAGGGATTGAATGATTCTAACTTCTATTCCTTCAATCGTAGTTTAAATAAATGCGATAGTCAAAAGCAAGTAGTAAGGAAACCGTTGAAAAACATACAAATCTCGCTTTTATACCAAAGATCAACACGATGAATGCAATAAAAATAAAATCGCAGAATTGACATTAAAATCAAGTTACACAAAATCAACATTTTACATCGTCTTAGAAGGCGCAATCTTGTCCAGCGTAGCTTTGAATGTGCCACTGAAATATTATTTCTATAGGGCAGCAATCAGGTTCCGTTGAAGAGAGCACGTGACAGGACTTTCTAAAATATTAAATGTACCGTTCTGCAGATGAGGGTACTCTGGAAACGGTGTCTCAATGTCTTGTTAGGGCTCAAGCCAAGGTTATGATCATTCGGTATTTGTGGTTGGAGTGTCTGGGATGCGGGAGGCGACTTAATCTGTGGCATGGTGGTGCTTCGTTATCTTCCGATTTGGCTTGGTCCATTAAATATCGACAATAGTTTTTGCGTGTACGCAAGTTTTGTCTTAAAAATAATAGTCGACGTCACTTATTTGAGAATAACTAAGTGGAGATTGCAGTCACATCTCTCTTATACTCGTATACAAAGGCTATAGTAGGTAGTTGACGACCGAACCTCGTATTAATTGGTTTTCTTCGGCTGAGGACCTTTGGATCTCGCTCAAAATACGAAAGAAGCATGAATCGATTAATGTGCATATATGCGTAGTTTACATATGCAATCAAAGTGGTGGTCTTTCATTAAACGCCCAACTCGCAAACTTCTCTGCTTCACTTACTGATATTGTTATGCGGGCACACAATGATAGATATATAGTTCTTGGCGACTTCAACATGCCAAACATATGTTGGACTTCCACTGACTCGGCATCATATGCGCCGTCTGACATTCATGGTGACACCCAAGCATTATTTTTTGACAATATGAATATTTGTAACTTATCTCAATTTAATTATATACTTAATAAATATAATCGCATTTTAGATCTAGTTTTTTCAAATGAGGATATCGTTATTAAAGGTATTGAAAACCCACTCGTCCCTACGGATGCATACCACCCAGCTCTCTGCGTAGGCATCGACTTTCAGCAGCCTTCAGCACTTCCACCTGCCCCCAGAACGATCTATTTATATGAACAGGCTGACTTTGATATTATAAAAACTAAACTAAACGAGGTACCTTGGGCAGAAGTTTTGGGTTCATTGTCACTAGAAGAAGGCGTGAATTTTTTCTATGAAACTTTATATAATCTTAGAGACACTCACGTTCCAAGCCTAGTTTCAAGAAATACGAACAAGTATCCTCCCTGGTATCGGTTATCATTGATAAAAATCATTAGGGAGAAAAATAAATATCATAAGAAGTATAAAAAATATAACAATATTTCTGATTACCATAGTTTTGTTTTACTACGTAGTCGCGTGAAACAGGTCGAGGCTGAAATGTACAAAGCCTATATAGAGCATATGGAAAGCGCTATCTCCTCAAACCCACGCAAATTTTGGTCCTATGTCAAACTGAAAAAACAGTGCAATACATTCCCAAAAGAAATGAAATATGAAGACAAAACCTCCCAATCAGGCAGTGAGATCTGCAATATGTTTAGTGAATACTTTCATTCAACATACCAAACATCAGACACATCTCAAACTTTCGACGATAATCAAGACAATACCAGTACTACTAACACTGACATATACAATATAGAAATTAGGGTGGAGGAGGTTTTTAAGCGTCTCGAGTCCCTTGACTTAAATAAGTCAGCTGGTCCAGATTATATACCCCCCATTCTTGCCGTCAAATGCGCAAGTTGCCTCGCAGTTCCGTTAACGCTCATCTACAGACGATCTATTGAACTAGGTCATGTACCTAAATTGTGGAAAACTGCGTTCATCACTCCGATACACAAAAAAGGACCCAAAACAGAGATATCGAATTACCGCCCCATATCAAAACTCTGCATTTTTTCCAAAGTTCTCGAAAAAATTGTATATGAACAAGTTAACGCATCGCTAAAACATACTCTGATTGGTCAACAACACGGATTTACGAGAGGCAGATCAACTGAAACAAACTTGCTCGTATGTGTGGAGTACTTGACGGAACAGATGTCTAAACCAGCGCAGGTAGACATAGTCTACACGGACTTTTCCAAGTGCTTTGACCGTATTAATCACGCAATCTTGCTTCGCAAGCTTGGAAAAGTGGGCATCAGGGGTAACTTGTTTCGTTGGTTTGCCTCTTATGTGGATGGTTGATGTCAGGTTGTTGTTTTAAATGGATATACTTCAAACATCCAACACGTTCCTTCAGGGGTCCCCCAAGGATCACTGCTAGGACCGCTCTTATTCACCATTTTTATTAATGACATCCATAATTATTTTATTTATTCAAAAATCTTATTATATGCCGATGACACGAAAATTCTATGCACAATTAATAACCCTGCTGACAATTTGAAACTGCAACGTGACCTTGATAGTCTACTTGAGTACTGCTTTCTAAATAAACTTGACCTCAATATTTCCAAATGCTATATTTGTTCATTTTCAAGAAAAAAATCTATTATAACTTATGACTACACCATTGACAATAAAACTTTGACGAGAGTTGACTCAATGATCGATCTGGGAGTGACGTTTGATTCTAAATTAATATTTGACAAGCACGTTGAAGCAATCATTAAAAAGGCATCTAAAGCTATGGGGTTTGTTTTAAGAATGTCATGTGAGTTCAGCAATATTAAAACCTTTAAAATACTCTATTGCGCCTTCGTGCGAAGTCACCTAGAATATGCTTCATCAGTCTGGAATCCAGCCTACAAAGTGTATATAGATCGAATTGAAGCTATTCAAAAGAAATTTCTGAGATTTATACAGTACAAAAGTCGGAAATACGATACTGATTATGTTTCACGCTGCAGGCGTCACCATATTCTTCCGCTGTATATTCGTAGGGAGATCGCGGATATTTGTAGCATAACAAAAATTGCGAACAGTTTATTAGATGTTCCTGAACTCTTGTCTGTGATTAGTGTTTGTGCTCATAATAAACAATACAGGAACCCTAGCTTTTTACACATCCCATTCGCTAATACGAACTATAGGCAGAACACATTCTCTATACGAGCGTGCAACTCGGTGAACAAAGCAAACCGGGAACTGAAAAATTTTGATTTATTTCACGACAGTGTTTCAAGTATCAGAGCCGCTCTTACCGGGCACTTCTTTTGGAGCACAGAGCGTCAATGAAAGATTATTTTTCAAATACTATAGATACATCTTTTTATTATTATTATTTTATATGTTGTATATCTTATTGCGTAACTTTTATTAACTTTATATACGACACCATAATCTACCTATATGTGAAAACTTCTTGTGGCCCTGTTTATTTTAATCTACTTATTATAATTTTGTAACTAGCTGTAAGTTTTCCTTGTTAATAAATAAATAAAATAAATAAATAAATAAATATATTAAGTAAAACTATTGTGTAATAGAGTATACTAAACCAGTCCACAAAAATAAACCATTCAACCAAACTACCGCAATAAACACATTTCAAGCATTCCGAGAGCAATTATTCACAAACTACCGACTCAGCATCTTATCCATCATTGAAAAATCCAAGTGAAGCTGTAGCTACCTTCAGCATAGATCACTCCCCGTTGGAAGACGTCAATCGCCCCTTGATTTATAGAGGGCGCCACCGTACAACGTCTGAACTGTCCGCGTTTTGTTCGTGTTGTAATGCCGCTGACAAACAAGTCACTTGACTGCAAACGGTTTATGTGTAATGGGGAAAAATACGTTCTTTTTTTACTGATAGTATTGAAAGTTTATTTTGGTTTATAAAACACTTTATTCTTCTGTTAATAAGGGTCATACACTTTAAGGCTACTTTCCCATTTGCCTTCCAAACCACACACACTTGTATTTTTTCCTTAATTCTGGGTATTCCCATTTTTTATATATTGATGCTGTTTAACAGTTTTGAAATATGTAATCGTCGTAAATTCCAAGATAGCGTTGAAGCTTCAGTTTTCTACAAACAAAGTAAAAAATCAATAACAGTAGCGAACTACCCTTACACTGGCATATGAAATTCTAGACCAATTAATGTTTTCAAAGCGTAATAAATATATATATACTAAATAATAGTAATAAATATTATAAACTATCATTTTATCTAAATATTAGATAATTTAATAAGAATATGCCTGTATTTTTGGATATTTCAATAGAGTTTTAATGAAAATGACTGAAACATTTACATGTGGATCTAACTACTAAATCAACAATAAGAATTATGTTGTTCTTTGTTACTCTATTAAACGAATCTAAAAAAGGAGGTTTTTATTGTAATATTACCATTATACTGCAAAATAGAGCATATTACTTTAAACGACCGCCATGTGTCATCTGTGACGCGTCGGGTTACTTATTACACTCTTTGATTTATAGTATTCATAAAAAGATAGTTTAACAGGCATTGAGGTTGTATACAAGATTATTTTTGGCTTCCTTGTTGTAGTACTAACTTCCTTCTCTTATGGCATACCTAAATATAAGTAGGTACAAACGTTTTTTTGAATAATTATCATTAAAATTTTTATTGAGCGTTCTGGGTTTGCTGAGTAAAAGTGTCTTAAGTAACTACACCCTCCTTCTCCAAATAGTTGCCAAATAGTAGCCTATTTGTTAAAGACGTGGACTAATGTAGACTCAAGTATTTAATTACAAAAACAGATTTCATGTCCTAGTTATATTGTACGCCTCACAGATATACCCATGATAGACGTACAAGACCAAGTTCCAGAAAAGCACTGAGTGAAATAGAGAATTTTTAGGGCTGTATTCCTTTCGGTCCACCATAAAAACTTTTAAAAACTGAACTTCTAATTTGTAAATTGGAAATCCTAACCGACCTTAACTTTGTGTCCAAAATAAATAATCATTATTGTTCTACCTTAATCTACCATTATACTTCGTAACAAAATTCCACTACGGGACATCTTCTTAGCTAAGAGTGAGCATAATTTAGTTCATTTCAACTCCAGAAAAATAACCAAATACCGGAAATAGATTTTTTAGTTATTCTGCTGGTTTTGTAATTAAATGTTAATTTTGTTAGCAAATTCGCACAAGTCCACTCGTACTATTAAACTTTGAATAATAGTTAGCACGAATCAAAACATTAAATATTTAAATTAACTGATACACACTCAACGAAAACGTTAAACCGACATTCATTAATTCCAATTTAAATTAGTTCAGCAAACGATTCCATTCTACATTTTAAATTGCATCAACTTTCAAATTGTACTAAAATAAAACTGCTAGAGAATATTGTTAATTTGCGAAAGGGACTTTATGCAAACTTCCCATACAAACTTGACCTAAGAATTCAATCAGGACTCGGGGTACAATAATTGCAAGATTCGAAGTGCACTATTGCAAAACTTTATACATCCTATTGCAACCGTTCCATTGAAAACATCTTAAAGCTATTCGTACAAGAATATGTACGAGAAATCCTAATAAATTTCTGAAAGCAACAATACTGTTTAGATTGTATCAGACTGTTCGTTTTATGAAATAATTGTTTTTTTTAAACAAGAATTATTCATGAAAAATAGTTACATTAGAATTGATGATGCTTTTAACTAGAAAGAAATTATCAGCGAGGACGTTAAATCGTACTATGTCTACACCTCCTACTTCTTATGAAAAAAAAACTTCCCAGCAAACATTAAGTTTAACATAGACTACTACAAGGAGCGCAGTAATTAAAAACGGTTTCGTCTCCATAACATAGTTTCTATTTGTTATTTTGCAGTAAACATCTTTTGAATTCACTCCGGCGGGTGATAAGCTGCGGAACGTCTGCGCTGTGGTCGTGTCCTCTTACTCTATTTGCCTTCTTTCTCGGATTACTAAGAAGTTTTGCGTTCAATTTGTATAATATTACCTACCTACCGACCCGCTTTCATTTAGCCCTGGTAGTTTTGTAAAAGTGCTGTATTGGACGGAAAAGTAATTTTCAATTGGCCAGTTAAATTTAGAGTAGAACATGTCAGTTTTCTTAGTTAGAGTGCTATTTTGAAACACAGTGGTTTACTAAATTTTATATGTATATATATAAACATATGTTTGTACAATAACTAACCCTTTTTTTTATAGGTTTCATGTTTAGAATTTTCGCTAAATTCAAACAGCATTTTACAAACTCACACTATCAAATTTATAATATTTTTGAAACACTTTATTTTCATTAAATTTTGGACACATTTTTGTGGTATAAATCAGCTATTTTTATACGTTTAATGATTACATTTTTCGGGAATATTTTAACAACTGTTATCTCGTATAATGTGAGTTGAAAAATATCTAACTTTTCACAAACTTTCACTAGTACTTTTATAATTAAAGTTACAATTTAAAGAAATTTCTTTTACAGCTAATAAATGGAAAAGACTTGTAAAACTTGTTCATTTATATTTTATAATTTATCAAAGTTTTTTTACTAAACAGTTCGATGGTTATATTAGATGGACGACGGTTAATGTTGTGATGATACTTAATTAAAACTAGGAGTTTCGTGTTTAAAGCAAACTTCATGTAATATTTTGTTTTAGTTTATTTCGTAGGCCAGGGTTAGGTTAGGCCGCTCGATCAAAGGGTTTCCCAAAACTTTGCGAGTGTCCCGACAGGTTGTCTCACAAGGGGTTTGGGCACAGGCACCAAAAGTCAAGGATTAACTAATAAACATTTTAATCTAGAAGCCACAATCTCTCTGAATGTTTTATTAGATTTACTCAACGTTTATTATTTATATAATTTATTTTTGCATGGATCATTCAACAAAAGCGTCCCTGTTGCAAACCATTCTCTAACGCAAAACTTATGTTAAGTTGAAATTGTAACACTGAGCGAGTATTGTACATGCAAGCGACTACGTCGATCACGCTTTAGATTGCGCAGCATGTCACATTTCTTCGTACATCATAATAGAAATGTGAAAGTGCAAGTAAAATTTATAAGAAATTCCATTAGTAGTTAAGGCAATTCCTCATTACTATAGGCTATGATGGGGCTCACATGGTTTGTTTTGTTTGTACCCAAAAGCTTCTAAATAAAAATAAAGTAAAAAAATAAATAAAAAAATCCCTCTTGCGCATCTATTACCGACTAAAACATGTACCCAAAAACCCGCTATCAAAATCTCCACCAACTCCAAACTCCCAAACTTGTATAATTAAAAACTCATTCCTTACACAAGACTCCGACTTTGTAGCATCCATTAAACATATTCATGGTCTCAGATGCACAACTACACAGCCAGAATTCCTTAGAAAGTTGCCAGTTTAGGTTCTATCGCACCATGTCACAGCTTGTTCCGATCTCCCAAATCGATGAAGTATAAATCCATTGTCTAAGTTTGCTCAGACTGCCTTTCTGGATTCGGAAGATTAATTTTCTTAGTTTGGATTGTTTCGTGACCCATTGTGCAAGCGATAATTGGATTTTCCCGCTAATCTGTGATTTAGTTACCTCTTCAGCATAATTTTACTGTTAAATTAAACGCCGCCAATTGTTTTGCATTACCTGAAACGAAAGAAAATATAGTTTTAGATGAAATTGTACTAACATGGTTTAGTAATGCAAAACCCGCAAACAGTACAAACTGAAAATGACCTTGTTAGATAAATATTAAGTGCAAATGTCAGCCGAGTGACTTCAGTGAAGGAAGCCTGGCGTCATACGCCGGAGGTCACAGGTTGAGTCCTGGTCGGTGTATTCATTTGTGTGATGAACATATATTGTTTGTTTTCGGGTCATATTTAAATTTATATATGTATGTTTATTCTGGGTTCCCCCCCCTTCGCTGTATGGTCATCCACAGAAGTTCTGCTTATTTTAGGGCCATACATGTTGTTGTGTTTGTCTTGAGATTTTATTTATTTATGAATAATATTCGACTTAAAATTTTGGAAGAAAACAGAAATTACATTTTATATATATATATATATATATATATATATATATATATATATATATATATATATATATTAACAAAAAAAAACATTACATATGCACCGTAATCTTCACATGACATTTAGTCGCAGTACTTAAATACACTGCATTGAGCTTCAAGTTTTAGATCAATCATAAAAAGAACTTAAGACAGCGGACTTCTACAGACCGCTCAGTAATAAACTATTATTATACATAAACGTTGCAAGGATTAACATTGTTGGAACTTTTATTTAGTTTCTCAAGTCGGTACCTTTTTCCACGACAGGTGGATAGAAAGTAATAAAGGACTTGTTTGTTTTATGAGCGTTGTCGTCGAACTAAGCTTACTTCATTGCGTTCTGTGGTCTCGGATGAAAAATAGTCTTTTATTTGAAAGTCTAAAAGTCATATCATGTGTCAACGTTTCGCTTTAAAATGAATTGCGATGTTTTGTCTTAGCTTGGTTTTTGAGAAATTGGGTATTATTAGCTTTACGAATACGTTAGTTAAATATTTTTAGCTATTGTGCATTTTAAAATGTAATTTTATTTAAAGTAAAATTTTTATGCTTAACATACTTTTTATCAGTAACAGCGTGGTAATTCGGCCAGCCTTTTGGCTACGTTGCCTTTAATAGATTCAAGTTTAGATTTGCTGTTTATTTGTAGCATATTTTTATCTTATAATTATTAATTTAATACACTTATAGGGACATTCTAAAATTGTAAAAATGTTTTATAGTTTGTAAATAATAAATGAAAAACATAATGATAAAAACAAATAAATCCTTTGTTTCTGTAATATATGCTCTGAATAATTAAAAAGCAACTATATAGCATTTGAAAAACATCTAACTAGACTTAAAAAGATACCAACCCAATTGTAATGTAAAAAACAGAACACACAAACGTATTAATAAATTAGAGATCCGATATTGACCTTTTTGTAATTATGTTGTGGCTGGCAACCGAGGGCGCCCCTTCATTAAACATTACTCGAACCAACTCCAACTTACTTGTTGGATCAGAAAAGGTGCCATCTCTTTTTAAAAATTCCAAGAAAAGTTTATATTCAATTATCCAAAGCAAAGTTATATTTCACAATTTAAAGAAATAGCAAGGAAAAAATTCTTCATAATTTATTTTGGTTTTGAAAATCTGTAAGCAAAACGTAACAATTTGATTTACATAATTGTTAGAATGTACAGTGTTAATAGAAGACATTTTCTACGTCAAATATATTTCTTTACTTTTGTTAAAGAGAAAAACGTTTTTGTATTATTCAGTATTTAATTTAGATGGATTTAAATTTAGTTCATCTTGAATTAAAATGACTTTTGCCGAATATTATTGCGTTATTTTAATTTTAACTAAAGTTTTGATCTTTTTGCCAAGGCCTTGAACTCCGTTGATTATTTTTGTTTGTGGTTACCAAAGTCTTGGTTTTCTATCGCTAGTCGTGTTTTTTTTGTTCCTCTCCACGGAGAGGGCAGGAGGATAAAAAATGCTCTGACGCATACTCTGCGTGCGCGATCGGAGTTATGTGGGACTCGCTCCGAGCCTACCCACTTAAAAACCCCCTGAATGGCTCGTGCAATAATTTTCCTCACAGCCTTGATCTGAAGCAACGGCCAATTGGACAGAAAGGCAGCGCTAGCGAGGCCCAGAAGGGGTCACTCGCTGGGTTTTGCATAGCACTGAAGGTGAATTCATAGCACTGAAGGTGCTTAAAATTGCAAAGAGAAGTTAAATTAAATTACATTAACAGAAGTAAAGTTAATTCGAATTTACGTTAGGATTAGAAGTTGCGGCCAGAAGGGCTTCGAGATCGACCGACAGTCTGGTGTAAGAGTACGCTTGCGCAGGCCTTGCGACTTTGAACTTCGAATCGAGAACAGGGTAATATACGAGGCTGAAGCTCGAACTAAGGGATTGGGGTGGGTTTCAGAACGTGTATTTTGCAGAGCGTGTAACTACCTGCAGTTTGTGCAGGACGGAGGGTTAGGCGTGGGCAAAGATTAGCGAGGCATATGTCATGACGGGTCTAACGCAGACCTTATACAGCGTACATTTGTTTCTGAAAGACATTTAACTTTTTTTACCTAACATACTAATAGGCGTTAAGTAAAAACGGGCGAGTTTCGTTATTCTATCTACATGTAGCTTGAAAGAAAGTGTCTGGCCTAAGGTGACTCCTAAGTATATAGTACTGCGCTTCCAGGGGATAGGAATACCTAACATTCGAATGTTGGGATCGTTGTAGCGATTACGGAGTTTGTAGTCGAATTTAATAGCAGATCTTTTGTCAGGGTTCACATCGATACGCCGTTTTTGAAACCATACACCGAGGGCGTTTACGGCCTTTGGTGTAAAGGGCGGTGTCGTCAGCAAAAAGGGCGAGTTCGACGCCTTTCGGCGAGATGGGAATGTCATTGGTGTACACGGTGTACAACAGAGGGGCAAGGGCTGAGCCTTGTGGGACTCCAGCCTTTATGGGACGAGGCGCGGAAAGCGTGCCTTCATATTTAAAACGAAACGTACGGTCTTTGAAAAATAACGTGATTATCCTGACTAGGCGATCCGGTAAGCCTATTTTGTAGAGTTTATAAACGAGACCTCTGTGCCAGACTTCATCGAAAGCCTTGGCTACGTCGAAGAAGACTGCGACCGCTTTATGACGTCGCGGATAGAAGCCGTTGAGTATGTACTAGACTATACGGTGTTCTTGCTGAGGGCAAGAGTGCTTAGCGTGAAAGCCGAACTGATGGGGAATGATAAGGGGATCGCCATCCGTTGAAAACAGATGGTTCCTCATTCAAGAGAGTATGACTCTTTCGAGAAGTTTAGCCAAAGACTTGAGGAGGCTGATGGGTCTGTGATTAGCCGGGATATTCAGAGGTTTACCCGGCTTGGAAATGCCTATGACTGTCGCTTCTTTCCAATCTTTTGGAAAGTAGCTAAGGTCGAAGCAGGCATTGAAGATGATAGCTAACAAGGTAAGCACCTGTTGCGGCAGAAGCTTAAGAGCATGGTTGGAGATTCTATCCGCACCCAGAGCCTTTTTGGATTTTTGACGTCTAATGAGAAGAGAGATTTCGTCATTAGACCTTGTGACGGGGTCAGCGGTAATGGGGATTCCCCCACCGCCTGGATGTGGGAGTGATTCGTGGGTTGCGTGCTGGGCGAGCATTGAGAGGCAACGCTATCAGTGAAGCGTTCGGTTTTCTCTTCATTTTCAAAGGCAGTAGTGCTGTCGGGACGACTGAGAGGAGGAACATGAGAGGCGGCGTCTACACGTAGGGCTCGGGCCATGCTATAATACGCTTGGTGGGACGGGGAGATATTCTCCATAAGATAGTTCATTTGAGCGTCTCGGAAAGTTGAAGCTGATTTGCAGCTGATCTATAGGCGGGCGTGGGATAGAGCTTGGCTCTCCGGAGAGCCGCGTTCTTAGCTTTAATAAGATTGCTAATGGCTAATGGAAGCATGGGTTTGCCTTGCTTAGCAACCTTTACGTTATCACTGATGGCTGAGTTGATAGCATCAGTGAGGGAATCGACTACGGAGTATATTTTTTCTGGGCTATCTAATTGGTCGGGCGAGATCGCTAGCGGAGAGTTCGGGGCCTCTTAGGCTGATATTAACGTATTTTTAAAACCTTCCCAGTTGGTACAGGTCTTAGGAGAGGCGACGTTATCGTTAGGTGGCCCTAGCACTAGGGAGACGGGGCGGTGATTGGAGCCTAGGTCATCGAGCGGTTCGATAGACCTGAGACCGAGGTTGATTGGTTTTGATGATCGCAAAATTGAGGATATCAGGAGAGTGGTTTGGGTTGTCGGGATAGTGAGTGGGAGTGACGGGAGAGATGACGTCTAAATCAAGTTGCTCAGAGATGTTAAGGAGAGCAATGGTGTTAGTCGATAGGCACGTCCAGTCAGTATGGTTGGAGTTAAAATCTCCGAATATAATGACTGAATGGCCGAGAGCGAAAATGGCCTCAAAATCGTTGCGGGTTGGTCTGGTGCCACTAGGTATGTCGATTGAAGCTATGATGATGGTCGGATGACCAGTCATAGCCAATCTACAGACAGTGGCTTCCATGTTGAGGAGACGAGGCGTAGGGAGAGGAGAGCAATGGAAACCTTTTTTGTAATAGATAGCGGTGCCGCCGAAACCGTCGGGTTTGGGCCTATTGTTACGGGTGAACGCCTATTTGGGAATAGAGAATCCCTTGGAGCGGTTTGGAGTGAGCCAAGTCTCTTGAAGAAGCAATAAGTCTGACCCGTTGTTCTGAAGGAACAGTTTGAGCTCAGGTAGATTAGTACTAAGGTTACGAACGTTAAAAAAAACTAGGAATAAGCCCTTGGGTTTGATACGAAAGGACGTGGGATTTGCGTGTCTAGACATTATATTGACTTATTTAACGAATTTATACGAAAAATAGAATATATAAAGAACTAAGTAGCGAGTGATGCTCGGCTAACGCAAATAGACGCTCTTGAGGAGAGTACGGAGATTTCCTTAATGTCGACGTTTTGAATGACGTCGAACACGGTCTTCATGTCTTCAGCCAACGACGACTGAGGTGAAAACGACGGAGCGGGACGCGGGCCTATGGGAGCTACAGGAGCTGGGATATATTTTCAATATTTTCAATTTGGTCTCATTATTGTTACTTTTGCTTATTGTTTTTGTTGCTGGATGGAGTGTGCTTTGGTGTATTTGGAGAGAATTTATTCTTTACCAATGCTCAAGAGTATATCAGGTTTAGAGCGCTTCCTAAAGAAAGGAATATAAAAGAACTTGGTAGGAATTAATATTTGAACAATATAACGCCTCAGTATCTATTACAATAAGTTTACTTTTTTTAACAAAATAATCCTTTTTACGATTATAAGTTTAAGTTAAGGTAAGAATAGTAAAGGAGTACAAATAAAATAGTCTGTGTAAGTTCAATATCAATTATACGTGCGATTAACTTATTGTTACTAAATAAAAGCTTTACAGGTGTATCGTGGTAATTAATTACCCACGCCTTGTGCGCATAAATAAAACGTACATTTTCATGAATTTAAGTAGTTTGTATGATAATGGCTAACAGCGATTCAAATCACAAAAAAAAATTGTTGATTACCTCAACCTGAAATATTTTACAATTTATTATCTTAAAGGCCCTTCACATGAAAAATGTAAAAATACATATAACTCGAAACCCGCTATCTCACCTAAACCACCAGCAACAATTCTTTGTAGCAATAAACTGAATGAAGAATCATAGCATTACACTTTGAAAAGACTTGCTCTCTAGAACAATACAATGAAAATAAAATAATTTATACTGGAAAGCTTAACTTCAAAAGAGCCTTTCACTCAAAAATAAAGCGTGTTGTAGAACCTAAACAAGGTGGAACATTGTTTTGCATAACAAAGGACAAAAAAACACCTAAAAGAAAACATAAAGCCACACTTTATTCGTGAAATACTTATTCAAATGAGGCTGTCCCTTCTAAGTTTGTTTTCAATCAAAAACTCGCGCAGCTTTGTCGGAGTAAACTTTATAAATGAGACGATTATCCAGCGAGAGGTCCGCGCCGCGATAGGTGAGCGCGGCGGACGCTCGAGGATGTCCGCTGCGGGTGGTTACAAAATTCTACTGTGTGTTGGATCTCGTGTGAGTACAGGTTGTGGGGTATGTTAAGGGTTTTTTGAATTAATTGGCTAAGGCTGCCAGGTAGGTTAGGTTATCTGAAAGCTCAAAGTGGAGGTATCAATGAAAGGCGTTTATTTTCTGGAAAAAAATTTTTTGCTTTATTTATATTCTGCGTTGCCTACAAAAACTACATAATGTTATTTCAAAATGTATAAAGTCACTCCTAAACATCCACGGGGAAGCATGCTTCAGTAAGAATCCCTTTACATTGTATTAATGCTTAAACATATCATATTATTAATAATCCGATGGCCCTTTTCGTCAATTTGTTTTGCATGGTTCTCGCACTAAAATGCTTGTTTGAAATCAAATAACAATTAGTCCACGAAAAAAAAAGGTATCATGTCCTCTACGTTCTACGACAGAATACCTCTTAATAAATATTTCAACAACAACACTTGATCACTATCATTCTCTAAAAAGGAAAAAAGGTCAAAATTACGTAGTCGATGACGCGCGGGACTTAATCCTGCATATATATCCCCAATCATCTAAATCAAATCCTAATTATTGCGAAAATGAATAAATTTAAAGCGGAGTTCCATCTCACGCATAGACGCTACCACACAGCCCGCAACGAACCCGCCCGGCCGCGATCCGGCTGCGGCGCGCTGATAAACGCCCGGTCACCTGCGCTGCATAAATTGCAGCGCTTTTTAACTTTCATCTAGCTAAGTCCTTTAAACTTCATCCGCTTTAAGCGCTTTATTTATGATTTAGACGTTGACAACTACACAAACAAGTTTATAAAGTTTTCGCAATATCCGCTAGCGACTAAATTGTTTTTGTTTGCAGTCGTAAAAAAAAACATATTATGCGTTTATATTATTTGTGCCGAGTCGATTTTGTTATTTCATATAAGAATTGAATGGACAAAAATTATCGATCGTTCGCACAGTTTGTGGCTATTTCTTAATAAACTATGTCGAAAGTTATTTAATAAAGAAATATTTATCTAAAAAATACCCACAAGCACTCGTAAACAAATAATAGGTCTTATGAAATGACCTATGAAACTGCCGTATTGCCGTACTGGCCATTTCAAATGAAAATATTTTTTTTTTTGACTGATAATTCTAATTTCAAATTAATTTTATTTGACAAACATGGAATTCTTTTTCTAAAATCGTCATTTGTTTAATAGTTAGTGGTCGTCCCCGTGGTCGTCCGAAAACTTTGGTCGACAATGACGAATTAAAGGCAATTGTGGAAGCTGATGAAACTCAATCCACGGCTGAATTAGTAGCAGCTTTCGACGTTAGCATCAAAACAATATTGGTCCATTTGCGTCAAACTGGCAAGGTAAAAAAGCTTGACAAATGGGTACCCCACGAACTCAATGACCGCCAGCGCGAAGTACGCGTGGAGACGTGCCTTGCACTGCTCAGCAGGCATACAAATGAAGGAATTCTGAACCGCATTGTTACTTGTGACGAGAAATGGATCCTGTTTGACAATCGTAAGCGCTCAGCAAGTTGGTTGGACTCTGGTTCAGCACCCAAACAATGCCCTAAACGAAAACTTACCCCTAGAAAAGTGATGGTCACTGTTTGGTGTTCTAACGCGGGTGTAATTCATCACAGCTTCTTGCCAAACGGGACAAGCATTACTGCAAATGTGTACTGTGACGAACTGAACACAATGATGGAGCAGCTCGCACGTCTCCAACCAGCTTTGGTCAATCGTTCGGCTCCACTGCTCCTGCACGACAACGCGCGACCTCATACTGCACAGCAGACGGTGTCCAAGCTACAAGAGTTGGGGTTTTTACGGGTTAAAATTACGCTTCATTTATTTCGTGAAAAACGGCAATTTCATAGGTAAAGACCTAATAGCAACAAGTACTTTTATATATTGGCAGGGCACATAGTTCGGAGAACAGATGACCTTTGGGTTGTTAAGTTTTTAAATGGCGATTACGCCCCGGGAGACGTAGCGTGGACATGCCCCCCACAAGATGAACCGACGCACGAGATCAGGGGATGCAGGGGACCTCTTTTTGCTGAACAACTATTTCCTTAAAATATAAAACCTCAAATAATTCGATATATTTATTATTATTTTAGAATATCACTATTTTATGATATATTTTTCAGCAAGCTTACTGAAAAATGCGATTATACTTATCACGCCTGAAGTGCGTAATAGTTTGACTCAAATTGAACCTCTGTATGACGTCATTAAGTAGTATCAGTTATTAACCTCTTTATGGTTAAACTGTCATGTCAATGATTACAATCTATCATTAAGATTCCATAGAAAATTGTGCAGTTGTTTATACCAGGAATTAAACTTTGTAATGCGATTTCAAAATGTTTTCTACTCCGTGTCCGAATTGACTTAAAACTTTGTTTAAAATTTAATACTGCAAGAACTCAAATTGGTTTTTTAAAATACATCAATATTTCAGAAAAAATATATACCTCAAATTTATGTAATATACCGCATTGTACCAACTGTACGGCCCTAAAATTAGCAAGTTTTTATGTGAACTAGCCTACAACGAAACACATACAACTCGAGGACAAACATCAATTTCAAGTTTTTCTACTCTTAAAAGGTAACGCCTTTGGTGTACAACTATCACTTAAAGACATCATTCATTTTATTTACAAATGACAGTTCTAATATATTCTTCATTTAAAATAAAAATTTCATTGAGCCCGTATTCTTATTTCAAAACAGAAGTAAGATACCGTGGCAGATAATACAGAACAATGAGGTGAAAACGCCGGCAGTGCATTTAGATTACCCCCGGGCACACTCTGATTACGTTCGTGTAAGATTGTGACGACTTTCATATGGGAAGGCATTTATGCGTGCATTTGTACAGGTGTGAAGGAATGAGACAAAATATTTAAAAAAAGTTCAATTTTTTTAAACATAAGTAACTGTTGCCATTATCTAAAAGCATCTAAGAAAATAAGATATTGTCACATTTAATTGATTTATTTTGTTAGAAACTGGCTATATAATTATTGTTTATTGCTAATTGGATTTGCGTGTGTCTTCCATCTAATTTAATGAAAACTAATGTTACCCGGCTATCCAAGAGGTGCTATTTCTTTCACTCTATAAAATTGCAGGACTATACAATATAAGAAAAAAAAGACGAAGGCAGCTCATTCAAAATTTTAGCGGTTTAATAAGTTCATGCTAACTCCGAAGGTGGCAACCTTCTAAAATAAACTGATCCGACTACCAACAAGTGAATAACTGTCACTCTTTTTTTATGAAAAAATAGCTTATTAATCCACTCGACTTAACAGAAAACTATTTATCACGTTCATTCGAAACTAAAACACTTATCTTTCACTAAACGAAATAATAAAGAAAATCTCCGTTTTCGAACAAACTTAATTACAAACAACTCCCTAGTTTTCCATTTCTATTATCGAGAATTATTAAGTTAGTATCGGATGTGGGTAATAAATAAAATAAAAGTGGGCAATCGCCTGTTGGAAATGAATAGCAAACAATATTACATTTTGGACGCAATCTACGATTCAACCAAAGGGGAATGATGTGGCAGCTCTTTATATTGCAATTTTTGTACAAACAAAACGAATTTGCCGCGCAATCAAACCTGGAATCCAATTGATGACATGGCGGAATAATTGCTTCATGAAATTGAAAATAACAGGTACACATTCAGTTTAAGACTCGAGACTTATAAAATTAATGTTCTTACGTACTAGAAAATAGGTATTAGAAGCTCCTATAATAAACCAGTTTGAGTTTTTCATTTTTTTTTTAATGGACTAAAACATCGACTTTTCATTGAACAAAGGAAAAAGGTAAATAATAGTTGTCATTTATAAGTTCTTTAAATAACTTTATACAGTTCTACATTTCCTCCACAACAATAATAAAAACTTACTGACCGCACTAGAAACCACACCTTATTAATTAAATCCAACGATTATATTTTTACATACCAAATTCTCCAAACTATAAATAAAATGACTTATTGTATTGAATTGGTTTGTAAAATTTTTGTCTTCCTAGTCACCTTTCATATAGAGACACGAATGACAGACGCCTATTTAATCCCTTAATTCAGCACATAGGTAGCTCAACAATAATTTGCATCATGATTTCGTGATTCGTATAACACTCACTTTAATTCAGTGGATATATTTGATAAGCATGTTGTTACTTATAAAAAACAGATAAATAAATTGCTCAATAGTTAGTTATAATTTGATCATTTTTTTAAAACGCTAAATAGCTTGAATTGTTAAAATATGTTAAACTTTTCTGTAAATTTAATAATAGTTAACAACACCTTATTAGTACGTACAGCAAATTTAATTATTTGTTATATTTTCTTAAAACATTAATGTAGTTAGTATCATCATCTCTTAACTCATTATTATATAAAATGCTGTGGTTAATGTTATGGGTGGCACAATGAGTAATTGTTTTGTATACTACTTTAATAGCAAATATATATTGTGTTCACTGTTTGTTAACCCAAATAAAGTAAAAAAAAAAAAAAAAAAATCATTAACTTTACATGCGCGTTTTTAATAATCTACATTGATCCGATCCAGTGCTACTCTGCTATCTTAATCTTGTTAAAATATTATGTAAACAAAAGCTTTTTCCGCAACGATATCAAAGAGATAAGTGTAATATTAAAATCTTGGAATCAAAACGCACCTGTGACGGGAACAATAAAACTTTACCAATAAGCAATATTTCACAGTCGGCTTCCACCTCAAAAAGCAATATTATTATAGAACGATTTTCTGTGACCTATCTATATCTACTTATACTAAACAATAGGGATGTTTTTACATAATAGTATAATATGATAAATCTCTTTTTATTTTTAAGTACCTGCTAATTAAAAATATTTATTTTTTATTGCCCAAAGCAATGATTTTTCGATTGCTTTAAGATTTAATTTAGTATAATAGTAATTACATTACATTTTAAATAAAATCCATCAAATCAGCTAAAATTATACCTAACCATAGGTGGTCAAAAGAGGAACGTGTGACGTATTTATAACATAACGGAAATTCATAGTAATTTCATTATAAATACAGCGTACCAACAAATGTTTCTTTTTTTAGTAGTTATAGAAGAAAGCTGTTAAATTAAAATATATTTATAATTTCTTACGTGCAACTTTAACTTAGAGTACTTCATTGAAACAGATTTAAGAAAATACAATTGAAAAAATATTTTTTAGAAGTAAAATAAATTTACTTCATATAAAAAAAAATACAGTTTTTGTTATTTGTAATGAACTTGCAAAATATTACCACTTACCGCGTGTAGAATCCCCCTAAGTCTTAGGATCGAAGATAACTTATCCAAGTAACTGCTCGCATATTCATTTTCCTCAAGCTGATCTTTTTGCATATGAGTTATAGCATATTTGTATAAGATATGCAGTGTTTCCAGTTTTTACCTCCTCGCTTACGCGTGAGCAAAATGGAAGACCGTTTTTTGTTTCGTTTTCTCTAAATCCTCTACTTTACGTAATCAGAAAATATGCACGATGAATGCTTTGAGAATCGCTTAAATATGTATGAATGATTTGAATATGTTTTATTCGATTTTGATCGATTTTTGTAACATAAAGATGAAGTCAATTGTTTCGTGTTTGTGCTATTTATAGTTTTTGCCTTTTAGGGGAAATAGTGGGTTTAAGCACCACAATGCAAAAACAAATTTTTGAAACAAATATACTTTCGCAAACGCATTGATAAACCATGCGTTCAAAACTTTGTTAGCAAATAATGCTTTTATGTTATAATTCGTTTCATATATCAAATATCATCAGAATAAAGCGAGTAAGAGTTTTAATCATAAAGAACAAATTATCTTTAACGGTGTATCCCAAAACATCTAACCACAAACAATTAAACTTGATCCCGCAACGCATTATTATAAATGTACGCAATAAAAGCTGACAGTACAAAAGTTAATTACTCATATAAAATTGCCAATTATCATTTCACATAAACGTTATCAGCATTTCAGATAGAAATAACATTTTGATATTAAAAATCCCACACGTGCTCATAATCAATGCATTTAGCCAGTTCATTAAGATCGTTGAAAATGCAAAATGCCTAATGAAAATATGAATTTGAATAATTTTATACAAAATATACGCGTTCGTTTGGATATGCTCAATGCCTGGAGGTGAATGGCTAGGCAAATTAATCATAAAATGTGACAAGCGCGCTAATGTATGAAATTGAAATCCATCTCTCAATTGTTGTTAAAACCTTTATGAATGTTAGTTGATGAAAATACACAGCATAATTTGGTACTATAGTGGTTGTTACACAGTTACGTACTATCTAACAATAACTCTCATTATTCATTGTTTTTTTAATACATATTTGATTAAAGTTGATTATGGGTTATTAATTATTATGGTTATTAAATAATGATTATGGGTTCATTCAACCAATGCTGTTTGTAATAGGTATCTCTTGTCAATTTCCACTTATATTACTTTCCCATATTATTTCTTATCAACCCACCATGAGTAGGTTCTCGCTAATGAATACGAAAATTGTGAGACAATAAATTATGTTTCATTATAACGATAATCTTGAAAAATATACCATGTTACTTAAAAATTAGTTACTTAATAACATAAAAATTAAATATTACATACAATACATACTGGAAAACTCTAGTTGAGGCCATGAGCAGGCAGATGTTGCCACTACTTATTCACTAAAACGCTGGCGCAATTTTTTGCCAACACCTACCAGAATCTCTATTGCAAAATATTGATGCCAATTTTCTTGATCTTACGGAGTGTCCATTAAATAAACTTGACTGCCTTTGATATGAAGAATATGACCATGTTTCAGATTTTCGCACTAAGCTTAAGTGCTTCCCCGTCCACCTTCGCAGGGATACCGATGCTCTTTCTTTACTATTTCGGGTGCTGTTTAATTTAAATTTCGCCATGAGTATCAACAAAGAAACTTATGCTCTAATAAAATCTTAATGGTAGGTACTACAACGCATACGTCATGTTGTTACAGCCTCATTATCAGAAAGAGCGGTGTTTCTCTCTGGACCAAACTGCTATTAGAGATCAAATTCTGTCAATCATCTTTCAAATACATCTCAAGAATATTTATCATTCACTTTTGCAAAAGTAACTAAAGTAAGATATGTAAGTAGCTAAAGAAAGTAAGAATGTATAAATGTATTTATTGTAGAAAATAATTTTAGTTCTGATTAAAGTTGTTTGCGAAGGTGTCTCTTATCTACTATGTTCAAAATTGAAATGTGTGCGCATTCGCCTTACCCGTTGTTTGTAACAATTACATCTTCATCAATTTTTTTTTTGTTCCCCTCCGCGGGAAGGGCAGGAGGATAAAAATGCCCTGACGCATGCTCTGGCGCGATTCCAGAGTTATGTGGGACTCGTCCCGACGCCTACCAGGACCATACCCACTAAAAAACCCCTGTCGGCTCGTGCATTTTTGCCACTCAGCCTTCATCTGAGCGACGGCCAATTGGAGAAAGAGGCCGCGCTAGCGGGGCCCAGAAGGGGTCACCCACTGGGATTACATAGCACTGAAGGTGCTCAAAGCACTGAAGGTGAATACATAGCACTGAAGGTGCTCAAAATGAAAATCAAATAATTTAAAAACAAAAAAAGAATTAAAAATTGCGAAATAAAATTGAATTAGTTCACATTTACGTAAGAATGAGGATTTACGTTAGAATTAGAATTTACGTTAGAATTAGAATTTGCGGCCAGAAGGGCTTCGAGATCGGCTGATAGTCTGGTGGATGAGTACGCTTGCGCATTCCTAGGCCTAGCGACTTTGAACTTCGAATCTAAGACAGGAGTAGTATATGAGACTGAATCACGAACTAGAGGATTGGGATGGGTTTCGGAGCGTTTGAAGAACGCTTCAGAGACTGTTTTGAGATGTTGTTGTACTGTAGGCAGTTCAAGATCTCTATGCAAGTCCGCGTTACGCACGTACCACGGTGCGTTTGTGGCTCTGCGGCAAAAGAGGTTTTAAACAACCTGCAGTTTGTGCAGGAGGGAGGGTTTGGCGTGGGCAAAGATTGGCGAGGCATACGTCATGACGGGTCTAACGCAGACCTTGTAAAGTGTACGTTTGTTTCTGAAAGACATTTTACTTTTTCTACCTAACATGCTATTTAGGCGGCCTAAGTAGTGACGAGCGAGTTTCGAAACTCTTTCGACGTGTGGCTTGAAAGAAAGCGTCGGATCTAATGTGACGCCTAAGTATTTAGTACTGCGCTTCCAGGGGATGGGAATGCCTAACATTCGAACGTGGGGATCGCCAGCGGGACGACGGTCAAAGGTCACAAAGGTCGAAGCGCATCGCAGAACTTTTTTCAGGGTTCACATCGATGCGCCATTTTTGAAACCATACACCAAGGGCGTTTACGGCCTTTTGGAGTCTGGTTACAAGGTGCCGAACACTGTGGCCTTTGATATAGAGTGCGGTGTCGTCGGCAAAGAGGGCGAGTTCAACGCCTTTCGGCGGGATGGGAATGTCATTGGTGTACACGGTGTACAGCAAAGGGGCGAGGACTGAGCCTTGAGGGACTCCAGCCTTTATGGGGCGAGGCGCAGAAAGCGTGCCTTCGTGTTTAAATCGAAACGTACGGTCTTTGAGAAACGACGCTATTAACCTGACTAGGCGATCCGGTAAGCCTATCTTGTAGAGTTTATAAACGAGACCGCTGTGCCAGACTTTATCGAAAGCCTTGGCTACGTCAAAGAAAACCGCGACTGTTTTATAACGACGCGGATCGAAACCGTCAAGTATATACTCGACGATTCGATGGACTTGCTGAGGGCAGGAGTGTTTAGCGCAAAAGCCGAACTGATGGGGAATAATGAGAGGATCGCCATCCGTTGGAAACAGATGGTTCTGCATTCGAGAGAGTATGACTCTCTCGAGAAGTTTAGACATTGCCTTGAGGAGGCTGATGGGTCTGTGATTAGCCGGGACGTTCAGAGGTTTGCCCGGCTTGGGAAAGCCTATGACTGTCGCTTCTTTCCAAGCTTTTGGAAAGTAGCTATGGTCGAAGCAGGCATTGAAAATGATAGCTAACAAGGTAAGCATCTGGTGAGGTAGGTGCTTAAGTGCGTGGTATCTTCATCAACTATAAACTGGCCTATATATACCCTGGCGACATAGTCTGGGTGTCATGATGTTGAGACGGAGGCATTTTTCATACAATTTTATGTGATTTATTGTATATTGACTTGTAAGATTTTTTGTTGATATGAAATAAATATGTTTTATTCTTGTTGTTTACAATAAAAAAGATTATGCTGAAGTTCATAGGCTACAATTTATATAGAAATCCCCACGAGACTAAAAGCGACGCTGATTAAACTGGACAAAACTACAACTCAATTATATTTTCAAAATATACTTAAGCCAAAATTCATAAATGTAAAAGCCAAGAAAAACGTACCCAATTTTATAAAATAGATTTAACATTTGGTAAAAGCGTGCGCAGATACTCGTATCTCGCTCGATAGGAAGCCGTAGAGAAAATAAAATTGATGTTACGACGCCGCAGGCTTGAGAAAAAGTATTTTGAAATAAATGACTTTTTAAATTTCATCGTTGAGCACAGTTTCTCTATCAATTGTCGAGCCTTGGAACGTAACGCGGTTTCCTGATAGACATTTATTGTATACGACATGCTGGGTTGCTGTGTTTATTTTCATTTATAATATTGGAGTACAAGAACAAAACCATAGCAGGGTCTAGTGAAGTTTGCTTTTTGATTATCATTCATCAGAAAGTAGACACTTTGTACCACTTTTTAAATATTCTTTTCAGATTTTAGACAAAATTATTTATTAATTTACGTTTTTTCTTAGTTCTTTATTTGCTACATACAACGAATCTCAATCTTATTAAAATTTTTAAAGACTGCTTAAGAATACTGGCCGTTTAACTACAATAAAAACCCGCGAGGTTATACGTCTCGGTTAAGTCACCAATATTTTTTTTCATTACAATTATACAATTGAAGGAGTTGTCTGCTTGTTTGTTTAAAATAATATATAATCGATAATCTCTGAAACGTATATTTTATCTACCTTAGCACTACTCATACTGTAATTTGGGAATTTCAGGTTTTGTATTATAAATCCTAATTGCATCAAAATATTGTTAAAATATACACTAATGAATATACACAGGAATATTCACCAAAACCACCAACACTACCAACATAACACCAAACTACCGCACGTATATTCATTTATATGTTTTTAATTTTATAAAAAAATATGACTTACCTTATTATCGCTACATTATAATGATGCCATAGCTAAGCGGAGTAAAAACGCAAACTTGAAGTTACGGCTGACGTAAAATAGACTGTAAAAGGGGTCTCATTAGTGTCACTGGCTAGATCGCCAACAAGACGTCGTTTGACAATGACGTTATGTCATCTTGCTGCAACGTGCAACGGCGTAGTTGTTTACCTGCTGTTTTTAAGAAGCTTTAAATTATTGGAAACTTAAATAATATTAAAGCGCGCCTCAAGTGACTTTTTGAAATTATTTTGAACATTTTGTCTTATTAGCCTTTGGTCGCGGCTTCGATCGCGTGTTCCACGTTCCAGCAGTAGTATTTTCTGGATGTAATTTATGCTACATTATTTTCTGTAGTTGTAGTGTTAATAAAATTACTTAATGATCAATAGTATTTAAGGTGTGGAAGAAAAACAAATAATTTTTGTCAAAAGTTGATGCCTTTTATAAAGTTCTACCTTTTTGGTTCAGTGCATCAAAATAACATCAACGGAAGCTTTGCACAAGCTTAAGTTTTGGATGAAGTAAATCTTTTTAAAATTATTCAACGTCCTGGGCCCATTGGTTGATCATTGTCAACAAAATTTTCTTCTTGTCTATCATTCTAAAACAATGATAGAGTATATTATCTATATAAACACCTATCTCAAGTTACCATCAGTGTTCTGTCTATAAGTTAGGCTATTGTTCTCGCAAGCACAGCCACTTGCAATATATCTATCTCGCTGGTTAGATAGTGACATCCGTGCGTACATAGGAAATTCCTTATGTCACATTTAATTACAAATGACAGATTGACACAAGAATTGCCAAGGAAATTGAAATCGAGCTCTGAGAAAATGTTGTAGGTTTTAATTGGTTATAGAATCTTGGTATTTTTAGAAGGTTCCACTGTAATAGGTTCGATTCTGAAAGGTTTTGTGTAGAAGGGATTTATTTATTTTTATTAAATAATGTCACAACCCACACCACAAGAAATCCTTAAGCCAAAAAGTGCAAATTTATTTTCAGTAAAAAGTTTGTGGCCCTTATAAGTGAAATAAGTCATACAAATATATACATATATATGTGAAGCAATCAAGATCATTGAACTACTTATAAAATCTTCGATTTTAGGTTGGTGTTTGATTAAGTTCAAGTTTATTTTATATCAAGACCAATTGTAAAAGATTATATCTGTTATATTATATATTATTACAAATGAAAAGATTATCTTTTTGACGCAATTCCACTGGTTTAATCGCGGTAAAACTTGTGAATACAAGTAGACATTGCAGTGTAATAAAGTAATTTTATATTAGATATTTTATATCTATATCTAAGGTTATACCTAATCATATGGGTTTTAACTCCACTCTAAAATCATGGATATATAAACGAAAATTCGTACTCAAGGAATAGGCATACTCACACAAATAGTCAACTTAAGGGCTACAAAACCGTTTGATCGTTTTATTAAAACATACCGGAATTAAACCAATTTCAGTATTTGAAATGAGTAAAATAAGCAAGAAATTCCTCTTAGTGAAAAAGTCCGCGCACACTAGGTAAACGCCATTTTGCTAAATTAAGTTATACATGCTTTACATACTTCAGGCGCCCTACACTTCAGCACATGCTAGTCTACAAATTGTGATAAAGTTAAACCTAGTTTGTAAAGCCGTTGTAGTACTCGAGGTGTAGCACTCTGTGTTGTGATACTGTGAATTATAGTTTACCGACAGTATGAGCTAAATCCTATTGTACTTTTTCTAATAGAAACCGATTGTTCTTGCTTTTAACTCATTTTTAAGTATTAATTAATACTATTAACTAATGTTATAAAATATAAATGAGCAATCCCCAGACAAACACACCAACTGTATGGCTAAAGTAAGCAGAGCTCGTTTTATGGATGACCACACAGTGAACTGGAGGGGAACCCAGAATAAACGTTAAATAAAACACTTTTTACCGGATATTATCGCGTATATTTTAGTTAATTTTAAAATTATTTCGACGTTTCGGCATCTTTGACCACGGCAACTGCAAAGATGCCGAAACGTCGAAATAATTTTAAAATTAACTAAAATATACGCGATAATATCCGGTAAAAAGTGTTTTATTTAAAGCCAGAATAAACGTACATATATAAATATGAACAACCATGACCCGAGAACAAACATCTGTGTTCATCACACAAATTAATGCCCCGACCAGGACTCGAACCTGGGACTTCCGGTGTAACATGCAGGGCTAGGTAGTAACCCACTACGCCACTCAGCCGTCAAAAAGTTTAGTTTTAATATTTTCTTTATTACCTCGAGGTAATGTAGGTACATTAAATAATATATTCTTTAATATAATAGTATTCACAAATAATACAACTGAAATATAATGAAGAATCTATCGTCGCCGCTAAAAAGACAGACTCCATGGAACCCAAAACTCATAAGCAGTACAAGATTTTCATACAAAAAGACCAGGACGAAAGTTATGGTCTACTAGGTTGTATGATGGTGATACGACCATCGTATACTTCTGCTCTTGACTGCTACCAGGAACAGATGATGCTACGTGATCACCTTTATCAGTATTTTGTTCAGAATGTTGTCATAAGAAGTAGAAATCATAAAACGTGACTTAAAGACTATTCTGTCTTCGCGTACTTCATAAATGTAGCATAATATACATGCATGTCGACTGTTTAGGACTTTTTGGCAGCAATACGACGGAGTAAGTCATGCTTTTCTTTTCTTTTTTTTTGTGTAAGTAAGTTAGTGTATAGTGTATAATGATGAGAGTGTATTGTGCAGTGAAGTCACGTCATCACTGTACTATTGACGTTCACATTCATCGTCTTCATTATCATACACACATATCAGATTGTAGAAAAATATAACGTTTTTTTTATTTATATTACTGACAATGTAATCGCTTGGCTATTTTTATTATTGCCTGGAAGAGGGGAAAAATCAAATTTATTTTGTAACGCTTTTTGTCATTTGTATCTTAAATTTCTGTATGGCAAGGAAAATGTAATTGTATCTTTCCGAGCACAAAAATGTACTATTTAATCAGTGCTCGCCGGCTTGAAAGCTTCTGCACAAAACACAAATGGTTTACATATACCATACCTATAAATTCCGTTACAACCGACTTAGTTCATTTAATCCAAAAACTTTTCCAATAAAGTCGATAAGACGAGTTAAAATAAAAATCAACTTGACCAGGGCTTATCCTACAAAAATCCACTATCGGAAGCATCGGAGCAATTAACGTAAGTAAAGATTAATAAGGATTTAGTAAAGACCGGTTTACGAAACTCGCATGGACAGTGTTTTAAGGTAGCTAAAGCCCACAATTTTTATTTTAATCCATTTTCTTTGTTAAACTGCAAAACGGACGTCCGGGACCAGAGCGCGGTCAACGCAATTAAGCTTTGATCGTATAAAGACACATTTGTTCCTTATAAAATTTGATCAATTTTACTTGCGTCTATATGAGGCAGAAAATTGCTTAAGGCGATTGGAAAAATGTGGATCGTTTCTTACTTCTTACTGAGCTCAATATTTTTTAATGCAGGATTTAAGGTTTCTTTTTTATTTGAAATTGGATACTCGATTGTCTTTCGTTAATTGACGGAAATCGGGTGATAAAGAAAAATTTCTGCTCTTTAATAAATACATTGATTTTTCTTAATATATTCGAACTCATTTAAAATCAAAAAATCGGAAACAAAGATATAATTTATGAAATCAACGATTGTAGTACGTAACTTTGGCTATTTCGAAATAAAAACAGAACGTTTTAATGGAAACTTACCTTATAATTTTTGAAAATAGTTTACTTAACACTATGGTGGTGTGTAAAGGAGTCTTACCTTACGAACAACCTATGTGGCAACAGGATTAATAAGATAATTAACAGTCATTGGACATCTATGTTTTTGTAAAATATTTCAATAGATAATTCCTTCAGAAATAAAATAAAATTTATGACCCATATGTCAAGAAAAAGTTATAGGTCAAACCGTCTGGGTTTATTTATTCGAGAAGCACAGAATCAGAAGCAAATCTGTCAAGGCTACCATGTTTACATTTATTTCCCCTGACCGTTACACATTATTCAGGAATCTATAATACGAATCACTCTAAATATTCAAGGGACTATCGTACAACTCAAACGATTTTCAACTGTACCAAAAATGATTTAGAGTTTAATTTTCAAGTAATAAATAGTTATTTAAATTGACAACTGAAATTCTGAACCTACATTTTTGTATTTTTAAAATGTAAAACCAAGTTCAAGAACATGTTTATAAGATCTGTGACGTGTGTACGTGTTTGTTATTCCACGGTGATTTCTGTTAACCTGGTTGGATTTAGCCTTGGAGTTTAAATGACTTTTAAATCTCTCTTTATTTGATGCTTCAATTTCACTATTTTTATTTTAAAGTAATTTCATAAATAACTACGGCTCCTGTGTGACTTACGAATATGTTTATTATGAAACTATCGTTTTCTAAATATAAAAGGATTTGTAAAATCGTTTCGGTATTTTTAAAGTTTAGGTATTAGTAATAAATAAACAAACAACAAATCTTTAGATTAATAGTGTAGAAAAGTTATACCCAGATTATCCAGCAGACCATCTGTATTTCTCCAGAATATTATGGATATCCGAAAAAAATTGAGGAGTAACCTGAAATAATTAATTAATTTGCTTTCGTCCTTTCCTTCTTTCCGTAAATTTAAATAAACTCACGTAGACAACTACAATTACTCGTTGGCAAATATTTGCGCGATACATAAAAAAGTTTAAATTCATGAAATAAATCTGATTCAAATTAACCAAAAACCGAATTTTCAAATCCACAGATATTAAATTTAAACAGTTTAAACTGCGAACATCAAATGTAGCAAAGTCCGTGACTTTTTGTAACAAAATTAAAATTGTTAGCCACACTGGAGTCTGTAAAAAGAGAAAAATAACTTTAATAACTGTTTAAATTTTACTTTAGCGCCGTCAAATGAAAATAATTTGCTCTTGCTGCGTTATTTGCACTAAAAATCTAAACTATTATAGCATCATACCTTAGAAATAATTCATGTTAACAAACTGAAGCTTGGAGCGTAAGTTAATAATGGTGATAATGGCACCTTTAAAATGAAAACTTCGATTTCCACATTTCACGTCATCTATTTTTTGTGTTATATTTTGAAACAGAGCTTAGAGGTACTCTCTATATAATATTTATATTTGTCTGTGATATTTGTTTTAACAATTATATATTGTGATATATGATTCATAATTTAACGTTTAATTTATAACAGCTAGTAGTTGATCTTGATAGCATTTATTGAGACCCTTTTCATACCACATGCGTATTTATTTTTTTACTTTTTAATTTCCATTAAAATTCCAAAAATCTAAAACAACCAATTCAGCCAACACAACAATAACCAGTATCATTATATAAATCCCTTAAAACTAACACCATTTGGGGAAACGCCTTTATTACTAGATATAAAAAGTAAAACGTTTATAATACCAGGGAAACATGAGGCATGGCCGGTTGAGTTAGAAAGAGAAAAGATAAGAAAATAATGCTCGTCCATATATCATGCGAATCGCCATTCGCCATTTCTGGAGATTTCGGCCGGACCGACCCTACTCACTAAGTGCTAAACTCAGGGAAATATTTAACTAAGCAAGATTAATAATAAAAAAACGCATAATCGCTATAAATTTATTACACAGGGTAGGGATATTTTGAATTATGTGTGAGAAAATGATTTTGGATTTGCTTTTGGTACCTATTATTTTATAATTAGTTTAGTATGAAATTATGATTATTTAAACATTATAAAATACTACGATATATGACAGCGTCTCCTAATAAAAGCTTTTATCTAAAGGTAATATTTTACACATACTTCATGTATGTCATCCCTATTATTTGGGAAACAATTATAATTGGGAAAAAGACTCTATTATACATAGTACGACGCAAATAAAAATTTTTTTATTATGAAGTTTATTTCCACATTTTTGACATTTTGTAGGCGTGGTAGTGGTATTCGAAGTGGTAGGCAAATTGATACACGTCTCATTCATAGAATATTCCCACAATATACTCTTTGAAAATCCAGGTTTGTATAGATAGATGATGGTTGAAGTCAGGGTTTCTCAAACTGGGGTACGCGAACCCCTAGTGGTTCGCCATTCGATGGTAGGGGTTCGCGGCATTATTTACGAAATGGTGGCTAGACGACTTAAGGTTAAAATTAATCCTAAAATCGACTCGATAAGCGCAAAGAAACTAGCCCACCCATCGCATTAACTCAAAAACCTATTTATTTTTGGTACTATATTTGTTACCTTTTATTGAAATTAAAAACTTTACTTTCTTCAACAGCCAAGTTTATTATTATCTTTAGGGATAAGGTTTAGGGGTTCGCTGTCATATTAAAACTTTAACAAGGGTTCGTGGAGCCATAAGTTTGAGAACCTCTGGTTTAAGTCATTTGTGCGCGCGCTCCTAAGTGGGCGTTAAGCTACACACACAGCAACCCGACAATAAATGTACTGATTGAATGCACACAAGCGCCCTGTTTAAATTAAAACTAAGGACATGGCTAATTCAAAACTGTTTTAATAATTTGAATTCATATTTCGCTAACCTAACTTGACAAAATGTGTTTCTACCTATTGACATTTTAATAAACAATTACATATTTAATTATTTGTATTAACAGTGAAAAAGATAAAGCAAATTTCGTGTAAATCTATTTCTTTCGGTTGAAAATAAATAATGGCATAGTAGATTGTTACTAACTCATTTGATATATAATGTTTTCTGTTACCTATTATATTAATATTTATATTCTTATTGTAGTTATTATAAAGAATGTACTATTTAACATAAATTAAGTTAGTTTATGAAACAAATGTATTTTAATGTAATCAATGGTGTTATATATATTTGTATATCCGAAGTTGGGTGATTATAGGCTTTATTTATATTAAGAACTTATGCTGTACCACATTCTTGCAAAATAAAAGTATTATTCCTATTATTATGGTTACCCACGGGTTCAACCTCACCGATGCTCAAAAGCAGGTGCGCGTGGTATGGTGCCATGATATGATTGATAAATGTAAAGCAGATTTTTCAAGCCGTGTTAACGAGATCAAAACAAGTGATGAATCTTAGATTTAACAATGTGATCCAGAAAGAAAGCGCCAGTATGGTTGTTTCAAACAAATCAACGCCTTCGAAAGTGAAACAATCGAGAAGCGACGGAAAAATGTTAATTCCCAGTTTTTCTCCTTAACGGTATTACACTAGTATCAATTCCCTTAAGAAACCAAAGTAGCATCAATGCAGAGTGGTACTACCAAATGCTTGCTAGAAGTTTTTGCCGCTGCGAGCAACATGAGGGTGCACACGGGACTCCGTGCTGAGTCACTCCGCGATCAAGACGACTGACTTCCTCCCCACCACACTGGTAAAACTTTTGGGTCATCCTCCTTGCAGCCCTAATTTAGCATCGTGTGACTTCTTCTTGTGCCCTTAAATTAAAAACCAGCTGAATGGGATGCCGTTTTCATCGCCAGACGATGCGCTCACTCCGTTCGAGAAGGCCGTTGAGGAAGTCCCTGTTGCAGACTGGAAAATGTCGCATGAAACTTGTTTAGCGCTGGTGGAGAGATTTTTGAAGGGATGGTATAAAAAAAATATGACTAATAAAACATTATTTTTTTTTCCTCAAAATTTTCTGAGTGTCCCACGTATTTATACTACAGAACTCATTTCAGAATTTATCAACTTGAAACAGATATAAGATAATGTTATGTTCATAATTAATTTGATTTTCAGTTTGATTATTCGTCGTTTTTATATTATTTGTCAATGCCATTCATTGCGGGCAATTTAGCGTAATGTAATCAATTGTGAAACCAATAAAATAAATCAGAGCGACGGATTTAATTGATATCCCGAATTAACTGAAAACCAAACAATGACTAACTGCAAAGAATAGAATTTAACAAAGAAAATAAACCATTAAATATAATTTATTTAAAAGGACATGAGTTGGAAAATATGGTGGCTTTATAAAAAAAATATATGGAAATCCTGTTTATTAAGCCTGGTTTCCTTTCTGTTTCTCTCAATACAGGTACGATTTAAATTATACCTTTTGTGGGTTACTATGTCGGCGTTTTCAAATACTGTGTAAATGGTTTTATCATACCGGATTCAATGCAAATCTTTTTTGGAAACTCACGCTTTAGTCATGACTGAGAAGTAAGCAATTTATAATAGACTTTTTAGGGATATCCCTTTGTTTATTCAAAAAATTACATAATAAATAAAATAATTACTCTTTGCTGTGTTTGCAAATATACATTGAGTTCAATTATATGTTACATGTTGAATCGTTCGAACTGTTTGAAATTTGTGCGGAACATGGTGAAAAAAACTTTTACTATATAAAAAAGCAAATATTGGGCATAGTAAGGTATATTAAAGTTAACTAAGCTAGCTACTACAGCGTCATATATTACGTGTTTAAGAACGGCCAATGTGTTAATTCAAATTAAGTCACATCCATATAATTAACCAATTACATGTAAGTCGTTTTTTTTATATGAGCCCCGGTAAAATACCTTACCTTTTAGCTAATCTTAGTTATAGTGTTGTAGAATATTTATATTACCATCTCCATTTTCTTGAATAAAAACAAAAGAAATGTCTCCAGAAAACCCCTTTTTCAAATGTTAAAAATTAAACTTCCAAAGTTCAAGAGGGAAGAGGTAAAACAATTTGAATGATCCATCTTTTAAAAATAAAATCTCTAGAAAGATGTTTTCAGGAAACAGATAAAATAAGTCGAAATGGGCAAATGCCTACAGGTATTATCGGCCGCTGCAATCGGGGGACGTGTCAAAACGCGAAAACTGAATAACAAAAACCTCCCTGGAAATGAAAATGTTTTTTCGATGTTTTGATTCCGATTCGATTGCGATTTTAAAATAGTTGATTTAGCACGTTTATTTTAGGCTGTTTTCACATTTAGCTGCTGCATGTGACATGTCAATTTTATTGAATGTTAACAACTATGAAAATGTTTGAAATGATTCTGTTTATTGTTTGATTCCAAATTGGTCTTTAGATTTACATATTCGGTTAAGATATATTAAGATACATTAATAAATGTTTGACGATATTCTAGTGGATCAAACATACCTATCACAACAACTTATTTATTCAATATTTTGTTTTGATCCGTAGCATGTGATTTTAGCATGTATTGATAAATCTGTAATTAATTACACTAAATAAATATAGGACTAAAATGCCAACATATCTATGGCCCTGCTGAGAACTCAAAGTAGTCCGTCAAATGCCTGACGCTACATGGGTTTAAAGACATGTTAAAAGAAGAAAACTACTGACTGCACCATGAAACCATAAAAATGGTCGAATTATTTACAGGTTAGTAATTATTAAAACAAATTGTAACTTTCAACAGTTTTGTAACTTTATTTTGACAAGACGTGATTGTTATACATATAACTTCTAAACCCAAGTATATCCATGTTAGAAAGTCGGTTTTACTATTAATTACGGCCTGGACATAATAAAACAAAAGGTGCCTATAAAAAGTTTGACTTTACTACTAAAACTCTACAAAAATACCTTTAAAAGTAATTCGGGCGTAGCGCGCAAATAATTGCAGCTACGGGCCGAACAATAAAACGCGAAGCCTTTGAGTCAATCATTGATTGTAAGCGCTAACAGTTTATTCACATACGCAGTCAATTTGACTAACATTGAATTAATTAAATACAGAAAACCTGGCCTGGAATAGTTAGAAACCAAGCCATTAACAATTTCTATTAATTAGCGAAATGAAAATGAAAGTAACTTTGATTCGATATATGGTTTCAAACCATTAGTAAAATGTTAAATATGGTTTGATTGTAAATTATAAAATTTTGCGAATAAAATGAATTTGTAGGTTAATTTTGTTTACTGAAGCTGCTGTGTACGTCAAGTTATATTATTTAACTTTTATGAAATTATTTTATTTGACAAGCACGTTTTGTAGCCGTACAGTTTTCTGAGGGTCTAGCCATATCTGGGTTACATAGTTAGGATCGCTCACTTCCCTCTTGAGGAGGGCGATTGCTGGATCCCGCGTTAACTCGTGAACGGGTGCCGTTTGAGGGTGGTTTGATACTTGGAGGGAGGGAGACTTGCCGATGCAGCTAAAAGATGCAGATAAGAATAATTTTGTATAGACATAAAGAGAAACTGTAAATTTATTTTGAAAACAAAATATACCCTTGAAGTTTCTTGCCAGTTCTTTTTCACGAAGGTTTTTCCGAACTGGTGGTAGAGTCATGTTTTATTTGACGTAAATAAGAAAATCTAATTGTCAACGTTGAGAAATAAATATTTGAATTTGAATTTATTACAATCTACAATCACTACCGCTATAGAAAACCCTTAAAATATATGAAACATACCACCTAACAATTGTTATATCACGTGATGCTCCATACAGTTTCACATGTTATTTTTGGGCAGGTTACGTTTTGTATAACGCTTAAAGAAGTTTTAGTAGTTATCCTGCTAACATGAATTGTTAATTTGTGATAATGTATGTTTGGATGTATAAGTACTCGCAGTTAGTTACAACGCAAAATTTTATCCCGAAACTAAATTACAAACAGTAGTTTCAAAAAGACGTAAATGAAGTTCTTAGGTTCAACAATATATTTTGAGGGGTTCCCAAACTTTGATGGGATCAACAAAAAAATTAAATTCAACAAAAAAAAAACAATAGCAGTTATTTTACAAATTACCACCGATCCTCACAAAACTTTATAACGGTAGTGACTGTGGAGTCCCAAACAGATCGCAAAATGGCCTTTGTCGTTACAAAAAGCATATGATCCACGGTGATCCGCTTTGTATGGCCGGCTCGTTTTACCCAGTTGACAGAATAATTATAGCGCACAGAGATGAAAGTCTACAGACCAGTAGCCTAGCCTATGTCCAGTCGGTTTTGGCAGTAATAGAGCAGGACTTCGACAGTTTTAATTATCTATGTTTCAATTTTTTTTTCACATATCTTTCTTTGTAAATTCTAAATTATAGGGTTATTGCTGTTATCTTTGAACGTGTCATTTAAGTAACGTATGTTTAGTAGTTTTTGGTAACTCTATGAAGATCTTTCAATCGACAGAAGCTGGTTAAAATGGTTACTAAACACGAGTAAGTAAGTTTTTTACCATCTCTTTAAGAAGCCCTCTTTAAACAATACTTTAAAATATTTAGGAATTTTCTCAAGCATAGTAGAATAACAATGATATTTTTAAGCTAACAAAATACTTAATAACTATAAACAAGACAAAAGAAATAATATTCATCTAGGAGACTGGTACTCAATCTAGATTGCCCTTTGCTATTTTTGTATTACATATTGTGTTTCTTCTAAATACATACTTAGATCTCTAGGTCTGTTACTAATTTGGTCCTAATGTCAATATTGTGCCATCGGGTTTATTGACATCTTGCTATGTTATATTTTGTTCAATTAAATAATATACTTAATCAAAAAGTAAATTGAATAATTTTTTAACAAACATACGCAATCATGGAAAGGTAACATAATGGTATTCGTCGTCCTTAATTAATTCGAAAACAAAATTTTTACTCTTTCAAATCCTATATCTACATCGTTGTGAAAGTTATGAAAACATCTATTAATTTATATGACAAGGTTGTTAATGTCTGATGGATGTAACAAAATGTGATGTCTCCTAATTAAAGCTTGTCAAAACTTACAAACTTCGCAAATTTATACCACCGCTCACTCACTTTACTGCTGAAAGAGAGGGACGCAACATCCTTTTCAGACAATCCAGCGACACCGCAATAGTTCGGGAATAAAGGGGAAACTGGGAACTAAGTAAAATACGCTTACTAATCTAGATGGCGCTGCAATTTTATATACCTGTTCTGAGAATCACCAGCTTTGGGAACATTCCAATAGATGGCGCTGCTTTTTGCTTGATAGAGTAGGTACACCTACGTTCACAGTTTTCTAACTACCTCCATAACTGGATTATTTACTTCCATTTTAACTTGATTTACGTTTTAATTTTCAAGTGCTTTTCTGATTTTGTTATTAAAGATATTCCGTGATTTGTTAGTGCTCTACGTAATTCAACGAGGGTGCTTTAGTGAAATTATGAAGCACAAAAACTGAACAATTAGTGTGTCTTTTTTTCTCGTTTTGCTTAAAATTGATGACTTATGTCTCATTTTTAAACGAGCGGAAATTTTTTTAGCGAGTATGTTCAGTTCGGTACCTAACAATGCTTACTAACTCAGTGATTATTATCTAAATATAGCTAATATAAACCTATGTAAACAGAGTTTTTGCGTAGTAGCTATTGCTGAAATATAGAATTGGGGTAACACACTTTTGTATGGAAACCGTAGATGCCTAGCAGTGCTTTAAAGAAGATTAATATAGTTATACTTACTTCAAGACCATTATCTAAAAACATAAACCACTTAAATATGAGTGTTCAGACTCACGTTTGTTATACTACGATCGGGGTTGTTTACCACTCAAACAATAGATTACACGACTAACCTTGATCTTTTTACGGAGCAGTGAAAAGTTTTACAAATAATAATGACTATATTTAAACTTCAACGCAAAAGCCCCATCTTTTTACTCAACTGTCAGAAAGAGGGTTATGTTTCTCGAGTATACGAGTATGTATGTATGTTTATTTCCTTAGCACGCTATAGATCCTAAACCGTTTCATGGATTTTAATATATGAGGTGTCATTAGATTCTTCTCGGTTGTGGGACTGACATAGGTTCTATTTTCCCCATAATTCCCATGGGACCAAGAATTACACGGGTAAATAACTTTACCAATCAGGCTACTGTCTAATTGAACTGCAGCTTGTTAAAAATAGCCCTTGTTATGAGTTTGATATGTTTTACTTAGAATAATATCAGGCCCACGTAAGGGCCAAATATGAGAGCTTTCAACTATTTACTCTTTTGACAAAAAATATTCTCAAGCTACTACTTAATATTCAGAAAACCCTTTACGAAAATAAAAAGTAGCTACTTATATTAAGCTCGGCGCGACTTTCGTACAGCTTTTAATTATACTACTTACCTATATTGCAAAGATAACAAAGTTTCTCTGGACTGCGTCTTAAAAGCATTAATTTAAAAAATTGCAGTTAGCAGGTGGATAAAACTACTTTAATGAATAAAGTTGATAATGCTTGCGTTTCAATCGGCTTTCCCTGGGGATATAAAAATATTGTTTATAACCAAGGAGTTTGCAAGTATGTTACAAATTTGCCCATCATTGTCTATGGATTAGCAATGCTCCGTAGATAAACGTTTTGTAAATTAGATCGTGATCTTTCAGATTTTAATGGCAAAGACGATGGTTTTGTATTAGAAATGACGTTCGAGTAGCGTAGTGGTAGCCCTGCCTCGAACGCTGGAGGTCCTAGGTTTGAGCCTGGTCAGGGCATTAATTTGTGTGATGAATTTAGAAGTTTGTTCTTGGGTCATGGCTGTTATATTTATATATGTATGTTTATACTGCCCCCCCCCCAGTTTGCTGTATGGTCATCCATAACACAAGCTCTGCTTACTTTGGAGCCATACAGTTGGTGTGTTTGTTTGGGGAATTTTTAATTTTAAGAATGTGAACTCCTCTTATCATCTCGCGTAAAATAAGTTACCAATGCTGCAGCTTTTAAAGTTTAGGTTAAATTTCGAATTTATTCTCTATTTTTCAAAGTTCTTAAGTGCCAATACAAGAATTTTTTACTGTTGTTAATACTTATCTTGTTTTCTAAATTAAATTGTGAAGATTCTACAATATTTTAACTAAATTTATATTAACTTATCCCAAGGCATAATGTTTTATTAGTACACTAACATTAAGATATTGAAAATTAATCTTAGTGCTTGAAAAGAAGCCTTTCTTTGTAAACGTAATGAAAAAGTTAGTATTATATTAGTTTCATTAAACGTCTTTTCTATATTTCTATTAGAGTAGATAATTTTTAATTATCTGTATCCAATAAACACAAATAAGTTTTTTATTTAACTATCTATTGATAAAAGACAACGGCATTCTCAACTCTTATTGAGTTTCTAATACAAAAAGTCATAATGAAAAGGTTTGCTACATGTTCGAAGTAGAGTCAGCAATAAAAAAGTACTTACTATTTTCAATATTAAATAATCATAAAATATGAAATGAAATGAAATATGAAATGAAATGAAATGAAATGAAATATTTATTTCTAAACATTGACAATTACTTGTTCTTATTGACGTCAAATAAAACATGATTCTACCACCAGTTCGAAAAAACCTTCGTGAAGAAGAACTGGCAAGAAACTTCACGGGTATATTTTTTTCAAAATAAATTTACAGAGTCTCTTTATGTCTATACAAAATTATTCTTTTCTGCATCTGTTAGCTCGGCAAGTCTCCCTACCCCCAAGTATCCAAACGACGAACACCCTCAAACGGCACCCGTTCACGAGTTAACGCGGGATCCAGCCATCGCCCTCCTCAACCATATTAGAGGGAAGTGAGCGACCCGTCACCCGCATATAATATAATGCAACTTATTATGCCTTAACTGTAACTTAAACCCTTTGTCCCATTTTATAAATAGTAAATATTTCTAACTTACCTATCAACTGTAACACACAGTTTAAACGTTACACGATGTTTAGCTTCGATTGCGTAAGCACTAGCCAAATAGTATTTTTAAGTTTTTAACCATTGACTAAAGTAAAACACTGCTAGATAGGTGACGCTTTTACATCATTTGACGGCCGAGTGGCGTAGTGGTAAGTAGCCTTGCCTCATACGCTGGAGATCCCAGGTTCGAGTGCTGGTCGGGGTTCATATTTGTATGATGAATACAATGTTTGGTCTCCGGTCATGTTTGTTGATATTTATATAAATATGTTTATCCTGGACTCCCACCGGATTTGCTGGCTAGTCGACCATAACATAAGCTCTGTTTTTTTGAGGCCATTCATTTAGTGTGTTTGTCTGGAGATTTATTTATATATAGTGTACCTGAAAACGCTTCTGGTAAAATTTACTGACAATTGTATTTCTCCCTGATGTAAAAGAAATAGAATGATTTTAGAAAAGTACTTTAATAATAAATAATACTTGAATTTAATACTTTAATACTTGTTTTTAATAAATACTTTAATAATGTTTAAAACAAGGAGAGAGAGAATTTGTATTTAATTTCATCAGTTTTTTAGTTATAACTAGGCTTTGACGATGCGTTGAAAGTACTAAAATAACAGATGTTTCTAATATATCCAAAAAACGAGCAAGAATAAAATTGATTCATGACTATATTTTACAAAGTACATAATAGATATAGACCGACTTTCAAAAAGAAATGTTTCTCAATTAATGCGTTTTTAGAGAGTAGATTTGGGAATAATGGAAATAAAATAAGTGAATCATATTTCGGTAATGGTTATGAAATTCATTTGTTATTAGAAAAATAAGAACAAAATTCTTAGCTTCACACAAATTTCTTTATACAGGTAGAAATAACTGTACTAAATCATTTAAAAAAACAGTAAACAAAATTTTCTCTGCCGACGTTACCCAGAACAAACTTCATCGGATATTCATGACGCTATTTCTAATCGGGAGAGTCCATATCTAACTTCATGTTCACCTGTACTAAATTATAGGATATTTATTAACCTAATGAAATCACGCTTAGTCAATAACTGATTGTTTTTAGCCACGATACACGATACTCAATTCTAAGGGATGTCCATTTATTCGAGCAAGCATTATATTGCCGGCATTTATAGATTGGCACAGCCGGGTGACAAATCGAATATACGTAAAATAATGTTCAGCAAATACCCGCCCTTTTATACCGGCTGGACTTTTGCAATCCCGAAATCACTACCCGATCGGCGCTAGCTGAAATTATTGATTGCCGAATATGTGTAGCAATTACTTCGGGCTGGCCTTGACGTTTAACATATACTGCCGAACCAAGTGTGCCAGTCCGAATATGCGCGTAGCGCCCCAAAAGGTGGCTCATAAAACTTAAGTATATACGATACTAGTTTTGAGTGATGTTCAAAATAACCTATAATATAACCTAAGCGCTTTGTGGTCAATGAACATGTTTGTGAACAATGTTTATTAAAATAAGCTTAGAAACAACTGAAACGATTTTAATATTTTATCAATTAAAGAAAAATAATCAAATATTTGTAATAAAGCATTTGCCGTTTCATTGTATTTTATTCGGATTAATTTTGCTATTATAATAATTGTTCGTGCCCGATTTAGGTTTTTTTTTATAACTGAAACGTTATTAATTATTAATTTATTTATTTATAATATTGACGTTTCTAACCGTTCTTTGTATAACATTGCGTTCGGAATGAAAACGAATTTGAAATAAATAACTTGAGTAAATTTATTCTAACGTGAAATTAAAGAACTTGTGTTATGGATCTAGTATCCATACAACGGATAAATAAACTTAAGAATATATATAAGAATAACTAGAAATCTAGAAATCAAATATAATAAAATATGTGCCTCTACTAGGATTCGAACCCGGGATTTTCCATGCAGAGGGGAAGGCAAGGGTCCACACCAACCTCCACACCAAACAGGCCGTCGAAATATGTCTTCTCAAAGGTGTTTTATAAACTATTAAGCTTCAGAAACTGCGACAGCCATGATTAACCTTACAGCTATAAACATATATATTTACTTTAAATCTCCTATTCATACTTAGTTTACTTTTTAACATCACTTGTAAACCCACATAATTGTTATAATCAAGGTCCGACGAAACCGCAGAACGGAAATACAGGTAAAAATAAATGGGTACCTTCGGAATACCGTACCGGGTTAGCCTAAAATAGGGAGCGCTGCCCAAAGTCGGGTAAAACCAAAGAGCTATTTGTGGTGTCTGATAAAGTAACAGGGGATCGATCGAGCGAATCGGTCGATTGCAGTCGCAAGTGACGTCACTGGCACGTTTCTAGTGGTCTGGATCCGAATTTAACTGTCTGGAGCGAACGGGGCGGTCGAATTAGCTGGTCTATCAAGTGATCTGTTTTCGGTTTTTGGTTGATTTGTTTCAGGGAGTTTTAGTAAGTCGATTATTTGTTTATACTATAAATGAGAGTTTATTTTAGTAAGTTTCTGAGCAGGTTAGGTCTCTATAAATATTCATTTTGGACTCTTTAACATAATTTTGTAAAATATCATCCGAGCTAAGTTGGTGGACTAAATATATAGCTTAGTCTTACAGAGCTTGAGACTGATTTTATGAAATATTTATAATTGATATTTTTCAGGGGACCTAAAAATTGCTCAATATTAACTTTAATTGATAGATAATTTTGTTGACAAATTGTGCCACTTTTTTATCTCTTTATTTATCTGATGAAAAGGTGATATAACTCAGTTCTACAAACAAAACATCAAGAAATATCAACAATACGGAACGTAGCCAAGATAACATTTTTTCGTATATGATACAATAAGTACCAGAGCTTCTTTCAAGCGAAGCCAAAACCTAGAAGAATTTATAATAATATCATTCTTATGGTTCTATTATGTTGTTTCAGTTACACAAAATAAATAATAACGTAGAAAGTTATAGCGTCATTACTAAATGAAGGAATAAGACAAAAACATCAGTTCTTCCTTTTCTAACTTTAACTATACCTAAGAAATACGTTTAGGAATACTGCTCTAAAACGACCGGAAGTAGGGATGTAAAAGTGGTTGGTATTACGAGGACTGCTATTTTGGAGAATGCTTTTTATTTATATTCCTACTGTAATGATTAGGATTTTGATTTGAGAGAGAAAACTGGTTGAGTTCATTTAAAAAGATACAGAAAATGTGAAACCAACAAAGGATTTAGAAAGTCTAGGATTTAGGATCGTACAATTGGTTAGGTTGGTTATGCATTAAATAACTAATGTTTATTTTTTAAATTAAAACTTTAACATAAATTAAGGTAATAATTGTTAGTAAGAAACATAACAAAAAATTGCGGTTTCTAAGTGTTTTAAAGCATTATACACGTAAGTGTACTGAAAATGTATATTTTTATTAAACTTTATTCACACGCAATATATTCAAATAATTTGATATATATCCTTGATATAATAAATATATTTGATAGTTTTTATTTCACTTAACACTATCCCCAAACTACTGTTAGATATGAAACGCATACATTTTCAACCAAGATTCAACATTACAGCGGCTAAAAAACCTTCGCCTTAAGACGTTACTTCCGGTCTTTACGTCCTTTCAATAGGTCTGCCTGAAAGAGAGGTCGTTACCTGAAACAAAAGGGACAGAATACCGTTTTAAAGTTGGTATGAAAAAAGCGTGTTTGCTTAAAAGCCTACGTGTAGTGTACAGCAAAGAAATCGCCAAGTAAAAGAACCTTTGGTTGAAGTAAAATTTATTTGTTACTTTTTGTAGTTGTATCTACTTTTCACGTGAGATTTAAGATGTATAAATTTTTGAATGTACTTTTCCTTTAGAATTAAAGTTATTATTAATATCAGTTACTTTTAAATACATGGAAACAAGCATCTGCCAGCTATTTTTTAAAGTAAATTTTTTATTCCTAAGGAATTTATATTTCGTGTAAATTTAAACATTTTTTCGCGATATAATAAACAAACAAACTTTCACAAATAATTAAGAATATTTGTTTACATTATTCAAGATGTATAATTGAAGAAAATATTCAAAAGCTAACAGCTTTTTAAATAAAAATTTTCAAGCTATGACAATTCATGTTTATTGTGTTTCTATGATCTAAAGATAAAGGTTTATTCCTCATTCCACATAAGAAGAATAAAATATAATATATACCGTACCTTTTTCATCGGTCGGAAAGGCACTTCGGCTCAGACCACAAATCTGAGCAAATTTTATTTTTCGAACGGTAATTACGCTTTGCATGCGTAACCATCTATTTTGTTGACCTCCGAAGCAAAAACAGGGTGTTATAAGTTGAATGTGTGTATTAATATGTATGTGTTTCTGCCTGTCGTATGAGTCGTAGCTCCCAAAAAAATGGGCCCCTTTTGAAGCTTTTTTTTTTTACTTTCTTTTCCTTTAATCGAAAGAGTTCTCACTCATGTTTGAAGAATCTCGGTTCAATCATTCAAAAGTTATGCGTGCTTTGAGTGTTGGGGGTTTCATTAATTTTTGGTTATGGTACATCTGAAAACTGTATGCTAAAGTTTATCGAAGATCGATCGCGTACTTCAGCCGTGAAAGTGTAATAAACACACTCACATTTTTATTACAATCGTGACAGCCTTAACAATCCCACTGCTGAGACATCAGCCTCACTCAACTATGGGGTGGTATTTGGCAATGTATAGTCCACCACGCTTGCCTATTGCGGTTTGGCAGGCGTTTAAAAATAACTTCAGAATAAATTCTTAGGTATGCTGGTTTCCTTCGCCGTTGGGGCAGTCGGCCTTATATATTTGTACGCGGTACAAACTCCTTGGTACATTCGGGAGTTACGGGGATCGAACCCGGGACCTCAAGTTCGCTGCAACACCAAAAAATATACACCTTATATGAATAAAGATGGCCACCATACCTTACTACTCATTATCAAAAAGAACTTATGGTTTAAGCGTAAAATATACTCTTTATATGATTTTTATAAATACGTTGCAAAACAGTAATCAATTGTAAAAAATTTAGAAATGTTTTACTCCTACAACAGAAAAATTACATTGCTTGAAAAACTTGAGCATTGATACTTTGTAATATTCTCAAGCAAGTAAGATTATTTCACCAGATCCTTAATCATCGACAACAAGTGACGTCATACAAATGAATCAAGTACGCAAAACACTTTGTCCTTGGCCAGGTCAGCTTGCCAAGGTTTCAATTAGTTGTAACTCATCAAAATATTTACACCGCACTTCTGTCATTGTAATAAAATTCTCTTATTAAATGTTTTTTTATAAATTGATAATTCTAGTAATAATTTATCATTTTTCTGTATTTTCACTAAACGTTTGTTTAAAAGGGCCAATGAGAGGCATGCAAACTACGAGCCGCAAAAGGTGACTTTCAGGCGACGTGCTTAGTAGCACTCGAACACCCGGCATTTATAGCCAACGTCCAGAAATTTAATAAATCAAACTTTTCACTCACTATCGGCTACTTCAACGCCGATGGTCTTAAACATCAGCGCAATGAAATTCACGAATTCGTTCGAGAATTTCAAACCGACATCTTGCTTGTTCAGGAAACCTTTTTGAAACCTAGTCACAAGGACCCTAAAATAACGAACTACACCATCGTTCGCAACGATAGACTTACCGCTGATAAAGGCGTTACCCTCATCTATTACAAAAGGTCAGTGCATTGTATACCTGTCGATCCCCCACAGCTAGAGAATATCGAAGTTTCCTGTTGTAGAATAGCGATGAGCGGCCATCAGCCAATCACGCTAGCATCCATCTATCAACCACCAGACAAAGCTATACTTCAAAGCGACCTTCAGTCGCTAGTCGATATGAGTCCCTCCTGAGGAATACTAGCTGGCGACTTCAACTCGAAACATTCGTCCCAAACGGTCGTCGGCTTCATCACATGTTAGAGGCGCTAAACTGTGATGTAGTGGGTTCTCGGGAACCGACACACTATCCCTATAACACAAATCATCGCCCCGATATTCTCGATATAGTAATCCTCCAAAGTGTTAACTTAACGGTACACTCAGTAAAAGTCATCCACCAGCTTACTTCGGATCACCAACCGGTAGTCATGCAGCTAGGTATCCCAACTGACCCTGTTCCTCAAACGAGGTCACACATCGATTAGGTCAAACTAACAGAAGCTCTTAAGGCAATTGACAGCCCCGAACTAAACACCATTCCCGATTCGTTGTCATCTATCGAGGAGACCGATGCTGCGATCGGTGCTTTCACCAACCAACTTCGAACTGCTATCAGTGCGTCCTCCAGGCAGGTTCCAGCGGCGAATGATCCACGCTGGGTCGTGCCTGAGGATGTGAAGGAGTTGCTGAGAGCAAAGAACGCAGCTATCTGGGCCTACGATTACGCTCCGACCTACGCAAACCGCATCCATATGAGGGCTTTACAGCGAGATGTCATATCTCGCATAAGCGAGTTGTGGTCTTACAACTGAAACGCGCTTCTTGAATAGATTTCGCCTTCGCATCTAGCTTACTGGAGCTTAAGTCGTCGATACTTCAGCTGCTTAGGCCACCGCCCGTGACTCCCGCCTTCGATGACTCCGAAAAAGCTAAAACCCTAGCCGATAGCTTAGCCCAACAATGTACACCGAATACAGAAAGCACTAACTCCCTCCACATAGAAACTGTGAATAGCACAGTCGAAACTAAATGCGGCAATACACCGACTGACACCCTCCAACCGGTAATGGTGAAAGAGGTGCAGATAATAATTACAAAGCGGAAAGTCCCAGGTCCAGACAAAATACCAAACAGCGTTCTGAAAGCTCTCCCACTCGCACTCATACAACTGTTAGTAGTTATATTCAATAACTTACTAACAAACTGCTCCTTTCCGCAAACATGGAAGGAAGCGATTGTCATCGGTATTAGGAAACCCGGAAAATAATTTACCTACAAGCTACCGTCCTATTAGTCTGCTTAGTGCGTAAGCAAATTTTACGAAATTATACTTTGAACAGGCTCCGAGAGGTCATCCACTCCAAACACCTGCTACCGAATGAATAGTTCGGCTTTAGGTCCCGTCACTCCTGCGTCCAACAAGTGCACCGCATCACGGAGCACATCTTGGAGCAAAGGAATGTAGGTCGAAAACCGATGGGCACGGGTGCGCTTATCTTTGACGTGGCGAAAACCTTTGACAAGGTCTGGCACAACGGCTTGTTATTCAAGCTCTTCGAACTAGGCGTGCCAGACAGCCTCGTGCACATCATACAAGTGTCGAACCTTTCGTTACAGATTGGATGGTGCGAGTCCGGGACCGAGCCGTCTTCGTCCTGGGTAGGCTGCACCTCCTAATTTGTAAGAAGAGTAAAATGTCGCTTAGAATTAAGCTTACACTTTACAAAACTTGCATCCGCCCCATCATGACATATTATGCCAGTGTGGTTTTCGCTCACGCCAGCAAGTCGAATATCAATCACTTGCAGGTTATTCAAAATAGGTTCTTACGCAATGCATCGAGGCCCCACCCTATGTCCGCAATTTAGATCTGCATAAAGATCTCGAGCTGCCCACTATTGCCACGTTGATGAAGTTGGCGTCTAGACGCCACTTCGATAACGCTCCCCACCATCCCAACCCGCTGGTCAATAAGTCAGCTGACTACACAGCCAACCCAGACGCGCCAGTTCGTTATAGGCGTCCGAGTAACGTCTTAACAGATCTCGACAACGCTATTACAACAAGGAACGCCGGCGTACCTTTAGAAAAAGGGCAACACGGCATTCGAATCGCCTAACTCACCGGTATTCCTACTGAGTTTCTTGCTGGTTCTTGGGCAGTAGATGACCCTTCCGAACCAGTGGTAGTTTCAATATACGACGTCCTAAGCCGAGGTCCGTGCCCTTACGCGTTACTGTAACTTTTTGTTACTTTATTGCTTTTAAATAAGTCATTTATAAATAAATATAAATATATAGTTAAAATATGTCATCTGAAATTAATGTTCACAAGTTGTAAGCCGAATCGAAATATTTGAGTGCATCTAACAGACAGATTGTATCAGATCGTTAATTAATGTGACGCGTCAAAGAAACTAAGACTACAGTTGGTTGGGTAAAAGCCAAAATTGTTTATTTTTCCTTTTTTTTTTTAATCTCTTCAATGTACGTATCGTTTCTATTTTGGTTACGGAAACAAGGGCTTATTTTAAGACTTTTTAATTACGATTTAATGCTGTATTACTGTAGTTTTATTAGAGAAATCTAAAACATGAAGTGCATTTCTGAACCTTCAACCAAGTTGTTTGGGACTGGTAAGAATTATTTTTGCTGGTTCAATGGAACTTAAGTTTTTGAAAAGCATAATAGTAACTTATCAATTAAGGATTCAAAGTCTTGATTTAAATGAGGAGAATCACGGACCCCTGCCTCAAATAAGGAAGAAAGACTGCACAAACCTCGAGGTTCCACCGCCAGTCTCCGTCAGTAGTCTCAACGTTCATAGGTTAAGGGCGTCTTCCAGGCAGCTAGTCAGGAAGGCCTATAGTCCAGCACTTTACAAACAGCACAGTGTAGACAAAACAAAGCTCATAACACAGGAAGAACACAGTTCAAATTATTTTTCAAGGTATTTAACGATGCATAGCATCGCCCATGCAGACTCGACACACGTCAAGCGACCGAACGTCGGTCACCTGCAATTTGTACAGTTTTAATTCTACCTACATTTGAGGCAAGAACCGAACACAAGTATATAGATGTCGAAAAACTATAAGGAATGTGTCAACCATCAGGACAGCAACAAATCAGGGCCTACTTTGTTCACTCACGGCCACTGACACTCGTCGAATCAATCTGTTTTCAATCAAATCGCAAATAGATTGATCTACCGACTACTCTAGAACGATTTTTATTGTACCTTTTACATTGTATAGTTAAGAATAGAAGTCACTGTTAGAAACTTCACGGTTAATGTGAATCTAACAAGCGAGTGATTATACTGAATTAACCTTTGAGAAGAAAAGTTGGCATGTTGCGTTTATTTTGATTGCACGGGACATAATAATTAGTTTTGATGGGAAGGAGTTATTCTGATTTCTTGGATGTTTTGATCATTTCATGCGATATAGGAGGACTATTTGTTACACGTTAGCCCGTTACGTGTTATTAATCGTGAAGTTTTTATAAATACACAGCTCTTATCAAAATAGCAAGAATTTGTTAGTATTGCTGATATATTTTTTGTTACAATGAGTAGCTGCCGTATGACTTCTTATCCTGATTTGAAAATTGTAGCTTTTAAATGACTTAAATTAATATCAGTTCTACTTTTAGCTTTCAGAGCTTATCACATCCAAATAAAAATTGGAAGAAGCATATATCTGGACACAAACAAAATTATATCGAACAGCTATTGAACAAATTGGTAAAAGTACAAAAGCGCCTCATCGGGCAAAATTTTCTTCACTTCACAAAGTTCAGTTTCAAATTGTTAACATAAAATGAAGAGGAAGCATCGAACAACACTTTTGTACACGAAAGTATTTTTAGACTTTAATTTGAAAACCTTGCTAGCTTTGAAAACAGGACCTGTCAGGTGTAACATTTTAAGTGTCCTATCTAGCACTGTGTATCTGTATTGTTTAGTAACTGCTTTTATTACAATAGATATAAAATGATAAGTTTACGTTTACTTTGAAAAATATTTATATTTTACTCTTAAAAATAATAATACCCATTACTCCTAAGTTTGCATCCTAGATAATAAAATGTATCCATCATAAACATTGTCGTCGTCGTCAGATTCCTAGCTATGAAATTTTCAGAGGTGGCTTTTTCATATCTCACAACAGGGAAGGAGATCTATAATATTGAAAACACTATGTGATAGTAATTAGTGTTTTAAACGGAATTCTAATTAGACTCACAACATAGAAAGAGTATCCAAAGCCCTACGACGTTATACCAGAGAATATTATTGTCCAGGCATAATTTCTATGGAAAGTTTTGTCACGTGTCATATTTATTCTAATGATAAAAGTTATCTAAGCATTGAATCAGAATCAGCCCTTATATTTTCTTGTCAAAGAAATAGAGTATTACTAAATCTTTACAATGCATATCAATTATTGGATAGTTCTTGCAAATAGCAAATTGGGACAATTTGCCAAAGAAGAAACCCAATGAACAATTGATATATTAGTATGAACTGGTAGTAACTCATCCTGTTAGTTCACGCTTAGGTCTTATACTGATTGATAGCTTCTTTGAACCCTAATGTGGTGGGCGGCTACTGGGAATAATAAATTGCTAAATACAGTAACTGCCCACAGTTTTGCCTAACTTATAAAGCAAAATTATATTAAAGTTAGCTTCAAGAATATTATGATCAGTTAAACTTTTTACTAGACCAAATCATGCACAAAAACTTTTTCTTAAGCTTGATTATACCATAGCACTAATAATCCTGTAGCACATTTTTTGCTTTATTAATTTTACATTTTGCTTAATTTAACCCTTACACTAAACTTTACCTTTGTGCTACTGACTAGTACTCAGAAAAGAATTTAATCAGGTCACTACAATTTTATTTTAATTTGCAATATAAGTGTCTCATTTTAAAGGTTACTTTAAAACTAGTCGTTCCGACGACGCAGCGAACCTTCAACACACTACCATTTTCTTTAAAAATACACCTACATACGAATCACACTTCACAAAACTACTTTATACACTACTAACACTAGACCGTAAAATCACAAAACTACTTTATACGCTACTAACACTAGAACGCAAATGTTTATTCACAGTGTATTACACGTACACGTCACCAAGTCTAGATATGTGACACATGTTTTCATAACACACACACATCAAAATGATGCCGTATCAACACGGTCTGATTCGTGTGCGTTTGCTATAGAAATAACTTGCAACGAAAAATAATTCATTTTCATATTACGTTTCGGAATGCTGCTGGTGACGTTTTAGTTTCAAATTGAATTGTTGGTTTGGATTTAAGAAGTTTCTAGGTCTTAAGGAATACAGATCTTTTTACTTCACGTTAGTTTTTGACATTTAATGCTTGATAAAAACCGTACGACCAATTAAAATGGTAATATTCATTTAACCAATACACACATGCAAGGGCTCTTTTCAAAGTGTTTGTCTATATTTATATTCTACTCAATTCACCTCGAAAAAAGTTTGCTAGTTCACTTTATTTTATTTGTTGTCGTGAATTAAGTTTTCAAGGGTATATGACACACACATGCAAGTACACATATATATGCATCATATAAACGTAATTTAAATATATAAATTGTTACTTAGTAGATAGATGCAGGCTAATGATTTGCGTAGAATCTGATCTCGTGAAAGTTTTTGTGACAATATAGCTTTATAACTGGGAAAGAATATTTAAAATCGCTACAGCAGTTCTAGAGTTTGTCAATATAAAATTATGCAAGAAACAGAAAGAAATAACATAAAAGACCACAAACCAAAACAAACAAATAATATTTCGATATCAAATCCGCTCACAAAATCCGTGCCGAAAATACTGACTAAAAGATTAACCCAATCAAATATTCATGCACATCATAAACTAGGCTGCTTCATTATATTTTCATAGAGTTGCCAAAATAGACTTTGGTAAGCAGCTTTCTGATCTGATAAACCCTAAATTCTTTAGTACCCCTAATGCTCTGAAAACTGCCCATTTTTCTCTTATCAGTTTTGCTCACATATTCCAAATGTGATGGTTATCTTTAGAACCTCTCTTTTGGCTTATTTATAAACGGCACCTGTCTCTTGTTTTAAGATTCTTCGTTGGGGAATAAAAACCGTATTTCCCACTGATAAGAATTATGAGATATTTTCATAAGCTTCAATTATGTCTTAAGGATTTACATACACTCTAAATACAGTCTAACTTTTATGTCACAGCATTATTTTTTTAAACGCTTCGACCGACACAATTTTTAGACCGCCGTGACTAATAAAATAATATAAAAATGTACCCGTAAATGCAGTAAAAATATGTACATGTTTTTGATTTAAAGCTATAAATAATGTAACATTTTGAATATAATTTTACAGATGTTATGCTAATAACATTTATCAAAAAGCAATCGACATATTAAATTCTTTCATCATTTATTCAACAATATGTAAGTATATAAAATAAAAACTTGACTGACTGACTAATCTTAGAACTCTAAAACATACCTACAGCACGGATCGGGTTATTCTCATTTAAAAAAATCTTAAAACCCGTAAAATGACTTACTACTGATCATTTCGTATATTCTTACACAACTCTCACTTGACCGATTTTATTAATAATCTAATGTAATGATCCACGTCACCTCAATATATTGTTCTGTCTCGAAGGCATCCATAAATAACCGACTCAAGCGTAAAACGTCGACTCTCTTTCTAATTCATTTATAACGATAATCAACTTTGTACTGTAAAGTCAAAATCAAGTTTATCGCGTTAAAGACAGGTGCAAAAGAGATTATAAACATAAATTAGTTCCTGTACAATTGACACCATGCAATATTTTGCGTATACTGCGTGACTTTAAAAGAAAGTCAATTCTTCATACGAATACGTCGAGATGAATTATTTGTCTACTTTCACTATATGGTGACTTTGGAAAAGTTGCTCAGTATTGTGGTGATCAGTGTACATGTGCCCTTTTTCTGACGGTAAAAATGTCACCCTGTATATCGTAAAGTTACATAAAAGATCGATATAACAATTAAGCATAACCTATATACTTCCCAATCATTATGAACATTACGTAATAATTTAAATATTTAATTTCTAATTAAAATTAATAGAATCCTTAACACTAAACCCACATACAATTTTATTTACATAATTTGGATGTCTATCGTAAGCAAATACTTGTTTTTGTATATGCATAACACCATATTGTGCGACAATTTGGTAATATACTAGGTTGTTACTGATAAACGCTTAATTTAAATTTAGACGAAACGGCAATTCAGGTAAACGAGCGGTAAATTCCCTGTAAGTCACTCAATGTCATAGGGAAAAACAAGGAACAAAAACAAAATACAAGCCAATACAACGCTCTCATCAAACTGCAGTTTAGCTAGTCTCCAAGAAAAATTTACTATGCATTGCGCACTAAAGTATTTTTTCATATACAGGGTGACTTGTAATTCGACGTATTCCTCTTGGGGTGTGATAAAGATTTGTAAAATTAGATATGTAATTTTTTAAATTTCCATTTTCTTTACCCTTAACCTATCATCATGTTATTCAATTTTTTCTGAGAATCTTTTCTATTTTTGTAAATAATTTAATGTTTTTGAATAGCTAAAAAACAAGGAAGTTCTTCGAGTAGTTTGTACGGTTAATGTACTGTTGTGTTTTTAAGTAAATCCAGTTTTCTATTGACCAAATTAGTGAAACGAAACAAAATTTTATAAACATTCACTTGCTTTTTTAAAATGTTCAATACTTGTGCCAGTATTAGTATTAATAAATGTTTGTTGATGTTTTGATACAAATTTAAACAATTTTATTCTAAACACTAGTTTTCTGTTTATTGAATTTTTGTAGTTAATTCGGGATCTTTTTTAACAAAACCAAAAATATTGATTATCTTGATAACGAGCCTACTTGGTATTAGCAACATTATAGTTAATTTTGTTGGAAATTAGTTGTATTATCACATCCCAAGAGGAATACGTCGAATTACAAGTCACCCAGTATCCTTATTTGTCCACTGATATTATTCACACTTATGGTATAGCGGAATAAGCGCTAAAGATGTATCAGATTTAAAAAAAACTTTATGAACTTTATGGTTACTTACTTGATTTTTTACCTACATCCATGATTAAAGCAGAATTTGGATGTCGGACGGCAATTAAATTAATGAATTTCGCAACTAGTTAGAATTTCACAATATATTAAGAATTCAATCGCTAGTTTTCCAGACAACACCAGTCCAAATATCAGATTTTTTTACGTTTGCGAAAACTTCTATTGGTTTCAGACTACGAATTTTGGTAATATTTTTGCATAATAATTAATTACAAAACAACAATTATCTATACTTGTGACCAATCAACCAATCTTCTGTTTACATTTTAATCAATCAATTCACATTTTATATCATCATCAGCCCATATTCGTCCACTGCTGGACATAGGCCTCCCCAATTTCACGCCATCGAGGTCTATCCTCGGCTACTCGCATCCAGCTCCTGCCAGCCATCCCGCGCAAATCATCACTCCACCGTGTCTGAGGACGTCCTACACTACGTTTGCCGAGACGCGGTCTCCACTCAAGAACTCGTTATATAATTATATAATTATACGTAATTATTTTTATATACATTCCATATAATATATTATATTTCTGTACATTCGTAGTTTATATTTCATATCAAAATAAAATTTACGAGTATCTTGTTGTTTGGAAAACAAGTAATTCATGTATTCAAGAGCAGATATCTTGATATTTTTAAGTATTATTTTAGACAAATTCGTTATAACTCGAATGACGTCGAAAAAATAAAGAAACTTTTTATAAAAAAATAAATGTTAGGATACTTTATATCATCTTAACTTTATTTGTGCAATGCCTTCAGTATTTAGAAAAAGTTTTGAATAAAAAGTTTTTAAAAATTTCGTAATAAATAATCTATTATAAAAAACAGAAAACGCCATCAAACAGTACAATCAAATATGAATAACCAGAAAAAATTATTGGAAAAACTTTAGAGTGAATAGAATCCAGGCTATCGATATCGCGGCACGTCCGGTTTGACGACAGACGTGACAATGTGACAAGTACGAGGCACTTATAATAACCTCGCGATGACTTATTGGCGGATTCATTATTTGCCTGTTGGTAGATGGCATTTCTAGGATTGAACTGTAAAGTGTTTGGGACTGTAAAGTATTGGGAATTTTTTTTTTCACTAGATATGTCGTTTGCGTTTTCCAAGCAAAGCAAGTAGATATTATGTTTGGATAGCAATTTCTACAAACTAAGGAAAATTTAAAATTGACTAAAAAAACAAGATATTTCAATCATTTAAGGAGCATATGTATTTCTCATTGAAATACTATCTACGAATCCGCAATTGGTTAAAACATTTGTGTGCTAGTGTTTAGTCAAATACCATGTTATTTTAAGATAACATTATTGGATTACTAAAATAAACTTTACCAACGACACTAAATATAAATATTCGGTATCTTGCGCGTGAGCAAGTTTATTACATAAAATTACAGTCATTAACCTAGTACTTAGCTACCAGATATTAATGTCCTTTATAATAAATATAAATCAAATGAAATTAGTCTAAAAGTCGTTTTATTTAAAAAATAATACAATTTATTGTAAAAAAAGGCCTTAATTTTATTTTATTTTAATTTTATATTTACAGGCATTGCGTTCTAACCACGACTAACATTTCTTTCCTTTTTTTCTATTTTGAAAACTATATTCTGTTCTTTAAATAAATATTCAAATGTTTAATCTAAGAAATACTCCTAAAAAATATTTACACCTAGGCATGTTCAAAAGAACGGACACCAAGATTCCCTGGATTAAAAAGCATAGTAATTCTACAGCTCTGTGCAGCTTCTACATTCAAACGACAAAAAACATAGTCATACTAACGCCATAATATTCAAATAAGATCCATAACTTAAACCTCACAACGATAACGATAAACAAAAAATAATTATACTTCAACAACTTCCTCACAATTCCGCCATTGATAAGGTATAATTTCCTCATAAACTGAAAAAAGTGCAACTTAATAAACCACAAAACCGCTGGCATCTTATTCGCCCCTCGACAAAATGATACTTACTTTAGATAAGATGATAATAATTCTTCGCAAAATTTAACCAAAGTTCATAACTGATAAAAGTTTCGTCCCTTTTCTTTAAATTTTAATAGATATTTAAATTTGTTGAGTCCAGCCACTGGTGTGATAAGACAGTTGGCACGAAATTAGAATGTAAAATATTATAGACGAAATTGTAGCTGCAACGTGTACAGTACTTATTTTGTTGTTAATGAATTTGGCGCCCATGGCCGAATGGTTTTCGATATCACTCGAATATTCACAAACTTAAGCCATGGTTGGTGCGGCCAGACGCTAAAGTACTTGAGCGTTACTGTGCTTTAGAGAACTCGTCCAGCAGTCGGTCCCAGCGCTAGGCCACAAAGTCCGGTGAAATTTAATAGGGCCGTAAATAAACTGTCCATTTTGAAAAAAAAAAACCATCCACCCATCAGTTGACGCAAGATAACAGCCGTGAAGCCACTTAATCTTAACAACTGATTTAAAAAGCCACCTCACGAATTTTTTTACTCGTAAGTTTCAGACACATTAAAAATCTTCTAGCAACTATTTTTCTAATAAGTTGTCTATTAAACTTGAGTTGGGTCGTGGTATGTAATAAGTTCTACGGCAGACCACACTTAACATCCTACTCCATGCAAGTTGAAAATTGAAAAACTTCGAGTTTTATCGAATATCTTTTTTCTTTGAGATTTCAATTTGCTTTTAGAGTGAAGAAAAAAGTTGGGTGTTTATTTCTCGTCGATATTTTTAATTAGGTAAACATTAACTATATAAACAAAAATTATTCAGACTTGATTCAAGTATAACACCTAAACGCTTGTTTTAAATCAGGTAATTTTGCATATTTTCGAGATTGACATCAGTCATTTAATATTTTCAAGATTTAAAGGTTTTAATTTTTTCTTAGTTTAGTTCCATGAATTTTTTTGACGGTGACATTTTGGCGGTCTTCTTATGATGGAAGCAGAAACATACTTTCAGAAAAAAGCACCAAATCTTTTAAAGTTAATAAAGTTTTAAGTTAACGTGTATGTTAATTTTGGTTTTTCCTCTAGTTTTATTTATGGTTTTTTGCTTTGCTTTTTTGGGTTTGGTGAGTTTCGTTTCGTGGTTTTTGTTTATTATTTATTAATTGATGTATTAATAGTGCAGTCCCTAAAGTATCTCGTAATAAATCTGGAAAAGGAAAATTTTCTGAACTCTTAATTTTCAAGAAGCAATATTCTGTGTTATTTTATCAGCAATTGACAGACTTATATTTTCTATCTCATCTAGATAAACGTGATGCTGACCTCACCAAATTAATGACATCAAGCAGAAATAAAAAATTTTTTGAATATTAATATAGTTTTTATAATAATACTTTGACCAGCTGCATAAAACTGATTCATTTATATAACATTACCCAGCAAACCCACCGCAATATAAATTACAACACATTTTTACACGCTTCCATACCAGCATTGCTAATTGCAGTTAATTTTAAACATGCATTAATTACGTTACACCATGAATCATGAATTAATAAACTTTTTTAAAACACTACCTAATTAATTATACCTTCACTAATCGTAGCTTAAGTAGTAAAATGGCTTTATAAGTTTCCGTGGGGCAGAAATTTTGTCATGCAATTTTTCAAACTTTGTTACGCTGTAATGTTTTTTGTTAGATTTAAGGAGTCATACTTTATGACATTATGGCCATAACGATTAGAATTTTTTATTTTTCTTATTTGATAAGTTGTCATAATTGTGTGGGTTTAGTTATGAAATCAATTATTTGAAATCTTCAAATTATTGTTCGATATTTTGAAATTTCGAAGTCAACGTTTTACGTTTTTAAAATAACTTATAGTTAGAAATAATAACTCTTTTCACACAAATTTTATGTAAGTTAAAGTATTGTTTATGAAACCAAATAATATTGAGATTATTTATTTCCAGATTAATTAAAATCTTAAAGGTCCGTTCTTGACAACCAAATTATATAAAAAGTAAATTTTCTAACAAATTCTAACAACTAAATTCAATAGAATGTTCCTAAGTAGAACTAAAGTTCCTTTGCTCTTTGCATATGTGCAGCGAATTCAAAAAGTAGCAGTCAGCAAAAACGGAGTCAGCAAAATCAGCGAAATGCATTGTCCATCGATAGAGCGGAACGTGGCTTTCGGGTGAGTCCTGTGTGGTCCTTTGTATGGACTCCAAGGCTTATTAGGAGAATAATTTCAATAAAGTTATGAGCATTAATAAAATAAAATAAAATATTTTTATTTTTTACATTTATTAGTAAAAATCGCAACTTTTTCTAGTACAATCTCTAAACTTTTACAAATGATTAATCCCGCACGCAGCTGACTACTGATCACTTTGTATTACCGGTATTAAAAGCTTTCAGTTTTCCATGCAAACTTGTAGTTTTATGAGGTAATAATTATTTTATATTAAAAAAGATAGAAAAAGATATTAGTAGAAAAGATAATATAAAATATTTTGTAGCTGGATGTTTCTTGCTCTCTGTCACAAAAAAGGCTTTTGCCCTTTAGGATTTAGATTCGGCATTCAGAAAAATATTTGGAATAAAAAAGTTTACTGTAATTCAGAATTTGCTGGGGAAACGGGAAATCACGCATACTAAATCGCGGACACAGTATTGTAGTACCAACCAAATAAAAAACAAATTAAAACTTACGTCAAGCAAAAAGTTCCGTACAATTAAAGGTGAATTTAATTGTTTACCTAAATTTTGAATTTTGCTTTGGTTTAAAAACGAAATTTAGCCACCTTGTCGATCTCTGGTCTGAAATAAAGATTATTATTCTTATTGCTGTATTGTTATCAATTTTTTTTTCTATTTGGGTATATAGATCGACGAGAATACCTAAGTGACCTTTGATTTTATGTGCTTACAATGCACGGTATGGTAGTCCTGTAATTCTACATCACTACACGGCCGTGAGAATATTACTTAAACGCATCCCTCACACACCTCCGGGTCATTTAACTCGCGCTCTTCGCAAACTCGCGCTCTTCGCATAACTCGCGCTCTTCACAGACGACACCGTGCTTTACCATCTGATAGAAATCTACGTAGGTTAACTAGAATGCTCCAATTCGCAGCCAACGCATTAAGCACTTGGTTTAGGAAATGGAGAATAGAAGTCAACGCAGAAAAAAGTGCAGCAGTGTACTTTTCTCTCTCAACCTGCTCTAGGACAACCTCTAGAAAACCCTCCAAAATATTAGGTCAGATCACGCTGTTTGGTACTCCGACCCCATGGGCTAAAAAGGTCAAATATTTAGGAGTCACTTAAGATAGTGAACTTACATTCGCGGATCTCATAAAACGCGGCCGGAACCGAGCTGCCTTGGTCATAGGTAGGCTGTGCCCTCTAATCTGCTAGAAAAGTAAAATGTCGCTTAGAAATAAGCTAACACTTTACAAAACTTGCATCTGCCCTATCATGACTAATGCCAGTGTAGCTTTCGCTCACGTCAGCAAGTCGATCACTTGCAGGTTATTCAAAATAGGTTCTTACGCCAATGCGTCGGGGCCCCGCGCTATTTCTGCAGCCTAAATCTGCACAAGGATCTCGAGCTGCCCATCATGCCGCATTCATAAAGTTGGCGTCTAGACGCTACTTTGACAATGCTCCCACCATTCCAACCCGCTGGTCAATAAGTCAGCTGACTACACAGCCAATCCAGACGCGGCGGTTCGTTATAGGCGTCCGCGTAACGTCTTAACAGATCCCGACGACGCTATTACAACAAGGAACGCCGGCGTTCCAGTAAGGGTAATACGGCATTCGAATCGCTTAACCTTCCGGTGGGCCAGGCTAACGTGCATTCCTACTGAGTTTCTTGCTGGTTCTTTGGCAGTAGATAACCCTTCCGAACTAGTGGTGGTTTCAATATACGACGTCCTAAGCCGAGGTCCGACAAAGTCTGGTGAAATTTAAAAGGCAAACTAAATAAACAGTCCATTTCGAAAAGAAAACCTCCGGGTCACATCCGTTTGAATGCATAAAGCCCTCGGTAGCGTTGCTCGTTTTCACGACACTTGGACTAAGCGAGCATTTCTAGTCGCAAGGAAAAGGAAAAGGTAGATTCAGTGGATACATCCTTAAAGGGTTTTGTTGATAATTTTATACACGGAACCTAAAAACCATACCGACTGAAAGTTGGTCATCAAATTAAAATAAATTTAAAATGGGTTACAGTAATCGGGATAACATCGGAACACCCCCGTACAGGCAGACGGCGGACCGCCGCGAAAAAGCATTCGTTTAGAGTCAACTGCGTAGCCTAACTTAATTGCTCTATTGTTAATTACGTAACATTTCAACGTACACCACACTGCATTTTGACCACTTTAAAAGTTTTATTTTTTTTTTATTTGGCTCTGTTCTCATTCAGTGTAAATATTTAGTTTTATCCCATTTATATTTAATGACTTACTTCTACTATTTCATAATTTACGTGAATTTTTTCAGCAAGTATATTTATCTAAATTGACAACAATATTATTTTAAGTTTTATATCAAACATCGAAACATTTACAGCTTACTATGTATCGCTTCGAATTTAGATTCATATATTATTGACACATTTAATCATGTCGGCGACAAGTGACAGTTGTCACCCACCACACACTGTCATTATTCAATTTTCGATAACTGTCACTGTCATTCGATAAGTTATTTCGAAATATCCCAGAATTAACCGGATGGAATATGCAAGGCTCGCTGTTTACCAAAACCAGCGTTTGATCATTTGATATGTAAGCAGTTTTCGGTGATCATGGAATATTCAATTAGGTGACGATGTATGTACGTATGCATGAAGCATTAGTTTTTTTTATTTAAAGGCTGCCATTTACTCACAGATTTAAGTATGACTTCAAAAAAAAAAAATTTTTTTGTCTTCGAACATAGCGAATTTTCTGAGAGAATTCATGGCCTGATAAAATCTGTACCTGAACATGAATGCGCCACTCATATCACTCACTAATAACCAATTTGCAATTCTTGCTGCACTTTCCTTACGACAAACGATACATCAAAATTACGTGTTATACGAATTTCAATTTTAAAACCCAGGAAGAAGGGTGCTTGTTAATCGTGAAAACGGTCTGTTGCGAGTTTGGCAGTAACAAGTCATTACACCTTAAACATTAGACAAAACAATTTGTTACTCAGAATATTGAAAATAATGACATGCCTATGTTCTGTGCTGCTCTGTGGCTTCAGCTTATCATTTATATCTGTCGCCATTTTGACAGCTACGAGAAATAGGAACTTTACCGTACAGGAGACTTAGTGTTTTATATTCAATATCTTAAATAAAATATTTAAAAATATGCTTTATTTTCATTGATTATTAAAAAATAGGTAAATTTTTCACACTCGTGCGTAGAGAGAACTTCAAGCAAATCGGTCTATTATTTTATCGGGATGCTTTAAAAAACACAAAGTGTAACCAACAGCATATTTATCATAAATTGATACATTAAAATCGTACCTACAATTATAAATAAACAATTAAAAGGTATATAAATTTTTAAAAAAGCTAAAATAAAAAACATATTTAAGATTATTGTAAGTGTGGAAGTTTTTCTATACCTCACCGTTCTAGGTTCTTAGAATACCCTATATAGATTTTACCTCGTTACTCTCATATTATGTATAGATTACATCAGCCATATTCTAACTATCTAGCTGTGCGTTATTGAAACCACAGCGGCAGTAGTCTTCGCTGTACCATCGACATGTCATCATCATAAATAATGTATTATGTGCTCCACCATGCTTGAATTATTCAGGGTTTCATGGGCACTTTATTAAATTTGTTGTTTCTTGAAAACAGTTTGTTTGTGTCGGTTCGTTTCGATAAGTTGGTTAAATAAGTAAGATAATGGAATAAAAAGCAAGTTCTCTTATAAGTGTTAGAGAACTCCTCTTATATGACAATTGTTTTTTCTGTTCTGTTAAGAATCTTTTAAGAGCTTTTAAATGCATTATTTAATTTTATTCAATATTAATGTGTGAATTGTATTTGTTAGTTGAGAAAAATCTGTCAATATTTATAATTCTAGATACTTTTATCATAATAACGTAGATACATTTCAAAGATTCGGGCGTAAATATTATCCGAAGAACATTTTTATGCCCGAAAACGATAATAAAACTTCGTACAAAAGCTGCTTGTTATTATTTGATAAATTTAATATCCTTTACAATCTTTGATTAAATTATTCCCCGTTTTGACTTTATCAAGAAAATCCATGTATTAACAATAAAAACATACAATAGTAATAAAAATCGAAATACAAAAAAATACTCAATAAACTCAAATTGCCACTTGACACAGGGTGCATTAGAGACCGGAAAGTCGCCACAAATAGTTGCGCTCGTGAACCCTCCTGCATACTGCTACTTGGTGGGTAACCGCAAAGTAGAGTCTAGGGCCATCTGCACAGAAGACAGTGCTTTCTAGTCAAACTATGAAACCACAATCACTCGACTTAATGGGCTTTAATAAAAGGTTTATCGTTTAAATAAATTTATGAGTTTACGCAAAAAGTGGATTTATGAAGTTAAGATTAAGTTTTGGAAATATAATTCTTTATACACAAAAATTCTTTATATATACAAAAAAGTATTTATAGCTTAGCAATAGGAAAAATAAAAATAAGAAAGAAAAAAATTATTTGGAACAAGGCGCCTAAATTATTATGTACATTAGGGCAAAGTGGCCAAACCCCCAATTACCCCATTGCATCGCGAAAGATAAATGTTGTGGAAAATAAGTTCCAGTCTATGGTATCACTCGCCAATCGTTTGCTATTTTAAAAGTAACTGAACTTACATAATTCAAGTGTCTACTACAGCTAAGTAAAATCTTTGCCATAATTTTTTTTAGTCGTCCGATATTGTATTGACTTCTATTTTTTATGTCGTTAGTTTATTTATACTCCCTTTGTTTCAGGGTTTTGACCTAAAATGATACATGATATACTTAAAGAAACACGTTTATGATTTGTTATTCCGTTCCGAAGAGAAAATATCTGGTTATTATAAAACCTGCTTTACGACCAAAATTATTTATAAAAATTCAAAATGTATTAATGACTTGTATGTTTATTAAATTTGACCACACAAATTATAGAATAATAAAAACAGGTTCACTTATAAAACTTTTCTTATCTCCATCCATACAAGCTTTATGTATACGAGTTACCCGTTTTGTTCCCAACACTTAAATCCTCTGTAAACACAGAGATTTACGAAGAAACTTAATACAGATAAACATACTTAAGTGAGACTTTTCACGTAATAATAACAAGGGTTTATCCATCCCGCAAGAATAATCAATATATGTATGAAGCCAGAATTTTGCGTTTTTAAGTTTTATAAAACGTCAAATCTTCTTAATATAAGTTTGCTGTTTTCATAATTATTAATTTGATAGCTACGTGGAATGTAATAAAAGAGCGGGGGAAAAAATTTTGGGTATTTTGTATGTAATATTTTATAATTATATATGTTTGGTTGTATTGTTTGTTTCTGGCCGATTTTGATACTATGAAATAGCTTACATACAAAAAATAACTGTGTCCCGTTATTTTTATAATTATTTTTATGATCTAAAAAATAAGCGAGTCTCACGAAAATATGCAAGTCATAAGAAATAAAAAGAAGAGATTTTTTTTTGGGCATAGTGCTGCGTGAGTACAATTAGCACAAAGTTGGTTTAAGCATTTTGAATACAGAAATGTTGTCGTGAAAGGTGCTGATCACTTTCAATTCTCTACAAAAACTTAATTAAGCTTAACCATTTTTGAAGAGATGGTCACTGGTGATGAAGAATGGATCATTGACGGCAATAACTTGCGAAAACATTTGGAATCAAAGAGCTGTCAAGCACTACAGCAAGCAGTTCTGCGACAAAACTCGGATTAACCCGCACTCGTTTATTATGAGCTTGAGATGCTATCTTTTAACTTTTAATAAAATTTATTAAGGTATAGTTTTCAAAACATGGTTTTAGCTGCCTACAACGCCTGAAACACAACTCGAAGTAGGTATACCTATGTAGAGTATGCAATCTTAATAAATTTTGACGAAACGACAAAAAGATAAATCTCATTTAGGAATTATTAACCAACGTTATTTGAAACGAACTTCTATTTCCCGAGGTATATTTATCATTATTATTATTTTTATTAAAGAAATTTTACTATTTTTTTATTATAAAAGAACGGTATCTTTTATAGGTACATAAATATTACTGAAAGCTCCTATTCTTTTCCCACTTGATCCACTTTTACGAACAAATCCATTCACTACTCCATTCAACGACCATTCAACGATTTTTTCGCAAAATAGTAAAGTGCGAGTTTTCTAGCAACTGTCAAAGAATTTTGAAGTGTCATTGAATGGCGTGGCAAGGCTACTTACACACGAAGCGGTTCTTGACAGCCTGTATGGAAGGTTGCAAACAGTAAATTTTCTTTTTCCACATTCTACTAAGCATCAGAACTGAATCATCAATTTTAAATCACTCTACAGAATCTATTTAACTGGATAAATTAAGAGTTCAATCAAAGAGCTTACAGCAATTTAACAAACGTTTTTATCTCAGAGTTCTGAATGAACGAATCTAAGCAAGATGGCAATACAAAAGCAGCAGCATGCAAAACAATATATCGGCAGTTACTACTTCAATCTCCGGTGGCAATTAAGACTGCCGTTCTGTATAGTTGAAACGAATGGAGCTCTTCAATCAACGAATCAATCTAGAATCGCGAATGGTCGCACTTGCCGCCGACAGCTCAACAAATTTATTGCTCCGAATGGATGGTAATTTTCAAATTTGGAAGCCTGTTGATCGTCCCTCCATGAACGGACGCACGTGACTGCATCTATTGCAAATTCTATTCGAAAAACGATGTGCAATATTTTATCAACGTTCTCGGATTGTTGTGAAAATTGCTTCAAATATACGTTTCGCGCAATATAAATAAACTGCTCATCTTTCTATCGCAATTTGTTAAAATACTTTTTTTTGTATGTTCACAAATATTTTCGCTATAAACGTTGGAATATTTCGGCCGCATGTCAGAACAAATTACAACTAGCACTGAGACAAAAGCTCAGATGTGCCGCCAAAATTAACATACGCATGTAAATAAAATTTTGTTCCGCTTATTAACAGGCAGACGAATTTAACTAAAATGTGATCTAATTATAAAACTTCCCCAACTAAACTCTCGATTACACATGTAAAATTTTGCAGTCAAGCTTATGCTATTAAGAGTACTCGAGCACGTAAAATGATGTTAAGCCGACGTTCATCGGTTCCGTCTCATTAAGAGTTTTGCTGCGAGGTGTGCTAAAGCCCAAGTTAGAGGCATACGATTAAGTTGAGCTGCGCAGACGGCCTGACTACTTGCCAAAACCTCTTCAGCCTGATGACTTGGCAGGTAGCTGAACGATTATCAGCCTTGATGCCAATAAATAGGAAGTTTTTTTCAGTTTGTTGGACTGAATAAGGGCTTGGCACGCGTTATTGTACTTAGTTAGTTCCGGATCAACGCCAATGCGCTAGAATGAGCAATTGTTTTAATTTGTTTTTGAATTGTGGTCTAGTGCTGGTAGGCTAAAAATAAAATATCCATTTGTAATAGTTATAACTGTTCAGAGACATTTTATGTAGGTACTTATGTTTAGAGTATCAGCTCAATTTTTAGTAATTAATATAATATAATCGAAGCTGCGTACCATCTTTCTTTTTTACTTACTTTTAGTTTTGTGCGAGGTCACTAAATATATCAGAGTAATTTCAAATTGCTGATTAAAAATTTTCACTTTGACGATGATCTGCAAAAGATCTATTCTAATATATTTACTGATGTAGCTCACTGGACACCATAAATAAAAGATAGACTGAATAGGTAATATCAATTACCTGATTAACGTAAAATGGTTTGTTGCTACAGTAAACTGCAAAACTAAACATTTAAATTTAATGTTATTAAAAGTAGAATCTCTATTATTAATAAAAAAAATACTTCATAAACTAAACTGCCTTATAGATCTTTAAACTGCCTTACCCATCCATCCGTTAGCGAAAAGTGTTAATTTAGGACTAAAATAAAAATACAATATCTATATCTTACTTTATTTTCAAATATCAACAATTTCCATACAAAAATCCCCAACTTTACATAACATTACAATACGGTTCACTTCTTAAGTTCAACCAAGCTATTGATTCTCTAAAAATCGAAAACGAAAACGTCTTATAGCATTTAAAGTGGTCTTGAAAAAAGACTTCTAAGGCGGATTGTTAGAGTGTTTAAAAATAGCGCTAATGCAAAGCTTCGCCTCGCCGACTTGCGAAACTTTTCCATTCCTCCTCGAGGATCCTTTACAGCTATTTACCTGAAAAAGAAAGAAACAATTGCGTTAATTTACAGCACTGGATCGTTGCCAAACATTTCAACTACTCGTCTAAGTTGGTCCTATCGCAAAATGAATGAAACAAGTCAACATTTGAACCTTTTTTTTCTTTCGATATAGAAGTGAAGAGGAATTGTGATTCAAGTGGTTTAGAATGATCTAAGGTTGGGCAGTAGATTCTGTTATACCTACATCAAATGTATCTCGGATAAATCAGAAAAAAAGAAAGAAAACTTTAACAGAATATGAAATAAAATGTAGATTTCACAACCAATATTTTGATTGTAATAAGATTTTAATACGAATTTATAATTAAGCTTTTTTTTTGTACAAATATTCTAATTTCCAATTTTAAGGAGTACATAGTCTTTAACTTAAAGTACGTTTTCATAAAATATCGTATTTTTATTGCCTTAGTTTGGTGTTAAATGTTTAGTAATGTTAAGTCTCAGTAGTTTACATATTAACGGACACGGCCGGGAATAGAGTAAATTGCCAGTACGGACCTTGCCAGTACGGAATACGAGATATTAAAATATGTTTTGATTAATATTTTGAAAAGTCATTGTACATTTATAGCTGCAGTCACCACCGTTTTATTACACAGATTTCTCTAATCAAATTTTCAGTCATCTGGAGCGATATCCCTCACACGAGGGACCATAAATCTGATATATACGCTTTAATACAGTTTAAGGGCCTTAAAATAAAGGCTTAGGTGCAAACCGACAGTATAAAAGACATTTATATCATGTCATGGTAGCAGCGAGGCGTGCCAAGCCGTTTTCCGATATAGTCATTTATCAAACGCCCTAGATTATAATGAGCCTCATCTAAGCTACGCTTAGAATAGAGTGATTCCGAATTTCGTTCTGCCCTTGTTCGTTAATATTGTTCTTGTAGTTAAAAATAATGTTGTTTTATAATGCAGATATTAATTATAATAAATTTCTAATAAATAAATAAACAATAATGTCTAAGACAAACAAAAACCCATACACATACATAAACAGATATAAATAACCATAATCACAATCTACACATCTACAATAACCATGAACAAACATGTGTTTTCATCACACAAATGAACGCCCTGACCAGGATTCGAACCTGGGAGCTTCGGCGTATGAGGCAGGGACACTACCACCGACGTAACTCGGACGTCATATATTTCATAGACAAAGTAAACAAAGTTATTATTAGTCTACAAAAAAGATGTATCATGAATCTAGTGAAAGAGAAGCAGATTATTCATACGTTTCAGACAAAAATCATTCGTGATTCGTAATATTTTATCGGTCTCCATCGCACATACATATTCCTAAGAGCATTCGAACAAGAAACTCATACCGAAGGCAAAGCTTTTCTATCTGTAGATCAGAGACTGATAAAATGTTTGGCTAGGACGCTAATATTCCCATATTCTCTAAGACTTTATCTCAAACATTTTGCAAATAAAGTTCCTTAATGCACGTAAAGGTGACAAGTTTAAAATTATGAAAGTGACAAGTCCTAAAAATGCAAACTGTACCATTGTTGAAAAAAACTCCTAAGGTTCTTAAATTCTTAATTCCAGATGAGAATCAATTACAGACTTTTTACACTAATTTAATATTAGCTCTATGATAAAAACCGAAAAAATATGTACCAATTAACGTGACATGAGTGACGAGAAAATGTTCACATGACGATAACCATTGCTCTTAATAACAATATCGTGTAAAAAAGTAAATATCTGTCAAAGAAAACAATCGCGCTGGACATTTATTTCATCTACTTAATGCTTGTACGCATGCCAATAATTTTTCTCAAACCCACTGTCGCGTGATTTCTTAAACGATAACTTTGAACTGTTTATTTTTTTCTGGTCACGTAGGTTTTTTTTTTCGAAATGGACAGTTTATTTATACTAGCCTTTTAAAATTCTCCGGACTTTGTGGCTTAGCGCTTGTGGCTTAGGTTCGGAAGGATCATCTACTGAAAAAGAACCAGTATGAAACTCAGTAGGAATGCGTACGCTGCGTTAGCCTGGCCCACCGGTGGGTTAGGCGATTCGAATGTCATGTTGCCCTATTTCTAACTGGAACGCCGGCGTTCCTTGTTGTAATAGCGTCGTCGGGTTCTGTTAAGACGTTACGCGGACGCCTGTAATGAACCGGCGCGTCTGGGTTGGCTGTGTAGTCAGCTGACTTATTGACCAGCGGGTTGGGATGGTGGGGAGCGTTGTCGAAGTAGCGTCTAGACACCAACTTCATCATCAACGTGGCAGTAGTGGGCAGCTCGAGATCTTTATGCAGATCTAAATTGCGGACATAGGGCGGGGCCCCGACTCATTTGCGTAAGAACCTATTTTTAATAACCTGCAAGTGATTGATATTCGACTTGCTGGCGTGAGCGAAAACTACACTGGCATATGTCATGATGGGGCGGATGCAAATTTTGTAAAGTGTAAGCTTATTTCTAAGCGACATTTTACTCTTCTTACAAATTAGGGGGTGCAGCCTGACGAAGGTGGCTCGGTCCCGGACTCGTTTTATGTGATCCGCGAATGTAAGTCCACTATCTAAAGTGACTCCTAAATATTTGACTTTTTTAACCCAGGGGATCGGAGTACCAAACAGAAAGATCTGACCTAATCTTTTGGAGGGTTTCCTAGAGGTTGTCCTAGAGCAGGTTGAAAGAGAGAAGTACACTGCTGCACTTTTTTCTGGGCTGACTTCTATTCTCCATTTCCTAAACCAAGCGCCTAATGCGTTGGCTGCGGATCGGAGTATTCTAGTTAACCTACGTAGATTTCTATCAGACGCGTATAGTTCTTTTTTCTCCGTTCTTGGAATGTCACTAGTGTATAGTGAAAACCAAGTCGGAGAAAGTACCGAGTCTTGAGGGACACCGGCTAATACAGGACGGGGATTAGAGAGTGCACCTTCCAATCTGTAACGAAAGGTTCGACACTGTAAAAAGTCTCGTATGATGTGCACGAGGCTGTCTGGCACGCCTAGTTCGAAGAGCTTGAATAACAAGCCGTTGTGCTAGACCTTGTCGAAAGCTTTATCCACGTCAAATAAAAGCGCACCCGTGCCTATCGGTTTTCAACCTACGTTCCTTTGCTCCAAGATGTGCTCCGTGATGCGGTGCACTTGTTTGACGCAGGAGTGACGGGACCTAAAGCCGAACTGTTCGTCTGGTAACAGGTGCTTGGAGTGGATGACCTCTCGGAGCCTGTTGAAAATGATCCTTTCGTATAATTTACCTATCGCACTAAGCAGACTAATAGGACGGTAGCTTGTAGGTAAATTAGCCAGTTTTCCGGGTTTCCTAATACCGATGACAAACGCTTTCTTTCATGTTTGCGGAAAGGAGCAGTTTGTTAGTAAGTTATTGAATATAACTACTAACAGTTGTATGAGTGCGGGTGGGACAGCTTTCAGAACCCTGTTTGGTATTTCGTCTGGACCTGGGGCTTTCCGCTGTTTTAGGTTTGTAATTATGGTCTGTACCTCTTCCACCATTACTGGTTGGAGGGTGTCAGTCGGTAGGTTGCCGCATTTAGTTTTGACTGTGCTATTCACAGTTTCTACGTGGAGGGAGTTAGTGCTTTCTGTACTTGGTGTAGATTGTTGGGCTAAGCTATCGGCTAGGGTTTCAGCTTTTTCGGAGTCATCGAAGGCGGGAGTCATGGGCAGTGGTCCAAAAAGCGGAGGCATCGATGACGCGGTAGAGTCCATCTTGAGAGACTTAGCCAAGCTCCAGTAAGCCAGATACGAAGGCGAAATCTCTTCAAGAAACGCATCCCAGTTGTTAGACCGTAATTTGCCTATGCGAGATTTCACATCTCGCTGTAGGGCCCTCATACGGATGCGGTTTGCCTCGGTCCGAGCGTAATCGTACGCCCGGATAGATGCGTTCTTTGCTCTCAACAACTCCCTCACATCCTCAGGCAGGACCCAGCGTCGGACATTCGCCGCCGGAACCTGCCTGGAGGACGCACTGATAGCAGTTCGAAGGTGGTTTGTGAAAGCACCGATCGCAGCATTGGTCTCCTCGATAGATGACAACGAATCGGGAATGGTGTTTAGGTCGGGGCTGTCGATTGCCTTAAGGGCTTCTGTTAGTTTGACCAAATCGATGTGTGACCTCGTTTGAGGAACAGGGTCAGTTGGGATACCTAGCTGCATGATTACCGGTCGGTGATCTGAAGTAAGCTGATGACTTCTACTGAGTGTACCACTAAGTTAACATTTTGGAGGATTGCTATATCGAGAATATCGTGGCGATGATTTGTGTTATAGGGATAGTGTGTCGGTTCCTGAGGACCCACTACATCACAGTTTAGCGCCTCTAACATGTGATGAAGTCGACGACCTTTTGGGTTGGTAACTACGGAATACCAAGATGAATGTTTCGAGTTGAAGTCGCCAGCTATTATTACGTAGGGACTCATATCGAGTAGCGACTGAAGATCGCTTTGAAGTATAGCTTTGTCTGGTGGTTGATAGATGGATACTAGCGTGATTGGCTGATGGCCGTTCAACGCTATTCTACAACAGGAAACTTCAATATTCTCGAACTGTGAGGTATCGACAGGTATACAATGCAGTGACCTTTTGTAATAGGGTGCCGCCTTTATCAGCGGTAAGCCTATAGTTGCTAACGATGATGTAGTTAGCTATTTTAGGGTCCTTGTGACTAGGTTTCAAAAAGGTTTCCTGCACAAGTAAGATGTCGATTAGAAATTCTTGAATGAATTCGTGAATTTCATTGCGCTGATGTTTAAGACCATCGGCGTTGAAGTAGCCGATGGTGAGGAACCGCGGTTTTATCCTAGAGGACGCCAATTAAAAGTTTAATTTATAAAATTTCTGGACGTTGGCAATAAGTGCCTGGTGTTCGAGTGCTACTAAGCAATTGTGCTTGCGGTTTTACGGGTGGGCTGGGCTTGGCTGGAGCAGAGGCTAAAGATCTCTGCATCGCCTTGTGAGCCTTTTGGGGGTTAGCTTTTGGAGCCCTAGGGCAACCTAAATAGTTGGCGGTATGGCCGACCGTCTTGCATAATACGCATGCGGGGGGGTCTGTGGACTGCGGGGTTCTTGCGCACTCCGCAGTGCCATGATCGCCCAAGCACTTAACGCACCTGGGTTTTGCGTGACAGTTTCTTGCCGTATGGCCATATACCTGGCATCTATGACCCTCAGTGTCGAGCTCTTTTGGTACGCCTCTGAGAACGACGCGTAAAACACGCTCTTCGCTTGTGAGGGCGCGGTGGTCGGCGGGCGAGACTGTCGCCACGCGAATACCGATCGCAGTATTTTTCGCGTGTGTATACGCGATTTTGAAGTTGGACATGTGTGTGGATACAGATGTCCATACCGCTTTATGGCGGATGTAAATAGGAGGCGGATGCCGACCGGTTGGCTTGGCCTCGGAATCGCAGAGCGAGGATGCGGGCATGGACTGCGGGCCCGCTTTTTAGGGGTTTTGGACTCGTCGCTAGATGAGTCCGAGGGCTGGGCCCTTTTTTGTCGCTTAGCGACGACGGTAAAGCCCTCGTTGGATTCGAGGGCTTGAACGGGAGCCGGGATATCGTAATCCATCGATGATGTAATGCTGGTGGAAGAAGCCACGGACGAGCGCGAGCTAGAGCACTCTCGTGAGGGATTGGTGGATACGGGCTGGCGTGCCCGTCTCTCCTTTTTAGAAGGAGGTTTGTTTGTGGGTTTGAGCCCACTTTCGAATCGAGTCCAGATGTCTGGACACTGCGCGCGAACGAAGGCCATGAAAGCCTTCGATATATATGATTCCGCGGTAACCATAGCTACCGCGGCCTGAAAATAACTTAAAAACTAACTGTAGTTCGCCGAAGGCCGCTACCTAGAATCCTAAAAAGGGTACGCAAGTAAAGAGTTGACCGCGTTAGCCTTTACCGACAAAAATGGCAAATGTACACAAAAAGACACAAATATGATACAAGATAAATGAAAATAGAAAAGTAAATAAATAAATAGTAGAAAGGAAATAATATATAAAATAAAAGGACTGGGTCAGTACAAATTAGTTGTCACCGTTGAGTATCCTTTGTACTAAAACCAGAATACTTTACGCTGGGCACACACACCACTCAGCACAAGCACAACACAGCACTTTGAAAACTAAGAGACTTAGTCGCAAAGAAAATAACCACTTCGAGAGCGCGCGGCGGGAGTAAAAAACCCAGAAAAACCGTATCACGGAACCAACACGCTAGACTGTGACGTCAGGAAACAGAGCGCCACTGAATATCGGAAAGGGACCGATAAATCGGAGTGGTCTTGGAACGTCCGTACCGGCGCAGCGAGAATCGGTCACGTGGGTTTGCTTTCGCTAACTATTAAAAATTCATGTTTGTGAAATAAGGAAACTGTATAAAAAAATAATTGTTAGTTTAAAAACTCTTTGCCGTTATTGCTGAACTTTGCCGAACAAGTACTTTAAAAATAAGAAACAAATCAATTTTAGAGACATTATTTCAACAGAGACATAGGTACATTGCTTCAATAAATGTATATTTAAATAATTAAATACTAATTTTTTTCATAATAAATATCTGTCTTTTATAATAAAATTGTGTGTTCTTATATGTTTTTGTTAATGATCCATCACACGCTACATAAAATAATTTACATTTAAATGCGTAAGTCCAATGTAATCAGACCAAACTAAATTACAACAATATTTCAAAACCGAAAATTCTCTCAAAAACGCTCAAAGAAACATAACTTTGTGCGGTAAACACGATGAAAACAGATTATTTGATTTAGATTGTGTGATAACACTGTGACTTTTATAAGACGGGTCACTTTTTTAAGGTTCGGAAAATGGGCAGTTGGGCTGCAAGTCTGAGTAACTTTCCCAAAGAAATCATATATATAATCGGGTATATTTTTGAAAAAAAATATACCCGTGAAGTTTTTTTCGAACTTTCTAACAAGGTTTTTTTCGAACTGGTGGTAGAATCATGTTTTATTTGACGTCAATAAGAACAAGTAATTGTCAATGTTGAGAAATAAATATTTGAATTTTTGAATTTGAATGTAACGAAAATGAAAAAAGTTTTTTACGTTTTCTTTTTCGATTTTTCATACTTTACATACAGGTCAGCTACCAATTTTCCAAATTTTGCTCAGAATTGAAGTCTGCCCCAGAGTCCATGTACCCTTTTTCCGAACGCTAAAAAAAGTCACCCGGTATGTTATTATTCTTTGTACAACACTGATTTGTAATAATCATTACATGTAACTACAGGACAATAAAAACTCTAGGGGCGTACATACTCCACAACAACTCAATTAATTTTACATTGATTCAATTAACATGAAATCTAACGCTCGAAAAAAAACCGCTCTGCATCGATATAATTAGAAATCAGTTCTAACTAGACTTTGACTCTCTGTTATCAAATCCTATCTTTTATAGTACGTTATCAAGTACTAAAACTACGTCTAAACGTTTTTAAATATCAAAAATAGTACAATAGCAAAATAAGTCAACGATCCCGGAAGCGAAACATTTTGAGAGAGTGACGCAAATTCGTGTTAACGTGATGCAGTGGTAACATTTATTTTGTGTCACTTGTCTGGACACAAAAATAATTATTCGGAAAAGGAATTCAAAAAAATATTCATTTAATAACGTTCAGAAAAAAAACTAAAAAACTGACATAATTATGTCAGTTTTCAAACTTTTTCAGGTCCAACTTTTTTCTCGCAGGTTTATACAGTTTCTTTAATCGAAAGAATCGTTCATTAACCTTATGCTAGACTATGTATAACAATAAAGTGGTGTATTCAACGCTCATCCTGAGTGGTGACAAGATCCAATCTACTGTAATGTTTTCGTTTATTTTTTTTTAATTTATATTATTCAGTCATGTCACATATAGTCTTGGATAATTGAAAAAGCAGTTCTAGGTTAAAATCTTTGCAGGCGTGCTGTACGGTCAACCTTAAAGTCAAGCTTTTATTAGTTTCATATTGGTATGTTTCTTTTTCCGGCAATAGACGGAAAAAGAAATAGACGTTACGTATCGTTGAGAAACAAAATCCTAGGTACCGTCATGAACTGATAAAACTATCACACATTTCAATGTAACAACCAAATATTTCATCACCCCTAAACCTAACTAAGAAATCCTTTCACTCATAATCATCGTATGTTATATTTAAACACCGCCGACAATCTCGCAGCGGCGTCAATCGTCGGTCACGAGATAGCAGTGACGCGGCGTGCGCGGGCGCGGCTGCAAAGCGCGTGACGTTCGAATGACGCGCGAGTGAGATGACGTAAATTATATTAATGTTGGAATATTTTGTCATTGACTGTTTTAGTCTGTGGCGCAAGTCTAACGGTTAATTTTGTTTAGACCAAACTGTAAGTGATTGTGTTGTAAACTAGGAAATCGTTAGTTTCAATAGCCTTCATGTTATCTTTGAATCCAAACGTATGTTATAAATAAGAAAGCGAGTCAGTTATACAGTTTTTTACTTTCACGTCTTAACCACTCAACCAATAATCCTCGAATTTTTTAGCTATGGTTAAAAAAAGCGTTCAGACTTTAAACCCTCGGTAACTGGTCAGGTTATACAACAATTACGCAGCAGAGATATTTTACAGACAGAAACTTATTAAACAATGCTATGCTACGTCATTAATTTGTATCACTAATTTGTCATTAATTTGTTAGTTGAACAATTAAACATTTTAAATTAAATTCATTGAGAAATATTGGTCAATATTTGGGCTTCTTATTTCTGTAACATATAAGATAAAAAATCTTCAATTCTAATGTATATATTTAAGTAGGAATTGAAAATAGGGCAAGTGCTTTAGAAAACTCAATTAAAAGGCAAGTGTTCTAGAATCAAAAACTTAAAAAATATGTTTTATTAGTACATTTGCCTTAAAATTCATCACTAACACATATATTTTTATTGCGTCAAAAATTATAATATAACAATTAAGTTGTTTACCTCGTATTATCAAATACTTACTAGTAACTTATATTTTTAATTTTATATTGTACTTAATTATAATTTTGTTTACATTATAATATACCTCAACCTTAAAAAACCTTTAAGAATACGAATAGCTAGTAAAATAGAAAAAAATAAACAAATTACTCTTGTTGAACAGAAAAAGCAAAAGTTCTTGATAATAAAATTATTTATGTGCTTGAACTATGCGCTCGTATCTTAAAATTATTGTCAATTATTATGATAAGTTTTGAAACAGCATCAGGCAGCCCAAGCTGTTTTCTTTCCTTCTAATTCCTTTCCAATAACTTTACCTAAAACTACTTCTAACGCAATTACAGCTTAAGACGAAACCCTTAAAACCAAAAATCTAAAACAACAGATATTTCAATATCAATTCATTAAAAAAAATCTAACACCATATTCAAATGAACACACAATCAAATGTAATCAATGTTAAACGATTCCCTTTTTATATTAAAAAAAAGTATGTGAAACCATTTTGCAGGCTCGCCGCGAGCCCGGAGGCTACCGAAATAAAAGTTGGAAATATTCATTGCCCATCAAACAGTAGTGTGGCTTCGCAAATATTATCACATTCGCGAAAATCAAAGTGTTGTTATTGTTTTTATATATTGGCTATTGATTTTATGCTGACTGTTAAGTGTTACCTCTCTCTAAAATTGGATTCAGTTTTATTAAATTCTATTTAAGTCGATAACAAAAGAAGTAAGGAGAGGAATGATTCATTTTATTTATTTATTTTTCCCAGACAAACACACCAACTGTATGGCCCCAAAGTAAGCAGAGCTTGTGTAATGGATGACCATACAGTGGGCTGGGTGGGAACTCAGAATCATATATAAATACAAACAACCACGACCTGAGAACAAATATTATATTCATCAAACAAATAAGAGCCCCGTCCAGGCTCAAACCTGGGACCCCGGTGTATGAGGCAGGTGATTAACTTTCGATGGATAAATATTTGATATAAGGACTAGATCTCTGTATTGCCCGCATAATGTCTCATCTTTTTGCAATTTTAGGATAAAATATGGCCTGTGTAAATTCTGAGTAGTTTTTAGGAATTTTAAAATCGGTTAGGCAGTTTCAAAATCTATTCATTACATATAAACAAACAACACTTCATAAACATATAAGTGTGCATACGATAATGGCCCATTCGCCGAATTATAACAATTACAAATTAACCGTAAAACTCCAGGGAAAAATATCCAACCTCGATTTCCCAGAAAGCAAAATCGAGTCAAGTTCTCATGTTTGCTGTCTGGCACTAAATTGTTTGTATGAAAAATACGAACATAAGTTAAACTACGACTAAATGGTGTAAACGTATTGGGACAACAGTTTATCTTCGTTTAAACGCGTTCACAATTTTGTAGGATAACATTTTTGCATAATAGTATGTGCTTTTGGAACTTAATCCACACGTAGTAAGTTAGAAGGTGATAAAATGTACAAAAATCGTTGTTTATTACTTTTTGTGAGTGATAAGTACTATCGTTAGCTAACCAACATTCCTAAGGAATTGTTTCTAAGGCATGTGTAAATCTGCCAACCCACAATGGTGACGATGAATTATCTGAAACTATCTACTTAGTTCGGAGAGTTTGATTTTAGGAAGAAGGTTTTGGTTATACAAACGTTTTTGTCATAGATATATATTTTAAATGTCATGGATATCAAATAAATTTATATATTTATTCTAGGTGCTATTTTAATGAGAAGTAAAATCATTTTAATAAATGAGGAAGTAATTTTTCGGTCATTAATGTTTCCCCTATTACAAAAACATAATTATTTTTCATTTTTAGCGTTGATCCATCCAAAAAGAATCCCTGATATTAACAATTATTGTAAAATAAACCTAAATTAAAATAGCTTTACAAAGTGCAGAGGTCAATAGTTTAACCCCTAATCATGCACCTAAATTAACCTCATCAAAAATTGAATACAAAAACATTGCAGAACCTTAACTGCATAGTTAAAAAACTGTTCAGTACAACCTAAAATAGGGCTTACTTTCATATCATACCATCATACCGGGAGATAAACCGCTATTTACTGACTAATTATTTGTATTTCGAACGTAGGGCGACAAAAAGCCCGCAGGGGTACGTATGCGACACGTGTCGTAGAGGGTTGACTCTGATGGAGATATGGATAAACATTTACTAATAAATTAAGTAAAACTTAGATTGATCTCTGTGTGTTGGTTTTGAGGTAAGTTTTTAAATTTTTGATGATTTGGTTTCATGTTTGAAGTAGAGTTAGATTGTTTGATCTCTTAAATATTTAATTTATAGTATTACCTAGTTTTTATTGGTGTTATTTTACTTATGTTACTTACTTACTTGTGAAAGTATAACAATTAATGAAGTAGATCAAATTCAACAGTGCCACCTATCGTACAGCTGCGGAACTAATCACCTTAAAAGAAACCTAGGCCGATACTTACTATACTTTTTTACGGGAAAATAGAAGTCAAGCCACAGATTTCTTTATTGGCCACGTGATCAAACTTCTCATTTTATAACTTAGCCACGGGAAAATGAGATAGCCTCTAATAAATTAATTCGTCTTTTTTGCAATGCCTACTAAATATTCTATAGAAAGCGTAGTAGTTACAATTGGGTTAGGTTAAGCAGCACCCGGCGAAGCGCCATATTCGAAATTGGATGATACTTTAAAATTTTACAGCAAAAACATCATGCGACAACATATTTTTAGTGAGATAGTTTACTAAGATAGTATCGTTCAGACGCTCGCAAATTGTGGCTGACTTAGTAATTTAGAAGGCAATGTAGATTTTTAGAGGCGAATAATGCTATTAAAAAGAAGTCTGTTTAATTAGCACCCATTTCTTACTAAGTTCGGGACGACTTTGTACTTCAATAAATTAATACATGTATACTTTGAATTAGAAAAGTCGTTCATGTTGCATTGCTTTTAGGTATATTTAGGATTTCTTAATAATAATTTTAAAACAATTAATAAGCGTGAATGTTTAAATATCTGAATATATTATGAATTAAAATTGAAGAGAGTTGCTTATCTTCAAACTATTTTAATATTATAGGTGTAGCAAAAATCACATTAGTAACACTTAGTGGATAATAAAATCCAGTACCTCAGTTAATATATTTACGACGATACTCATAAAACTTCAAAGTAGAGAGTCGACGGTATATTACTGATTCAGTAAACGGCTGTAATTATTGTAAAATTGACTATTTCCTAAGAAATATTATGCATAGTGTCATTAGCTTAGTACAGGTAGTGAAATGTATTTTGTAAAAGGCTATTAAAAGAGAGTTTGTCCTGTTTGAATCATCAAACGGCGTACAGTGATGAGAAAGCCGAGCCATTACTATTGAATAAGATAGTTGGCAAAGGTTATGTTTTTAAAGGTTTTTGGCCTTCAAAAACCTTTGGTTTTTCTAATTCAAATATGTATTTCTCAACTTTGACAATTACTAGTTCTTGTTGACGATATAAAATGCACGACTCCACTACGAGTTCAGAAAAACCTTCGTGAAGTAGAAATGGCAAGAAACTCCGCGGTTTGTCCTATGTAGGTATGTACGATTTTATTTATCTCCTTGTTTTTCTTTTTCCCATAGTTAAAATGTAAATAATATTTATATTTTAAATTCTTTTGCCTATATAAAACCAAAATCTTAGAACTTATACCAAAGCCAAACTATTTTACGTAAAAAAATACACTGACCTGTTAAATTTACGACAACAAAACTGACATTATTGTAACAATAAATTTATTTCGAGGCGACCATTCAATATATTTTATCCGTGTATCGTCGAAAATTCATGTTACAATAGTCTTTTAGTTTGTTATGCCTTTTGAAAATAACAAAAAAAATACCAACATGGAGGAAAAAGTAGAAAAAAGGTGTTCTTTTAGCAGTTTCCAGGATAAGTGGTAAAGTTTTACCGCCAAAAAAGCGGCAACTTACGCGTTGGAAAATTTCATATCTAGCACAGTAGTTGGGTAACCTGTCTCGTTATGTTGGAATTTTTAAATTAAATTCTAGAAGCGGGGTTTTGAATTCTTAAAATTCTGTTCAGTAATTAATCTTTGTGTTTAATAAACATACAATAGGGGGAGGTGCCAATACTGGCAGGCAATGGAAAGGCGGCGGTAAATCTTGTAATTAATGCAGGTGCTTGCTCCGGCTAAATCTTGGAGGGATCTTGAGCAATTATCTGTAGAGCTTTTCCTGAAGGCTGTCTGTGCACTAAATAATTAGGGTATTTCGTTTATTGAAACAGCTATTAGCTTGGAGGAGTATTAAATAATGTCGTTAATTTAAACGATCTTTAAGAATTTAAATATTTAAAAATAAAACACAATAAACACACAAAATTAGTTACTCGAAAATGATCATAACATGTATGAACCGGTAGAATTACACATTTGAAGCAAGTTTGTAACAACCTGGATGTGGTCAGGATTTTGTATATATATAAAACTTATATAAAATAACTTTGATACATTCTAAACAATTTATAATAACGTCACAAAATAGTTATTCTATCGTCAGAATCAAATCAATTGTGCGCTACTAAATTGAGACACTAAACTATTTATATTCAATAACATATCACAGATTTAAAACTGCAAAATGGTTCTGTAACCATGCCTAATTTATTGACAAAACTGCAACTGCCATGTTTCTAATAATAAACCTGTTCAACTTAGATCTTCCTGTCAAAACTTCGGGATGTGTTTTACCGCTTTCAGAAGCGACTGGCAACTGTCACAATCAGATTGTGAATCCGCTGATATAAGTCGCTTACACTACCAAATGCAATTCTAGAGGGAGTTATTGATTTTTAACTCTCAGAGGGCGGGACCAACCCCGTGCGAGAGAGATCAAACTATCTCTCCAGCCATAAATCAGAAGAGAGGCCTCCATTTCTCTCAGTTCCTTTTCTAATTAAGGACGTACCCATTAACCGAACTATTTAAAACAAAAGTCTCGTGCCGAAAACAATGTTATTCACGGCGAGAAAAGTTTTTTCAATAATTTTTGCATGAGAGCTATGAAATCTTTGGCAATGTTTTTTTTTCTATGTAAATCAGGACGTTTTTGGGAATGCTTTCTGTTCGTTATTTTTAAATCTGTTACTAGGAGTATGTTTGGTTACAATATGAAAATTGTCGTGCCGAAACTTTAGACTTTTAAACGAATTGTATAATCCAAAGTAACCCAGGTTTGTGACCTCAAAGAAAACAGAATGGAAATAGAATTACAATACATAAATAAATAAAAGGGTACATAATTTGAAAACGTCCCATATATTTCTGTACATCCTGAGTACATATATATATTTCTGTACAGGTCTAGTAATATTTAAATCATGAGGTCGTCTGTTAAATAGGCATAGTATAGCTGTCTTCATCATAACGAATTAAGTACCCACCTATGTAACTTCCTGCAAGGTCTGATGTCACTTCAATTTCTAAGAAAACTAAATTGAAATATCTAAAATTAAATTCTATTGACAATACATAGCCTCAATACTAATAATGTCAAAAATACTCCAATATTTCAAAATTCTGTTTTATAATACAGTAAACAGAGAGTTCAACCTGGTATTACCATTAGTACCTAAGAAAGAAGACCTAATAAAATATCTATAAAACAGCAACATAAATAAAACTGTACATAATAACGCATTAACCAGGCTCACAATACAAGCAATTTTACAAACGCATTCACAATAACGGTTATTTAAATATGTACTTTAACATTATCTAGATATGTGCTTATTTTCAATGTCACTAGATCAAAAGGTCAGGGTTCCTTAAGAAAATGTAATCGGTGCTCGGAGACCTCTCGTGTTCTGAATTACAATGCAGCTTCGGATTTCATCTTATCTAAATAAGTGTAGCCCACACGCAACTCGTTCTGGTGTGAAGTGATGGATGATAAATGACGAGGTGTTTTGATATAGCTATGTTAAATTTGGTTTGATTTTAATACAAAGTAATGTTTTTAAGTAAAAAGCATAAATATTCTTAATAAATAATATGTAAACAAACTTTTGTATTGATCCCACAGTCAAGACCCTAGAAGGATGCTTAGTTTGGCCTCCTGGTGTAGGAAACAGTGCCATCGCCATTCAACACGAAACCAAATAAATCTCAAACACATTTCAACAAAGAAGTACTACTAAATCGATAAATGTTGAATATAAAACTAATCATAACTTCGAAAATCCATCCCGCGTTACAATGTTTATTAGGTTTTTCCTACTTAACACAATCTATGATCACAATACCTTTCATTATCGACGCCTAATAAATTCCGTTATGGTTTCATTAGAACAATGCTTATTGGAAAATTCTGAAAAAAGAAACGTACCCAGTTGGGGTACAATCAAGGCTCTCAAGTGCAGAAACATAAATGAAGCTATTAATTATCCGAAGTCGCCGTATTTTCCCCGTGACCCTACTTTCTGCCACTTCAGCGCTTTTGTACTTTTTGGGGGTCTGTTGGTAAATAATAATGACATTTTATCATTAAGTATAGTAAATTTCTTTTGCAGCAGGGTTAATCGCTGAGTCGTTTTTGTGATTTTTTGCTGCGGTTTTGATTTAATTTCTTTTTTTTATTTTTATTAGTGCTTAATACCAATATCTTACGTACATATTTACTAATACAGGTTTGGCTATAAAATTCCAAATGAAGTGAGCACAATTTTACTAACCAAGGTTATTAGTAAGAACAGTACTAACAGTGTAGTAAAATTTATCTGTTTATTTTATGCGTCTTCACATCAAGGATTCACGTGAGATCTATGGTCATATGAAATAAAAAGTGAATGCTGAACCTATTTCGAACGCCGCAACAAACGAAAATTTGATTACTTGTAGCAAATTTGATCAGTAAAAATGATATAAAAACATCTTGCGACTCACCACAACTTAAAACTATAATCACAAATGTGAATTATGAAGAGCTTAAAACAATGAAACTCAGAATAATTCTCTTCGTTGTTATAGCTATGCGTGACATAAATGAACAAAAAAAAATCGACATCGCATTAGTTTTTAGGTTAGTACAATTAGTCAAAATTTCTGGGGATTCCTTATTGTCATGTAAATGCATGTAATTTACAGTAAATAAATATGCCTGCTGTTGACATAAAAATAAAAATATTAACTTCTAATACAATCAGCAGCGCAATATAGCAGTGCAATGATAAAATCTTAGCAAATGCTTAAATTTAAAAAATTGCCAAAAGAAGATGCCAATAAAATGTTCAAAGCTGACAAAGAAAATTAACTCTCAGTATTAACGAATAACATTTGATCTTTAACTTATCTCGTGGGTAAATTATATGCCATATAAACATCCGTTACACAAATTAAACCCAAAGATATTTAGAGTACAAACTTAAAATCCCAATATTTCTCCAGCATCGTTACGTTAACTAGGTACATCATTAAGTCATATAAATATTTTTTTTTCACAAGTTGCGAAGCGCATCTCGTTGCGACAGTCTACAAATAATCAGTATATAAACTTATTAGCATTCATGATTGATTGAACATAGCCTTCATAAATATAAGCCTTCTTGATAGAATACAAAACATCGCTCTGGCTTGTGAGCTCCTGAAACCTCAAACAAAAATCAAACAAATTTATACTAGATTAATTTAAGCTTCATTTGCTTTTTTATTAGTATTTGAAGATTAGAAGTAACACTAACCACTGACTCGTTATATAAAAATATTATTCATTTTCATTTAATTTCAGTGTCAAGTTTATCTTTCATGAACTACCTTGATCACTAATTCGATCTAACTGAACTATAGAAGAGTACTTTTTTGTAACTTAATAGTTTTTTTACCCACGATACTCTCGATCCCGTGCGAATTAGGATAAAATATAACTTATATTATTCCTGAATAATTAAGCTTTTAAATGCTCAAATCGTGACAATTGATAAACTTTCAAGCTACTAAATTAATTTAAATATTTATTTTTCAATTAGAAATATGCATGATCTAGAAGTAATATTTCTATATTTACACAAGTCTATATAGTAATATCTTATCCTGAAATTTCCAAGAAATCAGAATTTACGCAGGTTTTTAGTAGTTTTAATAATTTACCTCACCTATTACCTAAATTTACCATAAGTAAAATTAAAATAATACTTCATTTTAGTAGAACTTGAAGACCACGCTTAGTTCAAGTTTAATTTTGACTTCAAGTTCGATTTTGTTGTAATTTATTTTTGTTTAAAATCAATGATACAACAAATGCTTAAGACTAACTGCCAACACATGTTACAGAAGAATAAAAACACCATCATCCAATCCAAAAAAAACACTGAACAAAAAGGTCTCGTTTTGTGACTGCATAGGCTTAGTCTGTGGCCTATTCAAGCGTATAACTGGAAGGATTGACGAGTCTCGGAATCGCATTGTTTTGACGAACAATGGTCGACCTCTGAAGTCATTAACCTACCTAGCATAATCTTAACTCTGTTTTAAACCTGAAGTATTTTAACTGAACATTTGTAACGGTTTCTCTGTTTTGTGAGCTAACCGCAGTTTAGATTGAAACGTATTGAATCGTATGTTGATGGCTTTTTCATTGTTAACAAGTAATTTTTGCAGTTGTTTATTTTTTTACTATTGGTAAAAGATACAATTTTCAGAGAACAAGCTTTTTATATTAAAAACAGTAGATATGATTTTTTCATTTTGACAGTTCGAGGAATTGCTTCCTACAATTTGAATAAAATTACAAATAACTATTATCCGTAAAAACTTGCATATATATTTTGAAAAAGTTGAACTGTCTTTCATTACGAACCCAGAAAACGTAGCAACATAATTTTCGTGATACTTGAAACTCACCACGAGTTTCAAGTATCACGAAAATCCAAACCTATGTTACGGAACTAAACCATAATCTACATGTAGTCGTATACTCGTATATAAACAGTAAGGGACTTTATATAGGGTGTCCGGTAATGAATGGATAACCTTGAAACGTCTAATAGTACAACTTATGGCCGTTCTGAAAAAAGTACGAAAAATAATTTATCATAAGTAGTACCTCTGATATTCTTTTTTAAAGAAAAGTCTTTTTTTTTTCAATATTATTTTACTGTCTTAAAAACTATGACCAGTAACTATGAAATGAATGATTTCTATTAGTTTTTTGTTGTTTTGATATTATAGACTAACTGTGCTGATAGATTAAAAGTAAATAGTATGAAAAGCTTACGCAGTTATTTTTTTACAAATACGCAAAATAATTTATTTTTGAAAAATATGCCAAAAATATTTTTAAGTAAAGTTCAAACCTCTTGGGTATGAAAAAAAATTATGAATACATGGGTGGCCAATCATTTTAAAATAATGTCTGTTTCAAGTAGATTTTATAATGGTACAATTCAAAAAGATGAAAGATACACGTTCATAAATAGTGACTTATTGCCATTAATGTAGAAAAGGAGAAAATGTGACTAAATAACCAAATTTGTAATATGGGAATTTTTTAAATCGAATTGGATCTTTTTGCTTCTTTTATGACTTTAAAACAAAGAAAATGCCTTCCTTTATCAAATAACACAACTAACATTCAACTATCAAATGGTACATAAATATTAATTCGTAAATGGTATCAGCAACCGAAATTAGCCAGCATGGAAACGTCATGCTGGCGTTTACAATTTTGAGTTTTCCTGCTTATGATTTAAGGATTTAATTGCGTTAATATTTTGCATAGTTGGTTGGACTTATCGTGGTACGTACGAGCGAAGTTGAGCGTAAAGCGTTGCCCATTAAATAGCTTACACTTTGAATTATTGAGTCAGCGAAATCAGTTTCCGTAATTCCTGGAATAGTAGTTTAGAAATGTTTTGCTAAATTTTAGAATAATGTATTCTATTTGATTTTGGGAACAGTGCAATTTTTGCAATCATAGTTTTAGCTACTTTTATTTGAATCTGCACCTCGGTTGGTTGCTAAGGGAAATTGAAATGATAGAAGATTGTCCATTAATCTTAATCTCTAGTTTGTGTTTTACAGGATACTTTGAAAAGTTTATATAAATAACGTAACAGTTTATTGAAAACCTTACTATTTTACTTCATCAATTAGTGTAGTCTATAAGAAAAACTTTTAGCCCTCACATAATATGAATATGTAACCTATACCAAACCTTAATGAAACCATAATGCAGTTTATATTCCAGAATTCATTTTTCAATTGCAAATTCATTTAAAACATTTTATTGAATATAACCCTGATACACCTACATTCATTTGTCTATTTTCATTTCAGTATCCTTTTAAAACCAATGTTTAAAACAACATCTTACGCAAATCTTCTAAAATATATTTGTAGCCTACTATTCATTCTACACAACTGCATACGCTAAAGTTTCTGCAAAGCTGAAACTTGTACAAAAATCTTACGAACTTCTTCACAATATAGCAAATATATCGCAATATTCCACTTAACCCGTAGAATGCTCTAAAAACTCTCCCTGGTTCAACTTTAAGGGCTACAAAGAGCAGTAATTGGTTATGAAGTTTCTATAAACACGGTGTATATAAGAACGGTCGGACACGTGGCCCTGGGCCGTGGCCCAGTCACGAGGTAGGTTCTCTGCAGTTAAGTGTTATTATGTTTCGACTTATGTTATGGAATTTTTTTATTTTAATATTTTGTGTTGTGTGTTTTTTTCAGTTTTTCGTTAAATTGATTTTTAATGTATCTTATAGAACAATTAGTATTCAATTCTGATGAGAAAAGTCAGCTAGTAAATAATGTTAAGGAATAGATTTAACTATCTATGCGATGTATGAACTAACTTTTATCGAAAATTGGATAGCCCCTATTTTTATCACACATTCATCATAAAAGTTTAAGATGCTAATATATATGTTTGTGAATATTATTTTATAACTTTTTTTATTTTATTTAATTATGTTTACAGGAACTTCCGCCGTTACAGGTCATTTACCGCTAGACACAACAATACCAGCCGGCTGTCACGTGACCGGTGGTATCCGGTTATTCTGCCGGATCACGTCACGTGGCCGAACATCCGACGGCGTCCGGAATCCGGACCGGCCGTGTCAAACGAACGGTTTTAATTATAACACATGGACTGCAACACGTGTTTTGGATAGTATGGAAAATTATTCTGTGTTTTATGTAATGATGGTATTTTAAAAATAACATGTTTATATATTCGTTATTTAAAATAAGAAGTTTTTATGTATGTTTTGAAATCTTGATTATTGAGCAAGGAAATCATAACGGCATTTCTGTTATTTGCATAGATTCAATGTGTATTTTCGGACATATTCAGACTTTAAAAAGGTGCTTTAGAAGTATTTTTCGTCGTCAAAATATATGGCAAAAGACGTCAAGACGTAAGTAAAAATAATTAATACATTTCTGGATATTACTAAAAATAATAAAATACTTTGTAGAATACTCCCATTCAAAAACATACGGCGAAAGATAATATTACTGTGTAATTGACACTTTCTTACTATTTCCGGTTACCACCAAGTGTTTCCTTTATTGAACTGTCATTTCATATCAGCTGTTACAAACTTCTTTTCTCATTTGACATGATTTAGATCATCCTTTCTGTCAGTAAACTAATTAATGGCTGGTTCATAATGATTCCCATACAATTAATGTGAAGTTATTATTACTATTTGTATCGTGTAGTTAAGTTGAGAATAAATATTCATTTTTATTATTTTCTTGGTTAAACTTAACCTAAAGGAAACGTATGACATAAAAGTATTTTACAGATAATTAATGGTTTTTGCGATATATTATTGAAGCTTTTTTTAAACTCCCGTATCGTTGCGCAAAGGTAGTTTCAGGAATTTGACTTTGAGATATTACAGTCACTCTTTGTTAATTTATTTACGACTCGACAGTTGTAATTGACTAAAATTATGAAAACTCTATGAAGAACCACGTTCATTATTGATGTATCATCATAACCAATACTTTACTGCCTGCGTGCCTTGAAATATACCTAGGTTAAGCACAGATTTTTAAACAAATTACCACGTAACAGATAAATCACTCCGTATGTACAAAAAGTGACATTTCCACCTTTGTAACTAAACATTTTCACTCTGCGCGCTGTCGACTGCATGCAAAATGAATTTAATTCTTCTTTGCGAAGGGCCGCCAGCGACCCGGCGGGTGGTAGGTATTTAGTAAAAGCGCACAAGAACATGGAGTGACAGATTCCTGGGCAAAGCGCCTAGTTTTTGCCTATATCATACTAGTATTTATTGCGCCACAAGAATCTCAGGAACTCTTTTTGTTAATCATCTTTATCACACACTCGTAAAATTTGTAGGTCGAACTAGGAATCTTATTTATGAATCGTGAAAATCTTTTTTATTTCTGGCACGTTTACAGGAAACGAATTGGTTGATTCCGGGTAAATTCCTTCACATGCACTCCGATATCTCATACTACAACATTTGCAGAGCGTCATTTCCATGTTCTAGGTATTGTTTTATATAATAACTTAAACAGAATTCTACGCAACCTGGAGAAACTAAGTAAGTTTCAACAAAAAAAGAAACTCACTTCTTGGTTGTTAACCTTAAGCTACGCGGAGACTGAAAAGTTGCTGTCTGTTCCAGGTTTAAAGTTCTGCCTACACTACTACGCCTACACACATACGTTCACACAAACACACACACACACACACACACACATAAGTTTACACAAATTTACTTGTTTTTTTGTTAATTTACTTGTTTTTTTTGTAAATCTTTATTTCACATTCATTTTGATCTCCTTATGTCAAGGTATGTTTAAATAAAGAGTCAATCTTTTAAAGTAGCGGAAAGGCACTGGCTCCCGTGTCACAGGTCTTCATATTTCGGGAGTTCAGGGTTTTTCAAAAATATGTATGCAGAAATTTATGTACCTACCAGATTATTTCCATTTTCGTCCTAGTTTTCAGTAATTTCTGTAAAATATGGTGACCAATAAACATTAATATAATTATTATTATTATTATTCCTTAACTCTTTTGCTCACTTACTATTTTACTTTTTATTTATCTATAGAAGATTGGAATGAAATAGATATGTTCCTTCGAGCTAACATAACTTTGTAATGTTGACACATTTATTTAAAGTCACCTCGTTAGTTCATAGTTTCTAGAGCTTAATTCTGAAAACAAAGGACAAGCAATCAGAGATTGAGGCAAACTCCAAAAGATTTATTTCATTTCATCAGTCGTACTACGTGTTATGACACGACATGAATACTATTAGTTTGGTTTGTCATGATAAAAACTTCACTGAAAAATAAGTCTGATATGAATGTCAAGTTTTATGAACTACTTAACAATGTTTAAAAATAGATAATAGGAAAAAGAAAAACAAGTAAAGAAATGCAAATGCTATTTGGCAAAGTGGCCAAATAGCTGATAGAATTGCGGCGGATCGCTATCGATAAACGTTTCAATTCCTTCACTATTTGCATAACTGACCAAATCGCCTCCACAAGTCAACTTCCCTTTTCAAACAGCTCAACTCCATCATCGTCTAAATCAGCCATTATGCTTATTAAAAAAGCAACTATCCCCAAGTGAAGTACACCCCGCACCATACGCCAGTTATGCTCGGAGCCATTCCGTACCCAACTTGGCATGAGCCCTCGATGCCAACGATTTGGGTCCCAGCCCGAAGTATCCCAGTTATTGGATTGTCATAATTTAAGTTGCCATGTACTACCTACAGGCTGTATGCCAGGAGCTCAGATAAACTAACTTTGCACGCCAAATGCTATATTAGTTTTGTTGTTGTTTAGAAACAAAAAATGTTTTCTTTACTTCCTCTTCGTTTAAATGGCAGCAAAGCCATAAGTCGTATAATCAGGTCTGAAAAAAATTATTTTACATATACTAAATAAGTGTCTTGGTAATGTACACCATTTAATCGAAAGTGTCATGTTCAACAACATTTAATTTTTTGTTTGAGTCGTTTAGAATACAATGATGCTACAAAACGCTTCTAGCTAAAGTCATGTATGCTAGCCACAAAGGCCGTATGACTAAGAAGGATAATTTTAATTAATAACCGTGGGTAAAAAACCCATTACTGTAAATAAAAATACTGTTGCAATACACCTAATACCTACGTAATTCCTATTCACACATTTTTGCACGACATCTTCTCATCCATTTGACAGAAGCATTGATCCGCCGTGCAGCATGGTCCATGATTCTCTATGCACAGGTGAAGTATTGTGTTATCAGGTCTTTTTATGTGACCGGGCACATTGTGTCGAAATATTGTGTGGACGTTCCCACGATGTGAACGCTTGCAGTTTGCAATGCCTGTATTGTGGTTATATCCAAATGCCATGTAGGTAATATAGGTGAACATCTGTAGGGTTGGTAAATATTTAGGCAATATTGATTAATTAACTTGGATTCCGTTTTCTATTTGCTTTTACTTTTAAACATCGTTTTAAAGGCCAATTTATGCCGTCATTGTTTGATGGCACTTAAAGGTTTTACTAAAACTACAAAAAATGTCGCTTTCTAAATACAAAGAATTAAAAAATTGTGTCAGATAATACTTAGAACTACTATACTGTATTGTTTATTATCTTTAATCAGAAGAACAGTTTGGCAGTAAGTTATTGGTTGACTATTTTAAGCACTTTTATTGTTTCAAACAGTTTTGTGTCGCGCGTTTCTGTTTCAGCGTGTGTTACACAATAAAAAATGTTTGTACTGTCCATTTACAGCAGTTTAGGGAATCGTCTGATTGTATAATTTTTTTGTCTGCCTCTCTATATTTTAGGAACCATGCAACCATAAATTTATAAGGATATGTATCACTTCATCCTAATCGTTACTTTTTATGTAAATGAAGACAATATTCTTGAGAGTGACAATTATCCTTTCAATCCTGCAAAAAATATCGTTCCCACAAATGATACGGTAAAAACTTCCATAACCTTAAAAAAAACATACCATGAAAACCAAAATATCATTTTTATAACTAATCCTTTTTATATCTACGAACGTATTCTAAAACAATTTCAATAGCACCAACGATTAACACACATTAACCGACGTATAATACAAGTGAGTATTTACTTAATAATAAAAAAGACTTTGTATAGCTTTTAAAAAGTAGACATGCCATTAATTTAATAGCAGTATTTCTTACCAGCCAGCTATTAAAGTTGTATGGCTGACGACTAATTCAAAAGAGGTTAAACATTTTACTTTTGTACGGCTATGAAACGTACTGTGAACTGAATGAAACACTTCAGTGCAAATGGGCGACTTACGCACTTTGAGGGTTAAGCTGCTTACAGTTTTGTTTGGGACAAATGCTCTTTTAACCCATGTAAGCTGCGTGTGCTTTGGTTAATGAAGTTTTATCTTGTGGTATTTTGTTGGCCTTGAAATATATAATTTTTTTTAAATAGTTTTAATTAAAATACAGAATCGAGCACATTTAGATACCTGGTGAGTATGAACTTTATAAATCTAAGATTATTTTTCAACATTATTTATCACCCTTTATTTAATAACTTATTATACTTAATACTTACCTATTACGGTTTTTGTGTAACAATAGCTAATAGTTTCCCTGCGTACTCACTCTAGCAGTCAGTGGCAAAATAATTAAAACTATGATCCCATTAAAATTGTTATATCAATAACTCCATTTAAGTTCAATTTAGTATTCCGCAAGACTTTCTGTTTTTAAACGATACACTGCACATAAACGTGACTACATGATTTTCTATTTATAATTTTTAATTTGCGTAAACACGTTTTTGAAATTCGGTCAAGTCACGTCAGGTCATCAAAGTTTAATGGCGCGTAACGTCTCCTTATATAAACATAAAAAACACTGACTATATCAAGATACTGATAAACACTACACGTATCATTCACTTGCTTGCTGTCTCTGACTCAAAACTGCTATAAACTCTCAGCCAATGCTTTAACAAGATTGAAATTTAAAAGCCATAAAACTATCAATTAAACTGATTGCTAATTATAAAGACTGTCGTTGCCTGTAGATACTTACTACTAAATTAAAAGCGCATACACAGACGATTTCAATTTGATGCTTGGCTGCATTAATTATTTCGCTGCGTTCGCATAATGACATGCAATAAGCCCTACTGGAGGGATGAATCTTGCCCATGTGATACTGTTCGCTAATATGATTGAATCGATTAAAATAAATAAAATACGGGAACACGAACAATTTAATTTGATAAAATAGACAATACCTATTACTTAAAAAACTAAGGGAAGTAATTACAAAAACAATGAAACGATTGTTTATCTTTAGACACCGGCTAAATACTCGTATAACTTTGTATATTTATTTATTTATAAAATTGATATTCTTTATTTATTTATTTATGTCTATAGTATTTTAATAATATTGACATTTTAATTCGGTTTCGTTATACATTTAGTACTGTAGTGAAGGTACTGTTTACCTTCAGATAAGCAAGTTGTGTAATGACCCCGATGTTTTAGTGAAAATAAGAAATGTGATAAAATTTCTGGCTACGAGAGAAAAGTTTAAAAATTACATTTGAGTTTAAGCGTGTCACAGCTTTTTGTTCATACCGTGAGTTTTCCGAAACCTGTGAATCCGGATTGTCTTATAACTTATCCAGGAAGAGTCCATCTTAATAAGGGCCAGCCAAAATAAAGTTTTCATCTTAAGGTTCATAGGTATACTCGCGCAAAGTTTTAAGTTTCAGCTTTAAGCATTTCAGGATAAGCCAAGATTAATGGCGAAGTTTAAAACGCTTTTAGGCCTCGAAATGAAAATTGAAAAATCTATCGTAAAAAAGAGGTGAGACGTTCTTCCTAGAGTTGACTTAACAAGCAAGATAGGCTACCGCGTAGCGCAGTAGTGGCGTAGGCGAGGCGAGTAGTTAGCAGCCCTGCCTCATACCCCGGAGGTGCCAGGTTCAAGTCCTGGCCAATTCACTTGTGCGATGAATATAGATGTTTAACCACGGGGCATGGTTGTTTATATTTATATATGTATGTTTATTCTAGGTTCCACCCCAGTTCGCTGTATGGTCATCCATAACACAAGCTCGCTTACTTTGGGGCCATACAGTTGGTGTGTCTGTCTGGGGATTCATTATTAATTATTAAATATTCAACCAACAAATTATGTAATTTTTTTAATATTTTCAATAAGATACAAATAATTTTATCCCATTAAATAAAACACTTTGTATCCCGATTTTATCAAGTTTATTATTATTTTTACATTTTACCTTGTCATTTCCGAAATATATTTTTTACTCTGTAGAAGAGTGTACTAGCTAGGAACCCGGAACCCGCTTAAATCCATCTTTATCTAACTATTGCATAATATTTTGAAGAATGAATAACCTTACGATGAACCTATATGCATAAAAATATCTTTATTATGACTTTAATTGCTTTCAAAACAACTCAAACCGAACTTAATCAAGAGTGATATCTTTTAAACTTATTTAATTTGTGTTTTTTTTTTGGAAATATAGATCTTTTGTATTATCTTTTTTGCACATGGTTACAAAGATAGTGCAGGAACGACAAAACAGAATTAAAAAATTTTAACTTGTAACCGTTATCGGCAAAATGTGATACTTATTTCTTAGTATATTTGTGCAAATTATACTAAGAAATAATAAGAACGCTTCAACAAAAACTTTAATAAATATACATTTAGGCATGTTAGATGAGTTTTATAAATAGGCAACATAATTATATATTTTTAAAGTTATACTCACTGTTGCATAAAAAAATATAACCTAAATTTTTTTGGCTTTTGCCGATCGGCACCCGAGTTGGCCTCCAAATCATCAGTGTCCGACATTTTTAGAATTACGAAGACAATGTAACTCTAAAAATCGTACCCGGCTCATAAACGGCTACAAGTATATCGGCAGAATATGCGGTTTGTTTTTTGTAAAGTTGAGCAACAATTTTTTCTAACACTTATCGAATGCATCGGTTTTATCGGCCTACTGTACAGAATAATATCAATGTTAATAATCTACGTAGTATTTGAACATGTGATTTACTTTAAATCGACAATAATTTTCTTTATATCAATGGCAGACCCTAAAAGCATATTAAATCTATGGTAAATTTAAAATTCTATGACAACAAAAACAATGCATTACAAACCTAGTAGTGACCTAATTGAAGTTCAAAATTACTTAATGACATTACAAAAATGTTCGCTTGTAAATACCAGCAGCGTAAGAATCTCGCTTCCCTCACATCTACGTTCGTTAATTCAAGATAACTATACTGAAGCTATGCTAAACTGTTTATGCAAATTAAGTAAGTTGTCGCCTTACATCTTAATCACAAAGAGAAGTTGGACTGCGCTGGTTTATATTTTAATCTGTGTTGGTTTATTGTTAATTTATGAAAGGTACAACACTAAAACGGAGCAAAAAATTATCGATAACTTAAAATCAATAAGTTTGGAAGATTTTTTTTATCTATAACAAAAGATGACGTCTAATCTCAACGCTAGACAAATCTGAAAATCTTATTTTTATTCTTCGATATTAACTACAAAGAAGTAGATAAACCTACGTAAATTTCAATTTCAAACAGACTCCGAAGAAATTCCCATAAGCATAAATTGAATTCATTATTCAGCTGATTAGCTCTGAACAATGACAAACTCAAGAAGAATCTGCAATCACGGAATTAGAATGAAAATGAAATTAAAACTTATCTTGAAGCTGGAGACTCGAGTGAAGCCGAAGCCGAGCGCGCGAAGATTAAAGTCTCCGATTTCTATACTATCAATTTACGATTTCTATTCAGACACCTTAAGGCGAAATGCGCCAGTCTACCGGATTTGAAAATAACTTTTCATTCTGCAGCTATTTTTAGACCGTACCTCATAAATGATGGAATATAATGCCACATTTAAATAAAGAATGTTTGGTGAAGGCGCCACGATGCGACTGCGTACTTCATCTTAAATATACAGCGATAAAACGTTTTATATTTATGGAAATTAATTGCCTAATAAATACAAAGTACATCTATCTAGTAAATTTCTGTTTACTTTGTCAAGCTTATCGACTTTGCAGTATAAAATTAAAGTTTGTTAGTGTTCATTTGGCGTGAAATTATGGTTCGCACCTTGTATTTGTCGTACTCCTCTAACCGCGAGGGATCTTCACGCACTCTGATTTTTCAACTTGAGTGCGTAAAATGCATACATAATTAGCCTACCCCGTCAGGAAGTTCGCTCGTCACGAGCGATTCATTCGAGCACTCTCACCCGTGAATCGGTCGGGTTATACTCAACAACATCTAGGAGTTTATCTTGTTATGCTAGCACTGATTTGTGTTTAGTTTGTTTTCTTTCCCGGTAGATAGAGGATCGCGGCGTTTGTGCAGATTTTCACGTAGTTGGAATGATAAGTATGTGGTACGATGAGGCTGCCACCTTGATTTCATTGCCAACATACGAAACTTTTAATCAGCACTTAGTGGCACCCTGCTGTACATGTATGTGCGGAAAAATCTCCCACGGGGTGTATTCTTGTGCTGGTCGACATTTTTGTAATATACTCATGCGTTTCGTTCGTCTAATTTAGTTCTTAAATTTAGTCCATGTAGTTATGTCGGAATATTAACTAATTATTTCTATAAGAATTTTAAAGAAGATGTTAAAAATTATGCTGATAAAATTTCAAGTACTTATTACTAGCACTTCAAGTACTAAAGGCTTAATATCATAAATTACAAGGAGTCCACCGACTTGCAAATCAAACTATAGATTTAGCTTACATAAAACCAACAAGTTTTTGTAACTTTAGCTAGTCGGAACTAGTCGTAATATTATTTATCACCATGCTTTTTTCATAAAAAAAAGTATTTCAATTAAGTAATTATAAATAAGATGAATTAATACTAATAACCTGGTAAAATAATATTTTGTTTTATTTGTCCCTTTAAAACACAATCGACAAATATCTAACACCCCACAATAACCCCGAACTGATTAGCGGCTACAAGTCACAGCCAAACTGGCAAGCGAGTCTCTTGCGCCGGCCAAACTTATCACAACCCATCCGCTATAACCGCCTTTATTACAACAATATAAGACTCATAATTACACTGCAAAATACAAAGCTGTTCGTGCAATTAACTCTATTCGTGTTAGATTGCGTTAAACAGACACTAACAGGCTTTTTCGGACTAATTTTCTTGTTTCTGTGGAGTTTCCGAGAAGTGATATTTTTAAGGATCACTGTAGGTATTTAAATGTTAAGGACTATAATTTTGCAGGTTATTTTTAATTTTATTGACAGTTCGTTGAAATTTAATTTGAAGAAGCATGAAAAGAAAAAACTTCAAGGTTTAAAACAACAGTAGTAGGTTTTGTAATCAACCGCTTTATAAACAATATGCCCGAATAATTCCATTTTTCGTCTCCCACGGGTCGATCTTGTAGTCACTAGAAAAAGAAGCCCGGGACTAGAATGTAGTGTAAAAGTCTAGTTTTACGAATTATTTAAAAGGTACCTAATGTTGTAAACAAATAAATTGAGTTGAAACTATTTGGACTCGTAAATATTTTTGTAAATTTAAATAAATAAATTTGTTAACCACAAGTATGTTTTAAGGTTCTTAAAGGAACTATTAAAACTAATCTCTATCAACTATATGATTTTTTACTTTTATTTTTCATCTTTCAGCAAACGTAAGAAATAATAAAAAACACCCTGCAAACGCACGTAATTGCTCAAAGTTTAAAAAGGTATTACACTTCTGACCTTTTTAATTATCCCACATAAACATTTTCTCGTTGATTTTTCCTTGAACCAGCCGCGTCCACACAGCGGCGTGCTTACACGTCCTTATGCAAGTTAAGACTCGTTTACATTTTTCACAGCGCTAATTTTATTTGACTCGCCCTGAATATATTACGCCCTATTATTACCAACGGGCCCTAAAATTTAATGCCAACAATGCCCATTTTTCCTCCTTAATTGTTAACATTATATTTCTGCGGAAACGCTAAAAAATCATAGATGCTGAGTTTGCGTAGATTAAATTGTTGAGATTTATTCCCTTTTTTGTTCATTCATTTTGTAATAAGATTTATCCGTTCTAACACGATCAATTTAGTTTGGTTTCTTGTGTCTTTCTTTGTAGTAAACTTACGTTGCAATGACTTCTTAAAGATGATTATGAAGATTGGCTATATTTGTATAGTCTTAAGCGATTTATTGCATAATTCTACCTGAAACAAAAAGAGATTGTATTAATATTAGTTCAATTATAATAGTATCAACAGATACATAAGTCATAAACCTAATATCAAAGATGATGCCATATAAAATGAAATGAAAATATTTCTCAACATTGACAATTACTTGTTCTTATTGACGTCAAATAAAACATAATTGGCGTTTTATTTGGCTCCATTAATTGGCGATTAAATGTGAATGTTTTATAGTTAGATATTTGTATTAAATCAAATGCCGAAAAAAAGAGACGTATCCGCAGTAGGTCCCCAAATTAGCAATTTAAGGTCTTATGTGAGACACGTGCAGGCTCTACCCATGCATCATAGGATAGATACTTGAAAACCTGATCTTATTAACATTTCTTTTATTTTAAATTATTAAGTTCAACAATCAAACTATAAATCGCAAATAAATTTCCAACCAAAATTAAAATTATGAACTAAAGCAAAAGAGCCATAATTTAAATACCAGTCCAAATCAAACTGTCAACTACAAAAGCAATCTTAAAATATCATGCATATTTAAAAAGATATAAAACAGGTTAATTAAGTCCGTTTGACACGATATCCTAAAATTTAAACGCCACAGGCCCTCCAATAATAGTTATTCGAACGCTCCAAGTATAGCCCAACCCGATTCGGTAGCTCCGAAGTTTGCATTTTTAATGAAGCCATCATGTCATCTGTTTTTAAATTTAAACATACCCGCTTTTCAGTTGTTCCACTTTGGTAACTTTTTTATGGATTCAAATATCTTACTAGAGTAAAACTGAAATCGATCTTTTAAAGATCTTTTGATTTTGAAATTGTTTCTAAGTTAATTCTTTTGATGAGTGGACATTTATATTTATTGGTTTTTTGTATTACTACGACAGAACACGTATTATCTTTTGCTGTTTTTTTGTATTATTTGGATGAAATACAGAAATATCTAGTTTATTTAAGTATTTGGAAGAAAGTATTGGAAGAAAATACTGAACATTCTAAGAAATATATGGAAGGAATTGAATAAGAAACAAAATAATAAAAAAATATGATAGATTGGATGGGTATATGAACCCTAGCGGGTGAGCAAGCAGAGTAGTCAGTAGACGGGAGTCGACTAACGTGAGCTTGGCTTAAGAAGATGAGGTACTAGTAGGAAGAAGCTAATGCGACAACGTCTATGGGAAAGAGGAATACTTGCAAGGTCGACTTGAGAAGATGAGGTACCAGTGGAGAAAGTAAAAGTGAAATGTGGGAAATCAATGTCTGTGTAACATCATCGAAGTCACGTCCAAGTCACGTCGAAGTATGGATCCACATTTTAAAATAAGATCCAGTCGCCATTAGTCGTAAAGTCTTCCAATTACGTTACCCCATCCCGTAATAATGTAAAGGAAAAGGGTAAATTAAATTATACAGGTATTGTTACATTTTATTTCAAATAATTTTGGATTCGAAAACTTCAAAGTGATATTCAGTTAAAATTAAAAATAAAAGTTATCCGAACGGAATGCCTTCAAATGTTGATTCTTGTGACAGTTCTAAAATAATGACGTCTACTTTTTCATTTTATTATTAAAAGCTAACATTAAATTACTTTTTGATCATAATAAATAAAACGCTATCAATCAAAGGATAATATGTGTATGTTTAGTATACAATCAATAAATTTTATGTAGCTGCAGCTCGTAGTTATGTGTTTATTCGATATTATACATAATAAATAAATATAACAGGTATAGTGTTTTTGGTTTCATTTCATGGTATAGCATATTTTAAAAAATACAACTATGTAGGCTATAACAGACTATGGAATAAATGATGTCTCGTAACGACTAAGTAATGACTAACACTCGTATTCCTAAGCAAGTGATTACTTCTTGCAAAGAAATTGTTTCGAAAAGTCGTTTCTTGGGTCAAACAATTTTTCACAAAATTTTATATCATAATCGCGTGATGGGCTTTATGCACACAACCCACCTTTTGGGTGAGCAATAGTGGCACAGCTGGGTGGCAAAATCGAATATATGTTCATCTATATAATATATAATAATTCATTTATTTGAGAGACTATGTGTAAATACAATAAGTTCTTTAATATAATTTTTATGTCCAATGCACAGTCTGTCTGAACAGACGTACAAATATTAACTATTTTAAATACTATCTATTCTATATTCGGAAAAAATGGCACCCAACCAATGCCATTTGGGTTTTGGCGAGAGGAGCCTACTGTGCCGACTTGCCCTAATGGGCTACCTGACTGGCACTAGCCGAATAGGAGTAGTAATTGCTTTGGACCGGCCTTGTCGCTCGACAAACAATGGCAATTTTTTTTTGCACTTTGTGTTCATTATTTTTGTCTTTATCTAACCTGTATGTTTTAATCTATTGCAATGTGTTGTGGTTGTCAAAAAATGTATTTCAATTCCAATTTCAAAACTGAATATACCTGTCCGAATACGTGGGTAGCCCTGCGCAAATGCAAAAATGTTATGATCAATTCGTAAATAAAACGATGACAATTAATTAGTTTAGAAATCTAACATTTTACAGTTCTTACAGGTACCAATTTCTAAACTATGAAACAAAACTCATTGCTTTAGAATCTGTTATCGACACAATCAAATTTATGACATTAAAATCTTCAATACTGACGTAATCATTAATTATTCATTACTGAAATATATATTACATCTGTTTAAAGACCTCCATACATTTTAGAATTGACGCTATTTCAGACAATTGCAATACAAATAATTGGCACTATTTAGTGCTCCTTATAAGATAATCTCACACCGAGACTGATATTGTAACACCCACAAGCCCATACATAGTACACAATAACTAATACAGACTCTTCACCCCGTTTCTACTTACCTAATGCCTGGATTAATCCTATCTGATATCTGCAGTCGCTACTTAGAGTAATATATTCAGCTTCGTTTAATATATTGAATATTATTGAATAGGCACGATTTAGATTGACTAAACCTAAAGAACTGGAAAACTAGGTTTGTACAAGATAAATCTACAATCTTGGTAGGAAAAAACTAAAACTATGGTAGTGGCGATGTGGAGATCCTTCTGCTGGGGGCCTAGTATTACAAGAATATAGTCAAATCAACAATTGTTATGCTTTTTAAAGCTCTACACTAATAATCATAAAAAAACAAATAAACTATTCATAAATACAAACTCCAAAATACTATCTTGCAAAAATGATTGCTCTATATCCTTTACCTTTCCGAGAACCCACTTAAACGCTCAAAGAAAACGAGTGTATAATTTTTTAGCGCACTGCGAGATCCATGAAGACTTTTGAGCAATATAAACATAACTTAAATTTCAACGCTGCCGTCTCATCTAGGGCGAGACATGTCGTAGCTGTGTGCTGAGGTTTTATCCATAGGAGGAGCGGAAACGCGTTTTGTTTTTATAAAACCCTTTTTCATGTTTAACTTCAATCGGGAGGAAATTTAGTAAGTCAATTGTTTTATTAACTATTTTATGTTCTTTAAATTTCAGATGTTATTGCATAATATTGTAATGTGAAAGTGTTATATAATTGTATGTTTGGATGTGTGTTACTCAATTACGCTAAAATGACTGAACTGATTTTAATGATTTTTGGCATATGGATAAAACATAATTTTTAACGAATATCAATGAAACTTACTTACGATTGAAACTTAATTTCTTTATTGTTAAGTGTAATTAATGATTTTAAGTATAATAAGTGTAGGCGTACTAAAATCCATTGATTGTGATGTGATTTCTGCAAAAACGAATCAAAATGTGAGCTATAAAACTTACATTTCGATGAAGTTTTAGGTATTTAGTTGATTATTATTATTATTCTTTTTGTACAATTTGCTCAAAAGTTAAACTACTAGACTAGACTAGTTTGCAGTGGTCTTTTTAGTTTAACTTACTTTACTTGTTTTTGTTGTTTGCTAGCTATTGTTACTGCATTTGTTTAATTTATATAAATTTAACTTAGAACTGTATGTGTCAGCAATAATGTGAAGGGCTCTGATGTCGGTTAATATAGTTAAAACTTCTCACAGACATCAACGTTTTAATTTGTACAATCTTGTGACTTTAATTTAAGCAAAATTGCTTATATTAATCAACAAAACTTGTAACTTTTCTTTTTTTTTAACTAATAAAGATTATTTTAACATACTTATAGAGAGAACTTTGTAATTAATAGTTCAATTATATTTGTTTTGTTCATTTTGCATAAATTATCCATTATTCAAACATCATTATTATAATCCTACTATTTTTCAACTGATCGTTATTTATTTTTCAACAATCATTGTGTGAGTGAACATAGGTTTATTATTCTTTTCTTTGTTATTTCAATATCTGAACCCTAATTAGTAAAAACGAAAAGGTTTAATTCCTGAGTTTCGTTTTATTCTTTTTCTTTCGGTCTTTTGCTTGATGTTTAAAAACTTATGTATTTTTTTTGGAAATTATAAATCAAGCCATAGATTTATTTATTGGCCACGTGATCAAACTTCTAATTTCATTACTTAGCCACGGAAAAATGAGATAGCCTCTAATAAACGAATTCGTCTTTTTTGCAACGCCTACTAAACATTCTATGGAAAGCGTAGTAGTTAAATTTGGGTTAGATTAACGTAAGACTGCATTTATCACACGCGCGAGCCGAGCGAGCGAAGCGAGCGTGGTGCGGGACCACCCGGCGAAGTGCCATAATCGAAATTGGATGATAATTCAAAATTTTATAGCAAAAACATCATGTAACAACATATTTTTAGTGGCGAAGATAGTTAACTAATGGCTAAGATAGTATTATTTAGACGCTCGTCGGTTGTGGCTGAGTTATTAATTTAGATGGCAATATAGATTTTTTGTGGCGTATAATGCTATTAAAATACGAGAAATATGGTTAGTTCGTGTTCATAAGTTTACTTTATTTTAAGAATTTAGATACAGTTTTCTTGTTTATGTTAACTTGTGTGTCTGCGTTAGCATCGAATATAGATTTATGTTCTAAATAAAATCGTTTACAATTTTTTTCGCATCTTTGTTTTAATTTCGGAAAGAAGTATTTAAAAAATGCTCGACAAAATATGAAAAGGTTTACGGTGTTTTGCTTGGTTAGCTGGAATTACGTGCTGGCTGACTCTATTTTTAAGAAGTCTTTACTATTGCGAGATAACGAGAAATACAATCATTTGAATACACAATGTTTTTCTTTTTTTTGATGATTTTCACTTTAAGTTAGGTTTAAGTTAGTTTGCGTACGATAGTGACTTTAAGTTTTGATTCTTTTTTATTTTATTTATTTTAATGTTTGGGTTCCAATTGCTTATTTCACGATTTGTATGTATTAGTTGGTTTTGTCTTTTTCTTAACTAAAATACTACGAGAAATACGGTTTATTTGTGTTAGTTCGATTTTTGTATTGTACATCTGTATACCTACTTTTTGCCTGTTTTCATGTAATTTCTTACAAGGATATTACTCCATGAATTTTCAAATAATTTTCCATTTCAATTAAAAAGATGCGGGAAGATTAATTTGTGGGATGCGTTGTGGCAGCGAGAGGATCCGTAGAGCGCCACAATTAGATCGCACGCTATCTGTACTATTAGAAAACAAATAATCATACAATGTATCCTATACCTAGAAGAATATTTACTATAAAAGAATTCGCGTTTGGAAAGAAATCTAATTTAAAATTTAATATCTAATCAAGTTTAGTCAAAAAGCCATTGTATAATATATTTCTTCATGATTTGTTACACTCCAATAAGACTTTACCAATAAAATAAATAAAATAAAATAAATTAAATATTAATTCTTAACAAGCACTGTCTAGTTGAGAAGTCATCAATATCAACACACCAATATAGCCAGTAAATAACTTCCGCTAGAATATCATATACCATGTTTATACAATGACTTCGACACAAAACTATTGCTTAAGTTAAAATGAGATTTCTACAAAAATATTCAGGACGTGGATATTTTTTAAAATTACTCGTACATATTGTATTGTTAATTACTGTACCGATAATAAAGATAACGCAACAACACTATGGTAACTGGTAGAAACTGTATTCCACGGGAAGGCAAATAAATGTTTACATATGTTACTCAGATGCTAATTTACACAAAATAAAAAATAAAAAATCGCTTCAGCTTATGCCAGCCACAACAGCTTCTTAAGCCACTGTTTTACAGTAGATATTGTAAACAAAATATGCTTCCCGTCTCATGCATCTAATCTACCGACCGACTGTAAGAATTTAATAACTATATCGATGTACAAACACTAAACAAAGGATAATGTATAATAAAAGATACAAAGGATCTAAGTTATGCTAAATATTGTGTCTTTCTCGTTTAGTAGCTCGCTGCGTTTGAGAAAATGATACGGGTGTGAGCGGAGTGGTTTTTAGTAGAAGATAACGCTTTCTTTATTGTTTTGCGAGACTCAGATTCAATTTTAGTTTTACAAGAGGTGTGTTTGAAAGTTTCGTGTAAGCATAATGCAAGTTGTTTACAAGTATGTTTCGTGTATAGTAAACTAGCACGTGTGTTCGTTCATTTGTTTCGAAGACTAACACTACCTATATTATTTGTAGATGGTGCAATAGTGGTTTTTTTTTTCAAATCTGTGGTGGTTAAACTTTGACCAATAATACGTATTTAAACCTGACTAAATTTAAAATGTTTTTGTTCATTGAGTACTTAGTAGCAAAGATTGTTTAGCAAACTCACATTTTTCTTCAGTCAAACAATGAGTTTAAAAAAAACTGTGTATGTGAAAATTAGCCACATTATTTCTTTCCGACATCCGCTGTCAAACAAATTGTACTGCAGCTTGACGGTATAAATAAACTACTGTGACCTTCATGCTAATTACTAAGCCGAGCATTTTTAAAACAAGATTTTAGAAGTACAATTCGTTTGAGTCTTTACATAACTAGAAATAAATCCTGCTCAAAGAAAGGTCCGCATTGGTCATTAGAATGAACATTAGTACTTGACCACATTTTTAGAACGTTTTTCTTTGATAACGCAAATCGTTATAAGTATCAACTTTAATATTCAAAGTAAATAAAAAAAGATAAGAATTACAACGCGTTATCACTCTTAAATAACGACGAAGTAAAGGGGTCAATGTTCCTAAAGATAATGTGGTACAGATAACAGCGAATCCATCTTAACCGAATAAAAACGTACTTATAATAAAAATATCTTAAAATCTATTTTGGCGCATTTTTTTTCTCTATTCACGTGAGTGTACATATATAATGTGTATATGACAGTGATCGATTGATAGGAAGATCTCGTCGAATGCAAATATTTCCATACTGTGGGTAGTCAGAAAATCTCCATGTGAAGAAAGCTTACTCAGAAAACGTCAAGTAAGACGGATCGTCTCTTGACAAGTAGGCCATCTAATATTAAAGGCGAATTACACAGAAGTTCAGCAATTTTCTAATAAATAAGCAATTAAGACACTTAAGGTGTAGGTATGTAGCTACATGCTAGGAAGTAACTTATCGCATGATTTAAAAATATAAGGGACTTACTGAAATTTTAAAGTGAGAATTTACATTTATCACTAAATGATGAAGAAGTGATAAGCAATAAAGATGAAACTGTAAATCTAATCTTAATCCAATATCACCAAACTGTCTTTATTATAAAATGAAATTGAGTTCTGCTGTTTGGCACAAGTCTAGTAATATAATAAATATAACTTATTACCTTTAAAACAATCACATTTGAATTACCCTGCAGAGTACCACAAAGTAGCTTTACGACGTAGCAATCGCCCAGGGCTGGTAGTAATGCTTAACACGGTTTCGATGCAATTTATCAATATTGTGAATATTTATTACGTAGTTAAATTAATATACGATATTAATGGTCTTCCAGATATTTACGGTTTCTGCACTTGGTCTGCGTTTTCTCTGGAGAGTGCTCGCGGACATTTCTAGAACATAATTTAATCAAAGTAACATGCGTTCCCGCTTTGTGTTGGATTTATGGTAATTCAAATGATTCAAAGCAAGTTGGTTTTAGTAAGGGTAGTGTTATCTAGTGAGAGTCTTAGGGGGTTCTCATGGAAATTCCTAAAAGCGAATTTATAATGTTATCTCAGATGCTCTTTCCAGCTCGATGACATATTCAACATTATTCGATAGTTTATATATATAATATAAATATAAATATAAATATAGTTTATATATTTCAGTCTACATTTGCTAAGCAAACTATATAATTAAGTCACTTCAACTTGTTTTCGCAACCTAAAAAAGAGCCTATAAAATATAAAAAGTAATTTCACTTCTAAAAACGCTCCATATTTATAACGCACATTAATATTAAACTTACTCAACGAACGTATCCCTATTAAGTAAGTATTGTTGGCAATGACAGTTGACAGCTCCTTATACACCAACATCTAATAGAAATGTCTCAACATGATTAATTATCTTTAGTAGAGAAAAAAACTGTTTTTATTCAAGTAAGTGTCGTCAGCTGGACTCCCGCAGAGTGTGAGGAGGAATTGTAATAACTTGATTTTTAGATGAAAAAAAACTAATGATCTATCTTTGCCACACACGTGACTCTTTTATGTTTATAACTTTAGCATGTTTAAATTATTTTGTATTATTTATTCAGAAACATACATTCATTATCAAAACATTTTTCAATACCAAAACTTTTATGAAAATATATTCAGATATATTTTCCAATATAATGGGTTGCTTAAACCTATTTTTTGTCACATTACACTATTTATTTCTCATAAAAAATGTCCAGTTTATTTTATATTACCGTTGACTCGGCTTTGGCCGCAGCTTCGCTCGCATATCCACCCTACAGCAACAGTTGTGTATTTTAGATAAACGATATTCCACGTCTTTTTCTGTACCCCTGTATTACCTTTTATGTACCTTATTCCATGATGATCATTTGCTCATTTCAGACGTGAAAGTGTGACCAATAAACAAACAACTTTCCAATTTAAAGCAGTAGGATATGCTAACTAATTATCGTCTAAATGACTTGTCTATCGTTTCGTATACGAGCCCAAGTAGTACGTATACACATGTATACATTAGATAAGGAAGAATTAATTTACAAATCGAATTTTTTTAAAGTCCAACTGGTAAGATGAATGCACCTCTCAAACAAAAAACAAACCTTTTAGCTTTATTACATTACGAGAAGTTAGAATTTATAGTAATTTGTCAAGACTTCGCATCAGTAGCAGAATAGAAGATAGCTAAAACAATTTTTGCATGCAGGTATCTTGATAATAATAACTTTCGATTTGTGGTTTTTGCACCAAAAAGCAACAATTTTTATATTCATCTGAGATACAAAAAAAAGGAACAAGAAAAACTGCATAATACCAATGCTTCACGTGTAAATTACAAAGTAAAATTTTCTGTGTCGGTAACCTATTTTTGATTCCTTGCTAAAAGTAAAATCATGAAATTCGAAATACGGAATAAAATGTGAGCACAGTTTGCATAGCAGTTAACACATTTGTTGAGTCAAGAACTCATAGTTTTTTTTTTCTTAAGAAAAGACCGTCGGCCCTTACCCACGTGTCGAAATATATGTTGAAGCTAACAGTTTTGTTTTTTTTTTGTACAAGTGGCAGCGTATTGTTTGTTTAGTAAGCCCACACTAAGCCGTCTGTCACAAAAGTCGTGGACTTCTAATCAGTGGGAATCCAGCATCTTGATACTTTTCTTAAGAACCTGCAATTGAGGAAGGTTCTAACGGGAGCTAGTGAACTCGTTTTTACTGTCAAGAAATTTTACACTCTATGTTTAAAAGTTAGAGCTGGAAATTCAATAGCAGTTCTAATACAATCAAACAGGTATGCGCGCCGACTCTGACACGAACGAGACGACATTTGACACTTCTGTGACATAAATATTAAAATGTGAATGTAAATATACACATACGTAGCATGGTTATGTATTTGTCCGTTTTATATTTGCTTTTAGTATTGATGCGTCAATAAGCAAAAAGAAAACATCGCTTTAAGTAATAATTTATTACATAAACTCAAACATTATCATATAATAAGGATAGAATTGAAAATAAAGTATGATAACGAAGAAAACACTTTTCTAACTGAATTTTATCGGATTTCATTTTATTTTTTCATTTTAATTTGACATTTCGGTCACGAGTGACTTAGATGGCAGGCGTCTTGACAGTGTACTGTGATATGTGATAAAATCCATCGCCTAAAATGCATCGTAAAACTTAATAAAATATTAAAAATTATTACGGCTTCTTATGTGTGCTTCATTTTAGAAAAACCTTTTGTTTTAATTCAGACATGCTGAGCTCAAAACGAGCTTTGTTTCAGTTACTTAGACATAGTTATGATTTTCTATGAAATATACAGTCGATCATAACTAGGCCAATGATTTTGACCCTTAAAAATCACCTTGCAAAATTATCCCGTCACATGAAACCTGCCTTATAATACCAAAAAAGTTGACACTTTTTCAAAGACCAAACCACTAAAGAAACCGTATAAAACCGTTATAAATACATCATGTTGCTTATAACTTGTCTCGTTTATTAATTACAAGAGAGTCCTCGCCGCGTCCCTCAACCCTTCACCCCCGCACCCCGCCAAGGGGATCCTCTAACGCCCGTAACTTATTTATCGCCTGATTGCGGATACTACATCCCTAGACGCCAATCAAATTTACTTATATTTCATTTTAGAATTTCGATTTAAGATACTTATTGATTTATTTGGGCGATGGCGAGGATATGATTAAGATATTTGGACTTATATTGGTTTGAAGAAATATGTTGAATAATTATAGGCATTTTATATAGGTGATATAATTATAGGTTAACTAAGATTTGAGTGAAACACGAAGGCTAAAACAACGTTTACATATTGCGACCTAGCGAAGTAATTCATTTTTATAACTTTCCTAAGTTTTACTTCCGTTTGTTCTGTGAAAGTTTGTTACTTATCCTAGCTCAGACGGCTAGACTAGTTTCGATGAAATTCCGGTCTTAGTTAACAAAGTCTTATTTTTGGCACAAAATTTCAACGAGAGTAGAATTTTACGTGAACACAGTCGTATCCAAAAGCAAGTATTGGAGATATTACAGAAATATACTTTGTCCCCGACACTAAAACCTTGTGTTCAAATCTAATTCAGACATAAACTTTTGTTTCTTGTCAACAGGGTATACAAGTGACAACGAATTTCCGGTTAAAAAATTCATTAGTAGTTCGTGTGTCTAAACTGTATTCTTAGAAAATACTGTGACGTTTCTGCAAACTGTACAGTCAGAAATAACGTGACAATGAAGAAGGCACGCATCACTCATCATCTGTTGGTTATTTTTAAGCTCCAGAAAATCATTAAAAATAAATATAACTACTACTAACTGAACCTAACATTTTCTGTTGAATGGCCGGCTCGCGGCTTTAGTGTTATAAGCGCCGGTTAGGCCCTTGATAATAAAGCTCACTCAAACCACGCTTCAAAAAAGAGAAAGATATTATATTTTGTGCCGAAACAGTATGTCTTGCTCTTTCCCAATCTCAATATAGCACGCGCCTAAGTGAAACTTATTAATACGGACCTTAATTTGAAGCTTGATACCGTCAGATAGTTATTTGTGATGACCTGGGAGCCCTAAATGCAAGTCACCTTTTTTTTCTCGTAGCCGGCAAACGCGCGCGCATACTTTCCTATTTATTTATTCTATTTTCATTGGTTTATATCCAGTGGTCATCCATAGTACTATTTTAACAACACGTGCTTAAAATGTTATTCCTATTATTACTTATGATTAAAAAATAAGATCACTGGGGCAGAAACATATATAATTATTTAAATATTTTTGGGTTATCTCAAATAACAGTACTGTATGAACTGTACCTGTAGACACATTGCTCTAATTAAACTGTACTAGTCTGTAAAACAAATTTGTATTGTTTAGTATAAGTACAAATATAAGGTTAACTTTACTGAATCGTTTGACGTCACTAGAGAATAAATACATTGAAAATAAATGTTTTGTGATATAGATTTAATAACAAAAAAATATGCTTTAATATCGATTATGCAAGGAAATCTATTCCTAAATGAGCATACATTATAGAGAAACCTTCAACGGTTCTACCCTTATTTTTACCCTCGATATGTAGTCCATATTTTTCACCTTTTCATTCAGTTCGTCAAATATCTATATCTTCTATTATCTTAAATTTTAATTCCTACACTTCATAGAAATGATACTACATTTGATATATCAATCATGAAACTGTAATCAAATAGTTAAAATTTATTTTCACCTCGAATACTTCCTAAACTATAAATAAGCAGAAATTTCTCCCGTGGAATTTCGATCACTATCTTCTTTCGTCATAACTCGCTGGCGTGACAAATCGGTGTGTTTTATCTTTTCAAGGGCTATTTAATATTTCCAAAAATATACTTTTTCAACTTTTACATCTATTGATATATAGCTGGCGACTAACTTTTCTATATCTCTAACCCCTCTAAAAATTTTGTTTGGGAATTAAATGTCATTTATTTTTCAAAGGGACTATAAAACTTAGTTATTTTTATTTTTAGGTGATTTTTAAAGGAAACGTTGATATCGTCGATTTAAAAACATGAGTTTATAAAATATTCAGTCTAATATTGTTTCATTTTGCAACAGATTTTGAAAAGCTGGAATTACTTTTTAAATTAAACTATAGTACATGGTACATGCCGCCAAATAACATAACCATGTGGTCGTCAAAAATATAATAGATTAAACCCGCGTAAAGCTGTCAAATGTATTTTTTGCAAACATTTTAAAACACTTTCAAACAAAACTCACATACCCTTTATACATAATACGTATACATACTCTTTAAACATAAACCTTAAACAACCAAGAATATCTCACTCGGCGGAGGCCCTAAGGACGAGAATCGCTTGCATACAAAGGATCTATGACATTACAAGGGATGCGAATGCGAATTTCAGCCTGCACCAAGTCACCAGACTGTACCATTCACAAAACAAACTCGATACATTACCCAACGCAGGCGCATCAGGAAGTGCCAATAGATTTATAGCTATCTCCTAGTCAGTACTAAATACTGCTTCACACAATACATACTTGACATTAGCATCAATCATTGGATAGGACGGGTTAATCCAACATAGAACTAGTACATTATTAGAATGTATTATCTTTTGTTATTTCATGTGAGATTTGAGTATAGTTTATTGTGTGTATTATCTTTAAATTTATTTATATTTAATTATAAGTATTATGTGTTAGCTAAAACACATTGTGAGCGAAAAATTAAGTTAATGACCAATTATAAAATGAAGAAAATAAATTACAAATGATATTGTATACGAAAACCTAGGCATTGTTTTTATTACAATGTTTCCTTGAACACAATTTGTTTTAACGTTTATATAAAATGAGAAAACCTAAAGCAAACAGCATTACCAAAAATGTTTACACAATAAATCAAAATCAGATCGATTTATACGATAAATAATACATTGCTATCATATTCTTGACTATAAAGTTCCTAGTAAAGTACATAGATTATCCCACATTTCAAAACAAGGCAAGAAGTTCATAGTTCTTACGATATAATAAAAAATCAGGAAACACCACTTTCCTCGATTATCCTTTCTGCGAAGATGGCAAAAATGGTCGTGCGGCTTGGAGGAAAGCCAAAATTTGATTTTAATATCAATTTATATAAGTATACTGTCTTGCGAAAAAGCTTTATCATCTTTCAGAAATGGGAAGATAGTAAATAATAATTACAATTATTTTATGATACTTTTGTTACAATTTATCACGTTCAAATAAAAATATTTAAAACATAACAAACTTTATGGATGGTATTATACCATCCATAAAGTTTGTTCACTTTTGACTTTTAAGGAGAGTAGAAAATGTTTAAAATTAAAAATAATAGCTAAGATTTGAAAAGTTTTGAATAGTCTGTGCTGCAAATGAAAATGAAAAAGCAGTTGCGTTTAATGCCGGTTTATATGAAATAGCCTGTTTACAACACAAAACAAATATCCGTAATAAGACATAACGTAGTCAATAAAATTTACTATTTCATAAATCAGCAAACAAAAAATATTAAATGTTTAGAACCAATCCAGTTCCGTTCATCCATCACTGAAACCTAAATAGATTAGTTTCTTTCATAAAAATAATGTATTATATTATTTTTATCTGAGCTTTAAATATCTTGACCTATAACTCAACAGAGAGTTAGAGCCGTCAGACGAATATTTATAAATACGGTAGGAAAGTAATGTGACTCGGTTGGCAGTTGCTAAATTTCAATGTGTTCTAGTTCGGATTCTCGGGTGCTCGAAGTGCAGAATAAACTCTACTGTGACGGCATTGTTCTGTTCCGCATTGGACCGTTCGAAGGTGGATAATTTCTCACTTAATACCTTGGATATAATCTGATCTTTTTGTGATTTTGCTAAAAAAAAAAGGATGAAGCAGCGAGAAGTAAGTATAGGCATGTAAAGCCCATAAGTTAATTTATATTAAACTTCAACGTTGTAAATGAACACTTATACCATTGCATTTATCCAAACGGAAAATGATATAAATCTATGTTTATTCGTAAATAAAAACCATAGAGGCATATTAGTAAAAAAGTCTAGCAATATTAAGCATTGACTATCCTAAAAATGTCACTATTCATTTTTCATGCGATAAACTTCCTAACACAACGTTAAAAAATTGTTTTGTAGTATTTAGAATATACATTAATAGCTAATCAAAATCTTTACCAATCCCAATTTTTTGTTGATCTCCAAAATTATTATTCGGAACAAATCCATTCAAAAAAAGTGCATAAAAAACCAAATCGAGGTTGAATCCACCAGTAAGTAGTGCACCACGCCTATTTTCAACAAACGGACACGCGTTCCGACTCGAGATTAAAGCAGCGCGCGTTGTCGTCGGCAGCGCGATGCTATCACAAGGCGCACATGTTACCGACATCACTACTATTTATTTTGATCTATGGATAGACTGGAGTCTTGTGTAGTCTCAGGGTAAGCGATTGGCCGGCTGAGTTGGTTCCTAAGGCTGGGGAGGGATAGTGAAGTAGGGAGGAATCCTATGTGTCCTATATGTAAGGGACACGTCTTATCATTGTTGCTAGAGTTATTTACTAGTCTCTGCTAGGTGGTACCCATAAGTTAAATTATGTAAATTAATCTTCATATTTATTTTTAGGTATTTTATTAGTAAAACAAACATACATATTTATCTATCGAACCCTGCAAAAACAAGTTCGTAAAAAATTTCAGTAAATATCGATCCTACTGGTCTTGTAAAGATTAAAATGTAAACCGTGTATGATAACTCTAATATAAAATCAGTTTTCCTTCAGTCAAACATGGGCTTAAGACGACGAGACATATGAAACTCAGTTACAGTCACAATATTGGCAAACTCAACCAAATCTAAAAGGAGAGCGCCCCTGTGATCAGACGTGGTAAGCCCCTACCCTATTTGTAAGCTTTCCAGATCCTAGCCAAATGTTTAAATTATTTCTATATGATGTGGAGACAGTTTATTTTCCTATGTCTTGGATTTGTACGAGTATTTTAAAGTAAGAATCTACATCTTGAATTTAAACTGTTATTTATTTTTGTTTCTATGACCATAACTAAATCAATTTCGAAAAAAATATTGTAAACGAAAATGTAGTGATTGAAAAAATATTAATTTATTCATAGGTAAAATAACCTTTACTTAGCGTCATAGATTCTGGGAGAAATTAAGTCTGAAAAATTTAATAAGATTTAGTTTAGTACTTAGTGTTTGTATCGGTTCTAGTTTAAAATAAAAAATCTAATAATTCTAGTTTTTTGAAACATGACGGAACATAGGATGTACTTTTCATTTTCGCTGATTTCAATTTACTTGCATACTTGAAAGATTCTGGCAAGATATTTCAGTTAAACCCTTTAATCTAGTAAAACATGTAAACTTAAACATCAAATCAAGTATACTTTGCAACCATATGCCTGCCCAGATTAACTCCTGCTGAACAGTACAACACTAAAACTTAATAAAAGATTAAAAACTTTACTTAATGTGACCACAGCCTAAGATTGAAGCCATTAAATTTGTCTCCTTAAATTCGGAGATGCTAAACTAATGTCACATATTACCATTCGTTTGGCGCAGTTTCCATTATTCGTATGTTGATGAGTCATACTCACATTCATTAAAGTTTTGCTTCAACTCAGTTTTCAGCTCGGAGAGTAACTATGGCAGTTATGTGCGCTGTTTGTAATAATTGCTTATTCAATTAGCTGTTGTTCTGATGGTTCACTTTTTTCGGCTCGTAGTTGGCTCAAAGTCCAATATACTCTTGTGTGATGGTTTATCCTGAAGTTTTGATAGCTCTATAGGTAGGTTTTTATATTTTTTTTAGAAAAGGAATATCCGTAAGGACTTGCAAACTGATTTGAGTATACTTGGAGATTAGGCGACAGTTTCAGTTTAAGGAAGCAATTTTTACAAAACTCTTATTTTTAAACTTATTCGTTGATGTTGTTGGTATATTAAGCTTTCTTACTAACACTGATTATTTATGGTGTCAAAAACCACCAATACCTCAGGTATTCATCAGTCCCAATGAGGAAGAATTGGTAAGACACTGGGACACTTTTATTAATATTTACAAACTATTCAAACTTTAAATCCTTAAGACCTATTAATAGGTATTAAACCAATCCAAAACCAAAAGCAGCGTTCAAAGAGCAATGTAGAAAATTTGCACGCACGCACGATCATAACCTAACTACGTAATTGCTTTTTCTCTACCCAGAGTCTTCATTTCATGTCTTTATGGGCAATTACTACTATTATCTGGCATTGATACTGCATCTGATTTACTCTGTGTTTCCATATACATTTGAATAAATATATGCAATGGTGACCTCTTGTAACGTAACTTTCTGTTGTGTCTCGTGTGAGGAGATTTACATACTGTTATAATGTGAGATACTGTGACATGGAGGATTTGAGCATTATATTTTTTTTTATGTCTTGGTTATTTTATCGGTTTGTTATGTATTTTATATTATTATTCAGATAATGTATTCTTTCTAAAAGCTTATAATTAACTGTTTTCAGCCTTTTGGCCACTTTGTTCTAATGACAAAGTAAATTCGGCGTTTCTATCTTCAATTGTTTTTGTTTCCTTGTTTTTCTTATTCGTAAGTATTCTTTTTTGTAAACAAATACTAAAAATGTAGAAATGTTTACGTAAATTTACAAGTCGAACTGCGTAATACTGCCGCTATATTTTAGATAGTGTTACTAAGGCTTTAATAAGTTCACACCGAGTGTACGTTGCTTTATTATTATTTTTTAGAAATTTATCTGGATGCTTGAGACATAAAACGCCTTCTTTTCGACTTTTTACAAATTCAATAGTCAAAACCATATCCAAAATTAATTCGATAGACCTGACAAATGTTGAGTATGTATTACTTGCAATTGACGACATGCAACGATAAGCTGAAGCACTTATTAAAATAAATGTAAACATAACATGATAACCTGCACTTAATTTTAATTTTTCCGCATATTTTAATACTTTGGAAGATATCTACGCGTTAATTACAAGTATATGTGTATCTTATCAAAAATATAGTTGTATTGTTATCATATTTCCGTGTTTTACTGAATTATTCAACGAAAATATGAGTACTCGGCTAGTATCTTATGCCTAGTTTACATGTTGCTATGGCTACCATAAACCAAAGAATTCAAGTTTTATATTAGGGCAGTATGCAAACAATCGCTGACTGAATGGGGTGTACATTTCAGGTGGACCATCGCGCAATGTATTTACAATTTGAACGGCAAACGCGCAATGCGTACCAAATTGATTAACATAATATCTAAAAACAAATAAAATATAAATTTATGTAATGTGTAATGTAATATGTAAGAAAACATAAATGTATGCGTGATAGACAAAGACGTTTAGTTGTATGACTAATGAGACCGACGCGACGTAGTAAATTATTTGATATGAATTCTTTTAGTATGTGAAGGTTTTCAATCAACCATCACATTAAAATCTCAAAGCCCTAATAATACATACATATAATATATAAACATAATGTACTGGGCCATATAACAATATAAGCGGTGCAAGTTTAATAACACTATTACAATCCAACTATAGTGTTCAATAGATTATACACGCTGACATCTATGAACTTCACTATTTATCTGGAGTAAATAAATTCAACTAATAACAAAGATAGATACATACATAGATATATTATACATAACATTAGATATACCATTCATTTAGTAGTGTCAAATATAACAGCATCAAGTTATTTACAAATTATAAAACCCCCGACTGAATGAAATAATCACGCATAACTTTTTAATGGCTGCAGCAAATTTTTTTCGATGGGGCTAAGAATACTCTCAATTCATTCAACTTGTTAAAAAAAACAATCACCAAAATCGGTTCAACCGTTTGGGACCTATGATGCTATAGACAGACACACAAACAAACGCACAAACAGACACTTCAAACTTATAAGATTATCCTCTTTTTGCGTCCGGGGTAAGAAACATGTGTTAAAGCAGTCTCATCCATGCAAATATTTTGAAGTGGAAAGATTTGTTGGTCTGTTAGTTTGTTAGTATGTGTTCGAACTCTGAAATACAGAACCAATTTTAAAAACATTTTCACCATTTGAAATCACAGTATCCAGGAGTGACATGGGCAATATTTTATACCGACATTCGCACGGGATCGTTAAGCTTATATCGTAATTTGCGCTCGCGTAATATTTGCTCTTCAAATGTTAATTGTCAAAAATGAAGTGCAGCGAGGATTGCTGACTGCTTTTCTTATGTAATTCCGCAGTGGAAGCCAGACTTGTCCTACGGTATGGAGCTTCTAGTATTCTATACCTTGACAAAGGTTTTCATGAATTGCTTTCGCTCACATTTTTCTCATACAAAACTCCTCAGAAATATGAACTAAATATTTGGGCTCGTTGATAAGAACTTATCACTTACCTACTCGTACATCCTGATTTTTTATAAAGATTCTTATCAGCTAGAGTCAACATTATTTTTTTATCTTGAGAACATACACGTGAGACGTCTTGCTCTGTTGAGAAATCTCAGATTTTTATCAACGTGATAGAACAGTATGTTGGCCCTAGTTTTTGGCTCTAATCTGAGACTTATTTAAAAGTTTTAGTAGTATATATATATATATATATATATATATATATATATATATATATATATAAATATATTTATTAAGTTATTTAAAACTAGCATGGAAACAAAATGGAATAAAATGCAAATGCGTGAATTTTTGCTGAGATTTCTCCCAATGGAATATGATTTAGAAGCGAATAGAATATTCACATCAATCTGCTAATATCGTTTATAAATATAATGAAAATTTCTTTATAAACGACGGAGTTTTGAACTATATTCTTCCATTGTAGTCTGTTAAAAAGCGGCTCCTCGCCTCGCCTCGCCTTCATAGCCCTGTCCTAGTTGTAAATTGAAAGGCGGCCCGCTCCTTGTGTAATGATCATTAGGGATTGTTTTTTACACTCAATGTTTCATAGCTCTTTGAGCTTGAAAAGTTTTCTTTCTTTTTTATTCTATTGGTAGTTTTTGATCCTGCAGACTCGCGAAGCTGCGTTTTCCCTAGATGAAAGATTCCCCACATCCTGTTCTGTACCCTGATATCATACATGCAAAATTGCATATGTATGGAATTTGAATAAAGTTAACTTTAGTTTTAAAATTAGATTTGATTTAAAGACGATAAGAAATCCTCATGACATTAAAGTAGGAGCACTATATTCCACACATTTCCTATATATGTACGTTAACAGCAACGGCGCAACAATAGGTCGTGGTGGACGACGCGAATAATTATTGGTAATCAAGAGCATACGGTCAGAATTGAAAGAAAACCCTATTTTGGTTTAGAAAATTTTTAATATTTGGACTAATATAATGTGAGTTGTTTGAGGGTGTTCGTCGTTTGGATACTTGGGGGGAGGGAGACTTGCCGAGCTAACAGATGCAGAAAAGAATAATTTTGTATAGACATAAAGGGACTCTGTAAATTTATTTTGAAAAAAATATACCCGTGAAGTTTCTTGCCAGTTCTTCTTCACGAAGGTTTTTTCGAACTGATGGTAGAATCATGTTTTATTTGACGTCAATAAGAACAAGTAATTGTCAATGTTGAGAAAGTAAATATTTCATTTAATTTCATTTCATTTTGAGTCCCAAACCAAAAATTTATATATGCTTATTCGCAAAAAAATTACATAGAAAAAACAATAAAGGCGTAGAAAAGTTGCAGATGTAAAAAGGCTTAAGCTAAAGAAAAAAGATTTTAAAAAGATCTGGCGGAAAATGTTGTGGAGAATTTGAATTTGCAACAATTTTTATCGTTTACTGTACAATTTATAAAAATACAACACATCGAGTAAAGTTTCTAAAAAGCCGTTTTTTATGCCTACGAAAACTGTAGGAAATATCATGATTACATTAGGTTTAATTGAGTTTGTTAAAAACGTTCGAGCTATTTAGTCTCGCTCATCTAGACAAGCCTGGCTTATTCACAATAAATAATAGGCTTGGCATCAACAGGTATTGTGTGTGTGTAGTGGATGATCCAGGGATTACCTAGAGTCTTGAAATGAGGAACATGTTGCATTATGGACTCTTCACATTTATTTATTTATTTAATAATTAATGTACACACAGGTTTTAATTACAGTATAAAAAGTAGTTACCAAATAATGTACAAAGGTACTGTTTATTTCTAAAAGAAATGACTTCCAACAGACCTGAGACTGGAGAGTGTGAAAAATAGCAAATTTAGTGTATACTAAATTATATATACATCAGATATATACTATAAACAAATGCTAATATACTTACATATTGTATTAAATATAACTATAAACTACTTCCCTACACATAAATAGAATATCTATGATATATAAATATATGCAAACTAATATATAGACAGTATACTTGACTTTTACAAATGATTCAAAGAAATGAACATAAGATTATAATATATTAATACTAGGGGGTTACAAAAACAAGAACGCAAGCTAATATACTCGAGAGAGGTAATGTTCTCTTACTCGATTTTTAAATAAAGATAACGTTTTCGATTCACGGATTATGCAAGGAAGTGCATTCCACAACCTAACTGCGTGAAGGACAAACGCTTACTTAGGTAACGAGGGGAGGTTGGGTTAATTATAATACTATAAATAATTTAGTTTACATTACACAGTTTTGACAGCCATGAATTTAGCAGGCTAGTTCAGGCTTTTTTATATGTAAATCAAAAACGTTTAGTCGCAGGTTTGTTATTTTTGGTCATTTTTATGATATAACATAAGAAAAATGCAATACCTCAGCAAAATTCAAATAGTTACTTAAATAGTTACTATTTAAAATAAAATAGGTCCAACAGGTTTGTACCTATAGAATCAATGTCACTAACTTTTGTAACGATTTTCATAGCACTGCTTGTCCGAAAACATTTGCAGAATTCATATAAAAAGCGGTCATCATGGCCCTCGGATCAACAATAATGTGAGTGACGAGAGCTCCTAGACTTACAAATGAACCTTAATAGATGATACATATTAAGTAGCTCAAGAATCTTAACGCATTGTAAGTGCCACTTTCCTGCTCCAGAGGCAACTCTCATATTTTATAATTCAGTTAAAATGACACTTAATACTGTGTAACTGGTACAAACCGATATTATCCATTTTCGTAGACTTGGACTTCCTATACTGTTGGTATCCGCTTACGACTAGAACTTGGAGTATAACAAGATAGCGTTGTTTCTTTGGTTATGTACTCAAATCATATATAATATATAAATAACTATAGTGTGATATTTCTGCATAGGTACTCGTTTGTGTATGAGAGTCGAACCTATCGGTTCACAGTAACTTATGGTCTCTCCCACCTCGTCCACGAACTTACGCGCATTCCTGACGTTGTTGACCATACTGCGTATTGCTTGGACCTTCTGCTGACAACCGATCCAGACAGATACTCGGTGTCCGTATCTCCTGAATCTGTATCTGGTGAAATCTGTGTCGCAATACTCGCCAACCGATACCAGCCCAAAAGGCAAAAGGCGAGTATGGCGGTACAAGTCAGCAGATTGGGATGAGATGCGTCACTTTTTCGCCTCTTATCCTTGGCGGCAAGCTAGCTTTACTTCTGTTGATCCATCATGCTGTGCTGATGCTGTCTCCAGTGTGATATGTCAAGGTATGGAGTACTTTATACCGTTCTCTGGGCTTTGGACTCCAGGGATACCTGGAGTCCAAAGCCCACCCATGGTTTAATGCTGATTGCCTCCTAGCTAAAAAGCGAAAGCATGTAGCATACCAAGCCTGGGCTAGCGCTCGCAGAAGCAAAGCTATGGATCTCCCAGATAAGAAGCCAGATAAGAAGGCCAGTGGTCTAGATGGCATTCCCGCAGTGGTTTTAAAGCACTGTGCAGCCGAGTTGTGTCCTGTTTTGACACGCCTATATCGACTCTCTCTAAGGACTGGAAAAGTTCCAAAATCATGGAAGTTTGCAAACGTACAGCCCGTACCAAAAAGGGCAGTCGAGCCGACCCAGTCAACTATAGACCTATTGCAATCACTTCCATAATTTTAAAAATTATGGAACGTGTATTGAGTCATCGTCTCCTGACGTACCTAGAGCTCTTCAGTGACAACCAATATGGTTTCCGCTGAGGACGCTCAACAGGAGACCTTATAGTGTACGTCACGCATCTATGGAGCATGGCCTTGGAAGGGCACGGAGAGGCAATAGCCGTATCCTTCGATATCTCCAAGGCCTTTGACCGGGTATGGCGCGAAGCCCTTTTGAGCAAGCTTCCTGCGTATGGCATACCATCTGGACTCTGCGACTGGATTTCTGATTTCCTGAGGGAACGGTTAATTCGAGTTGTCGTCGATGACTTCTCTTCGGACCTAATGGCGTACCTCAGGGATCTGTTCTCTCTGCAACATTATTCCTGCTGCACATTAATGACCTTCTTTTATCGGAAGGCATTATTGGTTACGCCGATGATAGCACTGTTGTAGAGAGATATGTGTCCAATGCGTGAGCGAGTCCAAACCAGATCCAATTTCAGAGAGAGTCGATGATCAAACGGGTTGATTTGACACTATGTAGGGTTTCAGATTGGGGTGAAGCCAACCTTATCAATTTCAACCCTTCCAAGACCCAGGCTTGTCTCTTCTCCGGTAAAAAGAGCACATTCAACTTGACGCCCACTTTCCAAAGTGTATCTGTACCGATCACAAACCAACTAGGGCTTCTAGGCATGACCATCACGTCGAAACTTAATTTCGGTCAACAGATTGAAACCATGGCACAGTCAGCTTCCAAAAAATTGGGAGTGATCGCAAAGTTCCGGCGGTACTTCAACTCCGAACAGCTGCTCAACCTGTACACAGCCCAGGTTCGATCTTGTATGGAGTACTGCAGCCATCTTTGGCATGATTCCGCGAAATACCATCTTGAAGCGTTGGATTCTGTCGACCGAAGGGCCCGTAGACTCATAAGTGACGACAAACTTACTTCTTCGAGACTGCAAAGTCTTGAGCATCGTCGAAAAGTTGCTAGTCTATCGGTTTTTTACAGATTGCACTTTGGAGACTGTGCGAATGCTCTTTTTCAGTTGATCGAACCTTCCCCCTTTCTCCACCGGTCAACCAGACGCGGACAGAAGTTTCACCCGTTTGTGGTTAGCGTGCCGATGAGCCGAACTAAACGGTTCGATAGCTCATTTTTGGTTCGTGTTGCCAAAGAGAGGAATGATTTTCCTGCGTCTGTTTTTCCAGACAAATATAACCCTGGAGCTTTCAAGTGTAGAGTGAATAGGTACAGGCGTCTTGGACAGGCGTGTAGGATCCTCGTCTTCATCGTCAGTTTCCATCAGGTGAGAAGGAAGGCAAAAGCCTGCTAATTACTAATAATAAAAAATAAAAAATAAAATATTTATAGTAGAGGGCCTACTACTAGTACTTGGTACACTACTGCGATAAAGGTAGGATGGTATTTGAATGACTAATGCACAGAACTACTTTGTAAAAATTCACTTTTGGTTGGTAAGGGTTGGTGTTTCATCGTCGTCGTCCTTAACCAAAAACTTACAAATATTCTTTACACCAAAACTTTTAAAACGCTACAAATAAGCTAACAAAAAACTTTATAAATATTTTTTTCATATTCGAATAAAACATTCGAACAAATATTAGCAATTTGTGCTAACATCCATTACCTTTAAATATGAATAGACCGTGTGCCGAAGTGATACCTAAACGTACAGGCAGCGACAGACACCCCCATTCGACCGACCTTATTTCCTTAGGAATAAGTAATAAAATATTACCAGCCCGTCACCAATGACCGTGTAAGTCAGTCATCATAGTAAAACGTTATTCTTTTCTACAATTGCTTTAATAATAAGTAAGCGATGGGCGTGCTCAACTCGCCTACATTGTAATCATGGTTATAAAGTAAAATATCACCTTTGGTACCGTACTGCCGGCACCGTGCCATTACACTTCGATAAAAAATCTACATGTCTATTTTGAACTGAATTACCGTACTTAGAGTCCTACATCGTACTCTAAGCCGGCTGTTGGAGTTAATGCATTGTTGACTTAATAAATTATACTGTTACTTTGAGTTTATATTCGTTATTGGAACTTTTTTATTTAAATTAAAAGCTACGTTTTACTGACGGTACAGAAAGTATTTTGTACTTTCTAGTTATGTTTACATCAGCATAAAAACTTCACAGAAACAAATGCAAGGCAGCCATGGATGTTCCGTTCTTCTACATTTTATTTTTGTTGGTTTTCCTACTTAATTTTTATCTGGCAATATTATCTATAAAGTCATAGTTAAGTATCTTTTACAAAAAAAAAACTTTCATTATATTTAAATGAATAAAGTTAGTAGTTGCAACAATTTCTTGAAAAACAAACAGACTACGGTAGGGCAACACCTAACCATCCCATTTTAATCGGTTGCTCCCGAGTTTCCCTATGTTGTTGGAAGTATTAACCAAATATGTGGTGGTGATCTGAATGTAAAAGTACTAGAAATCCAATCTGAGTGCCCAAGGCCATCAGATCGATCAATGTCCCATAAATACTTAATATTTTACTTTATAATGTATAAAACTACAATCTAGCTTTTACTGTAATTTAAATTATAGTTATATAAATTATAATTATAGTTATTGCAAAAAGTGGATTTATATAACTTATTTATCACTTGGGAAAAAACGGAATCATATTCTAACATATTTCAAATTCTCAAACGCAATAGCTTCAAAAATGTATATCACGTTCACAGTACAACGGTTGGCAGATCGCATATCGAATTACCGCGCCAGTAGCTTGACATCTATAACTGCAAACGACGTCAAGGACCATAATGACGATAAAGCGTGAAATATTCGAACATCATAGCAAATGAAAGGTAGTCACTTTAATTTAAACTGCGCATGAGTTTCAATTAGTTATATTGCCGGTACTTTGTACCAGTCAGATTGGAGCAAAATTGACAGAGATCAAAGCGATACGGTGGTGCAAGACTAGGAATTTCCAGCTAACTGTAATAGTGTAAATAATTCGAAATTAAAAGTATAGCAATATTTATTTTAAACCAATAATTAAAAAAGGACGTTAGGGTAAAATAAGTAATTTAAGGTTTTACAATGAACGCGTGAAAGAAATATGTTTTTGATATAAAAATTCACTTAGAGGTTAAAGCAAACTCTATTACATTACATCAGTGGTCATGATAATGCGGTATTTTGTTATATTTTCAATACCATTAAATTAAATATTACTTGATACAAACGTTTCTTTAGGAGTAGTACATATAGTCTGGATTGCGACCATTTCATCGGAGCCAAGCTTTACTTCATTCATATGTCAAATTTTTTTATCATTTCTATCAGTTAAATGCTTGATTTTTAACAGTAACCTCTTACTGTTGTTCATTAATATAAAGATATTATCAGAGCAGTCAAGTATCGGCCCCTAACGTGAAATAAGGAATAATAGGTCTTTACCTATGAAACTGCCGTTTTGCCGTACTGGCCATTTCAAATGAAAATATTTTTTTTTTGACTGATAATTCTAATTTCAAATTAATTTTATTTGACAAACATGGAATTCTTTTTCTAAAATCGTCATTTGTTTAATAGTTAGTGTTTTGTTTTCAACGCATTCGAACATTTTTCGTCATCATGGATAAGTTAAAAATTCGAGTAATTATGGAGTATGAGTACCGTCGTGGCAGCAAAGCGGCACAAGCGGCACGCAACATCAACGACGTTTACGGAGCGAACACTACAAACGAACGCACCACCCGTTTATTGTTTTACCCGCTTCCGTTCTGGAAATTTGACCTGAAAAATGAACCCCGTGGTCGTCCGAAAACTTTGGTCGACAATGACGAATTAAAGGCAATTGTGGAAGCTGATGAAACTCAATTCACGGCTGAATTAGCAGCAGCTTTCGACGTTAGCATCAAAACAATATTGGTCCATTTGCGTCAAATTGGCAAGGTAAAAAAGCTTGACAAATCGGTACCCCACGAACTCAATGACCGCCAGCGCGAAGTACGCGTGGAGACGTGCCTTGCACTGCTCAGCAGGCATACAAATGAAGGAATTCTGAACCGCATTGTTACTTGTGACGAGAAATGGATCCTGTTTGACAATCGTAAGCGCTCAGCAAGTTGGTTGGACCCTGGTTCAGCATCCAAACAATGCCCTAAACGAAAACTTACCACTAGAAAAGTGATGGTCACTGTTTGATGGTCTAACGCGGGTGTAATTCATCACAGCTTCTTGCCAAACGGGACAAGCATTACTGCAGATGTGTACTGTGAAGAACTGAACACAATGATGGAGAAGCTCGCACGTCTCCAACCAGCTTTGGTCAATCGTTCGGCTCCACTGCTCCTGCACGACAACGCGCGACCTCATACTGCACAGCAGACGGTCTCCAAGCTACAAGAGTTGGGGTTGATAGCTCTCCGTCATCCGCCGTACTCACCAGACCTTGCGCCTACAGACTTCTACTTTTTCCAGAATTTGGATAACTTCTTGGCGGGAAAAACATTCAATACCCGAGAGGCAGTACAAAATGCCTTTGAAGAATTTGTTGCCTCCCGTCCAGCTGATTTCTTCAAGAAAGGCATCAATAAGCTACCAATGCGTTGGCAAAGATGCATTGATTGCATGGGTGATTATTTTGATTAATAGAGATAAAAAATATATAAAAAAATTACGCTTCATTTATTTCGTGAAAAACGGCAATTTCATAGGTAAAGACCTAATATCTCCTTATTTAAAGAAAACCTGCCAATACTATTTTGATTATAGGTGTCTACGAAAGGTGCTATTATTTTTCATTTCAACTAACGCCACACAAACATGACATAAATAGTAAATTGTCCAAATCGCATACACGCCGTGTGAGTAACAAAGGCAGTGGTACTATTACGTATTTTTCTAGACATAATTACCGTCTGGCCTCGTGTAGCATTTTGTTACATTTAATCCGATTATGGAGTGTCGTCTAACGCCAGCGAGGTGAGCATTGCATTACTGATACCTGCTACCGCGATGTATGACGTTTACGATAGACATAACGAACTGTTTATGTAATTGAGATTTAGGATTCGATGCTTAGAACACGAGGATGATGAAACTTTCACCAACCTTTTTATTACAGCCAACAGTTAAGCATTTTAAAAATATATAAAAAGTGTGTTTACAATGTCATACAGGAAATAATTTGGTGGTGGTTCAAAGTTAGATTAAGTAAAAACATTAAAAAAATAGAGAGATTTGATCAATTTTATTCTAATGGTTTTGTGTTTCTTAGCTTAGTGATAAGATCCTAATTAACAGATTTAAAGACTAAATTAAAAGCACCCTCACTTAAGAGAGGATGTATGGTGTTTGTATGTAAAACAGTTAGATATAGTCCAAATATAATTTAAGACAAAATATTTACGTTTTCAAAATTGCATATTGAAATAAAAATTATCGTCGTGTGCGAGGCAAAACGACCGGCCTCGACATTCCACACTACAATCCTACAAAGTCTTTTCGGAAGCCTCTATATTTACTTGCACCTATCCTCGGGTAGTATTGATTCTTACATTTAACTTGATACTCGAATAACAAAAATTTACGTGCAGATTCAAAGAAATCGTATGTAATAATATTGAAAACGTGTGAAATTAAAGTAATGCTCAGTTTTATAATACGTAAATCCATGAAATCAGGCATTAAACAGAATTCTAAATGCGAATAGGTCCCATTGAATGAGAGTACGACCCTTTGTTCAATTTAGGAGACACCAAAATACTACAGACTCGGAATGAATTTTAAAGTCACTCCCAGTAAACAATATTTAACTGGCTGGCACTCAACCAAAAATAGGCATGCCGAGCACAAGTCGATATTTGCGACTGAAATAGAAACGTCTACAACAAACTATATTTTATACGCCACTTAAATCACTGAATACAACTGACTGTAGTTAAACAAATTTAAATCGTAATGTTAATTTGGTTTAGTGTCCTTTGATCAAATAAAACACGTTTTTCATCGTGTCTCATAATTAGTGCGATGCAAAAGTAAGTGCATAATGTCGATAATTTTTTTAACAGATCAATATTTTATAACTTCACTAAGACCACGAAACGCTGTTGTAATTTTCATTTTAGCAAGTCGTTATTGTTATATTTTAAAGACTATACAATGGTACCTAAAGTAGTCTTGTATTTTTTGAGAAATAATTATTTTGAGTTAAGTTCACATCCCAATGTAAGTGTTAGATTGTACTATTATTATTTATATTCTATATTTGTATACAAAAGTGGTGCTAAAGGTGGACTTCAAAGTGCTGGCTTAGTTCTTAAATTGCGTAAATAATAGTTTCCATAACTATACAACAACACTAAATGAAATATGTGCTAGTCAACGGCATTAAGCGTTTTATAAGAAACTAATCGACGAAATTTAGGCCTGATAGTCTAAAATTTAAAAAAAACCAACGATGACAGGTTGGTTTACTTTAGTGATTGATAAGGATGGAAAAATACATTGGCCTTTTTGACATTACTAACCATTGTTAATAATGATTAAAGAGTCTTGCCTAGTAGCACTGTTCAAGTATTTATCATAATACAGATGTAGTTATTTACCACAACAACCTAAAGCGCTGACTTAGTCCAGCCAATAAGCTCAGCAAGTCTACACCGATTCTGACACCCAAATCCAAATTTTCCCAGAATTCATAACATTTGCAGGAGAACTGAAATTCTTAGATTCTTGGTATAATTTCTCAATAAACATAAATATGTAGTATCTATAAAATGTACTCGAAAACACATGAAAATGATGTCCAAACGCGGCGGTGGCGCACATAACGCTGACTATGAGCCTATATAAGCCTTGAAATGGGCTTGGCAGAGACACAATACTCCTGACATTATATTAACCTAATTCAACGAAAGATGTACTCTCTGTCTGTGTGTTTCGTAGCTTAAAAACTCAAGGATTCTTGTATACATTTCTTTAATTTTTGCGGACTGTTTATTTTCTAGCTTTTGTTACGTTTATATTTCTTTTTTGGGATAGTAAGTAGTATATTGTGATTTATTTTTATTTATTAAACATTGACCTCAATATTCCAATTTCGATCATGATATTACTTTACTGACAAACCAATTAGTTCTTGTCCTTTGACGACTGTGATTACTAATCTAAATCTATATTCTTTATAAAATACATAAAAGGATAGGATTTTGATGGTTTGATGGATGATGTATAGTAATGAAAATACACTTGTTATTAAAACAAAATAATTAAAAATGATCCTCACGAAACAACATCAATATTTTTTTTTCAAATAAAGTTTGGTGATAAGTATTGAGAAATGTGCAATAAACATAGAAATACACAACAAGATGCATAAGAAAAAAAACTAAAGTAGGTAACTACAATTTAAAATGGAAATAAACTAAATATCGTGCTCTTATTGTGTATCATGCATAGCGTGTCACTGACGTTAACGCATACTATCTAAAAGCGTAGTGGAAGCTAGACTATAATACTTGTGGTTCCTGGGAAAGATTTATTTATGCTATATATCCCCGCGTTTCAGGTAGTGTAAGTCAATAGCGGATCAGCGGTACAGAACAAAATATTTCTCTCCGGAATCACGACTGGCAGTATATAAATGGAGTGCCTCACTTACCCAACTCGGGGATGGCAACTAAGGTCCTCCACCACAATTACCGCTTCCGTAACCCTGGGAAAAATATTTGTCTCCGTGAATCTAACGTGGAACTTATCCTTAACACAGTGGTTCTTATAATTATGTCATTTTTAGTAACCGTGTAAGTTGCTGGCTTAGGCTATCATGCGGACGTGACAGGGTCTGTAATTTTGCTCTCAGGGTTTCCAAGTGATACTTTAGTGTCAGCGCTTTGACTCTTATTCTACATACAAAATATTTAAAAATAAAAATATCTAAAATATCCGCTAATCGGTACTAGAAAATAAAAGGACTATTAAACTTAAAACAACGATACTATGTGTACACAATATCTCTAACACACAATTGCAAATATCTTGCAAATAACTTTTAGGATCTAGTTTAAAAAGGCTATGGAGAGAAAGTGACAGTAAAAAGTACCTACACAGTTATTGCTACGTATAAAATTATTACAACCTAACTAAAAAGAGGTGAACAATACTTTTTGCAAAATATTACCATTTTATCATTTTTAATTAGATGAATGAAGTAAAATCACCTGGAAAAGATGTAATAGATTATTTTTCTATGATGAAAAAATTAAGAAATTTGATTTAATTAAAACGCCATTTTCAGATGACTAGTCTTAGTTTGACTATAATAGGTGTTATTAATCAAAATCTAGTTACCCTCCTCTCCAACACGTAATTGCTCTGACGTCAAGTATTACTAAATTGAAATCAAATACCACAGAAAACTAACCTCTTTTCGCAGAACATAGAACCACAAATAAAGGCATACAAAAACGCATTGTGAGGCGAGTGCGGGCGCGGTGTCCGGTAGAGGTCGCCCGTTCATTGCGACCAAGCCAATTGAGATAATGGCCACAAATGCAGATGATTACTGGTCCATTCATTGGAAACTAGCTGTTAGTAGCTTGCTGCATACGCGATTTATGACACGACGGCGCGGGCGCCTCCCATCTTGGCCGCTTAAGCCAAGTATAGGCCGTCTTTATCATATTTTAGGTTAGGATTTATTTATTTTTATATAGAACAAAGTTAGAAAAATTATATTATTGTAGATATTTTATTTATATTTTAAACCGTAAAAGTAAAAAAGGTATTTATTACGAGAAGAATATTCTAAAAACTAAACGGATACGTTTTCATAAGCCCAAACGAGAACGACCTCATGGGTATGAGGTTAGGATATTTCTATTAAATTACTTTAATACTAACCAGTAACCATGTTTCATTGAAATATATGTTTACTTGCTCTGGAATATCATAATATTATGAATAAACCCTCTAAAACAGATTACAACGTCGATAAATTAGTGGTTTCAGTAGCTTTAGACGGCTGAGTAGCGTAATGGGTAGACCGCCGGAGAACCCAGGTTCGAGGTCAAGGCATTCTTTTGTGTCATGAACCGTGAAGTTTGATCTCAGGTCATAGTTATTTATTTATGTATATATGTTCATTTTGCCTCCACCCCACAGTTTACTGTATGGTCAATCATGACACAAGGCTCTGCTTACTTTGGGACTGTACAGTTGGTGTGTTTGTCTGGGGGTTTTTTAAACCTACGTAATATCGTGATTTAGCTACGCAGCTCTGAACATTAACTACTGGGTAGTTTTAGCTGTATTAGTAGAGTGAAAATTTCCTATTTAATTTCATATGAATGTTAACACTTGTGTGTATTGTTTGATGGAACATATTAATATGATATTATCAAATGTATAAAAACAATGACTTTATAAATCAAAAAATGACGTAATATTTGATAAAAATTTCAATATAAAATGATATGCTGATGCGTAGTACTAAAACATCGATATCAACAGTTTCGAATATAAAAATAAAACACCATGATTAAATGGAAGCTGTCTATCAAAATAAGTAATCGATAAAATCATTGATCAATTGTTATCGATGTGAGTAACAACACTATCAAAATCGATGATACTGTAAATGATAAAGCAAACGTTTCTTATTGTAGTTTAATTTTAATATAAAAAAGTATATGAATTTCTAATTCAATTGGTATAGAAAACTTAGTGATATTCATAATTTAAGTAGATAATATGCCAGAAAAGTAACGGAGAAGGAAGATTATTTGTTTTTCACTTATGTATCTGGGGCATAACGATCTCAAAGGTTGTTTTTTGTTCGTAAAAAGGTTCATAGTTTTATGGAAAATAAAACTATAGAAGTTACATTTCATAACAACTATGCAATATTGTTTTTAGTTCATTTACATCACCCATACACAGTTATATAAAATTAATTGAGCATGAGGTTTTTTAGGAAAAAACGTGAAATTTATAAAAACAAAAAATTTTACTCCCGCTAAATAAAATATGATGCTTAAGAGTTAAAAAAACTATATGTGCGCTTTTGACAATTGAATAATCGTGTTTTATAAAACGCCGGAATATTGTCAGAAGACCAAATTATTGTTTTAAATAATTTCAAATTGTATATAAACTAACAATACATACTCTCATAGTCTTCGTCAACATTGAACAAAAATAATAATACAACAAATTTTACTAAAACAGACACAAAAAATCTTCACTGACCTCAAAAGAACAGTAATCAGTTCGTAAATACTATTACTCCGCACAAACGAATGTCACTAAATGATAAAATAAATTCGAATCGCAACGAGATCATCCGGGATTAAAATGCCACCAGCTCTATGAATTTCACACTGTAGAATAAAATACTCGAAATAAACGAAAATATCGCCATCAAGCGAAACACCCTGTTAATTGAGTCTCTAATAGTATTTTATTACCGCCATTAAAAATTGACAGGACTATAATGTGGGACGACAAATGATTTACTCGCCGGGGTAAAGTTGAATCGCACACAAAGATCTATTTCAACATCGCACTCCACGGGTTAAATATAGACGCAGATTTGTAAATATTATTTTTACGTTGACACTGAACGTTTTAAGATTTTGACAAGAGCGCGTAATACGAAAGGAATTTCACATGCATTCATATATTTCTTGATCTTATGAGTGTATAAGAAAGCCATGTTACTGAGAGTGTTCAAGACTAAAAGAAAATTGGCAGAGATTGGCACAAGATGAGCTCCGAGAAATGTCACTGCAGACTGAATGAACTCGGATTTTTGCTTCTTTTGCCATTGGTGATGTCCGCATGCATGTGCCAAAAGTGTATCAAAAAATAATGATGAAGAGTATCTAACAGATAAACTTAGTACGCGCGGACGTACTTTTACAACTAATAGGTAATATGAAAAATGTAATCATTTTCTTTCGAAATAAACATTTGAAATATTTTAATAAAACTTTGAGCATTCACTTAATCTATATAAGTTTTATTAAGGGTTAAACCATGTTACAGTATTTTACCAAAAGACAACCACAATAATACGCATGTTTATGTCACACAAGGTAATAATCTTAATTAAATAAATTAAGATAACCTGCTTACGCATATTTGTATAGGAAACTGCGATTTCCTTAATGAAGTCAATGACGTGAAGTATAGATTCAATCAATCAAGTGGATTAGTGCAACAGGCTATCACAGCCACGCCGCGGTGCGTGCGCGTCTCGCAAAGGTCGCATGGGCACGTCTATCCCTGTCTCTCCCACTCACCTATTATAATAATACTTTAACGATGCACTCGCATTCACTTTATTGGCTCAAGTAATCTACCTGAAACGAAAAGCCAAACATTATTTTTTCAATAAAAAGAAAACCTGGATTTAAAAACGATAAAAAGATTAGGATTATAAAAACGTTTCTTGGCATCCTCAAGAGCGGTGTTGGATCCTAAGCTTCTTTGTCTTTATTCTTCTTGATGCGTTCCAGATAACCTTTCACAATTTGAAGCAATTGGCCGTGAAATCGAAAAACCTCTTGTAGTTTGAGTTTTGCAACATTAAAGATCTTAGTTTATGAATAATGTATTCACTTAAGTACAGGATGGGTTTATATATAAGCACCTAAGTTAATATTTGCTGTTTCCTGGAGGCAAATACCCTGCGTACGTTTTAACGCCTACGATGTCCTAATATTTGTTTACTCAATACAAGGTTAACGGGTGTAATGGGTTGGTCCTTGTACGAGGAAATTGTATGGACATATAATACATATTTGGCCTAACAAATTTCGAATAGGAAAGGTTTTGAAAATAATTATCGAATTATAAACGATAACAAGGTAAATCAGTGTTTTTTCTCTAGATATTTTGTTTAAGTATTTTTATATAAAATTGACTATGACAAATTAATTTAAATACGACGGATATTTTACGATTAAACCTTTCTCGAATTTTCTTGACATTATTTATCACTTACATCCTTTCATCTCTTATTTTATAAAAAGAACTGAAATAAATTGTCAATACTTATGACAATTTGTTCAAAAGCATATGAAATTGAGCCGTGCAAAACTATAACTCAGTATTTTTACATAAAAAGCCTTTTAAAACATTCTTATTACATGCATCGAAAGTTAATAAAACAAACAATTAAATTAAAGACCACGCTCAAATTTTAAACATGACAAAGTTATCTCGTAACAAAATAGAATACTTAAGTAAATCAAATCATTAAACCAAGTTACCCAACTAGCGAACTTCCTCATTAACAAAATCGCGGAAGAAAAGTAAATCGAGGCTTCAGATCAAACAGTTTTGAACCCAAATTAGCGTATACGCGTCAAATGAACGATATCCAAAGAGGGGACTTGAAAGATTTCTCTAGTGAAATAAATAGATTGAGAGTGAATGGTATTGATTACGGAGACACGGTAGAGTGGGCAGATCAGCTGTTGCCAGGTGTCGGTTCCAATGGCAGGGTTTGACCTCAGTTGTAGTGGGCAGGGTTCGAAAAACACAAGAGAAAGTTGGAAATGTGTTGTTTTAAATTTAAAAAAACTGAGTTGTTTATAACAATAAAATTCTTTTATCGATTTTGATTGGTTTTGAAATAATGAATTTAAATTGTAGGTATCTAATATACATTATTGAAATAAGAACTATTATTGAAATCTATTACGAATGAACCAAGTGTACGAGTATTTGAGGCCCAGCTTACGAGCTTTTCATTGCAACGCCATAAGTGTTTCTGTTTATTTACCGTATTCTTGATTTTATTGCACCGAAACGGATTCTTTGGCAAGCATCCAGATACTTTCACTTTACAGGAATATAATATATATACATATATATTATTACCTCTTTTGTGGCTCTATCATTATGCTCCCCAAAGAAACATGCAAATAGCCTTCGAATAGCCAGTGGGTCGCGGCCAACCCCTATTCTAATTGAATGTCTCGACATTGTTAAGAGTTCCTCTTATATTTTATCTGAATTTCTTTTGATAGTCTAATGTTCATTAGTTTGTTTGTCGAATATTCCAAATAACAATATAAATTCAATTTTATTATCATGCGTACATTTCAATTACATTATCTATTATCACTTCCTTTTCATTATATGTCTGTTTTTATTAATGACCAGAAATAGTACATATTTGACCAAATATTTAATTTTTCTAAGCTTTGACTTCATTATTGAATGAATTAACGATTAGCTTGAACGACCTCAGCAAAGTGTCAATAACAGCCAGCTTAAGCTTGTTTATTTTAATTAGGAGCAGTTAAGTTTCTAGACCCTTTCTCGAAAGTTATATCTATAATCGCCAAAAGGCAATAGATACAAGCTATGCAGTTACGGTATAGTAATGTAGTGGAAGTTTTCTGCTACAGAAAAAATATTAATATCATAACAGATCACATAGTAAAATGCATACAATTGGCGTCGAAAGTGTTCCTCTTGCACTTATCAATAACCCTAGGACCGGTTGCGAGTATTCAATTGAAATAATCTAGTACTCATTTACCAATTTATTGTTTGTAGTTGTCCAAAAAGTTACGTATTCATAAGTTTGTCGGAAATAAATAAAGCATTTTGTTAGGTTAGGTTAGAATTATAGGAAATAATTAGGTAAGTGAAATAAACTGATTGGAGGACATTCTTCTTACTGCCTCTCACGTCTATGGTAGAAAAGCATCCACATGAAAACTTGACTAACATGTACTTGGTAAAGTGCTGCGCGGTTTGCTCTACAAAGCTTCTGGAGGAGTTCTGAAGTTATCGGAACGTAAATACTGTTAGAAGACAGTTTAATGGTCATACTTGAGATGGTAAAAGCCGTCTCGTATTAATTTGTTGATTGTGAAATCGAGTTGTTCATGTAAAATTCGAGCAAAAACTCTAAACCAGACAAGAAGGTATCGGCAGTACAGTATTTGAATACCCAAGGCCAAATTTGCGCACTTTTGTACTCAAATATTTTTCCGGTCCAGATATATTCATTTAAATTTTCCATATAAACGCAGACACTTCAACCCCAAAAACCATCTTCTAACCAACCAAACATTTTCTCTTCTGAATGGAATATTTATGAACAAATCTCATAGGCGTACCTATCTGTTTATTTATATGTTACCAGTCAAACTTACTCGACAAAAGTAATTACAGAAATTATAGCGATTTGATAGGTAATTAAATTAGTACCATAGATGATAACCGCATTTGCTTCGTTTTATACTTAAATATTAGTTATGACTGGTTAAATCTAATAAGTATGAAAAATGTTGCGGGATTTTTAAGCGGTTTCGAATTTTGTAAATTTTATAATGTAAAGGATCTGAAGTTGCTATTTTTCTAACTAATCTGTTTTAAACACCCAGTACTTTTATTTTTGGTATGAATTTAATACTTCTTTTTACATATTTTTGATAAAAACGCACTTTATCATGCTGAAAATTTAGCGTTATCAAAACTGAAGCCAAAATAAACCTATTCAATCAGATGTGTGTCGTGTTGCATCGAACGTGTCAAATTGTTTATAAATATATAAGCATCAAGCTATTCAGCCTATCTTTCTCAAATCACATAATATTGTGTTTAATTTTTTCAGAGCTCCCAAATCCCAAATGATGCGCTAATCCATCACGCTAATAAGTACTCTACATCTTTACACCATGCGACAATGTAACCTTTCTGGTATGTCACATCAAAAGTCCAACAATATGCGCGCGCGCCTTGTAACTAGGACATGAAGAGGTCACGTGATCACATCGCCGACCCCACGTAGCGTCATGAGAAAAACGATGCATGCCTTTTACAATACATGTTTCGTCAGGTTTTTTTTAAAAGTGATGCTTTTTTAATACATTTTTGTTCTTGTACTTTGTGCAAGTAAGACTTTTTGGGTTGTTTTTGTGTGTGTATGTTCTGGGCTCAGCAGCACTAATTGCTTAACATTAATTAACCCTGTCTCGTATCCTAGAGATCCTGGGTTTCAAAAGGGTCTGAATAAGACACAAACATTTTCCACATTCCACTATACATTAATGTTAGCATGATAAATGGAGATTTGACTAAAATTAATTATCTTACCGATTCATGACAATATTGTATGAATAGATACAATATCAAACAATAATTATAATATTTGTTTAGGTTGATATTAATATGTGTAACTCAATTTTCGTCATTAAAATGGATCGGCCATAGAAATTACTACATTCTCAATACCAACTTACTAGAAAGTATGTCAAAGATAAATTATTATTTTATTTTACCGTAAAGCAAATTGCCCATACATGGACCTTTAAAGACAAACAAACAAGGGATTTTCAATACTCATAATGTAGGATAATATTTACCCAGTAGTGTGATTTTATCCTATGCAAATCTGCTGATATGCCAGAGTATCGCCGTGAAGGTCAGAGCGGATACAAACGGTCGCAATTCATAAATAAAATATATATTCTATCTACCAGATGTGTCTATATCAAAGAAATCACAATATTTTTGTATAAAAACGTCAGCTGAAGGTGAGCCGGGCACAAACAGAGATATTCAATTTGCCGTCGCTGGGTTAAATTTATAGAACTAATAGGTGGATAAAATACTCTCTTGAATAAAATTGTAACTTAAAAATTTTAAAACTTCTATAAAAAATGCCATTTAGTGAAAAAATCAGAACGTTTCGGAGCTACACCACACAAAAATCCAGACTTAAACTTATAACGCTTTTTTCGCAACGTTCGATTAAAAAGGTTATCCTACCATTTTTCTTACTAACAAATTTAAATTGTATCTACCAAACTAAATTCCTTTACTCAATAAAAAAATAAAATTGGAATAAAAACGTCCTCAACTCCAGTATACCTTTCACAATCAAAGAGACCCAACTCAAATAAAAAATATATTATTAAGACCCCTATTTAAACACTAAAAGGTCCGCAAGGAAGACTTAGGACAATTGTTACACCACCAAGGTAAATATTTATTACTCAGAGGCAGCGGTTAATTTCAGCGTCTTTTCTGGAGGAAACGACATTTTAAATTATACAGCTTCGTAGCTGAAATTACTTTGTGAATTAGTACTTTATTTATTATAATAGAAACTTAACTTATTAAGTTGAGTCTTTTGAGTTGACGAACACATTGAGACACGTTTTTTTAAAAAAACCCATTCAATAGGATATTTTGACAACATAAAAAATTATGAAATATTTATTGCCATCCGCATAGATTATGTATTTTAAAAGCAACTCGCATAACTAGACATAAACAATAATTAATATTTCCTCCAAAAAATACACAAAGAAACTTAATTATTTTGAGTTGGAACATCAACATATGAAACGGTTTTGAGTGGCTTAGTTTTAAATGTCGTCTCAGGCAAGTCAAAATCTTGTATCTGTCAGTGTGCCGTGTCTTGACGTCACAGGCAAGTCTCAACGCCATATTGCTGGAGCAAGCGTTTTGACGGCGTTAATAATCAGTTTACTTTGTTATTAGTTTTTTATAATAAATACCTAAATTAAATAAAAATCAATATTATTTCTAAGGTCACACATCACAAAATAATATGAGATGGTTTTAGAAAACTTGTTAAATAGCCAATTTTAAAAAACTTTTTAAATGTGCTACGTACAAAAAAAATACCCTACATACCTACCAAATAAATAAACTGAAGATTTTTTTGTTAAAAGGGCCAAAGACATTAAGAACTAACTGACACGGTTGCTTTAAAAAATTGAAGAGGTCAAAACTACATTTCACGTGCTTTTTGTGAAAAAAATTTAATAATCAAATATAGAATAAAATTATTATTCCATTCTGTAAAAACTCGTTATTTATTCTATAATCCTAGATAAATTTATAAAAATCTAAACGTTACATTAATACTTTGCTCTCTTATCTTTAAACGGTAGTAAAAACATGAAGTAGGTAACAAACAAATATAATAAACATATGATGAAATTTGTAAAGATTATTTTTAAGATGACATTTATTAAACAACATAGTGGACCTATAAACGTGGAATAATAATAATTACGGCAGTGTTAAAACTGATTTAGTATGAAACTTTGCTCTACTTTGTTGAAAAATATAATATTTTTGAGAGGATTACTTTTAATCAGAAAGCTAATAAGATAAATATTAAACTAACCTATAAACTCGTTTTGGAAATAAATTAAAACATTCACAACCAATCAGACGTCAGTTAAAATTTCTATTAAAAAGTCAAAACGTGGAAACGAAAAATGTCACAGTTTTGAGCTCTCTCGGCGCGTTGTCAATTAGCATGTCTTTTGAAGACGTAGCGCTCGGTCTAAGCATAAGCTTCTAAGTCACGAATTCGCTTAGCAAGCCACGGAGTTTTGATCCTTAATGTTTCGAATTTAAGGTTTGTTTTACAGGGAATTGTTGGTAGGAATACAGGATTAAATTGTTAGTATAGTGAGACGAGTTCGCGACATATGAGTAATGACAACAAGGCAGCCGCACACAGATGCGAGTGCTATGCACGAATTACTCTAGTTATGCAACTTGGAGTAAACAACACAATTGTAGCATATTTGATAGCGCTGGGAACAATAACTGTAGTTATTTTAGCAAATAAAAGCTTCAGTCCATGTGCTGGAAAGTTAAATATTTTCCATCCAGCTCATTATTTCAACCATGTTTGACATTTTAGTGGTGACAAATATCAGACTTTTACTAGAGGTCAGAGTTTGTCTAGTTTTACAAGAACATAAATTCATTTTGTTGTAAGCCTTTTTTTGCAATAACAATACTAGTCAGCATTTTTTTCGTTAAGAGGGCTGAGTATACCGTTAAAAGTAATTTCTAATCGCACAAGTAAACTGACTTCAAAAAAAGTACTAAGCTATTTTATTTAATTAAATACTTTTTAAATCGGATTTTATCACGTTAAATTATGTTCTTAATTTTACATCGTATCTCGACGATAATATTATTTGTCTCACTTAAAAGCTTAAATGCTTTAGTTTGCAGTATAAGCAAGTTAGCAAATTTTAATTTATTTGAATCCCATACTTGCGTGAATATATTTGTGTGAATCTTGAAAACCAATCTCAAAAAGTGACATTGACAATCCACTAAATATAATCCAAAATGAGAGCTTCTGTTTCTAACAATTTCTCTAACAATCAAAAAGTACTCAAAACTCAGAATTGACATAACCATTTCGATTTCCCTAATGAGTGACAAAGACATGCATCGTCCACAAAAAAGGATATTAAATAAAACGAGTGCGGTTAGCAGTAAACGGAAGTTTTACAGCCTACACTAGCCGTGGTTACATTAACATCAATTAGTTAGTTAACAACATTCTATGTCCCATGACACAAAATGTGCTGTTCTAGTCAAAAATGAGGATAACTACCAATTTATAGCGTGTTTATGACACCAAACAAAGTGAAAATGATTTTTTAACAGTTTTGAGTGCTTATTTTGTGAAAGAGATAATATTTTAATTTGCTGTTAAAGTTTTATTAGTATTTTTAAAGTTTATAATTATTGGTTGTTTTAAGTAAGTAATTATAGCTGCAAGTTAGTTGATACAAAATATTTTAAGATTTGGTTTTGGATTGCATAAGTGATGTAACTCGTATGACATCCGACAGTACTTAATTACTAGTTCAACATATATTTCAATTTAAAAGAGAATTGTAAGTTATTAAGGGATTTATTTAAATAAACTGTGAAAGATCATTTTGATGATAAAAATAGGAATATTTTGGATTTAAAAGTTAAAGTTACATTGGATTATGCCCACGTGACATAATTAGTTGCATCCCTGTTCTCTACGGGTCCTGGGTTCGGATCCAGGTAAAGTCAGAAAATTTAATGAATAACACATGTGATCTTTCGCAGGTCACATGTTGTCGTTTTTTTCGTATAATGTTAGCTTATTCAGAACTCACTCTCACGTTCACATTGTGTGGTTTTTAAATGTTTATTCTTGTAATGTAATGTTTTTTGATCAAACTCCTTTTAATATATATATAGTTGATTATCTTTGTTTTGGGCCTCTTGATGTGTTGCTTTAGAATATAATTTAGGACTAGACCCATAAACAATATAAATTCCAATTTTATGAATATTTGTGCCTACATTAACAGGTAAAAAATGAATTAAGCCAAACCGCAACCGTTCATTTATAACTCAGTTAAAGCAAACTCGACTGAATGATTTATAGTTTTTTTTCTCTCAGTTGATTTATTTTCTGTCCAGAGTTGAGTTTACGCACGCACTTGTCTTATTTTTCTCTATTTATATCTTACAAAACGAAGAGAGTATCCGGCTTCGAATCCTTGAAATACTTCTTTTGTAATCGATCGCTGTCCGTTCAGACCGTATTTAGATCATATTTTGACAATTTGTGCTTTAGCTATTTCTTCCATATTGTAGGTATTATAGTCAAAGATTAATTTTTTGCATGAGACTGCTAAGGATTTTGTGGTAAATTAATTAGTTAAATAAATAAACACAAAGATGACTCTGTATAAAAAGCATTAAAATTTACAAAAACTTCATCCTAATCATAATATTTATTGCGCCATTAATCCTTAAAAGTAATAAACCTGGTAGTACCTAGTGGTTATAATAGTACAACGCACTACGTCTTTTTGACTTCAAAAGTTGCTTTAAAATTAAACCACCTGCAATGGTCGGCGCAGGATTATTCCGACTTTTGCGGTCAAAGCGGTTTGTGCCTGCAGGTCTAGGTGCGACCACATGCAAAATCTTTTCCCTGTCGGATCGAAAAACTTCAAACGGCTTTACATTTCCCTGCCTTAAACAAACATCAAGTGTTTGTTGTTGTTTGAAAATGAATGAAATCATTAGTCAAACAAAATTCAAACATTTGTAACCGTTAATTTTTTGTGACTAAAACGGTTTTAGTTTTTGTAACGTAATCCGTCCCGTTTCTGTCAAAGGCAGATTTTCCTGTCACAGTTTTTATATTCTAATGTTGGGTAGTTATAAGAGACATGTGCTTTAATGGTTTGGACAGAGCCCAAGAGTAGTCCTGCGTTGGATGTCCGTTGAGCGGGTCTGGTAACCAGTTGGTGCGTTTTTGGCATTTTGTCAAATCTAGCCGCGGGGTCCTGCTACCCCGCTCGCCTGACGGGTTACAGCTATATTTCTGTTAATTACGTCACATTAACTTATTGTACGAGATTAAAAGAATTGTGAATCTTTGTACAGTGTTTCTATTTTAGTATTTATTGGTACGATTTATTGGAAAGGTATTTAGATATACAAGTAACGATACGACAGACATGACTCTAGCTTCTTTGACATTAATATTGAGATGTTGTTATTTCTTATTTGCTGGCTTTACTGCTCACGAAAACATTTTTCAATTAGCGTTATTTTCACTGTACTAACAAAAAGAACTACACATATATCCATTTACTTTATTTATTTAACACAAAACTTGTCTCCACATTTCTAGAAAGCCGTCACATCTGATTGAAACAATTCACACCTGTGGCAAACTCCGCACGAAACTTCTGCGAATAAGTTTTCGAGTCTTAAAAGCTTCACAAAATACCAACTGAAAATTAAATAAGCACATTTCAACCATTTTACGTCACAGTCGCCTGTTGCATAATTCAGTGTATGCAAAGTGTTCGGATCAGGAGACCGGAGCAAAGGTGGAATTCTCTCCATTGATGAAGGAATTAAATTTTGACCCTTTCTCTGGAAAGCTTTTGTCTCCTTAAAATTCAATAAATTGGAACGGATTAATCGACTTTATCGCTAGCATTTCTACCCTTCAGTAAAATCAATAAAAATTTAATTGACGTATAATTTTTATGGTATTTATTGAGGTAGAATTGTAGCCGTATAAAACAAACACCTTCAAAGATTTTAACCATAAACAATCAACTTTTATCCCATCCGGCCATTAAAAAAGAATACTCATCACATCTCTGATTGACGAACCTATAAAGTGTAACAAAAATACATGGAAGAAACCACCGCGCACGCGCATCGTAAACTTGCGCATTGTCTTGATAATGACCGTAACGAGTTTAGGTCACATCTGCATTGTATTAGGATCAGAAAGAGGAACGCCTTAGGATGTTAACTAGTCGGTAACTAATACAAAGGAAGTGGGTCTTTCGACACACACATAAGACGCGTATTCTTAACTGTTGGAACAAAAACTGTGAAGTTTACACGTGGATTGTTTGACTAATGATTTGTTTGTTTTTAATTGTTCTTTATCTGCGTAAAGTGTTTAATAAGTGAGACTCAAGTAACTCTATGTTAAGACTTTGTTTATTTAAGGTGTCTTTTCGTTTTCTGTATTAAAATTAACATTTGTTTATGTAGGAATAATCGAATTACATTGATGTAATAAACTAATAATATTAATGAAGCATTTCAAGTGCAAACTCAAAGAAATAATAACAATAACTGGAGCCACTATTTGCTCTAGTTATTCATATCTATTTGTGTACCTAATGCATATTGTACGGATTTTATCTGTGTATGTATGTCTGAGTAAATCTTGAAGTCAGCGTGTCAATGATATGTCAGCTGCACCAAGAAATAGATAAAAACTAACTTAGTGTAAAACATATGTATTGTAAATGTAATTGATATTAATTTTTTTTAAGAAAAACCCGTGTATGTAAACATTATTTACGAAAGCCACGCGATGTATTTTGATACTGTTGAACTATGTTTTTGCGATCGCCATATTGGTTTTAGATGTACATTAAGAATTTGCGCACAGAAAACAAAACCATGATATACATATACTAAACATATAACATAAATATTCTAAAGAAGAAAACATTTTAATTCATATTATTATCAAAATTCATAACTATGGTTTTCATTACGCTTGAAAACTATATTTTAACACTTATCATAATAATTTTGGATACTAAAAGCTTTTTAAAATCATCACTTAAAATTTGTATGACACGAGAGGACACGTCATAAATCTGACAGTGGTTAACGAAAATGTCAAGGGACTAAAATTATTTTGTAGTCGTTAAAATGCCATTAAAGTTATGTGATCGCGGCGGTGATGACATGATATGACATGATAGTATTTTTCCCATAATGTTTTAAGTATAATAATCCAGCTACCCTATCATTAAAGTTGTATTTAAGATTTTGGAATATTATTTCAATTAACGCATTGTCCTAGATAGAAGGGAACAGAAAACTTATAACCCTAGTCGCCCGTTCGTCAGGGCAACTTTTCCACGTACCTAGTACTATTCTAGGATAAAGGCCACCTACCTATAGTGATACAATGATGCAGTTTCTGTATGGATATAAAAGAACATATTCAGAAGTAAATTGAAAATAGGACAGTAATCTATTTTTATTAACAATAAAATAGTTCAAAAATATTGGAAAATTATAGTAATTATGATGATTGTAATTTTGATTGCTTTTCAATATTTGGTGGTTGTAACTGAGCTCAAACGAAATGTATTACATTTTTGTTCCGTAATATATTAAGCATATGAGTAAATTAAGTTTTACCTATTATGTATAAAATGCCAACAATGTCTATACCTACAATGTAGGTACCTCCAGATAATGATATTCATGAACAGTTTGTTAGTTAAGTAAACAAATAAATCGATAAATTATTATCTACCGATTGTATTCCTTAAATTGTTAGACTCAAGGTCTAAAATTCAATGTCGTTACAAGTATTTAACTGTGGATAAATTGTAGCTTTACTAAAACCTTCTTTTAAGCAAAAAGGTAGGTATGCCTACATTGTCCCAATTGAGATACTTTTATTTATTTCAACAAATAAAAGAAAGTTTCTAAGCATAATATACAGTGACAACTCGTTCTAATGCTTACTCTTTGATTGTTTCCTATTTTATCTAGAATTCTGTTTAACTTGGGTTCAAGTTTGCGAAGACTTTAAAATCTAAGTTAGCAGTTCGATTTAACTCTTAGGATTGCCTCTGGAGAGTCACTACGCTTTTGAGAGCGCTTTATAAAAACACATGAGTGAATTCAAGTTGAGAAATTTTTTGTAATATTTAAATTGATAATTAAACTTTGGTTAGAATAGATAGATTTTTTGTAAGCCAAATAGAACGAGACAAATCCAAAAATTGGTAATTAAAAATACGTACCTACGTCTTACAAATCTTCTTCTTCTTTTTTTAAATAGTTTATGTTTCTACTAGATGCGTAAGTAAATCATATCATATAATTGGGATACGATTTTGCTGAGCTAGCATTCTCTCGAATGGACTAAAATGAAAAAAAAAATGGACCTCTTACAAGCTTTATTTTGGTTATTTTCCCGAATAGAATCAACAAGTAGTAAATTATTGTTTTTATAACCTGCTAAGAGGTACCTTTCAATAAAATACCGTCTAAGCTTATCGGATACTGATTGATATTGATACAATAAAATTTGAGTACTCAATTTTGACGTTATCATAGAAAATGTACGAAATGCGCCTCGGTTGTCGTTTATCAATACGATACCGAGTGAACGTACTAATTTCATGAATTATCTTATCTCTGAGGATTTAATAAGGTGCAAACATCTTCTGTAAACAGGGGATAGAGGTTTTGAACTCTTTTTTTCCGTGTGACGGGATATTTTTGATATGAGAATTTTATTGTGTTCAAGCAAGTAGAATTATTGACATTCTTGAATAATCTACAATGATTTAGCAAAAAATACGAAGCACATGTCGCTATCTGAGTAACGTGTAATTTACCGTAGCTACGTGGCATTTATATTTTATTTTTCTTTCCGTAACTTATGTCCCCTCCGCTCGAATACCGGTAAGTCGATGACTACAGGCCTAGGTCAGGCGAGCATCGGCTTGCTATAAGAATTGTTGAAGCTCCGCACAGTACATTCTGACTGTAACAAAATGCGCACAATGCGGTATGTATTGAGAATGACGGATTTTCGGATGGTTGAATGATCATTATTATTGTTATTTCTGTTATTATTATTGTTTTACGAGAGATATGTCAGATGGGATAGGAATAGGTTAGTAATAATCTAGGTATATACGCAGACCATCTACAAAAAGTTGATCTAGACAATTTAACGATAAGAAAAAAAAATGTTATGCTGGAATTTACCCTCCACATACGTGGGACACTCAGAAAAACTTGAGAAAAAAATAATTTGTTCTATAGCTTTTTATAACATCTTTTTACAGAACTCTCCACCAGCGTCTAAACAAAGTTTCATGCATCCAATTCCAGTCTGCAGCAGGTACTTCCTCAAAAGCCTTCTCGAACGCAGTGAGCGCATCTTCTGGCGATGAAAACTGTGTCCCCTTGAGCTGGTTTTTAATTAAAGGGAACAAGAAGAAGTCACACGGTGCCAAATTAACATGGCGGGAAGTACCTGCTTTGAATTTATCAATCATATCATGGCACCATTCCACGCGCGTCTGCTTCTGAGCATCGGTGAAGTTGCATATAACTCAGCGCGAAACAACCCTCCTTATGCAAAGGTGGTTGTGTAGATTATCATCAACATTTCCCAATCCAATCTGCAGATTGTGCTGAATCTTCTTGTATGTGATTCTCCGGTTTTGTTAAATCAAATTTTTTACGCGTAGCACATTTTCTTCCGTAACAGCAGTCAAAGAAAGCCCACTTCTTTCTCCATTCTTAAAATTTAAGTGACTGCACTTAAATTTGTTATACATTTGCTTTAGAAAAGGTGCAAGGCACCCTTGTTTATAAAAGCTAGTTGAAGTCGATTAGGTTTCAAGTGAAGACATGAAGTCGTTAAAAATTATTGCACGAAAATATTCCCGACGCAGATCTATTTTTTTTGACACACAATAGTTTCATAACGCTGGTAAAAAAATTAGAGAGAAATAAAAATTTAGAACAGATAATTTTTACGTTTCAATATTCGAATTTTCAAATTATTTATAACTTGCGAGCGTACGATATATAACAACTATTTTTCGTGAAACTATCTGACTGGCCTATAGTACCATCTCAAAATATTCGCTCGATCTTTCAATTTCGGAACACAAAAAGATATTCCCGTAACTTAACATTATTAAAAGTAGCTTTTTAATATAAACCAAAGGTGAAGTACGTCGTATCTCAGGCAAAAGGTGGTGTTTACACTGCAGAGCACAATCGATTGATCGGCCCGGTATTAAATCCAGTAAAGTGGTGCATTACACCGAGGCGTTGACGGTTCCTATTGTGCAGAAAGCGATTAGATGAATCCATGGTAAATGACAGTTTACTTGCGGACGGTTAAAGTTTGCTTATGTAGAGTTTGAGAGTCTGCTAGGTGTAGATTAATATATATCTAATATATAAAGAAATAATTATCTGAAATATGTTGTAATTGAGTAAGCTATTTAGATTTAAATATCGAATATCTAAATAAATTTTAATATGTTTTAACGATCAAATCATAACACCTTCTTATTACAATACTTGAAGATAGTTAAAAAATATATTTTTATTATTCAAAGAGACTTATAAAAACGACTTTGAAGGCTCAAGCTTTAGTTATGGTTTCTAAACAAATATATCGGCAGTTCAGTTTACTCAAGTATTTATCTACAGTATCATTATAAAACCAATACACGTTCGGTTTCGAGTGAAGGATCAAAAGTGTATTTACGATGCGCGTACGCAGAAGATTCGATCGATGTGTTTGATTGCAGCCCAACGGTGATGGATGTCCTAAATATGTCCAGAAAACAAAGTTGGCATAGACTTAGGATCAAAGTGCGGCGTGGGAGTTGACCCAATACCGCACTGCGCAAATAAATGCGCGAACGCACCGCGGAACTTTTGCGCATGCAATTAATTAGCAAGCTCTATCAACGCTATGAATGACGATCTTTACTACACAGGATGGGTGTGTAATTAATTACACAATCACAAAGGAAGGCTATCCATCTATACAGAATGTATGTTCAATTTCAGGATTGGAATAAAACAATGTTTATAGTAAATATCGCACAAGTGCTGTATTTCAACAGGTTTACAACATTACCCAATTACATTTCATTACTTATTGCCGATTGTTACTGAAGATTTTACGTAAGAAGTTATTACCGCGGATTTCAGAGACATTTCTGCAGTTTCCTACACCTACTTGAATTTGAGGTTATGTTGTGATATCGTTTGAATAGCTAAGGGCGTTGAAACCTGTCAAGGGTTTTTCCACTGAATTTGACTTTAAATAAGGGTTGAATTCCTTTGCAAGGTAGGAAGGAAGGAGGAGGAGGTGCGCGCGCAGCCGCCATGGCCGCCTAACCCACCTGAATACCGATATATCTCAATATTATAACAGAATAACACCACATCACATTTATCAAAACCGTTTATAATGCACCTGAACATTAGAAAACACAAAGCTATCACGCACAGAACGTCCGACCCGAAGTTAGATCGAAACTTGCGATCGCACCGAACAGCTGATTACCAAACTTTTACCGGTGTTTGCGTCTGAATATCGGTCAAGTTATTTCGTCGAAACACGCATTGTTTTTGATCACTAAATCGAATCTTATTTGTTGATTTGTTTTTTTCTGTAGCGTACCTGGACTAGTCTGCCAGCTGAGTCCTCCGACGAACATTTTCCTGTAAAAACGATCGTGAATTTAGCGAGACGAGCAACTTTTTCAAAGTACACTTAGAATTAAATTGTTGTAATTCGTACCCGGGGTCGTTAGGCACCTCTCCGGGGCTGGAAGTGGCATCTTGGTGGGTTTCCATGGGCGCCGATGGGCACTACGACTACGCGAGCGACAGCGCGGCGGCAGTCGCTCTCTGGACCTACCGACTACCGGCACGAGACTGAGCCGCGCCGGCCCGCGCCGCCCCGCCGCGCCGCATCGATTCATTCACAGCACGCGCAGCCCGCACGCCACGTGCGTTCCCGCCTCTCGTTGCACGCCCATCATGCCAACACTCTATTTAGGATATACATATAAGTAAACTTTATAAATAAATAAAAAACAATAATTCGAAGTTCAATTTGTACTTAATACGGAAATAAACTCAAAATTTCGTATTAAATCTGAACATCTATTAATAAAAAGCCAAATAGTTCTTTATGTTTGCCATTAAAAGATATAAAATATGGTAGAGTAATGAAATATGAAGTGAAACGACACGTTGAAAATAACGATTTTTGTAAAGCGATTGCTAAATATAAAATTTTCTGTTGTGTTGTGGGGTATGGAAAACTTTTGACACGTGCGTTTTGACAGTTAAGATTGTTAATGAAAGTCATGAAAAGTTTTGTGTAGAGTCACTGTTTTTTTTGCATGATTCATTTACAGTAAGTTCTTTAAATGATTATTTGTATATTGTAATATTGAATTGTTATTAATAATTAAATGAAGTTTATTTATTTATTTATTATGGTATCAAACAGTCATACAATGAAAAATAAAATTTAAAAAAAGTTTTACATAATTTAAAGACAACGAGTGCCGAAAAGTACAAGTTAAGTGGTTAACTTGGCATTTATGAGTTAGTTTTGTATTTATGCGTTTTGATTGGTAATATATAAATAATGTGGGGTATACGATATTTTGTACTCTATATTTGTAACTAAATTATATAATGTAATCAAACTTAAACAATTTAAATATTACTGGAAAAAGAACTAAACACAAGATTTAATTTTATTATAAAATAATCGCTTTTAAAAAGGCAAATAGTGTGAAGTGAGTACAAGATTTTTTTAAAGTTTACCCATTTCGTTTACACTAAATAAAAGACGTAAGGTTGGTTGTTTGTTGTCATTTATAAAGTTAAGTACATACGTTACAAAGCAAGTAATATATTTGTATTGTTCTTTAACAATTTTTTTTTTGTTTGATTTTATTTTATACCTTTAGACAAGATGTGGTAAATAAATTTTAGGATTAATTTGTTAGGCCTTAAGCTAACAACAAGAGACCTTGATAATTAAAATAAGGAATTATTTTTTCCATTTTCTAAAACAAGTTTGTAATTTTCTTATCATATTCAAAATCACGTACTATTTTTATCAATATTGAAAAACAATTTTTCATTCTGGTAAAACTCTTATTGTATATTGTAAACATTTTTGGAAAGATAACAATATTTATGTAGTAAACCCACTCCCGAGAAACAGTTCATATACGATAGATACCTCATTTCGATGTCCTAAATAGTCCCCGCTGTGAAGAATATTTGATTGTTCAAAACGATGAAGCTAAGCACAGTTATTTGTGACATATTGGTAGAAGTAGAAGATAGCGCGATAGATATTTCATACTATAGCCTGAACTTCGGCGAGTCAGAGAATTCATTCATTACGTCATTTCGTCACTTCCGTTTTCATCTACCATATCTGAGAAGACAATATCAATTTACACGCTTTAGTAAGTACGTACTGAAAAAATGTAATGAAGGATTTATTGCACGATTCAAAATACCTACCTAGAAGTTTGGAAAATTTCATGCAGTGACATAAATATAAAATTCTTATGTAACTATCAAAATAACCATTCATATCAACGAAAGATATGACATTGACATCATACACAACAGCCTTCATAAGCCCATTGCCTCACGCGACTAAGGGGTTCTGTCGGGTAATTTACGAGTTCTTGTGGAGATGTTCCACCACGCCTGCCAACTGAAGGTTGGCAGGCTGTACAAATACCTTCGAAATCATTTGTGTTATTGATGACCATACAGCGAACTGAGGGGGAACCTTAGAATAACATACATATTATATAAATATCAACAACCATGACCCGAGAACGAAAAATTATGCGATGAACACTTAATGTACCAGGACTAGAACCTGGGACCTCTGGCGTATGAGGTGGGGCTAAAGAGTAAAGTAATACAGGAAAAGATTGCCCCCTACCGAGCTAAAAGGGAAACATTTGAACACTAGCGCTCCAAGCGACGGTGCTCATGAACTAATTCCTATAAATGTTTGCGCGAATGTCAATTCAGTGGGTGTAGATGTTGAATTCCACATAGGCGATTCTGAATCTAAACACATGCATTGATTCAGTTTACCTCAGAAACACATTTGTTACACACATCAACATTAGATATAGAACAAGTTCAAAATTAACAACGAAACAGGATTTAAAAACGAAAACCTAAAGCGCATCGAACGACTGAATCAATCGACTGAGATAGACAAGTAAAGTACCTACTTCCATCAAGCCATATTGTCAAAATAAACGTTTGTTATCAAAACATTCGGATAAAGAACATTTTTTTTCTAAACGAAGAGTAAACATCAGAAATTATGAAATAATTGTATTTATTTATTTGTTTATTTATTTGGGAAACATACAACTATTTAATGTAGTTAAGTTAATTAATAATGGGTAACACAAAAGTCACTAGAGTTTCCACAGTTAAAATATTACATAAATCTAATAATAAGAATACAACAATAATAAAACTGATAATACATTAACTTATAGTATTTATCGTTAGATAGTTAAGAATAATAATCTAAAATATAATTAAAAAAAGGGAATAGGTAATTTTTTTATATATGCTACGCATACTGTCGACTAGGAATCGCTACTTTCCAAAAATCGACGATATCGATACTATGTTGATGAGCGTAAAGTATTTTTTCGACAGCCTGGTAGCCTGGGCTACCACTGTCACTACTCGGCTGTGAAATACAAAAGCCGTTTATTCAAAAATACGTTAATTATAAAAAAAGCCGTCCCTAACAGTATACGAAACCGGGATATCTGGTGACGACCACGAGGCCGACGCTGTGTGCTTAATCATATAATCCTTAAATAAATTTCTATTTAATACTTTTCCATTATACGACCGCCTTTAAAATTCCACTGTACGAATTTTAATCCTCACAAAACCAAGAATAGGGTTTATTTATGCTTGCCTACTGCGAGTTGGTCGATTATACTCCTCCGTTCCAAATAACTTCTCTTTTCAGTCGGGTAAATGTATACAAAAAAGCTCTTTGGTACATATTTGGTTGTCGCCAGGATCGAACCTGGAATCACTGCGCCAACGACGCTCTCAGCACCTCAATTACCAAATTTCTCGTCGAATGATCATACCAAAAACAAAAGATTACTACGACTAGATCAAAAACCCTTTTGCAAGTCTTCTCACCTAAATAAAAAGTATTGATTCTCAAAATTATTTTCTAAAAAAAGCCCCGGTACACAGAGAAGTGCAGTCTGCATCAATAATAATTATACCAGAATATCTAATAGTGCCGTCGCCTGGTTCCGGGTCTAACTGCCTGCAACTTATTCATAGGAGTTATTTTCAGAAAAATCAATGTTGGCTCGATGGAGAGCTAAGTCGCTGTGACGGGGCTTGATTTTGGATATTTGGGTTAGTATAATGAGTTTTATTTGGTAGTGTGATGAAAATTTAAAATAGGTTCGAAAGGTTACTTGTGAATATCCAAGAGTCGAAAATATTATTTCTGCGAGCGTGATCGAAACTCACACAGTTAATCGAAATGTCTTGACGCCAAATTATTTTCTTCGGATGTACCTAATGGCTACTTACACATTAAATTAAATAGGAAAGTGTTTGAAACATCATAATAAATCAGGGTAAGAAATAAACTTAAAGGTAAGAAAGGATGGAACAAAACTTCATTTACAAGTGCTTCATTTACAATTTCATAATTCATTTATAGTTACGATTGTTTTCTCCAATGGCCGCGCTAGTGTGCCTGAAATGACCTTTGTAATACTTCATATATAATTTGAATTACTTTAGCTTAACATTGAAAATTTGCGATTGATTATATTATAGTATTATATTATACTCAGTAAAGATGTTTTTCATTGCTAATTTGTTAAATGTATCGTATGAAACGATTTTGTACAGTTTAGGATAAAATAATAAATAAACGTGTTGATGCTAAATGCTCCATGTTTTATATTTTCACTCGCTACTGAATTTTAAATAAAAATCCCCTGTAATAAATCGAGATTTCAATCAATTTGATTTGGAATATTTAAATGAAATGATACTCAATTCTGATTGACAATAAACTTGTCAATAAGAATTGAGATCAGTAAAAAAAAACAAAAGAATAATAGTTAATCCAAATTTACTTACCTACTAACACAAACTCAAACAAAATCAGCATTACTTAGCAAAATATTATAAAGATAATTACCGAACCCAAATAAAAACTTTCACATTTTTTAGGGAGTAGGATTAACATACGAATTGAACAATGTATGAAAAATTTAGAATAGCAATATAGATGAATAATTAATTACAAAGTTATCTTTGAAAGTTCGTTTGATCATTAATAAACTCGTGATCCCTTTAAAATTTCGGGATAATTTTATCCTGTATTTTATTCTAGGTTATATTTTATCCATATGCTAAAAATCCTTCAAATCCTTTCAACCGTCTTTGGATGGTGGAGTAACAAAAATCCAAACTTACATTCCTTCACATTTATTATACCAGCAGGATTAAATACTAAATTTTCCCCGCATCTTCGCTACCGAATACCTTGTAAACAGTTATTTTTTCTTGAATTATATATATTTAGCCTATATGTTATTCCAGGTCATATCAGTATGCTTTTCATCCGAATACGGTCAGTAATTTTGCCTGATTAAGTAAGAAACATCCGAACATTCAAAAACACAATTTTTCACAGTAATAACATTAGTAAGATGTAGAGAAAAGAACATTATTGAAAATTCGGAAAAATATTTTTTTTAGACAGTATGGCAAGTTCGTTCCTATTCGTGCATACCTTATTTGCGTGATTAAGTAAACGATTGACCAAAGCTGATGATCTGGTTGCAGAAATGCGCGCTTCCCCATCATTGTTTTGAGTCCTTCACAATCTGATCTGATTCTGATCAATCACACTTGCACATGACCACGATTGGTTAGGTGCTGAAACAGGATCTAACCAACTTGCTGAGCGCTTGCTTGAGCGGTTCAAAATCCTTTGTTTCTTTACCTGTTGAGCAGCACAAGGCAGACCGCATTCTGGCAATCATTGAATTCACGAGATGCTCATTTGCCAAGCTTTATTTAAGTTGTCAAATTGACAGAAATGCACCAGTACTGCTTTGATGCTATCGTCTAAAGCTGCTACTAATTAAGTCGTAGATTGAGTATAATCAGCTTCAACAATCGAAGCAATTTCTCGCATTTAATTTGTCACTGCTTTAGACCAAATTTTTCGCATGACCATGGAGTTCATTTTTTAGATCAAATTTCCCAGAATGAAAGCGGGCAAACCAATAACACGGTTTTGTGCGTTCGTTTGTAATATTGGCTTCGAATATGAAGTTTATGTTAGGTGCGGTTTGTGCCGCGTTGCTGCTACGAAGGTACTTATAATCCATAATAACTTGAATCTTTAAAATATCTATGATCCCAAAAATGATTCAAAGGTGATGAAAACTTAAACAAAACACTGATTCCTAAAAAATAATACCTTGTTTTTAAAATAAAATCAATTTGAAGTTAGAGTTTATAGCTAAGCAAAAATATTTTTCAAATGACGAAAACTGTAGAACGGCAATTCCATAGGTAAATACTTATCAACAAAAAGTCCTACCAGTAAATACAAATTGTATCTACTCTGAAATTCAGGAAACGATTTAATTCCGATCTAAATTTAAATTCAATTTACAAAAATTGTCACACCAGACAAGCATTTAAACATCCAATTACCACCAAAGTATTAGGACATACACAAAGTTGACTTATCCTACTTAAGTAAAAACACAAGTATACCTAAGCTGTACCAAGGTCTTATAAAATATCACAATTAATTCGTAGCATTCAGCTACGGAGCTACGTCGTAGACGTGTGGGTTTTCACTAATGACGTATGCATATTGAGACTACGACACGTTCATTAAAATTTTATTAAATGTAATGCAAGGAATATGCGGCTTCGTGAACAAAAGTTTATTTGCTTTGATGAGAAAAATTATTGAAAATATAGGTGGAAATAATGTATAAGTTTAATTATATAAACGGCTTGGAAAATTAAAACTACTTTTACTCTACGTACATATATAACTTTATAAATTCACAGATGGACCTCGAAATAGGCTTTTTGACTAGTTTTCGAAAACCATCTCACATAATATAGTGGTGTATTAGGACCCCTAGAAATAATAAAGATTTTTATTTATATTATGTATTTTCGAATTTCATATAAAAAAATCATTACAGCTTGCATGCTTGCTTCAGCCATATGGCGTCAAGACTGGCTTGTGACGTCACGCGGTGGCGTCAAAACAAGGCAAACATTCAAAGGTCAAAGGTAATGAAAGTCAGTGCATTTACTGGAATAAAGGCAATTTCAAAGGAAGGCTACTCATCATTGGTCGATATAATTTCGATAAGGCAATATGAATAATGAAAACACTTAAGATTAACGATGTCCATGGGTGCTGATGCGCCCCCTTGTCATTTAGTGGATCGCGTGCTCGTTTGCCGGCTATGTAAATATTTGAAATATAGTATTATTCTGTGTAAATAAATTATGTCAGTTTCAGTTGTAAAAAGTATTTTACCATTACAAAGGTACATTAGCGATAAGCAACGTTAGCTATATTTTATCTCGGAATTCCCACGGGATTCGGAATAACGCGGGTGCAACCCTTAATTTATTATCAAAATAAAATTTAACTTAAAAATTATCTCCCTAAATTATATTATTAGTTATATTTTACGCAAATTATTTTACCCATTTCATATTTATTGAACGAAGTTCGTACGTTAAAGTTAATTACTTTCCTTGTTACATCTTATTTTAATGTATGGTAAATATAGTCAGAATTGATTTGTGTAGGCCACTTACCTCACTTAGCCGAGATCGCATACAAATTATTCTACAATACTTAATGGAAAAATACAGAAAATAGGATGTAACAAGGGAATGCAACTGTTTATTAAGCTGTGTAATTATGATTTGGATATGGTAAATACTTCATTATATGAATAAACTCTAAGTCAGTGAAGTTGCTCTGGAGGATGTTTGAACCACAATGCATAGAGCGGTAAAGAATATTTTGTAAGAACCTGGAATTCCCACTTCCCAATTAAATAATGCGGGTGAAACCCCTAATGAATTATAAAAATAACATGTGGTGATTTTTAAACACGTTAGGATTTTCTTTGTGATAAGTAATTTTAATCTTTTATAAGTCAAATTTATATTTTTGTATTGACGACACATCCGCTCGCTCGCGATAATTGCTAAGTTAACCAATCGACGAATCACAACACACCACTTTTTCTTGAATAACGAACAAGTTATGGTAGTGAAGAAAAGCAAAGCGTCGGGCATTCAGACTCGAACTGTCGTGCCGATCTGTCGTTTTAGACAGCGTTCTAACAGAATATTGTAATAAGTAGTGCATAGTGAAGTGCTATATCAGTGTAATTAATGAAGTGTTATAATAAATTATTGTATTTGATTATATAAATACTGAGTTTGATTTACGACAAACATTTATTTCAAACTTTTACTACCTACATTATATTATTTACGCATCAGCCTAATCAAATTGATTGAATGAAATTCCTATGATAAGTACATCGCTAAACTAATAAGTTCCGTACTACACATTAATATGAAATTAGTTGCGTACTATTGTGATCTTGAAATTAACCATTCAAATCAGAGAACTTTTGCATAACATTAAAATATTTACGCATAAGCAACAGTCCAAAATGTAAAGATTGAATTCTAAATTATAGATATATTTCGTTAAGTAGAAAAATATTTTGATTCCAACAATTCCAAACCATTTCGAGATACTACTTTTTTATAATACATTATCAAGTTGTTACTAAAATCGCAGAAAAGCGCTATTAAGCTTATTTTAACGAAAATGCGTAAAATAATTTGACTCACATTCAACCTCTGTATAACGTCATCAAGTAGCCCCATTTTTAATTTATTTTTGTTAAACAGTCACGGCAATGAATATGTTATCAAAAATACATAGAAAGTGTATTCCACAAAATAAAATAAAATTTGCAATTTTAAAAGATATCTACTACGTAATGACATCAAACGAATTTCTTAGAAAGTTAATTTATAATCAAAAACTGCACAGAAATCAGAATAAACGTCATTCTTTCAAAAAAAATAAAACATTTTGACCTCAAAATTACTTTACATACCGAATTGTTATGGTGAAACTAATAATATCATACAGGGCCTTACATATGAAATTGGTGTTTTGTCGTACTGAATTGAAATATCGCGTTCTTTACGAGTACTAGTTCCACCGTAGCACCAGTATTGCAGAAACGGCTCGAAGTATTAATGCAGTGTATGGCGGCAGTGTGGCAAAATAAAATACAGTGCGTTTTTGGTTCCAACGTTTTCGTACTGCAAATTTCGACCTGCAGAACAAGCCCCGTGGACGGCCGGTGACCAAAGTTGATAATGAAGAATTTAAGGCTATTGTGGAAACGGTTCCATTGCAAAGCAGGTCCGAGTTAGCTGTAGGCTGCGGTGTTAGTGACAAACTGTTTTAATCTACTTGAAGCAAATTGGGAAGGTGAAAAAGCTTGAGAGGTAGATACCTTATGAATTGAGTGCAGCAAACCGACAAACACGCGTCGACTGCTGCGTTACATTACTCAACCGGCACAATAATGAGAGGATTTTAAATTGAATCATTACCTGTGATGAAAAGTGGATCCTGTACAACAATTGAAAATGCCCATCGCAATGGTTGAACCATGGCAAACCAGCCAAATCCTGCTCCAAGCGAAAATTGACTCAAAAAAGTTACTTGTGAGCGTTTGGTGGACTAGTGCCGGTGTCGTTCACTACAGCTTTCTTAGATCTGGCCAGACGATTACGGCAGATGTCTATTCTCAGCAACTGCAAACCATGATGGAATAGCTAGTCAGAATAGCTAGATGAAACAGTCTCGCTCCGATCGCCGCCCGGTACGGACGTGCAAGACCCTTCAGTTTTTCTACACCGTTAAGTATCCTTTGTACTTCAGTTTCAGTACAAAGGATACTTAACGGTGATAACGAATTTGTACTGATCCAGTCCTTTTTATTTTATTTATTATTTCCTTCTACTATTTATTTTCTCTTCTATTTTCATATTTATTTTTATCATATTTGTGTTTTTTCGTGTACAATTGTCCTTTTTTTCGGTAAACGTTGACCCTAACGCGGTCAACTCTTTACCTGCGTACCCTTATTAGGTTTCTAGGTATCGGCCTTAGGCGTACTACGGTTAGTTTTAAGTTATTCTCCCCAGCGCCACTACCGCTGGTAGGGAGGTTAGCCGCTAGGGTTCGCTAGGTTTTTAGGAACTAGGCATCTTTTTGTCCCAACCCCTCCCTAATGCATTTGCTAAGCGTTATTAACTTCGCGAAAGCGTTCACCCAGGCGCTTGCTGCGGCAGGCGTCTCCATTCCGAACGACATCCTAACTCAGGCCTTGCAGGCATCAATCGCGTCCCCGGCCCCTCAGGCCCCAACCCCAGCCCCTCAGGCCTCCAACGTCCAGACCCCTCAGGTCTATAGCTCTCCCGCGTCTCCCGTTCCATCCGATATGGACTGCGCGTCGGTCTCATCATCTCAAACGTCGCGCCGTAAGCGTACCGCTCCCGGGAGCGACTCGGAATCCGCGTCTGATGCGTCATCGGACGCCGCCACCGTAACCAGCTCTCCTGAGCCTCCATTTCAATTAGTTGCCAAACGCTTTAAAAAGCGCTCGAAAAAAGCCGCGGTGTCTTCAAAACCCGAGCCAGACCCGGTGTCCTAAACACCCGCCCCCGCGTATTTATGTCACTCGAAGTGACCGCGACTACGTCGGCTCCGTCCAAGCCAGCAACGCGCTGCGCTCCCGTCCCACCTAAGCCTCAGCTTCCTCCGCCCGTCTTTCGCCGCGAAAAAGCGCGATGGACCGCGGTATCTAATATTATATCATATAAAATATTATATTATTATATCAAAGCAACCAACGCAGGCGATTCAATTAAAATCCAGGTCACGACCATCGACGACTTCCGCGCGTTCACTAGGTTACTTTCAATTAAACAAATCGCGTACCACACCTACGCCCTTCCGGAGGAGCGCAAGGTCCGCGCGGTATTACAGGGACAGAGGACCTTAAGTCTCAGGGCTTCCCGGCTGAAGCAGTGCACAAGATGCACTCATACTGCGGTAGGCGTTTTCCACTAGCTGTAGTTATCCTCACCAACACTCCGAACTCGAGGGAGATCTTCAAAGAGGCTCGCACAATCTGCGGACTTTCGAATATCTCCGTCGAGCGTCCCAACCCCCGCGGCCACCCTGGGCAGTGTCACCGCTGCCAGCTCTATGGCCACGCAGCGGCTAACTGCTCAGCTCCCCCTAGGTGCATTAAGTGCCTGGACCCACACATCACAAAGGAGTGCAAACGCACTCCCAAATCCACTTCCCCCCCTGCCTGTGCGCTGTGCGGCCAGTCCGGCCACACAGCTAACTACAGGGGTTGCCCGCGCGCTCCGCGCTCTTCAGTTGAGAGGGCTGCGCCTAAACCGGCGCCGCCGCTCACTCCCGCTAACTCCCCGCCGCTGCGCAACCGGGGTCCCCCGGAAGCAAAGCCCGAGCAGTCGGCGCCTACTCCGGCTCTGTCCTGGAGGCAGCGTCCGGCCGCCCCACCTGCACCTTCCCGTCCTATCCCAGCTCCCGTAGCTCCCGTAGGCCCGCGTCCCGCTCCGTCGTCTTCACCTCAGTCGTCGTTGGCTGAGGACATGAAGACCGTGTTCAACGTCATTCAAAACGTCAACATTAACGAAATTTCCGTACTCGTACGCAAACTGCGAGCCGCCCGCTCTCCTTAAGAACGTTTATTTGCGTTAGCCGAGCATCACTCGCTTCTAAGTTCGTTATAAATTTTATTTTTGTATAAATTCGTAAATAAGCAAATATAATGTCTAGACCCGCAAATCCCGCGTCCGGTCGTATCAAACCCAAGGGCTTATCCCTAGTTTCTTTTAACGTTCGTAGTCTCAGTACTAACCTTTCTGAGCTCAAACTGTTCCTTCAGAACGAGCCAGACTTATTGCTTCTCCAAGAGACATGGCTTACTGCAAACCGCACCAGGGGATTCGCTAATCCCAAGTACGCGTTCATCCGTAACAATAGGCCCAACTCCGACGGTTTCGGTTGCACTGCTATATATTACAAAAGAGGATTCCATTGCTGTCCTCTTCCTACCCATCTCCTCTCCTCAACATGGAAGCCACTGTGTGTAGATTGGCTATGACTAGTCACTCGACCGTCATCATAGCTTCAGTCTACATACCTAGTGACACTAGTCCAATCCGCAGCGACTTTGAGGCCATTCTCGCCCTCGGCCATTCAGTCATTATGTTCGGAGACTTTAACTCCAAACATACTGACTGGACGTGCCTATCAACCAACACCAGCGGTATCCATCTCCTTAATATCACTAACTCACTCGACCTAGACGTCATCTCTGCCATCACGAACACTCACTATCCCGACAACCCCAACCACTCTCCTGACATCCTCGATTTTGCAATTGTCAAGCGAATCAACCTTAATCTCAGGTCTATCGAACCACTCGATGACCTAGGCTCTGACCACCGCCCCGTCTCCCTCATGCTAGGACCGCCTAACGATAACATCACCTCTCCTAAGACCTTTACCAACTGGAAAGGCTTTAAAAATACGTTAGTTTCAGCCTTAGAGGCCCCGAAATCTCCGCTCGCGATCTCGCCAGAACAATTCGATAGCCCGGATAAAATAGGTTCATTAGTAAATTCTCTCACTGATGCTATCAACTCAGCCATCAGTAACAACGAAAAGGTTGCTAAGCAAGGCAAACCCACGCCTCCCTTAGCCGTTAGCAATTTAAATTATTAAATTGCTAAGAACGCGACTCTCCGGAGAGCCAGGAAATAGCCCACGCCCGCCTATAGATTAGCTGCGAATCAGTTACAACGTAAAGTCAGGTCTTGCCTCGCGGAATTACGAGACGCTCAGATGAACTCATGGCGAATATCTCCCCGCCCCACCAAGCGTATTATAGTATGGCCCGAGCCTTACGCGTAGACGCCGCCTCTCACGTCCCTCCTCTCACTCGTCCCGATGGCTCTATCGCCTTCGAAGTTGAAGAGAAAGCCGAATGCTTCGCTGACAGCTTTGCGTCTCAATGCTCGCCCAGCACGCAACCCGCAAATCCCTCTCACATCCAGGCGGTGGAGGACGAAGTTCTCCGCAGAGACTCTCTCCCCATTACCGCCGACCCCGTCACAGTCTCTAATGATGAAATCTCGCTTCTCATTAAAAGTCAAAAGTCCAAAAAGGCTCCGGGTGAAGATGGAATTTCCAACCACGCACTTAAGCACCTGCCTCAACAGGTACTTACCTTGTTAGCTATCATTTTCAATGCCTGCTTCGACCATAGCTACTTTCCAAAAGCTTGGAAAGAACGACAGTCATAGGCATTCCCAAGCCGGGTAAACCTCTAAATGTCCCGGCTAATCACAGACCCATCAGCCTCCTCAAGGCAATGCCTAAACTTCTCGGAAGAGTCATACTCTCTCGAATGCGGAACCATCTGTTTCCAACGGATGGCGATCCTCTCATTATTCCCCATCAGTTCGGCTTTCGCGCTAAGCACTCCTGCCCTCAGCAAGTCCATCGAATCGTCGAGTAGATTCACCGTCTACATTTATCCCGATATTTTCCCAATTAATTCGTTTAAAAATAGATTCCAGAACAGCTGAAAATAGTTTTGGAGATAGGGGGTCTTCCTGTCTAACGCCTTTATCTACATTAAAGGCATTACCTTTTTCTTCTAGCTGGATTTTAGCTGTACTATGGCTGTATAAGTTCTTTATTATTTTGTATTATGTATTTGTGTTCAATTTCTTATTCCACCAATGCTTCCCGTATGTTTTTGTGTAGTAGAGAGTCAAATGCTTTGCTATAGTCGACAAATGCAATATAGTATGTAAGTTGATATTTATTGTACTTCTCCAAAACTTGACGAACTACATGGACGTGGTCAATCACAGAATAGTCCTTACGAAATCCTGCCTGCTCTATGGGTTAGTGCTCGTCCAGTTTTCTTTCAATTCGTTTTAAAATGATTTTAGCAAAAGTTTTGTAGATGTTCGACATAAGGCTGATAGGGCGATAATTTCCTATTTCGTGTTTGTCTCCTTTTTTGTACAATAAGATGATGATCGATTCTGTCCATTGCTGAGGTATTATTTCGGTGTCTAAGATAGTGTTGAACATATCTGTCAGAACAGGTACTAAGACTTCCTTGTGGTGTTTTAGGAACTCGTTATTTATACCATCTGGCCCCGGTGTTTTATCGAACTTATGACTGTCTATGGCTTCCTCAACTTCGGCTTGAAGAATACTAGGTATACTAGAGATGTCCGACATATAGATTTCACCTTCTGTTGTGTTATTTTCATACAGTTTCTTGTAATGAGAAGTAGCTATTCACAATATATCTGCTCTGTTGTGCAGAAATTATACGAGACCTTGACGTGCATTTTGACGACAAAATGCTACTGAGGGATCATATCAATAAAATAGCGGATAAGGGTTACAAGAATCTTGGATCTATAATTAAAACCTGCCAGCCATTCATATTATCCATACTATTAAGACTACGTATTATACCTAGGTTCGGAGTATTGTTGAATATGCTAGTCCTTTAAGGAATCCCCAGTACGCTGTCTACACGGATCGACTGGAGCGACTTCAGGAGACATTTGTGAGGCACTTGAATTATCGTTTCGCTAGATCAGAGCTAGGTACCTACAAGGAAAGATGTAGAAAATTTATTTTATTAACACTCGAAGATCAACGTAAGTTGATGGATCTATGCTTGTTTTACGACATTGTCAGGGGGAATGTGGATTGCAAGTGCTCAACAGACTTAGTTTTCTTTGCCTAGCTGTGCATCATTTTTATTTTGCCGTTTGCTCATACATTTTTTGCTTTGCATTTCAGCCTAATACACCTTGCCGGTGAAACCTGCTTCCTTCTCTGCTTGCAATCTTCGCCTTTGCACAGCCTGCTTCTAGCTACAAGCTGCAACATCCTATACAAGGGGCTTAAGAATTTTTTTATTTTATTAAGTGAAACAGAGTTGTGATTTGCAAGGTGTTAATTCCAAGACTTTCTGTTACTTTTAAATTTTGAACAATAAACGAACAACAGTAAACTGCAAGTTCTATTAACTTAAACTTATTAATATGAGTAAAATGGGGTCTGATAGTGAAGAATTTCTTGCATTAAGGGCTAAGCGTAGCTCAATTCCCTTAATCCAAGTGACAAATGTCAAAAGCTATTTAAGTCGCTTGAGTGCCAAATTAACAGATCAAGTTGAAATTAATAAATTTAATTTAAAGCTTACTAAGTTTTTTGAACTAACAACTACATTTGAACAGCTGCAGACCCAAATAGAGGTGCTCAATGCCCTCGCTTGTTGAATTTAGAAAGTTTTTAAATTCACGTGCTGATGTTTCAGAAGTAATTTACAGGTCAAAAGGCCATCGCCACCTAGAAGACTCAACCGCTTCAAGCTCATTGAACAAATAAAACAAAACCTTTGGGAAAGATAGCAAGCGGACTATGTTTCTGAATTGATGCATAGGCATCAATGGAAAACAAGGAAGGCAGATTTGAAATTGGGGGAACTTGTGCTTGTGCAGGAGTTGGGCCTGGCTCCTACGCTATGACCACTGGGCCGTGTTGTACTTTGCATCCCAGAGCGGATGGTGTGCCTAGAGTTGCTGACATCCGCACTCAAAGAGGTGTCATACAGCGCGCCCTCAATCGCATATGCCCCATACTGGAGCAGGAAGACAGTTGAAAGGCTAGGCAGCCTTTCAAGGCCCCGGAGTATGTCCACGCCGTTTCTCCACATCGGGATCCCTACGTCGCGTCGGACGCCACGTCTGCCCCGCGCGCTCCACGCCCCTCGCACCATTTCGATAAAACTACGAGCGCTGGCGCGCTTGCCCTCTTTCCTCGGCGGTTCGTGTCGCTCACCTATTATCATTTTATTTGTCATGTAAATTGCCCAACAGTAACGTAAACTATAAAGCTTTGTTTGTAATCTAAATTTGTGTGAACCTTTCCATTTAATTAATCATCTTATTAGCTCTTGTGACCCCATAAACAAAAGGATTAGTAGCAGCGTTCTCTGATTAATTAAACATGTGTGTCTAAATCAAATTTGTTATTTATATTCCAAAATCCAGGTCGCTGCGCAATCAATAGCAATAGTACATACTTTGATTAAACATTTTTTTTTTATTAAATTGACTTGTTGATTATAATTTTTTTGAATTGATGTTCCTCCCGTACAAAACGCCAATTTCAAATGTAATGACCTTATATCTGCGTATTGAAAATCACATTGTGTTTTGTCAAGTGAGAATTTTGTTTTAACATCAATGTGGTTGGAAGTTAGATGTTTGACAGTAATTATTTATTTTCAATAAAACCTTTAGGTGTTTTCAAAAACTAATATTTAAAAAATTTTACATTTAAATGATTCAAATTGAAAAAGTGTCAATTGCAACAATTAGCACTTTATGCAGATTCAACCAGCCAGCAGGCGCACTTTGAAAACACGTTACGCTGCTTCATTTTCATACCTCTTTGAATTTTCATACCCCTTTGATTCGGATAGTTGTAAGCGAAGTCCGTTTCTATAAACGTCAATGACAAAACCTTATAACATACAAGCTTAGTATCATATACCTCTCACAAATAAGTCACACTTAAGTTTTTTCCTAAAATAGTTTATTAGGCTTTTACTTAAATCTGTGAAAACGACCCATTGATGGATTGGCTACGAAAATGGCAAAGATGCGACTTGCAACAGTTGACCTTGCAGATAATTACACAAATACTATTTTTTAAGCTTGATTAAGTTAAATAATGGTGCATTAATCACTACCTCATATATCTTATTCCCGTCGCCTGATCTAACATGCTAGCAACCAGACTGTCCCTTACCTCAAAATCGGTCCAAAAATAAAACCTATGCCAGAAATTAGAAAAAAAGTAAAGACGAATTGAGAGCCCCCTCCTTTTTTAAAGTCTATTAAAAATACCAACCCTTAGGGAATAGTTATAATTTTGAGACTTCTGGCGTGGAGACAAAGGGATTAATTCCCATCCCAATTTTGGTAAATTCTTGTTTGTAAGTAAATAAAACTGTAGTGGGTACACTACGTATATTAATCTACCCGTAATTTTCTTCGCACAAATGTTTGTCCCATGTAGATTAACACCCAACGTTGTCTGCAGGTGGAATCTGTGTATGGTGTTGGACTACTAAAAGTACCAGTTATAAACTGGATGTATCATCTGCTCCAACTATTAGCAACCTGACGCCCCGGATTCAATCCGGTTGCCAATGAGTAACTGCTATTTTTTTTTCTAGCCAACGGCTCCGAGTAGGCAAGGATGGCAGCTCTGAACTACTTGAAACTACCCCTAAGATGGCTGAGCATCATTCCACTCCAATCCACTTACTTGATGCACTTGTGGCGTGTTTGCTTCATAAATAAGTTTTTAAATTTTTTATTTATTTCTTTCAATAAGATCTTCGGTCAATTGATTAAGATCAATAAAACTAAAAAGTAATTTACTGACAATATTTATTCTACCATTTTCTAACCTCATACAAGCATAACTTGCAACCAAAGGCAGTGTACTTTTTTCAGAAATATTTTACAATGTTTCAGTTTTACCGAATAAAACAAATTATAATATGAGAAACTTAATGAATATATCTTTGTACTGGAGGTTTTTAAAATGGCAGTCATTTATTATTTTTCGATCAACAAAATGAGAACAGAATTACAATAAAATAATACTAATCATAACAGCCTTTCTTTTCACAGCCATAAAACAAAAAAAAATTAGAAAACGTAATGTACGTAAAAAAATATTGAAATGACAATAAATGTAGATAACAATTAAAGTACAGTAAAAAGATTACAGTCTTAACTTGTAAAGATTTTTAAACAAACAAAACTTAAAAACTAGGCGTATCAACTAAAACACAAAAAAAATTGCACGCTAAGCTGATTGCAACATATTGTACAGCAATGCTTTAAAAAATTAAATAAATTGCACAAAAGCTAGCTAAAAATAAATACTTTGTATTAAAGTCTTTTTCCGTTGATTCTTATAAACATACTTAATATATGACTATGTATCCGAATCTTAATTTGTTTTACAAGATACCAAAGCCTTTTTATTCAGGTCCGATAATGTTAAATCAACTGATATGACTTGGTCAACAAAAAAATGGGTGTGTTCGAATTTTTATAACCCATACATTCGATACTCAGGCGCATTGATTAACACTAACCTTAGAGATTTTGGAAGCTGGTATAAGCCATTTAGTATTAAGTACGTATCACTATAAATCACCTAAACATTATAGCATTTAAAGCAACCAAAAATGGACAGCATTTTCAAAAGTACTAATCATTAACATAAACATTCATTGCACATTAAAGCATAAAAAATATATTGCATAATTAAAGCTTTGAAAGCACTTAAGCTAAAAACTGAGGCTTACAAATAAGCAAACTACTTAAAATAATGGTCTCAACGAAAATACACAGCCGCTAAAAATCTTGGAAACAAAAATGACTATATGCAAATTATTCAACTAACTTCTTAAGTTTGAATCAATTCCAAAATCCTAAATAAAAATTACAAAATTGTTACAGTCATATAAAAGTAGCACTGTAAAGAATATAAGTGATATAATCCTCCATTCATTTCAAGCTATTACATACAAGTTTTTTGCTTCAAAAATAAAAACCTTACATTATAGAAGGTACAACAAGCCATATACTATAAACTACATTGGCACAAAAGACAACACAACCACAGTTTCATTAAACATTTAAATTATTATAGATGGTTAAGTTTTCGCACGCGGCCCGTTGTGTGCTTTAAGCTTCTATTAGAACAAAAACTTTGTGCGCGTGTCAAAAATGTACTCATTGAGACACCCAAACCAAAGAGAGAAAGACGTTTGACAAGATGACGCCACACAAAGTTAAGTTGCATATTTACAACCTACGCACACATGGCGACGCGCGCTCAAATTCTTTGAACCATCTGTATATACCATGCTAACATTGTAAACTACATGACCTAGAATATCAGGTAACTTAGGAGGTAGATAAATTAATACACATTTACTTTTCTATTTAACTTTAACACTAAGCCACATACTAATAAGTTTTATAATTATCTTAAGCGTGTTTCGTTAAGGGAAGTCAAAGATTATGTAAATATGGTATTATAATAAGCATCCCTTGGAGAAACAAGATGATTTCAACAAATGAAATGATTATCATAGTAGGGTTATATCAAGCGAGCATATGCATCCTGTAATTGCTTAAGTTAATTACACTACAAATTAAAGAACGCATCCGTTTGTTTCACTCTATAATCGTTCCGGTCAGAGACATTTACACTTTAATTTCAAAAACGTAAACGTCACTGACTCACGGTAGTAATGTGCAACAATTTAAAACTTACCGAAACAGAAACCATTGTTATAACATAAGTTGTTTTGTTTTTAGTGATTATTTTGTTACTTGCATCAGGGGTTAATATATTGCTCACTAAAATATTATATCAGATTCCTTTTCCTACAATATTATTTATATTTGAAGCATTATAAACATTGGCATTAAAAATATTTGAATAATGTATATTTTCGTTTATCTTCTATTAATTCAGTGTATGATTAATTTCTTTGGCAATGCAGTTAATATATTTTTTAGTTTACCACCAGTGGCTCAGTGAGAATTTATTTTAGTAAACATTAAATTTAATAAAATAAATATATACCTACTCGGTGACAAACCCAAATACCATTACTCTATTATTGCAACTCTATCATCTACATATCCATAGAAACAGGAATTATTTTTGTTCACAAAGTTCACATATTATTCACCAAGAAATTATATTGAAGAATACAATAGAATCGAAATGAAACTTACTAGTACCTTCAGGAAATTTACTCACTTTGTATAGTATGAATCAAAACATCACCTTGTTTTATTTAATATAGAATAAACTCTATCACTAACAACCTCATTCACTAACATCGAAGAAACACATTTTTAGCCATTCACTTACATATGTAAGATTATTAGACATTAAGGACGTATTTTAAACAGAGAGTAAAAAAATATTGTGCTAAGATATTTTTCATGTATCTGTAAATAACATTTAAGTCATAAATTGGAGTTAAATTCCATATTTAAGTGAGACCGATGCTACATGTACTTTAAATAAATCAAAACTTAGCTAAGAAAATCCTTTTGCCTGTTTTCTTTTAACACATTGGTGTTACTTAAGCATCAGGAAAGCTTAGATTCCGATTAGATATAGACACATAGTACCACTGATTATATAATCTCTTTAAATATAGAGACATAGTACCACTGATTATATAATCTCTTTAAATATAGAGACATAGTACCACTGATTACATAATCTCTTTAAATATAGAGACATAGTACCACTGATTATATAATCTCTTTAAATATAGAGACATAGTACCGCTGATTATATAATCTCTTTAAATATAGAGACATAGTACCGCTGATTATATAATCTCTTTAAATATAGAGAGATAATACCAATAATATAAATAACAATAAAAGTTGAAAATAATGTTTAGTCAACTACTCATTTGAGTCTAAAAGCCTCTCCGACTGCAAAAATGTAACATTTGAGTACACCGATTAAAATAGACAATTTCAAAATCATGTAATAAAGAATAAATAGAATGATACACAGAAAAACACACCTAAGACACAGCCGTTTCACAACTATAAATTCACAGAGAAAATAGATATGAATTTGAGGGAAATACCTATTACTAAAGTTCACTAGTACTGAGATCCATAATCACAATATTTATAAGAAGATATTCAAATAAGAATTCAGTTTGATTAGATCATAGGCTACCTTAAAATACACATGTATGTTTAAAACAATCTTAATGAACATTATTAAAGTTTATTTTGTCTTGAACTATAAAAAATTATGTAAAACTAACCATACTGAGATTCAATTCCATAAAGATCATTTTTTACATAACAGAACAACTTTATATTCTGAAACAAACACTGAAAGTAAACCTTACATAATAAATTTAAGAATACCAATAAATATATTACCCTGAACTATAAATAGTTTGATTTCAATATCATGTAAAGCTTAGGAATTATATCAATAAAATAGAATAGAGATAAATAGTTTCGACGATTCAGATGATTAATTTAATTCTTTGTTTGCTGTCCGTTTTCACTTGATGCCAACAATGCAGATAATGTGGCGTGGGTAGCGCTCAATGTGCCAGTAGTTGGATTAACTATATCAGACGATACAACGTTGGAATTCATAATACCGCCACTTGTTCCAGAGCTTACAATAGTGACATTAGGGGGAGGCGTGACGCCATTCGCAAATCCAGTTGATAGAACTTTCTGCGTATTATGCATTACGAAAGATTTAGTAGCGCCTGAACTTCCTAGAGTCAAGACCTTTTTCAACATTAACGATGAATTACAGGCGTTATCGATCATATCTTTAGTGGTGGATATACTATCGAAATCGTTATTTGTGGTTGTTTTAGTAGCCGTAGTCTGAATTACAGGTCTGACGTTGTAAGTCACAGCTGAAGTGACAGTCGCCATGTTTCTGTTGACCATGTTTCTTGATACTATAGCGTTGTGTAGAATGTTACCGGTAGGGAAGTTTTTGGAGGAAACACTGACGTATTGAGGGGTTCCAATTATGGTTGCATTTGAAGTACGAGTGCCGAAACTTATGATTGTGCTGGCTGTTCCTTGAGACATCACTGAGCTGAGGGTACCGGTTTTAGTGTTCATTGGTATTCTAGAATAGGAAAGAAACATAATTAATTAGGTGTAAGTTAAAAGTGTATGTGTTCTTAATATTTTAAATTTATTATAAAAAATCATTATTATATGAAAAAAGGTTACAAAAATATGTATTAAAATTGTAAATAAATAAAAAAAATCAACTAATATTTCGTAGTCAGTCAGTCTTCTTCTACATACTTCGGTTCATTGAAAATTACATCTGTATAATCATTATAATATATACAATGTCTTTGGTCGGCGGTGTCCGGAGCCTTTAATGGGTAAGGTACTGGAGCCAATCATGGACATCGATCCAATTATGAACACTTTCACAGAAATACATTCTTAAAACAAAGACTAAACGTGATTTTCGACACTGGTAACTTTTAGAATGTTCACTGAACTGTCAGTTGTCACTTAAGCACGAGTCTGTCCTTCCGAAATTTAATATTATGTGAGTCAAGAAGAACGGCTGTTAGTCAGAAAATTTCAAAATAAATCTGTTTTATTTATTTATTTAACATTCACAAAATCCACAGATCTTAATTTATATACGAACAGTAAAACTTTCAAATTAAATCCTACATCCAATAACGGATTTACATTATATTTAAATATCCACATAGAGAGCAATTAATGAGTTTAAAAAAATTGTTAAATTAGTTAAAGTGTACATATTGAAAGATTAAAAATTTAGGTATATATAATATGATGGGTATGGGGTGTGTAGTGTTTGTGTCTGTGAGGTGTGTGTGTGTGTGTGTGTCTAGGTATGCAAATTTTAACAGTAATCCATATATTTCCACAATTATCATACTCAAGTTGCAGTTAGATACTCAATGATTTGCTTTTTGAACTTTTGTTTGGAACCATTGAACAAGTCGATTGATTTTGACATATTGTTATATGTTTTTAGCGTTCGATAAATTACGGAGTAAATCGCTAAGCTCGTAAGTACCAAAAAAATATTATAATTTGAACATTGTTGTTTGTGTTTATAAATGTCATTATTTCAAGTTACTATTATGGCATAAAGGTCAAAACAAAGCTCGCAATATAGTGTTCCTACAATTCAGAAACGACATACTTTGGAAGTTCATTACTGGATATCTATTTTCTGTTGTTTCCTTGTATGAACACAGAGGTTTATCTACAAGTTGCTTTCCACATAGAATAGGTGAAATGCGTATTTAAGGTTGGTATTATTACCAATTTATAATGTGTATACAATCTAACCATAAATTCAAAAAAGTACATGTCCTTTTCTTAGTAAAGTCATATTATATGTCCATAATTGGGGTGTCCATTGAGGGTTATCTGGCCATCATTGCGGTGTTAATTATTGGTTATATGTGCATTATTGGGAGGTAAACTATTGGGTATTGGACCATCAGTGGGTGTTCATTACTGGATACTTAAACAAAAAGTTATAAGAATAGGTTAGATATAATTTTTAAGCTATAATAATTAATAGTGTGAGTTAATGCACTATCCAGAACTCAATAAACCTAAAATTTGACTTCGCAAAATCTTGTGGGTAAAATACTAAAAATGTTGACTGTTTTAGAATGGCTCCGAAAAAAAATTACACAAGCGAACAAATGAAGGCAATTGTAGAAGATGGAAAAGGCGTGAATGTCACGGCAGCTGCAAAAAAGTTTGGGGTTCCACGAATTACACTTCGGAACAAAATCATTGGTTGTGAACAAACATAATCAGTGGCCCAGTAGTTTGTAAAATGGGTCCTGCTACGATATTAAATCAAGAAGAAGAGCAAAAACTAGTACAATGGATTTTAGCTTTGAGCGATCGTCACTTTCCGATTGGCAAAGAACAGCTGCTAGACAGCGTACAACGTATCATGATAGACCAGAAAAGCGAAAACCCATTCACAAACAAAAGACCCAGGAAAATATGGTTTAATTCTTTTCTTAGTCGCCATCCCGAAATATCTCAAAGGACCGCTCAAAATTTAACTTCGCAACGACATGCAGTGATGGAAGAAAATCTCAAATCATGGTTTCATGAAGTTGAAGACTATCTGAAACAAAAAGAACTTACCGGTAACCTAAAAGAGCCACGAAGAATTTTTGATTGCGATGAAAGTGCTTTTTTTTTGCCGCCTAAAGCTGGCCATGTTCTGAGTAGAAGAGGTGAAAATAATGTTTATGCTTTATCTGGCGACGAAAAAGAAAATTTAACAGTTTTGGTTACTGCAAATGCAGCTGGCAACAAAGCACCACCTATGATAGTATTTAGTTACGAACGCATTCCATCTTATATATCTGATAGTGTACCAGAGGAATGGGGAGTTGGAAGATCAGAAAGTGGTTGGATGTGTGGGAGCACTTTTTACGAGTACATCACAAACATTTTTTATCCACGGCTGCTCAAAATGAATATTCCGACACCTGTTCTGTTCTTTCTTGATGGGCATTCATAACACTTAACAGTTCATCTTTCATATTTTTGTGCGCATCATGGAATTGAAGTGATAGCTTTGCTTCCTAATTCTACTCATCTTATTCAACCGATGGATGTTTCTGTATTTAAACCATTGAAGTCGTTTTGGAAGCATGAAGTAACTCAGTGGAAAATGGAGCATTTAGGTGATAAATTTAAATACAAACATTTTGCCCCCGTATTTAAACGTGCGCTTCAGTCAAACTCAAAAACGGGTTTAGAGCCAGTGGTTTGTTTCCATTTGGACCTGACTATGTGGACCGTACCAAAATAGCCCATACTAAAACCAGTACTAAGAAAACTGCTGCACAGGGTGAAAAAATGTTCCTTAATTATTTAGAAGCCGAGATATTCAAAACATTTTCAGAGGCAAAACTTACCCTTTTCAAAGAGTTATTTTTCATAAATAGGAGTGAAGTTGAAGTAGCATTACCAGGCGAAGATCAGTCACTTTTTATACTTTGGGCGAAAAATAAATCTAAAGAGACGAACATAAGAACTGGCTGTACTAAAGATCTGATGTATGAGGATTCTAGCGCTTTATCTCATCCTACAAAAGCGCCATCATCGGAAAACATAGATTAATTGCTGACCAAGAGACCATCCCTATTTCAGACACGATTCTACCCAATCTAAGCTCTGAAGATAATGCTACCAAAATATGTGGCTTATCTACTCCTCATATGCCCCTTGTTACATTAGTAACCGATTGCAGTACTGAAGACTAGAAGTCGAGACAATCAAACGTATGGAAACACCCACGAAAGTTTTACAAGATGTATCCCCTTCAATTTCAAATATATTACTGAGTAGCTATTCACCTTTAAGGGATTTTCCACATGTGTCTCGTGCCTCATCCATTACACTCGTCAAGCACAGTAAAACACCACAACCCTCCTCCAGTACAGCCATTATACCATCTCTTTTAAAAAAAGCACTATTCTGGCCTGAAGAAAACATAGCAAAGAAAAAGAGAATTACTCAAGAAAAATTGCCTTCTGCAATTACTAGTCAAGCCTGGAGAGAGTACAATATTAAAAAAGAAAACCAAAAAAAAAATTTCGCAGAAGCAAAAGCAAAAAGATTAGAAGCAAGAGAAGAAAGAAAAAGGGCATTAGATCAAAAGAAAAAAGATGGGGTTGCTAAAACTAAGAAAAGAAAGGTAGAAAATTCTAGCCATAGATCTGATGAAGAAATTAATTTGGACTGTGAAAACAGTGATTTAGAAAATCATGATTATATAACTGAATCAGAAACAGAAAGCAGTGACGGTAATGGTGGTGCTGGTGACGTTTTTGAAGAAGACTGGGTAGTTGTCAATTTTGTGTCCAACAAAAATAAGCTGTATAAATATGTCGGCCAATTTCATAAAGAGACTGTTCGAGGTTACGAAGTTAAATTTGCAAAAAAGATACAGACAAGCCATTAAAATGGCCAGACAAAGAAGATATCTAGTGAAACAGAAAAATATCAAATAATCAATAAAATAGCACCTCCAATTTGAAGAAAAATAGATGCATTGGAAATTTTGTTTTCACTAAGACACTTGTAAGATTTAAGATTGATTATTGATAATTGTTATGATTTAAGAACTTATTGAAGTTTATGTTTTGGTTTTTAATACAGTGAAGTTTATTTATGTTTACATTTGGCGTAGAGGCATTGTTTTTGGTATGTTATTCACTGTCGATACTTAAATAACATGTTTATGACAATATGATTAGTCGAAGTTTCCTACCCTTGATAAGAGATTATGATTATCAGTAAATGTTTCGTCACCCCGATTGTGACAGTTTATGCTATGTTAAGAATGTTTTCTTTTGGTAAATGGAACTAATAACATTCCGAAAATAAAGGTAGAGTACACTTAATAAAAGCCTTGGGCGGCATATTGCCCTTAACGCGACCCATTCTTTTGGGCAACAATGACCTCTTAATGGCCACAGGTTTAATTACAAATTTTCATAAATTTGTAATTAAACCCGTTAACTTTTCTAAAACTTTCCGTTTTCGTATTTGATTCTACACATTATATTCGTATTACAAAATGGCATTTTGTTTTCCAAGACAACGTGTAAATTTACTTTCTATTTGTATATTCGTGTCAATAAAGGATGGTTACGCTTAATAAAAAATAATTTTGATTTTTATTTAAGTTCAAAGCTTTTAAAAACGTTCGGACTGCCTGTAAAAGTATGAAAATGCAATTAATTATAAAATAAAATGTCGCACATAATTTGTGAGATGTTGACTTGGAAAACAGGCAAATTGAATTGGACCTAATTGTAAATGATTTAAAGATTATTATTGCTAAACATGATTAATTAATACAAACTCAGACGATCACAAACCGATGCTGAGAAAAGTTAATAATATTCGATAAAAATTATCGTCGATAAATTTTTGTTTCGATTAATGAAACTTGGCACTTGATACTCAAATACATGTAAAAACATTTAATTGTCCTCTGAAGTCAATCTCATTTTTCACACGCATTTATACGAAATAAAATAAATGGATTTACCACAGTCGCAGCTGAAATTCTCCCTAGGCCGATTACATTACAAATTGTCCAAAAAAAAACACGAACTACAAAAGATAGAGCCAAATAGGCGGCCTATTTCAGGTACAGATATAGGTTTTAAGTATTTTGAAACTTTTCTCCTACTAGCTTTATCGCGTATCACCCGCGGTTCTGATCTCACTGGTCCTTAATAATTAAGCGGTAGTAGAGTTTCTTAGTCAAGATCTCGTATGGGGCGGTACTACAGTCCTTCCTACTTTGAACAGCCAGTGCAATTACTGTAACAAAGGCATTTTGCATCTGCAGCCTACGGTCGACAAAGCAATAGCAATAGTCAAAGCAATAGTCGAGCAAAACAATCACAATCACTATGAATAAATAAAACACGCACGACTATTGATGTCCATGGGAGTGGCTACCAACATAGCAAAATAAATCCTACAAATTTACCTATAAGAGCCATTTGCTTTCTTTTGTAAATTAGTTCATAATATTTTAGTTTAAGCTTGCATTTTGAATCAGAAGATTGTAGATTTTGAAAATTTACAAATTCCTTGACTATTTCATATATTAGAATTTTCTTTATAAAGATTTTCTAAGTGTTTGATATAAGGACAATAAATAAAATAGTTATATTCAAATTGTTAATTTCATGATATGCATAGACTTAGCGAATTAAAATTTATTGTGCTTCTTCAAGTAGACAAATAGGAAAGTAAAAAGATGTTTAGTTAAGATTGCCTTTTTTGAGCATTTTCTAATTTATTTATGAAAAAATAATGAAACAATAATAAAGTAATAGCATAATTGTAACGTGGAAATACAGCTATAGCTATGAATATTATTTAAAATGTTTAACTATTTCATTTTATATTTAATTTAAACCCCAGACAAACACACCTACTGTATGGCCCCAAAGCTATAAGCAGAGCTTGAGTTATGGATGACCATACAGTGAACTGGGGGGGATCCAGAATAATAATACATATATAAATATCAACAACCATGGCCCGAGAACAAAGATCTATGTTCATCACACAAATTAATGACCTGGCCAGGACTCATTTTCAACTTTATTGCGAAAACATCATCGATTATTCTAATTACTGCCCTCACAAATTCATAACCATCTAAATAAACACTTATATATTTTTTAATAAACCACAAAATCCACAAAATGAAACATGACATAATTTTATTACACAACCGACAGCACCAATATTTCTACATTTGTGAAAATGTCTATATTTGTGTCTTTTCCAGTAGGCTTTACTGTTTAACGTTTTCAAAAATTGTCATTCAAATTTTGTAATTAAATTAAGAACTGATTTTTTTTAAATATATGGAGACATTTTCATCATGATCAGAGAAATCTCAACCTAAAAACTAATCTTTTGTTGATAAAAGCACCCTATCATAATTCAATTCAAAATCATGCACCGAATTCTAATTCTACAAAACAGCAAATGATTGTCTGGCCGACGATTAGAAATATTGAACAGTCACCGAAGATGCTTAAGCGTCAGTTATATCAACTTATTCTAAAAAATAAGGCGAGATTTGTAGAGTATAAGATAGACGAAATATTACGACAGCACGGTAATACTGTGCTCCGTTTACCGCCACATCACCCTCAGTTTAATCCTATTATATGGGGGATAAAATATTCAAATAATGCTCGCCCATTTACACAAACATTTTGTATATTTTTTCATGTGTTCCAGAAACTTTACAAGAATTCGTTGATATAATTTTACCAAAAATGGATACCCCATTTTATTTATAGATGTAGATTTTGAGTTTTGCCACAATAAAGAATACATTTTCATTTTCAGAAATTTAAATTGTATTCAATGATTGAAGCTATATAAGTGATATATGGCTTACGTTGAAATAGCTTTCCATCATAACTAATTCCATTGGGTCGTTGTTTCCTAACAGACTATTTTCTGCAATGTTTTTTTCTATAAATTTAGCTAAAAGGGCTAACTTTATTCTTACCCACGAATCATCTGCGAAGTAGAGCCAGGAATACTCTGCACAGTAATAGTAGCTTGCGGCAAATGATGTATAGTTCTTTGCGTAGGCTGTACATTAGAACTTGTGTAGTAATGTACTGTGCTTCCAGTGATTCTAGGTGGAGTCGCTATGTGGGCGACGGGCACACTGTGTATCATTCCACTGGTAGTTGAGGCAACTGTTATACATTTAGTTTCCGTTGTTGTGAACTGTAATGTAAATATATAACATATTAGCTGTTTGAAGTAATGTGATAATACTTACTAGCTATACATGGAAAATCTTTAATAATCGTTGCTTTGCTTTTCAAAAGGATAATTGGTTTACCAGTATTGAAAAAGAAATCTGTATATCACATACTTGTCAATGAAACAGTTATAAAAGTTAGTGAATTTGTCCTGCGGTGGATGTCTTTCGCGTAGAGAAAGTATTAATAATTAGTAACTTGTATTTTCTAATTATATACTATGTAAAAATATAAGCAGTGTTATGCAGATTTACCCACTTTACTTCCATATAACATTTTAGCTTTGTTACTTCGGGACAACGTAGCTTTCCAATGGTGAAAGACTAATAGTACAGATGAAAATACTTTTAATTAGGAATTTTACACATATCATTACTCTTTAAGATAGGTTGTTACTTACATTAGTATTCAATGTACTGCCTAGATCAAACTCATCACCAACCAATGTAATAGAATCTGCGTTTGCTCCAGTAAGCTTTTCTATAGTTTTTCTCGCATCAGCTTCACTCTCAATATTACCCAAATTTCTGCTCAAAAACTCTATATCTGCATCAAGTAGGCCATCAACGAGATTACTCTGATCATCTTCCTCAGATTTGAATAATATATCATCGTTCTCAAGTTTAATATCTTCAACTTTTATACCATCTACGTTAATATCATCAATATTTTCTACTTTGATGTTTCCAACATCCAAATCTTCGACTTTGATTCCGTCAACTTTCAACTCTTCTAAATCTTCAACTTTAATACCATCAACTTTGATATCATCAATATCTTCAACTTTTATGTCTGCGAAGCCTGCGTCTTTAATCATGTTTGTGACATCGGCAAAATTTCTAGAATTTTCTGGATCGTTGACATAGTCATTAAAAGATTCGAAAGGCTCTAATTTGATTTCATTTTTGAATTTCTCTTCTTCTGATACATTGCTTGTTGAAGGCTGTGGACTCTCGGCGTTGTATTCTCCGCTGAGGGAGCGCTTCAGAACGTAGGCCTTTATTTTTCTGAGCATGAAGGGTGGTACTTTAAATCCTGTTAATTCCCCAAGCATTGGCAGTGAACTGTGGCGATAAGCTTCGCTGTTTGCAAGCTCTTCTATATCCTCCAAAACCTGAAATATAGAGAAAATTCTATATATCCACTGTTGTCAATAAAAACAAATACTATGCGCTAAATATAATGAAGTACTATTCAATTCCATATATATATTAATAGTCTTCAAATGTATGACTAAATATAAGCCTTGTCACAAAACGTGAGCCTTGTAGTAAAACGTGAGGCTTGTACTAAAACGTGAGTCTTGTAGTAAAACGTGAGTCTTGTAGTAAAACGTGAGCGCTGTAGTAAAATGTGAGCCTTTCTTTCTATCTTATATTCTAGATATAAGAAAAAAGATACTGGGCACTGTTACCGCTGCGCGCGCACAGACCTAACCAGCAGAGGAGGATGTGGTGCGTCTGACCTACAGCGAAGCAACCAATTCCTGCAAAATAGGAATACTTAACAGTGTGCCTATGATGCAGGGCAAATGTCATGCCGTTGTACTGTTGAAAAGCCAAGTTGAGGGTCTGAAAGCGGACGTCTGGAAAGTTCTCGGCTCCAAGCCGGTTGAGCAGGGTGAACTGCTGAATTTCGCTTCCGAAAAGAAATTTCAATCCGTTTATGGCTTTCTCCAAGATGAAGGTATGCCTACGGACACAAACAAGACAACGGAGGACCACGGTCGCAGGAAAGGAACCAGTAAAGTTCTCGAAACGATCTGAACCTAAAAAAATTGTTAGATTGTTAGCCTAGATTTCTGCCCTTCTTATTGCAAACGCAGTACTTGCAAAATGGCGGTTTCGAGATAAACGCGTTAAACATATTTTTTGATATCCAAGCAGGAAGTCGTTGTTATATAACTTTTGAAATATGCCTCAAAATTAAGAAATAAAATTAGCTTTCCATTACAATATTTTTAAGGTCTATTCAACTGTCTCATTTCGATAAAATGCGCAGTACTGCATTTTCATTTACCATCTGGATTCAGTATCACTAAGGCATAAAGCAGTATTTGTGTTTATTACTGCAAAATCGGCTAGCACGTGTTCAATACTGCGTTCGTAGTAAGCAATTCTGTCCTATTTTTAGGCCTACCTAGTTAAATGTCGGTAAGATTTACTTTACAAAATAAAACACTAAAGTACTTAAAAAAAGTTATTTTATGTTTCTTTAATTATCACAATTAATATGGCATTATTATAATCAATCAGTCTTTATAAATCTCCTTCAGGGACATTGTTTAGAACATTAATCTAAATACTTTTATTCATCACTGTTTTCAATTGTAAAAACATAAAAAAATATAGACGGAATTCATCGTCAAAATTTAACAATATGTTCCAAAATATTAAATGAAAAATGCGAAGAAAAGCTTACAGTCTTATTTCAAATTTCAAAATTTCAAAATTCAGTGAAGGTGGTGAGCAAAGGTGTTGTTTATTAAAATTTTTAATCTATGACAAATAGATGTAATAAAAATAATAATAAATCTCAAACCAGGGTCATACTTTTATAATTGCTGACAGTGTTCACTATCAAGTCGAGAATCAGCTTCAAAAAGCTTTAAAACTAAAAAGCACTCAAAACATTCTCATCCAAAATAGCTTCACTCAAATTTAGTGAACTCCAAAACACGGTCAGTCCATAATAACTCTTAATTAATAACATTGACACAAAAACTAAAAGTCCTCTTCAAACCAAATAAAATTGTCTAAAACAAAATAACAATTCCTCTTAAGCAAAAAAATCTTCGAAAATAAAATTAAAATTCTTCTTAAACAGAATAAAAATCCTACGAAAACTAAATAACAATTCTTCCAAGAAATAAAATAAAATAACACTAATATATTCTTCAATATATCTCTTCCGACAACTCTCTATGCTCTACAAGATCCACCGACTCTTCATTTACGGGAAGATTTTCCCAAAATAACTGCCTCAACAGGTGCTTTCCTTGTTAGCTATCATTTTCAATGCCTGCTTCGACCTTAGCTACTTTCCAAAAGCTTGGAAAGAAGCGACAGTCGTAGGCATTCCCAAGCCGGGTAAACCTCTGAATATCCCGGGTAAACACAGACCCATCAACCTCCTCAAGGCTATGGCTAAACTTCTTGAAAGAGTCGTACTCTCTCGAATGTGGAACCATCTGTCTCCAACGGATGGCGATCCTCTCATCATTCTCATCAGTCCGGCTTTCGCACTAAGCACTCTTGCCCTCAGCAAGTACATCGTATCCACGGCTTCTATCCGCGGCGTAATAAAACGGTTGCGGTTTTCTTTGACGTAGCCAAGGCTTTCGATAAAGTCTGGCACAGCGGCCTCGTTTATAAACTCTACAAAATAGGCTTACCGGATCGACTAGTTAGAATAATCGCGTCGTTTCTCAAAGACCGTAAGTTTCAATTTAAACACGAAGGCACGATTTCCGCGCCCCGTCTCATAAAGGCTGGAGTCCCTCAAAGCTCAGTCCTCACCCCTCTATTGTACACCGTTTACACTAACGATATCCCCGTCCCGTCGAAAGGCGTCGAACTCGCCCTCTTTGCCGACGACACTGCCCTTTACACCAAAGGCCGCAGAGTCCCGGGTCTCACCACCAGACTCCAAAAGGCCGCTAACGCCCTCGATGTATGGTTTCAAAAACGGCGTATCGATGTGAACTCAGACAAGAGTTCTGCGGTTTACTTCGACTACAAACACCGTCGCATCGCCGACAATCTCCACGTTCGAATGTTAGGTATTCCCATCCCCTGGAAGCACAATGCTAAAAACTTAGGCGTCACCCTAGACCAGACGCTTTCTTTCAAGCCACACGTCGATAGAGTAATGAAACTCGCCCGTCTTTACTTCGACCGCCTATATAGTATGTTTGGTAGACAAAGTAAAATGTCATTTAGAAATAAACGTACTTAATAAGACCTGCGTTAGACCCGTCATGACTTATGCGTCGCCAATCTTTGCCCACGCCCGATCCTCCCTTCTGCACAAACTGCAGGTGGTCCAAAATCTCTTCTGCCGCAGGGCCACAAACGCACCTTGGTACGTGCGTAACGCAGACCTGAACAAAGATCTTAAACTACCTAAAGTGCAACAGCACCTCAAAACACTCTCGGAAGCGTTCTTAAAACGCTCCGAATCCCACCCTAATCCTTTAGTTCGAGAGTCCGTCTCGTATACTACCCCTGTCATAGATTCGAAGTTCAAAGTCGCTAGACTGAGAAACGCGTACAAGAACGTAGCCACGCAACTGTCACTAGATCTCGAAGCCCTTCACCGCAAATTCTAATTCTAATTTTTATTCGAATAAATTTAATTTCTCTTTGCAATTTTGAGCACATTCAGTGCTATGAATTCACCTTCACAAAAAAAAAACCACGCAGCACTGTGGTATACTGCGTTTGGCTTTAGTTAGTATTCGTAAATATAAGAATATGCTAGATGAAGTTGCAGTAATCGTATCAAGTGCTGCGTATTTCGTTAAATAAAAAACATGCTTATAGTAAAAAAAACAATCGAAATAATTTTTATATGTATATATTGGAACCGTGAGATATCATTTTTGTAAAAAAGTGAAAATCGCAAAATTGTCGATTACAGCAAGTACAATTAGCAGGGCAGATTTGTAGACAAGAAACTTCCACCCATAGAGGCAGCGGGGTTTTGGTCAGACCCGCTAATGGCCGTAGGGGGTTCTGACAGGGACATTGAAACTGAGTAGAAACCCTGTATCGACCTCACTGGGCCAGAAAGTGATGACCGTGATGAACGAAACAGTGGTTAAGAAGCAAAGGGCAAGCCCCCAACCACCGTTGAGTTGTCCGGCAGCCGTTAGAACATTCAAGCCAGGTTCGATCCGGTCGAAATTAGCGACAAACCGGCTTTACTGGCACTTTATTTACCGGCGTAGCGGCTTATTAGTAGTGGCCTTCAGCCACAAGCACCAACATCCAAAGTGTTTGTGTGTCTAAAGTGTCAGTATAAAAAAAATACAAATAAAACAGATAAATGTATTCAAATATTCCGAATACTAATATGTCGGCGAAAATAATTTTCAAAATAAAATTACATTTTATGTTCTTTGGTTCTGTTGTTTGTTTCTAATTGAGTTTGATACTATGAAAAAAGTAAAATTAAAAAAATTGCTGTTTCAAAGTTTTTTTAATAGTTATTGTGTTCGATAAAATATAAGTCTAAAGAACAAATCAATAAACCCTGGAAATGACAGATTACTATAAAAAAAAAATTACAAATACCACGAAAAAAACTTGTGACGTTGATGGACACAATGCAGTATCATTAATACTAGCACAAAGTTACTCGCTCTGGACGCCCTGATATGATTATCTCATGCTTTACAATTTGTGTACGAAAACATATAACACCTCCCTTTCACAATGGTAAACATGCGATATATTCTATCGCATGTTTACTACTGTGTACTCTATATATATACTCTTCATTCTTGACAACAAAACAGATTCATTAGCATTTTATTTCACTATCAAAAAATTACCCATATCAGTAGCTATTACGAACTTTTGGCATTGTTTACAAAAAGATGTCTTTTTTTAAATAACTCAAAAACTTCGGGAAATTCGATGTATTTGAATAGTTAAAGTGAACGAATGTTGGAAGCCCTAGTTGCAAGACTGTTTCAGTGTTGACAATGCCACTTCTCCAGCTATGACAAGGAACGTTTGAAATTTACTTTAAATTGAATCTTTAAGTTGCAAAGTGACATTTTTAATTGACTTGTATTTTATAACTTTTTAAATATTTTATTCTATGCTTTACATTTTTATATTTTTTTACTGCAAGCCAATCTTTTAGTTGTTTGATTTGGCAGTACGCACACGTGCAGTTATAACTTTGACACCATCAGCATTTTTAATAAATTGTAATTTTAAGTTAGTTAAGTAGAGTCAGACTGACACTAAATGCCGTCACAGTCACTCGCCTCTTTCTCATTGCCTCCTGACAGTTATTTGACAGTATGGCTTGCTATACCCCGTACGTATTAGTAGACCACATTTACTGACCATAATATAAGTTTTCCCGCCAACTGCATTGACCAGATTGTGGCTGGCAATCCATTCCTTGTCCACACTATCTGCCGGATACCGCAGTAAACCAGAGTGTCTTGTGTAGAGCCTGCCACGGGCGTTACCAAGCCCTAGAACCTGGATTGTTATAGATATTTTTATTAGCAAATGTAGTTTTTTATACATGTACGTAATTTTAGACAATTTTTTGTTTATGAAGGCTTGTGATTTGCAACATACATTCCCTATTATAATATAAATTAAGATATATTGATATAATACAAAAACTATTACGGTATTGTGGAATCCGTTGTCCAGGACATACAACAAAAAGTGGTCAGCAAAATTGAGAGTTAAGTTATAATATCGGTAGCCTTTTTCAGCTGCGGTAGCTGTAAGCTTCCTCAGACAGGATCCTTTCTTAGATGGATATGCATGTGCTTTGAAGTGGAGTAAAATTTTAATTCAAATAGTTTCTTGCATCAGTTAGATGATTAAGGATTGCGAATAGATCTACATTAATCTTGTAACGCTGTGTTAGCTTTTGTTGGCTGGAAATACTTAAATACTAAGGTTTCAGCAATGTCATTACTTATTTTACCATTTTAATTTTCATTGTAAAAATATAGACATGAATACCTTCCAAAATAAAAGTGAATGAACAGAATACAAGATTTGATCACATTTCGATACCCAGGTAGTCGATAAACACGGTATTATCAACAGCTTGTAATGATTCGTCCTTACTGCCCATTAGAAAACCTTATATCTTATGAAGTATTGACGTGATGAAGCTGAGCCTTTTGCTGTAATTGAGGTACGTTTGAAAAACTCTTCCTAGGAATCTTGTTCAAATGATTTAATAGCGACAATAGTTTACAGTAGTTTAACGTGGTTAAAAACGATGGATACCTTATGAGCATGAGATCCCATAATAAACAATGTCTCCTGGGTGAGTCTTGCTGGATTCCACTTCTCGGGGTCGCGCAGTGCTGGTGATGGAATGGGAGAATCGTCACCATCTTCTTGTTTCATCTTTTTCCGCTTAGAGTCCAGGTCATTTTCCGGCTCCTTTCGCTTATTTTGGAGGGAACTTTGAAGCTGGGAATTTATTGTTGACACATAAGAAACATTCATATTGCTTAGATAATGCTTTAATTGGTTATATGGTAATCTCGAATTTTATGAAACTGAAAACAGTGATTAAAAAAATCTAATATAATATAATAATCAGGCTTTATTTCAACTCAAATATAGAATGTGATGGGATGGAGCAATTCAGTAACTCTTTACTAGCTTTGATAGTAATAGTAAGTTTAATAGAAAAGGTGTACTATGTATAAAACAATTGGCAGTAATGAGACTTTCTGAAAGCAATTCGTATCCCATTGCCTTAAAAGTACGTAAAAACTTGATACACAATTTCATACAAAAATTACATATAAATCTCTTTATGATGGTTTAGAAGTGACAATTGGTGCATGAAGAGTAAAAATTATTGCCAACCCAAAATGTGCATGATTTGAAATTGAATTTAGAATTTACATTGTTGTGCCATGTTCAGTGCTGAAACAATTCAATGCTAAGTACTAAACTGAAAGGACTGCCCAAATGAATGCCCAAGTATGACATTTTTTTGACCCCTGGTTGTGTTTCTATCTTTTATGTGATCGAAGATCACTACAAAAAAGGAAACCCTTATAAAAATTAAATTTTTTTTCATTATACAAAACTTACATTTGTTTGCTTAGCAAACTTGACATCAGCACTGCCTCCTTCCAAATCATTGTTATCAAGTAAATTAGACAAAGACTTTGGTGGAGTTGTGTACAGCAGTCTTGTTGCATCAAGCATTGCTCGACACACAGCTCGCACCTACAACCATCACCTTTACATTAGTATTGTTATAAGTAGCGCAAATGTGTAAACAAAACTTTGTATTATTCTAAAACCAAGTTATAGACCTACGTGTTCAACAGTAATATGTGACAGTATTTTGAAAATCATCTCTTGAAATTTGCTTGTTATAATTATTAGTGTTGGTATTTATATTTTCCGAAATTAGAATACAATTTAATTAAATGGGAACATTTTAATGATACTAGCAACACAATTCACAGATAAATTAGTAAGTCAATAAAAAATGGTATAAGTCTAGTAAAACAAACTGGCATTTTTAACATCACTCAGATATATTGTTATAGCACAAATTAAGTGTGCATGCTGATTGTTACAGATTAGAATTTGATAATATATCGAAATAAAAATTATATACACGGTTGTACTTATTTGAACATTATTTACCTGATCTTCACTAACAGACTCATCTCCTAAATTCTGTCTAATATTATTGACAGCTGGCACAAAGAATTTCTGAAAATGATGAATAGTTATAAATCAAAAACAGTCTACATTTTTTATTAAAACACATAATATACATAGTATGAAATAAGTAGTTAAATTAGTTTGAAGTTAAGCTGTAAATATATTCCAACACAAAACAAGTATTCAATACAACTCACTTCTAAGTACTTCTTAATGACTTGATCAATTTCTCTTGTAACAGCAGATTGTACAGTTTGACGTAACATATCTAAGGACTTATTGGCACTAGCTCTAAACTCAGAGATGGGACGGGAATGTGGTTGTACTGGACCAGGCAAGCTGAACCTTCTATGCATAGCAGCCAAAGTGTTGATCGCAATCTGCCTAGTTACAGGCTGCTTCTGAAAATAATAGTCACTGTATGTTACTAGGCTATGATGAATCTGTTGCAAAAAGCAATGTAATAATAACAATAATTTATTTTAAACGAAATTCAACAGTATGCAAAGCATTATAATTCGAATTAATAGCACATCAAATCAATGCAGCCCCCGCAAATGCACAGGCTGCTTATACACCGAAGCTGTGCGAGGTAGCTGAGTGGTGCGATGAAGATGTACTGTGCGAGGAAGCTGCGTTTTTTTTATTTTATCTGTGTGAGTAGTGCAGTTATATATTTTTTTTATATGTCGACATTGCTAATAATAAACAGGTTCCATATATTTTTTTATAAAGCCTAGTCAAAACTCATCATTTGGCTAGGGTCTTTGGACATAATATAGGCAGTCATAAGAGGAAATAGTGGTGACCTATACCAATACTTCATAAAAATGTTTTGTAACTAACCCTTTGTGTAACTATATCCAGGTAAAAAAAATTAAACTATAATTAAATGTTTTGTCCACACTTTTGTATGTGTATATCTGTGTTTGTATGATCTGTGGCTGAATTATCAACAGATAGAAGTCATTCAATCAAGAATACAATATAATATACTGATGTCACAGAATTGTACCTCTCGTTTGATACTAGTGACTGTATTGGTACTGCAGTAGACAAACTAAATAATATCTCTTTCAAATTTCTTGCCATTTGGAATTAAAAACTAATAGTGCTTAACCCAAAAAAAAACTAAGTTTAAGGTATTTGGATAAGGATTTGGGTATTTGGATCTTTAAACCAAATCTAAAGATTATTCATTCAAAGTTTGATTGTGTCCATAATGGATGAACAAGTAGATGAGTTTCAGAGGCATGCAACTTGGGGGTGCTAATGCGTGAGCAGCTTCGTTTGAGAACCATCTGATGGAGACAGTCAAAACTTATTTATACAGACTCCGGATTTTGTATCAGATTTCTAATCTGACGAATAATCTAGTAAAAAATGTTAGATGGAAAAATATGTTTCAATAAAGTTTTAAATATATTATAGTGATAAGAAAATGCATTGTTTCCCTATATTATTAAAATACTGATGTGACAACCTCTTTTTATCTATACTTATAATGTCATGTGTCATTTAAAAATAATGAAGAATAATCTAGTAAAAAATGTCAGACGGAAAAATGTGTTTCTATAAAGTTTTAAATGTATTATAGTGATAAGAAAATGCATTGTTTCCATATATTATTAAAATACTGGTGACCGTGACTATTAAAGAATCGCAATGAACCGCGCTAAAATGCAGCGAAGGGAGGCACGGCGACTTTGCGCAATTTGTAGTGAAGAACTAAGTTTGCAGATTGCAGCAAAAAATAAGGGATTAGTTTCCGCATTATTAGAAAAGTTTGGTGGACACCAAAAAGATATACAGGACATATAAAATGAAATACTGACCCTGTATTTAAATCTTTCAAATTTAAATAACAATTTTAGTTGTACATAGAACACTCTAGAACAGCCGGTCATCTGTGGTTATATACTGAAGTTAAGACAGGGCAGGATCACTGATTATCTCGAAAATAAGGGAATCACTATCACTGACTGCATTGATGATGAGACCAGTATAAGTCTATTAATTGGATCTGATTTTCTAGGTATGCTGCTTACCGGCCGACAAGAACGTGTAAATGAAAATTTACTGGCCTTAGAAACGAAGCTTGGATGGACAATTCAAGGGCCCGCTGTAGCTGTTTAGTGCGCGATAAATATGATTAACACTTTACACGCTTCTATTTGTCCAGGCAATAGCAGTGTTGAAAATTTTTGGAATTTAGAATTGATAGGAATAAGAGATAGGTTGCCTAGAACACATCTAAAAATCAGTGTTGTAGCTTCGGCTATGGCACATACTGAGATGTGTCCTATTTAACATACACAATACAGCATAATACATATTTGATGATGACACTTTTATTAGATATTATTGTCTTCAATCTGAATTAGAATAATTGTTAAAAGTTTTTATTATTTTTACATGTGTTTCCTGGTTTTATTTTGTACTGAATTGTGATGTAGTGTAGGTATGTTAAATAAAGATTTTAAGTTTGATATAGACATAATAGACTTATTAATCACGTTTTTAAGTACAAAAACCTCACTCCGCTAAACTTTTTCACCAAAAATGAGTTAAGCAAGCTTGGACGATTTTTCTTAACGGCGCCGAGCTTCCTCGTACAGCTTAAAAGCACCCTAACCCAATTACCTATTATGAGTAACAAATTAATACTATAAACTCACCACATTCATGTTCGGGGTGTTATTATTCGAACGGATAGTGGTTAATGTTTTTGCTGGAGCTTGAAAGCTCCAAGTTGTTGTAGTCAGACTTTCAGTGACGGAGTTTTGTATCGTTACTGATGTTTCCGTGCTGTTCCATTGCTTTTGAATGACCATGACGAAAAAAACTCCCAATCACCACAAAAATTATATTAGACACCACACATCAGAACTGTTATAATCGATTTGTATTTATTCAGTAAATCTTTTCGCCCATTTTATTTTCTATAGCCAAAGAGAATGGAATCTCAATCATTTTAAGACTCTCAACACTAAATTAAATTTTTAACACAAAACATTAGTACCAACAGAAGTCTCAATTAGTGTTCCATACCAACCTCACGGACTAAATATTGCCAAGTGATAGCCAAGTGAGAGCTTCTGCATTTTTGTATGCATGTTTGTTCGTATGCACGTATGTATATTTGTACATATATTTCTCTGGCTCACTCTACAGCCTAAGTTATCAAATTCATCTCGGTTCTGGCAGTGACACATGAGTGTGGTATATTATTTGCAATTCCCATGGGAACACGGGAAAATCAGGATTTTTAATTTCTGCAAATTGTTTATTGCTTTATAACATCTAAAACAACGTATATTTGTTCACATTTTATCATCTATTACGCTCTGGTTCTACAAAATATATTTTAGATAGGTTTCACCACAAACTAATTAGTGATGCTACGCATCCGACGAACGACTTCCTCACTAGAACACTAGGAATTATTATTATTATTCTTTGGGCACAATGGCAATCAGCCGTCGATATCACGCGACAGGCTATTACTGCCAATCTCACGTGGTGGAATAGACACGGTATTATTTTGAGATAGTAGGTGCGCTACGTAGGCCAGTCATTGAGTTATCTAAAACAATAGAACAACACAGTTAGTACCAACACCAACAGACTCTACTTATAAACCTAATAGAGTTAGTGACATAAAGATATATACACTGTTTAACATAGACTATCAACATATTTACAAAGATATATTAAACTGCATGATATATTTACAGATAATTTTCAGGGTAATAGGCTGGTTAGAGGAAAGGAGGACCTTCATGCTGGTTGGCCTGGGGATCTGGGGGGGAAGAAAATCATAGAGAGAAATCGGGAGGAGGGGGCAGTTGAAAAAAATATGGTCTACTGTTCCATGTTCTGAACCACAATTGCATAATGGAGAGTCACGGACGCCAATCCTGTATAGAAATACAGGAGAGCAACAGTGACCCAACCTTAATCTGCTAATAACAGAGGTGGCCTTTTTGTTAAATTTCTTGTATCGACAGAACCATGGTTTACCAGGTATAGTGGGCTGGATGTCTCCGTAATGTTTTCCAACAATATTACGGGAGTTGTCCAAATCTGTGCTCCAGTTATGGTCCAGATGAACTTTGGCAAGGGCACTCAGATCCTGGGCAAAGCACCTGTAATGGATTCAGGAGCCGGATTCTACAGAATCCCTGGCAAAACAGTCAGCTGACTCATTACCAGCTATACCTGCATGGCCAGGGATCCAGGCCAGCACTATGTTTATGCCCTGAAGGTTGCAGAGGAAAAGGTGGTGCTTTATTTGGAGGATTGGAGGAAATTTGGACCCTTATTGGAAGGAGTTACTTTTGAGCGCTATAAGACAACTCAGGGAGTCGGATAGGATTAGGGAATTGTTTAACTTGTTATCCAGCACATATTTAACCGCTTCTAAGAGGCCGATTGATTCCCCAGTGAATACACTGGTTTGGGGGGGGCAATTGAAAGACAGAAGAACCATGAATTTAGGTATCCACACAGCTACCCCAACACACCCCTCAGTGGCGAGTTTTGAAGCATCCGTGAAGATAAGGGTCCAGTCATGCCATTTACTGTTGATGATGTTGTTGAACAGGAGGTTAGCATTAGGGTCATTTTTGAGGATACCAAAGTCAGTTAGGATTAGAGGGGAGAACACTAGGGATTCATAGGGAAAAGTATAAAGATACTGGGATTCTGATTGGAAAATTGGAGTTGTGGAAGGGACTAGGGAAGAGAGGCTTGCAACAAGCCGGGGGGGAGATTTATTATGCCAATATGATGAGTTTGAAAGGGAACTCTGGAGAGAGCCTAGTTTAGGGTGGAGAGGGTGGGTGGAAAGTTAGAGGGTTTTTGAAATAAACCTATTGGCAAGGTACTTTCTGCGAAGGTGGAAAGGTGGTTCGACACATTCTACCCTCATAGCATTAGCCGGAGATGAATTCATTGTACCTAGGATAATGCGCATTGACTTGTTCTAGATTTTATCAAGGGTGACAAGACCTGCTTTGTTACAGGGTTCTAAGAGAAATGAGCCATAGTCAATGATGCTTCTAACTAGGGCATTGTAGAGGAGTTTTTGAGAGTAAGGGTGGGAACCCCACCAGGCACCTGAAAGACAACGAAGAATTTTAATATTAAGCTCGCATTTCCTGGCTGCATAATTAAGATTGCGAGAACCAGTCAGTTTAGAGTCAAAAATAACCCCAAGGAACTTGACGTCTTGAACAATTGGGATTGGATGGTTTTGGAAAGAAATAGAGGGAGGGCAATAGCGTCTTTGCCTAGTAAAGACTATTACATTACTCTTGGAGGAAGATAAGGTGAGGTTATGAGAGTGGAGCCAGTTGCCTAGGTATGATAAAGCAATGTTTGACGGGCTGGAAGCAGCTTCAATTACCCTTACCCGAAGATAAAGGGCAATACTAATACTGTAGGATGTTGCAGAATGGGTTAACTGATCTGTCCAGATCCGAAGTGTATATACTATACCCTTAGACGTGATTTAAAATTAACAATTCTTATAAAATTCTAAATATCAAACCTTCGAACATGTGATTAACTGTTACGTAAGAGCGGCCACGCTAGCTGAGGCAAACGGAACGAAGAAGAATTTATAGAATTACCCACAGATAAGATTGCAAATTGCAAAAAAATTAAAAGTTGATTAAAATAGATAATTTCAATGTTATTTTTAGAGCAAAATGGAATATGCGTTTTAATTTTTTAAGATATGACTTGATGCGGCTTTCGGGAGGTAAGATCGACTAAGGTATAAGTATTGAATTAAAGAATGGACTGTATTCTAATGAAATAGCGGATGTTATAAAAGAATTTGCGACGTTGAGAGGCTAGGGGCGGTCACTAGGAACCGATACCTAATACCTAGATAGAAATAACGAGGGTGAAGAGACCAGAATGATCTCGAAGTGAAAGATCCGGCTCGATGGACCAGAAAGGGGTGATAGATCCGGCTCGATGGACCATAAAGGGGTATGTGGCGGCCACTTCTTCGATAGCGAAGGCCACCCTAGGATCACTTGGGATACACACTCGTGTGGTATACGGGTTAGGTTATAGGCGGTTTTGATCGAATACTTATTATATATGGAACTACACTAAACTAACCTGGAAGGGGGCACCTAGCGCTCACCCAAACACACGACCTGGAGCGGCGGTACTTCGACCTTTTCTTCTTCCGGGCCCGGGTTATTCCAAGTGTCTTCTTACAGCAGACACTTCTGCAGTCCAGTAAGCGGGTGTGGGTCGCTAGTAAGCGAGCAACTACGAGCGGTGCGGTCAGGGAGCTCAGATGAAACTTCCCTTCTACAAGTAGGCGGTACACAGCGTCCGACGCGCGTGAGGGTTCGGAGCGTGCGGTGCGTATCGAGAGCGGCTATGTACTATTTGGTAGCGAATGATGCGTTTGACAGCTAATGTCAAAGAAATATTAAAATTATGCGGGTAGCCTAAACTACATACTGAGCGCCACATTGGCGCGAACAATTGGAACTTAAACACCTAGGACAAAATCTAAAAAATCTATTCTATAAAGACCGAGATGAGTTGAGTTCTCGTTTGAGTAAAGACCTATCGCTATACGTGATATGGGCTAGTAATAAACAAATAGTCGGAAATGCGGATCAGGTATATGCACCTTCTTCTTCAACACAATCATTAGTTATATATTTTCTTAAATTTTCGCGATACATACTTTAAATAAAACACTTTTTACCGGATATTATCGCGTATATTTTAGTTAATTTTATCGTGACCACGGCAACTGCAAAGATGCCGAAACGTCGAAATAATTTTAAAATTAACTAAAATATACGCGATAATATCCGGTAAAAAGTGTTTTATTCAATCATTAGTTGATGTCCCCAATCTAGATAAAGAAACTGCTACTCCAAAGACAACTGATCCGATACCACAACAACAATTTGACCTAGATTACAACTGTGTACCTCCTCCTGATGATTTTGCTATGAATAACTATCAAGAAACCAGCGACACGTTAAATAATCCATTACCTATCTGTTGGCCCCAAAACTTAAAAGATCCTATTTTGATTTCACCAATCAAGACCTCTATAAGTGCAAATAGTGCTCCGAGAACTACATCTTTAGAAGAGACTCCCAGACCTTGTGCAGAGGAGATGACTCAACCGGATTATATAGATACAACTAGGCCTAATACATCAATAAATTACCAAAACACCCCAGAAAAAACACCAGTTCAAGATTTGGCAAGACCAGGGCCCTCAAAAACTTTTCAATTGAGAGACGGAAGTACAATAATTATTCCATCTCCATTTAAACGGAATATTTACTGGCCCGGAGAAGATGAAGAAAAGAAAGGGAAAAAAAGGAAATGCAAGGAAAAGATACCTTATGCTATCACTAGTTCACCTTGGAGAGATTATCATAAAGAAAAGAGAAGAAAAAAGACAATTGAAACTAAGAGAGAAAGGGAAGAAAAAGCTAAAAGAGAAAACTAACAGTAACAAGAAAAAACGCAATAAGCGACCAAAAATTAAATTAAGTAACACGTCTTCGGAAAATACAGACACTGAATTAAACTATGCGGAAAGTGAAGATAGCTGTAATATAGAAATGGAAGAAGAAATAAACAGCGAATTAACATCAACGTTTTTTAATAGAAATAATGAAAACTCTGAAAGCTCTGAATCGGACGACATGCCACTTAGTAGATTTTCTAATAGAATAAGCAATTTTTCCACTGGAAATTACGTAATTATAAAGTACGAAGGGGAATACTTTCCAGGCGTGATAAAAGGTGTTCGCGGAAATATGTTTGAAATTAGCACTAGGACCTTTTCATTGGGCAACACGTTCAAGTGTTCAGAAAAAGAAGATAAAATCTGGTACCAAGAGAATGACATTGTTGAGGCAAAATCACATCTTCATAATACTTGGATATGTTTTATGCCATAAAAAGGTTATCGTTTGAATAAGAAAACTAACTTGTAGCTCCGTCAAACGGGCCCCAGAAAATTGAGGAAGTCGTGGACAACGTGATTTTTATCAATTTTTTTATTCAAGAATGTCGATTTCAAGAGCTCGAATATTGGAACATGTCGATAACTAGATATCGGTTATTGGAACATGTCGATTACCGGTTGTCGATAAATGGATTGCTGTAGTCGATTACTAGTGAAAAAAAAACAAATTTATTTAGGGATATCTTTCCAATTACTTAAATGACGCTCATTTTTTCTTCAAAATATTATGTAAAATACTCTAAATTGTTACGTAAAGCATTCATATACTATAAAACAATAAAAAGTAACCGAACTTTGAAACAAACCTTAAATGCGTGCATTAAAGTGTCGATGATTGGGGGTTTTTCCTTACATATTTTTGATCTTCTTTGGCTTCATAACAAAATCCCTACTGAGTGGAAAACAGATTGTCTTATATCAATTCTTAAACAAGATAAAGAGGAATTCAATCCTGGTTCTTACCGTCCAATTGCTCTCACTTCTTGTGTTGGCAAAGTTTTTGAGCAGCTCTTAAAACAAAGACTCGAATTTTTTGTAGAAAAGCACCATTTATTACCATCCAATCAATATGGCTTTCGCAGAGGGCATTCAGCTTGCGAAAGTATAAGCACATTATATCTTGACCTTCAAAAGAGTATTCATAAAAATGAAACAACCAACAACCATTTGTGTATTTTTTGACATAGTTGGTGCTTTTAATAATGTTGATCATAAAATTCTCTCAGAACAACTCCATCTTCTTGGTTTACCTGAAAAAATCATTAATTGGATTTATAATTTCCTACATGGTAGGGAAGTTTATGTCAAATATAATCAGAAGCTTGTTGGCCCAAGATATTCCTATAAGGGAACTTGTCAAGGCAGTATTTTGAGTCCTTTAATATTCCTTCTCTACATTCACAGATTAAATTCTATATTAGATAAAGTTGAAAATCTGCAATATGCTGATGATCTTAATATACTGTAGTGGACACAATTTAAAACATGTAGAGTTAATTTTAAATAATGTATTGCTAAAGCTTCAACATTATTTTTCATATTTAAACTTAGGTATCAATTCTACCAAGAGCAAAAATCATTTTGGAACCGTTAGCTACATAATACCTTTTTGTAAGTTATCGATGTTTATCACCGGAAGTTGTCACCTCACTAAAGACTCAAAGAGTTCGCGTTACACGTACGCCAAAGTCGTAAATATCAGACCGTTAGTGATGCAAACATGAACTAATTTTAGAAAATTTTTATTATATACCTACCACGGAACATTAAATATACCATTTAAAATGTTCTAAGGAGGAAATAATAATTTAATCAATTTATTTTTAAAATGCGTAGTTTTTACAAAAGTTTAGTTTTTGTAAGACCAATATGATATGACGGTGTATAGGGTTGCTGATCAAATACCGCGCTCAGTTAAGCAACTCATGGGAGATTCTCAAACATATATACCCATATACAACTTCATTCAAGTCACCGTTAAGAAAATATAAATTTTCTGGATTGGAAAAAAAAAGATAAAATAGACTTTATAATTATACTGGATTTTTTAAATACACGGATTAAGACATATTGAATTAATGCATTTGTTCAAGAAACTGATAAGGAATTTACAAATACCGGATATTTGATATACCTACTGGATTGACAAGAAAATATGAACACTTGGCATTTTGCCTTTAAAAAAAAAGGAATCTAGAAGACTATTTGCAAAGATAAGACTAGGCTCTTTGCCTTCGTTATACTACAAGAAAATGTATTAAAGACAACATAACAGGCTGCATGGGCTAGATCCCTTGTGTTCCCCTAAGGGTAAAGAATTAAAAAAAAAAAAGCTATGGTCGTTTGTAAACAAAATCATCCGTTTGGGTCATGTTTTGGTGAATTAGAATTTAATAGAAAAGTGAATTAGGTATTTTGAATAATAATGGAGTGGTCTAAAAGCAAGACTATGAAATTAATTGGGTTGATGCAAGCAAACGCCACGTGGAATCCAGCGTTGTATGATAGTGGTAAATATAAAATAAAAAGAAAAAAGGAACTGCGGCTAGTATCCGACGCTTTGGGCATATGTGTGTCAGATATTACGAAAAAAATTCAACATTTACGATCTCAATATAATAGAGAATACACCAAAGAGTGCCGTGCTCATATGGAAAACCCCAACGATTCCTATGTCAGTAATTGGTATGCTTATGAATACCTTCACTTCTTAAAGGACCCAAACAGACCCTTCAGTAGTATCCACTCTGTAAGTATTTTGAATAGCATTACTTTACAGAGAACTAGCGCTTTTGATGTTAAACTGTACAATTTTATTGTAATGATAACAAGTAGTAAATGTATTAGTTTATATAGTTATTTATTTAAGTTGCTGTTGTTTTGGTTTGGTATATGCCAAGCCTTGTCTGTCAATATGTATATTGGTTTTAAGTATCGAAATAAGTAAATTATTCAAGTTGTATGAATGTCATTTTTTTCTGTGTTTTTAGTTTCTGGTAAATGTTGGTCAGATTTAGTATGTTTCAATTGACATTAATGTTTTATTTTTATCTTTATTTTTAAAATTTTTAGGTTTTTTTGTAAATATGGGCAGATATATAGTGAATAAATCATCTATCTATTTACCAAATGAAATTAATACTAAGGAAAAAGTTTGCAAATTATTAAGAAGTTATTGTTTCAGGACAAACTACACAGTGAAGCATTATCTGTAAATGCAGATTCTGTAGCAGAATGCAAAATTGATAATTACACTCCAGGTACAAAAGTTTCACAATTGGACATTCCCACAAGACCAGCTGACATTGTTTACATATCACACCAAGATGATTTGTCTATATTTGGTGAATACATTGCAAATGAGTTAAGATCTTTAAATGGAGAAAAAATTCTACTTGTTGCTAAGAAACAAATACAAGATGTAATATTCAAAGTAAAAATGAGATTAATTAATGAATCAGGAACAGAACAAAATAGTTGTACATTAGGAAATAAAAGTTTGAGTGGAGAAATAAAAGTACACAATAGTAAACTGTACAATGCACTCTGCAGTAATGTTGATGTAGAACACCTGCCTGGCGCAGACACCCCACCCACATCTAGCATAAGTGAGATCATAATAGATTGAGCCTGCCACTACTCCACCTTCAAGGTGGACACCCAATAACAGTGCAATCCACTTCACTTCAGAGGTAGGCAAAGAATTTTGATTACAAACTAGGTATATTTTTTTAAATGTGAATATCTGCTTTTTTACACTTGCTATAGGAATTATTTAATTATGTTTAAAATCAGTTTAGTTTGGTATAATTTAAAATTGTTATTTTTCTTTCCCTTTTCCAAATGTGCCTCGCCTTTAGCGCAACCTCTATGCCTAATATTTCATAAATATTAGCCACTGGCAACTTTCTTTCAGTTTGGAAACGAACCGAAATAATTCATTTGTACAAGAATAGAGATCACGGGCTCATTAGTAGCCACCACCCAATATCAACATTTGCCTTAAGTCTTCGAAAAGCTATTGCACCCGATCGTATCCTGGCATCTCATCATTTGTTACTGCCACAACTACACGGCCTTGTGAAATGTAAATCCACAGCCAAATGTTGTATCATTTATTAATGAATTATCCACGGCTTCCGACAAGTGCTCATCAGGCGCTATATACACAGACATTTGCTAAGCTTTCGACAAAGTAAATCATCGCATACTGTTGAATAAGGTCTCGAAACACGGTATTGCCGAAGCTTTAGTTAGCTGGGTCGAGTCTTACTTAGGTAGATCTTCGTCAGGGGTTGGACTGGCTACTACTCTGAGCCCTTCACTGTAAGTAGTATATAATTGGGCTCTCTGGCTCACAAGAGAGCCAGCTCGCCCAATTACATCTATTCAATCTATACAAATACTCATTTTGGTTTATTCGAAAACAAATTTTTACGACTTATTCTTTAAAATTTTGGATGCAGATAGATAATTAACTTTTTTAAAACCGAATTTTTGAAAAGTAAAATTCATTCAACAATTCATTTTGGTCTTCTGGAAATCTAATTTTACGTTTAATTAATAAGTTATTCTTTTCAATTTCAGATAGCTCAATTTTACTTTTCGAAAACCGATTTTTTGTACATCTATTAAATCTATTCAAACAATATTTTTTCTTAATCGTTTTTATATTTCCTATTTAAATCAATCAATAATAGGGAAGTAATAAAGTATAGTTACTTAATCTATTCAAAAACTTTTCTATAGCATTTGATAGAGTAATTATTTGAAAGCATTAATTATCAGTATTAGAAATAAACCTTATGCATAATAATCAAGAGATGCGGTTATATAAATGATACCTTTTCAGTTGTGTAAATTACGACAGATAACGATGTAAAAAAATCACAGCAGATAAAATAATAACTATAATGAGGCGAATACTAGGAGGCGGGGTGCACTTTTCCCGTCTGAAGACGAAATTGTTATTGAAAATACAAAAACAGAAGAAAGTCTTAAGGCAAGTCTTCCGTAGCTGATGAAAGCTCAAGGAAAAAATCGGAACCGTCATCTGCGAGTTCGAGTAATATTACTGCCAAGGAGTAATTCGGAACGTATAGCAAGGGCGATGATATCATTGCACAAGAAGATGGTAAACAAACACCTCTATTGTCTTATATAAGTAGGCGAGTTGCAAATGGGTATTGCCGTCAGCTCTACCCCAACAAACAGGGTGGTCAATACGTTGAACTAAAAATTTATAACCCCAACGAAATTGAAAAAACTTCTCCGATGAATCGATGGCGACAAGCTATCGTAACGATTAAAACTCGAACAGATACCGATACAGAAGCTTGGTGACTTCTTAGCAAATTTTTAAAAACCACCAGTGAAGAGCATAAATCGTGCAATCCCACCTTTTTGGCACAATGTATTAACTAATTATGCAAAATACTTGTATAACTGTTTGAATATAATTAATATATTTCTTTTATAATTAAAATGTCAACCAACTTAGCAGATTGATGTATCCTTGAATATTAGGTCTTTACCTATGAAATTGCCGTTTTTCACGAAATAAATGAAGCATATTTTTTTATAATTGTCGCACTTAGGACCGGTACTTTTTTTAGCCTTCATCAATGACATAACTTTTCAAATCAAAAACTGCAAATTAAATCGATCAATGACAGCAAATTACTGCAAACAGATCTGGACAACATCTTTAACTGGTGTCGTTCAAATTGCATGACTCTTAATGTCAATAAGTGCTACCATATTAAATATAGTAGGTTAAAAAAACCAGTTGTTACTGAGTACAAGATAGGTGGCGCAACTCTAGTTGAGGTTGATGAGATACGCGATCTAGGAGTTATCATTGACAAGGCTCTTTCATTTAAATCACACATCGATTCAATGGCTTCCAAAGCTGCAAGAATGTTAGGTTTTTTAAAACGGAACACTAAAGGCTTTCATAACGTTACAACAAAACTCATATTGTACAATACTTTAGTACGCAGCCATCTCGACTTTGCCTCTAGTGCCTGGAACCCTTATTATTCGGTACATTCGCAGAGGTTGGAGGGTATTCAACGATCATTTACAAGGCATCTTGCTTTCAGCACTCATGGATTTTCTCATAGACAGCCATATGACCAGAGACTATCTTATTTTAAAATGATAAGTCTTTATAGTAGGCGAATGATGTTGAGCATGGTTTTCTTGCATAAATTGATAAATGGCAGACTGAATTGTAGTAACCTCATATCGAGCATGTCGCTATCAGTGCCTTATAAATATCCCAGAAATCGCATACATAAACTATTCTTTGTTCCGACCGCCAAGACTAATCTCGGCCTACAATCTCCTTTGGCACGAATTTATGCTGACTATAACTTTTTGTCTCAAAAAATTTCCAGTTTAGACATCTTTCATGATAGTGTTCCTGAATTTAGTAATAAAATGTATAGATATTTTGCCAATATTAAGTAAGATATAAGCTTTTGTTTTTGTTATTGTTGTTACAATTTATTTTCAATTGCTTTTATATTTTTTGCCCCCAAATTAAGTAATATTGTTTGGACTGAGTATTTTTTGATTTTTGTATTCCAAAATTTTCGTTACAAAGTTAGTGCAAATGCTATGTACGCCGTTATTTTGATGCATATCAGAACATTATTGCAGATATAAGTGAACTGTGTACTCTTAATATGTATCATGTGGCAGTACTTTAAGTAAATAAATAAATAAATAAATAAATATATATTTTTTATTTCTATTAATCAAAATAATCACCCATGCAATCAATGCATCTTTGCCAACGCATTGGTAGCTTATTGATGCCTTTCTTAAAGAAATCAGCTGGACGGGAGGCAACAAATTCTTCAAAGGCATTTTGTACTGCCTCTCGAGTATTGAATTTATTTCCCGCCAAGAAGTTATCCAAATTCTGGAAAAAGTAGAAGTCTGTAGGCGCAAGGTCGGGTGAGTACGGCGGATGACGGAGAACTTCCAACCCCAACTCTTGTAGCTTGGAGACCGTCTGCTGTGCAGTATGAGGTCGCGCGTTGTCGTGCAGGAGCAGTGGAGCCGAACGATTGACCAAAGCTGGTTGGAGACGTGCGAGCTTCTCCATCATTGTGTTCAGTTCTTCACAGTACACATCTGCAGTAATGCTTGTCCCGTTTGGCAAGAATTAAACAAAAAGATAATAGGTCTTTACCTATGAAACTGCCGGTTTGCCGTACTGGCCATTTCAAATGAAAATATTTTTTTTCTTGTCTGATAATTCTAATTTCAAATTAATTTTATTTGACAAACATGGAATTCTTTTTCTAAAATCGTCATTTGTTTAATAGTTAGTGTTTTGTTTTCAACGCATTCGAACATTTTTCGTCATCATGTATAAGTTAAAAATTCGAGTATTTATGGAGTATGAGTACCGTCGTGGCAGCAAAGCGGCACAAGCGGCACGCAACATCAACGACGTTTACGGAGCGAACACTACAAACGAACGTACCACCCGTTATTGGTTTACCCGCTTCCGTTCTGGAAATTTAGACCTGAAAAATGAACCCCGTGGTCGTCTGAAAACTTTGAACGACAATGACGAATTAAAGGCAATTGTGGAAGCTGATGAAACTCAATCCACGGCTGAATTAGCAGCAGCTTTCGACGTTAGCATCAAAACAATATTGGTCCATTTGCGTCAAATTGGCAAGGTAAAAAAGCTTGACAAATGGGTACCCCACGAACTCAATGACCGCCAGCGCGAAGTACGCGTGGAGACGTGCCTTGCACTGCTCAGCAGGCATACAAATGAAGGAATTCTGAACCGCATTGTTACTTGTGACGAGAAATGGATCCTGTTTGACAATCGTAAGCGCTCAGCAAGTTGGTTGGACCCTGGTTCAGCACCCAAACAATGCCCTAAACGAAAACTTACCCCTAGAAATGTGATGGTCAATGTTTGGTAGTCTAACGCGGGTGTAATTCATCACAGCTTCTTGCCAAACGGGACAAGCATTACTGAATGTGTACTGTGAAGAACTGAACACAATGATGGAGAAGCTCGCACGTCTCCAACCAGCTTTGGTCAATCGTTCGGCTTCACTGCTCCTGCACGACAACGCGCGTCCTCATACTGCACAGCAGACGGTCTCCAAGCTACAAGAGTTGGGGTTGGAAGTTCTCCGTCATCCGCCGTACTCACCAGACCTTGCGCCTACAGACTTCTACTTTTTCCAGAATTTGGATAACTTCTTGGCGGGAAAAAAATTCAATACCCGAGAGGCAGTACAAAATGCCTTTGAAGAATTTGTTGCCTCCCGTCCAGCTGATTTCTTCAAGAAAGGCATTAATAAGCTACCAATGCGTTGGCAAAGATGCATTGATTGCATGGGTGATTATTTTGATTAATAGAAATAAAAAATATATAAAAAATTACACTTCATTTATTTCGTGAAAAACGGCAATTTCATAGGTAAAGACCTAATATACAAAGATATGAAAAATAATATTTCATTGTTTGATACATCTAATTATCCTATTTACAATCCATACAATTTACCTAGGATAAATGCCAGAATACCAGGGTTGCTTAAAGATGAATTAAGTGGTGAAAATATATTGGAATTCATAGGACTTAGAGCTAAGCTATATTGTATTAAAATCAAGAATAATGTTATAAGAAAAGCTAAAGGTGTGTCAAAACCTGTTATAGCTCAATTACGTGTAAGTGATTATAGTAAAGTTTTAACCTCATGTACAACATTAAGATGTAAAATGAATCTAATTAAATCTATTAAACATACAGTATATTCACCACAAGTAAATAAATTAGTTTTAAGTGGCAATGATGATAAGAGACAAATTTTTCCTAATCACAAACTGTTCCTTGGGGTCATTGTAATTATGTTTTTTGATTTTAATAATAATAAATAAAGTATTTGTAATTTTAAATTAAATATATACAACGAATATATATTTTAATATACAACGTCTAAATGAATTAAGCCAAAACCTGATACACCTCATTAAAAAAAATAAGTAATAATATGATTAAAATATACATTGCGCCGAAATAAATAATATTTTAAAAGTTATTGAGTGTCAATTTAAAATCTCTTCCGTTTTTTATAACCAAACAAAATAAGCAATTGAGCTGTTGTGCCGCATACCCTTTTAAAACTTTTTTTAAGCGAAAATAGTGCACGCCTAAGTGACCCTTGCTCCTTAAAACCACCGATTCCTTTTTCCTTGCCTTCCCTTAATTGGTGTCTTCGCATTCAACGCGGCTGTTTCACAAAAGCACAGGTAAGCATCATCTACACAGTCTCTTCTACAAAATTTACAGTCCACTCATCGATTCTTCACCTTTGATACTCTTTCGTCGTGTATAAGATTACATCGGCATTTTTATATTATAAATTACCAGCGGCGCCAGCGTTTTTGTATCAGTTTTATTTAGGGACTTTTTTAACGACTCCAACTCAACTCTGAATAACAAAACTATATAAATTAACTGGAAATAGGACGCCAATCATTAATATCAGTACAAAGCGTGAGGAAATACAAAAAGAACATAAAATTATAAGCTTTATCAAAACTTAAGAAAACTATATCAATTGCAGTTTAAACTGAGAAAATTATAACGTCTTTAGAAGAAATAATAACACAAAGAGCTAAAGTTCTTTAAAATTCACATAAAATTGTCATAATCACAGACTTTTTTTAATCTTATAAATCAACACAAAATATAAACTTCTAAAATTTCTTAACTTAATAATTGCTTCTGATGTTTTCTTGAAAAAAAAAAATAACAAAAATCATAAACTTCGTTACATACGAATTACATATACCTATAGTACGAGGATTGCCGATACGCACTTATGAACTCCCGATGCATTTGGCGTAAACAGGAAATGCAGACACAGCGTGACGGCAATTAGAAGTTTTAGCAAACAAGTTATTAATGTAATTTCGCATTCTATAATCAAACTTCGATTAGGATCATTCATTGTAATTTATATTAAGTTATGATGTAATTCTTTTATCTTTTAAAAATTAAAGTAAATTAATCAAGTTTCGGTTTTTTTTCGATCCTCCGGTTGTCGCTAACGTAATTTACGGAATAACAACAGAAAAAATAACACTTAATGCAGTCTTATTTATCTATCTAAAAAGACCAACATAGAATTAAAAATTATTTTCAAAAAAATTACTTATAGCGGACTTATAACGCTGTGTCATTTTTAAAATTTAAAAAAATATCACAACATTAGGAATCTTACTTAATACAGTCTTATATTTGGCAAAAACACAAATGAAATAACGTCTATTGAACGCTTCCATCATCAGGTAGGTATAAATCTTAGGTAGGTATAAATACAAAATTTAATAACGCAAATTTATAAATGACATGTCTACAGGAAACCTAAGGGTCGTTTTACGACGGCTGGTTCCTTGAACTCGAGGAGGTGGCAAAATATATTTTATATCTTGTGCTTTTACTCCAGCAGTCTCTAAGTCTATCGGATCAAAAAACTTTTGTTGCACTTTGTTCTTTAATTTCAAGAAAGAAACGAAGAAATCGCTGTCATTCTCTTCGTCATCGAGTTTTTCTAATATTTTGGCTACATAGTAAACTTTTGTGCTTTTGGTAATGAACTCCACAATCACATATTCTCCTACTTGTGGGTCTCTTTTTAGGGGTGAAAAGTTGGTCAAAACTCTTTCATCGTCGTCGCTAATAAAATTTTTCTCTCCAGAAGAGGATCCAACAGCAACAAATTCTTCACTATCAGATGTCTCAGTGTAATTTGTATGAACTGCTTTTTATGCCTTTTTATTTTTTACGAAGAGAATTTGCTTTACTTTTTTTACTGATTTCTTAACTTTTTTCTTTGAATTCTTCTTCTTCTCTTCTATTGCGTTTTTCTCTGGTGTATCTGTGGCAATAATACTCCTTCCGGGTTTCCTTTTTATCCCTTTACGAGGACGTTTAATGTGAGGTCTAAACACTTTTGGAGATATAAAAGTTTTGGATGTCGATGGTGTTTGCATGTCTGAGACAGCAGTAGAGATTGTTTGGGGTTCTAAATTGTCAATCTTAGGTGATGTTGATTTTCTGACTTCAGCAGCAGATTCTCTTGGTGATGAAACCGGAGACAAAATTGAGGGTGAAGACAAAAGTGCGCGGTTGAGTATCGGTTCTTCATCCTCAGCATCAGTTTCGTCATCTCGAGGTATTTTCTCTGGTTTGTCACTTACAGAACTAGGTAGAAAGTCAATTTCCGTGAAAATAGTGTCATCAAAAGAATGTATACCACACTTTTTAAATGCTTTGACAATTTTTGTAGGAGTCATTGCCTTTAAGTACGCTTGTCCCACACATTCAGCGACAATAATTTCACTATCTATAAAGATAGTGAAATTTTTTCCCTGGTTTCGCATTAACCACGAATCCACTGCAGAGTTGTAAAATGTTTTGAACGGCGCATTAAGTCCGACATCTAGAGGTTGCATTTTTGCAGTGGTGTGCGGATGGAGAGTTAATATAGTTACTCCTGATGATTTAGCCAGATTTATTGCTTCGACAGATAAATGGCTCTCGTGATTGTCCATTATTAATAAAGCAGGGTTGTCTTTAGAAGCTGACGAATGTTGTATAAAATGTCTCATGACATCAACAAATATTTCCGAGTTCATCCAACCCGAAGATGCTGCCAAACCTAAGGTCCCAGATGGTGCACCGTATAGCATATGTTGTTGGAATTTTTTCTAGGAAACACCATAGTTGGTGGCAATGCATGTCCCGTGGCGCTCACTATGCAGCAAGTTGTGACAAGAACCCCACGTTCACCACTCGTGATCACTTTTTCCTGTCGGAGATAGAACTTTTTGGGGCCGTTGCACCGTGGTTGTTGAGGTTTCGTCTAGGTTGAAAATCCTGCTGCCGTTGCCAAATGATGGGTGTCGTTACAATACTTCTCTTAAGTTGTTGTAAAATTTTTGGACATTGTTTTTATTGGAGGCCGGGCTAAGCTACAAACTTCTGGTTTTTTGAATGATAGTCCGGGATTTCGTTTCTTGAAAGAAAGCAACCAGTCTTTGCCAGCAATTTTGTACCTAACCCAAGATGAAGGCATTTTTATGTTGTTGATTTTTGCCGTTTCATACGCAACTTTCCGCACATCCTTTGATGAAAGCCCATAAAACAATTCTGAACACTCAACTATATAGCTTTTCAATTCACGTTCTTGGTCTTCGGTGAAAATGCAGTTAACTTCATAATTAGGCACTAAAGAACATGAACTGTCCGTGAGATATTTTAATACATATCTTCTTAATGTAGGATAAGGAAGATAACACTCTTTCGCGCTTTTTCTTACACTTAAACCACGTTGATGAAGTTCTATGCCTTTCCGCATTTGATCTGCTGAATGGCTTCCCTTTTTTCTTTTCTCTCGGCCTACTGCGTTGCGACCCATGCTGAAAGAAAAAGTAAAGTTACATACAAAAAGTATATTTGTGAATGTTGTATACTATGAACCATATGCAGTGTACAATGAACCATGGTTCCCAAAATTGGTTAGTTGTAGCCGCACACCTATTTTTAAATTTTTAGGTTATGTAGCTTAGGCGTTACGCGTGCGATTTAAACAGAAATACTTACTTCTAAAACAAGCGTAATAGAACACAAAATCTAAGAAATATAAGAAAAATACAATAAATTTTGCCTAAATAAAGTAATACAAAACAGTACTTACTAGATTTTTTAAAGTTTTTAACTAAGAAAACACAAAAGCACTCCTTGCGCGCAAGTATGTGTCGGTAGCTTGCCGGCCACTGAGGAGAGGAAAGCGAGTCGGCACCGGCCTTAAATGAAGGAGTTGCACGGTTTGGCAACGTCGCGTTCTTGAGATACTTATAGTGGATCATTGTATCCGACTGATTCACTGTCTACTACCCAACCGTACTGCATACTCGGTCATATTAAACATGACACCTGGTTCAAATGACGCTTTTTGAGTGTGCTAAAAAGTTTTTAGTAGGTACCTAATTTATTTAAATTACGAAAATTATAATTTTTACTGTTTAAAGCATGTTTAAAGTGATATTATTTAATCGGTTACATAATTGGTAGTTATTAAGTACCTCGTAACTGAAAGGTATTTTTTTGCATATCAAGCTTTAAAATTCTCATTTTTCAAACCATTTTGTTAAATGTAAAAAAATCCAATAGTTTGAAGAAAACCTTTAAATGTAACAATAATAACAAGAACCGATGCACCACCCGATGCAATGCCGCGTTGCAGAGACTCACCGCCGCCGCCGCCATGGCCACCGCCGCCGCCGCTGCGCCGCCATAGCCACCGCCGCCGCCGCCATGGCCACCGCCGCCGCCGCTGCGCCGCCGCAGCCGCCGCTTACATATCCAGGGGAGCCTTATGCACAGACACTCTATCGCTACTACGCAGGTGTTATGTTAATTTGACCAAGTAGTACGTTTGTAAAGAAACAAATGTTTAACTTGTAATAAAAAAAAATTACAGGTACAAACAAGTTGGCGTATTTAAAAGTTTTGAATGAAATTATTTACACTGATTGTTATGTACACTTATAACTGCTTACTTACGAAATAAATTATTAGAAGTCCAATTTTGGCGGCTAGTTAAAAGTTGTTCAAAATGTCCACCACTTTGCTGCAAGCACAGTCTCGCGCGCTTTCTTTGGTGTCTTTAGTTTGTTTAGCACTGAAGTGTCTGTTTTCACTATTCCAAAAGCACTCACAAAGGCCTCGCGTAATTCACTGACGTTTCTGGCACTATGTCCACTGTCATAAACAATTGTTTTGACTCTACCCCACACAAAATAGTCTAGTGGAGTTAAATCCGGCCACCTGGCTGGCCACTGCACAGGTCCACCACGTCCGATCCAGTTTTCCCCGTATTCCGCGTCGAGGTACCTACGAACAGTCCAATGGAAGTGCGCTGGAGCTCCGTCGTGCTGAAACATCAGCTCTCGTAACAGATACAGAGGCACGTCGTCAAGTAACTGACTCAACTGAGGAAACTTAAGTACGTTTCTCCATTTAAACGTTCTAAGAACACGGGGCCGACTATGTATGGTCCCAGAACACCTGCCCATACATTTAGAGAAAACCTATGTTGGTAGGAATTCTCTACTGATGAATTCTCTACACTCATCAGTAAAAAGAATGTTAGTACAGTTGTACAAAGTACATTTACTTGTCATCGATTAATTCGCACGTAATAGTTTTGCATTGGCGACCTTTGCTGAGTCTGAATTTGCGAATTGGATCCTGACGGCTGTATTGACCTATTTACAGAAGTTTTAGTAACTGAGTTATTGTAGGCAAATGCGGGATGTAAAATTGTATGATGTCGGGCATTACATTCTTTACAGCGTTTTTCCGATGAACAGTAATTTTTCGGATGTGGGAATAAGCAGTTAATACAACAATTATGTTTTTTAACCATCTTAAGCTGTATATCGGATGCCATGCTTAAAAATTTATGACATTGATATAGGGCGTGTTCGGTATTGCATAATGGGCACGTGATTTTTACTGATGTATGAAATGCATTGTTTAGGGCAGGTTTTCTATATTTCGTCAAACTTTGATTTTGTTGCGATGGACTATTGAATTTTTTCGCAGAATTATAACTATTAGAAGGAGTAAATTATTCAATTCTTTTCTTATTTAAAGGTTCTAGGGCTGTAAATTTTCCTTCTAAAAATTTTATGAACTCGTTAAACGAAGGTAATTCACGCGGGGCTTTTCGTATTTCCATGTAATCTCCATAGGTTTCACTATCGAGTTTCTCGCATAACACGTGTACTAACATAGGATCCCAACTACTGATATCAACGCCTAGATTTTGAATTGCATGAATAGACTCCATAGTGACGTCATAAAGTTTCTTTAATTCAAACGCTGGTTGTTTTTGAATGCTTGGTTGACGCATAAAAAGCTGGAATTGCTTTGTAAATAATAATTGTTTGTTATCGTACCTATGGGTCAACAAACCCCAACATGTATCGTAATTTTCAGAGGTCACTTGTAAATGCTGCACTATTCTCTCCGCCTCACCTCTGAGTTTGCCTTTTAAATGTTGCATTTTTTGAGCTTTTGTAAGAGATGGGTTCTTATGTATAGCAGTCGAATATAAGTTAACAAAAGTAGGCCAATTTACATAGTTGCCGCTAAATGTTGGTATATCTATTTGCGGTACCGACTGTGATTGATGTAAGTTAGAAGTAAGCCTTTGATGCAAAATTTTCTTAGTACTTTCGAACTTTTGTTCGTGTAACGTATATTCATCGTCGTATAAAACATCTGACCCTGCCAAAATGCCGTCTAATTGTAAATGTAATGTATCTATGGTATTCCACCTACTTTGAAGAGATTGAAGTTTGTCTTCTAATTCCCATTTTTCATTTATACTCTCAATATCAATATTATTTATAAGTCGCAAAAGAGCACGAAAGTTTGCAGACTGAGCACGTTTCCATTCAGAGATTTTCTCTCCCATAGCATTAGAATAAGACGAGGACTCTCCCGAAGGAGTATCAAATTGCACGGAAATATCAGTCTTATGAGATAAAAGTAATTGACGCACCTCAAGATATATTGATTGCACGATGTTAAACACCTTTTCACTAAAATATTGATGAGCCTGGTCTTTCTCTTTCATCAATAAAATGTCATTTGATCTAAATTCTTTCCAAAGTTCATCTAAAAATGATAATTTTAATGTAATGTATTCTGAGGTCTTACGACTAGCAGAATCTTTTTTGAAATTAATTTTGACCTTCTTGATGTCTTCGAAGATTTGGTTTTGACATAGCAATAGACCTTCCATTTTTAGATAAATTGAAGATAATGTAAAAGTAATATGGAAAGATCTTACTTGTAAACTGGCTTATACTTGCTGGACCACGGTATGGAACAGGTTTGTCCCGATTGTACTGCAACTGCACGCCAACTAAGCTCCAACAGACGCTTGTTTTGCTTCAGTGTGGCAAGTAAATTGTTGCCGATGAAAATGTATTTTGTTGATTGTAAAAGACACTATTTATTATACGCACACACTTCTAGATGTAAAACTTAATTTAATGTAATTGACAGACACTAAAATTAATTGATATGTAAACTGTAAATAGAAAAAAAAAAAACAATGTTGGGGTTTAATCCAACATATAGAAATATAAAGTAAAGATGTAAATGTAAGGGTGGTTTTAAGTAAGTAATAATGTAAAGAAAGGCGAGTGCACGTTTGTAAGTAGTAAGATGTAATAAAAATAAGATCGTATTCTATACTTAAAACTAGGAAATTAAAACTAACCAAAAACGCATATGACCTACAAATCTACATCTGATTGCTGTAACTGCGAATTAATCGATGACAAGTAAATGTACTTTGTACACTTATGTTGATTCGCTAAATACCACTCGCAGAAAACAACACGCGGAGCCAGATCCTGAGAGTTCAATTCTTGACAGCGACGAAAGTGGTAAGGGTAAGGGTCCGTCGTCTTATAAAACTCTCCAAACGTAGGCGTGACTACAGCCGACAATTCTCGCTGCTTCACGTGTACTGGATTCTGGGTTCTCATGGAAATACTCCAATATCCTTTCTTGAATCCGTGCGTCAAAGGGGTCGTCGCCTCTGTCCATTCCGGAAGGAGGAAAAAAAGTTCCACTGTAATGAAATGAAATGAAATGAAATATTTATTTCTCAACATTGACAATTACTTGTTCTTATTGACGTCAAATAAAACATGATTCTACCACCAGTTCGAAAAAAACCTTCGTGAAGAAGAACTGGCAAGAAACTTCACGGGTATATTTTTTTCAAAATAAATTTATAGAGTCTCTTTATGTCTATACAAAATTAATCTTTTCTGCATCTGTTAGCCCGGCAAGTCTCCCTCCCCCCAAGTATCCAAACGACGAACACCCTCAAACGGCACCCGTTCACGAGTTAACGCGGGATCCAGCCATCGCCCTCCTCAACCATATTAGAGGGAAGTGAGCGACCCGTCACCCGACGCTACCATAAGAAGACGTACTTTAGTGACAATGACGCTTTAGATATTCATCGGGACGAAGAACTCATCGCACAAACAGACACATTACACATGCTTTGTTACAAATACTAGTACAATCCTGTTAATGAGGGAATTATACCCAAGGGCTTTTATCATCCAAATAATCGGATAGTTTATAATATGCTCTAGCACACAACTTCTCCTTTATAGTTTCTTTGAATTTGTCAACAGGAAGACCTTGGATATCCTCAGGAACCTTATTATAAAAGCGTATACATTGACCCATGAATGAGTTAGTGACTTTATGAAGCCTGCTATTATGAGCTGCCAGCATATTTCTTCCTCTTGTGTTAACATTGTGCAGATCTTTTTTTCTTTTGAACAAGGTTATGTTCTTTTTAACATACATTAAATTTTCTAAAATATATTGTGAATGGAAGGTAAGAATATTTATTTCCTTAAATTTACTTCTAAGTGACACCCTTGGACCGAGCTGATAGATTGCGCGAACAGCCCTTTTCTGCAGAATAAATATAGCATCGATGTCGGCAGCACTCCCCCACAGCAGAATACCATATGTCATGAGGCTGTGGAAGTAACCAAAATAGACTAATCGAGCAGTTGTTTCATTTGAAATTTGTCTAATTTTTTTAACAGCATATGCGGCAGAGCCAAGCCTTTTCGCTAAACCATCAACATGCGGTCCCCACTGCAGTTTGGCGTCTAAGGTTATGCCCAGAAATACAGTTGAGTTTACAGGAGTCAGTTCCTGGCTCTTAACTACAATGTTTGTGTTTACCTGTTTGACATTTGGCAATGTAAATTTAACACATTTCGTTTTTTTTTCATTGAGGAGCAAATTATTAGCTGAGAACCACTGCTCTGTGTTGGAGATGCATTTGTTCACCGCTCGATAGTCAATTTCATGTCTTTTGATTTTAAACAAGAAGGAAGTATCGTCAGCAAACAATATGACCTCGCATTGATTCTTAACGACCGATGGCAGATCATTAATATAAACTAAAAATAGGAAAGGACCAAGAACTGAGCCCTGGGGCACACCCATTGTCACTGCCGATCCTGATGATTTTTCTCCATTTATTGCAACTTTCTGTTTTCTATTAGAAATATATGATTTAATCAAGGCAAGCGCTCGGTTTTTAATGCCGTAATGGTGTAGTTTCATGAGTAGAGTAGTATGATCCACACAGTCGAACGCCTTGGACAAGTCACAAAAGACACCAATAGCATCACACGACTCCTCCCAGGCGCTGAATACGTGTTTTATGAGCTCAACACCGGCATCGGTTGTTGAGCGACCCCGCGTGAAACCAAACTGCTTAAAATTCATTAAACTATTACCGTAAAAATGAGAAAGTAATTGATTTAAAATTAATTTTTCAAAAATCTTACTGAGCGTTGGTAGTATAGATATAGGTCTAAAATTATTAGGGTCAGACATACTACCTGCTTTGAATATTGGAATGACCTTACTCAATTTCATTAAATCAGGAAAAACACCATTATCAACACAGTCATTAAATATACTGGCTAAGTACGGGGCTATACCATCAATGACAGATTCAATAATTTTAACAGAAATCCCATCTAAATCGGCAGTATTTTTTACTTTAATGCTTTTAAATGCATTTAAAACTTGTGGAACAGTAACATGTTTAAAAATACAATCAATATTGCATGAATTTACATTTTCCGTTAGCAGTGACTGTGCAAGAGTGGAACATGAATTAATACTCGAAGTAGTTGACAAAGGGATGGCTGTAAAAAAATTTTCAAATGCTTCAGCAACTTCTTTGTCAGTTGACAACACTTTATCATTAATTTTTAAATTATATTTGGTGTGTGGTTCTTTTGCTCTCCCAGTTTCCTGATTAATTATATTCCATGCAGTTTTTGAAATGTTAGTACTATATTTAATTTTATTATTAATGTAATTAGATTTAGCTACACTGCAAACTCGTTTAAATAATTTTGAATACTTTTTAACATATTCATAAAATGTCTTATTATGATTATAAGTTCTTTCACTGTACAATTCATATAATCTATTTCTACTTCTGCATATTCCCACTGTTGCCCAGTCACTAAACCTAAATAAATTATTATTTATACATATTTTCTTTTTTTTAAAAACAGAGTCATATTCATTTCTAATTATATTATGAATAGAGTTATATTGAGTAATAGGATCTGCACAGTAATCTAATTTAAATGTTTTTTCAAATACATTTTTCCTAAATGTTTCAAGCCGTCTCTCATTCATGGGTATAAAGGTAATTTCTCTTTTTAAAGTCTTTTTTAGCCCAATATCAAAAGTGGCCAACTGCCCACTATGATCTGATTGTAGTTTATTAATTACTGACTTTGTACATGGCATTAAATTTGTAAAAATGTTATCAAGACATGTGGCTGAGGTCGCTGTGATTCGCGTAGGCTCTAAGAAGAGATTTTTTAGGTTGTAACAATTAAAAAGATTCAAGAATCGTTTACTTTGTGATGTCTCTACTAATAAATCAATATTAAAATCGCCACAAATAATTATTTCTTTGTTTTTGTTATTTACTCTATGTAATACCTCATCCATAGTGCTCTCAAATACTTCAAATGGTGAGGATGGGGGTCTGTATACACTTATTATAACAATATTCCCTATCTCAATACAGGCTATTTCAACTGATTGCTCAACAGACAGACTTACAATATCAGTGCGTTCTTTGAATGTTAGGCTCTTATGAGTGATGATCATTGAGCCGCCGCAAGTTGTTTGTTCTCTGTTGAATGAACTAGCAATTACATGATTCTTATAAGAAGACATAATTTGACACTGTGTGAGCCAGTGCTCTGTGATACATAGTATATGAATATTTTCACAGTTTAAGAATAGTTCGATCTGTAATTCCTTACCATCAATGCCCTGCATATTTTGATGGACTATGTTCAGAAAATTATTTTTTACATTTTTATTGCTTAAATTACTACTTAGAATACTGGTGCTAGATGTATTATCTATTGTCACTAACTTATGTTTAAATTATTTCTAATACTATGTTTTGGAATATTACATTCCAACGGGTCAAAAGTATAAAGTGACTGCTCAATAGAAGCAGCGGTTGTAGTCAACGAATTGACTGTTATGAATAAAATATATGATAGCGAGTATGCTATATGTCGTAGGTCATTACTGTACAAATTGTACCTATCATTTATCATATATGGCTTGTTAATAAATGTATTTAAATCAATAAACTGAAATTTTTCACTATGACGACATGTCATATTTTGTACATCTATATTTAGTCGATGCTTCATATTATTTTCTGAGGGGCTCTGGGTAAATGGAAATGCAAACAAAATAATTTTACTAATATTCTGCCTGCAATTCAATCTAGCAAAACATGCTGTCATTGTTTTCCTACTTAGTTGCTTACATCTGCCTACTAATATAATCAATATTGTATTAGGGTTAAATGTACGGGATGTAATTTTATCAACTATGTCATAATATGAAGCACCGGGGTAACAATAATTAGTTATTGGCCCCCCAACACACCGAGTAAGTTGCAATCCCATGTTCTTACCAAGTTCATCGCTATACATAATTATATTTAATTCACTTTTATTTGACTTCTTATCTAAGCTACTACCTGAGTTTGATTCTACATGCTTAGTGACATATGGCTCCTCAGGTTGACTGGATATTGGCAGAGGACAATCTGATGTAGTATTATTTGAATTACTTTCATAATAATTAGTAAGGGACTCAAAGCGGTCATGATTATATTTAGACAGTTCAATCAAATTGTCCATAGCTACAGTGTGTTCCTTAATTTCTTTTTGAGAAATTTCATACTTATTGGTTAGAATAAGTAGCTCTTCATGTAGCCTCTGTATTTCTACATTTAATTTCTGTATGTCACTTTCATAAGTTAACCTATTCTGCTCCAAGTTACTTTTACAGAATATCAGTTCATTCTTTAGTTTTAAACATTGATTTTTACTTGGAATAGTTTGAGATAAAATGCTTTGCTTTTTGATAAATTTAGAGCTACTCTGAATAGATTGATTGAGTTTGACAATTTTCTTACTCTTAGTTTTGCTCAATTTTATGTTACCAGTATGGTGAATTTTATTGTTTTTATTATGTACCGTTCCCAAAGATTCTAATGCAGGGTCTGCATACATTGAAAGGTCACTTGTTAAATCAATTATTAAAGAGGAATCTGAAGGAACTGTAGTGACCATGTCGGGGTCACTGCAGACAAGCTCATTGAACAATGATTGGGTCTGAATTACTGTCTCCTGATTTATTTTAGACTCCAAACATGCTATTTTAGTATAGGAATTGCAAAGTTGCTTTTTAAGGTCATTGTTATGATCAAGCGTATCTTGCAAGACATTACTATCTTTGTCAAACCCATCCACTATCCCCTGAAGTTGGTCCCGTTGTTCTGAGACTTCTAAAAGCTGTGTGTGTAAGTTCACTAACTCCTGTTTCATTGATTTATTTCTATTTAATATTTCTGTCATTTCTTTTTCACTATCATTCCTTTCTTCCAACAACTGCTCATTTAAAGCTTTGAATTTTTGGAGTTCTTGAAGAGTAAGATTCAATTTTTCTTCTAGTTGACGAGTTGTTGTTTGGCGAGTCATCATTTTTAAGATATTAGTTTATATGTTGATATAGCAGAAATGAACAGCTGGTTGGAATCAAGGTTATGTCCAATAACAGTGTAAACAAAGTCACTTCTATTACTTACAAGATGAAATTGAAAAGTTACCTCTAATGGTAGCCAAACTTTCTTGTTTAAACTAATAGTTTAAAACACTAGTCAGTACAATCGATGCCTATTTGATTTAAATCTTTGACTACAATGACACTGAATATAACGGTTCTCGTAACTTAGTTATGCACACTAAAAACACTGTTTGTACACTTTAAAAACTTACTGAATTTAACAAATCACTAATATAAACAAGATTTTTAGCGATGAACAAGGTTTTATTGCAATAAACAGATATAAATACAAAAAATTATAAATTATTTTATGAGAACTCGTTAGTTCACAACTTATCGGTAGTGTTGCCAAGGCAAAAAAAAAAAGTGTGTCTCCAAGCCTTTGAGTGGCTGCTAACATTGTCTCGTTGGAGACGGAGACACCGAATTGCTCACTGCCAAACTCACGTTGTCGTTACATCGCGCGAGCGTTCTCACCATTTCAGTGTATTGCACACTTGTGTACCGAAAAGGCATTGTGAAAGCGGTGGCGCCTGCAGCCGCGCGTCGATCGGAACCGAAAGAACGATACCTTCCAAGACGAAGTTCGCGCGGAGAATGACCGGCGCCGGCGGCGCCTCGCTTTCGCGAACACAGACGATCGGCGTGGGGTGCGCGGACGCGGGTGGCTTGTTCTTTAACTTTATAATAATAAGGTTTATTTTTAGCATGGTGATCGGTAAACACTCGGTGCGTGCCGGATTGTTTTGTCGGTCGGTGTTGTTCGTTCGATGCTAACTAGTTATGGGCGGCCGGGCGCTCGCAAGAAATGTAGTATAAATAGTTTAGACATGGGCCAATAAATCTGGAAAAATATAACATATATTAAAACATGGTGCGATCGATTCGCAATACGATTCTGAGGAAACTACTTTCTGGTTTTGGGTTAATTCATTTACACGTTGTATATGTGTGTGTGTGTGTGTGTACGTACAATGTTATCAAATAAATGACTTTTTTTAATACCTGCGTTTTTATTTTATTATGACTCCTATAAACCTAGCTTCTTAATTACTGCGTTATAAAAATGAAACAAACTTACTTTGGTTTCTCAATTTTTTTATAACTATTGTTTTTGACATTATTTTCTTAACTTTATTAACAGGAACATACCTTTTGATCCTATTATCAAAAAGAAATTCGTGAGATCAAAAAAGAACTTATTAACAAAACCAATTCATTTTCTAATTACTTTAAGGCAGAACGTTGATATGATTTTATTGTTATAATTATTTAATATTAACTGAAACGGTTTGTTCAGAATCAGTAGATAGTAGAATCGATTCACCATATTAAATTTCGCCCAAATAATACCCTCAATAAAGTGCACCATTCTAAGAATTATCTCGCTCGTCTGTAGTATTTTGTCGTTTATGTTTATCTATAATAATGTTTATCATGCGTCTTATGTAAGTCGGTTGGCCACACTGCCAATTACCTAGGATGCCCCAGGGCCCCAAAGCCCAACCCCAAAAAGGCTCAGAAGGCAAAACAAAGGTGTCCATCCTCTGCTCCTGCTGTAAAGCCCGGCCCACCCAATAAACCGCAGCCTCCGCTATGTGACCTTCACGGTCCTCCACCGCCTCCCAAGAACGCATGGGTGACTCCACCTACCATGGTGAGGAAACCCATGGCAGCCCTCACGCTCCCGTCTTCTCAGGTACAGCAGGCCAGGTTAGCACCTGCTTGCATGCCTTCTCCTCTCACGGCCAGGTCCCATGGAGAACCACTTTCAGACTTTGCGCTTGTAAGCGAATTCGCCTCAAGTTTCGACTTGGGAGAAATCACCACTTTGACTTGCAAACTACGAGCCGCAAAGGGTGACTTCCAGGTGACGTGCTTCGTCGCGATCGAACACCAGGCGCTTATCGCCAACGTCCAAAAATTCAATAAATTAAACTTTTAAATGGCGTCCTCTAGATTAAAACCTCGGTCCCTCACTATCGCCTACTTCAACGCCGATGGTCTTAAACATCAGCGTAATGAAATTCATGAACTCCTTCGAGAATTCCAAATCGACATCTTACTTGTGCAGGAAACCTTTTTGAAACCTAGTCACAAGGACTCGAAAATATCGAACTACAACATCGTTCGTAACGATAGGCTTACTGCCGATAAAGGTGGTACCCTCATCTATTACAAAAGGTCACTACACTGTATACCTGTCGATCCCCCACAGCTCGAGAATATCAAAGTTTCCTGTTGTAGAATAGCGATGAGAGGCCATCAGCCAATCACGCTGGCATCAATCTACCAACAACCAGATAAAGCTATATTTCAAAGCGATCTCCAGTCGCTACTCGATATGAGTCCCTCCGTAAAACTAGCTTGTGACTTTAACTCGAAACATTCAGGTTGGTACTCCGTAGTTACCAACCCAAACGGCCGTCGTCTTCATCACATGTTAGATTCGCTAAGCTGTGATGTAGTGGGTCCTCGGGAACCGACTCACTATCCCTACAACACAAATCATCGCCCCGATATTATCAATATAGCAATCCTACAAAGTGTTAACTAACGGTACACTTAGAAGAAGTCATCCACCAACTTACGGTAGTCATGCAGCTAGGTATCCCAAGTGACCCCGTTCCTCAAACGAGGGGAAACATTGATTGGGCCAAACTAACGGAAGCTCTTAAGGCAACCGACAGCCCCGACCTGAACACCATTCCCGATTCATTGTCATCCATCGAGGCGACCAATGCAGCGATCAGTGCTTTCACCAACCACCTTCGAACTGCTATCAGTGCATCTTCTAGGCGGGTTCCGGTGGCGAATGATCGCCGCTGGATCCTGCCTGAGGATGTGAGGGAGTTGTTAAGAGCAAAGAACGCAGCTATCCGGGCGTATGATTACGCTTCGACCGAGGCACACCGTATCCGTATGAGGGCCCTACAGCGAGATGTTAAATCTCGCATACGCGAACTGCGGTGAACTCTGTCTAACAACTGGGACGCGCTTCTTGAAGAGATTTCGCCTTCGCATCTGGCTTACTGGAGCTTGGCAAAGTCTCTTAAGATGGAATCTACCGCGTCATCGATGGCACCGCTCCTTAGGCCTCTGCCAATCACTCCCACCTTCGATGACTCCGAAAAAGTTGAAACCCTAGCCGATAGCTTAGCAGTACAGAAAGCACCAACTCCTTCCACATAGAAACTGTGAAGAGCACAGTCGAAACTAAATGCGGCAACCCACCGACTGACACCCTCCAACCGGTGACGGTGGAAGAGGTACAGACAATAATTAAAAACTCAAAACCGCGGAAAGTTCCAGGTTCAGACGAAATACCAAACAGGGTTCTGAAAGCTCTCCCACTCGCACTCATACAACTGTTAGTAGTTATTTTCAATTACTGAACTGCTCCTTACAATAACAAACTGCTCCTTTCCGCAAACGTGGCAGGAAGCGATTGTCATAGGTATTAGGAAACCCGGAAAACCGGCTAGTCTACCTACAAGCTACCGTCCTATTAGCTTGCTAAGCGCGATAGGCAAATTATACGAAAGGTCATTTTTAACAGGCTCCGAGAGGTCATCCATTCGAAGCACCTGTTACCGGATGAACAGTTCGGCTTAAGGCCCCTGCGTCCAACAGGTGTCCACAACACACAAACAACAAGGTCTGGCACAACGGCTTATTATATAAGCTCTTAGAACTAGGCGTGCCAGACAGCCTCGTGCATATCATACGAAACTTTCTCCACTGTCGACCTTTCGCTACAGATTGGAAGGCAAGATACACAAGGCTCTGTGCTTTCTCCAACTTTGTTTTCACTATACACTAGTGACATGCCAAGAAAGGAGAAAGTAGACCTAGCGCTCTTTGCAGACGACACCGCGCTATACACATCTAATAGGAGTTTACTAACATTCGCGGATCACATAAAACGCGTCCGGGACCAAGCCGCCTTCGTCATGGGTAGGCTGCGCCCTCTGATTTGCAAGAAGAGTAAAATGTCGCTTAGAAATAAGCTTACACGTTACAAAGCTTGCATCCGCCCCATCATGACATATGCCAGTGTGGCTTTCGCTCACGCCAGCAAATCGAACCTCCATCACTTGCAGGTTATGCAAAATAGGTTCTTACGCAAATGCGTCGGGGCCCACCCTATGTCCGCAACTTAGATCTGCACAAGGATCTCGAGCTGCCCACCATTGCCGCATTCATGAAGTTGGCATCTAGACGCCACTTCGATAATGCTCCCCACCATCCCGACCCGCTGGTCAATAAGTCATCTGAATACACAGCTAACCCAGACACGGCGGTTCGTTATAGGCGACCGCGTAACGTCTTAACAGATCCCGACGATGATATTACAACAAGGAACGCCGGTGTTCCGGTTAGGGCAACACGGCATTCGAATCGCCTAACCCACCGGTGGGCCAGGCTAACGCGTTGTACGCATTCCTATTGAGTTTCTTGCTGGTTCTTTGGCAGTAGATGATCCTTCCGAACCAGTGGTAGCTTTCGATAGCGCATTGTGGCCAATGATTCGAGTCCGACTGGCTGAGGAAAAGTGTCCTTGGAACTTGAGGAAGGTCATTGACAGTTATCTCAGCAACAGGAAGGTGAAGGTGAGGTGCGCGGGGGCAGAGCATCACAAAGATACAAGCAAAGGGTGTAGACAAGGCTCGATAGGGGGTCCCATTTTATGGAATTTACTGCTTGACCCACTGCTGAAGCAGCTAACGGAGAAGGGAGTATACGTGCAGGCATTCGCTGATGACGTTGCACTGATTTTTGATGGAGATACCGCTCTAGAGATAGAGATGCAAGCCAACGCCACTCTCGAACATGTTCGGGCGTGGGGTGTTGATAATAAGCTGAAATTCGCACCGCATAAAATTAGCTCCATGGTGATAACAAGAAGGCTTAAATTCGACACCCCCCGCCTGACTATGGGAGGGATTGACGTGGCGAACTGCAAGGAAACTAAACTCCTTGGGTTAACTATTGATGAGAAACTTACCTTTAACTCGCACATCAAAAATCAGTGCAACAAGGCCATTGCAGTATACAGGCAGCTAACGACAGCCGCTTAAGCGAGCTGGGGACTACATCCCGAGGTCGTCAGAATTATATATAGGGCAACCGTCGAGCCCATCATCCTATACGCAGCCAGCGTCTGGGCGCCTGCAGTGTACAAAATAGGAATTAGGGACAAATTGAGGGCTATACAGCGCAGATTTTTGCAAAAAATTTGTAAGGCTTATCACACCGTGTCATACAACTCAGCATTAATATTAGCCAGGATTCTCCCTATAGACATCCGGGTGAAGGAGTGTGCGATGCTGTACAGAGCTAAAAAAGGTGAACCTCATCTAGAGCTGTTTGACAGGGAGGTAGAGAGGAGGGCCCCAGTTATAGAGGCCTTACATCCGGCGGACTACACCGGCCTGAGGTTCTGCACATTGGAAGACCAACAACAACTTGAGGAGAATAGCAACTACGAATTACGGATCTTCGCAGACGGGAGTAGGATTGACGGCAAGGTCGGAGCTGCTCTATCATTATGGAATAGAGTGTCCGAAACCTGAGCCGTCAAGCTTACTCTCCCGTCTTACTGCACAGTTTTCCAAGCAGAACTTTTAGCCATAGCGAGATCTACAGATGTTATACTCGAGAGGAATGAGCAAAGGTTTGCCATATACAGTGACTCCAGGGCGGCCCTTGAGACAGTAACGGGCCCCAACAACATGCACCCATTAGCCACAACCACTAGAAGAAATCTGAGACATTTACAATTACAGGGTAAATCGTGCGATTTGTTCTGGGTAAAGGCTCATATAGGTATTGTAGGCGACGAGCGAGCAGACTTTTTAGCCAAGGAAGCCGCCCTGAAGTCTAAAAGGAAAGCAGACTATGATAAGTGCCCGGTTTCATTCGTCAAGCGAAGCATCAGGTTGTGTTCGCTTGACGAATGGAATAGCACTTACCAAATGGGCTCCACGGCAAACATTACGAGAATGTTCTTTCCCGACGCTGTAGCCGCTTTTAGAATCGTCGAAAAAATTAAAACCACAGCTGTGACTACGCAAATATTTACGGAGCATGGGGGGTTTTCAGAGTATTTGGCGAGGTTCAAGTGCAAAGAAGACCCCTCATGTCCATGTGAACCGGGCCATCCTGAGACCATACCGCATATCCTCTTTGATTGTCCAATAAGCGCATTGTATAGATATAATGTTGAACAACAACTTGGCTTAAAAGTTAATTCTGAAAACATAGCCGGAATAATGATAAGTAGTAATAGAGATGTATATTTAGAATATAGCAGTAAAATTGTAAATATGGTTAATAATAGAAATAAGATTAGGTAAAGTATAATGATCAAATATTTTGAACAATATCTGAGACAACATACGAGTTAAAATGTAAAATAAGTTAAATGATAAAAGCGAATTGAAACGGAAAGAAAAATGTAATACTAGGCAAAATAATAAGGCTAAGAAGGCAAAATTATTGTAAACCATTAACAACATGAGAATTGTAAATAAAGAACAATATGTAATAAAATAAGATATTTGTAAATAGAATAAGATATGTAACACAATTGTAATAATAGGCCAAACACGAATATTTATCAATGTAAGAAATAATGTTTAAAGAAATAAAAACCGTCTCAGACTTGTCCTCATGAAAATACGAAATAAAGAGATCTGTTAAGTAGGTTAGATTCATATATAGATAGGGTACTCGGGAAATCCCACCCGAATTGAAGTGTGAATGAGATGTATGATAGAATAACTAGTATGAAGTATGAAAGTGCGAGAAGCATAAAAGCGAGAACTGGAATGAAAGGAAATTAGATATACAAAGTCTGCGCCATTGCCGGCGGAGGTAGTAGAGAAAAAAAAATAAAACCAGTGGTAGTTTCAATATTCGACGTCCTAAGCCGAGGTCCGTACCCTCTCGGGTGCCCTTAGGCATATCGTATGTAGGAGTAGTTTAAGTTCCGGCTAAGCACCGTCAGGGCTAAGCTACTGAGTCCGGTGAAATTTAAAACACCCATAGGTGAAAATTTCGGTTCCTAAAATTCACGTAGCCCTTGTGACATACACTAAAATGATATTTTAGTGCATACTTTTAGTTATAACTAATTAAATAGTATTGTAATTGTTTATTTATACAATTTTTTCTTAAGTTATCTAATGTATTCTTGTAGATAAAAAAAGTCTACTTAAACCAACATCAGTAATAAGATCAAAGGTGTTGTGACATTGATTTTTATGCTGACGCTTTACACGGAATCAATCCCTTCGATCAATAAATCTCACAACCGTTTGCAGTTTATTACCAATTTTAGAGCTTTTCCTTAGTTTTTTGTGATGTTATACTAGTTGTGTGTGTCTTTGTGTCTCCTGGTACTGGTAAGTTTTGATACTAACCTTGTTTTGTAGTTTTATGTTGGGTAACAATGGATAAGGAATCTATCCCGCACAAACCTCCAGATCCTCATCCCAAGTGCGAGGAAACGCTCAGAGTTGAGGTTATGGATGAATCCCAGAATCGTTCACTCAGACGACTCCAACCACAAGTAGAAAGCGTCCTAATTGCGCACACCACAATCTGCCATGCCCAAAGAAATCAATAATAGAACCCGCTTCCAGTTCCTCTATTCAAACTATTTACACCCACCCAACTCTTGTTGAAAACAAAGTATACTACAAGTTAGATATGGGTCCATTTATAGTGCATATATGTCGGGCTAAATCTCATCCGTATGCTGGCACATCTCTTAACATTCTGTATTTTGGTCGGCTCCTATTTACAGATAATGTTAAAAGTGTTATTTAAAACAGACGGTGTGAAAAGCATACGCAAGAAATAGAATATCAGTGGAATTTGCCACAGCAGAAGCAGCTAATGAATTTATTACAAATCCTTACTTGCTTTCCCATAAATACATAGCAAAACATCCCAACATACATTGTATAATAACCTATCATTCATAGAATCATCTGCACACTACCCGGGTGTACCTCGTCCCATAAAGGCTGGAGTCCCTCAAGGCTCAGTCCTCGCCCCTCTATTGTACACCGTGTACACTCGACAATCTCCACGTTCGAATGTTAGGTATTCCCATCCCCTGGAAAACCGTCACCCTAGACCAGATGCTTTCTGTCAAGCCACACGTCGATAGAGTAATGAAACTCGCCCATCTCTACTTAGACCGAAATAGTATGTTAGGTTAGGTTATTACGAAATCAGGACATAGTAATAAGGACATATTAAAATGTCCTTTCGTAACAAACGATCGCTCTTTGACACGTTCAGATTTCGCTCCTCATAAGTAGGTACATATTATTTACTCTTTATTGTTAACCATAAAACATTTAGCGACACATGAGTACAATGTTAAAAACAATAGGCGGTCTTATCGCTGGGAAGCGATTTCTTCTAGACAACCAGGTTTTTAAGCTTATTAAATGTTTGGACAAGGGAATACGGCTAAACAACATTTTAAAACAAAACAAAGACATTTTAAGTAATTTTATGTGAGTGAAACACTACAAATAAAGCATAAATATTTACATGATATATACATGGTACATGATAAGTATGCTTAAGTACATTTATTGGAACTTTTTACATGAGTACACACATATACATATATTATATAACTATAAATACATACATACATACATACTCTAGATATCGTTTTCTTTAGATAGAACCAGGTAATGTTTTTTAATAGTTTTTTTTAAAATTACGATAGACTTCGCAGATTTTACGACGAGTAGTAGTGCATTCCAAAGACTCACAGCACGGACTAGAAATGATTTATTTAGAAAATCTGTGGAATGCAATGGTGTTGTGAGCATCAGATTATATGTGGACCTCAGATTACGTTTGTGTTGGGTATGTCTAAAGCTAAAGTGATGTTGTAAATAATCAGGAACGTTAGGATTGAATAGCAATCGATATAGCAAACAGAGAACATGAATATTCCGGCGAAAGGGAATGGGGAGCCACTTGAGCTTAGTACGGTATTCGGACACATGGTCATATTTACGAAGTCCAAATATGAACCTTATACAGAGGTTTTGAAGCCGCTCAAGTTTATTCAGTTGCTCTTCAGTGACATGAAGATAGCATACATCAGCATAGTCAAGTATTGGAAGAAAAAGAGTTTGTGCAATCAATATTTTAGTGGAAATAGGTAAAATATTGCGAAGTCGTTTTAGAGAATTAGTTGCAGCAAACATCTTCCGGCTCACATCGTCCATCTGAGGTTTCCAGGACATACAGCTATCGAATATGACACCCGAATTCCTAACATCATAGCTGTACTTTATTGTAACTCCATCGAAGTTAATATTCGGGCAAAATGTCCAGTTGATGCAGTTCACAATTTATTGGACAGCCTATGACTTTACACTGAGTTTTTGAGGCGTTTACAACGAGACCATGATATTTGCTCCATGTTAGAATTGTAGCTAGGTCGTTGTGAATGGTATCAATTGCTTGAGACAAATTTTTCAGGCTAGCCTGCGAGTAGATTTGAACGTCGTCTGCATACATATGGTAGGAAGAAGATATACCGTGAGAAATCGTATTAATGAAGATAGAAAATAAAAGTGGAGACAGCACGCCACCTTGTGGGACGCCAGCTTTAATATCTGCCCAAGCAGAAAAGGCGTCATTGAATACTATACGTTGCCGGCGCCCGCACAAGTAGGAACGAAGCCAGTCAATTACTGATGGAGATATGTTAAGAGAGCGTAGCAGCAGTAAGAGGATATCGTAGTCAACAGTATTAAATGCATTACTGAAATCTATTAACGTAAGAACTGTTAACCTTTCGTTTTCCATGCCCATTTGTATATCTTCAGCAATTTTCACTAACGTGGTAACTGTACTGTGTCCAGATCGAAAACCAGGTTGAAACCGATTGAGTAAATTTTTCTCGGCGAAATAGTTACTCAGTTGCTGGTGTACAAGTCGTTCTAGTACTTTCGATAAGAAGGGCAGAATGGATATAGGACGAATATCTGAAAAGGAAGTGGGATTTTGTTTTTTGGGTAGTGGAATTAGTTCTCCGTCCTTCCAAACAGATGGAAACTGGTTAAACAAGATGGAGCTATTGAAAACAAAAGTAAAATTGGTAAAAGAATGTCAAGGAGAATTGTGATCATCTTACGACTTACACAATCCGTCCCCATAGAGTTAGAAGAAATATAATTAATTGCTCTCTTAACATCACATTCAGTAAATTGCTTAAAAGTAAAGGAGTCTAAAGAAGGTGCTGACAATGTAGAAAGTTGATTTAAAGTATGAGCTTTTGCTGTAGTATCGATACTGCCAGAAGATGAGAACTGCTGATTAATTGAATTTAGATCGAATTTGTCAGGAATAGTATATTTTTATTTATGCCAACACCTATAGTTTTGAGAAAGATCCAAACTTTTGCTGGATTTCCATTCGAAACAGATTTATGGATATAGCGTCGCAGTGCATCCCTACACATATTATTGGAGCGATTTCGCAGACATCGACATTTTTTGAAATTTAAATCATTGAGTTATCGTTTGTATTTTGAGCGTGCACGATTACGTTTGTTCATGAGTTCATTTTTGGTTCACAAAAAATAATTTCATACCATTTTATTATAATATTTTGTATTCAAATTTGATTTATTTTTGCTATCATTTATTAACTTAATCAATCATAAATAATATGCTATTCACAATCATTGTCGAAACAAAGTTATTTTTTTCTCGGAAAATTAAAAACGTTCAACCTTAATTTATTTTACCTTCTCGATGGAATTTCAAACTCCTGAGCAACAGTATGAAAATTTGTCTATTATACTAGACGGGAATGGTAAGTACAGCACTTTCTCTCAAAGCGGGTCTGATATCGTAGTACATTTAAAGTCTAGTGTGACATGGCCACCGATGGTACACGCCGCCATGTCAACAAACACTCCGTGCTCCACCGGTGGCATATGCCGAACTAGACGTGTTAAGACCTGCGTTAGACCCGTCATGACTTCTGCCTCGCCAATCTTTGCCCACGCCAAACCTTCCCTCCTGCGCAAACTACAGGTGGTTCAAAATCTCGTCTGCCGCAGGGCCACAAACGCACCTTGGAACGTGCGTAACGCGGACCTACACAGAGATCTTGAACTACCTGCAGTGCAACAGCACCTCAAAACACTCTCGGAAGGGTTCTTCAAACGCTTCGAAACCCACCCCAATCCCTTACTTCGAGCTTCAGTTTCGTAAACTGCCCCTGTCCTTGATTCGAAGTTCAAAGTCGCTAGGCCTAGGAATGCGCAAGCGTACGAAGCCACCCAGCTGTCAAACGATCTCGAAGCCCTTTCGGCCGCAAATCCTAATTTTAATTCGAATTAATTTAATTTTTCTTTGCAATTTTGAGCACCTTCCATTGAGCACCACGTACTATGAATTCAACTTCAGTGCTTTGAGCAGGTTCAGTGCTATGTAATTCCCAGCGGGTGACCCCTTCAGGGCCCAAATTGCGCGGCCTTTTTCTCCAGTTGGCCGTCGCTTCAGATGAAGGCTGTGAGGCAAAAGATTGCCATAATTATTCAGGGGTTTTTTTAGTGGGTAGTGGCTAGCTATGACAAGGATGTCCATAGGGCCCTAATTAGCCAAAATGAACCCCCGTCACCTAAACCTGGTTCCAGGTAACAGTAACTCTTACAGATCAGTAGCCATGTCTTGCACTATCCTAAAAATTACTGAACACCTGATCAAAAACCGCCTGGAGTGGTTTGTTCAGAACTGCTGCCCTTTAAGCCCCTCCCAATTCGGTTTTCGTAAAAACACGAGCACCTTGGATAGCCTGAGCATTTTCGTCGCTGATTTAAGGCTAGCTTTGACTGGAAATGACTCGGTGGTGGAAGTGTTGTTGGACATCTCTGTGGCATAGGTATGATTATGTTCAACTCCCAACACTCGACAGAAAATGCAACGGCTGAATGTTCCGACGAGACTGACAAACTTCATATACAACCTTCTTGTCTGCAGATCTATCTAAACCCGACATGAACACGCTGATCGTTCTACCCACTCTGTCTGGCAGGGACTCCTTTATAGCTTAGTCTTAAACTCTCTCTCTCTTTCTCTTTTATATAATTTTTACACCTTGGTTTTGGACAGGTTTGCGAATTCCTTCTGCAACATCCTTCAATATGCGGACGACATTGCCTTATCTCTTAGAGTTTGGGGGATCAAAGATGTAGTCCCTAATCGTAACAATGCCCTATCTTACCTTGGCGACTGACATGGCCTTTCTCTTGCTAATCCCCAAGAAATTTCATTTCCATTGATAGGAGAGGGTCTCCTGAGAAATATTTTACATTTAGGAGCATGTAAAGTCATAGTCTTCCCTCCAATCTCTATTTCTTTCTCAGAGCGGTGTTTCATAGCAAACTATCAGGCAATGGTCACTTTAGCTATCTGGCGGAAAGATGTGGACTGTGCATAAACCTGATCTGACCAATCTTTTGTGTGTGGTGGGGCTCTTCTGCCAGTGTCGCATATTGGCGGAACACTCAAGTCGAATGCTGTGAACTTCCTCTTCCACTCCTGAGACAAGTCCTGTCACACAGGTTCTCGGCAAGAACCTCCAACCATTTCCCATCCAATACATATTTAACGCTCTTCTTTTAAGTCCTCCATCCCCAACTGTAGCTACTGGGATAACATAACGTCCCCTTGCCACTCCAGTTTTCCGATTGTCATATACAAAGCCTCTCCAATCTGGACATTTCACATACCCCCTTACTCCACAGTAAACATAATTTTGTAAACACCTTCCCTTATCAGTCACGTACGTAATATAAGTCCCCGATTTGGAGGTAACCAAAAATTACCCACAAGCCATTTTTCATCCACAATACTAATAAAGGTGGTACACCTCTTTTTTATGGAAGAAAAATGGATGGATTGAACTCAGATCTACACAGATGCCTCAAAGCTCTCCACCGTCGAGTGTGTTGGGTCAGCTGTGTGCATCCCAAAATAACTCAGTTCTTCTCTCATATAAATGTCCCCCTCAGTCTTCTGTCTTTACTGTAGAGTCTATCGCCCTTCTGGAGGCTGTCAGATATGTGAGTGATAACCAACTTAATAACTCTTTAATACTTTCGAACAGCTTAGCTATATACTTGCCATATACTCCAATCCTTTTAAAATGGCTCCAAGCTGCCGGTAATTCAGCAGGTCAGGTATCTCTACCGATGTTGAATACACAATATAAATGTTGCAATAGCTTGAATCCCTGACAAGATTCCATTCAAATCGGTTTATTAGACCAATATAAGTGATTTATCTTGGTATTCTGGCTAAAGGATGTCTGAATGTGTCACGGAATTCTGATTGGAACCGTACCAGGAAATTGGTAGGTAAACACTATGGGGATGTCCAACCCGCACTTACCAATAAATTCTGGTTCTCGTAATATACAAATCTGGCTAAAAGATCAACAATTTGTAGGCTCAGAGATTGGGTCATTGCTGTAGTCCTGTGTTTCTGAATTGAACAGGGGTTCGGAACTCCCCACTTTGTGACTTTGGCCTAGAACTGGCTGGTACACTAGACCATATCTTTTTGAACTGTCCCTAATCTCCCTAACCTTGAACCGTCCTACATCATTATATCTATAATATCCTGCCTCCACATATTCCCAGGCCTAAAAAACAACTACCAATTTAAAAACACTACTACTCTCAACCCTCAAATTTTGAAATCCATTGCTAATTATATCCTGATATATAATATACAATTTGATAGATTCCGCTAATCATAAGTTATTGTAGTATTAATAGGTTATTGTATTAAAGTCTAATACATAATAGGTTTTGGTTTTTCTTTTAGTGAGTCTGGTGTGTTCTGCTCTGAGGAGACCATCATCATTATGATGGTATATACTACTATATAAAGATATAACAGAGAATGATAACCGTGACTCTTCTAATACCTGACAGTGGTAGTGATAGTCTATCGCGTCGTAACGATGGCTGATTGCCATATATAACAAGCATTGAATTGATTTAAATACTTAGATGAAGTGATTGTATCGTTTTTGCGGACTTTTTGGTGGCAATTTAACAAAGTGTACTATCTAAATTCGTGTTTAGTGTATGATGATGAAATCTTAATGTGCAGTGAATACCCATATACATGTGCATTAAATAGTAAACCCAATGAGTGTAGATAGTTTGACTTCGATTAACTCGTTCCGTTCCAAGAAGTCCGTTTTTTTTAAGTAACTATAACTAACATTATAAATTTATTTGTGACCTAATAGTATGTATCACAAACAGGAACCGAAATGGCCTGTGGGCTTTTCAATCCCACGCTCATTTGTTATCCAATTAATCTTTCATCTATTTCGTAAGCTTTTTGGCATAGTGTTTCCTTAAATTAACAATACTTTGGTAACTTAATCAGGCAAATTAATGGAAATAAATAATTATGTCCGTATCCGAAATGCATGACGTTTGAAAGTCGCTTAATTAGCTTGATTAAAAAATGACAAGTGAGACGTGATTGGAGTTGTCTTAATTTTGCTCTCAGTTGGCTAGTTAGTTAGTTAATTGAAAAATGAGAATCAGCCGAGATTGGCGGGCCATTTCTGCCAGTGTCGCATATTGGTGGAACACAGTACAAAAATAAAATAAAAATTGCCAAAAATTAATTACGTTTTGCATTGAGATATATTATAGGCTAAAACAAAATATAACACACTAACAATAACTTAACTAATAAGAATGGCTAATTATCTATATGGTATAATACATGCTCAAACTAAACTTACCCAAAAGGAAAAAAAAATTATAAATTTAATACTTATCACAAAATACTTGGTAACAATCAAAGGCTAATATTAAATCAATGAATGAATTTACATAACATAATTAAAATCTTCGGGCTGTAAGTAGAGAGGAGAGTCTTGATATTAGTTGGGCGCTGAATCTTAGGGGGAAGGAAATCAAGTAGTAATACCGAAACGAGCGGGCACTTAAAAATATATGTTCCACTGTTCCTATATCCCGACCACAGTCGCAGAACGGGGAAGAGCGAACTCCAAGCCTGTTAAGGAAAATTGGGGAACAGCAATGACCTAAGCGAAGTCTAGAGATAATTGATGTTGTCCTTTTGTCTGCCTTTCTAAATTTAAAAAAACCAAAGTCTATCGGGAATGAAATGCTGGATGTCACCGTAGTGCTTACCTTTTACTTTCCGCGAACTGATTTGGATGGAATCTTTCGCAAGCCTAATTTGATTGTATAAATATTAATAAATGTCTAATTTTGTTTATTATAGGGAATTTGGAGCCTAATTTAAACGGGTTGCCTTCCAAAGCTTGAAGACAGCTTAAAAAGTCTGTAAATACAATGGAATTATTTAAGTTGTTTTCAGCTATATACTTAACTGCTTCTAAAAGCGCAATAGCCTCACCGGTAGACGGTAGATTGAGGAGGAGACTTGAAGGACTACAGAACAGAGAATCGTGGAATCCACACGGCTGACCCTACGTCTCCCGTAGAGGAGAGTTTAAAGGCGTCCGTGAAGACCCAAAGCCAGTTCTGATATTTTCTGTCTACAGCACTCAAAAATGCGGAATTGGCGTTAGGATCGTTCTTGGCAATGCCAAACTTGCGTCTATAGTCGGGGTAAAAATCAGTGAATTATAAGGGAAAGTAAAAAGAAAAGGACGGGCGCTTTTAAAAACTGGAGTATGGGAGATGTCCAGGTGTCCTTTTTATGAGGCAGGGTGGAATTTTATTTAACCAATACCTAGAGTTTTCGATGGAGCGTTCTAGTAAAGTGAGTTTAAGATGAAGGGGATATGATGAAAGTTGTAAGGACTTAGCTAGAAAGCGATCCGAGAGGTATTGACGACGAAGATGCAGGAGAGAATCTGCACATCCACAATTGGGAAGGACTTTATTGCACCTAAAACTATGCGAAGTGATTTACTTTGAATTTTAGTAATAGCGTCTAAACCTGGTTTATGCCAGGGTTTCAATAGGAAAGAGCCGTAGTTTATAAGACTGCGAATCAATGCGTTGTATATTAGCTTCTGGGTATAGGGATGAGAACCCCATCATATGCCAGACAGAACCCGAATGGCGTTGAGGTTGGCCTCGCATTTTTTGGAAACATAGTTAAGGTGTGTCCCGGAAAGTTTTGAATCAAAAACTACACCTCATTGGAAAACGGAATTGGTTGGCTTTGGAAAACAATTGAAATGGGAGGATAAATCCTTTTCCTGGTAATGACAAGCCGTGATTACCTAGCCAGATGCCTAAATAATTTAGGGCATTATTCAACCGAGAGGAGGCCTCCTCTATTTTCATAACGCGCAAATATAAAGTAATGTCGTCTACATATTGCAAGACGTCGCAGAAGGAAGACGCAGTTCTATCCAAATCGTATCGTATCGTACGTATAGATGTTATATAGCAGGGAGCTTAAGACGGACCCCAGTGGGAGACCTCGCCAAACTTTCCGGGGCTGGAAGTTGGCGTGGTAGTGTCTGATTTGAACAGAGCGTTCTACTAAGAAGTTGAAAACAAAAGTTGTAAGCCTTGTAGGAAAACCTAAAAAAAGCATCTTAAGCCTAAGCGATGGAAGCTGGACATGGTCGTACGCAGAAGACACATCCAAGAACACCCCCACCGATTCATTGCTTGATAGGGCTAACCTTAAATCGGCCGTGAAAATGCTCAGGCTGTCCATCGTGCTTAAACCCTTACGAAAGCCGAATTGCGTGTTGCAAAGGATATTATGGTATTCTACGAACCATTCCAGCCCATTTTTAATAAGGTGCTCTGTAATTTTCAACAGATAAGAGGCCAGGGCAACGGTATGGTACGAGTCTGCATCTAAAGGATCTTTAACGCTTTATAATAATGGGATAACTAAGTATATTTTCCAAGTATCTAGGATCTGACCGGTAAGAAAAATGATATTAATAGTACTAAGGAGCGACTCTTTAAAGACTGTCCCTGCTCTAGCTATAAGGGAGTACGGGATACCATCCAGTCCAGGGGACGAATCATGAAGACCACTAAGGACAAGATTAAGTTCTTGCATAGAAAAGGAACGGTCAAAGAGGCAGTTTGAAGGCACTAACAATAAAAAAGGGACAGGAAGAAGATCGGAGTAAGGCACAAAAGGGGGGGGGGGATTTTATCAAAAAACTGATCAAGCCAAAGAGACGGCATATTAGAATTTGGAGATGGAGAATAAGACACAGAACCACGGAAACCTTTCAGAGCCCCCACATCTTGGATGAAGGTGAGCGAGGAGATAAACTCTCGCAAAACTACGCAAAGCTACCTTCTTTTTCTTTTTAAATAACTTTCTCGCCTAAGCTGCCACCCTCTTATATTCTAAAAAGTTATGAAGGGAGATGCTCGCGATGTAGGATTTTTCAGCCGAACGTCTTACTCGGATCATATCTGTACATTCAGAATCCCACCAAGGAGGGGAAGCTCTGCTTGTCGGGTCCAAACGCTTCTGTGGAATATGGTTACTACCTACTGTCAGAACACAAGACATAAGGTTGTCATAACACTCCATGATTTTATCTTGATTAGCAGAAGGTATGGAAGAACATTAAATGTTGGTATCTACCGCATACTTCGCCAATCTGCCTTGGAGATCTTATATTTCAGAAGAGGAGGAAGGGAGGTAGGAACAAAAGTGGAGGATAATAGTAAAGAAAGTGCGGCTTTATCGAAGCCCGGGGCACGAGTAGCTTTGGGTTTAGCTGAGGTGAAAGCAGTTTTTCTGTATGAAATCGCTGATGAATTAGCCGAAGCAGAAGTTGGCAGGGGCAAGTTGAACGGTACAGAAGGTTTTGTGACATCCGCGTACGATTAGCGCACGACTGGGAATCGGGAGGAGGCCTCTTTAAATGAAATATTATCTTGAGACATGGCAATTTTTATGGATTTTAGCCTAGAATGTTCCGGGCAACATATATCTGTGGCCAAATGAGAACCTGAACAAAGTAAACATGAAACTTGATCGAGAGGCACTACACAGCTATCACCGGAGTGAGGCTGACAGCACCGGAAACAGCGTGGATTAGAACGACACTGTGCTTTTATGTGCCCAAACCTGCAGCAGTTTAGGCACTGGATAGCAGGTAAGATGTACGGTTCTACTTGAATTGAAGAATTAAAAACAATTAAGTTCTTTGGAAGTTTTTGGCCAGAAAATGAGACAACTGAACCTGTTGGTAACCAGACTGTACCGGATGAGTTTACAGCTTTACGATTGAGTCGCCTAACTTTGAGCACTACACCGCATCCGTGGGAGGGAGAAATTGCCCGCACAAGACCCATACGGGTGACATTGTACGTGGGAATAATGGCGATGAAATTGTTCGACGCAACACTTTATTTCTTAACAAAATCATTAGCTGCCCCGGCGGAGGTGAACTCAACTGAGACCAGGTTTCTACCAACACTCTTTACCCCGTCTAATTTAATGCCATTAATTTTGTTGTTACATAAAAATTTACCGACAATTCGGGGGTTCAGAGTAGTTCCGACAGAAGGGTTAGCCTCAGCCTTGGAGACAGGCACAATAAACGGCCCTGAAACGTTGACGGAGTAAATCTTACTTTTGGTAAGACTGGGGTGGGAGTACACAGATTGAGACAAACTGGGAGGATCTAAAACTGCTTTCTTGGGGAATGGAGTAACATCTGAAAGGTCACTCGAAAGGGCATTCGGCCGCTTCTTGGTACTGAGTGAGAGACGAACGGCTGAACAAATCCTGTGAGACGTCCCTTATGTCCAGAGGTGACGAACCGCGCGGAACGCTAGGATCCGGAGGTTTTGGGGGATTGACGTCACCATCCATTATACATCCGAAAATAAATAAGAAATATACAAATACAAACTACAGCTAAATCTACCTACGTAAACTACTTACCACAACTGGACTGTGAAATAACTATAATAATCCCAATGACTCCAATAATTATTTTTATCCAAAAACCAAAAATATACAATTTAAACCGTGTTTACACCACAAACGCCAAGCTGACAAAATCGTCAATTGGCTATTCTTCGCTTTGTGTAGGGTTCCTTTAGCAGAATGCCAACGGAAACAGGGATAAGAGGGGATGGTGTGATTGGAGAGTTGTAATTTACCCGTTATGGGAACTATTTTTGAAGATAGTTAATCCTACTTTTGAAATTTAGGATTTGTAATTATTTCAGTTTCTGGCGATTCGCCGGGTACTGACGCACTCGCTGTGATAGTAGTCACGCTGTCACTTTCACAAAGAGAAAGAAATCATATTTACGACAGACCAGGCTGTATGGCTTAGTTCGCCTTTCTTAAAAGATAAAAAAATCGGTTGTGCAACGGTGAGGGACGACAAGACAACCAACCAACAGTGACATTGACAATTTGATCTCTTGCTTGCTTGCTAGCACAAACCAACTAGTGATGCTACGCATCAGATGAACGTTTTCCTAATATAAAACACTAGGAACCCACGTTTTCATTTTGACAACTTTTTTTTTAAATTCAATAATTGTCCTTCGTTTCTTCATTTTAAAATGCCATTGTGGCAGCGCGAAAGCCCCTCTTGTATTCTACAAGATATTTAAAAAAATATAAATCAAAATATTTAACAATCTAAAAGATAAAGGAGGTAAATAAATAAAAGACTTGTATATTCAGGAATTTTTTTATTTCTAAATTTTGTTTCATATTTTTATATGCTTTGTTTGTATTGCATGGGAGGCAAATTATTATTATCTAGACGCGATACATTAGTACCTTTTAAAATTCTGTTCATTATGTTACACCAATTAAACACCGTTATTCTTATTGAGTAACCCAGAAAACATTTCTTCTCAAAATGTTTGTGGCTTACAAACAATTTACGACGTTCTACCACACGTAAACCTTGTAAGATAACACTATTAGCACAAAGACACGGTAACCTATGTTAAGTCCGATCTCAGTTCTTGGAAAATGATGTCCTTTCGCCTACTGTCTATTTACTACACAGCACTTGTACATTGTGAAGCACCATAAACGCAAATTAATTACTATATTTGGGAATTGAGAGGTTATTTAAGGGAAATTGATCAATGCAAACTCTTCACTCGTCAAACATTGAATAATGGCAGACCGAGCTGATTGATTGAAAATTAAATTAAATTTTGCGTTTTATGGCAATTAGATGTAGTTACTACACAATAACTATTTCTGCCAATTTCAAGTATTTATATAATAAAAGTAGTTTTAACATAATTAAAACATTGAAAGATAACCGATAACCGTACATCATTGATTGAACATTGTGTTATCATTCAACACATTGAAGTGACATATGACAATTTTTCGCTCGAAAAGCAGCAACGGAGCTGTCAGCTTCAAAAAGTTCTAACCATAGACATATTTCCTAGTTTTTTTGTATCAAGACTACCCGCTATGCCTGCTAGTCTGTCTGTACTACGGAGTACGGCAGTGTTGCCAGATCAGGGGATTTCCCCCTAGATTTAGGGGTTTTTCAACCGAGTTAGGGCAAAACGGTGGAAAAATATTTAGGGGATTTTAGGGGCAATTTAAAAACATCAAATACAGTTTTTTTTTTTACCAAATATCACGTTCCTGACGTTTTGTTACTAATGTTTTTTTACCATCTTTAAATTACCTGAGCGCCACAACTAGTCTATTATCTTTACCAGATTTAAAAAAAAACTTTGTAAACAATGAAACGTCAATGAACCTTTGGCATTTTCGTGATGTTACCCATCCTGATTATTGAATTATTAAATCTAATCGCTTTGGCACAGTGATGACATCAATAAATCAACAAAATATTTTTTTTGTCAAAAATATAATTTCTTTTTATGAATGTAATAGAATTAACAACCAGTCTTCTTTATATTTTTAAAATAATAGAATCAGACTAAACAAAAATAAACTAAATGTTCTTTCCAGATTACACAATCAAAACAAAAAAACATATTAAATGCGCTTCTAAAACCAATTTATGTTTTTTATTCATTATTATACAAGAGTTACTCTTTAATCGGTCTTTGCATTACTCAGAATCAGTCACATTTACTACATAATTAGTATGAGATTCCTCAAAACAAGCAGGGCAAAGACGATTTTTGCAAATCTTATACCTAAACCTCGTTTCCTTGCGCTTTTTCTTTTTGCTGCACAGAAGGCGATTAAGGTATTTAATGTTCCTCTTTGAATTTTCTGTAGTCGGAGTGTCTTCAGGCCAGTGACGATTGTAAACTCTCTTTGCTGGCTGTTGCCTTGGCCCTGGCCTTTCGATTGTATTTCTATCATTTGTGCGTCTACTGGAATAAATACTTCCTATTCTGATAATATCTTTGCCCTTTAAGTTACAATCGACTTTAGTCATCTGCGTAATTAGCTTATTCCGATAGCTCTAAAAGTTTGCCCTTCTAGGTAGTTTGCAATCAGGCAATAAAGCCGACCTCCCTGTGAATGAGGGGTATGCGTACGCGCTACAGATATGGGTTTGCCATCATAAACCCAGTTTAAAATTGCCACAAAAAAATAACATTTGAAATTAATATTAATGTACAATGTAGTTTTATGAATTAGATAGAATAAAAAAAATAAAAGTAAACATATTTAAATTGAAAAAGGATATTTTTTCTCCCGAATAGGACTTATTATACCAAAAAACGACATATTCTAGTGGTACATTAATTCACGGAACTATAAACAGAATGACATAATTTGTTCTGCTTATAGTTCCGTGAATCAACTCTAATAATAGAATCAGTAAAAACCACAATATTGTTCCAACGGCAAAAAGTCTTTGTAAACTATAATTTTACTAAATTACACTGAAAGTAAAAACATTCATTATTACATAAACATATTTATCTGAGTGATTTAGTCTTATCGGATCTTGTTGTATCGATACATCAAAATGTCGATACGAATCGGGAATCGATACCTGTCATTCATTCATTTTCATACAATGTCGATGGGTATTGCTAATGTTTGCATTAGAAAAAAAAAGAAATAACCTAAATTTTTTTTATCTAAATGTATTTTTTTTAGTTTTGCAAGTTTTACCTCCAATAACTACTTAAAAGTTGTTTAATACAAGAGCGGCAGTGTTTTCTGAGTTACTGGTGTGCAATTTTAGTGTCTTGGAAGTGGGATTCTTGATGAAATTGTCGAATTTATATCTGGCAATGGTTTGTTTACAAATTATTTTTTTGAATATGGTATATACATTAGGTCGATATTCGAGGTGTTGAAGATAACGATATAAATTTAGCTATAAGCAGTAAAATGTGGCAATAATAAAGTTTAATAATATATGAAACGCATATGAGCATGTACCACCTCTTCAAAAAATCGCTGCATGCCACCATCCACTTGGTGAGGGTCTTCTAGTGGATTTCTAGGGGAGAAATCAAATAAGTCTAGGGGAATGTCGCCGAGACCATCTGGCAACACTGTGCTACGGACGGACTGACCTGTGTGTGACCGAGTCGCGAGCGTACTGACTGTGTTGTAGTTATTTTTAAATACAGTTTCTGAATAACTTTTATTATATTTGGGTGAGATAGTCGTCTCATCTTTTATATATTAGGTTTAACCTGAATCATAAGAAATGTAAGTACTGTAACAAACCTTAATTACTTTTTGTCATACATTTAGTTGTATAATATTTTAAGTAGGTACTTGTGTAGTTTTTCCAGTTATTCGACGTTCGAAACACGTATGTCAGATGACTGTGTTAATTTCATGCATATTGATAACATATTAGAGTGGTCGTTTGTTAGCTGTTTGTTAGTTTTGAGTCAGCTGCCCGTGAAGCTTCACCAGTCAGTAGCTAGTTCCCGTATCACGGCGATTTAATAAGTTAGGACGTCAGCAACTTTCTAACCGGTGGGTATTTATTCTTGATTCTGTTATTTCGGTTTATTTTTCCGTATCCAATATTCATAATACGTGACTACTCCTTGTCTTTTTCCATTTTCAAAATTTGACACTTTTATTTCTATAAGTGGTGTTTGTTGAACTTTGTACTTAGCCACTTAACAGTGATTAGTTTTCAAGGTGTTCTGTAGTTGCGAGAATTCATACATGGTTTTATAAAATATACCTTGGGGTATAGAAAGTATAGAAAGCTTTAACTATGAAAGTGAAATTTGAAAATACTTACACAAATTATGATAGAAGAGTTAACTTATGCTTTATTTATGGATGGGTCAGAGTTTTCTATAAGATGTCAAGTTATAAGAACTCAGTAAAACCCTTGCCTTGTAATACATTTGCATTTTAAAAAGATTCAGGAAAGGTCACATGAAGACCCCACACTTAACAATAACTAATTAAATTCTTATTAACAATAGCAAAGGCAGTTTATTCAATAAAACTTGTTGCTTATGTAAAGTTTGACAATGTAAATGTTTGAGGCTGAAGTTAATACTTTAACCTTGACTATTGTATTATTAACAAATAGCTATAATGGGAAATTTGAACATTACTAAAGTGTTTAAATTCTGGTATGTTTCCGTTGAGGTTGTGATTCAGGTGTTTGAAGTCTGTAAAATATAGAGGTAGAACTTTTTTATATTTTTGTGTTTGAACCAACTAACAACTAAGGATGGGTTCGCTTTAGAGAGTGCCGCTGAAAAGGGGGGGGGGTAAAAGGTATCTTGCAGGAAGGGTAAGGGTATACACTACCCCCTATGCATCAGTATGTAAAGAAAAAATGTTTAGCAAATTTCAGAATATTGATCTTATTATAATGATACTATGCAACTTAAATTGACTCTCATTAATCAAGTCATATAGTAAGATTACTCTTCTAATTATCTACTCTTTGATTAAACCATCATCATATAAAATTATGTAAAAAGAATTACTCAGAAATCACAAATATTCAAATTGTTTTCTCAAAATATATACTTAATTCAAAACAATTTGAATTTTAGGGAAAGAATATATATAATAATTTATCTCAAAATTACTTTGTGAGGAATGCTTACTTTTACAGATATTAAGTTTTTAAAATCGTATTTGTAGGTTATGTTTTAATGGAGAAAAATTTACATTTACTGGTTTTTGTTAAATTTTGGCTTTCAGTATGTAAGATAACTGTATACAAACCTTAGATTAGTCACATTTGGGTAGTGGACATTCAGCCCGTTCTTGCGGCTAGAGCGTTCAATGTTACCCTTTTTTACCTGCGTTAACAATGGACCAGGTAAAGAGTATACCTGACATTCTCACTGTTGGTTTTGGACCTGGTTGAAGAAAGCTTACTATCAAAGATATACATTAGATCAAAGATTATTTGGATGACAAAAGGGTGTGGGATTGAAATCCTCACAGGCTGTTTCAGTTCCTGTTTGTGATGCATACTATTAGGTCAATGAAACATTTGTAATGTTAGTTAGTTAGTTTTGTGTAAAAGAGTAACAAACATCTTATCATCCATTGAACCATCCTCTCAAACTTTCACATGTATAATGTGAAATCGATATTATTAATTTGTTATTGAAAATAAGCTTAATAAAATTGGTAGAATAATGTGATTACAGTTAAACTAAATTTATCTGGTTTTATGAATTGTTTGATGTCTTAAATTTTTTGTGGTGTAAAATCTGCTTTTTATGTTTCTAAATATAAGTTTATTGTGAATTCTTTGCTTTGTTTGGGAAAAGTATGGAAACTTTTTCTAGGTAGGTTTTCATCTTTTCAAAACAGAGGTTTGCCATGTGTTTTTATGTAAAAAAAAACAGAAACACGACTATGGTTGTCATGATAACTTATAACTTAACTATAAGTTACATTGACCCCTGAGATATGTCATATCCTCTCTTCACTATCTATTGTTTTATTAACATACCTACTCTGTTATCTGTCTTCTTAATGTGTGCATGTTTAATGAAAATTAAACAAGTTGGTTTGTGTCAAGAAAATATAATTCTAATAATCTTTACTAAGACCAATTTGTATTCCTAAAGCTGTTACTACACTTTCCTCAACTCGAACAACAACTAAATATAATAATACTTACAAATGGAAAGTGAAATAAAATTTAGGACAGTTTGTCCGCAAATCTGCCTGAATGTGATGATGTCTGAAATTGTGCTAAGAAAAATGTACTATAATAGAAATACTTATATTACCTAATTCAGTTATCTAGACAAGCTACTCTTCTCAGAGTTACTTTAAATATTATATGCGCTTAAAATAATGTTACTTAACATGTTATCTATTTTAAAATTTTGCGAGATATCAGTCGCATATACATTTTTACCTACAAAATCTCATTTTTGTTTGTATTTTACTGTTTTTTTGAAATTGGCCAAACCAATAGGTTTTTCTTTTTTATTAAATTTTTATTTAGAGACTTTGAGTTGTATTACAATTCTAGACAGTCCCATAGTGTTCATACCTTTAAGATATTATACATATATACCATCCTAGCCGCGTCCAATGTAGGCGTAGCTAAGATACTCTGAAATATACCTACGTTTTCTTTTATGATATTAAACCTAGTATAAATCTTCTTTCTCATATCTGCGCTCCGGACACAGTTAAAAGACACCGGCGTTCCTTTAAAAGGTGGTAAACATCGTCTTTTACACCACATAAACCAACAGGTTATTGAACGGCTGTGCGTACGATTTTGCTTGTAAAGCATAAATGTAAAGATACCTTATTCGCGGTAAAATCTTGTTTCGTAGTATCAAATGCTAATTTTGCTTCGCATGTCTAGGTTTATGTAGTATATTTCGGTATGGAATCTTCGATCAAATCTATTCTTAGTATGTAAAATTCTTCGTATACGCTTAACAAATAAACTAGAGCCTATAGTTAATTAAATCCCACTAGATTCCGGTTCTACTGGTTGATGCTTAACGACACTTATAGGTTTTCGTAACTCAGAATATTACGTAGACACTTACGTCTATTTAGTTGTTTACCCCCATTTCTATAATATGATTTAAATTTGATTATATAATCATGTACTAATTTTTAAAATAACATTGTGTTTTTGATTGAATGAAATTAAATGATACCTTATCTAAGTTATACATACCTATACAAATCGATTCATTCACTCATTATACTCAGTTTGAGTATTAAAATCGGTTTATTTTCTCATTTCAGAATTCTGAAAATGTCGAAAATCAAGGCCGGGCCTGTTGTTGATATACTCGGTGATGAGATGACCAGAATCATCTGGGATCTTATCAAAGACAAGCTGATTTTACCCTTCTTGGATATTGAACTGCACACCTATGATCTGGGAATGGAGTATCGTGATAAAACCGAGGATCAGGTCACGATTGATTGTGCTAACGCCATTAAAAAATACAATGTTGGAATTAAATGCGCAACCATTACTCCAGATGAAAAGAGAGTTGAAGAATTCAAACTGAAGAAGATGTGGAAGAGTCCCAATGGTACTATTCGTAATATTCTTGGTGGTACAGTTTTCAGGGAAGCAATTATCTGCAAAAATATTCCGCGTCTTGTGACTGGATGGGAGAAGCCTATTATAATTGGGCGTCATGCTCATGCAGATCAGTACAAAGCGACAGACTTCGTTGTTCCTGGTGCCGGAAAGCTAGAACTCATCTGGACCCCGCCTTCCGGTGAACCAATTAAACATGTTGTCAACGAATTCCAGGGAGCAGGTGTTGCCCTTGGAATGTTCAACACAGATGCCTCCATCGTTGATTTTGCCCACTCTTCCTTCAAATTCGCTTTGGACCGAAAGTATCCATTGTACTTAAGCACAAAGAACACTATTCTTAAGAAATACGATGGTAAATTTAAGGATATATTCCAAGAAATTTACGATAAGGAGTACAAATCTCAATACGAGGCTGCTGGAATCTGGTATGAGCACAGGTTGATTGACGACATGGTAGCGTACGCAATGAAATCTGAAGGTGGATTTGTGTGGGCTTGCAAGAACTATGATGGTGATGTACAGTCTGATTCTGTAGCTCAAGGTTACGGTTCCTTAGGTCTTATGACGTCAGTATTAATTTGCCCTGATGGGAAGACTGTAGAAGCTGAGGCTGCGCACGGTACTGTGACTCGTCATTATCGTTTCTACCAACAGGGTAAGGAGACCTCCACCAACCCGATTGCTTCTATCTTTGCTTGGACTCGAGGCCTCCTGCATCGTGCCAAGTTGGATAACAACGCCGAGCTCAAGAACTTTGCTGAGACTTTGGAACGGGTGTGCATTGACACTATTGAGGGTGGAGTCATGACCAAAGATCTCGCTATTTGCATTAAGGGCATGAACAACGTGAAGAGGTCAGACTACTACGAGACATTCGAGTTCATGGACAAACTCGCAGAGAATCTAAGTGCACAACTTAAAAAGTCTTCAAGTAACTTGTAAGATATAACTTACCATAAAATATTTTTCATGTTTTATACAAAAAATATTTTACATTTAATTTACCTTTGCTACGGGGATATATGGTAATACAAATAATTTATGCATTTATTTATTGTATTTATTGATTAAAATGATTATATACAAAATAGTTCGTTTTTAGACATTAAAAACCTAAACAATATATTATACACACAGTTTTTTTTTGTTTGAAAATTAGAGACATTTTCTGTTTACAAATCCGGGTTGCCAAAATGATACAAATAATGAAGCTCAGGCAGGCTTAGGGTAGTACCACACCAATAGATCGACGTCGATCGATGGTGGATCGGATGAGGCAACGTCGATCGACGCCGATCGGTCGCAGTCGTCGATTGGTATGGTAACACCCTTAGTGGTTGGCAGCAAAAAACTAAAATTACCTGATTCATTGATATGTGGATATTATTGATTGATTGATTAAGGAGGGTATAAAAAAAGTAAAACCATGGTTCTCCCATGATTGGCGTGTTTGTAAAGTTGATTAACTTTCATAAATCTGTATTGTTTTGGCTTTCATGTCCTTGTATTGCTCCGGAGAAATCTAATTTTCTATACACACACACACACCAAAATTTTTTAATTACATACTGCAAAATTTTAAATTATATATTTTAGTATAATTTTTTTCAATTTAAAATTGTGGTAATTTTCCAATTGTATAAAATACCTTACAAATGTAATCAGTGGTACAATAATCAAGGTCGTACAAGTAGATAAAATATAATTTTGTTATCTTGTAGGTATCTATATACTTATACTATTTTTTTTACACATGTATTCCATATGAAATTCGCATGAGTACATATATCATAGTATGATTGATTTTGCTTTCTTCCGTGATGAGTTTGTTTTCATTGCAGAACATTATCATTTATATTTTACTTCACAAGGGAGAAAAACTGATAAAAATAAAATACTACATGGCAATGAGAAAAGTTACATAAGTAACAATAGATAAAAAATCAAATCACACATTTTTTTACTACTAGTTAATTTTCGATTAAGTTATTTAACTGTGAAGTTTAGATCGTGCATTTTCGAAAACTAACAACCTTCAAGGTATGTTAATAAGTGTATTAAGTTTGTAGCTGGACAAAAGCTGTTACACATTTATGTACTGCCCAAAAATTAAAATCACAAAGTCAGTTAACTAAATGAGGGAGTGTCTCACAGCTTGCAAAAATAGTAAGTGAATAAAGGAGGCTGAGTAGTCGTGGGCTAGACAGTTAAGTGGTGGAAATTCGTGTCAAAAAATAAGTTATATTAACCTTATTATAAATATAATAAATCGCGAACGATTTAATTTCTGGAAAGAAATATTCAAAATATGTTAATTCACTGTGATTTATGAGTAGAATTTGGTTTTAACGTCGGCAATACTAATTTTTTCCCCCAATAACGAGCGAAAACAACCAACGACGCGTACGTGATTGACGAGTCACTCACTCATCCATGCCGTCAAATGTCCGCCATTCTGATAATCGTTTGTTTGGGTTCGTTCCATGAGCTCGACTTGCTATACGGAGTTACTACGATTCTTCTTTACTCAAATACTTTCTGGTTGCTCGCCTTACACGATGAATATTGCTTTTGTGCCCTTGAATACCCGAATTTGCGTAAACAATTGATCTAAAATAGAACTGTAGCGTCCCTCAATCCGCTCACGCCCCGATGCATTACGCAGATCCTTGCCACGCAACTTACCAGTCGCAGTCTACCACACGTTACCGCCCGTTCGAACAGAGACGTCTCAGAGTTGCCCTTACAACATTTGTTTTTCTTTTCGCTTTTCTTTTGTCGATATATTATACTAATACTATTTTATACTAATGTATATTTATGTTTAGAATATATTTCATAGTTGGACTTCTTTTCGAATTACTCTTTTCCCTGTTCATAATAGGTTGAGATTTATAACATTGCCTTCTGCTAGCAGAAAATTAATAATTCAAACACACTGTTTTTTTAGAAGCAATAATATACATTTTATTTACAGTCCTCACAATTATTTACAAATTTTCATTTTTATATCACTTTTTATTGTAGTTTTTTTTTTAAATAGATACACACATCGAAAAAGTCTAAGCAACACACATTATTTCAGATTTATTAATTAATTATAATTATCTTTTCATACCAAGTAGGTAGTACTAAAGTAAACTTATTTGTTCTAGATGACATACTGGCTGGTTGTAAAAAAAAACTTCGACTATCATTTGTTTTTTCATTTAAAGCGAATGCATGTTTTCGATTTTTAATGCGTTTTCTTTGTGTGGCGTGAGTGTTAGAAATCATCTATTATTATTAATTTTTATTGATTAATTGAGAAAAATTTTAATTGTAAGACATTGTTTACGACATGCAGCGACGTCATTTGACCTCATACGAAATGCTAAGAGCCGTAGGGACGTCGGAAGCGGGAAGCATCACGTCATCATCTGAGGTATCACGATATTTTGGTGTCAACAGAAGCCTTATTTGCTGTCTTTATCAGCGTTACACTAACACTGAAGATCCTGCCGAGCAGCACCAAGGCCGCGGAAGGAGTACAACCAATCGGCTAGACCGAGACATTCAACTGACCCCGCAAGACGTCAGCCGATGTTAACCACCCGAGAGATAGGTTTAAGGCTACAAAACACAAGTGGTGTTGTTGTTAGCACCCTTACTGTGTGAAATCGACTGCAAGAGTACGGCGTATATGCACGATGACGTATACGTCACGGGAATCGCGCTCGTCAAAATGAATGGTGTAGAGAACACATAACATGGACCCAGGAGCAATGGGATAAAAATTTATTTTGAGACGAGTCTCGACTTGGGTTAAGGCCTGATACTAGAAGGGTAAGAGTGTACCGTCGTTCTGGAAATACTGAGAGGCTAAGCTGAGTTCAAGAATTTCATCCATAGAACGGTTCAACAGTGTTATGAAGAACAGACGAACTGGGCTCGTTTTTGTAAATGGAAACATGAACGCTGCAAATTAACTCACGTTGATGCATAATAATGCGCGTTCACATACAGCTTTGCAAACCAGGGAGTACTTGGCAAGGGAAAACATCCGGGTATTGCCTTGGCCTGCCCAATCGCCAGACCTTAACCTCATCGAGCACACATGCTCCAGAGACGTGTTTTAGAGGAATTGGACGGAGTGACAACATCCCGACAACTGACAGACTTACTAATATTTCATCGGGTGCAATTGCCGCAGGATAACATAAACAATCATCGATTCTATATATAATATGTGTCAGCAAGTTCTCAACAACAGATGCAGCCACTCTTTGTATTAAGTTTTCCAATTTCTTTTACAATAAATTAATTTTGTTTAACAATTTCATTAAGTTTATAAAAAGTTTAGTTGCTTAGGCATCTTAGTTTGTACTACGTATGATACAGTACTCGTAATATTGTTAATTCATGTTATCCAAATAAAAATTGATTTTTTAGTCTGAAAAGACACTAAAGAATAATATAAATAATAAAATACTAACGATATAATGTGAAAAGACTTTAGACTTTTTTATGTATACATCCTACAATAGACATCTGCCAGATTGAAGAAAGCTGTAGTAAACGACACCGGCACTAGTCCACCAAACGCTAACAATAACTTTTTTGAGTCAATTTTCGCTTTCCGGTAGGAATAGGCTGGTTTGCCAAAATTGTAATGAGGAGCCCTTGTAATGATTTAAAATCCTTTCATTTTTGAGCCAGTTGCGTAATGTAACGCAGCAGTCGACGCGCGTTTGTCGGTTTGCTGCACTCAATTCGTGAGGTACCCACCTCTCAAGCTTTTTAAACTTCCCGATTTGCTTCAAGTGGATTAAAACAGTTTTATTAGTAACACCGCAGCCTACAGCTAACTCGGCCGTGGTTTACGATGGATCCACTTCCACAATAGCCTTCAATTCTTCATTATCAAATTTAGTCTCCGGCCGTCCACGGGGCTTGTTCTGCAGGTCGAAATTTTCTGATAATGCTGGGTTATTTGTTCGAGAGGACCGCTTACACCAACATCCATCTTTAACTACATCTATTAACGGCGTACCATCTTTGGTGACTCTACCTTCCTTAATTGCTGCTTATCTTTCCCTCTCGCCGGCTCTCTAATATTATTTCAGGAGAAGCGCTAGTTTCCTCAGACTGTTTTTCTATCTTAAATAAAAGTATATATAAATAGGTCTTAAATAGGTTTTTACCTATGAAACTGCCGTTTTGCCGTACTGGCCATTTCAAATGAAAATATATTTTTTTTGACTGATAATTCTAATTTCAAATTAATTTTATTTGACAAACATGGAATTCTTTTTCTAAAATCGTCATTTGTTTAATATTTAGTGTTTTGTTTTCAACGCATTCGAACTTTTTTCGTCATCATGGATAAGTTAAAAATTCGAGTAATTATGGAGTATGAGTACTGTCGTGGCAGCAAAGCGGCACAAGTGGCACGCAACATCAACGACGTTTACGGAGCGAATACTAAAAACTAACGCACCACCCGTTTTTGGTTTACCCGCTTCCGTTCTGGAAATTTTGACCTGAAAAATGAACCCCGTGGTCGTCCGAAAACTTTGGTCGACAATGACGAATTAAAGGCAATTGTGGAAGCTGATGAAACTCAATCCACGGCTGAATTAGCAGCAGCTTTCGACGTTAGCATCAAAACAATATTGGTCCATTTGCGTCAAACTGGCAAGGTAAAAAAGCTTGACAAATGGGTACCCCACGAACTCAATGACCGCCAGCGCGAAGTGCTTTGCACTGCTCAGCAGGCATACAAATGAAGGAATTCTGAACCGCATTGTTACTTGTGATGAGAAATGGATCCTGTTTGACAATCGTAAGCGCTCAGCAAGTTGGTTGGACCCTGGTTCAGCACCCAAACAATGCCCTAAACGAAAACTTACCCCTAGAAAAGTGATGGTCACTGTTTGGTGGTCTAACGCGGGTGTAATTCATCACAGCTTCTTGCCAAACGGGACAAGCATTACTGCAGATGTGTACTGTGAAGAACTGAACACAATGATGGAGAAGCTCGCACGTCTCCAACCAGCTTTGGTCAATCGTTCGGCTCCTCTGCTCCTGCACGACAACGCGCGACCTCATACTGCACAGTAGACGGTGTCCAAGCTACAAGAGTTGGGGTTGGAAGTTCTCCGTCATCCGCCGTACTCACCAGACCTTGCGCCTACAGACTTCTACTTTTTCCAGAATTTGCATAACTTCTTGGCGGGAAAAAAATTCAATACCCGAGAGGCAGTACAAAATGCCTTTAGAGAATTTGTTGCCTCCCGTCCAGCTGATTTCTTCAAGAAAGGCATCAATAAGCTACCAATGCGTTGGCAAAGATGCATTGATTGCATGGGTGATTATTTTGATTAATAGAAATAAAAAATATATAAAAAAATTACGCTTCATTTATTTCGTGAAAAACGGCAATTTCATAGGTAAAGACCTAATATAAATATTTAATTGATTATTATATTGATACGTTTTTCTATGAACTAACTTTACAACTCATTTAAAAATTATATTGAATACCTACTGTTGCTTTTGACACATGCTGAATGTCACATAAAAACTCCTTATTTTTATTGCCTGCAGTTCTAAAATAAAAAATATATATAAGTGATCTTAAAAATTTTCTATACCATGGTTACTGATTACCAATGAAGTCTTACGTGAGCAACACATTTTGTAACTCTGCATACATTGGCCAATTATTATCGTCTTTTCTGTAAAGTTTTGAATATACATTATTAAAGATTTAACTAATACTTAACTGATATTTTGAAGTAAGCAATATTTAAACGATATATACCGCATACCCTTCTATGAAATGGTCTGACATAGTTGTTGTGCTATTTTCACCCAAATCCAGGGACTACTCCATGTTTTTGTTCTCTGAACTTTGTCCTAACAACAGTTTTCTGAAATATATGTTGTAAAACTGGATATTTAATATAATCATACAATAAAAATATAATAAAATAATAAATATATTTTCAAAATACAGTCGACCGTTTGTTATCAGAAACAGTGAATTGCGATTGTAAACCGAACGCTAGAGAAATGAGGCACGTTTATTCAAGATGTTAGAAAGAACTTGCGGTCTATTGTTCATACACACCCATTCTTCTAAATAAATACCCTTTTTAATTATTTTGAATGATAATTAAAAACTTAAAAAGTATTTTCCACTTACACGAAACACTTATAAACCTGGAAAAGGGGTTATTCTATTAGAAATACAAATTTATACAAATATGACGATTACTTACCTTTTCTTAGTCATATTCTTACATTGCTCATTTAAAAGAGCCCCATTTACGTTTGGAAAACCCGACACGTTTTTTTACCCATCTTTTTACTTAATATGTTATGGCATTATTAATTATAACACAGCATACGATGGCGGGCGGGGGCACGATTGGCACAGACCCGTCGCTGACAATGGTCGGCTGCGGTCTGAGCGGGGAGTGATTGCATACAAAACGCGTGCGCGCCAGCTCATAATCAGTTCCCGCTCCGATCGCCGCCGGTACGGACGTTCCAAGACCACTCCGATTGATCGGTCTCTTCCCGTTATTCAGTGGCGCTCAGTTTAGTGAGGTCATAGTAGTAGTAGTTCCTGATACGGTTTTTCTGGGGTTTCTTACTCCCGCCGAGCGCTGTCGAAGTAATTATTTTTCTTTGCGACTAAGTCTCTTAGTTTTCAAAGTGTTGTGCTTGTCCTTGTGCTGAGTGCTGTGTGTGCCCAGCGTAAAGTATTCTAGTGTTAGTACAAAGGATACCTAACGGTGACAACTGAACTTGTACTGATCCAGTCCTTTTATTTATATATTTTTGCTTTCTACTATTTTATTTATTGAATCTTCTATTTTCATATTTATCTTTATCATATTTGTGTCTCTCCGTGTGCATTTGCCCATTTTGTCGGTAAAGGTCAACTCTTTACCTGCGTACCCTTTTTTAGGATTCTAGGTAGCGGCCTTCGGCGAACTACGGTTAGTTTTAAGTTATTATCCCCAGCCCCCCTACCGCTGGTAGGGAGGTTAGCCGCTAGGGTTCGCTAGGTTATTAGGAATTCTAGGCATCATTTATATATTTATTGTCCCAACCCTCCCTCATAGATTTGCAGAGTTTAGTAAGCTTTGCGAAAGCCTTTGCCCAGTACTCGCCGCGCCGGGTGTCTCAATCTCTGAGGAGGTCTCCACGCAGGTCTTAGTAGCGCTTAACGCGTCCCCGGCCCCTCAGGCTACCCTCTCGGCCCCTCAGGTAACCAACGCCCAGACCCCTCAGGTCTTTAGCTCTCCTCCCGCGTCTCCCGTGCCCTCCGACATGGACTGTGAGTCGGACACGTACTCGCGCACGTCTCGGTAGGAAACGTACCGCTCCCGGGAGCGATTCAGACTCCGCGTCCGAAGCTTCGTTGGTCGCCGCCACTTTAACCGGCTCTCCTGAGACCGCGTTTACTCTTGTTTCCAAGCGCTCTAAGAAGCGCACAAAGCAAGCCCCGGTGTCTTCAACACCCAATCACACCGCGGTGTCTTCAACACCCGCCTCCGCACCGCTTATGTCACTCCAAGTGACCGTGACCCCGTCGGCTCCGTCCAAGCCATTAACGCGCTGCGCTCCCGTCCAACCCAAGTCTCAGCTCCCTCCACCCGTCTTCCTCCCCGAAAAAGCGCGCTGGACCGCGTTTTCTAACTTGTGCAAAGAGCATAAGATTAATTACTCGTTTACTCTCCGTAAAACAAATCGCGTACCATACCTACGCCCTCCCGGAGGAGCGTAAGATCCGCGCAGTATTACGGGGCGTTCCGTTCGAGCCCGCGAACGACGAAATCCTCGAGGACCTTAAGTCCCAGGGTTTCCCGGCTGAAGCAGTGCACAAGATGCACTCCAACCGCGGTAGGCGTTTTCCACTCGCATTAGTAATCCTAACTGACACTCCCAACTCAAGGGAGATCTTCTGAGAGGCTCTGCGCTCCTCAGCTAAGATGGCCGCGCCTAAACCGGTGGCGCCGCTCACTCCCGCGAACTTCCCGCTGCTGCTGTCGAACTCCGTCTCTCTCCCGGAGACAGCGTCCAGCCGCTCCACCTGCCCGTCTTATCCCAGCTCCCGTAGGCCCGCGTCCCAGTCCGTCGTCTTCACCTCAGTCGTCGTTGGTTGAGGACATGAAGACCGTGTTCGACGTTATCCAAAACGTTGACATTAGGGAAATCTCCGTACTCACACGCAAACTGCGAGCCGCCCGCTCTCCTCAAGAGCGTCTATTTGTGTTAGCCGAGCATCACTCGCTACTTATATCCTTGTAAATTATATATTTAGTATATATTCTCAAATAGTAAAGATAATGTCTAGACCTGCTAATCCCGCGTCCGGTCGTATCAAACCCAAGGGCTTATCCCTAGTTTCATTTTATTGCTCATAGCCTTAGTTCTAACCTTCCTGAGCTCAAACTATTCGTTCAGAACAATAAACCAAACTTACTGCTTCTCCAAGAGACTTGGCTCACTCCAAACCGCTCCAGGGGATTCGCTATTCCTAAATACGCGCTCACTCGTAACGATAGGCCCAACGCCGACGGTCACGGTGGCACAGCTATTTACTATAAAAGAGGTTTCCATTGCTATCCTTTCCCTATTCCTCCTCTCCTCAACATGGATGCCACTGTGTGAAGATTGGCTATGACTGGTCCGACCGTCATCATAGCTTCAATCTGCATACCTAGTGGCACCAGACCTATCTGCAGCGACTTTGAGGCCATTCTGTCATTATGTTCGGAGACTTTAACTCTAAACATACTGACTGGACGTACCTATCGACCAACACCAGCGGTATCGCTCTCCTCGATATCACTGAGCAACTCGACTTACACGTCATCTCTCCCGTCACTCCCACTCATTATCCCGACAACCCGAACCATTCTCCCGACATCCTCGATTTCGCAATAGTAAAGCATATAAACCTTGATCTCAGGTCAATCGAAACGCTCGATAACCTAGGCTCTGATTACCGCCCCGTTTCCCTCCTAAGACCTTTATCAACTAAAAATGCGTTAGCTTCACCTTAGAGGCCCCGAACTCTCCGATCGCGATCTCGCCCGAACTTCTAGATAGCCCGGACAAAATAGATTTATTAGTCGATTCCCTCACTGATGCTATCAACTCAGCCATCAGTGATAACGAAAAGGTTGCTAACCAAGGCAAACCCACGCTTCCCTTAGCCATTAGGAATCTTATTAAAGCTAAAAACGCGGCTTTCCAGAGAGCCAAGAAATATCCCACGCCCGCCTATAGATCAGTTGCGAATCAGCTTCAACGTAAAGTTAGGTCTTGCCTCGCGGAATTCCGAGACGCTCAGATGAACGATCTCATGCAAAATATCTCCCCATCCCACCAAGCATATTTTATTATGGCCCGAGCCTTACGTGTAGACGCCGCCTCTCACGTTCCTCCTCTCACTCGTCCCGATGGCACTATTCGAAGTCGAATGCTTCGCTGACAGCATTGCCTTACAATGCTCGTCTAGCACCCAACCCGCGGATCCCTCCCACGTCCAGTCTCCGCAGAGACTCTCTCCCATCACCGCCGACCCCGTCACTGTCTCTAATGATGAAATCACGCTTCTCATTAGAAGTCAAAAGTCCAAAAAGGCTCCAAAAAGGCGGATGGAATTTCCAACTACGCACTGAAGCACCTGCCTCAACAGGTGCTTACCTTGTTAGCTATCATTTTCAATGCCTGCTTCGACCTCAGCTACTTTCCAAAAGCTTGGAAAGAAGCGAATGTCATAGGTATACCCAAGCCGGGTAAACCTCTGAATATCCCGGCTAATCACAGACCAATCAGCCTCCTCAAGGCCATGTCTAAACTTCTTGAAAGAGTCATACTCTCTCGAAAGCGGAACCATCTGTTTCCAACGGATGGCGATCCTCTCATTATTCCCCACCAGTTCGGCTTTCGCGCTAAGCACTCCTGCCCTAAGCAAGTCCATCGAATCGTCGAGTACATACTCGACGGCTTTTATCCGGGGCCTAAGAAAACGGTCGCAGTTTTCTTTGACGTAGCCAAGGCTTTCGATAAAGTCTGGCACAGCGGTCTCCTTTATAAACTTTATAAAATAGGCTTACCGTATCGCCTAGTTAGAATAATAGCGTCCTTTCTCAAAGGTCGTCCGTTTCGTTTTAGGCATGAAGGCACGCTTTCCGCGCCTCGTCCCATAAAGATTGGAGTCCCTCAAGGCTCAGTCCTCGGCCCTCTGTTGTACACGTGTTCATCAACGACATTCCCATTCCGCCGAAAGGCGTCGAACTCGCCCTATTTGCCGACGACACCGCCCTATACACCAAAGGCCTCAGTGTCCCGAATCTCGTCACCAGACTCCAAAAAGCCGTAAACGCCCTCGGTGCATGGTTTCAAAAATGGCGCATCGATGTGAACCCAGATAAGAGTTCTGCGGTTTACTTCAACTGAAAACACCGTCGGGTCGCCGACAATCTCCACGTTCGAATGTTAGGTATTCCCATCCCCTGGAAGCGCACTACCAAATAGGCGTCACCTTAGAGCAGACAATTTTTTTCAAGCCACACGTCGACAGAGTAACGAAATTCGCCCGTTTTTACTTAGGCCGCCTATATAGTATGTCAGGTAGAAAAAGTAAAATGTCTTTCAGTAACAAACGTACGCTTTATGGGGTCTGCATTAGACCCGTTATGATATATGCCTCGCCAATACTTGCCCACGCCAAACCCTCCGTCCTGCGCAAACTGCAGGTAGTTCAAAATCTCTTCTGCCGTGGGGCCACAAACGCACCTTGGTACGTGCGTAACGCGGACCTGCACAAAGATCTTGAACTGCCTACAGTGCAACGACACCTCAAAACACTCTAAAGCGTTCTTCAAACGCTCCGAAACCCACCCCAATCCTCTAGTTCGAGATTCAGTCTCGTAAACTACGCGCATACGAACGTAGCCACGTAACTATCCCTAGATCTCGAAACCCTTCAGGCCGCAACTTCTAATTCTAATGAAAATTTGACTTAATTCAATTTTTATTTTCATTTTGAGCACCTTCAGTGCTATGAATTCACCTTCAGTGCTTTGTAATCCCAGCGGGTGACCCCTTTTAGGCCCCGCTAGCGCGGCCTCTTTCTCCCATTGGTCGTCGCTCAGATGAAGGCTGTGTGGCAAAAATTTGCACGAGTCATTCAGGGGGTTTTCTGTGGGTAGTGCTTATTAGGGGCTAGTCCCAGATGCCTTGTAACGCGCTCGAACGGGGAATAAAAAAAAGCTCATATTCTAAGGGCGTAAGCGACAAAATTGTTTTATTCGTTTTAATTAAATTCAACGGCCAATTTTAAAAATTCCACCCGACAATTTGAAGTATTTGTTACTGTCTAACTTCTACAAACATTTAGAAATTTAAATCAGTCTGGCTTGCAAAAAAATGCAATTTCCTCTGTCAAAAGTTTGTTTTTCTTTGACAATTTTTTCAAAAATTCAGTTTCAGAAAGTTCAAGAGTCGTGTTTTTGAAACCTACAAAACGAAGTCAGTTATGTGAAGCATTAGATCCTCAAATATCACTTTCATAAGTTTTGTAATTGCAGAGAATAATCGTGATCTCTGGAACAAACTTACTTAATAATTTCAAAGTGAACAAGATAGTAGTTTATATAAATGTTTATCCTATTTTAGGGAGCTTACAAGGGGTGATAACGGTTATGTTATTAAAGTTTGCCAACAATTTTCTGCAGCTTTCTGCTAGAGCTCTCGACTTGAAATGCATCATAGCTTCTCCGAGGTCGAATCCAATAGGGACACATTAGCCGAAAGACATATTTTATTTATATATTAGTTGACAGCTCTCTAAGGGGCAGAGAGTTCATCCTGTAATTGTATTGTAGGTAGGAGAACTGTAGGCAGCGGTGCTCATGTGATGTCAATTATATGGTACCTCAGCTGGGCTAGTTACCAACAAAATATTGTACCATCAACTCAATCCTTGGATTGTGCACTAATAATAATTGAAGATATTTAAATAATTTCAAGGTGAATACGATATGAGTTTATTTACACAGAATTATCAATTTATGTATAAACTCCCATATATATTCTTATATTTACGGAAAACAAGTAAGGAAGTAGCCGTGTGGCCTGATGGACTGCCAGTCTCAAAGCACTTACCTATTTCCCAGTCAGAATTATTTTTAACATTCAGTTTAGTTTTACTTTAACCCTTAAATGCACAATGTTGTTTTTAAACAACAAACCAAAAACCACAGTGAAATCGACCTTCTTTTAATTTTTTGTTAATTTTGTCAACTAGTTCTTATTTCTGAACGAATTTTGTACATTTTTTAATGTTGGCACTATCCAATGTTTATAAGCATTGAAAAATAAGTTAATGTCAAATGTCACTTTGAAGAAAACTTTTCTAGTGGCGAGAAACTAAGTTTTGAAGAGGTGTTTGGACTTTGATAAAATATCATGTGAGTATATAATAAATAAAAAATAAAAATAAAAAAAATAAAAAATAAAAATCTTTTATTGCGGACCATAATCCATATCTTGGTTAGTAACACAATGAACTTAAAGACTATGTTAGTAGATGTAATATAATATTAATTCATAAATTTTTTCAGATTTTTTGAAGCACTGGGCACATAGACATGCACATGTGCCCAGTGTCTCAATATAGGACACTCAGGTTTATCAGATATAACGCCCAGAATGCTGTTGGCGCTCCCACGCACCCTGTGCCGCAGCGACGCGATTCGTTTACGAATGATGGCGTAAAAATCATCGGTATGGGCGTCTGCAAACATACCTGATGCACTACAGTATCGTGGGAGCCCCAACAACAGCCTGAAAGCATTATTGTATTGAATACGGAGAGCGTCGTATGCCCGCCGCGTGTATCTAACCCACAAGGCCATATAAAAAATTTTTATTTGCTTGATTATATCTTCAATTACATGTTCATGTTGTAAAACATAGAAAATTACTTGATGCTACTGTCGAATATGGCGAAATCTGGTATGTTGTAGGAAAACTACAATGCGCATTGCCTGCTAAATAAATGAATGTTTGGTGAAGAAAATTTCTTTTGGTTTTCAGCATGCCGCGATTACTAGAAAGCGAAATTACAAAGTATTTAGAAACTCTTGAAGATTCAGAAGATGGCTTAGACGGGTCAGACTCCGAAGTAGAGGATGAAGGTCACTATTATCAAACCGCTCGAGATGTTCTTCGAGACCTTGAAAATAGTGATGAAAGTGAGAATGCCCAGCCCGATGAAGTGGATGCTGATCCTCCTCTCGTAATCGACAACGATGAAAATATGCCAGACCCTCCTATTTTGGAAGCCGAAGAAGCAGCACCCCACAGTAGATCACAAGGGATTTCAAGACGACCTCTAGTTTGGCGAAAACGGAACCTTGTTACTGCTGAAGACAGCCTTATTTTTAGAGGAGAAACTCAGATAACGGAAGAATTGATGTCTTGTGACACGCCATATGATTTTTTTTCATTTTATTTTACATCAGATCTAAAACAGAAAATTGTAGAACAAAGTAACTTATACGCAGCCCAAAAACAAATCTCCAATCCTGAAATTATAAATGAAAATATCCTAAATAAATTCCTAGGCATTCTGATTTATACCTCAGTTATAAAATTTCCAAACACGAGGGCTTACTGGAGTGACAAATTTGGTTATGATCACATAAAAAATACTATGCCGCTAAGAAAATTTGAAAAAATAAGATCCACTCTCCATTTTGCCGACAATACGCTATGCTTGCCCAAAGACCACCCAGACTATGACAGGCTGTTCAAAATAAGACCCCTTGAGGAAACGCTCAACTGCCAGTTTGGGAAGGTTCCCTTAGACCAAAGGCTTTCCATAGACGAGCAGATGTGTGCAACCAAAATGAGCCATTACATAAAACAATACATGCCCAATAAACCCCACAAGTGGGGGTTCAAATTATATCTCATCTGCAGTCTACATGGATATGCTCATAGATTTGAGATTTATTGTGGAGGGGGCTCGAAAAATAGCATCTTACCTGGTGAGCCAGATTTGGGAGAATCTGGCAATACAGTCGTCAGGTTAGCTAGAATCGTACCACGCAATGTGAATCACATTATATACTTCGATAACTTCTATACTTCTGTGCCTCTCGTCACCTATTTAGCTAAGGAGGGAATTTTCTCACTGGGAACAGTAAGAGTTAACCGATTGAGAAACTGCAAATTGCCTGAAAAAAACACTATAATGAAAAAGAATGTACCCAGAGGATTCTATGAGGAAAACGTGGCGACTGTGGATGATATTGACGTAAGTGCTGTTGTGTGGAAAGATAACAAGCCTGTTAACCTTCTTTCCACTTACGTAGGAGCAGAACCAGCACCCACAGTCACACGCTTTGATAAATCGAAGAAAGAGAGAGTTGCTATTCCATGCCCCAAAGTCATCAAGGAGTACAATGCCCATATGGGAGGCGTGGACTTATTAGATTCATTTATAGGTCGTTATCACATCACAATGAAGAGCCGCAAGTGGACCATGCGCTTATTTTATCATTTCCTGGACCTTGCAGTTATAAATTCATGGGTTATGTTCAAGAAGGTAAATAATATAAAAGGAAATGATCAACTTCTCAATTTGGGTACATTCAGACTAGAACTTGCTGAAACCCTCTGTAAATTGGGTCTACCTACAAATGCCGCTAAATGTGGTCGACCTAGTGGGAGCACTATACAAAGTGAACTTGTAATGAAGAAGTTCCGAGGACCAGCTCAAGCAATTCCTTTGAAAGACGTCAGATTGGATCAGACATGTCATTGGGCAGTTTGGCTGGATAAGCAGCAGAGGTGCAAATTCCCAAAATGTTCAGGCTTTACATTCAAAATGTGCCAAAAATGTAGTGTATCTTTATGTGATACGAAAAAAAGCAATTGTTTTTATAAATATCATAATGAAGCATAAATAAATACATTTCAAAAACAATATCCACTCTTATTTTACCCATACTTGCAAAATCTCAATGAATGCGCAATGTAGTTTATAAACAACATTCACATTATTGCAAAAAAAGTATAGTAAATTCATGTCTAGATTTTTTAAATCATTTTTCCTAGACAGTAATACATATCTATTAACAAATATATTTTTTTCAAACATGAAACAAAAATCGTCCATTTAAGGGTTAAGAAGTATGATGAATTTTGTCTTATTACATGTTTATGTCTGTCTGTAGGTATACATTTTTTATGTTTATCTTAAAAGGATTTTTATAGATATATATGTATAACCAACATTAGTAATCTGATAAATAAATCTCGTCACAAAAACATATATTTAGGTAGAGGCTTCAAGATATCTGGATGTTAAGACCAAAAATAATGTTTTATACAACACGTTTCGTTTTGGGACATCATTAAGTATAGTATATTTAAGTAAGTTATTTAAAAATTCCAATGGAATAATTTAAAATAACATTCTCATAACCTAACGAAACTTTAAATATAGGAAAGGCAAAGACCTATGCCATTAAGCCTGGCTCGCTATCTGATACTTTTTAATTGAACCAGCTTTTCTTGGTGCCCTCTATCAAGGTCATTGGAACTTTATTTTTTTTTCTTAATTTGATTGAGGAAAATCCCTCATTGTATAAGTACTTGTTTTGTTGTATGTATTACGACAAGTAATTTTTTTTACAAGTAATTCATACCTACAGATTTATCAAAATGCGGTTGCATTCGTATCAATTGCGTATTATTATTACAGGGAAACGGTGACAGTTAAAATCTTTCTGATAACAGAGCGATGACTCGTACTTTAGAGATTATAAAAAAATATAGGTAAGTAAATGACTTGATATATAATATCAATATGATAAAATATCTTAGGTTCACTTATTTAGGTAGGGTAACCTTTGTAATACCTACATGCTAATTAGTATCTACTCAGGGTATTTGCAGACACTCAGATAATGCATAAAATACCTAGTCATTCGTAAAATAGTATCTAAATAAACAAATAATTTACTTACGTATAGTTTTAATAATCGCTAGAGTAGATACGGATAATCACTTTTTTAACAAAAATACTTTTACCGGTTACAATAAAGGCTAATGTGAAGCTACATGTTATAAGTACTAAAAACACGCCTACCTATTACGCAATTGATATGCTATCGCATTTTGATAAATCTGTAGGTATGGCTATTAATATTTTAAAAATATTTACATGCCTAAGTACAAAACAAGTTTACAATTAAGTTAAATGACTTAGTGATTTTTATTTTTGAGTCGTAGATAAATGTGTTACCAGCTAAATGTCGATAGAAACGCTACATAACTTAAAGGTTTTAAGTTTTTCAAAATGAAAAAACTAAATTTTACATTTGAATAACAGCAGAAAAAGAACCAGTTACTTGAAAATACTTACTGCGTGAATTGGAATTTTTATAGATTGTTACATGCCTTGTTTCATTGCCATTTAATATTTACCTAAGTTTTCTCCTTTATTTTTGCAGATATTCCTTGTGAAGCAAAATGTCGGTAAGGTAATATAGGTAATAATAAACTGAAAGGAAAAAAAATTACAGGAGAAAAAGCAAATTCATGTGTGGCAAATATATAGGTATAGCTTTATTTTCTATTCACAATGGCGTAGTGAACTATCTCAATGGAAATATCAATACTCGTACAGTATACGGTGTACGTACATAACATGGAAAAAAGTTTATCGTAAAGTTATTAACCTTTTGACCGCCACGCTACAAACGCAATGCCGTGCCCTGTACGCCAAGGCTCAAAAAGAACTAAAATACCTACAAAAAATAGTGTTGGGAAGAGTCAGTATATCGGTAATACACAGTGACTCTTTTTTGTTGTTTATATACGCAATAAACGACTGCTTATACTTCAGGATATTTTATTTCTACTGTGCTAGGCCTATCCTACCTTTCACTATATATATATATATATATATATATATATATATATATATATATATGTACTTAGTACGTAAATAAAAAACAAACATTACATATAACACAAGTGTAAAGCACAACCCTATTCGCCATCGTGATAAGTGACGTCACAAATAGAAGACAACGGCCTTCCTTAGAGATGTAACCGTACTGCAAGCTGTATCGATTTCAATCGTAGTCGTTACAAAATAGTAGAAATCGATTCAAAATAGTTATTTATATTATAAAGTGCGTATATAAAAACGACACGTTCTTATGAGTATGGGGGTTGGAATCGATGAGCCAAACCTCTTCACGCCTGAAATTTAAAAACACACCTTGTTTATTTGTAATTGTATATTATAAACCAAAATATGCACTTTTCTAACTGTCCACAATATTATTATTCTCTCTAGATTATTAGACTTAAATATTAAAGTTGTTGTTATGTAATTTAAAAGTTCGTTTTTCTTACACAAATCAAGCAATTTAACATAATAATCAGAATAGTTATTATTCACTAATCAACAGTTGTACATAATTGTTCGTTCTTTCTCTTAAAATATTAAAATCTTGGTCATGAAATGTAAAAATCAACAATTCAACATTTTTATTTACTAATTAACAAATGTATATAATTTTCGCACAAGGTAATCAGTCTTGTAATATAGGTCTCGTATACCATAGAATCTAAAAATCAGTATTAATATATTTCTGGGTATTTATTAACCATTAAAATTCATAAATGATTAAACAAAACGTACCTAATAATACACACATCAAAATAGTCTAAGCAACATACATATATAAATTTGAATTTTACAATTTATTTTCACAATAAATCGTTAGTATTTTATTATTTATATTACTCTTTAGTGTCTTTTCAAAATAAAAATTCAATTGTTTTCTTTTTAATTTATATTTTAATAACATAAATTAACAATATTGCGAGTACTGTATCATACGTAGTACAAACTAAGATGCCTAAGCAACTAAACTTTTTATAAACTCAATGAAATTTAATATATTGTAAAAGAACCAAGCTGGCCACCTCTGTTGTTGCGAACTTGCTGACACCGATTAGTCATAGAATCGATGAGACTGTTTATGTTACCCTGCGGCAATTGCTCCCTTTGTAATTTCAATTGAATAAAATTTTGGGTCCATATTATGTATTCTCTACACCATTCATTTCAACGAGCGCTACACCGATACTACTACAACGACCGATACACTCAACTGACCGCAAGACGTCAGCTGATGTTAACCGGCAATGATGCCATTGCAAAATTAGTTTTTGTTTTTTAAGCATAGATAAAAAAAATTACTTTTTGTTTCTATTTAATGTTTGTACTTTTCTCTTTATTTATATGTTTTTTTCTTGTAATATTTCAGTTGTGTTTGTATTCTTCCAGTGCACATGTGATTGGTGAGTTTGTGGATAGTTAATAGGTAATTGAATTTAGTATTCAGCTCTTATTCTCTTATCTTTTATTTAATATTTTCTTTTGTATATAACATTTTTATTTATTTATAATTATATATGGATAATACAATTACTGATCTCGACGACGATTACTTCTCTTGCTCATCCTTTTCATGTAGTTTTTCAAGTGCAGATAGTTCTTCCTCGGCCACACTGACTTTGCATGACCAACTCGATCAAATATCTCACGCTAATCCATCCAACTTAAAAATTGTTCACATAAACGCTCACAGCATTCCTGCCCACTATTCTGACCTCCTAGCTTCATTTAGCATTGCTAATGTGGATGCTTTGCTAGTATCAGAATCTTTCCTTAAACCTTCCCTTCCTTCCACGCATTACGCACTGCCTGGTTATGTCCTCATTTTTAATGACTGGATCGGTAAAGGTGGTGGAGGCGCAGCAATTTATCTGCGTGCGGATATACCCTACAAGTTATTCAGTACCTCCCCTTTATACTACTCTGAATCAATAGAACATCTGGTCATTGAGGTAGTCGCTAGACATACAAAATTTGTACTTGGTGTCTTTTACAGCCCAAATCAAAATATTGATTACTTCAGTGACTTAGATGGAATCCTCTACGACCTTTGCCCTTCCTTCCTATGATCATGTTATATTGATGGGTGACCTAAACACTTGTATGGTTAAAAACAACTCCCTTTCCCGAAAAATTGAATCTTTTGTATCTCTTTTGTCATCCTATAACCTCCATATCCTGCCTCTTTCAGCGACCCATCATTTTCCTAATTGTGTCCCTTCCTTAATTGATCTAATGATCGTCTCTAACACCCGTAATGTTGCGTCACATGGGCAACTCGCCGCATCCTTTTCCTACCATGATTTTGTCTTTCTCTCCTATCGTATCCGTATCCCCAGACGCAAACCACGGTCCGTACTTTCGCGTAACTATAATGATTTGGATACTGCGGCTTTGTACTGCGATGCTGAGTACATTGATTGGGCCACCGTGACATCTTGCTCCACAGTTGATGAGAAAGAAGATGCTTTCAATACTTTAATTTTACAGTTGTTCGATCGCCATTATAACGTTAAATTCACCATTTAAATACTTATAAGCCTAATAATATGTAAGTATGTAATAATTATCATCATTAATTTATGTATAATTTATACCAAATTAAAAAAAAACTTTGTAAACAAACCATTGCCGTATATAAATTCGTCAATTCCTCAAGAATCTCACTTCCAAGACACTAAAATTGCACACCAGTAACTCAGAAAACACTGCCGCCCTTGTATTAAACAACTTTTAAGTAGTCATTGGAGGTAAAACTTGCAAAACAAAAAAAATACATTTAGATAAAAAAAATTTTGGTTATTTCTTTTTGTAGGGATAACCATCGATATTGTATGAAAATGAATGAATGACGGGTATCTATTCCCGATTCGTGTCGACATTTTGATGTATCGATACAACAAGATCCGATAAGACTAAATCGCTCTGATAAATATGTTTATATAATAATGAATGTTTCTTTATTACACGTATCGTCCGGCACATTGTCTAATAGTATAATGTAGTAAAATTATAATTTTCAAAGACTTTTTGCCGTTGGAACAAAATTGTGGTTGTTACTGAATCTTTTATTAGGTGAGTTTTGAGCATAATTCGTTCGCTTATAGTTCCGTGAATTAATGTACCACTAGAATGCGTTTTTTGGTACAGCAAATCCAATAATAAGGGACAAAATATCCTTTTTTAAATTAAATATGTTCACTTTTATTTTTTTATTCAAATTCATAAAATTAAATTGTACATTTATATTAATTTCAAATGTTATTTTTGTATGTGGCAACTTTAAATTGTGTTTATGATGGCAAACCCGTATCTGTAGCGCATACACCTCATTCGCAGCGGGGGTCAGCTTTATTGCCTGATTGCAAACTACCTAGTAGGGCAAACTTTTAGAGCTATCGGGATAAGCTAATTATTCAGATGACTAAAGTCGATTGTAACTTAAAGGGCAAAGATGTGATGGCAGTGTTTATTCCATTACATGCACAAATTATGGTGCTACATTCGAGATGCCAAGGCCAAGGTAACAGCCAGCAAAGAGAGTTTACAATGGTCACTGGTCTGAAGACATTCCGACTACAGAAAATTCAAAGAGAAACATTAAATACCTTAATTGCTTTCTGTGTAGCAAAAAGAAAAAGCGCAAGGAGGCTAGGTTTAGGTATAAGATTTGCAAAATCGCCTTTGCCCTCCTTGTTTTGAGGCATGTCATACTAATTATGTAGTAAATGTGACTGATTCTGAGTAATACAATAACTGATTAAAGAGTAACTCTTATAAAATATGAATAAAAAATATAAATTGATTTTAGAAGTGCATTTAATTTGTTTTATGTTTTGATTGTATAATCTGGAAAGAAAACATTTTAGTTATTTTTGTTTAGCCTGATTATAATAATAATATTAATAATAATTTTTATTTTCCACAAAGATTTACATAGGGTCCTTAAGCCTATACTTAATCCTATGTACAATTATTTTAGGTTCCGCACCTGTTGCCGAACTGGGTATAGCCCGTACTTCAGCATACAGCGCCTCTATCCTCAGACCAAGTTGGATACATTATAGGTCACAAAGTACAATGTTTTCCCAATTATAACGTAAAAACTATTACTAATAATAAACAATTATAACTCATACTTAATATGTCAGTCCTCTTGGTGTGTGTGAAGTGTATGTGTGCGTGTGTGTGATGTGCATGAGTGAGTGAATGAGGAGAGGGTGAGTAAAAGTGTAGTGTAAGAAGTTATTTACATCAAAATGGATTGTTATTATTATTTACGAACATATACCAATGTATTTTTCAGTTTCATCATAAGACATTGTCAGCAGAAAGGTTGTTACGACTTTTTTGACTGTGGATTTGTGCATCGAATACACACCTAATAGTTTATTCGTCTTATTGTAGATGATCGGGCCTAAAAAGGGAAAGAATCTCTGGACAGCAGTCGTTTTCGCAGCAAAACTACGATCACAAACAGCATACCATCGACGCTTTTTGACCCTATTTGGGAAATATTTTAACAAAGAATGCTGCTTAAGAATTATCCTAAGTATAAACAGTTGTCGCACAGTCAATACCTCACTATATTCATACAGAAGTTATGATTCGAAGTACATTCTACTATTTACTGACGAACCAGGGACCTCCGCAACGTATTCCTGGTTATTTCCGCACTTATCCAACCCATATGGCATCGTTTATACGCTCGATACACACAGTATATTGTTCCAACACATAATTATTACCAGTACGATGATGGAGAGCAAAATGTTGGTGGTTGAGAGGCGGAATCTTAATTCCTCAAACTCCGAATGGTTACTGCCAGCTGCTGCATTTTGCACTTTGATTGTGATTTGCCCATTGTTGGTAATTATTTTCACACATTCGTTCACTTTTTGCCACAGCTTAAAATAGAACTCCATTATTTTCGATATACAAATGCAATTATTTCATATTCCTTAAGTGCAAAAATTCCATCCCAAAAATATGGGAGGCGTGCGCGCATCGCGTTACCGGGCGAAGATATACGGCAAGAATAGGGAGATAAGTTAAAACAATGAATTGCGATTAAGTACTGACTTTATGATACTGTTAAATTTTTATATATATGGATAACATAAGTAGGTCACTTTTCTTATACTACTACTACAGAACAAACTCTCCTGTCTTGGGTCTGCTGGAAAAAATTTCTTTATAAATAAGCTGTTCCTTTGTACTTTATACCTACTTTGTACCTACTATAAATTATCTGTTAACTTGTGTGTACATAAATTGTTAAATGAAAATTAATGATAAAAAATGATTTCCAACACTCACGCCACACAAAGATAACGCATTAAAATTCGAAAACATGCATATGCTTTAAATTTTGTGAAAAAACAAATGCTAGTCGACATTTTATTTTACAACCAGCCAGTATGTCATGTAGAACAAAAAAAGTTTACTTTAGTGTTACCTACTTGGTAAGAAAAGATATAATAATTGATTAATACATTTCAAAAAATGTGTGTTGCTAAGACTTTTTTGATGTGTGTATTTACACCTAATGGAAAATTCGGGAGTATTTAAATAAAGTTTAATTATTAAAATCTTAAGATACTTGCCCCTAAATTCTCTTCAAAGAATGATCCAAATTTCGAAAAATCTTAATCATCATGGACGCTTTCTAAAATACGAAGGAGTTCCGATACATCGCTCATATTGCACTTCACTATTTTGTCTGCATTCGCTTATGATGGCATCACTTTTTCTTCTATCCTAGACCACGGCGCACAGAGAACATATTATCGATGACCAATAAGGGATGCGCTAGAGTTGACATATTTTGACATAGAGTTGATATATTATTTTGATGGTATTTTTTATTCATGTAGCCAATGTTAATTTTATATTTCGGACGTATAGATTCATAGGTAATATAACAATTTTTTTAATTTTAAATAGTTTTCAAGCAATCTACGTCTGCTACGTTACGTCACTAGCGGCCTATTATAAAAGACTTTCGCGTGCTGGATACGGTTTTTGCTTGCATAAAAATATATGTTTTTTATTTCAATATTTTTCAGTCCTGTTGGCCCTGAAAGACTCGCTTTTTACACTCGCATGTTACTGGTATATTATATTTTGAGGAATGCCGAAGTAAAACGCCAGTAATAATTTTTGAATATTTTTAATTATATTTTTTGTAAGCCGGGTTTTTTGTCTTCTATTAACGTCGTTGGCGTACAGAGCCCGCAAGTGCTTGTCTTCTATACGTGACTGTGGCGTTCAAAGTGTTAAAAAAGTGTTTCTTATATCAAATGTCCACCAGACATGCAGCCAGTCCACGGTATATCAGATCATGCTTACTTTTTCCATTTTAATCAGAATATCATGCATTTAATATATTTAGGATAACTGGAAGGTTACCTAATTCTCTCAACAAATTAGGTATACGAACTCATTTGGGATTTTAAAGGGAACATGAAGGAAGTAATAAAGCTTGTATAATTATGTATACCTCACATTAAATGATCTCATCGATGTACCCAATTCGCTGCGTACATACATACACTCAGGGAAACACCATAATACCCATGTAGTTGCAATGTGTCTATTATGATACGAGTAGTAAATGGAGTGTTTAATTTTGAGAATGAAATATACATGTAAAAGAACAGTAAAAAAAACGCATAAGCCACAAACTACCAAATATTTTTATGAGATAAGCGTTTCCTTATGCTAATTAATAATATTTATGAGAACGGACAAAGATCACAAATAAAATATGCTAAACCTACGGTACGGTAGGTATCAAAGGAATCTAATCAACTAGGAAGCACAAAATTAAGCTACGATTTACCAAGTAGAAAACTGCTCAAGTATTTACTAATCAGGTCTTAACTCTTTAATGACTTTAATTTCATCTAAAGTAGCTAGAAAGTTCAGTTACTAATTTAAGCCAATTTTGAGGAACAAAACAATTAGTTCACATACATGACCTAGATGAGATTTAGCAGTGCCTTTTTTTAGATAAACTTTGCTTTTCAATAAATTCAGGCGTTACAGCTCATGGTTCTTTTGAAATGTTTAGAGTTTTAACCGAAAGGATGATATGTGGGCCTCATGTGCCGTCTCGTTTCTTCGCTCATTTTTAATACTTAGGTATTATAAACGAAAAACAGTTCATGTCTATTCTGTGATCACTGGACTATAAAATGTTCAACTGAACCATTTTTTTTACTAATAAACTCCACGTTGTCATTATGAGGTATTTAAATAATTATGAATAGTGGTAAATAACAATTACAAAAAATAACAATTTTGTATCTTTATTACAATAATATAGATTGTTAACTAAAGTCCATGCCATGTTGAAGTCCATGAATAAGCAACATAGAAAATTAATGATTATAGGTAACCATTTCATCGCTACTGAGTACAACAAAAAAAATTCAACATTGAAATATTAACAGGTTAATCATTAATCAAAATAATACCTAATAAATCTTATTATGCTCATAAAATGTGCAAACGGTTTATGAATCTAAGTAGCCCGTACTAGTAAAGTATTTTTTTTTTCGGGGGGGAAAATGCATTACGCATACCACCCGGGCGCAGGGGGCCCCGGAGTGGTTATGTGGGACTCCCGTATAGGCTAATGAGACCCATGGTATACCCACTAAAAACCCATCTTCCGTCTCGCCGCCTTGTGACGGGGTTACGGAAACGCTTTCGCACGCATCCGCGACCCCGTCGGTGGCAGCTGCCCACAAGCGGCTCCATCGCGAAAGCCCGAAGGCCCTCCACGATGGGCGCACCAGATCACCAGAGAAGCCTCCCTCCTCGGCCTCCACCAGTACTGTAGCAGACTCCCCCGAGTCTGCTACTAGGAGGCCATGGATACCAGATAACTGGTACCCGGTGGCAGATCAGGTCTGCGGTTCTGCCACCAACCACACCTCGACCGCAGAGGATAGGGCAAGCGGCGCACCGCAATACCGACATGCCTCTTCCTCTGCCTGCCTCTTTCTCGCAGGGGGTAGGGAGAGTGGCGCACCGTAATACCAACACGCCGTTCCCCCTGCGATCCCTCCACGGCCACAGAAGATAGGGAGAACGGCGCACCGTAATACCGGCACTCCTGTTCTTCTGCGGTCCCACCTCCAAGCGCGTCCGCAGCGGACTTGTTCAGCCCGCTGGGAGCGCCCACCTCGGGCCAGCCGGTGGCCCAAACAGGCCGGCCCTGGTTGCCTCTTAGTTCACCGTGGGTGACCAGTCCACGGTTACTAAGCCCCCCCGCCACGACAAGGCGGCCAACCATCGTGGGGGGGGGGGGTACTAGTAAAGTAATGGGGCAAATAGGGCCAACTTAAATTACGTTCTGAACACAAAGTCTTTCACTCACTTATTTTAGGGCATAAAATGAGTGAGTGAAAGTGAGGTATGCACGACAGTACCAACTTTTTTTTTTCTCAAAAATTTTCATTAAAAAAATTATGAAAATTTCTTCATCTTCTTATTCACTTTTGCATCAGCGTTTCTTTTTTGGTTTTGTAAAGCATAGCACTCAACTGTTTGCCCTACGTGTGATTTAAAACTTTAAACTCTATATAATAATAGGTTCTAATTTTAACATAGATATATATCATTATTATCAACATTTCTGGAATTTAACAAGTTGCTAAGTAGACAGGTTTAGGTATGGTTAGAATGGAATATTTGGAATGGAATATTAGAATGGAATATAATGGAAAGCCTATGAATTACGCCAGAGACTTAATTGGTTACTCCACCATGTCCCCGGTTATAAATTTGTAAAAATATTCGTAACGCTGAATGAAAATGTTATGATTACTTATATAATTTAAAGTATGAGCGATAAAATATATTCAATGAATAATCTAAAATCTGTCATATTTACGTCAAAAATTGCTTTAAAATCAGAAATTTTTATAACGCCGCCCGGAATGAGCACCCTATAGAAAGAATACGGTACGATTCGACTAACGCGGAAAGCGCAAGGGGCGTCTTTATACGGGATCTGCGTAGTATTAGGATTAGTAGGGGACAGTTTTTGCACGCAAGTATTTTTGTTGCAAATAAATTAAATTTTTAAGGGGTTTTACGGCATCAGGCCATAATAGAGCCTTATTTGTATCCAGTACCTTACGTGAAACTGTATTACAGGCTAAAGTGTACCTACAAAGCCTGCTCGGCAATATTTTGAAGGGTTAAAAATAGCAAGCAAGTAAAACAATATTCATTTTTAGTTAAATAAATTTCCGTACAATGAAATCGTTTAGATTTCATTTTCGTTGATCAAAAACTAAGTTTTAACTATGATATAAGTAGGTATGTGATAATTATTTAATTCGATATAAAATAAGTGATCCGTTTATGAGAATGACTGCATATACAGAAAACAAGTTATTCTTCTCACATACTTATAATAAAATATACTCCATATTGATTTCATTAGACAGTCAACTTTGTTTATCTTCAGAAAATAACCTTAAACATTGCTGTTCGGTCTTTTCTAGGCGCTCCGCCTTTTAAAGGGCGACTTTTAACCTTGCAGGCACATCTGAACCTGCACCAACTTCCCCGACTGTACATGTAACTTTTTCGTTGCAATGTAATCCCCATAGATAATACCTGTGTGAAATTGGAGTGTGTTCCGAAAACTAAGGTAAGCCAGTCAAAGGAGGACCCGAAAAATACATCGTTATAAAACGTAATATTGAACGTAAAAAAAAAGTAGGTACCGTACGTCTGAACTTATTTATTTGCTTGATAAATAGATAACGTGTAAGTAAATGGACAATATAGGTAACTAGCTGTTTATTTTGAAAATTCGGTTATATAAAAGAAAAAATATGTGTGTTCCAAATTTTTAATTTCCCTTAAATTTTTTTTTACCAGCATCGCGAACTATTGTGTGTCATAGAAAAATAGAGCAGCATCGGGAACATTTTCATGCAGTTATTTTTACGACTTCAAGTCCAACTTAAAACCTGATGAATCGTTTAATCGTCTTCAATTAGCTTTTGGGAACGAGGTGCTTTATACAGGAACTGTGTACTGCTGGTATAATGAGTTCAAGTGCGGTCGCCTAAATTTTAAGGATGAAGAAAGAAGTGGTTGTCATTAGACTGCTGTTACGGAAGAAAACGTGCTACAAGTGAAAAAAATTATTTAAAAGACCGGCGAATCACGTACGAGGAGATTCAGCACAATCTGCAGATTGGATCTGGAAGTGTTCATTATATTCTACAACCACCTTTGCGTAAGAATGATTGTTTCGCGCCTAAGGGCACCCGACAGGGCACGGACCTCGGCTTAGGACGTCGTATATTGAAACTACCACTGGTTCGGAAAGGTCATCTACTGCCAAAGAACCAGCCTGTAACTCAGTAGGAATGCGCACGACGCGTTAGCCTGGCCCAACGGTGGTTTATGCGATTCGAATGCCGTGTGGCCCTATTTCTAACTGGAACGTCGGGATCTGCTAAGACGTTACGCGGACGCCTTTAACGAAGCGCCTCGTCTGGGTTGCCCGTGTTGACTGACTTACTGACTAGAGGATTGGGATGGTGGGGGCATATGCCACCATTTGGGTTATGTTAAGACGAGCCAAATGCGCCAAACAATATGAACCGCGAATGGACAATCCGATCGGCACTGATCGTACCTGTGTGGTAATTACTTCCGGCCGGCTTTGTCGTTTAACAAAATTTGCCGACTCGAATGTGCCGATGTGGGTGAAGCTCCTAAAATGAGTGAAGTATTAATAAGTCACAGGTAGTATGTAGAAGTACACAGTAAGGAATTAAAATAGATAACATGATTATTTACCTGTGCCATTAAATTTATACTTATTAGGTTCAACAAATACAATAAAAAAACAACTAACTAAAAATTTATAGCTGAAAGTGTCCAAGTATTATTTTGTTACTTTTTCACGCTCAAACAGCTGAGCAGATTAAAAAGATACGGTATGTAGATGGAGTATGATCTGAAATTGTCAACACATTGACGTTAATTTTTGCCAAATTTTGATTGAACTGTTCTTATACCTAAATAAATTCAATTCAATGAAAAAACCTCCTTAAGTTGATCCTCGACTTAATTTCACTCGAGCACTGTATACGAATCACAACAAGCTAAGTGTAAATCGTTTACTTTTATCTATAAACCGAACCAATCTCAAGGGGGAAGTCGCAAATAACTTTTCTTAGTGAATTACCAGAGGCGGTCGGCGTGGTTTCCCCTATAAGTTGAGCCCTCCCGCCATTTCTCCCTCTGATTAGAGAGGGCCACTCAAAGACGATTCGCGAAAGCAAAGCTCTCACGGTATACATACAGCAGCAGTCAGTTTGGCGGGAGCACCGTCTGCCGACAGTCGTTTGTAACTGGCTAGTCACGTTTTGCCGCGTAATCTGGTAAGCGCGAAATTCAAATTTCAAAACGGACACTACCGATTATTTTTTATGTGCGTGAATTATGGCTTTTAAATCAAGTAAAATGAAAATTTTGGGATGGCTCGTCTTGATTAATGTTTTGGTAAGTAAAATTTTTTTATTTTGTCATATCTCTTTGACATTTAATCATTGCATTTACATTTTTACATAAGAAAGTTATAATTTCGTACAGGTTTTCTTTAGAACGTTTGATTTATAATTTGATTCGAGCAGCTGAAAGCTTAAAATAGCTTAGCACCAACCAATGAAACTTGGGGAATCAATGCTGTAGGTAGGTTTAATATTAGTAATAATAGATTTTATATAATATTTATCACATATTTAGTTTTTATAGGTATATAAATGAAGTATAAACTAAATTGCCCAAAAATACATATAAAAAATGTTTGTTAATGTTTGTTTGTTATGGATAGTAAATAAAAGCGTGTTTTTACGAAAATAATTTGCAAGTTTCATGTAAGTCTAATATACTTAAGGTTAAAATTACAAGTTTATGTGATCATAAATAAAACACTAATAATAAAGTATTTAAATAAATATTAAGCTAATTGAAAATTAAATATTACGCGGTTACAGTTAGAGATTTATACATCATTGTTGGTTTCGGTTTTACTTTACAGATTTTTCTTAGCAGTGTGTGAAAAAATTTTGAATGGTAGATTGGTACTAAACTAGGTTTTTGTAATGCTAAGGAAATTTCAAGATCTTAAATTAGCATTTTGTACCAGTTGAAATGATAGTGAATTTAAATGATATCTAAAGTAAATTGAATCTGAAAATCTCTGTCATTTGACTTTCAGCAAATATTTTATTGGTTATGTAAAAATGTAAAATAAAATTATAGTAACTGTTGCATATTTTTATTTATTTTGTTTTGTAATAGGAAGCTTTATGTTGAGTTTCCTGCTTTTTCAATTCTTAATCCGTAATGATGTACCTAATTAATTGCGATGACTAAATATTTCACATGCACCCGTACTTACCCTTCGAGCTTTTATATGGTATGTTTTTCCTATATGTTTGACAACTCCATAATAAAACTTGTTATTTTTTTTCTTACAACCCTGGAACGAATACTGAATACTCGTTATGAGTTGCAGAATTACTAATCACTTAAAACTCAATTCATCGTTTCTGTTTACTAAAACTTAAACTGTACTGAACAAAACTCTTAACAGATACTAAACGATTTATAATTAATTCGTACACGCATGTACATGCATCGATCTTCTTGTCGGATCGATATTTAGATAGTGCGCCTGCGCATGTCTACTACAGTTAGCTGTGCTTGCGACATACCTTGTAACGTTTTGTGTATTAGTCGTGTACATAATAGATCATGTATTAATAGAAATAGAACAGTTTGGAGCGCGTTGCTGTATTTCATTTGTGGTTATTTATTATGTATTATAATTTTAATACTCAATATATAATAATGTATTATAAAAATAACAAATCCCACGCATTATAAAAACTAAGAGATCCGAATCTTGTGGATATGCGTCGCTAAACGTATTTCATGTAGATACATAATAAAACTAAATAAATAAAAGATTCCCAAAAACACCAACTTTATGGCCCTATAGAGCTTGTACTACAGATGACCCGAGAACGAACATCACACAAATGAATGCCCCGGCCAGGACTTGAACTTGGGATCTCCGGTGTATGAGGCAGGGCTAACTAGCCACTACACCATTCGACCGTCAATCGTTAGATAAATATTTTACTAAAATACAAATTACATATGACTTGTGAGTTTTACATATAAACGTATTTTATTTCATTGATATCATCTACGGTGTTTGATACTTACATAGCTGATGGCTTTGCATACAATAGCAATAACTCTGAAATCTAATTAATTTTCACATTAGGGGGCATGCATCATTCACGCTGGGCCATAGAAACTGAAATACGTAACAAATCAAATCAAGCCTTTTTTATGATAATGGAATTTTACTTTTGATGTCATTAAAATAGGTACTTATGTCGATTTCGACATACCTAATGATTTCTTACTAACGTTTTGTAATTGAAGTTGGAGAACGAATCAAGTAGCTACCTATTTAAAATATGTAACTTCTTAATTCGCTAATAATTGAAAGTAATGAGTAATTTATTGCAATTCATAAATGCTATAAACTGCGATTGCTTAAAACTTAAAAATCAAGAGGCTTAAAAGATCGAATACTCATTTACGTAGAAACCATGAAAGGGATAACTGCGATACTCATTCCAGGAAAGCTTCTTTGTTTCAAATAAAGAATGGAACAAATCAGGGGCCTATCGAAACACAGGTTCCCATGATTAATTTCATAATTGTATTAGTGCTAGCACATCGGTATGGCGGTATAAAATGCCATAGGCACACGGAAGGGCACCGTCGCCGCTATGCGCTACCGCCATATCAATTACACATTAGGGCCGGTCTGATGTAGTACTTGCTATGTATGTGTCTATTGTCGTTGTTTCTGAAGCGTGGTAAAGAGTTTTTACTATGGGATAAAAATTACAATTTTATCTTAGGTCTTCGCATTGTTGAGGCGTATGAAGTAACCTCAAAATAGGCTTATTTCTAAATATGGGGAAAATATCATAAGTATGAAATGCAACTTAGATCGATTTTAGTTTATGTGAAAAGTGCTTCCTCTGTCTTAATTCTTAAAACACTTAATTATGTCTTGAACGAAAATCTACTTTAAAGTTTTTATTTCATTTCTGAATCTGTATCAGATAATGGATTTCTCATTTAATTTGATTACACAATTTGCCTTATTTGTTCAATGCATTAAAATTTATTTAGATAATAACAAACTTCAAATTAGCCATTTCAATTATCTATTTTCTCATAATGTTACTGTATCAAAAAACCTTGCGAGTCTTAATAGTTACGTAAATATTACTTGGTAATGCCGAAAAACTAGAAACTACCGTATTTTTCGAAATGAACATACAATTTCAGCGAACAGTTTATGTTAAATCATAAACTATAGCCATACTTTAATGCAAAATCTATATTCTACAATAATAATAATTCCTTAAATGGTTGTAGCCAATCATCCATTCCTTTTTGAATATATTTACATATAAAACATTGAAACATAGCAATTTTAATATTCTTATATTAACGTGAAAATTTAATCAGTTATTTCAAATCAACGGAACACATACGTCAATAGAACCTTTTAATTTCTATTTCGGTACCGTAGATCCAAAATGGAGTCTGTTTCCGGAACATTCTTTAAGCACACATGCCTTGTGCTCAGTCGTTCTCAATTGCTACTTTGCAGTTCTCATCATACAATCATGAGAATCCGTTTAAAAATTGATTTTGCATGGCACTGCGCAGTCTCGCTTATACTGGCTGCGCTGGCGCCGTTTGACTTCAGTTGCCTTAATGTTCTGCTGGAACTAACAATAAAAGTTTAACTACCGAAACAAGATGTACAGTATTGCACTAAAACAACTGATTTTGGTTTGCCATTCCGTTATTTTACATGTACGGTTCAACCACGTGAGTAAGGAATATTGTTTTATGTAATTTACGTTGATCGCGGAGGAAACTTTGTGCAGCGTGAAGCAGGGTACTGCTTCACATTTCTGCGCATTTCATTTCTTTTACTGAAATACAACTAAAGCCTTTCACTTGGTTTCTTAGTTATTTTGGGAAAGAAAAAAAATGCATTTAATTTTACTCTGGCTTTGTAACTTAGTTCTAAAAAATTAATGCTCTTGTATGTAGAAAACCTTTTTTACAAACTTAAAACTCAGAATTCTTGTTTTTAAAGGATCTTAGTAATATTGGTAAAAATAATTTATTTAAATTCCGTACGACTTAAAATAACTGCAATATAAAAAATGCTAAATCTTTTGTCTGGTTACAGATATCAATTAAGTTTAGTTGTTACTATGAGGACTGCTTGCAATATAAAACTACATGTATACTGTTTAAATAATAGTAAAGTAGATAGTACAAAAAATGACCTACTAATAGTCAATATATCAAATTAAAGGCCAATAAATATAGATTATCATACAATCATTAGTTTAAATATTTAGACCTTCCTTCCATTCTAAGATATTTTTTTTTAAATATATCTTTTCCCCGATTTTTTTAGGATTCACTCTAGTTAATTCATTAAAAAAAGAACTGACAGATTGTTGATTGACTGTCAAAACTAATCCGCCAATAACGTCCATTACTTGTGGGTTCATTCGACATCGTTTTGTTACTTTTTTTGACATTGACATTGATACATTCAAAAGAAAACAACATGGTAACTTACGATTGATTTTTCGCTAATTATTTATTATTATTTACAAGATTTTTAGATTTAAAATTAGGGAAGTTTAAGGGGGAAAAGGTTACTCATGAGTTAATCTTTCATGCGTACTACTGACCAATTAGCAGGTCAAAATCCCATATTGAGTTTGACCATCATCTTTTTGCAGTTTTTTTTAAATAAATTGGTGGATTGAAAAGTTCGCGGCCTAAATAAGAAAACACAGGAACAATGCAATTTTTTATGTTTATTTTTCTACATACTCTCCTCCTAGGTCACAGCACTTAGTCCAGTGGTCCTCCAAAGCCTTGATCCCATTTAAATAGAAGGTCTGGTCAAGGTCTTCAAAAAAGGCATCTACGGCCACTTTGACCTCCTCATTGGTAGAACATTTCATTCCAACTAAGTGTTTTTTAGTTTTGGAAATAGGTGGAAGTCAGAAGCTGCCAAGTCAGGTGAATAAGGGGGATGAGGAAGCAATTCGAAATCACAATTCACTGTTTGAGCCATCGATTCTGCAGATGTGTGAACACGAGCATTGTTCTGATGAAACAAAACTTTCTTGGCCAACAACAACTTTCTTGGTCTTTTAGACTTTATTTCTTCGCGTAAACAACGTAATAGTATGCAATAGTATGCAGAATTTATAGTTTGACCTCTTTCTAAGTAATCAACCAAGATGACACCCTTAGAATCCCAGAAAACCGATGCCATTACCTTGTATACTGAAAAACACGCATTGGCTTTCTTGCCGGTCGGAGATCCGTGTCTCTTCCATTGTTTGGATTGTTGTTTGGATTCAGGAGTATAGTGATGAACCCATGTCTTGTCCATAGTAACAAAAATTTGTTTGTATCAGCTTGAAAAAGCTCTAAACAGTCACTAAAATCGTGAGCCGGGTTCGTTTCTGTTCAACAGAAAGAAGCCGCGGAACCCATCTTGCCACTTCAATCCACCATTATGGAACCCTAATTCGTTGACGATCATGTTTTGTGTACATTCATATGAAATCCCTAGAGCTGCAGCTATCTCAGATATCTTAAATATTCTGTCTTTCAGGATGAGATCACATATTTTTTCGATGTTTTCCGGAGTCGTAGCTGTAGAAGGCCGTCCAGAGCGGGGGTCATCTGTGATGCTCTCTTGAGCAGACGTTCCTAAAGTTGCCACCATATCTTCATGAATCTGCTTTGGAGTTAAGTGTTTCTTGTGGAGGTATTTGATCGCGGCATGGTGCTCTAAACTAGCCATTTTCAAAATTAATTAAACATACTCTCACTTAATGTTCAATAAAATAAATAATTACGCATGTTTCTCAGAGAAAAGTTGCAAAGAGACTGACAAAGTGTCTAGGTTTCATATGAGGGTAGTTTTATAATAATATGACAATGCTATCTATGGTAGGCCGCGAACTTTTCAATCCACCCTCGTAGTAATGAGTTCTACGTCTAATTAACTAGTAGGTGAAGTTTTAAAATTATGACAAGTGATGTTTATGAGAAGCTTGTTTTGGATATTGTTTTTAGGAAAATAAATATTACGAAAGGACTAAAAACCTTACTACGAAACTAAACTCAATAAATCTATACTTATAATTATTTTAGATGTCTGAAATATTTTTCTATTATGTTTCTCTAATGAAATTATAAAAAGTGTGAAATCAAAGTGTAAAATTAGTTATTTACCTTTATTGAAATTATGGTCCGAAAGTTTTACAGATCTTTAGGTATTTTAAGTCAATGATTTACATAAAGTTATTTAGGTATCGATATCAGTTGCGTATTTTAGAAAGGTACCTCAACAGAATACAACATTTTTTCAAAATGAGCGAAAAAATCATGTTTGTTTTTTTAAGAAAAAATTATCGTATTTTGCAGTTCACACATATCTTCTTATATGACGCAAAAATACCTATATGCTTTTGTCATTTTATATACAGACTGCTTCGTAAAAAAATTGTTTGGTCAAATAAAACATAGCGATATGCATCATCTTTCTTAGTTTGATCAACTACAAGAATGCAATCAATATCTTTTGTTGATTATAGGTCCGAATTAATTAATGCAGTAAAGTGTGAACTTTTAATTTACCTAATGACTTACAATTCCCTATTAAGCGAGAACGGGCTAATTAGAATAAACAGCTACTTAAATTGAGTTTCTTTTCTTTTTAAATACAAAAAGAATACATAAGAAACGTGCCAGAAACAAGCATTTTTGACTTACGCCATGAATGATTACTTTGTTTATTATTATTATGGAACCCTATTGAAAGTTGTTGAAGATGAGTCTGGAAATAATCTCATAATTTTGGTAAAACCCAACTGAATTCCATGAGAAAATATCATCTCTGTTAAGATTGAAAAAGAAAGTAATTTAGATAAAGCGAAGGCACCATAAGGCGCTCAACTGGTGGAACGCATTCTATTTTATTATCAAAAGATTTTTATTAATATCACAAAATGGTAGTAGCTACAAGATCGTAATAAGATCGTAGATTTTGATATGCTTCTAATTAATTATTACCTCACGCATGCTTTTGTTAGCTTTTTAATATATTTGTTTTAAATAATGTAACATGAAATATTTATCTTCTATAAATTTTCTACCTACTGAACATCCAAGGTGTCTTTCATAACACCAAGGTACCAATGATCGGTCCCATCATTGTAAATGTTTTCCAAAATTGTATTTCTCAGATTCATTACAGTTTTAAAGCAGACGAAGGGTCCCAATGCCATCGAACACTTCTTAGATCTAGAACCAAGCTATAGACCAATCTGTTCAATCCGTAGCAATCCGTTCGCTCGAATGGTACTTTTATTTAGATAGATAGCGATAGACGTTCGCTTTACTTGTAGTTGTTAGTGTCCAAACTGTGTGCGTGACCGTGATGGAACAAATTTCGCGCTCACACACACGAATTATTAACCTTGTTTTTACACGTGGTTATTATTTACTACAAGTAAAACGAAAGTTGCTTCGTGGGGTAGCAGTACTACACGTGTATCTGCCACTACACAAACTGTATCTCATGAACCCATTTATACGTTTAAAGAGTAAGAGTTAGACATTAGACATTTTCGTTTGAGTTTGTATTTCAATTACCGCTTTACATTTTATTAATTAGTGGCTTGACAGTTTCAAGGCAACTACGGTAAAATAAAATGACTTTAACAAATCACACCATTACTGCATCGATCAATTTTGGTTTTATAATTGCTTGTAATTAAAACAAAAAAACTTGACATCGAAGTGATACAGGAATATTTCAAGAATTACCTTAAAATAATGTGTTGTAATAACACATTGTAACTTTTTTCAGACATTCATTTTAGTCGACTGTCACAAGAGGGTTATATTTTTCGAGCGCATGTATGTGTGTATGTATGTATGTACATATATGTAAATATTTATATATGTATGTATATTTATACGCCACGCTCTACCTAAACCGTTTGCGAGATTTCAACATGAGGCATCATTAGGTTCGTCTCACTTGTGAGAGTGCCATAGTATTTCCCGGGATTCCCACGGGAATGGGAAACACAGGAGAATAACTGAAGCATTCGGGATTTTTAATCTGTCAAATTCAGAAGCTTGTATAATACCAACCTGATTGATATAAAGGCAAATATGATAACAATTTGAGTAACGACGTTATTAAATCCTCCTTCCAACAAGCTTTAATAGAGTTTAAGGTAACTTAACCATATAGATCAAATAAATAGCTCAATTCAGCAGACGTTAAAACCTATTCATAGAATAAGGCTGTACGGAACTATTCATATTAAATATGTAGGTTCCTGCACGTGAACGTTACAAGTCTCGGGAGAACTTCTAACTTAATTTTACCAAACTGCGAGGGATATAGCGCAAGAACTCTAGTAATATTTAATATTTCGTGGACAGCCAAGTGCGCTTCGCAGAACACCCATAACTTATCAACCGGTGAAATGAAATAAAAACCGAGCGCCTAACCAATACTACTTAGCTAATCAAGTATATATTATAAACAAATTAAAACCTCCGACTGAAAAAATAGCACAACTGTCGATCGTTTGGGCTGATAATTATGTTAAGCAAGAGCAATGTTGTACTGTTTTGGCACAAATAAATAAATAATATTGTTTTTATCATAATTATGAAGCAGTTGAGCTTCATACATTCACTCAATTTTCATACAAAAGCATAGTTACGACGCCACAGTTTGACAGGTAGATGCAATTAAACAATAACACCTTTTTACGCTAAGTCAAAAAGGCCTGCTGATTGACTGTTTATGGCAGCGATACACATTATATTATTGCTGCAAAAAATGAAATTAAAATCAATAAGTTTTTTAATATTATCAAAATTCGACGTGTTTAATTTCGCCACTACACCGTACGTTTGTTAGCAAATGATAAATTACTTTAATAATAATAATAATAATTGTTATTTACTTGCGAGTATATGCGATACAATTTGATGGAATATAAATTAAAATAATAGTCCGTTCACATACTGCTGACGTCAGCGTGCAAAAATGATATCATAATTAATACAACAAAAAAAAACATTAAAATCTATTAAAACTAATTGAGCAATGTCACAAATTTTTCAAATTATAGTAGTTATTTATTTTTAAAGGCATGGCAACGTTATGTGAGATACAAGTTCAAATTAAAATTACATTATGTCCAACTAATAAAATTTATATAATTAATGTCATAATCAAAATACAATCTACTTAATCATAAACAGGGTCAAATCAGCATAATTAAAATACATGTCACGTCATAATACATTTTCTTTTTAAATAACAAATCAAATAATGCTGATTTAATTTTATTTAGTGGCAGTTCCCTAAACCATGCCATGCAACATACATTTTTGCTGTAAAGACTAAGTTTTTGGTGAGGAATATATAATGTTTCAAAAAGTGGCTTACAACTGTCTAAGAATTGTGCACTGCAGATGGCTCTTATGCTTTCCGTGGTAATTCATTGTTTAAGGATGTAAGTTATAAAATGTAAGGCAAGTTCCACGCCTGCATGACCCATTGGACCGATTTGATGAGGTTTAATTAAGTGATAGATTAAAACTTGAAAAATGATAAGCTGTTGGTCTCAGGAAGACACTAACCTCTTGTCTTCCTCAATACTTTTATTAAACGTTACGCTTGGGATTGGTGCAGTGCTATTAGTGTTACAAATAATACTGATACAAAATTTTCACCTATTTAATTTAGGTCTGCTTCTTTTTGGAATTGATTTTTATGATCCATGCTTTCTTCGTCTAGGGTTTATTTTCTTGTAAGCTTCATTTTATTTGTTTTAATTATAGATACTATACCAAACTAGTGAATAAAGTGTTCACGAATTGAAACTATTATTCTATTTAGGGTATTTATATTCTATTTAGTATTTAAAAGTTTAGGGTATAAAAGTTAATTTGTGTTTTGATAAAATGTATGTCTCATGTTGTGATTGAGTTAAGTATATTAAATTATATTTTCTTTCTTATATAAATAGTTAATTTGGCCGTTGGTTTGGTAATTTTTCAGTATAAAAAGACATTGCGTCTATTTGGCAAATTGTCTAACTGATTTGTTCTATGTTATGTTACATAACTTCCGATCATTATTTGATATTTTTATTGCTTTTCATTTTCGTGTGCGAATATTTGAATTAATGACTCGCAAAACTATTTTACTACGAACTCCTTAGTCAGTCTAATTTACTTAAAGGCAGTACCTATATAAAATAATAATAAAAGGTGGGACAGATATAATTTGCACAAAAAACTATATACCTTTATTCTTCATATGAGCGTTGCCGCTGAGTCAACGACCTAATCCAATTATAGTTGCATAATGGAAGGTGTCAGTGAGTTTTTTTCAAGAATAAATTAGGTTTTTCTATATATTGTGATAGGTGCGTCGATAGTGTCAAAGATGGCTTGCGATATGTTGCGATACCTACTCGAACAAATTGGAGCAACGGTTAATCTACCTACGTATGTAGAAAAAAGTTATGTTCTTTATTTAAAAAAACGCAGAGAACGCAGAAAAATTTCCTATTAGAAATGTTTTTTTAAATGTTCTATATTACAATAGTAGGCTACAATAGTAGTAGCTGTTTCGGACTGGAATTTTTTATTTTATTGGCGACATAATTATAAAACAAAAATGAAATGCCTTTTGTGACCAACCACAGAAGAAGGTTTTTTAGCCCGATATGAATAAGGACCTCAAGCAATTGTAGTGCATTAATATACTAGGAAAAGCAAACCACCAATAAAATAATTAAGATATAGGGTAAATGTTTTGGGGAAACCTTATAATAAATAAACTATCACGTAATAAAAGTTTTTATTCCAAAAACTGTCACGGACATGAAGTAGTCGGAGGGGTCGTCGCGAAGCCTTCCATGGTGAAGGCGCTTAGGCGTGTGCAGGGTCAGCGGCAGACGCTCAGGCGCCGACTGGCGCTCTGGCGCGTGCAGGATCAATGAGAGCAGGAACAGCAGGAGCAGGTTGGATCAGCAGGTACGAGGAGGTGGTAGGCAGGATCATCAGGGTCAGCAGCAGGAGCAGGATCAGGCGTCAATGTCGGGGTTATCAAAATGAGGCAGCTCCAGGTAGCTTCAGCATGAGGCAGCTTCTGCGTCAGGTAGCTTTAGCATGAGGCAGCTTCAGCGTCAGGTAGCTTCAGCGTCTGTCAGGTAGTTTCAGCACGAGGCAGCTTCAGATATAGGTAGCTTCAGCATGAGCATGAGTTCGAGGACTTGCAGAGTTACTTGTAATAGACTGGAGATGTCATCGGTAGCATGGTTTGAAATAGATTGCCGTTTTATGGCCAGCAATCGGCTTATATGCCCGGGCTCGCATTAGCCAGGAATCAAGTATATTTTCTTACAAAAGTTTTGTAAGAATCCGTGTGTAAGAGGCTTAGTTTGTTTGGCAGCCTCCATTGCTGTCATAAAAATTGAGTTTACACGATTTGTCAAAAATTTAACAACAATAATAAAAATGAGGAGAATAATTAATAAGAAAATAAAAGGATTACAAAAGGTAGGTAAGTATTACTTAACATTATCTCGTTATTAAATAAAACAACAGAACAAATATGTTTTTTTCCGAAGTATGGCTGTTCATATTTATAAGTATTTGTTTTTTTTCGGTTCGCTGTACGGGCATCAATAACACGAGCTCTGCTTATCTGAAGGCCCTACAGTTGGTGTGTTTTTGTAGAGATTTATTATATTATTATTATATCGACCAACATTTTCTCTTCTTTTTATAAATGTCTTAAATTAATACCATTTTATATTCAAGTTAGTTACAGTTATGAAGTCAAAAATTCTGTTGAATAGAATGAAGTGTCGTAATTGCAAAACCTAGAACCTCTTTGTTTACATTGTTTAACAAATCGAACTAACTCCATTCTACACACTAAATCCATTCTTTAAAGCAAAGTGAACTTTTAATTCTAACCACGTTGACATTCCAACCGTTGTTTGCGTGTAACGCTTGCCAATGTCCTGGGGCCTACTCCTAACTTCGATATTCGATGCAACGGGCGAACATTCGAGCCATTTACATACATACATAATAACATTCGGTGTTACCTTGATCTTTAGTTTTGACAAGTTTGTAGCGCTTTAATATAACTTATACCTTTTTATAAATGCCATAAAAAATTATCTTATGGTTTCTTTGTAGTAAATCGTAGAATTATTGAGGAAATACTTTACTTTCTTTCTCACTCCTTAGGTATGTTTGAGGAGATGTTATGCTTAGGAAAAATGTCAATACGTATTGTAATTTATTGACGATTTTAAAATGCTTGCGTTTTTTATTGAAGACTGGCTGGCGTTTTTGTTCCATCTCATTTAAATTTTTGTATAAAAAATATTTCGTAGATCCACAATTTTGGTCTAAGCTGTCTCAAATATGAGTTTCGAATTTGAGTCGAAGAAGTTTCGTTGTCGTGTTTCGGAGTAGGGCTAACTGGTATCGGAATTATTTGTAGCGGTCCACCACATATTGGGTGTTAATGAAGCGTTACTTTATGACTATAGATAGCCTGTGGCCTTTACATTTGCATAGTTCAGTGTTCTATGGTGGTTTTGGATTTAGAACGCCTCGAGGTTCGAATTTTAATTTGATTTGAGGTTTTTTTACCACCGAGTGAGAGATGGGATTTTCCTCTAAACGTCACGATATTGAGGAATTCTCTGCACGAATTTATTAAGAAATGTTTGCTAACATTAAAATTAAGAGTTTAATGTAACACTCTTTTTTTCAAAATACTGCTGTGTGAAAAAAAGACTAAATTCTTAAAAAATATTTCATGCATCTCTTTACATATAATCAAAAATAGTTTTTATTTTCTTTTTTTTTTTTATTTCTTTAATTGTTATATTTAACGTTTAATCAAAATGTACTTAGCTAAAGCAATTGTGTTAGATACTAATCTTTTCTATCTATTTAATCTTTTTAAATTGGGAGTAGGTACATTGAACTTTTAAGCACTGGACCAGTTTGCTATCGAAGCATCGAGGAGGTGTTTGCACCTTTACGTCGAATTTAATCAAAATACAATACCTATTGTTGTCAAACGGAGTTCGAATTAGATAGTCATTTTGGCTATTATAAACTGTTCCAAATTTAAATGCTCATTTGTTTTTTTTTCAAACGGACTAACAGACAAATGAAGAAGAAAAATAATAATAATTTATTTACAAGCTTAATTTGGTAGATTAGTTACAACTAGTTCGTAACTTATATGATAAAAAATAATAAAATTAATCAATGTTTTTCAAACGTACTTCAATACAAATATGCTGAACATTGTAATACGTTATTATCTATAGTAATTAAGGGTATAAGCATCCACAGGTATTAGGTACCTTCATTTGAATACTGCATGCTTCTCACTGGCCGTAAAAAGATCTATTGAATGGTCAAGTTGGTACCGTTGTGTGCATCTACCATATAGTTCACAGGTATAGTCGCGTGCAACGGTTGTTAATTTTAAGATATTAATGTGTTAATGGTCACTACTTAGATGTTACTGCGTTTATGCACGCATGGGTGATGGAGTGGTTGGATTCTAAACGCAAAACTTAAGAAGTATCGTAATCATTTTATCTTTCTAAACTTTATGACAAAATAACGGGTCTGCCGTGTGAATCGGGCCGGCATAAATCGGCACAGCCATCTACAAAACCGAATATATGTAGATGAATGTTCGCAACAAAGCCGCCCCGCCAATGCCATTCGGGCTTAGGCGAAACGAGCCGAATGCGCAGACCTCTGTTCAGAGGTCTCTATAGCCCGAAAGGAATGTCCAAACATCTATCCGAATAAGAGGGAAGCGACTCCAACTAATTTAAAAAACCTGAGATATCAGTACCCTTGTTTATCGGAGAGTACCTAAACTAAAGAGTACCCAGTTTTGGTGTAAGTACACTTATTCCTAAAAAAAAACCTATTTATAACTCGTAAACAAACTTTTGTTTTTGCGCATCACACAATTATATCTCAATATCAAGATTCAAACACGGTACATACCTCTTGATGATAAAGATGATGAATTGGTTTTATCCAGAAAAGTTATAATTATTCCTGGATATTTAAAAAAGTTCTCAAATGTATTCTTCAAAATTGTAAAGGAGACCCATTAACAATGTAGAGCTCCCTTTTTCAAGTAGTTAGTTTTTTTCTCGTCACTTTACACAAACGCAAGCAATTCCATAAACACCATTAAAAAGGCACATTCCTTCTTGATTTTAAATGAGCACTAAGTCAAATAAATGTACTTTTAATTTTGGCTATACACTAGATTATTCATAGTGGAAAGACCTGTATGCAATCGACCTGGCGTACCCTATCGATCCGTGTAAACGGGGCTTAACCTAGTGGGTACTTACTCGGACTGACCTATTAGGAAACTAGTTATTGAGCTTAGCTGGATCTTGAGCTGTGCTTAATAAGAATGTACTTAGTATTTGCGGGGTGTCTGACACAGTATATCTGTTTTTGGTACGATAGATATAATAATAAATATGTTTGAGTACTTAATTAGGACACTCCTGGGTTTACCATTTGCAATGTTTTCTTTTGAAAAAAAGGCAAATTTACAGTTAATGTGATCTTAATCTTATATCAACCGAACTTTTAATCAAAAAAAGCAGTAAGGCGTTTCTTTCTTAGTAAATATCTTGACTCGATTTGTCAAAACATCGAAATTATAAAAAATTTGCTATCTAATCTGTAAAACAACCAACCACACAACTATCTTTGCAATCAATATAATCACAAACAAAAAATTGACACCGACAAGCGAGAACCATATCAGATCAAAACATCTCTCGAGATGGCCTCCTTACCTACATGTGCCCACTAATTCAACTAATCAGGATATCTGTAATTAGATTATCACAGTTATACTGAACACAAAAGAATTGAGACAACCGAATTGTTTGCAACCGGTCTATACCTTCGAAAGATTAAATCTAAAGTACCGACAAAAGAAATAAGCCTTTAAAACTATGTCGAGAAGTTCCATTATGTTAAAGTCGGTAGATGACAATTGATAGGTGGCCGCTTTTTATTAAAATATACAGCGTAGCCTAAAGGAGAACTATCCTAAACGGTTTTTCCAAAGAAGTTTCTCAAGGATATCTATGGTATTAAAACAGTTATAACCTCGACTCGATACGAGTATGGCAGAAATATTAAGGACACTGGCTTCACAAGAAATGAAGATTTTAATAAACTCGTTTTATCAAGATTATAACAACAATAAAAAAGCTTTTGAATTTTGAAGGAGATTCCGCATGATAAGAAATTTGTAACATAACTTGATAAAACATTATGATAAATAAAAAAAAATACTGACAGAAACATCTTCCGTGATATTGCAAGAATGTAACTTCCTAAATATTTAATGATATCTTAGACAAAAGAAAATCAACACGTCACTGTCAAAGCATCACCGATTTAGGAAAAAAAAGTTGAATTTCGAACAGAAATCAATGTTGTTTACGATACCCTTGGGAGGGTGGCATCCACCCCCGCTACATAAATCACTCGTCGAATTACTGAGTTTATATAAAAATCTTACAATGCGCAACAAAAAAGCGTGCTTACTGATACTTGTCGTTCATAAAGTTGTTGTTCAATAATCGTTGGTCTCGGTAACATGGGTTGGACATGCGGTCAATAATAGAAGCCATTGAATGCGACCAGTGCACCCTAAAACTAGACGATCTGGGAATTCATCAAAATTTGTATTTGTAATGGTAGGTAACGATTTGTCAACACATGAGTGATTTTTCGAACAAGATTGGCTGTTCAACGTTTAGTAGCGTTGGCAAAACAATACGCAAACTTTTAAATCAGGATTTTCAGAATATATTGTAAATTACGTATATATGCGGATGTAAAAAGATGCTTCGTATTGTGATAACCATTTTAACCAAAATTAATACTGTTAATGGCACATAAATTACTTTTTAATTTTTGGTTGAGCTGTTAGTTTAGTGCTGAGGATGCCTAGTTGGAGTTTTTAAAGGTTACAGTTAGTTACATCTTTTAACGAAAATGCAAAAGGGTTTTACATAGTTTGAGGAATTTAAACCCTCAGCTTAGCTTAGGAAGTATTAAAATCGAAGGTCTCAACTAAAGAAAAAAGTAATAAAACTACATTTACTATTGGGGAAGTTGTTGCAGGCTTAGATTCGCGTTCGAATCTCCTTTAGTGTCATCATCCCCTAGTGTGCGTGGCGTCTACAAAAGGTCGAACTATTCTCAGGTTTCCCGAGTATACCTAGTTAAGCGATTTACCTAATCATCACCTTTAACTTGATTTGTTCTTTTGTTCAAACTATCAGCTTCTTTTAAATCAAGTGAGGCATCAATAAACGTCTTAAATGCAATTCTATTTGATTAATATTTCTACACCGATGGTAAATATTTCTATTTTTAAACAATCTAATATACTTTCGGTGTAAGTTGCGTGCAATGGTCACATTTGGGTTAAGAACCTGCAACACGATAACAATGGCACGAGCTTATTCGTAACGACTTACATAATTACAAAATATTTCGAACACGTAATTTTCCTAGATGCGGAAACATGAAAATCTAGTTTTAGTTTAAACTTAGATGTGAAAGTTCAACGTACCTACACAGTGTACAAATATAACAAATAAATACCAATGAGAACGATCGTTTGCGTTTATAAAAGAGATTAACTTTACCATTGACATTTTAGAAAAAGATAAGTTGATATAAAGTTTAAATTTGTTCTGTAGACTATGGCTTGTACATAATTATGTTTTTCGTAAATCTTTGATCTTGAACCATGTTGCCATGAATATAATTGAGAAATAACTAGATGCCGACATCATCATTATCGCATTTTTAATGTCTGGGAAACTGTGGAAACCTTTCTCAAGTATATACCATTTTATAACTTATCACGTTTAAAATAAAGATGGAAATTTATTGGGGCGATCTTCATTATTGGTTGACCGTACATGGCATTAACGCTAATACCCAATTATAGGCACCGTACTAGCAAACGAAGCGGCATTACTTACTTAAGTTGGTAGGATTAGGTTAGGTAGGATGCAGATTTTAGCGAGCAGGGGTAGTTGAAACATATATGAAACTTAATTTTTTTCACAAATATTAATACCAAATAAATTAAAACAACATGTTCCTGGTTAATTCATAAATAGTTTTTATTCATAGGTACTTTTATACTAGCTAACGATACAACAGCAATTATGTGTATATAACATACATACGTATATAGTCCATTGAGATTATCATGCGTGGTAATATAACATTTTACAAGTTTTTGAAAATTTCGCTTCGCGAAGGATAAACTTTTCAAATGCAATAAATACCAAAAAAATCTTCTAAACATTAAGGTATGCAAGACCAAATATTTAAACGTCTCACAAAGCGGTAACACACTTTATTAATTATAAAAAATGGCGTTGAAAGTAAGTAACAAGGTGATAATAAAATGCAAAAAAATTTTGCGGTTGTGCGTTATCTCATCTCCGATTACAAGTCTTACCGTTTTTTCATTTTAAAAGGTAATTGTGAAGCACTTTGTTCTTATAAAATGAGAGCATACATTAACTCACTTAATTTACTTTCACAGAATGCAACTCAACTTTTGGTAAAAAAATATTCAAAAACCTGATAAAGGACGGAGAAAGTTAAAGAAAAAAGTACTAAATTGTTTTTGAACATGCCTTTTTGCTTACAAAGTAGCTCGTTTTGTGGTTGTCTAGACGAATAATAGAGGGTGCCTGCCCTCAAACGCAGGGAATTCATAATAATGTAAGAGAAAAACGATGGAATTATTTGATTGGGCTTAATATTAGAATAAATCCAGCTGATTTGCTCCATACTGAGATTAATCTTTACAACATCGTTTGAAATACCTTTTTAACGTCTGCGAATCAAAGTTGATGTGATCGACTGAACACAATTAAATGGCTAATAAAAACAACTATCTCGTCAGTAAAATAATAAGTTTAGAAACTTGTAGAACATAAATATCTGTGGATAAATAGAGTGATTTCAAACCAGTTGTATAGTTCTTGCGAATTTGCAGTTAGAATGGGACTGCTTATTAGAAGGAGTGAAGCCAAAACTTCAGTACAAACTTTTGACATTGAAATCGGTAAGTCCCTAAGGTAAGGCCTCTTAAAGAGTTATTAATAAGAAAAGTTTATTTCAACATTCATAGAAAATTACAAGCAGAACTGCTCTGCAATTTGTAAGCACTAAAAACTAAACGACCTAATCTTTTTAATAACAACTTTGCGTTTAAATGATCCCTAACTACGTAGGCAGCATTGGTCGAGAATAATTTCCTTGGTAATCGATGAGAAAGTTCTATAAATTTTTCCTATTTTACCTTATTTTCACTCGGTCGTGCTTAAAGATATTGATAATTTAAGGAAAAGTGAATCAACTCCATTACTCCATCAAATCAATAGAAGGAGTGGTAAAGACAAGTTTGACAGAAAATTGGCGGGAACATTTTCTCTTCTGAGGTAAGTTTGTTTTATCGTCGGTCTGAGATCTTTGAGGCTTGTAACGTTTAAATTGAATTTATTTTTACTTTCGAATCGCTCGGATATGGTGCAGCGTCTTATCGGAGTTAAGGTAGCGAAGTTGTAGAGACGAGAGGATTTCGATTATGATAATCAAATTTGGTTCAATATATGTAGTAGGTATTCGTATTTTTTTGACATTGCCCACTGCAACCAGTGGTTGACAGCTTTTTGTGACAAAATTGTTATATCTTATAGACTAGGTACAAAACTAAAACAAAATCAAAATATTGTTTATTTACTTCTTGTGTTATATGCAATATATACACGGTACGTTACTGTTGTGAAACTAGCTGTTTTGTGAAAGATTGTGAAACAAGCTTCTTGGTTGGCAACTAGGTATAGCTACAGTCAAAAGAACATTTTAAATTCTCCCTAGTAGTAATAAACTAGTATCGTAAATTAACAATTTTGACAAAAGAGTGAAGGGTTATTTTTCCGCCGGGTTTTTTTCCCGTGGGAAGCCAAAGTGTAAAAGCCAAAGGAATAAAGATAGAGTAAAAGAAGACGTTCATTAAGTGTAAAAGTTTTTTACCTATGACGAAATAATTTAAATTTACAATTTAGAATTTGGGTTTAAACATGAAAAAAGACGAATACAGCAAATTCCTGTCGCTGCCGTTACATCTAACAAAACTATATAAAATATTACGTGCCTATTTGCGGTTTTCCACAATAGATTTCAACTCACGTTTTACCTAATAGAATAAATTTATAACTTGTTACCAATCTTATTGTGCGCCTAGTAAATCGTGAAGCCGATTGCGCGGGAACAACAATATTTAACGGTTCAACTTTGAACTTAGAAAATATTTAACTGGCAACACTCAGTGGAACTGAGGGGTCCATTATTGAATCAAAATCAGCATTGATCTCCATTATTCAATACAGTTGAAAAAAATATCGTAAGTATTATTGTTACTAGTGAAATCGGCAACTTTGCCTACTCGTACTTTGTTCAAATTGTTCGTAGTTTTGATTGTTAAATAAAAAAAATTGTATTTGATGTGGTTAGTTATAGAGTTATTGGACTTTCTCTGAAATCAACTTTTGGTTTATCCTTTTCTTCTTGTTTATATGAGTTAGAGGATTAATGCCGCCAATCGGCACAGCAGGGTTGCAAAATCTAATATACGAGAATGTAGATGAATATTGGGAAAAAAAGCCACACGACGTATGCTGTTCAGGTGCTCATCTGCATATAGCCCGAATAGACTACGTGGTCCGGACTAGCCGAAGGTGTGTAGTAATTGCATCGAGCCAGCCTTGTTGTCCAACAAATGCTCCTGAACCAGCACACCTTAGATGCGTCTTTCACTTAAAAGATGAGAATAATTAATAAAGGGGTATATAAAAATATTTTTTTGTTTTTTATCAAACACATACGAACTGAAGTAATATCGTAACAAGAGTTCAGATGAATCCGCATATTATGAAAATATATTGTAGGATCCGACGGATCCCTAAAAATATAATTACCAGTTTCAATTTGCACAAATTATGTGACAAACAAATTAAAAAATATTCATTGTAAAATTGCATTCCCTAATAAGATTGTCACATAAAAGTTTTAACTCCATATGCAATTTGTAAAGTTTTGAACGAGAACGAATATACAAGCTTAGGCTTTACGGTGTACCATCACAGTAGTGTTTATTTTAAAGTGTGTAAATACACGTTATTTCATTACACGTATCCAAAAGCATAATACAAATTACACTAAGTTTCAAATAACAATTTACTACCAAAGGTAAATTTGGAGATTTTTCCCAGCAACAAAACTAGTGCTTAGCTTTTTTGTCTTGTCGATATTTTATGAATAGTTGCTATAAACCTCATTGCATTATCAGGAAGCTTTCAAAGTGAATGAATATTAATCAGAAGTCAGTGCGGAGCGATAGAGCAATAACGAGTTGCGTTTTGATGTGTGCAATCAATGCGCCGAGTCTAGAGGTACTGCGCGTGCGACGCTGGGCTGCTCTCACTTCTCCAGTTTTTATTAATTTATTCTGATAGTACATGCCCAGTATTATAAGCATCATGGAATTAGGCTCTTATTCCTAAACTAATGATAACTTTTTCGATAATTTTTTCGAAAATCATGTTTTATTTGACGTCAATAAGAACAAGTAATTGTCAATGTTGAGAAATAAATATTTCATTTCAAATATTTAAACTATCGCAATCATTGCTATGTAACCATCAAAGAAACAAAACCTGCTGAAACCTGTTAAAATACCAACATACAATAAAAGTAAGGTACCGCTTTACCCTAAAAGTAAGGTAGATATAAATCTTCAATGTTTCTTTAACATAATCCAATTTTGATTATTATACAAATTGCTATTTAACTGTTGAATATCGCTTAAACTAACAGATTTCAAATAAATGAACCAAAAAGGCTCGTTCTTATATGAGTTTGTCGAGAAAATTAGTATTAATTTCGTGAAAATTGGTAGCTGCGTCATTTTTACGGTCGGTTCATTTAGTACTGATGCACTGCATTATGATAAGGTCTGGGAAAAACTATTTTAGTTTTTTTTACGTAATTTTTTGTTATTATATCACCCTGGTCCTATTGTTTGTTTCTGGCTGATTTTGTAACCATGAAAAGTGCAATATTAAAAAAGAATAAAAATAAATGTTTTCCGTCGTTTCTTGTTTTTATGTTCGATAATGATAAGTGTTAAGTATAAAAACCCAATGCATTCTGAAATTTTATTTGAAAACGGGTTAAACCTTTATAGACATAGTGCAGTGTCAGTAAGAGTAGCACAAAATTAGTTCAAGCGTTTTGAATCAAAAAATTTTGATATCCAAGATGCCTTTCCCCTAGTCGCCCAAAATCGGATAAAGTCGATGCCTTTTTTGAAAAAGTTAGTTAACACGTTGTTTAACAAATTGGAAATTTACCACTAGAGTTTTAACCTTACTGAAAAAGTCTGGCTGAACAAAAAAAGCTTGATATTTAGATACTACTCATAGAAAGATACTTAATGAACCGTGCACTCATTTGCAATTTTTCAATAATACGTCATCATTGATCACTGGGCATGAAAAATCTATGAAGAAGGTGCGAAAAGGGTCGTGGTCAAAGAATGGTAAATCATCATAGAAAACCCTGATTAATCCGCAATAAGGTTGTTTTGTGTGTTTGGTGGAATAGGATGAGCATCGTTTTTTATGATGTTTTGCCACCGGTTAAAACCGCCAATTCTAAACTTTCTTAGTCTCAACCAAAAAAGAAATTGAGAAAATACGGGCAGAATTAAGCAACCTTCGGGGTGTAGTCTTTCATCATGATAACACCACACACTTTTTAGCAACTTAGCAAAAATTAAGAGAGTTTGGCAAGGAAGCGTTAGTATATCCACCATACAGCTCTGACTTAATATCTTCAGATTTCTACTTATTACAGTATCTTCAAAAAATGTTAGTTAGACAGGACTGAAAAAGCTACTTGTTACTTTTTAATAACGAGTGTCAAAACTTCTACAGCAGCCGGCCACATGTCACTAACTACAAGATGGCATTAAGATATTGAACAAAATGGTTGATATATATTATAATGAAATTTAAATATACTAGATATAAAAAAAATTGCTTTGTTTGTAAATACAATACGAAGAAACTTTTTCCCTGTGCTGTGCAGTACGAAAACCTTAAATTTTCTTCAAAAAAATAATCACATTAAATATCTCTCTCCCTTTCTTAATATTATGAACCATCCTTATATGGCAAACTGGCAACCCGCCGCGGTCAACGACCACTTGCCTTGCGACGCAAGCGCAGCGAGTTGAACTTGCGCGGGCGCATGGGAAATAGACGCCCCGCGGCCGTGACCGCCGATTCCCGCAAATTGTTCCTGACCATGCCACGGTGACATACTTATGCCAGTTTTATTAAACTTGAATGTATGACGATGTGAGGAAGTTCCGTTTTGGAGTTAATTTTTATCGTAGTTCTGTGAAGGAATTTAGGAATTGGGATGAGGTAAAATTTAGTTGAGAGAGTAAGTTTTGCTGAAATACATATTTAATATAATAGTTTAACTGTTTAGACCACTGACCTCGTGTAGCCAGATGCCAAATGTATGTAACGTTCATTTTGTGCCATACAACTGATTCTTTTACAGCATCGTGCATTTGTATAGGTGTTTTAACGTATTGCGATCTTAAATATCTCTATGCACCGTTGGAAAATGATACTTAACCGCAAAAGTAGTTGCGCCATCGCCTATTGTTCTCGGCATATTATGTCCATAACATGTTACTGAGTGTTGTATTGTATAGCATCCATGGTATGTATGTACTACTGAAACGCTATGCTTCTTCGTTATTTTGTGGCAATGTCTTGTTTAAAAATTAGCTTTTGAGCGTAATACATTTTTCATCGTGAATCTTCCATGGGATTATGAATTTCAAGTCGAATACAATAAGATATTTAAGAAGGCAGTTTTGACTCTGGGGTACAAAAAGAAAGTAGACTACATTATACTGCATATTCACGCAAACTAACAAAACCCGAATTAAATTAAAGATTATAAAAATTAAATAGTCTTCGTTAGCAGCTGTTTGAATGTGGAAAACAAAATTCTTTATGACATAAATAAAAAAAAATTAAATAAAAATCAGTAAAATTAGGAATAATAATAATAATAATCCCCAGACAAATACACCAACTGTATGGCCCCAAAGTAAGCAGAGCTTGTTTCATCGATAACCATACAGTGATCATTACTACAGCAGCATTACTACCATTACCATCAGTCCATTCTTTACATCTTCATTCGCGTCATTTCCATTAGGTATAAAGGAATCACCAATTGAATTGGCCCAACCGTTTGTAAAAGCCCTGTAATTCAAATTTACGGCACCATTGCGCAACAGAAACATAAATGTTATTGAAATTAGAAAGGAATACAGCTTAAGAGACTAGATTGCTGGATATATCCATTAACATATTGGCATTAACAAATCCTCCTAGCACTTCACGACTTTTCCTGGAAAGTTTGCAAGTTTATACAACACCTTATTTGTAAAGTTCATCACTATTCCCAGTCGTACTTGCATTAAAATTCCTATGAGCAAAATTCCTATTATGTCTGTGTTCCAACGACACGTACAGTATAATAAATTCTGTAGAAACCTCATACAATTTAACACAAAAATCTTATGATACAATAAATGAAACCAAAAGAAAACAGCTACTTTGTAAATAACACTTTGAAGTGTCTACGCGAGATTTCATTGCAGCATCCTTTCATGTTGTGATGTTTCTTGCCGTGCACATAGCACGTTAGCAAATACGATTCTGGAATCCCTGATTTACAAAAATCGTAGTAAAATATTCAATCTTGCATTTCTTACTACAGCATTCCGTTATTTGACTTTGGTCTTCATTATTATATTTCAATTCAGTATACATGTCGCAGGCGGATAATAAAATTAGCCATTTAACCAAACGGCTAGTCATGTTGCTTTAGAAATGTTTTCATCTAACCGGCGGCGAGCCGTAATAAGGAATAATTAATTATAATAAATAAAGCTTTTTTCTATTTAAAAAAAAATTATACAGCAAGAAATCTGCGATTGGTTCAATACTTTTCACTAAGTTGTCCTGATTGAAGATATCCAGGGTCTTAGAAAAATTGAAGAGTATAATAAAGTAAAAAGCGTACCACTACTAAGCGGCTACTTGTACCATTCGCCTGTGACATATACAATAATTGTAAAATAGTTAAAAGCTTCTTAAATTCTGCATAGACTGTTCGTTCATGTCTTGTATGCATAACTTTGCTCGAAGTCTCCTAGTAATTTACGTATCTGTAAATCAATCTTGAGAGAAGCTATAGTTAAGTTTATTCCATCTTTGCTGTCAGATCTGATATTTATCTCGTGTCTGTCATTACTCCGTACACACGTATTGAGAACGTTGCAAATGAATTCTCTAAATAGTTTCAGCTGTTTTACTGATTAACAGTCACTTTAATTATATATAGGGAATTGTTTGATAACCTTATGTTATTATATAGAAATAAATGTTGCGTAGTGTTAATGGTAATTATTTACTTATAAAATGTATCAGCCACTCGCTGTTATCACTGTGAGTAAGAAACGAATAAAAAATAATTACGTCAGTGCTATTAGCCGTGCTTCAAACGCTCGAGGTCCCAGGTTCATTTTTGTGATGAACACTGTTTGTTCTCCGGTATTTACGTATTTTTACTCTGGCTCCATCCCTAGTTCGCTGTATGGTCATCCATAACACAAGCTCTGCTTACTTTGGGGCCTTACAGTTGGTGTGTTTGTCTGAGGGATTATTATAATTATTAAAATATTCTACAAAAAGCTCGAAGGTTCGTCTCTTACAAAGAACTAGCAAGGGATGTTTAAAATAAATTTTGTTTCACAACTGTGCCTCGCGTGTTGTCGCCAAATGGCGAGACACGGAATGATTGGCACCTGCCTGAGTCAAACAAAGCTAGGCATTATGGTTAACCAAGTTTTTATTAACCATTAATATTAATCGTTACTGCAATTATAATTTTTAATATTTTATATAATTGTAAATTGTCTAGCAGAGTTAATAATATAATAATAGATGAAGCTGTTGATTTACAGGGTAATAATTAAAAGTGTAACGTTTGTCAATGCGTTTATATAGTTGGCATTTGAATTATGTCCATTATATACTAGAAATAATAGTTACTAGGACTTCAATTTACTTTAAGTAAGAGTACACCTCATAATAAGATATGTTTGCACGAGTGTCAATGATAACAGTTATAAATATAATAACAACGCACACGCAAGAGGTCGTATGAAAGTAAATGAAACATAATACAGAGCTGTTACCTATTCACGCTCTCATGCTTACTGTAATGAGCAAAGTCACAATCCATTTGAGCTGAAGACACTCAGCGTAGGGTAATTACACCATAATTACTAAGCAGCTGAAACATTGTGGAATGTCATCTTAATAATACAGAATAACTACCTATATATACTTAAGAAAAGAATAATAAGCATTTATTCATATAAAGTTGTCATTACGTTTGGCAGAGCGTTTTATTTAATTTATTATTGCCACGAACGTTTTTTAAACTGTGTGCATTTCATTGTATGTGTAAAAAGGTTATTTTATGTTCGAAAAGGGACTGAGAAATCATCTTTATTGTTTTTGTAAAGATAGCTAGTAAAATGGCGTTTTATATTGATTCTCTTATTATTTGAAAGTCTTTAAAATTGTCAATTTGTTTTATAACTGCGATCAAAGGATCTTGATTAACGTTATGCTAATCTCTAAAAAATTTTCACATTCTTAATTCAATGACATAGGTCTGACCGGTTGTGAGAAATGGCGAGGTTTACAAAAAGAGCTATAAAATTTAATATATAGAGTGTTGAAAAGTCAATAATTCATTCTTCAATGGAATCCCGGTTCACAACTCTGACAGTTTTTATGTCACAACAAATTGGATTCAAAGAAAGTTACCGGGATTTGTAATTTAGTGGCAAAATGCCATCAGTGGTCATTAGATATGTAAATTGAAAAAGTTTGTTAATGGTTCAATTAATAGTTAAACTGTTAAATTCCTGTATTTGCTATCCCACTAACTTTGTATTAATTTTGATGACTACATACTGAAGTCATGACTTTGTTATTGTGTATTATTATTATATTACTCTACAAATATCGGTGAAAAAATGGTTTGGAAAATTAAATTGCTACAGAACAGGGCATTAAAAAGTAACTGTTTTAATTTTGTAACAAGCATTTCTTCTTTCTTCTTATCGTGTGAAAGTGTGGTGTACGAAGAAGAATGGCTTTACGACTTTTATTAATCGACAACAACAGGAACTGACGGCTTAACGTGCCCCCCGAAGTACGATAAAGCTCCAATACTTAGGCCACTGGCGGTCACCCATCTTAGGTCTTCAGCACCGAACGTTGCTTCACTTTCACAATCGTCAGGCTACAGTACGGCATTGAGCACTTCCTTTGTGCTTACAAAAACTCGTGGTATAGCGTTACAAACATAGAGCTATATCTAGGAAACTATTGATTAAAAAATAGATTTACTTAAGCTTGTTCAATGTTAATGTTCGTCAAACTATGCAAAAGTAAAATTACACTTTTCTTTTCGACTATCTAAGATTACATTTCCACGAAAAGTTACGAGATAAAATAGTTTAAAAGAAGCTTCGAAGTATATTATTTCAACTGATCTGAATCGTGCAAATCTAAACGATTACTAACGATCAAAACCTAACTGATCCATTGAACTTTTACCTACATACATAACGTTACAATACATTATGAACCATATGATCGCAGATTATAGACCCGCACGCCTAGGTCAAACACGGGCAAAGCCTTGGGCATAAAGTACATTCGATTATTTTTATGATTATACGGAATGGTATCACCACAATTCACATAATACGGTAACGGGCTAGTTTTTGCGATACCTCGTTTGAATTCCGAGAGTTCACTTTAAACAAGACCAGTTGTTAGTCCGAATTTGGTACCATGGAAATTGGGTCGAGAACCTGCAAAAACACAATAAGACCCGTTACGTGCAAATCAAAAATTCTCTTTATAATTTATGTAGTCTTTGTTATAAAGATCAACAAGTTTGGTAATTAAAGAGGTAGTATTCAAGTTATTAAAATTAAATAAAGTTATTGTTACTTCTGTTCAAGTAACACAAAATGACTTTGTGAACGAGTCAGGTTGTGGTTCATTCTACAAACATGATTTTTCCCTGCAAACAATTTCGACTTCCTATTCATGAATTATGAAACTCCTATTGGTTTCCCTTTCTCTTCAAATAATACCATGCTTCCGGAGTTTGAATTAGTTATATCTCAAGACGGAAACGATGTAGTTAAATTTTCATTTGGTTGAAATTAAAATGAGGGGAATAAATACATCATTATTATTTTGTATGTGCTGAGCTTGGTAGTTTGTTTATTTAAGAAATAATTCTGAAAGTAATAAAGTGTAGAGGTTCTTACATGAATACCTAGAGGTAAATTCAACGGACATCCTAATAATGTTGAAGACAGCGCTAAACAAGGTGACGCAGCCAATAATTTCCACATCAACGGTAGCAATTTGTATCTATGACACAATAAATATTCTGTCTTGTCCTACAAATGGACAAGACGGTATGTAAATAACTTTTAAAAAACAGAAAAAGTCAATTATATTTTTCAATTAACGTCTGTTGCTTTGGAGTAGGTTACATCCGAGGGAGAACATTTATTCAAGGTCGGCAAGTTGTCTACTTTGCATACGCCAATGAACTTCAATACAAAAATAAAAAAGTCAAAAAATACAAAAGGATTAAAGCTACAGTTCTGATAAATGTGGTCAATTTACTATCCCCGGCTATCTAGCGAATAAAAATACTGTGTTATACATGATGAATGAGAGCTCTACCTACGCTGAACGTATTTTTAATGTTTGTTTTAAAACTTGATCATTACAGAGTTTTTGTACTTTAGGGTTATTGAGTAGGTTGAACAGAATGTCTTATATTAATTTACAGTGACTATGCTATGGTAATAGGTTTTTAACTGATACAGAATAGAATTTCATTTCATTTCATCTCATAACCTTTCACATTCACACATCTCCCATATTTTTGTCAAAGTTTTGTTGTTTGGAAAAGTATTGCCTAACGTATTTTATTTGTTTTCTTTACAGAACGTTCAAGCCAATAAGAACAGATCTTTATTGTTGGGGGAGAAATGCGTCTCTAACGCAGACTGCGGTGGCGTGGCGCATGCGCGTTGCATCAAGGGCCAGTGCGCCTGCGATCTATACTTCGCCCGCGTTGACAGCTCCACATGTCTTGAGTGTAAGTAATCATGAAACTTCACAAGTACGAGGGGAGTTCAATGTATTCTCGGTATAGGTATGAAGGAAAAGGCGGAAAATTTTGAATAAATTTTATTTTTCAATATACTCCCCTAACATCTCAATACATTTATTTGTTCGTGAAAGTAACTTTTCAATTCCCTCTAAAAAATATTTTTCTTCATGGCCCGAAAAATGTTCGTTTATTGCTCCCTTCAACTCTTCATCGTCCGAAAAATGCTTTCCACGAAGGTCTTTTTTGAGATTAGGGAATAGATAATAATCACTAGGGGCCAGGTCCAGACTGTAGGGTGGATGATTGATTTCTTCAAATCCGTACTCCCGCACAGCAGCCTGGGCAAGGCGCGCCTTGTGAACCGGCGCGTTGTCGTGAAGCAGCAACACACCTGCGGTTAATTTTCCACGTCTTTTTTCTTTAATTGCCTCCTTTAAATTACGCAGGGTGGTTGCGTATGATGCAGCAGTAATACTTTGACCTTTTTTTGTGTACTCGATTAGCAAGATTCCCTTAGAATCCCAAAACACCGTGGCCATGAGCTTTCCTGCGGACGGAGTGACTTTGAACTTCTTCGGCGGGTCTGATCCTTTTTTGTGCCACTGCATAGACTCTTGCTTGCTCTCAGGGTCATAGTGATGAACCCACGTTTCATCACCAGTAACAATCCGATCGAAAATACTTTGCGGATTTTCACCACAGAGGTCCAAAAATTCCTTACAACAGTCAACTCGCACTTGTTTCTGCAGCGCGGTGAGCATTCGCGGCACCCATCTTGCACTGACCTTTGACAAATTCAGGCGCTCATGAAGGGTTGTGTGAATAGTACCCACGGATAGCTTAGTCATTTCTGCTAATGTTTTCACTCTTACACGGGCATCTTCAAGTACAAGTTTTTCGACTAATTTGACGTTTTCTTCAGTAGCGGCACAAATTGGCCCACCAGCGCGGGGGTCGTCTTCAATGCTCATTCTACCCCGTTTGAATTCACTTGACCACTTCTGAATTGAAGATAGTGAAGGCGCAGAATCTTGGTAAACATCCACCATTTCTTCATGGATAATTTTTTGAGTTTTTCCTTGTTTTGTGAGGAATTTTATCACTGCGCGATGCTCGATTTTTTTCATCATTGTCGAATCAGTCATCATGGTTGTCTTTTCGCAATGATATCTTGAATACTAATGGTGGCAATTAAATGAAATTTTGTATTTATACCCTCAAAGAGTGTCATTAACTAATGAGATAATTAAATTACCCTCATCATTAGTATATCACCTCGATACCGAGAATACATTGAACGCCCTACGTATATTGCCCTGTGTTTTTACACAACTCCTTATTTTCTCCACGATTCACTTCTATTAAAGTAAATCACTTACGGCGGCATAGGCTGCGGTAAAACTGCTGATTACTTTCACTTATATCGATCAATACGGCATGTTTCATCATATAAAACACCAAAAATAGCTTCACCGTAATAATAATCTCATTTTGCTTTTCAATTTCGTCTGTAATATGAGAGTATAAGTCATCAATGGATTTGTTTCGACAATACCGCAAAATGCATTTAAATCTATTGTAAAGTTTGAAATTCGAAGATTATATTGTTCGGATCGACATACTTTAATAAAGTCCTGTCTACTTTCACTTGACCTTAAAAGTGATAACCGTGACAGGGGTATCTTAACAATCTTTTTGTTGAGCATGATAGTTCATCACTAGCACTTATGGTCTGAGCAACAAAACTGAGTCAGGCGCTCATATAGTCTGCCACTCATCTGAGCTCGATATCGCAAACTCCATCATCCGATTATCCGAGATCTATGTCAGAAATTTCGACGCTCACCATACCCTTAAATGTACAACACTAAATTCGGTTTCTCTCTGTAACGGTGGATTTGCGGATTATACTGCGTCTAACTCGTAGGTATATCTGTTGTTAAACTCAAGGACCGGTATTATCAACTGGACTAATATAACCTGTGATTGGATAGCTAACGGGGAAGTTATTTATGACTGTTTTGAACGTCCGTTTGTGTTTTTATTTTATCTATTATATTAAGTATATGGTCACGTGCTGTGGTAATGAGGTATTATAAGCGGATGTGGTTTGTAACACAGTTTGCGCAGGCGCAGCCGTCGGGTGGCATTCGGAACCTGCTCGACTCCCGCGCCTATAGACAAGTACCTTCTATCAAGTCGCATATTACAGATTTATATGTTAACTGTTACAAACGGCTTTAAATTAATCTCGGGATTAACGGTAACAAGTTCGGAAGCAAATGTTTTACTGATCACTGGGGTAAAGAATATTAATTGGTATGGATCTATTTAAATAATCTCCTTCCATTAGATTCCTATTAAACTACGTTTTCTTAAAATAAGATTAACATTTTGTGGATGATGGATATGAAGTTTAAGAGCTCTCCGTTAAATAGGAACTATTAAATAGTTACTTTAGTGACCAGATCTTAAAAATGTGTTAAAAGGTTTTTTACAACGGCAACAAAAGCAGAAATTATTGACTTTCTATAATTTACATTATTGTGCTAATGACATCATTACAAAAAAGTAAGGACCTAAAGAGTTTTAACACTGTCATATGCATGCTTTAGTGTCCATGTACGACAAACATAGACCAAATCAATTTTATTCGATTATTGATGTTTAAAGGTACATTTGCAGATAGAGACAGAGAGAGAAACATATCGTATAGTACAGAAATGTCTACTAAAAGTCAAAAATAGGTACAGTTCTTCTTTGAGCTGGCCTTTATTCCCCGACTAGCTGGTTGGACACTGGCAATAAATTCGCAATTGCGTATTCCAATACGTGTTAACATTGCCACATTTATTAATTTACAGAATGAGCTGGTTTGCAGAGCAAATAAAGAAGTTCCGCTATCCGGTGTATTTTTATGTTTTAAATTGATAATAATCTGGATATAATATTATTTAGACTTAAAAAATATAAAACTTGTTATAATTTTATGAAAACGAGTGTTCAAAATGTTTCTCGTCCAAGAATGATAAAGTTACTTGATTTTTATCAGTAGGTAGGCAAATAAATGTGTTGATATTTAATTTTAACTCATAAGAAAACACTATATGTATACAGTTTCTCTTGGAATTTTTACAACTCATTGCTGTCGGTTTATAGAAGTTTTAGGATGTTTTTAATTTGCATCTTTTTCTTTCTTATTTATGTTTGTTACTGGTTTAGTTTAGTGTAGAAGCCATTTTAAAGATTACTTCTAAAACAAAAACTAACAAAAAGTCTTTATTAACCAGGTATTTGGAAGCAAAACCCTTCTGACCATTTGAGCAAGAAAATATTGCAGACTCCAGTATTGATATTAAATGAATTAGTTGTACATAAGGAGCGTTGTAACGATTTTTAAAACATAAAAAACAGTCAGAGTTAGGTCAACAATTTTTAATATATTATTTCGTAGTTAAATAACCAACAGTTATAAAAAACTAACAGTCTTACATAGTTTCCTTGTAAATGCGAGCTGGATACCGTAATTTTACAAACTAAGATCGTTTCGTATTGCCTGACAAAACAGTTTCACACATTAACCCAGTTTTATATGGTCAACTGTCTTGTGTTTATAGACTTTTATTCTAAAACAACTATATTTAAATTTTTCACGCTTGTGTACATAAGTTTTCTTACATGTAATTGCAGTTACCGTGTTCAGTTTTGGTTGAGTAAAGGATATGCACCTATGTTTACTTAGTTTTGTTATAAAGGAATATTTTCTGTAATTTATTGCAAAATCCACTCATCGGTATTAAAGATTTATATATTTCTCTTTATTAAGAAACTTATCTGTTTCAATATCTGATTCTTTAGATGAATGTAAAGAATGATGTAAAGATTCTATGTCACATATTGTGACAAGTAGATTGAATAGGTGTTTTTTCGGGTCCATCTTGGTCTTCACCGTCTATTCCAGGTTAAAAAAAGCTCGCAGCAATTCTAACTTATGTTATATATTTTAATGTGAGTGCGTGTGTTACTAAAGTTTCCCGCTATGTTGAAACTTTGCATTGTCGGTTGAACATTAAATGATATGGGGTCATGAGAGGTATAATTCTTCAAATATCAATTGATCAAATTGTTTATTTCTGGTCAAAAATGATTCTATTTTATAAATGTAAAATCGATTCACTCATATTTTATGTATAAACAAAACCGTAATGTGTGCAAAAACAACTTTTCTTGGAATCTAAGTCGCATTCGACGAAGGTGATTTAGGGCTCGCACACATGTCCGACCGTTATGAAGATAGAGCTCCTTACCCACATAAGGCCAGCTTCACACTGCCTCACCCACCAGGGTATAAAGTTCAGGTTATGGTGTCGTCCTCCTTAGCTTTGAGATCAATTTAATCGGAATTCTTCTGGTAGGAACAACTTCTATTACCTAATATGGATCGATTAAACTTAGTCAAACTGGTTTAGTATAGTAAAGATTTTAGGTTGATTTTCGTTATAAATGTTTTTTATAACGTCAGCTAGAGAAATGACGGAGAAATGAAATTACGTGACATTATAAATTCAACATAAAAATATTCTGCTGATTAAATAATTATCTCTAAAAATAAATTTGTGAACAATGTTTATGACAACATCTCTATGTCAGCATTAGAGTAATTAAATTTGTAATTTTGCTATGTCATGAGTTCTTGCTCAGAATCAGAATTTAGATTCATAAAATACTTAAAGTGCTATCAAAAATTTAAATCGCACTGTGTTTAGTACAGCAACTGTGCATTTTTAGAACGTGAGTACATGGTCTCTAGAAAAAAAACATTTACACGGGCAATGCTTTGGGCAAAAACCAGTAAAGATATAATTTTTGCCAAAGAAAACCATCTGTGTTATATTGTTTTTGCGACTCAAAAAGTCTTTCCTTTTTCTTTTTTTTTTTTGGGAAAAAACTTTTCCCGTAAAAGATTCTTTATAAGACAAAAACTAGCTCACGTCGCTCTCCTCACATCTATTTTCACGAAAAGCTCTCGCCTGTCTGTGCCTCCGCTTTTAGTTTGGAATTGAACACCTGTAATTTAAAAGTAAAGTGAATAGAGGAACTTTTAGTTTAAGGATATTTCAGATTAAGGTACTGGTATTGTATAAAATAACGAAGTAGAAGAAATAGTGAAAGTCAAAAAAGCATAATAACTTGAATTACAGTATCGACAAATAAGAACGTCTAACAAATACCTTATTAGATGCAAATATGGTGTCACTTCATTAACTGCCTAGAAAAGTCCAATTAATATTTAAACGCAACTTATATCGTGTAGTATATCGAACATCACCATTTAGCATTATCAAAGAAATTAACATTATATTTTTTTCACGCCACAGACACGAAAATCAAGTAAAAACTAAAAGCGAAAACAATTTTCTAGCAAAGAATTCTCTTGGTCAGCGTAGTAAATTAATTTCACCCTATAATTACTATTGAATACCATAAATGATTTAGGCTTACACGGCGATGGATATGGTCGGAAGTAGCACTAATTAGTTCAATTATAAATAGCATATTAATTGAGGTGTTAATCAATCTGTTATTATTGGCAGGTACCGGTTTACTGTATTCTTCACTAAGTAATTACTTAGTTCTTGCGTAATTTGTATTTTGATTAATATAATTGTCGTATTTGTAACATAAGATACTTATCTTATTATGATATGATATGATATACTTATATCATAGGCCTTATACATTGTTATAATGAATATAAATATTGCAATATGTACGTATGTTGGTACAAAAAATTATAGACTGTGTTGGTATGTTAAATTTATAGGCGCAAACAGGATTACCACTATCCAGGACCCAACCTAAGAAATGTAACCTTTATGTAGGCATATTTAATAGTTTATTTTTGTAGTGGTCAGGTTTGGAGCCACTTGTGAAATCGCAGAGAAATTATCCATCTAAGAAACTATCTGAGGTTCGGGCGACCTGGCCCAATAATGTTCACACGGAAGGGCGTGTCTAAATTTAGTAAGGAAACGGAAAAAAGAAGAAGACAGCTTCGTAAAGAGAGCTAGTTTAGTCTAGTTTCTTTTCTATAAGCTATTAATTTTTTTTTAAACTCATTGTACCGTAAATTAATTGTAAGAGAAACTATATTTTAGAATATAAAACAAACACGCACAAAACACAACGTATTTCGTACTGTGATTCGATAAATTCGCGGGCCTATCATACTTAACAAAAACTATAGAAACGGGCGTTTAAAATAATTAAAATAGGTGGCTAATAATTATTGAAGTATTTCACTTGTAACTATTTACCGCATTATCGATTACGCATTCTTCTACACACTAGCACTTTGCGAGCGAATGCATAGTAATTATGTGTTCATTCATGAAACAGGCTGTCATTATTGCGTACATTGGAACGTTGTAAATCTGACAGTTCCTGTTGCGTAAACGAGTTGTCAAAGAAAATTTATAACACCGGATATTATTATTTCCTGAATTTCCCTGTCTTTTTAGTAATCAACATTAAGACATAAATAGATTTATCGTTGCTTGAATAGTTTAAGTGAAAACATTATTAATTGTAGGGTAATGTATATTGCTGGAATAATTAGAAGTATGCTGTTTTTTTACTGTCGTCATATCTGGCCAACAGACACGTGACCCATCGGTGGCATCCGCAACCTCTTATATCATTAGTCGTAGGTGTTTTATTTATTGGTAATATTTGTGATTATTATACACTGTCTGTTCAAAAGAAATGGTGAATTTTGAATTTTTTTGAAAAGTATTTATTTATTCATCAATATCTATTTTGTCCCCTTCAAAGTAATCCCCCTCAGATATAATGCACTTATGCCAGCACTTCTTCCAATCCTCGCAGCACTTCTGAAATGCCCTTTTCGGTATGGCCATCAGCCCGTTCTTCGATTCTGACTTGATCTCATCAATTGTGGCAAAACGCTTTCCTTTCATTGGTCTCTTCAGTTTTGGGAATAGGAAGAAGGCGCAGGGAGCCAAATCTGGTGAATACGGTGGTTGAGGCATGATTACGGTGTTGTTTTTGGCCAAAAAATTACGAACAAGCATTGATGTGTGAGCTGGTGCATTATCGTGATGCAAAATCCAAGATTTATTTTTCCACAATTCCGATCGTTTGAGCCGTATTGCTTCACCCAAACGTTTATTAACCGTACGACCCGTTGGCAAGAACTCATAATGCACCACGCCATTGTAATCGAAGAAAACAGTGAGCAAAACCTTCACATTTGATCGAACTTGGCGTGTTTTTTTCGGTCTTGGCTCATCTGGCCGCTTCCATTGCGATGATTGGGCCTTGTTTTTGACGTCATAACCATATACCCACGTTTTGTCACCTGTTATGACCCTTTTGAGCAAATCTGGATCGTCGTTGACGTCATTCAACAACTCCTGAGCGATACTAATGCGACGTTGCTTTTGCTCAAAATTTAGCAATTTCGGAACAAACTTCACTGCCACAAGTTTCATGCCCAAAACATTCGAGAAAATTGCATGGCATGAGCCGATTGATATGTCAACATCCTCTGCAACTTCACTAATAGTGACACGATTTTCCAAAACAACTTTTTTCACTGTTTCGATGTTTTCTTCGCTTGTTGACGTGGTAGCAACTCCAGGACGCTCGTCGTGATTAACATCTTCTCGGCCTTCTGTAAAGGGCTTGTACCACTTATAAACACTTTTTTGACACAAAGTGGACACGCCGAATGACACAGTCAACATTTCAAGTGCCTTGGAGCATTTTATTTCATTTTTAACGCAAAATTTAATACATATTCTTTGATCCATTTTTTTCAAAAGTCTAAAATCGAAGAACACATAAAAACATGATTAACCTTTTCAGTTGTCAAGAACAAACTACTAATCCAAATTGCCTAATAATGCTGACATATGATAAACATATGTGTACCAACATAACAAAAAAAATTTTCGATAATCGAATGTACACAGTTCGCGAAAATTCAAAATTCACCTTTTTTTTAACAGACCTCGTATAATATAGACTAATGTTGCGTTGCCGACAGTTGAACTTGCCTTTGTTCCAGTAATTGCACCGAGTGCTGCTTTCCTTTGACCGGAACACAAGCTCCTAAACGTGGTTATTATGGCGGGCAAAATAGGAAAGTCTGTACCGCACCAGACGAGATCCTTAAAAAGAAACTCTACTAACAATAATTATTAAAATGGAATTTGTGCCCTCTTTGTGAAGAACGCGTTTGTAATAAACACCGAAGTCTAGTATATTTACTGTATAGGCATAACTTAAAATAATTTAGAATTCAGCATTTCTATGTTTATACTTAAACTAATCAAAAACTTTCACTATAGTCGATATTGTCAGTAAACAACTGAAAGAAAATCGAACACGATCCTATTCAAATAAAACTTTTATGCCAAACAAAAACCGAACACATATCAATCTAAAATAAATAACTCTCTCGGTGCTTTTTACACACTGACCTTAATTTCAAATTACAGAAAAAGTGACATGCGAATTTCTATTGCGTTTGAGGCAGACATATTCACGCTCAAACGGGACTGAGTAGGCACAGCAAGGTCGTGAACTTGCCATTGTCAGTCCAATCTGAGGAGATGCCCCTTCCATTGGCTGCGCCCGCTGCATCGTAATTGAAAACACCATTCAGAATAGGCTTCGTGTCTTTTTAAGAAACTAGCTGTACGAATAACCGGCTGTAAAAAAGCTTTTGAAGTACTTTCTTAGTTATATTCATCTTTTGTCAACGAAATGATAGGGTTTTTTGGGTATAGTTTATTTTAGTCTTGGGTTGTGAATTGGGATATCAGGTGATAAGTAGCTATTGAGTTTGCTAAACGAGGCTTTATTTTAATTGAATGAGAGTGGAAAAGATTATTTGAAATTGTTTAATATTTTACTTAAAATAACCACTATAAACTATATGTGTTGTTTAGTGAAAGCTTTTTACCAAATAATTAAGAATATCACTAGTTTTATATAAGCTGAAAAGTAAAAGAATCACCAAAAGCTCAAGCCTGTTGGTCTAAACTATTGAATTTTCAAATAAATACATCTTGGTTAACAAACAAACAAAAAACCTAACAAATCATGCGTAAATACCCTAAATCACTTACTAACGCCATAAAGGTGTGAAAACACCAAAACTCTCTTATTATTAATTTACCTCTACAACTTTCTATCACGCAAATCCAAATTAACTTCAAGGTTACTTGCATTCCGCATTTCTCAACTTAATGCTGCAGCTTCACTTAAACTGTCAGTGAAAAATGTCGAGCAGTAAAAAACGCGTTGTCTCCCTGCTGTGATGAACAATGGGAACGAACACCTGTTGGTAAAACAGAAGAGGTTTGCTTGAAATGTGTTGAAAACAAATCCTTTTACTTAGCGTTTGTGAATCTTTTTTTGTCGAAAGGGACAAGTTATTTGTGAACTTTTAAATTTCACCGGAGTTTTTGGCTTAGCTCTGATGGCGCTTAGACGGAAAATTTGGGTGATTTTTAAATGAGGGTTTTGAACCACATTTTAAATGTTAAGTACAGATCCTCTGTCTGTCAGAAACAGTCGCATGGTGGAAATTCGTTTAAGGTTTTAAAAATTTAAACTTTTCAAAAAATACTGTCATGTCAGTAAAACTACGATTGCCGGTTATATTATTCAACGTAAGTATGATTGCATGTGCATAGTCAAATTTTGTCAGACGTACATTTTTTCAATGTCTACAAAAATCTGAGTAATCTATTAAAACTTAACTTTGGTTTAGCTCGTACGAAACTTGCACGATGACTTGATGCTCTGCGGACAAAACAAAATGTATGCGTACAAATGATTGCTTCTTCATTTTTATAAGACCATGGAATTATAATGAATACCGTGGAGGGACCGTGTCCTTATCACAAGGCAAATCAGCATGCAGTAGTTTTTGTGGTGTTCAGTTGTTAACACAACAATCCAGATTTCTCATCTTAGCTTACGTTATTAATCTGCGAATTCTTGTTACAGCAACTCTACTGGGTTCGGAATGCGTGGTCTCGGAGCAGTGTACATTGAAGGTCGCCTACAGCGCTTGTCTCGAAGGCGTCTGCAGATGCAGCGATGGACATCTACAATTTAGAAAACACACTTGTCTTACTCGTAAGTTAATACTTGGTGTGCCTATGTGATGATCCCAGAATGCCATAAAAAATTATGTCTGGCATTAAAAGCATATCTTATGTAGCTGATACTTGATTGTGATAAAGTAAAAAATATCTACGGTATGTATTTTTATACATCAAAAGGGTTCACACTGCCGCCGTCCACAGATGCACGTAACGATTATTGTTCGTTAATTTTATATATTTTAGTAAAAAATAAATAAACTCGGCGCAAATATACATGTAGATACTTATTATGAAATGCTGGTCTCTAAAATAATTAAAACTTAAATCTAAAACCTACTTTGTAGAAGTCAGATAAGAATAAATCGGCCCAAAAATTCAGTAACTTTCAGTTAAGCTGTTGCCAAAATTATTTTACTTAATTACGCAGAACAATAAAAGATATTTTGCAAAACAAATCTGCATATGCATTCCAAATTCGATCCACATCTGTTATGCTATAGACAGCGAAGACTGTGAGACTTTCTTTTTAGATAACTTTATTTTTAAATATTCGTGTCTGCCATTGAAATGAAATGTATAATGTGTATGCCATATTTGGCATACATTTTTTATTTATTTAATTTTTAATTGACAAGATAGTCTCTTGGGTAATTTTGGTAATGGATCTCGTTCAAACCTAACCGAAACAATTAAGTGTTTAAAACGCGCTTATCAGTTTTATTCGTTTATGGTTAGAATAACAGAAAATTGACAACGGTTTTGTATATTAGACGTCGACTAAAATCGTTACAAATTTAAAAAAAAATAATTTATTTAAACAATGAAATGAAATGTAGAATACAGGAAAAATGATAAAATTTTTATTTTTGCTTCTTGATAGGGGTGGCTTGAAATTGTTTATGCCTTCAAGTTTTTGTACAAAGAGCGAATGTAGCTTGTATTGTATAATGTGATGCCGCCCTTTTCGTCTTCGCTTTCAAGATGACACAGCAAAGAAGAACACTGCTAAAAACTACGAATTTCTCTGAAATTATTATGTAAATTTAAGGAGGAGTTTATTAAAAAACCGCGAGGCAAAAGAAGTTTAAAAATTTGGTCGCAACAGCCATTACGACTTTCATTTTTACTTCTTAAACAATTTATTTACGAATTGCAAAAACAGCTTTTAAAAATACTTAACGGAAATTATGTTGTAAAAATACGTTTATCTTTCAAATTGGCGTCTAATTAGCGTTTTCTCAGGGACCGATCACCGAGGTACTAACTTTTACTGTAAAGACTCTTTAAATAGTTTGTAATTTACGCCGGCGTGCATCTTGTTTTTGGACGTCAAACAAAAGGAAAAGTTCAAGTCACCTTAGAATATTTTAAGAAAAAATTTTGTTTCTAAAGCAGTGAGACGTTTTAAATTGTTGTCTAACAAGCGTAACTCGCGTCTGGATTGTACTTTTTTATGAATTTAAAAATTGAGATACCAAAGAAGTATTTTTTGTGTCTGGCGATTTCTGCATTTTTAACGTTTAAGCCTCTTTGTCTTGGTTTCTAAGTTTATATAAAATGAATATGACATAAAAATTGCTTTTATACTGACAACTTTGTTCATCAGAGGGTAACTAATTATTGTTATTTTTTCCCGAATGATTAATGAGAATCCTTTGTCTTCCAGCAGTTCATTAGTACCATTATGATTTGAAGGCTGTAAAGGCTTGTAAAGTTGTATTGCCTAGTAAAAATGAATGCGGTGGCTACAAAAAGTGAGTTTTAATTTATGATTAAAGCTGGTCTAGAATGGCTAACAGTGGAATTAGGTACCTATCATAAAATTTCAGATATCTTTATTAAAGAATAATTTAGCATAGGAGACGAGGTTGAACGTCGGGCTATGCCTTGAGAACACTATTGAACTGAAAAAATTAATTAATGTTGGACAAAATACAGTATTAATAAAATTATATTGCATATTTTATAGATCTGAAAGAGATAAGTACTTAAAACTTATATATTTTTTTTTATAAAGACTACTCATAGAGACGACTTCGTTATTTTTATAGATTATGAAGTAATCTAGTTATTAGTAAGACTTCTCTCACTGTTAACAACTAGTCACAAATTATTTATACTTTTTTTCTGATCTAGAAAAACCTTAAAAACCATGAATAACTAAGCCCAATAATAAACTGATAAAAAAAATTGTAAACTGATTATTATTTACAAATCCATATCATGCAAATTACAAATTAAGCCCAACGTTGATATAGAGTTTTCAAAGCTAAAACACGCGATCATTGATAAATAATTTCTCTATTTTATTCCAACTGTAAAGTAAAGCTTTCTTGTTTATTGGAGGCGACAGTTCCGCAATATATCTTGCTGGTAATGAGGCTTTGTGGGAGACCTCCATAATTGTTCTGTCAAATCTTACATGGACCCGTGTGAATACCACCCATTATTACGGAAAAATACTGCATCATGGGTACTTGGAAAACATTGTACTAACGGGCATTATTTCAAGTCGATTAAAGGTACCAAAGGGCCAGCAGTAATACGCTCTTTCTTTAATAGCGAGCCCTGCTCCATGCACAAGAAGAATATGGTTTAAATAATGATTGTTGACGAACACACAAAGTGTTTGTCGAGTTATGGGCGTGTCCTATTTGCATCTATTTGTATTACCACTCTCATAAAATTAAACTTTTTTTACTTAATTAAAAGCAATAGAGCGCCGGTGATGCAAAGGTGATCTTTTGAGGTTCTTTTTGATCTTGCAGCTCCAAGTTCGATACTGGCGACTGCCACGTATGTAGCAATGAATTTTTATAACTACTTTAAGCGGACTACTCTAAACATGAAGGAAAACATAACCAGGAAACCCACATACCTACCTAAGTTATTAAGAAGGTATGCGTCAAGACTACCAACACGCAGTTGGCGAGCGTGGTGGACTATAAATTGCCTGAAACCACTCCTTGATGTAGGTGAGACTTGACCTTTACAATGTGATTATTTAAGACTGTTGTTTTTCTTGCACTGCATCTAGTCGAAAGTGGAAATGTTTTCCGCCCGTCCAAGCCATCAACTATGTAAGCTTAATCACTAAACCCCGCACTTAAAAGGCCCTGAATTCTTGTTTAAAAAAAAGACGCCCCGTCAACTCGTTGTTTGGAATTTTATCTTATTCTTGAGCATTTGACAATGTTTATCTGAACAAACAGTTCCCAAACTCTCAGCCCCTTTCACTATCTACTAATTTCCACTATTGTTTAGCCATAGTTTAATGTGAGAATGTCATATTTTTGTTCGAGTCTACAATTTCAGATAAACGATTAGATAATAAGCAAAAAACCCGAGTAAAGATGAAAATGCAACATACAATGGCGCTATGACAATTCACAGATTTGATCATTTCGTGCTAGCGAAAAATAAATTGCTAGTTTGTTAACTTTTACTTAGGTTTTGTGAAAATGTAAGTTGTTTGCGATTGTAATGATAACATTTTTAGTTTATCAGTTACAATGTTTTTTTTGTTATAACGCACTACGCATCAGAAAATATTGAAAGATGTACTTTTCGCAACTTCTTCGATTCTGCCGACAAGAATAAAGTTAACAATTAATGGAAGCTATTATTTATTAAATTTAAGTTCAAAGTTAATATATACTACTATTAAAAAGAGAAAATTGTTTTAAATGTGCAATCAAAAATCTCTGATATTACTTAAAGTAAAAGAAAACTAGATTTTCGAAAGCCGCGCCAGATCACAAATCTTTAAAAGAACAACGGAGTAGTACTGTTATGTAGTAAAAATAACAGATAAATCACTCCTTTGAAAAAATGCCATATCGACCATTTTAATTACGTACCTATTAAGTATAGTAAAATTATGATTGACAGTTACGTAAACAGCAAATATATTTAACTAGTTTTTGCGTTTAATTAAAGAAGCCAATTCCAAAGCCAATCCCGTATGCTTCGGGATATACTTGCTTTTACTGTCTCCGGGCCGTAAACGATTGCATGCAAAAATTAACTTAGTTCTGCAACGTTCGTACGCTTTGCAAAATTCGCCATAGCGCCCGGCCGCGTGGCCATAAGTTTATTGCAAAAATCAATAAACAAATTAAAAATATATTTAGGTATGCGCTTCAATTAGCTAACTTTTGTTTCAAATAATTTTACATAAAAACAGTTCTGCAGCATATTTTTTTATTTTTAGACAATAATAAAAGCCCGCCAGCACGATTCGGCTGTAGGCAATCAACTTTGCTAAGGGCCGCCGTCGGCCCACCGGTTCATCATGAGAACTTCTTCTTCGGCCAGGTCTTCTAACAGTGAATAAAATAGTTATTAAAAATACATCATAACAACCCCACAGCATCAAAAAACCTACAGCGGGACACAGGATGTACCTACCCAATTAAGGGGATGGTTAGACTTTACATGTACTTTCGAAATGACATCTTGGGAATGTGGGTTACTTAGTTATGTGTTAAAACAAAACTGACATTACTATAAAAAAACAATAAAACTTCGAAAAACTAACGATTAGAATTTTTTTATTGAAATTAGAATTTGAAATTCGAATTTATTTTTTGCTTTAATGAAGTAGTTTGTTTGTTTGTTAATATGTCATAGATAAACTATTGAACTAATGGTGGTAGCATTTTTTAAATTGCTTAGTTGTTATTTTTTATTATAACCTGGCAGGCGTTTGCCTTATATTGCACCTGAGTTCGTGAGTAACGAGTTCAGAAGTTTCAGAGTTTATCGAAAACAAACTAACAAAGTATTCTTCCCTCTTTATAGTTAAACCTTCGACTACACTGACGAAATATACGTTATATCCTGTGAACATGTTTTTATCTAAAAAGTATGTCAAAGTCTAGCTGTATTCTACCTACTTTTCATCTAAATATATTCCATACATTTTGTATGAAAGTATAACAAACATCAGCACAATTTCTTGTATTATGTATGTACCACGTAAAACCTATTATTTTAAATTTACCCCACAATACGGTCAATACCCCTATTAAAACATAAATATATTTACACGTAAAAACTAACCGATCAAAACGAACGTTGTTCTAATTACACCGGAAATAAAACAGCAATTTACTTACAAAATAAGTAGGCTTTAATACCGAAAGTCATTATATTCAAAGTCTCACATAAATGACCCTAAAATATTAGGGTCACTGATTCGCTGAACGCGGCGCTCCGGTGTGTAGGCTCGCAGTTCTTTTTCTCATATATTTTGATTATCATATAATGATGATCGATATTTCTTTAATGCTACTGATATTTTAAGAAGTACCCATAGAAGTTGTGTTGTTTCGGACACAACTCATAACCTAATTCCACTTATATCCAATATTAAATGTAGTATAATTGAAGGTTATCCAACAGTTAGGTAAACTACAAATATATTTGACTAGTTTTTGCCCGCGGCTTTAATCCTGTATGCTTCTGGAAATGAACTTGCTTTATTATCAGGTTGGTGGCATGCTCGATTGCCGGCTATGAAAATAGCAAAAAAAAAACAAAAATTAAAGAAACAAACTGAATTTTGAAATTCGAAATACTGAAAGATAACCCAAAACTAAAAGTTTTGGCATTAAATAGATAGTAAGTACAGCTTGACCGGTATTAAATCTTATAATTTTTTAAAGGTAATGAAAACTTTGTCGGGTTAATGAGATAGAAATGGATCGCACTGGTCTATAACAACATTAAGAGGTCGTCCGGTATTTGATATCTATAAAATCCTATACCTTCGAATAGATATGGCATCTATTATATCTACACTTACTGTTGTGGATTAAACTCATAACTGCTACATTAACTTCTCAGAACATAATAGAACTTCTTAGAACGCCTTTCAGTATAAAATATACAGCTTGTAGCATTAGAGTTATAATTACGTCCTACTTAAGTTGCAGACTATAAAATTTAAAACATATTTTCCGAAGAAATATCAACGTCACAACGTATTTACCACTTTCTAGTTGTTAATACGATACTCCTTTTAGCCACATTCTGTTATAAAGTAATTGAGTTAATTCCACAGTGAAGTAGATGGTATATTGAAGAAGTCATGACATGTCATTACTATACGCAAGCTGGATCCAACTGTAACTAAGCTATTAGAGCATAACTTGTCAGTCAGTATGACCACTAGACAAATTGCAGCCATTTCCGTGCTCCTGATTATGTGGATGTTTTTATAATTATCAAGTGATATTTAGGATTTTGGGTCATGGCTTTGATATGTTTTCTCATCGAATCTAGTTAAACTTAGCAAGACATGATTCGCATAAAATTTTTGGTATAATAAGCAGTTGTGGTTTCCTTGAATAATTGGTGACTAATATTTACCTTTATTTTGACCAAACATGTAAATTACATGTATAATCATACTATATAATATAATATAATCATACATGATAATCGAAAAGGGTAATTCCACAACTCTCACATCGCTCCTGCTGTTTACAATGAACTCATATCCAACTGGTGGTAAGCTCACAGTGTTATAGCTTTAAAAGATTAAACTTTTTAGTTATACTTATTGTAATAAACCTCAAGCATAACAGCATGAGAAAGTTTGAAATTTTCTATTACAGCCGCGGCACCAGGTCACGTTTGCTACAGCAATGAGCACTGCCGGCTCTGGGACAAAGAGAGTCACTGTGATTTCGTAATTCCAAACCTCTTTGGTCGATGCAGCTGTAACACCTACTTCAAGCAATCCGATGACAAATGCATTCCAACAAGACTACCTCCGTATCCCACTGGAGCGGATATTCCAGAACAAGAAGCAGTAGTACTAGAACCCGATAATAATCCTGGACCTAACATTCCTCATCAAAAACCCAACAATAACCTGAACCCTGGATCAGAAGATCCCTTTGGGCCACCAAACACATTAATTGACACCGAAGACGCGGCACCAAGCAAGCAGCCTATGTACACTGTTGATAACAACCTTAGCACAAAAGAGGACAGTCCACTGATGCAAGCCGTTATGAAAGTACCAACGGCAGAACCGTTGAAACGTTTGCCAATGCCAAATCGTAAAAAGGTAGAAGATGCAGTTGGTGTACATGAATTGACTGCTAATCTTCATGCCAACGATCAACCAATTTATAGAGTTGTGACTCAACCCACAATTGAAGAAAAAAAAGCTAACAAGAAGCCTAGTATCAAAGAAGGGACTGGGTTAAAGTCACATAAAAGTCAAAAGAAGTCTTCGTTAAAAGGTAAATACACGGCATCCCTATCGTATAAAATACCATTAAACTTTCCAAAAACAAAAGTAGACCAAATTTTAGTTTTATAAAAACACGAATAGCTGCGAACAGCTACACGCTACAAGCTACAGAGATTCAAATTTGCCATGCAAAAAGTTCTCACATTCTGAAGTTTTTGCCACAGCTGAGCTAGAAAAAACCTACCGATGGGATCACTTTATTTCTCTAATAAATAAACTCAAAAATAGGTCCTATTGAACAACGTTACCTCGCACTTACTTTGGATTCGCTCAGATATAATAGAAATGTTTTCAAATTGCAGATAAACATCGCATCCGCAACGAGGTCCTTCCTCCAGTGTATCCAGGCCCGGTTTCGCTGGGCATGCCTTGCATCAAGGACTCGCAGTGCCAGGAAGTTGACGCATTTTCCAAGTGTTTCAACAAAAAATGCGATTGTGCGTACAGGAGTAATTCTACATCCGCCTGTTCGGCGAGGAATAGGGGATGTTTGCCAGGGACTTTCCAGGTAAGAATCACTTAGACTTTGTATAATATAATTTGATTCGGATTCCTAAAAAGCTTTCCATAATTGGATTTACCAGGCTTAGGTTGAGATTGTCCACCCTTAAATAAGTAAACAATAAAGAAATAGAAATTTTTCTATAGTAACTAAAAAATGATTCATATAACTTATTTTTGTGTTTCTGATCTTAATTAATTAAAGTATTTAATTTAAACCTCTCAAAATATTTGATTTAATTTGAAATATACAAAGCGTTACGTTATCTTATTAAAAATAAAATATCCTATGAGATATTTTAGGTCCTAAACTGTAACTTGATAATATGCATTCGGCATATTATTATCAAGAATTGGGTTATTAACCGCAAAATTAATATATCTTTTCCAGTGATAGCTTATTAACAAATACCTCAAGAAGCTTTATTTTCTTGACATTCCAGTGTAAATCAACGGGATCCTGCATAAGTTGGTACTTCGTTTGCGACGGACGCAAGGACTGCCCCGACGGCTCCGACGAGCGATGTGAAGGTACTCGTAGAGGTAACTATTTATGCACCCTTTCCTTTTTCTTTTGCACTACCTTACACTTGACCCTTTCTTTTGGTGGATGGTACTAAACTTAAAAAAGACATAAAGAGAAAATTTCGATTCTACCCATATACGGTAACTCCAGTTCCAGGACTCTCTCATCCCTAGAATTTAAAAGATAAACCCTTGCTTATTTAACATCGTAGAATGTCAGATTACAACAAATACACAGAGTAAGCAGTTGGTAGGTATTGAGCGGTAAGGTATGATGTATCTATGCTTAAAAACAAACGTAGGTTGGGATCTCAACATATTTAATTATAAGTAGATTAGCATTTTGCCTACAATTTAAACGGTGCAGGTGCACTTGATTTTCAAAAATATCCAATTTAGATGAAAACTGTATTAAACAATTATTAGATTTTATCGCTAACATATATGTTTTTAACAGGATGAATAAGAATCCTGACCGCATCTAAATGTCTATAGCAACTTTCATTTAAATTTAAATGAAAATTTAATTTGTTTACCATTTCCAGTCTGGTTGCGATGAGGGTTATAATGGGTTATTAATTCACTTTGGTCTGATGACACCGCAAAATCAATTGAGAAATAATTGATCAACTTTCCTAACTTTCATATTTTCAACGAACTGAACCTTTAGTTGTTAGCCCTTTGGTTGTGAGCCCTTTAGGTATCTTATCTTATTATTGAATAAACATATATTATTCACTGGTGAAATTTCAGTAATAGTTATATAAACACTAGAGATTTGTAAAGAAAATAATTAATAATGATATTGCTTTAAGTTCTAAGCTCTAAATTCGTTAAGTTCTCTATAACTGATTAGTTATAATTAATCTTAGGAATATGCTGCTGAAGTATAAAATATATAAAATAACTTTTTAATTATGATAAATAAATAAAAAAATACGGGTTTCTTTGTAAAGTTTACCACTTGTTCAAATTTCTTTATGACAGTCACATCAAATCACGTGAGCTCATCTGACCACAGTTGAAAAGTAATGGACTCTCTAACAATTTTCCCAGATACCTGTCTCTGTAAGATTTCTGAAGAATTTCTATAAGATTTTCTCTCGATAACTCCGCTAATTGTCCAGTTGTTGTCTTTGTAAAACGGATTTGAATCCCTGCTCAGACACGGAACTTGATGAGCTGCTCTAGATAAGTAATGACCCGCTAACGTTGTTACCTTATGAGTTAAACAACAACAAAAACTGTTGATTTGTTAACAGATAATTTGACTTTACACGGATGAATTGCGATTTGTACTCCGACGACAAGGTGTCTGAGAAAGATAAGTTTTATCAAGTAACATCCTTGTCATTATCGCCCCAATCAGATGCGATGGAATACAAACAGTAATCCAATTTTCAATTTAAGAAATTTTTTTGGATTTTAGTATATTTTACCGTGGCCGTAATAGTACCGGGTCGATGACGCAAATAGTTATTCATCAAATTAAGAAATTTTGTGATCAATTTTGATTGAATTTCTTACGATCTCGTATTTCGTTACTTTCTGGGAAGGTTTCTCTTCACAATCAAATCTGTCTTAAGTCTTATACTGACTAACAATTGAATACTAGATCACAACCTCAATTAACAACACAAACTTTCTAACTTACTCTTATTTACTACCTACATAGTAGGTGTATGTGCCCCTTTTTTCCCTAACAGAACCCAACAACCATTGCAGATGGGTCTGGCGAACGGTGCCCGATGCACGCCTTCCGATGCGGGGGACCCGGCGCGCCGTGCGTGTCGCGCGCGTCCAGGTGCGACGGCACGCCGCAGTGCCCGGGCGGCGAAGACGAGAAGAACTGTCGCGCTTCTAGGAGGAAAGGGTACGTTACTGTAGGTTAGAAAGCTGTTATTCGTATGACTGAGGGAATTCAGAATGTATGGAAGGCACATTGAAAAGACGATGGCTTTTCTAAAAAGACAAGTGGACTGAGTCATTTTCAATATCAGATTTACTCAAGTGTTGTTTTTAGGCTGTTTAAATATGGTGGATATATAATTTTTTAAACTGTGTAGGGAAGAGGAGAAGAACTTCCGCGTATCTAGGAGGAAAGAGTAGGGCGAGGGATAAAATGTCAGTTTCATCAACTGTAATTGAATTTATGCAACTTTATAGGCACCAAAACGGGTATATTAGCGAAACTTGTTCCTGTCCTGCGATTTGCACAAGCCGAGCGAACGATGTGAGCGTGGTGCGGTAAAACCCGGCGAAGCGCCATTATGAAAATTAAAGACGGCTAGCTGTTTGGTTAAATGTATAATTCAACCATACGCCTGCGACATTAAAAAAAATACGTATCAAATACGAATACTTCACAAGGAATCATAACAAAAAAATTGATTCATGTTTTTTAATAAATTTTCGTAGTTCTTATTCAAATAAAACTGTGTCCAATTTTTTTTTACAATTAGAAAAGTTTTATAACGATTGCAAAATCTTTTTTGTTTGTGTGCTTATTTTGCAATCATTGGACTGTTCGCAACGATTCCAATGAGTTACAATGATACATATTTTCCGATATTTTTTTATGATTGGCAAACCATACCTAACAATAACATAATTTTTTTCTTTTAGTTATATCAAGACTGTGTAATAAATTTATTGATTTCAAACAGTGAGTTAAACCATCAGCTAAGCCGTGAATTCTGAACTATATTTCCAGCTGTCCACGGCACACTTTCCGTTGCAACTCGGGCGAGTGCCTCCCAGAATACGAGTTCTGCAACGCCATCGTGTCGTGCAAAGATGGCTCCGACGAACCGCCGCATCTCTGCAATGAACAGTCTAGGTAAATAAATCCTATCTATACCATTCGTAAACAAATGATGAATTAATTTTATTGAATTAATTTATTGTAAAATTATAAATGTATGTTTTTTTTTGAGTCCTTTCACGTTGTAGCACAGCGGCGGATAGACGTAATTTTTTTGTGTGAGGATAGTTTTAGGACTGCAGGGATTACTGTTTACCGATTCTTCTTTAACCACGCGAGCTTGTTCATCTACTACCTAGTTGAGTGATATAAGTGAAGATAGTATAATTCTTAGACGAGCATTATAATATAAACCCTAGTATGGGAAGATTTCGTTATAGGCTGTACAGCAAACTGGAAATAGCGCAGAATGAACCAGCATTACCAAATTTGCAATACATCGGCTATTGTTATAGGTTTAAACAAAAATTATTACTTTTGTATCTTGATACTGGTGGAACTTAAACATACAATACAAAAATGATGCCATCAATCAACCAAGTATAGGTAACACAAGTACCTACAAGATAACTCAAAAAAGAATAAAAAATATATGAGACAGTTTAGGCGGCCTTATTACATAAACAATTATTATTATAAACAATTTCTTGCAGGCAATTGTAAGAGGAAATATAATGTATTCATGATTTAAAACAAGTTTAGTGTTTTGATTATTTTAAACAAATATCAAAACATTACATCTAATTAAATCAAATTTAATTAAATTACATCAAAACATATAACATGAAAAACGAAACGCGTGAGAAATTGAATTTAAAATAAAACAGTTTTGAAACGGATTTTATCGCTCAACATTTTTTTACATTTTTAACTCGACGTTTCGGTATCTTTTACGCACACGTGGTCACGATTTACTAAGATGACAGGAGTCTTGACAGTTTAAATGTAAAATGTTAAATTTAACGCGATAAAATCCGGCTAAAAAGTGTTTTGTTTAACATAATGAATATTATGATAAATAAAACCTAAAAAAAAGTAAATTGCAAAGTGTTTGTGAAAACCCTACTATTAGTCATCCAAGTAATAAAAACCTCTACCTACCTAGTTTCCACTTTGTAAATTATTAACTGAAGCAACTCCTAATACCGTTTATTCGCAGTTGATTGTAAGTCGGGTTTATTCGTTTTTCAGTTTACCCACAAAATTAACTCTCGCAACACCCGGGCGTAACATGAATGTAATGTGTGCAACATGCATACACAACAAACACACGTGCGACCTATTCGTTTTCTAACGGTATGGAATGTGTACAAATATTTTGAGTGTAAGCACCATTTGAGTTTCGTAACTTTGAAATGACAATAGGATGGCTCGAGGCACATCTTTTAATGACTTGTTTGTTAAGAAAATATTAAAACAACGTTGTAGAAAAATTAAAGGGATAATGTAATAACAATTTTCTCTTATAACAACACTTAACATAATTCTTCTCACAAAATCTTCTATTTGCTATTTGCTGATTGAATTACCTAAGTATATTTTAATAACACATGTATTGGGCAATTAGGTATCAATTAGACGTAACGGCTTCATTTGCTTGCTAATAATAAAAGGTATGGTCCAGAAAATTTTTAAAACCTACATAGCTTATGTCTTTTGATCTAATCTTTTCATCACAATCGGGTAAATAATTCAGGAAGTAAGGTTTAAAAGATGAATAGCCTGAATTTATATGTATAATTATTTAGGTAAAGACATTTTCAATAGGGACCATACTAATAGAGAAAATACTAAGAAGAGCATAAGGCATGTAGCAGTCGTTCTCAATGTGTACTGACGTGACACGTTCTCTAGTTCAAGTCTCTTCTCGCTAGGGGCGCTGGTTTGAATTTTTTTGTTGAGATCTTTTTTTTATTTGTTTCTCAATACTACATTCTAGTACAGAATAATACAGTATTCATTCCATTATTGCAAAAATGAAACCTAATTTCTTTAAGATATATGGGTATAGAGATAATGAACATACGACACCTTACCACCTTCGCCATGAAAGGGAAGCTCGAACTTTAACAGCGTGTAGCGGCCATCTTGTTAACGCGATAGCTGTCAAATTGTACAAGAATAGTTACTTAGCCTTGACCTTTGACCAATGAACCCTATACGTGTCATAATGCTCTATTCGCCTAAAGTTCCGCAAGTTGTATGCCCAATATACTAGATTTATTGCCATTCTGCACAGTCCACGATCCGTCGTTTATTGCATTCTTTTAAGATAATAGGGTCGGTACTCGATAAAGTCATACTTAGACAACAAACAAAAGCAAGATTATAGCCATCTCGCGTGCCGGCGACACCAAATGGTCACTGAGATCGTGTGGTTTACAATCGACTCTGTGGGGCTACGAGAAACTCGCCGGATCACTTAGAAATAAATTTATGGAAATAAATATTCTTACTATAAATTCCCACTACATGTTAGAAAATTTAATGTTTGTAAAAAAGAACGTAGCCATGTTCAAGAGAAAAAGAGATCTGCACAATGTTAACACAAGAGGAAGAAATAAGCTGGCAGCTAATAATAGTAGGCTTCATAAAGTCACTAATTCATTCATGGGTCAATGTGTACGCTTTTATAATAAGGTCCTGAGGATATCCAATGTCTTCCTACTGACAAATTCAAAGAAACTATAAAGCAAAAGTTGGGTGCTAAAGCTTATTTAGATGATAAAAGCCCTTGGGCTGACTAAGAACACAGACCCATGTGTTCTTAGTCCCGACTAATGTATATAGCACCATTGTCACTAATGTAAGTCTCTAATATGGTTGAGGAGGGTGATGGCTGGATCTCGCGTTAACCTTGTGAACGGGTGCCGTTTGAGGATGTTCGTCGTTTAGATAGTTGGTAGGAAGGAGCTAACAGATGTAGATAATCATTATATTAAGAATAATTTTGCATAGACATAAAGAGATATTGTACATTTATTTTGTAAAAATTATACCCGTGAAATTTCTTGACAGTTTTTCTACACGAAGGTTTTTCAGAACTGGTGGTAGAGTCATGCTTTATTTAAAGTTCATAAGAACAAGTAATTGTCAATGTTGAGAAATAATAATAATAATAATATTTATAATAGTATTTGAATTTTAATTTAAACCTCAGGTTTATGCAGAAGACCACTGGTGATTGCCGCCCTGAAGGCCTAAATCACTCGCGTACTTCGTGATATTGAGCCCCATTTATGCGAAGATGTGGTCCAAAATTGATCCACCAGAATACACCACCTACAACGAAGTGTGGTGATGGCAATAGGTAGCAAGCTATGCGTCAACCAGCTAACAATTGTCTGAGCTGACTCTAATTTTCAGCAAGCACTATCCATGATTTATGTTTTGTTAAACAAAATGAAACGAATTTTAAAGAATACTGTGAAACTAATATGTACGAGGGTGGATTGAAAAGTTCGCGGCCTAAATAAGAAAACACAGGAATAATGCAATTTTTTATATTTATTTTTCTACGTACTCTCCTCCTAGGTCACAGCACTTAGTCCAGCGGTCCTCCAAAGCCTTGATCCCATTTAAATAGGAGGTCTCGCCAAGCTCTTCAAAAAAGGCATCTTCGGCCATTTTGACCTCCTCATTGGTAGAAAATTTTATTCCACCTTAGTGTTTTTTTTAGTTTTGGAAATAGGTGGAAGTCAGAAGGTGCCAAGTCAGGTGAATAAGGGGTATGAAGAAGCAATTCGAAACCACAATTCACTTTTTGAGCCTTCAATTCTGCACATGTGTGAACACGAGCATTGTCCTGATGAATAAAAAATTTCTTTGTCAACAATCCTGGTCTTTTAGACTTTATTTCTTCGTGTAAACGACGTAATAGTGTGCAGTAGTATGCAGAATGTATAGTTTGACCTCTTTCTAAGTAATTAACCAAGATGTCACCCTTAGAATCCCTGAAAACCGATGCCATTACCTTGTTTACTGAAAAACATACCTTGGCTTTGTTGTTCGGATTCAGGAGTATAGTGATGAACCCATGTTTCATCCATAGTAAATATTTCGTGCATATGAAATGCTTCAGCTATCTCAGATACCTTCAATCTTCTGTCTCCCAAGATGAGATCACAAATTTTTTCGATGTTTTCCGAAGTCGTAGCTGTAGAAGGCCGTGCAGAGCAGGGGTCATCTTTAATGCTCTCTCGTCCACGTTTAAGTTCAGCTGTCCACTTTTTTATCATTGTATACGACGGAGCAGATTTTCCTAAAGTAGCCTTCCTAAATATCTTCATGAATCTGCTTTGAGTTAAGTGTTTCTTGTATTTGATCACAGCATGGTGCTCTAAATTATCCATTTTCAAAATTAATGAAACTTACTCTCACTTAATGTTTAATAAAATAAATAATTACGCATGTATCTCGGAGAAAAATTGCACAGAGACTGACAAAGATTCTAGGTTTCATATGAAGGTAGTTTTATAATAATATGACAACGCTATCTATGTTAGGCCGCGAATTTTTCAATCCGTCCTCGTATTAGTCGGCATATACTGAGTATTCATACATGAATTAAACACATTGTGTATTTCAAAGTGTGTGGTAAAAGTCTACTTATTAACAAAATCTATATTTAAAAAAATTATCAAATGTGCTCCTTCCTTAGTCTGTGTCTTATGTTTGTGTAGTTAAATAACAACAAGAGGCTTAGGTAATCTTAACAGATTGAACCATCAATACAATTTATATCTACAGTTTTTTCGTGAGTGTGAAAAAAACGCGAATAAATGGATAAAATAAGAAACTTGTAATCAAAATAAACACTTACATCATATTTATATATTAAATATAGGTATGGAATTATATGTTGAACTACGTATTAGTGAAAAGTTCGACCGGTCATAATAAAATAGTAGATTGTATTTTTTCCCAAAACATGTTTTTAAAAGTAAGGTATTGAATTTAATATCTAATCTGTATAGATATGAATTCTTCAAAAGAAGCTGAACAACTTAGGAACAAATACATTACTAAGAATTAAACATACAATTGGAAAATATCGTCGAAAATCGGTTTCGCTCACGTAAATTAAGAGCTTGAGGCAAGACTTGATACACATAGTCCTACTCGAGCTCACCTCTTCAGAGCATACTTGTGCGGGCGGCCCGGCAACTGTGTGCGCATGACAAAAATGTTCTGATTGTACACGCACACTGACGCGACGAGAACACGCTCGTGCGCACTAATGAGTTGAACCATTTATATGCACGTCAATAATGGGTTCCCTAGTATGGTTACACATTCTCGCTCCGATCGCCGCCCAGAGCGGACGTGCAAGACCCAGCTCTCCGTTGATCGGTCCCTTCCCGCCATTCCGTGGCGCTCAGTTTACTGACGTCACAGTCTAGCGTGTTGGCTCCGTGCTACGGGTTTCTAAGTCTTTCTACTCCGTCTGAGTGCTTTCGAAGTGCGATTTTTCTTTGCGACTAAGCCTCTTAGTCTTCAAAGTGCTGTGCTAGTTGTGTTGTGCTTGTGCTGAGTGCAGTGTTGTGCCCGGGTAAGTAGTCTGGTTTCAGTGCAAAGGATACTTAACGGTGACAACGAATTTGTACTGAACCAGTCCTTTTTATTTTTATTTATTTCTCTTCTCTATTTTATTTATTTTTCTCCTATTTTCATATTTATTTTTATCATATTTGTGTGTATTCGTGTGTATTTGTCCTTTCTGTCGGTAAAGGTTGACCCTAACGCGGTCAACTCTTTACCTGCGTACCCTTTTTTAGGTTTCCAGGTAGCGGCCTTCGGCGTACTATTGTTAGTTTTAAGTTTTTCTCCCCAGCCCCCCTACCGCTGGTAGGGAGGTTTGCCGCTTTGATTTTGCTAGGTTTTTAGGAACTAGGCATCTTTTATTATACTTATATTTTTACATATTATTGTCCCAACCCTCCCTAATGGATCCGCTAATCATTATTAACGCGTTCACCCAGGCGCTTGCTGCGGCAGGCATCTCCATCCCAAAAGACATCCTAACGCAGGCCTTGCAGGCATCAATCGCGTCCCCGGCCCCTCAGGCCCCAACCCCAGCCCCTCAGGCCTCCATCATCCAGACCCCTCAGGTCTATAGCTCTCCCGCGTCTCCCGTTCCATCCGATATGGACTGCGCGTCGGTCTCATCCTCGCGCTCTTCTCGTAGGAAGCGTACCGCTCCCGGGAGCGATTCAGACTCCGCCGCGTCCGTAGCTTCGTCGGTCGCCGCCACCCTAACCGGCTCTCCAGAGCCCGAGTTCCAATTAGTTGCCAAACGCTCTAAGAAGCGTTCGAAAAAGGCCGCGGTGTCTTCAACACCCGAGCCAACCCCGGTGTCTTCTACACCCGCCCCCGCGCCGCTCATGTCACTCGAAGTGACCGCGATTCCGTCGGTCACATCGAAGCCAGCGACGCGCTGCGCTCCCGTCCCGCCGAAGCCTCAGCTCCCTCCGCCCGTCTTCCTGCGTGAAAAAGCGCGCTGGACCGCGGTTTCAAACTTGTGCAAAGTGCACAAAATTAATTACTTAAAAGCCGCCAACGCTGGCGATACAATCAAGATTCAAATAGCGACCGTCGACGACTTCCGCGCGTTTACCAGGTTACTCGGATTAAACCAAATCGCGTATCACACCTACGCCCTCCCGGAGGAGCGTAAGATCCGCGCTGTACTACGGGGCGTCCCGTTCGAACTCAGTAACGAGGACATTCTCGATGACCTTAAGTCTCAGGGTTTCCCGGTCACAGCAGTGCACAAGATGCACTCCAACCGCGGTAGGCGTTTTCCCTTAGCGTTGGTAATCTTGTCGAATACTCCCAACTCGAGGGAGATCTTTAGAGAGGCTCGCACAATTTGCGGACTCTCAAATATCTCCGTCGAGCGTCCCAACCCCCGCGGTCACCCTGGGCAGTGCCACCGCTGCCAGCTCTACGGCCACGCAGCGGCTAACTGCTCAGCTCCCCCCAGGTGCGTTAAGTGCCTGGATCCACATTTCACAAAGGAGTGCACTCGCACTCCCGAATCCACTTCCCCCCCTGCCTGTGTGCTGTGCGGCCAGTCCGGCCACACAGCTAACTACAGGGGTTGCCCGCGCGCTCCGCGCTCCACCACCAAGAGGGTCGCGCCTAAACCGGCGCCGCCGCTCACTCCTGCCAACTTCCCGCCGCTGCGCAACCGGGGTCCCCCGGAAGCAAAGCCCGTTTAGCCGACGCCTACTCCGGCTTTGTCTTGGAGGCAGCGTCCGGCCGTTCCGCCTGCACCTTCCCGACCCATCCCAGCTCCCGTAGCTCCCGTAGGGCCGCGTCCTTCTCCGTCATCCGCACCTCAGTCGTCGTTGGCTGAGGACATGAAGACCGTATTCGACGTTATTCAAAACGTCGATATTAACGAAATTTCCGTGCTCGCACGCAAACTGCGAGCCGCCCGCTCTCCTCAAGAGCGTTTATTCGCGTTAGCCGAGCATCACTCGCTCCTAAGTTCGTTGTAAATTCTTTTATTTTTGTATAAATTCGTAAATAATAAATTATAATGTCTAGACCCGCGAATCCCGCGTCCTGTCGTATCAAACCCAAGGGCTTATCCCTAATATCTTTTAACGCTCGTAGCCTGAACACCAACCTTCCCGAGATTAAACTGTTCCTTCAGAACAAAGAACCTGACTTATTCCTTCTCCAGGAGACATGGCTTACTCCAAACCGCTCCAGGGGATTCGCTATACCTAAATACGCGTTTATTCGTAACGATAGGCCCAACTCCGACGGTTTCGGCGGCACCGCTATATATTACAAAAGAGGTTTCCATTGCTGTCCTCTCCCTACCCCTCCTCTCCTCAACATGGAAGCCACTGTGTGTAGATTGGCTATGACTGGTCATCCGACCATCATCATAGCTTCAATCTACATACCTAGTGGTACCAGACCAATCCGCAGCGACTTTGAGGCCATTCTCGCCCTCGGCCATTCAGTCATTATGTTCGGAGACTTTAACTCCAAACATACTGACTGGACGTGCCTATCGACTAACACCAGCGGTATCGCTCTCCTCGACATCACTAACTCCCTTGACCTAGATGTCATATCCCCCGTCACTCCCACTCACTATCCCAACAACCCGTCCTACTCTCCTGACATCCTCGACTTTGCAATTATCAAGCGAATCAATCTTGACCTAAGGTCTATCGAACCGCTCGATGAATGTTAGGCATTCCCATCCCCTGGAAGCGCAGTACTAAATACTTAGGCGTCACATTAGATCCGACGCTTTCTTTCAAGCCACACGTCGAAAGAGTTTCGAAACTCGCTCGTCACTATTTAGTTCGCCTAAATAGCATGTTAGGTAGAAAAAGTAAAATGTCCTTCAGAAACAAACGTACACTTTACAAGGTCTGCGTTAGACCCGTCATGACGTATGCCTCGCCAATCTTTGCCCACGCCAAACCCTCCCTCCTGCACAAACTGCAGGTAGTTCAAAACCTCTTTTGCCGCCGGGCCACAGGCGCACCGTAGTACGTGCGTAACGCGGACTTGCATAGAGATCTTGAACTGCCTACAGTACAACAATATCTCAAAACACTCTCTGAAGCGTTCTTCAAACGCTCCGAAACCCATCCCAATCCTCTAGTTCGTGATTCTGTCTCATATGCTACTCCTGTGTTAGACTCGAAGTTCAAAGTCGCTAGGCCTAGAAATGCGCAAGCGTACTCATCCACCAGACTGTCACGCGATCTCGAGGCCCTTCTGGCCGCAAATTCTAATTCTAACGTAAATTCTAATTCTAACGTAAATCCGAATTAATGCAAATTTAATTTTTCAATTCTTAATGTTTTCATTATTTACTTTTCATTTTTAATGTTTTTATTCTACTTTTAATTTTTGAGCACCTTCAGTGCTATGTAATCCCAGCGGGTGACCCCTTCTGGGCCCCGCTAGCGCGGCCTCTTTCTCCAATTGGCCGTCGCTCCGATGAAGGCTGAGTGGCAAAAATGCACGAGCCGACAGGGGGTTTTTAGTGGGTATGGTCCTGGTAGGCGTCGGGACGAGTCCCACATAACTTTGGAATCGCGCCAGAGTATGCGTCAGGGCATTTTTATCCTCCTGCCCTTCCCGCGGAGGGGAACAAAAAAAAAAAAAAAAAAAAAAAATATGGTTACTCATAACACATTCTCTGTTTTCTCTGAGACCGTACACAGACTAGGTGTTTGATTCATTTATTTATATCTTTTATCTTATCAGATGGCGCGCCGCGGACTTCTGCCCACTGCGATGCGGCAACGGCCGGTGCCGCAGTACCGCCGTGGCGTGCTCCGGCAGGGACGGCTGCGGTGACAACAGTGATGAAATAGCCTGCTCCGTTTGTAGTAAGTAATACAGGCATTATTAAACGAAATATATTGCTTAGTGAGTCGTTGGTTAGCTCTTGTAACGTAAAAATGTTTCCGTATCCTCAGCTAAACAGTTCGCTGCAAGATAAAAGCTTTGCTCTATACCACAAGCCAGTGACGCTATGCGTCTCAAAAACTAGGGCAACTGGCTTTTATTCGCATGCCCACGGCATTAAATCTCATGATAAGAGTATAGTTGATAATATTTTATTGCTTCATGAAATGCACCAGAGCCTCCAGCGATTACTCTCGGGACTTTTTTGACATAAAACTAAAATATCATTTGTCATGTTCTAAAGGTCAAACCCGGTTTTGGGCCTGGCAGACTATTTCGTATAAAAATGTGTAATTTTAATCCATTTCAAAAATGACTTAAATGGCCAAGTACTGAGAAGTTAGTTATTTTGAAAGCTGATTATTATCTAAAATACCTACAAAGCGAGAAATAGTTTTGTTTTTGCATATTTCAGCAAAATTAAATTATGATTTTAAGAAACAATTTATCATACCCCAAAATCATCTAGAGTAGATGTTAAAATAATTACACAACAAATTAGTAACTTCTTAATGTTTAAAATAAAGAAAAACCAGATATTGTTTCGGCCATTGTTTTTTTTAGTGCTCCAATGAATTTTCCTAATTTTATCACTTAATTTAGAAACATATATAAAAAGTAAGGATGGCACTTAGTATAAACCAGCATTATTTAATATTTTATTTATGATATTTCAGGGTGTCCGGCGCCGCCACCGAATGTATAAAATAAATATAATATTTCGAAGATACATAATAATATTTCCGCCGACGACGAAATTACATCCGAACTAAATTGTAGAATTTAATTGAAATTTTTATCTTTGATGAAATGTATCAAATGTATGGGTATCGAAAACCTACCGATGAATTCGATAACTATTTGTGATTAATTTTTAGTATTTATGAAAAGAGTTGTGAAAAGAGGAGGAATAGCTTCACAGTATTTCTTTGAATTTAATATTTTTGTTTCTATTTTGTGCAGAACAAAATACGATAATTATGATCCACTCCAGTTTATATATAGCTTAGAATGTGAGTCAAGTGTCTGGTTTCATGTATGGAGGGATTTTCTGACAGGTCCGAAAAATAGTAAAAAATTACACGACAGGCGCAGCTAGTAAAAGTTGATCCTATTGTTTTTAGTTAACGTATAAGAAATGCTAAGAACTTCACCATAAAGCATGATCGGCCGTTAATATTTAATATGTATGCATTTTTACAATTATTTAATTGTTGGAGCTCTGTATATATGCTTATTGTGGACATTGAAACATTTTTTTTATAAATTTAACTAAGGAAAATTCCTCATTATAACGATTATTATTATCAATCATAATAATGAAAGTAATAGTTAGAGACACGCATTTCTACATATGCCTCATAGAAACTCAAACGCGGTGACAATTGACCCTTTCATTCAGGGAGCTTTTACATAGACAATAACTCCCAGAACAGACAATTACTCGTGGCAAAAGACGTCATGTTTTCGGCTTCTATTAGATCAGCAAGAGATGTATATTACAGTGCAAAAGCATTGTCTACATTAATAAAAAAAAATTAAGAACCATATTGTCTGGAGTGTGTGCATTTTACTGCATTTTCATGCGTATGATTTAACTGACACCAACGAAGCATGTTTATATTTTTAGCCTCTGTGTAAAAACGACATTCGTTTAGTTCTGAACGTGATTTGGTTTTTTAAAGGGTGAGGTCGTAAAAACAAATGATCACATACGCAAATAGACACTTTGTTCAATAAATATTGAAATGAAATGATATTAAGGCTGCACTTTACTGGGGTAGTCTGGATAGATAGCTATTTTTATATTATAATATATTGCTTATTAAACAACTCCTGAATGGGTTTTTCTTAAAAAAAAAACTCTGAATCTTGTTTTTAAAGCCTAACAGTGTCAGACGTTTCATTTAACATAAAGACTGATTTTTTTTATTTAGACAGTTTTCACTCTTCTAGGTAAGAAACTGACGGGTTCTTATACATCATATATTTATTTGCTGCTACTGCTTAGTGTCAATTTATTTAGGTACATCCCTGATAAGACAATTGAGGAATCCAGGATGCATAATTTATTTATAGAAAGATTGAGATAAAAATAGTCTAAGGTATTAATACTAAAAGAGTAGAAGGTCAAAATGCTAAAGCATTGGACTAATTTAGTAACTTATCTGTAAATACTACGTCACTAATGTGTTAAAAATAATTAGTTATTAGTTTATTGTAATTTCAACAAGTTTAATTTTATAAAAATATGAGTCAAGTTGTAAAATTTTGATTATTTGAGGTCTAGTGATACAAATGGATACAGATTGCCGTTTGATTCAAATTGGCCTTTTTACTATTAATTACTGGACCGATCATCCAATATCAAATTGGTTCAGAAAAATATTTTCCTGAAGCTAAATCTGTCTAAAACCAAGAATATTTGCAAAACAGGTGTTCATTGTTATCAATTAATTATGTTTCAAACCATGCTGCAATGAAACCATTTATAAAAACATTTCATCATTTCTGGCCTAGAATTACGTAAAGATATTTTGTGCAGCTCTATTTTGATTTTATATGCAATCGTTGACTTATGTTTTGTAATAAATAAACAGTGGAAAACATGTAATAGAATTAATCAAATTGTCAATTAGCTACATAAAAGGATGACGTGTGAGAGTTAGAGCTGTCTGTAGATATTGGACGATTTTTCTGAATCTAACTTTATTTCAACTATCGAAATTTCTCGTTAATATAGCTTAAAATCGTCCAGTATTTTGTCTCGTGTAACTTATTTTGTATTATATTAAGTTTTGTGTGTGCGTGTGTGTGTGTGAATGTAATAAATTATTTATTAAACTAAATCTTAAAATATTTATGTTGTTTTATTCATTGGTTATGAAACATATCCGAGCCCCTCTCTTATTAAAAGCTACAATAAGTTAACAGTTTGGAAATAACAATGTAGAATCTGATTTTATATTTTAAGCTGGGTACAGATTATTTGCAAAGCGACATATGCGAAATTTGCAATGCAAACATTTCGCTGCGTGCATTCGTGGTTGGTTGGTTCCCACAGACTATCGGTTTTTTGAGAGACGCTTTTCGAGACGACATTTCTGCGCTTCGAATAATAGTGGAAAATAATAGTGTGAACCTAATTTATAGACTGTTGTAGCATTATAAAGTGAATGTAAATGTACTCCACTATGCTCTTAAGTATCACATTTAGAGAATAATAATTTAAAGCCTTTCTAAGCACTGTAGTATCAAACAAACAATTCTTGACTTGATCAGATATTAAACTATAACGAGTAGATATATTATTTTAAACATTGCCATATTTTAAATTTACTTCTGATACAAGGCACCATTGTAAAAGTTTCACGTGGACAATAAGTAATGATGCAGAATTTAACTAAAGGCACACAATACAACGTAATCTTATATAACTTTAAAACGCTAAACCCTAAAACGAATACATACAACAATATATCTCACATGGCCCTAAAGCGTTACAATCCAGAATCAAATATCAAAGAAATATCAAAGAAAATAACTTTACATATTTTTACGTAGAGTACATTATGTTTAAATAGCAATCCGTGTCTTGTCCTACCTAAAATCTTGGAACATCTAAACGACCATCACTTATTTAGTTTTTAGGCTCCAAAACTTCTGTAACCAGATTTGTGCAAAAAATGGGCTATGTAAGTTTTCCATTTCAGTTTTATCTGCGCATATTACTGAAATGTGTGGTGGCATACACGATTGTGGTTGATTAAGTTTTACTTATTGATTTGCACAAATTTTACTGTGCGTCGTACCTTTTAATTATTTTCTAATGCAAGTTAGAAAATAATTAAATTATAAATAATTAATTCAAGCGCGAAAAAGGGATTTGCATTTCAGTACATAAACTACATACTCAAGAAATAACTCGGTACAAAAAAAAATCGAAAAAATAAATTGATGTGCTTATGTAGTTTTACAAGGCGTTTGTTATTGCAACTAATATTATTCGGAATTATGATATTCGGGATTCGTATTTATGATATTGCGGATTATTAATAATTCGGATTTTTTTATGGTTCGGTATTTTCAAAACTTGACTTTTTGACTAAGCGACACTTTTGCAATGGTGCCTCTTGTATTAAAAGTATGTTAAAATATGTTAATTTAATACTTCAATATGCCCCCCCGATGGTTGCCCGCCTTGTCGTGGCGGGAGGGCTTAGTAACCGTGGACTGGTCACCCACGGTGAACTAAGAGGCAACCAGGACCGGCCTGATTGGGCCGCCGGCTGGCTCGAGGAGGGCGCTCCCAGCGGGCTGAACAAGTCCGCTGAGGACGCGCGTGGAGGTGGGACCGCAGAAGAAGAGGAGTGCCGGTATTACGGTGCACCGTTCTCCCCATCTTCTGCGGCCGTGGAGGGATCGCAGGGGGAGAGGCTTGTAGGTATTACGGTGAGCCACTCTTCCTACCCCCTGCGAGCTGGCTGATGGGGCCGCAGAGGAAGAGGCATGTCGGTATTGCGGTGCGCCGCTTGTCCTATCTTCTGCGGCCGAGGTGTGGTCGGTGGCAGAACCACAGACCTGATCTGCCATCGGGTACCAGTTATCTGGTATCCATGGCCTCCTAGTAGCAGACTCGGGGGGAGTCTGCTACAGTACTGGTGGAGGCCGAGGAGGGAGGCGCACCTTCCCATCTGGTGCGCCCATCGTGGAGGGCCTGCGGGCTTTCGCGATGGAGCCGCTTGTGGGCGGCTGCCGCCGGCGGGGTCGCGGATGTGTGCGAAAGCGTTCCCGTAACCCCGTCACAAGGCGGCGAGGAGGAAGATGGGGGGGTTTTTAGTGGGTATACCGTGGGTCTCATTAGCCTATACGGGAGTCCCACATTATCACTCGGGTGCCCCCTGTGCCCGGGTGGTATGCGTAATGCAGTTTCCCCCCCCCCCCCCAAATACTTCAATATGAGACTTAGCAAAGAATTATTACTTAGACCTACCACAATGCCGAGGCCGTTGCTTAAATGCATGGTTGGAAAATCCATCCGCACCCGGAGCCTTCTGAGATTTCTGTCTTCTGATGACTGAGTTGGCGGAGTCCTTGAGTCCTTGAGGAGGACTTCGTCTTACACCGCCTGAATCTGCAAAGGGTCTGTTGAGGCAATGGTGTCCGCGAAGCATTCAGCTTTCTCGTCGTCCTCGAAGGCGATAGAGCAGTCGGGACGAGACAACGGAGGGGTGTGGGTTTGGGCTTTTGCCATCCTATAGTACGCCAAGGGGACCGAAGGGATGATCACCACGAGATCATTTGTTTGAGCGTCTCTGAATACTGCGAGGTTGGTTCTGACCTTACGTTGTAGCCTGTGGCTAGTAATTTGCGGGTAATCTGTAATTTGCGGCTAGCCTGTAGGCGGGAGTGGGGTAGCGCCTGGCTTATTATTTGTTTGTTTATAATGAGCAGAGAAGCCATTGATGTTCGGCCATAACAATAAGACGACGAAGTTGCGGTTGCGTCGTGAAAACGACGTTCCTATGAAATTACGAATACGGTAACGAAACAATACACGTTGTGAAAATGACGGTATGAAATTGGTGCTCGATTAGTATGGGGAAAAGAGTAATTAGTAAAAGAGCGGGAAGGCAGACAGCGACACACGTGCGTACAGGTCCGCAAATATTTTTTTTTTGCCGCTGAAGCAACACCATCACGCGAGGGAGGTGAAAGACGCGTCATGCATACCACCGCAGGCATACCGGCTACTGCGGAGTGATGTGGGACTCACCAGAGTGGCACCTACCCACTAGAAACGGCCTTGCTGGCTGTGGCATGGGAATACTGAGCAGCCTTCATCGGAGCGACACCCGGTTGGGGGGTGGGTGCGCAAGCGGGACCCGCTAGTGGGTCACCCGCTGAGAACAAAAAACCACATAAGGAGCAAGTGACAGTTTGGGTAATGATTAATCGGCCTGGGCAGCCTTAAGCTGGTCCAGATTCACCGATAGCTGATCGGGGGGATTCGAGAGTGCATTTCTCGGTCTACGGGCTTTGTACCTCGAGAAATTTGCTGTCTCGCGAATGAGGGGGTTAGGATGCTCTTCGGGTCGCTTGAAGAAAGCGGTATAACGAGTTTAATTATATACCACGCGCGGTTGCTTTAATTTTAAGGATGAAGAAAGAAATGTTCGTGTTTTACTGCTGTTACGGAAAAAAACGTGCTACAAGTGAAAAATTTAATTCAACGAAACCTGCGAATCACATAAGAGGAGATTCAGCACAATCTGCAAATTGGATCGGGAATTGTTTATGATATTCTACACAACCACCTTTGCCAGAGGATTGTTTCGCGCTGGGTACCCCACGACCTCGTCGATGCTCAGAATCAGGGGATTGTGCCATGATATGATTGATAAATTCAAAGCAGGTTCATACCGTCGTGTTTCCGGTATCATAATAGGTGACAAATCTTGGATCTAGCAAAAAGTGCCAGTCAACAGAATGACTGTGTCAAAACGAACCAACGCCTACGAAAGTGAAACGATCGAGAAGCGCTGGAAAATGTTGATCGCAACATTACCTTACATTCCTTCTTGTTGTTTGGGTAGGAAAAAAGTAGTGCCACTCCAAGCAAGATATTAGAAGAAGCTCTACTTAGTTTGAAGCGTCTAAAATATATCTATACTAAGCCTGACGTACACTATGCTTGGTGATAATTTAAATACAGTACTTGTCGGACAAAATATAAGTACCTTTGATAAGATTCGTCACACATAACTTACAATACTACTACATTGACGGCCGAGTGGCGTAGTGGCTTGTAGCCCTGTCTCATACGCCGGAGGTCCCAGGTTCGAGTACTGCCCGCTGCATTCATTTGTGTGACGAACACAGATGTTTCTCGAGTCATGGTTGTTTATATTTATATATGTATGTTTATTCTGGGTTCCCACTCAGTTCGCTATATGGTCATCCAAAACATAAGTTCTGCTTACTTTGGGGCCATACAGTTGGTCAGTTTTTCTGGGAATTTATAATTATAATTACAATCAACTTCATCGGAATTAGGTTTAGTTTGATAAACAAAAAAACTAAGGCCCCCCTTGCACAGATCTGAGCTAGCCGGTTAGTTCGTCAAAATGTCCCTTCATCACTTTCTATATCTATTGAACTTCACATGTAAGATATCATAACATTTTAGACCGTTTTCGTACACGCATCGTTATAAAATAGACCGAGTTATTTTGCCACTAGACTACACATAAACTTACTAGTTTTATTTTTTCTATATAAAATTGTAACGTAGTACCAGTAAAACACCAAAACTCTCTTCTATGTTTATTTTTTCGGTAAAATTTAAAATATACAAAAATGCCTGTAAATACAAACAGAAAAATATAAACAAAATTGAAATAAAAAAATAGTCACACAAAATAGAACAGAAATATTAATACAATTAAATTTGATCTGAAAAGAAAAAATAACAATAAAATAAAATTTTAATGAATGAGAATCCTTACCAAAAATTTTGGCTACGCACACTCGTGAACGTAAAAATAAATTATAGGTTTCTTAAAAAAAAACTTTGATTGTAGATAATAAAATATCTTAACTATGTAATTTTGAATAATAAACTCAGAAACAATAATAAATAAATAGATTCAAGTTGCTTTGATGGATAATATTTCGTGACTGACTTGTCAAATCAAAACATTGCCGTTCTCCGACACTACGTAATTCCTAGTTTAAAATTACGTCGGGAACGACAAAAAAAAATAAAATTTACTGACAAAAATAGGTCGAAATAGACAACCGTCACAATAACCCGGGGGCCGGGAAAAAAAAATCTGAAAGATTTTTTTTTAGTAAAATTTCAAATTCAAACCAAATCAAAATAAACCGCATATACATATCGAATTTTAATATTTAATCTGCTAAATGAAAGAACAATCAAAAAAAAAATAATAATTAAAAGCAAAATGAAAATTAATATTAACATCCTATAGAAAAAATTTTCTGAAAAAAACATCCTGTATATATGAAAAAAAAAAAATAATACTGATATATTGCATATCAACAAGTTATTTAATAGAAAAAGAAAACAAAACAGACGAGAGAGAGAAAAAAAAAATCCTAAATAATTATCTTAAATTACATGGTTCATGAATGATAAAATTTTAAACATGTTCCTGGAATATACAATGTTAATATACATCGTTCAACTCCATCAACGTACATTATAATTACAACATACATTCTCTATCATACTAGTCTTATTCCAACTACTGGAAATAAAACATCATGCAGTTAGAGTTGCTTATGAGGAATCGTATCCTAAATAAGTCAACTCAACAGAGTTGAACGCAACGGCAAAAGGCTTTAATAGTTGCCATCCGCTGAAAATATTAATAGCTTATGGCTTCTTTAACGTGTCGCTAACTCCCGCACGGTGATTACTATAAACAAGTTTCAGTTAAAGACTGAAATAAATATGCCGGAAAGAAAAGAAAATCATAGCCAGTCGTGAAATATTGACTTTTAAATAAAATCCAAGGGTCTTTTGTGAAGTAATTAAAATATTTATGTAATAAACATATGAAAATAATTCTCACAGGAAAGTGATTCAAGCGTATAAATAATACACATAGGTATGGTTTAGTTTAACGAGTTACCTTAATAAACGCTCGTGCAGAAGGCTTAATTTTACAAGTTGCAAACCGCTTGAAAAGAAAAGAAAAAAATTAGAATTGCAAATATTAAATAAATTACACAAAAAGTTAACCTAATACTACGATGATGATAATTAATTATAAGTTTTGACAAACGTCAATGTTAATGGTATAGCCAAACGATAATGAGGTGCATAGAGAAAAAAAAATAAGACAAAAAGAATCGGCTTATGCTCGCCGTGAGATAATTAGCAATAATTATATATGAATTCATATAAAGTAATTGGTAACAACCAATCTAGTCACTCAAAGAAGAAGTTAAACGCGGTAGAGGTTTAATGTCTCTGATATGCCAACGACCTAATGGGTTATTATTTATATCCACTAAATCGTAAATTAATGGTGAAACTTTATTTGAAACTTTACATTTAATAAATTTGGGTGCAAACTTAGCACAAAAATGTTTTTAGAGGAACTTATTACATGGTTTCGCCTCCAAACAATATCACCGTTATTAAATTCTAAATTCTGATGATGTTTGTTATAATAAGTTGCATTATATTGATGTGCATTAAATAACCGCTTCTGTACTTCGGAAAAGATAGGTATTAATTGTCCTATGTTTTCAGCATAAACATCCCTAGGACTGAAAATTAGTTCATCTCTGGAATCTTTATTTTTGTAGATAGATCCACATGTAACAGCTTCTCTACCAAATACTAAAAATGATGGAGTGAATTTTGTGGTTTCATTAACCGCAGTATTAATAGCAAACTGTATTTTGTTTATATAGGTATCCCAAGTTCTGTGATCTTTATCTATAAAAGCTGCAATCGCCGTTACAATAGTTTTATTGTAACGCTCAACGGTGTTAACCTGTGGACAGTAACGTGGGGTATTATGTATTTTTGGTATGTTGTAAAATTTAAATAATTCAGATAATTCTGTACTTATCATTTGAGGACCATTATCTAATATAATAGTTTCTGGAACTCCATAAACCATAAAAACTAAATTGTCCAATATATGGCGAATAATAGAAGCGGTTGCATGTTTTATTGGAAATAACAAACAATATTTGGAAAAACAACAAGTAACTACAAATAGAAATCTATTCTGCTTACGTGAAGTAGGAAGTGGACCTATCAAATCTATGGATAAACATTGGAAAGGGCGTGAACAATGTTTGGGTTTGCCCATTAAACCAATTAAGTTTTGATTTTGGTGCTTGGTAGCTAAACAAGTCTCGCACTTAGCAATAAACATGGCTACGTCTTTATACATGCCAGGCCAAAAATAGAGATTTTTAATTCTATGGTATGTTTTAAAAGTACCAAAATGTGCCGTTTGGGGAGTAGAATGATTTTGTGTAATCACAGATTCCCTAAATTCTAATGGTATTACTTGTTTCCAATTAAATTCAGAGTTAAATAATGTGTTAGATCTACAAAATCTAAACAATTTATTATTATGAATCATGTAATCCGGAGTACTAGAAGGAAATGATAAACATTTATTATAAATTGCTAAATACCAAGTGTCTTTAGTTTGAGAAGTAGAAAAATTAATTAAATCAATTGGTTTTATCCGTGATAAAGTATCTGGTACGACATGATCTGAGCCTTTTTTGTGTTTAATTACGAAATTAAACATAGATAAACGAATACTCCACCGAGCTAATCTGCCAGTAGGATTATTTAAATGCATAAACCACTGAAGGGCTGCGTGATCAGTATAAATTGTAAATTGTAATCCATTATCTAAATAACAACGCCAATGCTCTAGTGCCGTAATAACACTTAAAAGTTCACGTTCAGTGACTGAATAATTCTTTTGAGCGCCTGTAAGTGATTTACTCATATAAGCAATAGGTTTATCAATATTATCGACTTCCTGAGTTAACATTGCGCCAATGCCATAGGAAGAGGCATCACAATGAACAGCAAATGGTTTAGAGAAATCTGGACATGCCAGAACTGGTGTACTAATTAAAGCTTGCTTAATAGCCTTGAAAGCAATTTCAGCTTCATCAGACCACTTAAATGGAGGTGATTTTTTGCTTGTAGAAGTTAATTTAGTTAACGGTGCTGCAAGGGTGCTTAAATTAGGTACAAAACGTCTGTACCAGCTGGCAGTACCCAAAAAACGTTTGACCTCCTTAGCAGATTTTGGAGTTTGTATATCAAGAATAGCTTGAACTTTTTTAGGATCCGTTTTTAAACCATTTTCATTAACTACATAGCCTAAGTACTTTAATTCTTTCCGGAAAAATGAACATTTTGGAAAATTGACTGTGAGATTGGCATCTGAAAGTTTTTTAAGAATTTTAGTAAGTATATCGACATGTTGTTCAAAGGTTTGAGAGATACAGACTATATCGTCGATAAAATAGAAAACATTATTATCATTTGTAAGGTCATTTAGTAGATTTTCAATGAATCTTTGTTGGGTAGCAGGTGCGTTAGTTAAACCAAATGGCATAACTTTAAATTGAAACATTCCTCGGCCTGGAACATGGAATGCAGTTTTGAGTTTATCCTCTTTTTTTAAGGGAATATTCCAAAACGCTTTAGCAATGTCAATAGATGATATAAATTTAGCATCTTTAAGGTTATCTAATATATCAGAAATGAAAGGAAGTTTGTAAGCATCTTTTTTTGTGATATCGTTTAATTTACGACTATCAATACAAAATCGCCAAGAACCATCTTTTTTAGGTGTAATAATAATTGGGTTCAGCCATGGGCTGTCACTGGGTTCAATGACATCTAATTGTAACATATCATCAACTTCTTTACAAAGAGCTTTTTGTTTCTCAGGAGAAAGTCTGTAACAGCGTTGACGAATAGGTGGATGGTCTCCAGTGTCGATGAAATGTTCGACTAAATGAGTACGACCTAAAGGTTTACATTCAGTTGAAATCAACCTAAACTTTTCCATAATTGCATCTGCAATAATTTTTTGTGTATCTGTTAAAGAATGGTATTCATGTAAATGAAAGTTAGAATCTGTATTAATGAGAAAAGATGAGTTTAAATTTGAAGGTTGTAATGTGATATTACTAAGAATATCCGGAGCAAGATTAAAAGTTTTCCAAAAATCAATACCCAAAATGAGTGATTCAGTGATTTCTGGGATCACATGAGCTGTAATTAACGCAAATTTATTGTTATAAAAAGTAGGAAGAGTAATAATGCCGATAGAAGAAATAGTTTGTCCGTTTGCAACATTACCTTTTATTAAACAGTTTTTTTGCATAAAAAGACCATGTTGTGATAAAATTTTATGAGAATTATTACCCAATATAGTGATAGCACTACCACTATCTAAAAGACCATTTAAAATTAAATCGTTTACTTTTATATGTAAATAAGGGCGTTCAAAATCTGATGTTTTATTAAAGAGGAGAGCACAAGTGTTATAAGATTTAAAAAAAATTGTTAAAGTTTTTAACCATGTATCCCAATCTTTTTTGTCAAAATTTGATGATTTAATACCATTATTTTTGTTTATGCACTCCTCGTAATTTAGTTTTTTGAAATCGACTTATTACAATTAGGACACTTACTAGTAATAAAGTCTTTTTTTCCACAACGAAAACACACTATATTAGTGTTAGTACAGTCTTTTAATAAATGTGTATTAGATCTACAACGTGGGCAAGTGAATTTATAAAAATTCTGATTTTTATTAATTGCAGCTACAGTATTAGGTAATGGATTAGCTACAGCTGCTATGGAATTATATGTACAAGCTTTAAAAGGAAATTCAGGAATATATGGTTGATTATGTGAAAGTAGAGTATTATTATACGATTTGTTATTAGAATTTGATGTAGAAGGAATAGGAAAAGAATGATAATGATCTGGTGGTGATGATGAAGAGTAGTAAGATGTATTATTAGAAACTTGGAGAATGCTTTCTGTAAATTTGCATGATTCCAAGAGGGAATTTACAGTATGTAAATCAGTAGGTGAAAGACGTAATGTGAATTCAGGTTTAAGATTTCTAACAAGAGTATTAATTTTTTCTTTTTCGGACATTGGTTCCAAGAGCTTTGAAAAAAGAGATTCCATTGTAGCAAAGTAGATGATAATTCTCTCATTATATTTTTGTTTACGAGCATCGATTACTTTTTTTAGTTTATAATCGTAATCGGTAATTGCAAAATCATTCAACAATGCCGATCGGAAAGATGACCAGTTATTAATAGTCGACTTTCTAGCTCTAAACCAATCAAGAGCAGATCCAGATAAAATATCATAAATATGTGAGAATAAAGATTTTTCAGAAATATTTTTTATTTGTGAAAATTCTTCAAGTTTTTGAATAAAATCCTTTGGACAACCTTCACCTTTATAAATAAATCTTTTTAAATCATTGTTAGTTCGATTTTCTGTAATTTTACTGACCTTATCAGTTAATGCTTCGAAAAAAGAAAGGGGTTGTAGATTAATATTTTGTATAGATTCTGCGGAATGATATGTGGAATGTGTTGGTGATTTTTCCAAATTTTTAAAACGTGAGTCTAATTGAGTTAAATCATTCCAACATGAATTTATTAAATCTAACTGCTCTGAAGATAAATCTGATGTAATGTCAATGAGGCCTAATCTTGTTCTTATATGAGTTAAATAAGGTGAAATTTTTTGTTTCCTAATAGGATAAGAGTTTATACAAGCTTCAACAAGTTTTAAATTTTTTTTAATGGTATTAATATCTTCTGAAAATTCTTCAGGGCTATTTTGTAAAATTTCTGTTTCAGAATCTACATTAATATTTAATAATAATGATCGTAGTTCGTCTACAGATTGCGTCGAAGAAAAATTTATATTTCTGATTTTTAATTCATAAATTATTTCAGGTTTATTTAATTGTGAAAAATTCATTGCAAAATCAAAAAAAAATGTTAAAGTGAAACAAATTTGTTAATAGTCGTTTTGCAGAATAGAGCCTTAAAAATATACGTATTTTCAAGTGATGAAAATGAATAGAAAATGTTATTTAAATAGTGAAATTACTGGGTTATAGAATGTTGTGTCTTCAGAAAATTTCTTCAAGGATATTATAACGAAAGAAACTAAAGAAACTTAAATGTCTGAATAATTTAGCAGTATTTTGATATATTATAGTAGATATATTATAGTAGATATATATATAAATATATTATAGTGAATGTTAATGATTGAAAATGGTAACAAATAAAGTTTTATGCCTGACCTCAATAATAATTATAAAAAAATTATTTTTAATGTTGCAATTCTTCTGTTGATATAGTTCCTCCTCTCTTCTCCATAAACTACGTTTGAATATTCGGGCGCCAGTATGTAACGTAGTACCAGTAAAACACCAAAACTCTCTTCTATGTTTATTTTTTCGGTAAAATTTAAAATATACAAAAATGCCTGTAAATACAAACAGAAAAATATAAACAAAATTGAAATAAAAAAATAGTCACACAAAATAGAACAGAAATATTAATACAATTAAATTTGATCTGAAAAGAAAAAATAACAATAAAATAAAATTTTAATGAATGAGAATCCTTACCAAAAATTTTGGCTACGCACACTCGTGAACGTAAAAATAAATTATAGGTTTCTGAAAAAAAAACTTTGATTGTAGATAATAAAATATCTTAACTATGTAATTTTGAATAATAAACTCAGAAACAATAATAAATAAATAGATTCAAGTTGCTTTGATGGATAATATTTCGTGACTGACTTGTCAAATCAAAACATTGCCGTTCTCCGACACTACGTAATTCCTAGTTTAAAATTACGTCGGGAACGACAAAAAAAAATAAAATTTACTGACAAAAAGAGGTCGAAATAGACAACCGTCACAAAATGACATCATCAGACAAAATATTTTCGATATTGAAAAAATAAGATCAAATTACCATACTTATCAAAAGTCAGAAAAAGCTACATAATTTCTAAATTAGAAAAGGAAAATGTTGACTTAACATTTAATTACAAGGAGGCGGTATATTCCAGCGATTAGTTGCTTGGTATCTGAAGCATCCAGTAAAAGCTGTGGTTTTGGCGCGAGTAAAGCTATGGTCGACAACGGATTATTGGGCAACGTAGTAATCAAATTCAATATGGATAAAAAAAACATCTACGAATAATTATGCCTTTCACCATCAGGCGGGTAAATAAATAAATAAAAAGTGTTCGTTTGCCGGCTAAGAAAAAAGAATTAAGAAGATATTTAGGTGCTATCGGGTTAAAACCGAATTATAACTCCAAAACAGCAAACAAATCTTTAAAATCAACATTTTACATTTCAGAATTAGATACCAAATCTATATTAGGTATTTCATAATTCCAAAATTGAGAGTCATTCCTTGCTTAAAATATCATGCGATAAATCATTTCAATTATGTAGTAATTAATATGTGTAAGACCTGAGCAATCTAGGAAACCTAGTGCATCTAGGCATCTCAGTTATTGACGAGCGGCCGCGCATGCGTACTTAAGCGGGACCTCATTCAAAATGTACGAACAGCCTCCGAAATATCAATAACTATTTAAAAATAAAGGCTTTTATCTTCGGGAAGCGTACCCTTGGAACTCCACTTAAAATGAATTAAGAAATAGTGACTTTACAACACCATTAGAGGTAGGTACCTGTGTAATATCGATAGCATTTAAGCTTAGGTTTTGCTTATACCGTGCTATTTAGAGCAATCTTATAGTATGTTTGTGAGAATGGCACTTCAAAAACATTTTGATGTTGTTGTTTGTTACAAATAGCTAGATATTAACAGAAGAAGTGTAAATTAATATGATCAAATAAGCCCTCACTTGTAATTATATATCATTATTCGACATTCGTGATTCAATCGAGTCGAGACCCACGAGCTTGAGTGGTGCGCTGGGTTTTCAAACTGAGGTTCCGAAGAGTTTGTACTAGCGTGTACAATAAGTCGCTTCTCTTAATGTGAATGAAAACATCGTGATTAAACAGATGTACCTAAGAAGTTGACTTGCTCTATGTGACACATTATGGTTTCAAAATACACTTGAATACAAGCATACTGACATCTTTGCGAAACGTGATTCTAATTAGTTACAAAAGAATTTATTCATGTATTTGTGTGCTATGATTGGTTGACGTCTATGTGTACATACAGTGTCATTTCTATGTTATTATGGTGCGTGGAGTAGTAAAGAAAACAGGATTAGATAATTATTTGGTTTAATTTAAAGATTTTATAAAAAGAGACATTATTTATTTTTTCTTGTCTTTTAATTAGTTGCCTTTTGGTTGCATTTCATAATTAATTACTTTTGAATTTTATAGTCACCGTTTTTTAAATTTCAGTAGTAGGTACTTTTCATATGGTATAGTTTTCTCCCAGTTTTAACACCTCAAACAAGGCGACGAATGGTCGATGGTAAAATGGTTAACATAACATAAAATTTATAAAATTCTGAAGCATCGTTTTGCAAGTAGGTAGATAATATTTACATAATACTTTATTCAATAATGTAAAATATTTTGTAAAAGATAGAATAGACTTGGGATAATTGCGGATTTATGAATTCTTTTTACTAATTCAATTACTATGAAATCTAATCTACCTAGTTTAATATCTGTAATGATCGTCAAAACTCGACCACATTTGTACTAGTTTCAAATTGATCTTAATAAACAGAAAAAAGAAAGATCAATTCAAAAAAAGAATGAATACAGTCGGTTAATGACGATCATTTGAAACATTTGCTAGAATATTTATTTAAATTATAACTAACAGAAAAAAGGATTTTTGATAACTAGCTTTTGTTTACAAACCCGTCGACGTGGGTCTAGTACTTATGTTAATACTTTTATCTCTACAAAAATATACGAATAAATAATTTATGTAAACATTTGTAATTCTGAAAGTCAAAATTTAGGCAATGATAGAATATATCAGATTTTTTCCAACAGGAAACATAATAAGTTTATTTGTTCAGGTAGATCCTTGATTTATATACTGATAAAGATTTATTACAGACAGAAACATACTCAAAACATAATTAAATACAAATTTTGAATCTTAAATATTCTTATGATCTTTTCGCACCAGCAATAAGCAAGTGCAATTTTCCCCGGTGTACTCAAATCGCTATTGTTTTCGTTCAGTATAATGTTCGAGTACAAAGATACATTATTGTTATTACTCTCAAGTCATTATCTTAATAGCTGACATTAGGAAAATAAAAAGTCAAAATCAACAGGTGTTCTGCATCGGGATTTCCTGTACTCTACTACCTGAATCCTTTGGAATTGGATTACAAACGTTTACTATGGCTCGTATGGTAAGTCGAGCATGTTATTAGCGATGTTCAAGTTTTATGTGTTGTTGTCTTTGCTTTCCTTGCGTGCGTTATCGCAGCCAAATGTTATGCTTCAGAAATATGAAAGTAGTAAATTAGTATGTCATAAGGTAAAACACCAATATTTGTGTGAATCATCGAAAACAGATTTTGCTGCAGTAACGTTACGTCCACAAAATGTTTTTTTAAGGAAAACGTTTGGTAAATTAAACAAGTATATGTAAGGTTTTATTGCGTAGTAAATTGTTTATGAATACCGTAGCTAAATTTGTGTGTGTTATAGTTTTTGTTTGTAGATTTTGCTGGGTAGCGTTTTGGGATTTGGAATGGGATTCCTTTTTGTCTCATAAAATTTATTGCCTACAATCAAAATCCATTCCTTATCCTTTTAAAAACTATTTTTGCAATCTGATAAATCTATAGGGCCACTCGGCTTTGTTGTGGACCAAAGTGGTTCGGCCCCAATTAAAAAGCGTGAAGCCAGAAGCTTGCGCGGGAAAACCTGAATGCTTTGAGCAGGTAAAGCCGCGAAGCGAAAATGGGGAGTTGGCGAACGAAGCGAGCCACCGACCTTCCAAGCGGAGTGTTGGCCTAGTGTGCTTGAGAATCGTGGGGCTGATGAAGCGAGTCTTCTGGCGTAGCAGGCTCAAAAGATTTTTTTTTTCTTTTTTTTTTTTTAGAGCTTGTGTTATGAATGACCATACAGCGAACTAGAGGGGAACCCAGATTAAACATACATATATAAATACAAACAACCATGACCCGAGAACAAACATCTGTGCTCATCACACAAGTGAATGCCCCGGCCAGGACTCGAACCTGAGACCTTCGGCGATTGAGGCAAGGCTACTTACCACTAGATCAATCGGCCTGATGGTATGACTCTGGTCCCGTGGAGGATGGGCAGGCTGCTGGTGTGGGATGCAACCTGCGTAGTCACTTAGTAGACTGCGCGGCTTCCAATCTTCCTACAACTAGTGTACAATCTGGTTTTGCTGCGATTCTCATTGCGACCGCCGCCCGGTACGGACATTGTAAGACCACTCCGATTGATCGGTTCCTTCCCGATATTCAGTGGCGCTCAGTTTACTGACGTCACAGATTAGCATGTTGGCTCTGTGATACGGTTTTTATGGGTTTTTTACTCCCTCCGAGCGCTCTTAAAGTGATTTTTTCTTTGCGACTAAGTCTCTTAGTTAAAAGTACTGTGTTGTGTTGGTGCTGTGTGTGCCCAGCGTAAAGTATTCTGGTTTTAGCACAAAGGATACCCAACGGTGACAACCAATTTGTACTGATCCAGTCATTTTATTTTATATATTATTTCTTTTCTACTATTTTATTTATTTACTCCTTTATTTCATATTTATCTTTTTAATATTTGTGTCTTTTCGTGTACCTTTTAGTCGGTAAAGAGTCTAGGTATTGTAATCCATCGGCGAACTGCGGTTACTTTTTAAGTTATTTTCAGGCCGCGGCGGCTATGGCTACCGCAGAGGCAGATATAGTGAAGGCCTTCATGGCCTTAGTTCGCTCGTAGTATCCAGACATCTAGACAAAATTTTAAAGTGGGCTCTAACCAACAATCAATATTCCTACAAAAAAGGAGAAACGGGCGCGCCAGCAAACCCTCACGCGAACATTCTAGCTCGCGCTCGTCCGTGGTTTCGTCCACACGTAATTCATCTTCGTTATCGTCGATGCCAGATCCAAGCCATCGAACCCAACGAAGGATTCACCGTCGTCGCAAAACGACAAAAAAGGGCTAAGCCCTCGGACTCATCCGATGATGAGTCCAAAACTCCGAAAAATCGGGCTCCGCAGTCCACGCTACTAATTCTATTTTCTCCCACGAGAAAATAGAATTAGTCGTCCGAGGCCAAGTCAACCGGTCGGCATCCGCCTCCTATTATAATCCACGATAAAGCGGCGTGGATATTTGTGCCCACACACATGCCAAATTTAAAAATCGCCTATACACATGCGAAAAATATCGCGATCGGTACCCGCGTAGCGACGGTCGTGTCGTCCTTAGAGGCGTACCGAAGGAGATTGAGTCAGAGCTCCTCCTCCAGGAACTCAAGGGCCAGGGATTCCCGGTCATTTCCATCCACCGTATGTATGGCAAAGATCGTTAATCGTTGCCAGTTAACCTAGTGTTGGCCACACCCCTGAGAGCAAGGAGATTTTCAATCTCAAAACAATAGCACGGCTTTCGGGGATCACCATCGAGATCCCCTTCAAACGTGGCATACCCAGTCAATGCCATAGATGCCAAGTCTACGGCTATACGGCCAGAAATTGCCACGCCAAGCCTAGGTGCGTCAAGTGCCTGGGTGATCATGGCACTGCGGATTGCCCGCGAACCCCACCATCCGTGAAACCTCCCGCGTGCGTCTTACGTAAGACGGTTGGCCACACTGCCAATTACTTAGGATGCCCCAGGACTCCAAAGCCCAACCCCAAAAAGGCGCAGAAGGAAAAGCAAAGGTGTCCACCCTCTGCTCGTGCTGCAAAGCCCAGCCCACCCCATAAATCGCCGCCTCCGCTTTGCGAACCCCATGGTCCTCTACCGCCTCCAAAGAACGCATGGGTGATCCCACCTACCATGGTGAGGAAACCCATCGCTGCCCTCACCCTCCCGCCTTCTCAGGTACAGCAGGTCAAGTTAGCACCTGCTTGCATGCCTTCTCCTCCCACGGTCAGGGGCCGCAGAGAGCCACTTTCAGACTTCGCACTTGTAAGCTAGTTCACCTCAAGTTTCGACTTGGAAGAAATTACCACTTTGGATCGCAAACTCCGAGCCGCAAAGGGTGACTTCCAGGCGACGTGCTTCGTTGCGATCGAGCAACAGGCGCTTATCGCCAACGTCCAAAAATTCAATAAATTAAACTTTTAAACGGCGTCCTCTAGATGATCTACGCTGGGTCCCGTCTGAGGATGTGAGGGAGTTGTTGAGAGCAAAGAACGCAGCTATCTGGGCGTACGATTACGCTCCGGGTTTTACAGCAAGGTGTCAAATCTCGCATACGCGAATCGCAGTCATACAACTGGGACGCGCTTCTTGAAGAGATTTCGCCTTCGCATCTGGCTTACTGGAGCCTGGTGAAGTCTCTCAAAATGGACTCTACCGCGTCATCGATGCCTCCGCTCCTTAGGCCTCCGCCCATGACTCCCGCCTTCGATGACTCTGAAAAAGTTGAAACCCTAGTCGATAGCTTAGCCCAACAATGTACACCGAGTACAGAAAGCACTAACGCCTTTCACATAGAAACTGTGAATAGCAAAGTCGAAACTAAATGCGGCAACCCAACGACTGACACCCTCCAACCAGTAACGGAGAGAGAGAAGAGGTACAGACAATTATTAAAAACCTAAAACCGCCCCAGGTTCAGACGAAATACCAAACAGGGTACTGAAAGCTCTCCCACTCGCACTCATACAAATGTTAGTAGTTATTTTCAATAACTTACTAACAAACCGCCCCTTTCCGCAAAAGTGAAAAGAAGCGCTTGTCATAGGTAACCCGGAAAATCGGCTAATCTACCTACAAGCTACCGTCCTATTAGTCTGCTTAGCGCGATAGCAAATTATACCAAAGCATAATTTTGAACAACTTCGAGAGGTCATCGATTCGAAGTTACCAGATCAACAGTTCGGCAGCAACGTATGTCGAAAACCGATAGGCACGGGTGCGCTTTTCTTTGACGTGGCTAAAGCCTACGACAAGGTCTGGCACAACAGCTTGTTATACAAGCTCTTTGAACTAGGCGTCCCAAACAGCCTCGTGCATATCATACGAGACTTTCTCCATTGTCAAACCTTTCGCTACAGTTTGGAAGGTGCACTCCCCAATTCCCGTCCTGTATTAGCCGGTGTCCCACAAGGCAAGGCGCTTGGTTTAGGAAATGGAGAATAGAAGTCAACCCAGAAAAAAGTGCAGCAATTTACTCTTCTCTCTCAACCTGCTCTAGGACCACCTCTAGGAAACCCTCCAAAAGATTAGGTCAGATCATGCAGTTTTGTACTCCGATCCCGTGGGCTAAAAATTTCAAATATTTAGGAGTCACTTTAGATAGTGGACTTACATTCGCGGATCACATAAAACGCGTCCGGATTTGAGCTGCCTTCGTCATGTGTAGGCTGCAAATTCTAATCTGCAAGAAGAGTAAAATGTCCCTTAGAAATAAGCTTTCACTTTACAAAACTTGCATCCGCCCCATCATGACTTATGCCAGTGTGGCTTTCGCTCATGTCAGTAAGTCGAACCTCAATCATTTGCAGGTTATTCAAAATAGGTTCTTACGCACATGCGTCGGGGCCCTATGTCCGCCCTATGTCCGATACTTAGATCTGCACAAGGATCTCGAGCTGCCCACCATTGCCGCATTCATGAAGTTAGCGTCTAGAGGACACTTCGACAATGCTCTCCTCCATCCCAACCCGCTGGTCAATAAGTCAGCTGACTACACAGTCAACCTAGACGCGGCGGTTCGTTATAGGCCTCCGCGTAACGTCTTAACAGATCCCGACGACGCTATTACAACAAAGAACGCCGGTGTTCCAGTTAGAAATAAGGCAACATGGCATTTGAATAGCCTAACCCACCGGTGCGCCAGGCTAACGCGTCGTACGCATTCCGTGCCCTCTCGGGTGCTCTTAGGCGTATCGTATGTAGGAGTAGTTTAAGTTCCGGCTAAGCGCCGTCACCGCTAAGCTACAAATTAATAAAATGGCCATTTCGATTTAAAAAAACTGGTTCCGTTGCTAATAACGCTGAAAACCTTAAACGTAGAAAATAGCAGAATTTGGGTAGTGGATATATCTTTGAGGCTTTTGGCGTTGAAACCATGGGGCCTGGGGACAAGCGACTCGTCGCCTGTATTCGGACCTAGCGAGGCTATTGGTGAGTGAAACTCGTGACGTGACGTTCTAAGGCTGATACCTAACTCACACAACGAATATCTCTGGGATCCAGCGCGGTAATTCAGCCAGCCGCTTGGCTACGTTGCCTTTAATAGATTCAAGTTTACATTTTATTTTTATTTGTAGCATGCTTTAATCTTATAATTAAAGATTATTTTTTATTTGGGCACGCATTCCAATTTTAAGAAATTGTTTCGATAATCAGAAAAGATTTACTAGTACCTAAACTTATTAACTTATACTAAAACTTACGAAATTTTCCTTATAAATTCCTGGAACATTACTCCAGGAATAAGCTCCTGACAATCACTACATAGTATAAAACAAAGTCGCTTCCCGCTGTATGTATGTCCCTGTGTGTGCTTATATCTTTAAAACTACGCAAAAGATTTTGGTGCGGTTTTTTTTAATAAATAGAGTGGTTCAAGAGGAAGGTTTATATTACACGCATAATATAGATGAAGAACATTGATAATCTCAGAGGTTTCTAATGTGATGTCGTAAATAAACACATTTTTCTGCGCTTACATTGCAAAAGATGGCTGGCAAACTTACATGGCAAACCATACTAGAAAGATCAAAATAATATGCTACAGTATTGTACACCTTAAAAAGGTCTACAAAAAAGTTCGCGACGGTATATGTCTATCTATTAGAGATAACCCACAATAACCATTTCTGATCCTTTACTTTTTACGCGAAATAATGGCTTATTTACGAATCGATTTTAAGCAGTACAGCATTAATCCTTATCCAATTAAGTAACTATAATACATTGTGCATATAATATAGATAAATATGGCCCTTTACAGCGTGTAATTTAAATGAATATTTTCGAAGATATTACAGATTTAAAATACAATGACATAGACCCGTGCGAAGCCGGGGTAGGCGGGTCGCTAGTAAATTATATAATCGGAATAACTGCCGTGCGTAAAAGCTATTTCTCCTGTTTGTCCTTTCCGAAACCTTCTTCCCTTCCGATGCCTTCACACAGCATAGTTCCCTTTGGTTCCTACGATTTTCTTTTTCTTCTTTTTTGATTTTACGTATATTCTGTATCGACCATTGCCGAGGGCGGCGTGTAGGATAATGATGATCGAGCTATTTTTTGTTTTTTCGTTTTTTCTAAATCTTATTCGTGGTGTTTAAGTTCGATTATCATGGTACTTTTATTTGACGAAAACTTACTCACACTGTCAGTGAAAAGAGCTATGAAAGATAAAATTCGCTGACTGACGCTCGCTTGGTGGTCAGAACATTCGCCGAGAGACCAGCCGGCGGTCATACTACTCTCCAGCGAGTGGTGCAACTAATCAAATCTAGTGGAACTTCACATTCACTTCTGGCTGCTCACCAACTCGTTTCTAGACTCCAGTAATACTTGCAGCACGTTGCTATTCGTTGGCGGCTGCACAAGCGCCATGAAAATGCTCATCAACATCAAAACCTGCCATTTGCTTATTTAAAAAAAACATTATAGAAGGGTTTACACCTATAGATACCCAACACAACAGATTAATCAAGAACTCTCATTGTACGGGAAACATCTCTTTTGTATATATTGTAGCAATGCAAATTTAATAATAAACGACGATAAAAGTACCCGAAACTTATATCAATCCTTGCGAATATGACTTTTGCAGTTGTGTTCTATTTCATGTTGAACCTTACCTTTGGAATCTTTTCTACGACACATGTCTTTACTTCCATCCTAAAAAACTTAATTTGTTCATCCCACAGAAAATTAGGCAATTCCGCTTATCGGTAGGATTGCTGGGCGTGACCCTCACCTTTATAATTCTTTTCCTTTACTGGATGCGCTGGTACAACTATTCCTGGTCAAGATACGTCATCTTTCCTGATGCTTCCATCAACGTGCAGTACACCAAGACCGGTGCAGAGGTAGTTGTTCCCGGAACCATCGAAATGACAGTAAAAGTCAAGAAAAGTAGGAAATTTACTGAAGAGAGCGAAGAACAATGGTTGTATCAGGCAGGTTTGTACAAAATATGTAACGTATAAATGGTTCAACTCATTTGTTTGTTACGGCCTAATGTGTGCGTGGCCTTCTAAATGTGCAACTTTATTTTGTATGGCCGCCGTCAACTTGTCAAACTGTGCTCTCGTCGCTTTGGTGTGCGTGGACACTCAGTACATTTTTGTCACGAGCACCCAGTTGCTGTATACAGGGTTACTGGTAATTCGATAAATTCCGTTTGGGAGGTTAAAGTAGAGCTCATACTATAGTAAATGAAATAATTTATAAATTTTTATAAAAATAATTTTTTTGACGTTCTCAATTACTTTTCTCAAAAAGCTCCATTTTCTTAAGGTGAAGTAAAAGAAGACATTCGTTAAGTGAAAAATGTTTTTACCCAATTACAATAAAATTAAATATGTATTTGGAATTTTGTGTGGTTGTATTTTTTTCTTTTAATGAAGTTCTAGTTTAAGTTATCTCTTAACATATGCACCATTGTAGATGGCTACTAAAGTGAGAAAAATACCTATGGTTTGAATTTCGTGTCCGTGATTAGCGTGTCATTTTTCTAAAATATTTTGCTTTTCAACCTTAACGTTATCTTGAGGATGTAAGTGACGTGTTGCTACCAGAAAAACTACAAGAATTTTTTAATTATTATTTAAATATTATTTGAAAATAAATTAAAATTTCTCGGAGGTTACATGACATAGCAAGGCTCTACGCTCTACTCCCGAAATCTATCGAGTTACCAGTAACCCCGTATATTCAAGCTTAACTCACATATACGGCGAGGCACACAAATGACTTAAACTTTATCATTAATTTATCATCAATCAGATTAAGTTCATCTTTATCCGTTTCTTGTGGAGTTTGGGCATATTATTTACAGTAATACCTCGTGATTTGTCGGACCGAGCGATAACTGCGTAGGTAAATCGAGGTACACATATACCGGATGACTTTATTACGGTTTGTGAAAAGGGCACATAGGCTCAGATCACAGTTCTAAGCAACTTTACCAAAGACACAGTATAGTGAAAATAAAAAAATCGACTCTTCATACAAGAAGTGGCAGTCGGCCCATCGTTTAAGCCCGTGTGCCTTTTTCCGACCGGTATTAAGTGTCATGCGAAATATTCGGTACAAACGCCTTTTTCAAAGTAGGACAGGGCTGTAAGTAGAGAAAGTATTACTTAGGTTAACAAAAATTGTGTAACGACTCAAAGACCTTTATGCTACACACGCATATAAAGAAAAAAACACATAACGTTCCAGCACTTTTTAGTCCCTCCATAATAAGTGCTGTAACTGTACCTACTTCTTTTGAGTAATACTGAAGTCACGAAGTACTGAAAAGGATTCAACAAGACCTTACATTAAGGACGAAAGCCACACTTATATCACATACACAGTTCTCTGAATTTAATCGCAGTTTTATGGCGGTTAAATAAAAGACGAATCCACGAGATTTGATAATGGGTATTTCCTTGAAAGTCGGGGTAACGTAAGTCCAGGTATTACTGTAAACAACATTTTATTATTTGTCGGTATAGGGGCAATAAATGCAAACTTATTTAAAAAACTCAACTGTCTATATATTACGGTTTATGAGACCGCTTCATTCATGCATGAGCCATAGATACGCTGACAAAAGACAGCAGAGAGGTAAACCAATCCAAAAAAAAACAATGCAATGATAATCATAATGTTTTGGCATGATAAAAAATCTCAATACCTATTCAACGCATTTCAGAGAGCGTCATAGACACGCCTGGTTGCAAGATTCCCAAATTACTACTGAATTTCACAACGACGAGCCAAAAACCAAAACATCTGAAGACTTGTGGCAAACGTGCGGTATTTCTTAAAAGACTCGACGAACGAGAAAAGATCCTAGTTATTATAAAGAGCCGTGTCATGAGAACTTACCTTCGGAAAACTTCGAGTTTCAGATGCTGTTATCATAACATAGTGATTCTACAGAACAATCTGACGAGGTATGAATTGAGTATGGAGAAGGTAAACTAAAAATACTTAACATAATTTTGAGTGACGTAAACTAATAGAGTTACCTTCTAGAGCTTAAATGATTGTTACCCAAGGTTTGAACATTTTTGATGTACCTACGTCTCAAACTATTCCTTTACGTCTTAACAATGATTTTTAAGTTTACAATGCTAATACAAGAGTCATTACTGTGTTTTCGTGCCTAAACTTTTCTGTTTGTGATTTTAGGCCTATATGTTCATTATTTTTTGCGTAACATTGGAAATTACATGATAGAATAGTCAGAGACCGAGAGAGGAAGTTCATTAAGAAAACAGTATGAATTAATAAAATAAATAATGGTTGTTTTCCTATCTGCAAATCCAGGCAACACAATTTTTAACCCAACCACAAATTAAAATTAGTAAAAATTTACCACTGTCTTTTTAGGAGCAACACCTGTGAAACAATACAAGACGGTGACACAATTAAGCTAGAGCACGACATCATAAGAGTAAAATGCTTCGAATTAAACAAAAGGAACCCGAATCCGATTTACGAAGACTTCTACGCATTTACAAAGTACAATGAAAACATTAAGAAACTTAATCCAGAGTTTACAAAGAAATATAATGTATTAATGCTTGGGATGGATAGTATGTCCCTGCCACGAGTTATACAGACTATGCCCGAGACCTACAGGTTTCTTGAAGATAATGCATGGTTTTCATTCCGAGGATACCATAAGGTAACTTATAATTTTTTATTTATATCGTAGTTTAGAAAATATCTTGAACCAAAATATTTTTAAATTAGGATTTATAAATCCAATCCTACTTAGCTAAGAATCGGGAATATGCATGTGGTTTATATTACTTACTTGAGTTTTATAATGAAAATCTATAGCTTAATTTCTAAAAGTAAATGTATAAACATTTAATATAAGTACATTAAATTGCACAAATCATTAAGTAAAAAGTGAAAAATAAGCAAGTCAAATTCAAATCGTTTTTCATGTAGTGTTTGAATAAAACACTGCTTTTTATTAGGCATTGCAGTTACTGCATTACGTTAGCATTCTTATCCCAGACAAATAGACTGGGTAAGAATGAAAACCATTTTGTCAAAGCACAACCGAACAATCTACCACAAACTATACATTCATGTTAATATATCCACTCGAATCAAAAAAGTGAAACCTGCAAGGTAATTGTTATAAAACACAATTTACAGGGTTTTGGTGCACAGGGGATTTTCTAAAAATATTTCCATGTTTTCAAAAGCATTATATCTGAAAAGTCAAAGAATTTGTAATTAAAAAGCCATGAAGATTTCAACACATGAAAAAATAATAAATTCAGCAATACAATATGTGATTTTAATTAACTCAATTGGTGTGAAAAGAAGAGTATACTCCTTTGAGATAAACGTGTCTTCGTTTTGGGCAGGCTTGAATCCTTTGCTATATTCAGGGTTTCTAACTCCCTCGCTTCGCTCGGTCTTAGTTAATTCCTAATTAATATTTACTCCCTTGTTCCACTCTTGAATTAACCTTCGAATCCTTCATTTCGCTTAGGATGCAATAAGCCACCCGTGACATTAGACACTGCTTTTGCCCCTTGCTGTATAATACTATATACAATACTAACATTGTGAATCAGGTTGCATTAAACTGATATTCGATATGCAGTATAAAACATGTGAATAAATACTACGAGTATATACTTTATTTCTTATTACCTGATTTGATGTCAAAATTGAATTAAAAATATTAAAAACTACATGCATATTTCCTTTCAGAAATATGTTAAGAGTCGTCTGGGTAAGAATTATAGGCATAGTCCAGAATTGTTTTCATTCGAACTTAGTGGTGTTGCTAAAGGAAATAAATAGTAACACTATAATATTTTATTTTAACGTATTTTATTTTGACTACCACGTGAAATAATCAAACAAAAGACACTGATTAACATTTAACTTTTTTTAAATAGTCTTTACGCCCAATCGTGTTAGCATTTAAACCCAAGAATTCGAGCCCAAATTTTCTTTTCTTTAGTCTTCAGTAGGAGTAATTTGGAGTTTAAATTCAAAATCACTACCAATAAGACTGGCGTCCGGCGCCATCTTGATGTTAAATTGTGAACATTTTTCGAAAAAAATCATTGGATCCAAGTAATGTGGAATTTAAATTCCTACTACCTTGATCTCCAGTAATTTATTCGTAGATACATAATATTTTTTAGTTTTTATCGCATGAAAAAAATGCATTAAGTAAGCAATAAATGTAGAGAATAAATTAATGAACAGCTTTAGTCCTTAAGATTTATATAAGAAGATATGGAGGAAAATCCCTTCCCATCTTAAAATCAAGGTGACGGCTAAGGCAAAGGTCAAATATGGTCCGAATTTTAAATGTCGCGATGTGAAATAAAATTTTGGGTACCATACTGTGCTATACATAAAGACACATTTATATATAATGTTTGATTTTATAATAAATTATTTACATAATGTTTCCTACATTTTCTTGTATTAATGAAAGCAGATTGAATTGACTTAGTAATTCTGTCATAACTACATATTTAGGTAAACTATATTTCTTTGTTTTTCTCAGAGTAAAATATAAGAAGGCATTGGGCTTTATATGGCATTGTCGCTCCCAAGGAGATGGACAGATCTATATTTTGTCGAATGTTAATGTGATTAATCACCGAAAAATTCTAGATCAATCGATTTTCCTTAGCTTTTACGGAGGGTCCAAGGCCTTTCTCGACAACACAAACGGGCTAAACCAAAAAATATTTAAATAATATTTCAGATTGGCGATAACACGCTTCCGAACTTACTCGCCACACTCACAGGAAGGGATTTGTACTCCATACAATCTCAATGCTCTAAAAATATTGATAAATGCAAAGACCTGTTTGTTTGGGAAGAGTTCAGAAAGAGCGGATATGCGACAGCATACGCAGAGGACTATGTACAACTACCTGACACATTTAGTAACGACTTTAAATTTAAGAATCTGCCAACAGACCACTATTTGAGACCGTTGTTTCAACGAGACGAGAAGGAAATGGGGAATAAGACCATTGTGTGTACAGGGAAAATACCTTCGGGACAGCAATTACTAGATTATGCTCGTGATTTCATAACTACTTATAAGGCAAATAACTTTTTTGGTGTATTTTGGATGAACTCTTATAGTCATAATGTTCAGCGCACCGATCCGCAAGATGCAGATAAAATGTACTTAAATTTTTTAAATCGGTTATCCTATAGCGGATTGCTGGAAAATACTTTTGTGATATTTTTTAGCGACCATGGCATTCGATTCGGTGACCACCGATTGAGTATGGAAGCATACTATGACGACCGACTGCCCATGTTCTTCATGTGGGTCCCACCATCGTTCAAGGAGCAACACATCATGAAATATATTAATATCATTGAAAATCAAATGAAACTCGTAACGCCATATGATTTGCATAAAACTCTACAGCATATCCATCGGCTATCAGTTCACCAGACAAAGATAAAATGGAACTTTAGAGATGCATGTCGTCAGTGTGAAAGTTTATTTCACAATTTGAGTGTTCACCGTGAATGCAAAGATGTAATCATTAACCAAAAATTGTGTGCTTGTCATAAACTTTTTCCTTTAGACATGCAGGACGTGGATGCCCAAAGAGCATTACACTTTTTAGTACAACAGATTGGTAAAAAGTTATTCAATATCAAAACTAAGCGTTGCTGGGAATGCGTGGACAGAACTTTGAACCAATTAATCAGGGTTCACTACTATTATGATGGAAACAATACGGCTCGGTTTTTGGTGCTAGCGTTCACGATGAATCCCGGCAACACGGCATATGAAGCGACTGTGCAGATTGGACCCGATGCTAATATAGAACTGCTGGAACCAATCAACGCTATATCACCATACAGGGGTTTAGGTAAATGTGCCGTGAATGGCAGAGACCGACTATTTTGTATATGCCAAAAGGTCAGTTATTGTAAATAAGATGTAATTATTTTTTAAGTGTATTGAAAGCTCTGTGATAATTTTACTATATATATTGAAATTTTTTATGTCATTAAATGTCATGCAAATGATGCAGTATTTTTTCATTTTTCTTTCAAGATAGACCAAGATCCCTAGAAACTGAAACATCTTTATAATCAATAGGCCATCTAGGCTTTCAAAGCTTTCATTTGATATTTGGTGAAACCTGTGTGTAGCATTTAATTAGCCGTTCTGAGGTAGTTGTAATACCATTTGGGTTTCGACGATTGATTTAACGAGTAACTTGTTCAGGACCAAAAGTTTTTTTTTTAATCTTAATAGCAGCTCAAATCATATTCTTGTATAAAATGTGTATGTTACTAATTGGTTGGTAAATTTTTTTTAATATGTAGCATTATAGATATTCAATTCAACTTCGGTATAAAAAATATAACGTCCATTTGTTGCTTATCAAATATTTGGAAGCTCCGTAGATCATCTGCAAATAACTTTTAGAATTTGAAGACATTAGGTATCTACAACCATCTCTAGATAACTATAAATGTTCTGAAAACTCGTTCATAATGTCTGCAACTTGGTTCGCGTGAATCCAGTTTTCTGTAGGCCTTACATGATAATTCCTCGCTATGTCTTTTCTTCCAAAGAGGTACTAAACTACCAAGCAAACTAAACGAACTTTAATTCTTTATATCCGAAAATACTAAACAAAAAAGTGCTAAGAGAAAAATACATACTCAAAAGTTTGTTAATTTAGACAGCTAAATAAATACTGGCATTTAATACCGAACTAAATAACAATAGCACTTGTCTATATTCAACTATGTCTTCGTTTTGTCTAGGGTTTCATGTTAGACCTGCTGGTGGAAGGTGGAGTGCTTGTTATTCCAGGTACTTTTACCAAACTTCATAAAGATTCGTTCCTTAGAAACATATACGTGAGACACTCAGAAAGTTTTGAGAAAAAAGATAAAAAAGTTCTATAGGTTATATTTTTTTTTAACAACTCTTCAAAGAACTCTCCACCAGCACTATACAAAATTTCATGCGTCTGAACCAATTTTCAAAGCACATTTTTCTACGTGCAACAAGTACTTCCTCAACGGCCTGCTCGAAAGCAGTGAGCGCATCTTCTAGCGATGAAAGCTGTATCCCCTTCAGCTGGATTTTTTATTTTAGGGAACAAGAAGTCATACCGTACCAAATCAGGGCTGTAAGGCACCGCCACGGTGATGCTATGACTGCTGCCAGGCCAAAGGTTTTTTTTTTTCATACAACGGTCATTATACGTTGCATCATATAACCGTAGATGTCGTTACAAACGCGCCACTGAACTTGTGTCATAAAATGGGCCCTAAGAACTTGATGTGCTCAAAAAGCTGAAAACTGGCTGAGCCACTTTTTTTACCGTAACCGATTGCCTATTGCCTAAGATGCTCTATCGAGCTAGTATGCGAGAACATTATTGGTTAAGAGGCTCAGCCAGCCTGTCCTACGCGTGAACTTTAGAATGATAATAATAAATCCCCAGACAAACACACTAACTGTATGGCCCCAAAGTAAGCAAAGCTTGTATTACGGATGACCACACCTCGAACTGGGGGTAACCCGGTATAAACATACATATACAGGGTGTTCAAAAAAGTATTTTACAAAAAATATTCTAGCTTGAGTTAGTCTTCAGCATTCGACAACAAAAAACCGTTTTTTATTTGCACTTATAGTCTTTCCATAAAAAATTCAAAATATTTTGAGTTAAAGCGCGCGGCCACACACCTTTTCAGATAACGCGGGAACCATGCTATCAGCTGGGAGGTAGAAAAAACGTAAACGTAGATAAATAAATACCTTGTTACTTACTTGCGTAAACAGCTTTCTTACATTTCCGGTCCAGTAAGACTTCTAATAAGAATCGAAAAAAATGGTATTGAAGAAAGTACTTACCAGTGTTTGTTATTATATATTGTATTGAATGTGTAATACGCGACTGTCTGTTGATCGCACAGTGCTTGATTGCAAATTGGGTGGAAAAACTGTGTATGCAAGTAAGTAGGAAGGTATTTAATTATCTACGTTTACGTTTTTTCTATTGTGCAACGACCTCCCAGCTGATCGCAAGGTCCACGCGTTATCTGGATAGGTGTGTGGCCGCGCGCTTTAAATGAAATTAAAAAAAATTTTTTTTTAAATCGAAATGTGGAGACTTACTCAATCTAGAATATTTTTTTATAAAATAGTTTTTTGAACACCCTGTATAATTATCAACAACCATGACCCGAGAACAAATATCTGCGTTCATCATGAAATGAATGCCCAGACCAGGACTTAAACCTGGGACCTCCGGCGTATGAGGCACCTGCTACTACCCAAACCGCCACTCGGCCGTCCGTATGACAATTGGTACTTAAACCATTTGGATATAATTCGAAAAAACAATGTTCAGGCGTAAAGTGCAACGGTTTAAGTTTCATTCGTTTGATCTAAGGGTGTTACCACACCAATCGATCGATGGTAGAATGGAACAGGCAACGTCGATCGACGCCATCGATCGACGATCGATCGATTGGTGTGGTAACACCCTAAGACACACGATGGCATTTTTATGATAGTTATTTTAATAAGACAGCGTTATACCGGCCGCCCTGCATCCCAATTGAGTCGTTTTTGAGCCTTCAATTCCCACACGCTGATAACATATCTGCTTCATTTTATACGAATATGTAATATAATTACAGTAAAGTGTAAAGGCATAAAGATATTAGGTCTTTACCTATGAAATTGCCGTTTTTCACGAAATAAATGAAGCGTAATTTTTTTATATATTTTTTATTTGTATTAATCAAAATAATCACCCATGCAATCAATGCATCTTTGCCAACGCGTTGGTAGCTTATTGATGCCTTTCTTGAAGAAATCAGCTGGACGGGAGGCAACAAATTCTTCAAAGGCATTTTGTACTGCCTCTCGGGTATTGAATTTTTTTCCCGCCAAGAAGTTATCCAAATTCTGGAAAAAGTAGAAGTCTGTAGGCGCAAGGTCTGGTGAGTACGGCGGATGACGGAGAACTTCCAACCCCAACTCTTGTAGCTTGGAGACCGTCTGCTGTGCAGTAAGAGGTCGCGCGTTGTCGTGCAGGAGCAGTGGAGCCGAACGATTGACCAAAGCTGGTTGGAGACGTGCGAGCTTCTCCATCATTGTGTTCAGTTCTTCACAGTACACATCTGCAGTAATGCTTGTCCCGTTTGGCAAGAAGCTGTGATGAATTACACCCGCGTTAGACCACCAAACAGTGACCATCACTTTTCTAGGGGTAAGTTTTCGTTTAGGGCATTGTTTGGGTGCTGAACCAGGGTCCAACCAACTTGCTGAGCGCTTACGATTGTCAAACAGGATCCATTTCTCGTCACAAGTAACAATGCGGTTTAGAATTCCTTCATTTGTATGCCTGCTGAGCAGTGCAAGGCACGTCTCCACGCGTACTTCGCGCTGGCGGTTATTGAGTTCGTGGGGTACCCATTTGTCAAGCTTTTTTACCTTGCCAATTTGACGCAAATGGACCAATATTGTTTTGATGCTAACGTCGAAAGCTGCTGCTAATTCAGCCGTGGATTGAGTTTCATCAGCTTCCACAATTGCCTTTAATTCGTCATTGTCGACCAAAGTTTTCGGACGACCACGGGGTTCATTTTTCAGGTCAAAATTTCCAGAACGGAAGCGGGTAAACCAATAACGGGTGGTGCGTTCGTTTGTAGTGTTCGCTCCGTAAACGTCGTTGATGTTGCGTGCCGCTTGTGCCGCTTTGCTGCCACGACGGTACTCATACTCCATAATTACTCGAATTTTTAACTTATCCATGATGACGAAAAATGTTCGAATGCGTTGAAAACAAAACACTAGCTATTAAACAAATGACGATTTTAGAAAAAGAATTCCATGTTTGTCAAATAAAATTAATTTGAAATTGAAATTAAATTGAAATTTGAAAATTAGAATTATCAGTCAAAAAAAAATATTTTCATTTGAAATGGCCAGTACGGCAAAACGGCAGTTTGATAGGTAAAGACCTATTATATAATTTATTTGCGCAGTAGTGTTGATAGCTTTTAAGTTTTAAAAAACTTGTCAGTGAAGCGATGGGTTAACGTTTGGTGCCAATGGTGACGGTAGAACATTAAAAACAAAAAATATGAAAAAAAACAGAGCCGATTACAAAAAAAAATTTTGCTCAAACTTTTCAAAAAATATACATTTATAGGCAAAAAACTTTAGTTTCCATTTTTGAAATAAGTGCAATACAAACAAAGAGTTTTTCACCTCAATATAAGTTGTATTTTACTTTGTTTTTTTAACTTTGTCATATCCGACAAACGAGCACGCACCCCACCAGTGGCATCCGTGCCCATAGACATAATTAATCGTAGATATTAGTTATTAATTTTATTATGACTATCGACTAAAGATGCTTTGCCGATAGAGATGGGCAGTGGGTAGTTACCCATTATACTGGTTGATATTCTTAGTTGAGATTTTTGGGTGACTTTTACTTATAAAAATAAAATAAAAACTTCATAGTTTATTATGAGGCGGGACCGTGAACGTCTAGATGTAAAGTCTAGCGTCACGGTCCCGCCTCAGGGTTATATCAATATTTTATTATTATTTCTTGTTAGAAACTGAACTATTTGCCCTATGCCAAAAAATAATAAGTTTGGTATATTCGTTGATAATAGGAATAGCCCGACAACTCTGCGTGTCGAATGGCACTGAGCCTAGGTAAACGCATTTCTATGAATACTGTGTCCACGGCACCTTGCGATGGTCAGTGTGAACCAGCGTAAGTGTCAAAGGCACTGTTATTGTAATTTTTTTCACCAACTATCGTGTGTGCGATCACACAGCGTATTATTAAAAAGGCGACAAGTGAATAGATATTGTCATTTGTAAAAGATACCAAGGTGTTATACTTGAAAATTTGATATACGTAGTAAAGTTTGATATTCAAACCGAAATTTCCTCGTGACCACGGTATCTGTAAAGGAACTGAAACGCCGAGTAAAACTGTACAAGCATAATTAAACTCGATAAATTCCGGTTAAAATGTTAACGAAATAACTTTGTTTCAATAATTTATTTTTGTAACTAGTATTAATACGAGGAAGATGATTATTTTACACATGAGACTACAGTTCATGGCATTTCAGCTAAAGATAAAATGTTAACGAAATAACTTTGTTTCAATAATTTATTTTTGTAACTAGTATTAATACGAGGAAGATGATTATTTTACACATGAGACTACAGTTCATGGCATTTCAGCTAAAGATAAGAGTGCAGAAAAATATCAACCAAAAAAAAGTGAGAAAATTTTAGTGATTACGTCATAATATGATCTTTAAAACAATTAAAATAAGCTATATCTCGAAAAGTACCATTAATCGCTAAACATACATGGGAGTTCAATAAGTCAGTATGGTAGTATCATCTGGCACCAGCTTGACTTGAACACCCTGTATATCCATGTATTTTCGGAGATGGAGCAAATATCACTTATTAAAATAACAAAAAAAACACAAATGTTCAGACAATAGTATATTTCATAACGAAACCCCTATACGACAAATTACAGAGAGGATTTTGTAGATATTGCTAACGTACTTATATTGGTACATTATACAGCAAAATACAGATCTCTATTTTTTTTTATTGAAATCAAAATTTACAAGAGTAATCGCAAATTAAAATTAAAGATGCCATTAGAATAATATAGGTACAGCAGTTAGAACTACACTTTGCGTAAGAATAAAGAAATGTACATATGTATAAGTATCTGCACTTTTATAATATTTAGCTAAACCGTTCCTACATACACTAATATTTTAAAACACTTTCTGGACTTAAACCCCGCCTTCTTTTTGAGTCGTCAGATAAATTAACAGTACCGCAAAATTTGAAAAAATTTTCAAATTTGTACAATCACCCATGAAAGTGGCCTACCACTTTTGTACAAAAACTTCTTATGTAGCTGCAAAATAGCTGTTAAGTTGAGTCTTAGTAACTGTCAGAATATTATTAAGGAAAATCAGCCCTGTTGCTTTATGACATTCAAATGTACCTCACCTGTAGTGAGATAGACCACATTTTTGGTTGACTGCACATTTAGTCGAATCTCAGATTAAAGAGAATGTTTTAAAATATGTGTTGCTCTTATCATCTAGACAAAAATATTAACAGCAACAACAAGACAGTGCTCAAAAAACATTCTAAACTAAATCTTAATTACATGAGCTATTTCTTCAACATATACACATAATATTTTAGTATTTTATCATAAATATACTCAATCTAATATTTTACTAATTGTGATCTGGTATCTAAACATAACCTGTATCACTAGGTTCACTTAAAACTTTAATTAAGACTCTAATACAATATATTTACTATACAAGTTGTACCAAAACATGACATAGTAATTAGAGATGGATGTCTGGATTATCTTTAAACATTTTAAATAAGAACTACTTATAGTCTGCTTAAAATGTTTAGCTAATTAATTAGATAAATGAGTCATTGACGCTAGAACAAATCACATTTCGTGCAAATAATATATAGGAAATGACAAACTGTGTTCCATTACAAGTTGTTTAATAATAATATTTCACCTTTATGTATTACCTTATACCTGTAATATTTATGTATAAAATTATTTTAAATAGTAAAATAGAACATAAAATAAACTGTTATAATGATGCACAAAACCACATTAACTATTTTGAACAAACATCACCAAAATTATTAGCAAATGATTGTACAATATCAATGCAAAGTTTTTAGCAATAAATTAATTAACATAAAAGCAATTTGATGCATTTAAGTAATCATATAGTCGTTTATGAAATTTTAATTGCCATTGTAATATATACTTTATTACCTGTTTTGTAAAAGCTGTAGTAAAATATACATAAACTCTACCTCTTTTTTAACATCTACTTACAGACCACATTTATCATAACACTTATTATGATTGATTTAATGCTAACACAATCACCAAGGTACTTGATATGAACTTTCACGCAATTAAGTATTTTCATGTAAGTATGTTGTGCAAGAAATCTTGCAGACACCAAATCACAATATGGTGAAGATATAAATGCACTTTACTTGCTTAATTAGAACAACTATATGTTACAATCTTGAAATAGTAAGCATAAGACAAGGAATATTTATGTCTTTCATCTCACCCGGTGGATAGTAAAAATTAAGATATCGATCCGAGAGATATCTTTAGAATAAAAAGGTATCTCAAATGGAATAAATTACATTGAAGCCATTTCGCGAATGAGCGATAAAAATCTTCTAGTCCAAGAGTACCAAAAGCTGTATGATACATGTTTGCAGCTAGAAATGTGTTTTAGGCCTGGATAGAGCCCTTTTTTTGGCAAAATACCTTTCTGTTTTAATAATCTACCGTACGCCTCACGTTTTCATATTATATATAGCCAATTAAAGGACAGTTTACTTTCTGTTTAATTTAACACATCTTCCATATGTTCAAAAGACAATTTGTTTTTGTACACCACCCCTAATTTTTTTTGATTTCCTGCTTGTACATTTATCTCGCGAGAGTATCGTCGAGTCTTTTTGGTATGATTACTCACTTTACTATCCACAGGAGATAGAAAACCAGAAACTCTGTTCTTAAAGTGCTTGACCTGAACACTGGCAATGTATTTTTTTTCTGGTAGACACAGGGACACTTTCTGACCATCCAACAGTCTTTTATAACTCATGGGAAATGATTGAAATTATAGCTGAATTGCAGCTCAATTTACGATTAATTTAGATTCAGATTCCCGGGAAACATAATAAATCACCAATAGGGTATTTCACAACATTTGAAAATGCAAGTTTTTATAATGTATTTAGAAAATATACATTATTTTGACCCATATCGAAATCATGTAGATTGGAAAACTTAAAAAAGAATAAAAAAACTAATGATAAAATAGGAAACATTTTTAAATTTTGTTACATTACTTTAGACATAAGACTTTAAACATAACAATTTTTATTATGACAGTATGCATGTAAATGCGTTATCTACGTAGCTTTTATATATTTTATCCAAACCCCTATACACGTTTTGTATAATTACGGGTTGTGACGTCAGAACTCGGTACCGTTTTGTATGAAGCGTTTTGCGGCGAGTTGCAGCAGCTCCTCAAACATATCGCTGTATGTAAAACTATTGATTGTAAAGGTACTGTTACTTCAGCAATATTTCTTTTCCGTTGATAAAATATTTAAATATGTAATAAAATATTTTTGCAAATACCCCATTGGTAAATCAAAGTACAAATTATTAATTATACAAATTAAAAATTGAATAGATATCAAAATATTGTTGAGGTTCTCAAACATTCCTGTACATTAGGATGTGTGGCAAGTTCAGTTCAGTTAATAAAAGGTAATAATCACATAACAAACAATGTTACTTGATTGATTGGCTCTTGAGTTTTCATTTGTTTCTAAATATGTTTACATAGACACGAGTTTATAAATTGTGTAATTGTGTCATAGAATACAAAGAATGTATTTTTTTGTACAATATCTTGCATTCATACCTCCATCTTACCTTTGTGCTATTCAGAACCCAAGGCATTCATTAAAAATAAGGATATTTCACTATCGTTGTACTCGTACATAGCTGAATAGCACATAATGTATTTTGGGTACTTAAAACTGCACCCAATTCTGCTGATTAGATGGTGTAACAGTATTTTGACTCTGGGCACTGAAAATTAAAAAAAATATATTTTCACTACAGGATTTTCACAGTAAAATATGAAGAATTCAGTATTTGATTAGTATGTTTATTGATACTTCACATATATATGAAACCTGACAATTTATTTGTGCTAAAAATCAAACAAATTTACAAAAGTATATGTGACTTTTTGTAAATAACTTGATTATTATTACTGAGTCTGTACTTAAAAAATAAGTCAGTACTCCATATAGCTTATATGGGTAATGAATAGCAATTTTAGAGTGTAACAAATGATAATAGGTGTAAATGTATGACTCAATAACTTCTGGTGATTGGCTAATGACAGTTTTGTCCAACCAAGTTTGGTTTGGTTGAAAGTTTTTAAATAAAATAAACGCTAATTTTGCGGGAACATTTCATGTATCTGCAAAAAAAAACTTAAAAACATAATTTATACTACAACTGTAACATGTACAGTGAATTACCCTCTCAACTACATATTGAAAGATTATAAGAGTAGAAAAAAACACAAATATGGAAAATATTTTAGTGTAAGGTAAATGACAAAGAAAAGTTCATTTTATGTTAATTTTCTGTATATGCAAAATGAAGTACATAATTATAATATATATACCAATTTAAAATTCCAATCTATTCTTGAATGCAAAAAATTTCTGAATAAAATTTACAAGTATGTGTTGTGATATGGAATTGTTATTACAAGAAATATTTTATAATTACAATGAGAATTACTTAGACAAAAGAATATTCAAAACTCAATATCTGAAGTTAGAAAGCATTGAAGACATTACTGGAGAATTGACTGGCATTTCCTTCTTATTTATATTTCTTGATGAGACCATGTAGTTACTTTGTGTTGCACTTATTCAAACTACAACCTCGAAACAGTTCCGCCATTTACTATGAATCTGAATCCTTAAGCCAATGTTATATTATCTAATTTAACAAAAATTTACTAATGGAATCCCACCTAGCAGAGTTGAAGTCGCCCCATTCATTGTTTGCCGGGGGTGCGACCGGGTTGGACGGCGAGGGTGTGTGTTGCGGCGACGGCGGCGGCGGCAAGCGAGAGCCACCCGGCGGCGGCGGCAACAGGCCCCCCACAGAGGCATTCCCCGTGCGCTTTGTACGTCCACCTTCACTGCCGTCTTTTTTCTGCAACATGTAATTTAGCACTTCACAAGAAAATATAAAACTAACATAGCTTAAGCATATGTTAGTGTTCATACGACACTGGGAATGTGAGGTGCCATAAAAAGAACAACTGACATTAGGATAAGAAATTGACCACTACCTTTTCTTCTTACAGAGTGGAACAAAAAGATGGTTTTGCAAATGAAACTATGTTTTATAATCTTTTATGTAAAGTAATTGTGAGGTATATTTTTTGATATATATTGTAGGTATATAAAGTATATGTAGGTAAATACATAGCTGCTACAATCAAAATTTTCACTTAATTGATTTATTCCATCTAACAAAAAAATAATTTAAAAATTCTGTTATTGCTGAACTCTCTGAAGATCAAAAGTGACATTTAAAACTACTGCCAGTGTTATATGTACACTTAATGTACATACATATGTACTGACGGCCTGTTTGGTATGTTGGTAAGTAGCCTTGCCTTCCATGCCAGAGGTCCCGGGTTCGAATCCTGGTAGGGGCAGATATATTTGCTTTCTAGTCATGGACGTTTATTTAAGTTTATTTCTAACATTTATATATAAAAAAAAATATTTACGTGTGTTTATATATTTCTTAAGTTTATTTATCCGTTATCTAGTATCCATAACACAAGTTCTTTAATGATACTTAATTTGGGCTAGATAATGTGGTGTGATTGTTAGAAATATTTATTTATTATTTATTAATATAATAATCTCTAAAATAATCATACAAACACACTTAACCACATACATGCTCATGCATAGACACACACACACACACACATATACACATATCACATGCTATTATTATAATTTGTAATCTTTTTCTGTCATTTGTTTTTTTTAAAGTAGTGTTCTCAATCCTAAAAAGGAAAAACGTTCTCATATTTTACGCTATAAGATGATTTAAAAAATTGTGATTGATGGTCTGTTTAACCAATTAAATACAAAAAAGTTGTAAACTAGACCTAAGTGCTGTTGACACTGTGAAAATATAACAAATAAATAAATAAATTACAGATATTTATGCGAACATGACAGTTTAACCAGAGTTTATTTATTTTTTTAGAGTTGTTAGAAGATGATTCTACTAAATTACACCACAAAGAGGTCAAAAATTATTTTGCAAACTTTCATTAAAATAAGTTCAGTTGCATTATTCTGTGAGCTGTCACAAAACATATTATAGAAAAATGATATCTCTAAATGGTTTTTGAAATAAAATCTGAAATACCTACTGAAATAGGTACCTACTGAATTAGAAATAATGAGAGTCCATTTAATGCCATCATAAAAATGAAATATACATCTTTATATATTTATTACTTTATATATGTATATTCTATATAAAAAATTCATCAAGTTGCTATGGATGTGGTTTGAATATTTGTACAGAGAATTCAATTTTTGAATTTGAACAGTCTGCAGTACTTACACAGATAGGTTTGTGCAAGTTTGTGATGTACTGAAACATATTTTATTGTAGAAAATGACCTTTTTTTAATGACACAAAATAAAAATAACATTCCAAATAGGAAATATTGAGCACATTACTAATTTGGCAAATTATTCATCATCCTTTAAATTTCTAAAGTCATTAATATTTCATAATATACAGCTAACTTTTCTAATCTCTTTTTATGTGAGGAAACATTTCCATAAACAAAACTATACACTAAGCAAAAAAAGAGATCTATATCTTACAGTTATTTTCATGTTGATCTTGATAGTTTCACCATCTTTAAATCCAAGATTTAATTGTTGTTGAGGAGCTTGTTCTCCTTCTTGTTCTTTCCTCAAATGTTTGAAGTGGTCTTGCAGAGCCACATTTAAGTCAAAAGAGTCTGACCTGTCTCCGAATCCAAGACCAATATAAGCACTTCGTCCTGAAAATGTTATAAACTACTTTGTATAATAGAAAAATAATAAAATTAAATAGGGTCATTGGTGTGCACTTATGAAGGCTGTGTTTTATGAGACTTAAGTTGTTCACAGGAAATAAAAGTGAATTTTCTTAATAGGGAGTAAATAAACATAAAAATTAAGTAGAAATTAGTAAGTACTAATGTTCACATGCTAAATAATACTTACCATTATCATCCTGAATTTTAACCACAAAATATCTAGAGCTGTCAGTTACAGACTCTAAAGCTACGCCAGGATATTTATCTATGGGGCATTTAGCAAATAATTCGCCAGAAGTTTTGTCTTCCAACTTCATAATCAGCTCATCACCTTTTGAGACTAGCCTCATTCGACCCGTCCACTGTGGCTCTTGCAAATTCCAGTCTGCTGCCCTAAAAACGCCCACTTTTAAGTATGTACCCACATAAAGATAAACAATTTCTATAACAATACGTGGACATTTTTATATTTTGTTACCTGTAACCCCTGTTGGAAGTCTTGGGTGGAATTTTGAACACAAAAACTTCATTTTTAACAAGCAACACACTTTCATAAGTTTCCATATTGCAATGTAAAAATAATGAATCTTACATACAGACAAATAATAAAGAAATTCACTGACTTTTATCAACAAAAACGCAACTTTCCACAACTTGAACTGATTGATTTACTTACTGGCGACTGACAGAGAAAAAATGACATATAAAATTGGCTGTCATTCCAGCCAGCTGCACCTTTTTACGCTCGCGCCTGAACCAAAGTTACAACTTCCGTGCCGTGATCAAGCAATATGGCGTGCGCGCTAACCGCGCGATGTTAAATGTCTTAGAAATATAATATTTCTTAAGGAACTTATAAAACAGATAAGTGGTGTCACAAGCTAAATAAAAAAACTATCAAATAAATATATTTTATGCTGATGATACTATTACAATACTGATGCAATACTACTGCAACACTGATGATTTTATTAATCACATGCTCTCAAAGTAATCATAGGTAAAATTTGTGCCTGTTGTAAGATTGACGTTAATTTCAACAAATTCATTATTTATTTTATGTTTTTTATATAATCCCCTGTACTTCAATAACTGACGATTTTAATGATATAGAAAAACATCACATTCTACTGAAATTTAAAAACAAAATACTTACGATCATCAAAAGTAAACATTTGATACTACAACAATGACATATTGCATATAGACAAGTCATACCCAAACATTACCGCACAAAAAAACGGCGTCAGCGTAACTATAGATACCTACCCGATATACAGAGTAATATAATTTGTGGGAGAAGGAAAGAATAATACGGTTCACTTGTAAGAAAAATATACCTATGTACTTCATGACGTTGCTACGCACTAATTGGTCACAAGCGTACTTGACGTAGTACGTAAATTATCGAAACTCTATAGCGTTGTCTCTTTTACTCCCACATACAAAATCATATTACATCTCGCTCTTCGAGTTTGTTGAAACGAATAGCCATGTCCATTTTAAAACGTCATTTTAAATAGCAAAATAAAATAGTAAACAGTAGTTATAAAAAAAAAGTACTTACGCATGTAAAGAAACGTTTGTACTTTCTTTAACAGTAACAGTGTAATTAGTACACTGTCTAAACACACAAGAAGGCATTGTACGGTATTATAAACACAGAATAGGGAATAAGTTTTGTTTGATGTTAAGCCGTGACACTGGGTTGCACAAGACTGAGTAAAATAGCCGGCAACTGCCTTGCATTTGCGTTTTTTTTTTGAGAGCGGATAACCTGTCTATATGTTATATGTCATTGACTACAATCATTTTCGTGTTCGCAAGCAACAACCTCCAACTTTGAAACATTTGAAATACTGGTTTTTTACGCTTCACTCAAAGAATGAAACTTGTTTATGATATGTTCATTCAATCTGATTAAAATTAAACACATTTTATGCTTTAAGTAGTTCTAATTAGAACATAAAATAGATTAAAAGAGGGACAGGTTCTGTTGGCGCGGATCCACGCTTATATAGCCGGTTTAAACGCGTTAAGTGGTTAGGTTGGTAACTAAATTTAAACTAAATTTGAAGTTAAAAGTTGCGTGTTACAGTCAGTTAAGTGACAAGTGGTAACTTATTTAGTACGCAAGTGATTAAGTAGATTAGGATTCGTTCTATTTTTCGTATAAGTGGGTGGGCGGGGCTTCTCACTTAACACGTTTGGACGTGATTTTTTAGTTAAGTGCATAAGTTGACAAAGCTGGTGGCGGCAAGAGCTCGTATTTATTTCGCATTCACTCTTTTTTTTTTAGTGTCGGAGTGGAGTTTAGTTTCAACTTTAAATTTGTTGAAGAATATTTAAAATAAATATGCTTGTAGAATAAAGAAAAAAACATATTCTTGTAAAGATTTTAATTTCCGAATAAAATTCTTCTCTGAATTTGTCCAAAATCACATTTACCATATTCTAAGTACAGAATTGACGAATTCCTTGAGATTCATCACTGCTCATCTTCATTGAACTTATGAACTTAACTACTTAATCCGTTTGGACACACAAGTGACATGCAGTAACTTAAAATTTAGTTAAAATTTAGTTACCAACGTAACTACTTAATAAATGTAAACCGCGCATTGGGCAGACGGAAAGTATGGCGTTAGCCATGGGAAAAACGGATTAAAATTTTTAAACGTTTAAATGTTGTACTTTTTTTTAAAAGCGTGTTTCAACTTGCGTGCTTTCACTTAAAACGCTTTTTCGTCACAACACAACGCTTCCACAATCGTTTAAACATATAAACGTAACGAAAGAAAGAGTAAATAACTTGTAGGTATAGATGTTTTCTGCTTGTGTTTCCAAGAAAATTTTTGATAATCAATGTACTTACCCTTCGTACTTGACAGGCTTAGGACTATCTGAAATTATGGAAATCATTTGACTATGTAAATTTCATTCGATATCAACAAATAAGCGTAAGCGCAAACTGTTCGCACACGCGCTCCCTTTCACAAAAAAAAACGTACTGAATGAAAAAAGCGCAAAGCAAAAAAGGTAGGTTGCTGCTATTAAATTAGTAGGTTGCTGCCATTAAATTAGTAGGTTGCTGCCATTAAATTAGTAGGTTGCTGCCATTACATTAGTAGGTTGCTGCCATTAAATTAGTAGGTTGCTGCCATTAAATTGGTAGGTTGCTGCCATTACATTAGTAGGTTGCTGCCATTACATTAGTAGGTTGCTGCCATTAAATTAGTAGGTTGCTGCCATTAAATTGGTAGGTTGCTGCTATTAAATTGGTAGGTTGCTGCCATTAAATTAGTAGGTTGCTGCCATTAAATTAGTAGGTTGCTGCCATTAAATTGGTAGGTTGCTGCTATTAAATTAGTAGGTTGCTGCCATTAAATTGGTAGGTTGCTGCTATTACATTGGTAGGTTGCTGCCATTAAATTAGTAGGTTGCTGCCATTACATTGGTAGGTTGCTGCCATTAAATTGGTAGGTTGCTGCCATTAAATTGGTAGGTTGCTGTCATTAAATTGGTAGGTTGCTGCCATTAAATTGGTAGGTTGCTGCCATTAAATTGGTAGGTTGCTGCTATTACATTGGTAGGTTGCTGCCATTACATTGGTAGGTTGCTGCCATTACATTGGTAGGTTGCTGCCATTAAATTAGTAGGTTGCTGCTATTACATTGGTAGGTTGCTGCCATTAAATTGGTAGGTTGCTGCCATTAAATTAGTAGGTTGCTGCCATTAAATTAGTAGGTTGCTGCCATTAAATAAGTAGGTTGCTGCCATTACATTGGTAGGTTGCTGCCATTAAATTGGTAGGTTGCTGCCATTAAATTGGTAGGTTGCTGTCATTAAATTGGTAGGTTGCTGCCATTAAATTGGTAGGTTGCTGTCATTAAATTGGTAGGTTGCTGCTATTACATTGGTAGGTTGCTGCCATTACATTAGTAGGTTGCTGCCATTACATTAGTAGGTTGCTGCCATTAAATTAGTAGGTTGCTGCCATTAAATTAGTAGGTTGCTGCCATTAAATTGGTAGGTTGCTGCTATTACATTGGTAGGTTGCTGCCATTACATTGGTAGGTTGCTGCCATTAAATTGGTAGGTTGCTGCCATTAAATTAGTAGGTTGCTGCTATTACATTGGTAGGTTGCTGCCATTAAATTGGTAGGTTGCTGCCATTACATTGGTAGGTTGCTGCCATTACATTGGTAGGTTGCTGCCATTAAATTAGTAGGTTGCTGCTATTAAATTAGTAGGTTGCTGCTATTACAGAGGGTACATCGTACGTCAAAGACAGCTGTTGCGTGTTAACATAATTAAGTGAAATAAAATATCCAAAGTTGTTTTATAGTGCCAACGTATATACCTACGTACGCGTGTTGTGAAACCGGTGCTGTGACAGTGTGGTTGTGCCTGGCGACAGCGCAAATCTTACTGGATTCTACCATTAAAGTACGTAACCGAGCAAGAACATAATATATCATTTACTACTCAGAGGGTACTTTATAATCCTAATCAATTCAAATTAAGACCTGTAGCGGCATCTGTTAGGGAGAACATCCTAAAGTGCGACATCTGGTAGAAAGTGTATAAAGTATCTCGAGCAGCGCCATCTGTCGTATAGTAGCTGTATTACCCGGGTGGTGCCGTCTAACGGAGAATAGCATTATAATGAAGAACTGCGGAGGTTGTGGGAAATTCGTGTCTACGACAGGTGCTGCTGCATGTACGGCCTGCCCCCTAAGATACCACAAAGCCTGCTTAGCTATGCCAGATAAAGCCCTAATAAGCAAGGATTGGGTATTTCCCACAGCCCCACTACGGCCAATGAAATATCCGACGACCAGGTACCCGGAAAGCTACTTGCACAGTGTCTCGAGGAGATGAGGGAGCTGCGCCGGGAGATGAAGTTGCTGAATGACCACGTCACGGCTTTCTCCTCCCGCATGAGTGCCATAGAGGAGAGGCTGTTGGTGCTAGAGCGCGAGCGCGCCGACGACGGGGGAGATTCGGAGAAGGTTGCCGCACTGGAGCGTGCCATCGGTGACCTCCACCTTGAGCTGAATGATCGGGACCAGGACGCGCTGCTCGCTGACCTCGACATCGGGCACCTGCCTGAGGAGAAGGGCGAGAGCGTGACAGATGCAGTGACCGTGCTGGCGACGTGGCTGGGCGTGGCTCTGGAGCCGCAAGACGTGGTGTTCGCGGAGCGTGTGTTCGCCGAGTGGTGGTTCGTCTGGCGCGATGCAGCCTTCGCGACGACCTGTTGCGCGCAGCCCGCGTGCGCCGCACCGTGCCCACGGAAAAGGGCGGCCGCGTATTCATTAACGAGCGCCTGACGCGGACAAATCGCCAACTTTTTCAACGGGCGCGTGTTACCTGCAGCCAACTGCAGTGGCGCTTCGTCTGGACGAGACACGGCCGCGTCCTTGTCCTCCAAGGGGAGGGCAAGCCAGTGTACTAGCTTCGCTCGCAGGCCGACTTCCTACGGGCGTTCGGTGAGGATTTTGGACATAAAAAGCTCTAATGATTTACTGGTTGGCTCAATTAATTTATTGACTATTTCCGTGCTTTTAATGTACTCTTGCTCACTATATTGTCCTCCATATATATTATTTTTCTATAAAATGTACGTCCAGCACATAATTTACAAATTACATATTTGTGTTTTAAACTTTTTTAATAAGTATAACAAATTATATAGAATGTATTCATTCATTTATAGCTACTTGTTCATATTTTTTTAATTTAATCTTAACTATATTTATACAATTAATGTTAATAGCCCGTTATTATTTCTATAAACTATGTTTAATTTGCAAGAACCATCAAATTTTACTGCGTATCTATTGTAATAAATGTCTTTTCCCCTTATTCCAGGACCTTCTTTGTACTTTGTATAGATATTATTGTGTTATAAAGCTAATCATACATAACTATAATAAAGATATTTTGTGTTGGAGCCATGCTACTAGTGTTACAAACAAAATACAACTTTTTTGGTCACTTGTCATTGGTATGATATAAGGTCTTTACCTATGAAACTGCCGTTTTGCCGTATTGGCCATTTCAAATGAAAATATATTTTTTTTTTGACTGATAATTCTAATTTCAAATTAATTTTATTTGACAAACATGGAATTCTTTTTCTAAAATCGTCATTTGTTTAATAGTTAGTGTTTTGTTTTCAACGCATTCGAACATTTTTCGTCATCATGGATAAGTTAAAAATTCGAGTAATTATGGAGTATGAGTACCGTCGTGGCAGCAAAGCGGCACAAGCGGCACGCAACATCAACGACGTTTACGGAGCGAACACTACAAACGAACGCACCGCCCGTTATTGGTTTATCCGCTTCCGTTCTGGAAATTTTGACCTGAAAAATGAACCCCGTGGTCGTCCGAAAACTTTGGTCGACAATGACGAATTAAAGGCAATTGTGGAAGCTGATGAAACTCAATCCACGGCTGAATTAGCAGCAGCTTTCGACGTTAGCATCAAAACAATATTGGTCCATTAGCGTCAAATTGGCAAGGTAAAAAAGCTTGACAAATGGGTACCCCACGAACTCAATGACCGCCAGCGCGAAGTACGCGTGGAGACGTGCCTTGCACTGCTCAGCAGGCATACAAATGAAGGAATTCTGAACCGCATTGTTACTTGTGACGAGAAATGGATCCTGTTTGACAATCGTAAGCGCTCAGCAAGTTGGTTGGACCCTGGTTCAGCACCCAAACAATGCCCTAAACGAAAACTTACCCCTAGAAAAGTGATGGTCACTGTTTGGTGGTCTAACGCGGGTGTAATTCATCACAGCTTCTTGCCCAACGGGACAAGCATTACTGCAGATGTGTACTGTGAAGAACTGAACACAATGATGGAGAAGCTCGCACGTCTCCAACCAGCTTTGGTCAATCGTTCGGCTCCACTGCTCCTGCACGACAACGCGCGACCTCATACTGCACAGCAGACGGTCTCCAAGCTACAAGAGTAGGGGTTGGAAATCTCCGTCATCCGCCGTACTCACCAGACCTTGCGCCTACAGACTTCTACTTTTTCCAGAATTTGGATAACTTCTTGGCGGGAAAAAAATTCAATACCCGAGAGGCAGTACAAAATGCCTTTGAAGAATTTGTTGCCTCCCGTCCAGCTGATTTCTTCAAGAAAGTCATCAATAAGCTACCAATGCGTTGGCAAAGATGCATTGATTGCATGGGTGAATATTTTGATTGATAGAAATAAAAAATATATAAAAAAATTACGCTTCATTTATTACGTGAAAAACGGCAATTTCATAGGTAAAGACCTAATATTTGTTATAATGTTGTTAAAAAGTGTATATTAATCCTGCACTTGCCTTTGCTGATATTTTACTACTATCATATGTACGTATTGTATAGACTGTGTGGATGTAATTTTGTGTCACTTGCACAAACACAAACACAAAAACACACAAATACCATGCATCTATCTGGATAAGAAATGACTTCCGCTTTAAACCCTTAATAGACTATATTTTACCGCTACACCGCAGTGCCACTTTTATACTCTGCCTTATGTACAAATATTGTGATACTATCACTTTGCCAGCATCATTAATATTTAACTCCGTACAGTTTATTAACCTGCATTGCTTTGTAAAATATGCAATTTGTCTAACTGTTAAGTTTCATGTAACTGCAGATTTTGATTTTCTGACTAATTGTTACTGTTTTATGAAAGTAAGTTTTAGGTCGTTTATACTTCTAAAACTAAAAGTTCAAAGACTATATGTATATATAATATTTTACATTTTACTAGTTCACATTAATGAATCGTGCAGATGTAAGTATCACAAAAATTATCACTTTTATTATCGTATGATTGTCTCATCGGTCAAAATGTCACAGTGTGTTGGTAATATTTTGTTGTTTAGGAATGGTTAAGTTAAAGAATATTAAGTTTAGTTTATTTAACGCTGGTTCTCTTGGTACGGGCCATGATGAGCTGGAGGTTGCGGTAGGTTATATTCAGCCCGACGTTCTTGCCATAAATGAGACTTGGTTACAAGATGGCGAGGAGGGTCGCGCTCCCACCCTGGCTGGATACCGACTGAGACACGTGCCGCGCCCCGCCGGTGGCGTGCGATCTCGCGGCGGAGGTGTGGGATTCTACATTAGGCAAGGTATTTCGGCGCGAACCTTGGCTCATCCGTCTATGTCAATACTAGTTGAACAAATGTGGATTAGCTTAAATATCAATCAAATGCGAATTATAGTAGGAACGGCGTATAGACCTCCTTGGCTTAATACCTGTGTATTTTTCGACGCCCTTACTGAGTCAATTGCATCATTTACTAATTATGATTATATAGTATTGATGGGTGATTTCAACATAAATGTACTAATGGAAAATTGCGGTAACTATACGGCATTGCATCAATTTTTGGCAAGTGTAAACATCAAAAATCATGTATCCCAACCGACACACTTCACTACGGATAGTCAGTCAGGTATCGATTTACTTTGTACAGATGCTCCTGTTATTGATTTAGATGTTTCTCATATTCCTGATCTAGGTAAACATGCTGTTGTTTCAGTTATACTAAAAATAAAAAAACCCAAGCCATTATATAAATCTATTACATATCGACCGCTAAAGGATATTGACATCACTGCGTTTGATAATGAACTTAAATGTATAGACTTCAACAATATGTTAAATTCAGACGGCATCGACGATGTTGTTGCCCTATTTAATGATACAGTCCTGAGTCTGTATGATAAATTTGCTCCCGAGAAAACTGCTAGGGTTAGAGAACAACAAACTCCATGGCTAACTCACAATCTTCGATCTCTAATGAAGCTTAGTGATAAGGCGTATAAAAAGTGCAAACAGCCTCTAAGTGAACGCAACAAGGCGGAGTACAAAGAATTAAAAAAGTTGACTTACTTGCATTTGATGGCGGAAAAAAAGGCTTACTTCGAAAGTCACGTAAACTCCAACATTAACCAACCAAAAGCCCTTTGGAAAAACTTAAAGAACTCGGCCCTACACAACTCTAAAAAGTTTCATGATCTTCCCCCTCATTTATGCGATTCAGATTTTATAAATTCTAATTTCTTAAATGTACCTGAAAGCGATTCTATTGATATCTCATACTTGAAGAAATTTAAAATACATGCTCCTGATACTAAACCCTTCAAACTTGAGAGTGTTTCACCCTTTCTTGTTGGTAAAATAATCTTGGACATGAAATCAAACACTCAAGGGGCTGACAGCATCTCCAGGGATATGATTCTCCTCATTCTCCCTCATAGTCTTGACGTGATAACAGCTATCATCAATAAATCAATATCAAGCTGTACCTTCCCTTCTCAATGGAAAACCGCTATCGTGCGTCCTATCCCGAAAGTAAACAACCCAAACGATTTCACTGAACTTAGACCTATCAGTATCTTACCGTATCTTTCTCAAATTCTCAAGTTAAATTCTCAAGCTAAATTCTCAAGTTATCTGCACTTGGTATCGCTGGATCTGTCCTAAAAATTTTGCAATCATACCTTAAAAACCGTTTTCAAGTAGTGAAAATCAATGAACATGTCAGTAGCCCTTTACTAATCAACTGTGGCGTCCCACAAGGATCGATCTTAGGCCCTGTGCTCTTCTTAATATACATCAACGATATAGAAAAGGTAGACTTGAAAGGCCACCTTACCCTTTACGCCGATGATACCTGTCTTTTTTACTTTGGCCGCGATATTAATAAAATTACTAGCGAGGTGCAAAAGGATCTTGATCAGTTACAAATATAGTTTTCAAGTAATCTGTTGACAATAAACGCATCAAAAACAAATTATATAATTTTCTCTGCCAGAAACAAAATAATATCACACTATGACCCACTAAAAATATACAATATTACAATAAATAAAGTAAACACTGAAAAATATCTAGGCCTAACTATTGATAATAGATTATCCTGGAAACAGCATTTGGAAAAAATTTATAATAAATTATCTTCACTCTTAAGTTGCTTACGAAAAATTGTGAAATGTTTGCCATTACACGTTCAATATATTATATATAACTCACTAGTTAAACCACACCTAGACTACTTAATTGAAGTGTGGGGTACAGCTTACAAAACAAACCTTAAACAATTACAAAGAATACAAAATAAATTAATTAAAGTATTATTCCATTATAATTACCGAACTTCCTCTGAAAAAATATATAAAGATACAAAACTTATGAATATATCACAAATGTACTATTATAATACATGTATATTAATTCGAAAAATTCTTAGTAACGAAATACAGTCTAACATAATTTTTACTAAAAATGTACAGGTCCATAATCGCAATTTAAGGCGTACCCACAATATTTCCCTTCCAAAATTTAGGACAAATTACGGAAAAAAAATATTTTATATGAAGGTGCTAAAATATATAATTCATTACCTAACTTTCTGAAGCAGTGCAAATCTACTAATCAATTTAAATTTAATCTAAAACGCCACATTTTAAATGGTTTTACCTTAAAATAAAAACAAGTAAAAAAAAATCATAATTATACAGTGTATATTTACCATAAAAAGAAAACATGTAGTGTGAATGCACAGTTCTAAACTTCTTTGTATAACCGAAACATCACGATGTGATGTGATGATTTCGTGTCGCTATCCGTAATTTTTTTTTTATTATTGTATTCCTTTTGAAACTACCAACATTTTTGTTTCAGTATGCTCGTAAATTATTGTAACTTAATGTTAAAATACTTTTAGTTTCTCGTAAGTGATTTGTAATCTTTTGAGAAATAAAGAAATCTTAAACCTTATCTTTCTAAACTCCTTGAAAGAGTTATCTATTACCAAGTCGTTAAGTACTGCGAAAAAAATAAAATTCTACCCGATTTACAATCTGGCTTCAGAAAGGGTCGCAGTACAACTACTGCTTTTCACGACGTGGTGGATAATATCTTATCAGCTCAGGATTGTGGTGAAATTACCATTTTAACTCTGTTGGACTATTCGAGGGCATTTGACTGTATTAACATCCCTTTGCTACTCTCCGATAGATCCCAGATGGTAGTCGTCCAAAATCTGGATGGCATACCATCCTTGTCAACTGTTGCTCCGGTCCGTAGAGGTGTGCCACAAGGATCAATACTCGGCCCCTTCTCTTTATAATATACACAGCAGACCTGCCTAGTGTAATACAGTTTTGTAGGTTCCACCTCCACGCGGATGATCTACAATTATATATCACGGCAAAACCAGGAGATATTCCTCACGCAATTGCGCGGCTCAATTCTGATTTGCAACAGGTCGCTGCATGTTCTGATCTTAACAGTTTGGTCCTAAATCCTTACAAAACCAAATATATCGTTTTGGGTTGAAGAAGCAAAGAGAAATGTTTCTGAGAATTTCCTCAAGTTGCAAAGTTTCACTCTTGGGTACGGATTTGGAAAGAGTTGAAAGTGCTCGTAATTTAGGCCTAACCATGGACTACGCCTTGCGATTTGAGGACCACGTGTTGAGATCGGTGCGTGCATGCTTCTACAGGTTAAAAGTCCTATATAGGATTCGCGATTTTTTAGCAGTGGACTTGACAATTAAACTATGTGACACTCTAGTGCTTTCAAAACTAGCCTATTGTCCTACTGTATACGGCCCTTGTCTCCTGGAAAGAACCCAACGTTTAATACAACGCGTACAAAATGCTTGTGCACGCTTTTGTTTTAAAATACCACCACGCACCGACATTACCCCATTTCTCAATAGCCACTGCATATTCAATATGAAGGGACGACAGAAACTACTTTTTGCAACACTTCTATCGGCATTGTTAAATCAAAAATCCCCGGTAATTTATATGATAAACTTGAATGGCGAGATGGTGATGGAAGAAACGTCCGGACTTGTGCTAAGAAGCTACTAATGCCAAAATTTAGAACATCGGCATTCCGCGGCAGTTTCAAGTTCCGCGCCACAAAGTGTTGGAACATCATACCTCCCCCACTGAGAGATATTCTTACCATCACACAGTTTAAAAAAATTTTAAAAGCGAAGCTCATATTAGATCTAATGCTAAATTGTGAAGCATCATCCTCTTTATTTTAGATTAAATTAAATTAGATTGGATTATTTGACTTGACCCGGTATTAACGTAGTTTCATTTTAAATTGATTGAAATTCTAACCATGTACAACCGACCGATGACATAATCATACTATTTCGATGATTGTGCACTTGTGAGGATTTTATATTTACAGTAGGACACTTTTCTGGAATGTTGTTATTTATAGTTTATATTTTATTTTTAACTTAAAAAAAAGTAAAGTCTTTGCGTATTGTGAAATAAGTTTAAGCGGCAGCGGAGCGTGTACGCCCTCAAGTAACCACAGGCATTGGCAGAATCATCAGCGTTGTTGGACATCCGTGCAACAACATTAAGCTGAGCCATATAGCCTATTTACTCACTGCAATAGTTATAGATTTCCATGTATACAACTCATTGTTATTTGTCTCTGTTTGCACATGTGTATGTTTTGTGAGTAAATAAATATTTTTTCTTTCTTTCTTTCTTTCTTTCTTTCAATTAAATTAGTAGGTTGCTGCCATTAAATTAGTAGGTTGATGCCATTAAATTGGTTGGTTGCTGCCATTAAATTGGTAGGTTATGTAACCCTTATTTTATTCAATAACTGATGTACATACAGGTTTTGGTTAAATTGTAAAAAGTGGTTACTAAATTGTGTGCAGGGGTGCCGCTTGTTTCTGAAGGAAATCTCTTCCAGCGGACCTGAGTGTGAGTGGTGTCGGATTTGGTGTGTACTAAATTGTATATTGTTGTACATGGGATAAATGTTGTAAGCAAGTGCTTACAAATTGTATTGGATATAAATTGCAGTAATAAAATAGATAATAATTGCATATCCAATGATTAGACTTATGGTATTGAAAATGCGGATTCTTAACCCTCACGCCGAAGCCGCCCAAGGGCGCCTTCGTTGTGAAGTCAGACTTTAACAAACTTTTTATGCATGCAGAAGAAAATGGGTCGTTTAAACAAAATTTTAGGTTTTGTATTTGCTGCTTACTAATTGTTTGTGTTGTTTCTCTTATTAGCAAAAATGTTATTGCGTAATTATTAAAGAGGTCTCCTCATTAAGAAATAAATATATTGTTGTAATACGATTAGTTTTGAATAATTGTGAGCAAACAAACATCATGTAAAATGTTATTCATATTTCTTTTGTTTTTGGCTTATTTTGTATAATAACGATTTGCCTACTTTTGTGGTAAATTATCTTCAGAATTTATGATCGTGTCAACATAAAAAAAGCTTGAGCCCCAGCCTCCGAGCTAAGTGCATATATAATATAAAATTGGTGTGCTTGAAATTTGAACAAAAGAAAGCTGACTTCAAAGTTGGTTAACGAACATTAATTTAAATAATTAGTTCTGTTTTCCGCTTGTGTTGTTAATTTTGAACTAATCTAAATTATCGCAAAGGATATGCCGCTTTGGCTACAGTTTACACACCATACAAACGCAATACGCCTGTAAATGGTTTCGCTTAATATTTTATGTGGGCGTTTTATATAGGCAATACTTTCATTAAAACTTTCATTCCCTATTTCAATTCCTTTAAGCCTTTTTTTCGGAATAAAACACCTATGATACTCTCCAGCCTCCTAACTATCGCTACACACAAAAATTATATCATGACATCGCTCCGGTGTGACGTGAAAGAAGGACGAACAAACCAACAAACACACTTTCAGATTTATTTCAGATAATATTAGTATGGACTCTTTACAAGCCATACAAATTGATTCTTTTAAAAATGTAATATTGAAATACTTCAAATCTATACAAAAAATACCAAAGCTTACCAAAAAGGTTGGTGACCTCTGACTTTTTGAACAAAGTTTAAAATTAAGATTATTTGTGGTTTAATCGTGTTTAAGTTGATGCAATGAATATATTACCATTAATTTGGTCCCCTTTAATTAAGCGTGTAACTCACTTTCGCAAACGATCTCTATTTCCTTACCTGTTTAAAAATATTTTAATTGTTCAACCCCGAAACCACGTGGTACTTTTCTGTCCCGCCCTAGAGTGTTTTTATAAACCCGGAGGCGCGGAGGAAGGCAGCCCCTGTCCGCTATAAAGAAGCGTAGACACCGTGTGAGCCGTAGCGAAGGCGAGCACGTGTGCCTGCGCTAAGGGCGAAGGGACTGGACATCCTGTAGCGCCGGAGACGTCAAATGTCTATCAGTACCCAAAAATACTTGCATGAATGCATGCTTGCTTGCTTTCATGTATGCTTGCCTGCTTGCATGCATGCTTGAACCGGATGAAGAAATGATAAGACACACAATTGTAAATAATTATCTCACTATAATCAAAATATAACACAATAATTATTATTTTTATTAAAATAATTCAATTTATAATAATTAAAAAGTAATATAATCAGCATAATCTCAAACAATTGGCAAAAGCCCTTTGCTGGTGGTGGTGCTCCAATTAAAAACTTGTCAATTTCTGCAGTTTGCTGTCTTATTTCTTGAACAACTTTTTGTGATAAAAAATAACACCCCGGGTAATGCTGACCCACAAAATGAAAAAATCGGTTATGCCACGATTCAGCGTTATTTTTGCCAAATTATGGTATTCTACATGTAAGACCTCTAAACTTTATGCCATAGTTGTGACATGCCAAAAAAATGTAATGATAAGTAATCGTTATTGTAAAACCATGTATGCATGAACATTTTATGCTAATATATTATTATTATAAATGACGTAATGGGGAAATAAAGTATGCCTTATGATTTATTCTGTATGAACGTTATGCGAAATAAACAGTATGCCAAAAAACGTTATGCAGCCTTATAATATGCCAATTAAATTTAAGCATTCCAATACGGATCCCTTCTAGGTAAAGGTTTTGTTTTAAAGTTAGAATAAGTTGTAACGTTAAAATAACAGGTCCCTACCTACGAGCATCTTGGCTTTCTCATTTCTTTGTATTTTTAGTATGGTTGATAGTACTGCTGGAAATATAAAAATTGAGCGCTTGGCTTGATTAAATCGTATATTTCTAATAGACAACAGAAAGTTGCAATAAATGGAGAATAATCAGAATTGACAGTGACAATGGGTGTGCCCCAGGGCTCAGTTCTTGGTCCTTTCATATTTTGAATGTCAATGATTGGTTAAAGTAGTGGTTCATTAAGAGTAGTGGTTCTGAGCTAATAATTTGCTCCTCAATGAAAACAAAACAAAATTGTACTTTAGCTTTGCCCATTGTCAAACAGGTAAACACAAACATTGTAGTAAAGAGCCAGGAACTGACTCCTGTACACCAGGGCTTTATAACGTTTCCAAATTAACGGTTTAAATATCGGTAAATAACATTATTTTCATAAAGTTAAATAAGTATCGTTGTAATAAGTAGCGGTAATGAAGACTCAATTCGAATAAATAACACTACTAATTTAACGTTAAAATAGTGTTACTTTTTTTTTGTTACTTCTGGCGACGTTGCCACTCTGTCAAAGTGAGCCGCAAGCGCGCGTTTTCGTTGGTAGATGGCTCGACGGGCAATGCATCGGCATGCCTGCGAAAAATATATTACATTATACTATTTCTATTTTTTTATTTTCTCGATGACAGGTCTAATTTGTATAATAACTATATAAAATAAAATAGTATAATAACACAAAACCGGCCAGGATTGGGTACCATTATCTATAAATAACATGGTATGGGAACCCCCTTTAAATATTTTACTCTGCTTTTTTTGGTATTTGTTGCTTTAGCGGCAACAGAAATACATCATCTGTGAAAAACTCAACTTTCTAAGTATCACGGTTCCGCAGATACAGTCTGGTATCAGACGGACAGCGGAGTAATAGTAATAAGATTCAGTTTTACCCTGTAGGTACGAAACCCTAAAAACTATCAATTTAGGATATCTATAACCAAAAAAATTAAAACACTGTTAGAAAAGTATTAAAATAAGAATACTTACAAAAACATTTGTCTCAATATTTTTCAATTTTAAAACCAATACTTACAGAAATATCAAATTACCTACTTACCATTATATTCCTTAGAGTAGATCTCACACTTAATAAATATTTTGCGATTAGCTCGTGTAATACCAGTGTGTCTTGTTATACGATACAGTGCAGTTCCTGGCTACGGAATTATTTCAACTCCTACAAACTTACGGTTACAAGTTAAATTAGATAGTAAAAGAGACAGAAATAATAAAAATAAAGTTACCGATACTCTCGTAGGTAACGTTATTGCATTTACCGGTAAAATTTTTTATAAGTATCGATACCTTTCATAACGTTACTTTACCTATTAAGTTACCTTTGGTATTGTTACTTCTCTTAATAACGATACTCCTGTTTGTAAGAGATAACGTTACCAATTTTTTAAGGTTATTCAAAGCCCTGCTGTACACTTAACTGCATTTCTGGGCATAACCTTAGACGCCAAACTCCAGTAGGGACCGCATGTTGATGGTTTAGCGAAAAGGCTTGGCTCTGCCGCATATGCTCTTAAAAAATGAGACAAAGAATATTGGCGAATCCTTATTTATGTAAACAGTGAGCGTTTAGAAAAGTAACCAGTACTTTTGTTTATTCTTTTTTTATGTGAATTTCCATAATATTAGCTTCATGTGTAGAAGTCTCCATAAAATAGTTGATTTATAAAGCTTGATTTGACCTGATCAGTTTGTTTTACCTCCTGTAATTTTTTATTACGATACATAGGATTGATTGTGACCAAGCACAAGTATTTGATACTGTAATATAATTTTTTAATACAGGAAATTATAGTCATATAATGACTCATTTTTATGTAAGGATATTTTTTGTATATTCCTCATTGTGAAAATGATTTATTACTCACCGGAGTCCTTATCCTTGGCTGTATAGCTTTTACCTTTGCCGGTGAATTAGATAAGAACAGAACTTGAAACCGTTTCGTTACTTTTTGACTTGTCACCTTTAGTTATTTTATTCAACCTGGATTGTTGTTTGGTCTTAGATAATTCACAACGTGACTTTTAAGACTCATAAGCCTTTGTGCCTAGGGATTCCGATAGATAGCGCTTACGACGACTATTGCTGTCATTTTTGGACTAAAATTACGCTTTGTTGTTTGGAAATAGGTTTGTCCTGATAACGTTATCATGGCAGACAGAATTACATGAATTGATTGCATAAATTGCAGGTACAGATTAAGTTAAAGATATTGATGAACATTTACGTGTCATTATTATCATGATTGGTTGGTCATAGTACCTATGTAAATGTAGGTTATTTGAAATCATAACCTCCAAATTAGTACTTATTGAAAATTCAATTATTATTGTTCCTAGACATACACCTTAATATATATTTTTTTAAAGTGAATCCTGAATTTATGTCCTATGGTTTTTAGATATTTTTGACTTCTAAACGCTCCACTTTAACTTTAACTAAAAGCATGTATGGCGTTCTTTCAAATGATATGTTCATTTGAAAGAACATACTGCTCGAATATTCTATTCCGGTTACTTCCATAGCCTCATGACATATGACATTCTGTTGTGGGGGAGTGCCGCCGACATCGATATTATATTTATTCTGCAGAAAAGGGCCGTTCACGCAATCTATCAACTTTTTAAATTTTTAATTAGGTTTTTGGAATCTATTGTACTGAACTGGCCTGTTTTGTAACTTTGACATTTCGAGTGTACAACCGCCATCGGTTATCCTCTAGCTCAGTGGCCAACCAAAATTTTCCGCTGATTATCTTTGCTGTAATTTTAATCTGTTATTACTGTTTAATCCTTACTCCTCCATCAAGCTCTCCTAGCTTTCACATGATTCAGCATTTTATCTCTCCGTTATCTGCCTCCTGGATAACATTTTTCAAAAGCGGTAATGCTCGCTGTGTCACAGGCATACGAAGGCTAAAATCTATAAAGAGTGTTTAGACTTTTCTCAGACTTATCTCAGCTAAGTTCAAATAGAAGCGAATTTGTTATAACATACTGTTCAGTGATGAAAATCGTTTTTGACAACATTTGTCTTATATGTTTCCAGAATATGTTTTATACGCTAAGTAGTATTAAACAAAATTGCTTTTTATTTGACCATTTGGCTGATATAATATCAGAGATTAGTCTAAGTATTCTTTATAGATATCAGATCAGCCTAGCGTACTTGCGTGGATTTGCAAAAAAATCTGTATACATGCCTAAAAATACTTGTCCAACTAAACTAAACTTAGAATGAATGAATACCAATATACAATCATAGGCTAATATTTAATTGATGAATGAATTTACACAATAGTCTTAAAATCTTCGGGCTTTGTACAGAGACGAGAGTCTTGAGGTTCGTTGGTCGCTGTATCTGAGAAGGAAGGATCAAACAGCAATAACGGAACGAGGGGGCAATAAACAAGAATATGGTCAACTGTTTCTTCATCTTCACCACAATCGCAGAACGGGGAACAGCGAACTCCAATCACGGCAGAACTTGGGAGGAAACCAAAATCTTAGCTGAGAAGGGACTAACTAAAATAGCTGCCTGGCTCAGTGATAGTCTTCTCGCTCTAAACGCGTCCAAAACCACATATCTTTGTTTTAGCAAAACTAAATTTACAAAACCCAAGAACGACCCTGACTTACATATTCATTCTTCTACGTGCAAGACCTCTAGTGATGTACAACCATGTAACTGTCCAAAACTGCTCCATTCATCAACAGTCAAGTACCTCGGGGTTACAGTCGATGACAAACTTCAATGGACTCCACATATCAAAAGTTTATGCAAAAGAATAAGGAAATTTATTTACGTTCTCAAGTGTCTGCGGTCAGTAGCTAACCCCGAACTTCTATTACAGACATTTAACTCTCTGTGTCAACCTGTCATTACCTATGGGATATGTTCGTGGGGTGGTGCGAGTAAAAATCATTTAATAGATGCAGAAAGAGCACAGCGTGCAGTGCTGAAAGTTTTACTTAGGCTACCTTATCGACATCCTACATTACAGGTTTATGAAAAATCACAGACACTCAGCGTGAGAAAATTATTCTTATACCAATGCTTAAGACGCTTTCATAAATGTTCTCCAACAAACTATCTTGTTACTACAAATAGCGCGAGAAGGAACAATATTGACAAATATTTAGTCCCGAAAATAAATAGCGTTTTTGCGAAAAGACACTATTACCATATAGCACCCGTAGGTATTATATAATCAGTTCAATAGAATCTTCAAAAGTAAAATATATACCAATCAACAAATTAAATCCAAAATAATTCACTGGCTGAAACCCCTTGACTACAACGACACTGAAGCTCTGTTAGCAAAATAAATAGTTCCAGAGTTATGTATATTTATTTATTTATTTTTTTCTTTAATAACCTGTTTCTTCACGTACATATACACTTACACACACACACACACACACACACACACACACACATACATACACACACAGTGAGACATATTTTCCTTCCGTGTATTCGCAGACCAAAATATAATAATTGTATTAACCTAAAATTAGCAAATCTATATATTTCCATGTAAATTTCTTTTAATCTCTCATATCTGTGTTACTGAGCTGTATTAGTGTGTGGTCCATTTTTGTAACATTCACCAAATCCCTAGTCGTGTCATGTAAAAGAAACTAGCTTCTGTACCACAGGTCTTCCTATTTCAGAAGCAAGTGATACCTTGACTTAAGTACCAAAGTGTTTGTTGCAATAAAGATTTATTATTATTATTATTATTATTATTATTATTATTATTAATTACTTAGTCCTTTTGTTTGCTGTTCTAAATAAAAAAATAAAACAAGGTTTAACGTGGATGAAAGGCTGGAGTCACCGTAGTGCTTCACTTTCACTTTTCGCGACACTTCCCATTTGGAACTCCACATGGTATTTTGGTGAGATTTAAGGGATCTAAGGCACTCAAATCCTGACCGAAGCACATGTAGTGATCGAAGGAACCGATTTGGATGGAATCTTTTGCAAAGCCATTAGCTGTAACGTTGCCTGTGATACCAGAGTGACCAGTAATTCAGGCTAACACAATATTTATAGCCCGGGAACTGCAACAGAATAGGATATTTCTTTTCTGTTACAGTTTCTAATTTTGTTTATTATAGGGAATTTCAAGCTTAATTTTTAAACGGGTTACCTTGCAGAGCTTGTAGACAGTCTGTAAATACAATGGAATAACTTAAGTTGTTATCAGCTTTTTACTTAACTGATTCTAAAAGCGCAATAGCCTCACCCGTGAAGACAGTAGATTGAGGACGTGACTTGAAAGATAAGAGGACTGAGAGTCGTGGAATCCACACGGCTGACCGGCCTCCTGTGGAAGAGAGTTTAGAGGCGTCCGTGTAGATCTGAAGGCAGCCGGGAAATTTCTGTTTACAACATTCAGGAACACGGAATTAGCGTTTGGATCGTTCTTGGGAATGCCAAAGCTTGTGTCTATTGTTGAACTAAAAATCAACAAATATAAGGGAAAGTAAAAAGAAAATTTAATAATTTGAAACTTGGAGTAGGGGAGCTAGTTAACACAAGTTTTTATGAGACAAGGAGGAATTTTATTTGATAAATGAAAAAAAAAATTTTATTATTCTTTTACAAATTATTCTATTATATTTTTATTATACAATGTTGATAAAAGCGAGAGGCTTTAAATGAAACCACATATTTTGTGTATCATTATCAGGCTACACAACAAAAAACAGATCAATGTAAGCAACAGTTTAGTCACAGGAATGTTTTTTAGTTTTTACTTAGTTTCATTTACTCTGTATCTTCCCGATCACCTGATTGTAAGTTTGTACTATAGGCATACGTAGTTATCTAAACGACAAAATTCACGCGAGCGATGCGACGTTGCCAGTTCGCATCGTAAGTTTGCAGTACAAACAAGGAAGTACACTGTTACTAAATCTTTCCTTAAAAGAAAGTACAGATCACGGTTATCTCACTGTAATGTAATAAGCGTAACAGACATAGATATAGATCAATATGTTGCTAATGCGACGGCGCCGGCTCGGCTAATTAGGTCAAGAGCACAATTTTTACTCTGTTTCGTGCGAAGACGCGTTGCATCCGGGGTGCACGTAAAGCAATTCAGCACAGTATATTGTCGCTCACGCGTCCCATTTACTAATGTTAAGTTTTTATTGTGATAGGACACGTAACTGAGTATTTTAGGTTTAGTTTTGTGAGTAGTTTTTAATTATTTTGTAAGTACTTAAGACATCCACAATGCCTCGTGCTACATACACTGCGTCAGAATACACTGACATGATTTTAATCTACAGGGAATCCCACGGAAACGCAGCTCTAGCTCTGCGAACTTACCGAGAAAGGTATGGAGACAGCCGCGCGTGCCCTAGGAACGCTCGCACCATAGTATTGGCAGTACAACGGGCATGGGAAAACAAACCATTAGCAGCGCATCAGGAGGGAGTCCCACCGCAGCAGATACCTACTGCGCGCGAGCAACAGATTCTTGACTATTTTGACCGCAACCCCACATCGAGTGTGCATAGAGCCGCACGCCAGTTTAGAGTTTGCCATAGAACCGTGCATAACATTTTAAAAAGGAATAGACGCAAACCGTACAAATTAAAAAAAGTTCAAGACCTTTTAAGAAGGGATTTGCCAGTCAGGCGTACTCACTGCCAGTGGATACTTGACAAAGTTACTGACGACCCGAACTTTTTATTAAATGTCATGTGGACCGACGAGAGCACATTTACACGCAATGGCATATGGAACCATCAAAATCTCAGATACTGGAGTATTGAAAATCCACGCATGATTCGGGAGTCAGAGCATCAGTCCCGCTTCTCTGTTAATCTGTGGGCTGGTATACACAGGGACCAGATTATTGGCCCTGTTTTTATTGACGGCACCCTTAACGCGGCAAAATTTTTGGAGATATTATCCGGTCCCGTTGCTGAATATACCGAAGAACTATCCTTAGCCGATTATCGGCATTTATGGTACCAATTGCACGGAGCTCCTCCACATTCAGTGATGTCTTCCAGAAAGCTACTCACCGAAATGTTTGGACAGCAGTGGATTGGTCGATTTGGACCAGTACGATGGCCACCACGGTCCCCGGATCTCACTCCAATGGATTTTTTTTTCTGGGGGTTTGTGAAAAGTGAAGTGTACGTAATGTAAATTAAAAATTTTAACAACAAAAAGTGACCTTATTGCACGGTTAAATAACAATATTATACGTCGTTATAATTTGTGTACTATTGCAAATGGCGGACATTTCGAACAATTCAAGATTTAATGTGTAAGTGTTACAATTAATTATTTTTGTTTATTATTTTCATTGATCATATCTTCCAACGTTACCTACAACACATGTTTACAATTTACATTATCATCCTCATCAAACCCGCTGTGTAGGTAGGTGTGCGCCGCACGTGCTATGCTACTCAAATGCTGCGTTGCCAATTTGTTACGCAGGTGGCGGCAGGCTTTTCAAAAAAGGATTACATTTTAACTTAATTATTAAGCTATTTAAGTTCTTTGAAAAACGTTTTTTCGTATACTTCTCGTAAACTTCTTTTTAATAGTTTCGGATTAACAGTAGGCACTTATAGTATATGTGGTTTCATTAAATGCCTCTCGCTTTTATCAACATTGTATATATATCGTATATGTAAATGAATTTATATATAAATGAGTGAACATAATTATGTGTTTTTTTCTTCAATCGAGCAAATGCTTGATATATGTTTATATTTTGTTTTTATTTTCAATTATCCAGTTTTCTATTTTTTTTATTCAATTTTAATCTACACCGCACTACTGACCTCTCCAATTGATCGATGGTTGACTGGTAGAGAATGCCTTGTGGCATTAATTCCGCCCTTTGTACATTTCTTTTTTTTGTGCAATAAAGTTGAAGTAAATAAATACCTATAGTTTTGGTTGGAGCGTCTAAGTAAGGCGAGTTTAAGATTAAGGGAATGTGATGAAAGTTGTAAAGACGTAGCCAGAAAGTGAAATGAGAGGTATTGACAAAGTAGATTCCGGGAAGAATCTGCTCATTCGATCTGCATGGCATTAATTGGGGAAGATTTCAATGCTCCTAAAAGTATGCGGAGTTTACTTTGAACGTTGGTAATAGCGTCTAAACCTGGATTATGGTAGGGCTCCAATAAGAAAGAGCCGTAGTCTCTTCCTCCGTATCATTGCGTTGTATATCACTTTCTGGGTATAGGGGTGAGATCCCCACAGACAGAACAGACAAATCATATCGAAACGGTATTTGCTTTGCTTACCGTTGTGCGTGTATTTTTGAAACAAAAAGACGTGAAGAAAGAGGAAATTAAGTTTGCTTAGAATTGTTAATTTCGTTATTGAATGGGCAGGTAGTTTTTTTGTCTATTTTTTAATCGTAATCATTGGAGACAAGCCAGACTTTAATTGATTGAACCGAAAACTTTGATGCTTGACCTTGTATAACTTTTTAAGCAAACATGGGTTCTTTCGGTATTTTATTTATAATAGTGTACCCCAGGTCTGTACCAAAATTCAGCATGTTGGGAATTATTACAAACTGACCACTATTTTTCTGGATAATTTGACGGGACTATATCAGGAATAAGAAAATAACTGTATAGTTCTTTATTTTTTATATTAAAAGAATTATAATGAAAGTAAATAAACCATAAACTATGATTATTTCATTTACGTCAATCTCTTACAAAAGTTCAATAAATTTCAATATTATATTTCAAGTTCAATATTTAGTTCTAAAATGTTGATAGTAGATTCGATACTCTCTGTGCAACACTAAAAATGGACGCCATTTTATGTTACATTTCAAGTTTAGGTATGCACGTTTTTTTGTTACTTAGGGCTTGTCCATTGGTTGAGGTCAATGGTTAGAAGTCCCGGTTAACTAAAGATGTACGTTTCACTCATGGAATTGAGGTACTTGATTGACATTGACAATCTTGTAGTAGTAGATTGAGTTGAAGAAAATTTTATTTTGTTTTCAGTTGAATATCCACAAAGTTTTAAAAGTGTTTTCAGAAGTTGTTTTTAAGGTATATAATATTTCAGCGCAAACAAGAGGATCAGATTCCTTACAACAGTATAGAATTTTTTAACGAGAACACATTCAGAGATTTACAGTTATCATCATAGTTTAATTTTGTTCCAGGATCATTAATTTATCTGAAGCAGAGACATGGCATACAACGTAAGTGCACATAGTGTTTTCTTATTAATATATGTATGAAATTAGGGTTTGTTGATATAATGAGGCATACATCATAATAAGATTATTATAGAACAATCTAAAATGTTCCTTGTGTTATTGCTAAATATACTAATAAACTTTCGATAAACCTCCGTACAGACAATTTGCCATTGTATAACAAGATATTTTACAACACAATTATGAAAACGTTCATTTAAATAACAGCAACACAATTATATCTATTAATTCCGACTGACTTGCTTACAGACAGACAGCCTAGCCTAGTGGACCTAGAAACGTACAGCTTTGCACAAAGGCTCCTTATTATGTAGTTTAAGTGAGTAGTAAGAATGTAGATTTTTGATAATACCAATGGGTGAAATTGACTAGGTTTTGATATAGTTGCAATCAGCGTTGTTTAAAAGATTTTAGAATATAGAACCATAAATTGTGTCCTTTTTGTAGGTTAAGTTTTACTCTTACAAGCTTTTTCTGCACAAAATTGAAGTGTGACACTTTAGAGCATAGCAACCTACATTTTTTTTTTCCTTAGAGTGTCCCTAATTGATATACATTGGTTTTATCATGCACTATGGTTTTAAGTCTTAATTAACTTATTAAACATACTGACTGTATTTTCCGTTTTGCTATGGAACCGTTTAATATCAAAACCAAGGTAAAAATATGCTTATTTTATAAAAAAATGTTGCATAAGATCAAGAACAGCCATTTGTATCTACTACAGCATGTAGAAAATCTCTAATTAAGTTTTTTAGCTCTATCGATCTTTTTCTTTGAGTAACTCTGAAATGTTACACTTTATAGTGTAATAGCTATATATATATAGCTATTACACAAATATTACATTACATAAATATATATATATTATATATATATATATATATATATATATATATATATATATATATCACACCATACACATATTCCAACTAAGTTAAAAGTATGCTTATTTTATAGATTAATGTTAGATAAAGTCAAGAACTGCCATTTAGACCCATTACAGCATGAAGAAAAGCTTTAAATATTTCTTTTTTAGCTGTGTTAAGGTTTCTCGGTTAAGATATTTTTCTGCAAATAACTCTGAAATGTGATACTTTAAATAGTGGCTATTCTTATATAGGTCAAATTGTGTGCCCCGATTTTGAAAAAAAATCGATTGAAAATGATGCCAAAATTGTTAAAACCCCTTTTAGTTTGCAATTTTTTTGACATGTTTACTGTCTAATAGTGACATGACAAATCATATTTTTTTATATTTTTAGTTGAAAAATATTTTTTAATAAATTGTACCTTCTATAATTTTATACAAACATTTTACAATTTTATATAAACGTTTTACAATTTTATATATACAACAGTTTTTATCATGAAGGAATCAAAATTGTTCCGTTTTAAGAGAGATTACCATGATATCCATCATGTCTCTTTTAAATTAGACACATATTTGAGGCTTAAGAAATGTAAATAGAATAAGTGTAATAGAATAACTACACATTCAAAATAGTAATTAGCTTATAAAATTCTTATTCGTATCAAAGAATAAAATATTCCTTAATTGAACTTGGGTGTACAAGGCCACAATAAAAGGCATTTATTTTTATAAATGAATTATATTTGACCATAATATGGTTATATATATTTCTAGTATTACTATATATTTACTATATTTCTAGTATTAATACAGTTTTACTTTCTAGTAATCCTAGAAATATATTAGTAAATCCCTATATCTTTTGAGTAACATACTATCCAAACATACAATCTTTCACGTTTATAATAAAGTAGGACTTTAGGTATGTATTATGTCAGAAAATAATAAGGTACATGAGTATTTAATAAAGTACAGTAATACACCGGTTTACGTAAACTTTTTACGTATTTACGTAAAACGCGGATTCACTATAACGCGGTTTTTAAATTTTCGCGCAAAATTGCCCCGGGTTACGCTAGTGCTTTAATGCTACTTTGGATTGGAAAAATTTGTAGCGACAGACGGTGAACCCCTCAACCACCAAGATTTAAAAGAGCTTCAATACGATCAAGTGGGAATTGAAGAGGAATCTGTTGAAGATCCAATTCTGTCTACAAGTGATGTTGAGGAAGCTTTGTCGAAAATATATTTTGGTTTGAACGTGTTACAAAGTATGGACCGTGATGTAGATCGTGTTTTTTATTTTAACCAAAAATAGTACTTTATCTTTTCTTTTTTATGAGAAATGTTAGTATTTATTTCTAAAATCGCCTTGGATGTACTTTCCTTAGTATGAATTTACAGATTAAATATAAACTGTTCATTCCTAGTTAATGTCTAAATCATGTTATGGCTTATTTTGCTTTATTACATTGATATGATAATGTTTTGTTAATAAAAGGTGTTTGATTCTGAACTTGATATTTTATTAAAACAGACCCCGTTATACGCGAAATTCACTTTACGCGATTTTCTCTGGAACGCATCTCTCGCGTAAGTGCTTGTTCACGTAGAACGCGTGGGCGCGATAGACCTGGCGAGCTCGTGTTCACGTTGGCCGCCAAGCGTTTGCGCGAGTATGACGTGTTGTCAGAGGTTCGAAAGAAGGTCGATGATCGTTTATTTTTAACCGAAAATTAATAGCTAAAGTGGGAGACGATAAAAATTAGAATTGGTGTACACGAAATTAACAAAGAAAGAGAACGGTATGGTGAATTTCGTACTTTATATAGTAATTTGAGAGAACATCCTTTAAGATTTTTTGGATATACCAGTATGACCGTCAAATGGAAGACCTATTTGATCACAGCACTAATCAATTGTACTGTATTGAACGACATCATGAATTGAGTGCTATCGTTTCTAGCGACAAGTTCAAATTGGTTGAACTTACTTGACTTCGCGAGTGAATCGCGCGCTCCGCCGCTAGTTCGACGTGAATACGTACAAACATCTCACGCGTTTGATATTGCCGCTAGCGCGCCGCGCGCGCATGTCTATTTATTTATTTTATTTTTATTGAGAAAACCAACAGCATAATTATACATGGTAAATTACAAAACAGTGTTTAACTAAACATAATGCCAATAACAGGTTTCCCTATAATTTTTTAAAATAGCCTCAGTAAAATAACAAAAATTTTTGAAGCAAATGTTATCATAAAAAAAATATATATATAAAAATATATATAATATATATATATATATATATAATTTTTGTGATTATATATAATACTTAAACAGATGCAAAAGATAGAAGTTTAGTTATAATAAAGATAATAATAATAATAAAGTATGGGAATACAAATGTACATACACATATACATATACATAAACAGACACATATATAATGCATACAAATTGCAACTATTTCGTTAAGATTTCAAGAACTTCCTTTCTGAATTTAGGTTTACTGCAAGCAAAGATGTCTATATGACTAAAGTGTTTATTGTATGTGTGTGTGGTGTAATTGTTCATGCAGTAAACCTGTGTGCCTCGTACGGTAGGATGGTGTACGGTAGTGTATTTTAGAAACAAGTTCAGGGCAATCAATTCGGCTATGTACAATGTCGTGCAAGAGGCACATATTAAGTATAATACGTGAAATGAAATGAAATGAAATGAAATGAAATGAAATATTTATTTCTCAACATTGACAATTACTTGTTCTTATTGACGTCAAATAAAACATGATTCTACCACCAGTTCAAAAAAAACCTTCGTGAAGAAGAACTGGCAAGAAACTTCACGGGTATATTTTTTTTCAAAATAAATTTACAGAGTCTCTTTATGTCTATACAAAATTATTCTTTTCTGCATCTGTTAGCTCGGCAAGTCTCCCTCCCCCCAAGTATCCAAACGACGAACACCCTCAAACGGCACCCGTTCACGAGTTAACGCGGGATCCAGCCATCGCCCTCCTCAACCATATTAGAGGGAAGTGAACGACCCGTCACCCGACGCTACCATAAGAAGACGTACTTTAGTGACAATGACGCTTTAGATATTCATCGGGACGAAGAACTCATCGCACAAACAGACACATTACACATGCTTTGTTACAAATACTAGTACAATCCTGTTAATGAGGGGATTATACCCAAGGGCTTTTATCATCCAAATAATCGGATAGTTTATAATATGCTCTAGCACACAACTTCTCCTTTATAGTTTCTTTGAATTTGTCAGTAGGAAGACCTTGGATATCCTCAGGAACCTTATTATAAAAGCATATACATTGACCCATGAATGAGTTAGTGACTTTATGAAGCCTGCTATTATGAGCTGCCAGCATATTTCTTCCTCTTGTGTTAACATTGTGCAGATCTTTTTTTCTTTTGAACAAGGTTATGTTCTTTTTAACATACACTAAATTTTCTAAAATATATTGTGAATGGAAGGTAAGAATATTTATTTCCTTAAATTTACTTCTAAGTGACACCCTTGGACCGAGCTGATAGATTGCGCGAAAAGCCCTTTTCTGCAGAATAAATATAGCATCGATGTCGGCAGCACTCCCCCACAGCAGAATACCATATGTCATGAGGCTGTGGAAGTAACCAAAATAGACTAATCGAGCAGTTGTTTCATTTGAAATTTGTCTAATTTTTTTAACAGCATATGCGGCAGAGCCAAGCCTTTTCGCTAAACCATCAACATGCGGTCCCCACTGCAGTTTGGCGTCTAAGGTTATGCCCAGAAATACAGTTGAGTTTACAGGAGTCAGTTCCTGGCTCTTAACTACAATGTTTGTGTTTACCTGTTTGACATTTGGCAATGTAAATTTAACACATTTCGTTTTTTTTTCATTGAGGAGCAAATTATTAGCTGAGAACCACTGCTCTGTGTTGGAGATGCATTTGTTCACCGCTCGATAGTCAATTTCTTGTCTTTTGATTTTAAACAAGAAGGAAGTATCGTCAGCAAACAATATGACCTCGCATTGATTCTTAACGACCGATGGCAGATCATTAATATAAACTAAAAATAGGAAAGGACCAAGAACTGAGCCCTGGGGCACACCCATTGTCACTGCCGATCCTGATGATTTTTCTCCATTTATTGCAACTTTCTGTTTTCTATTAGAAATATATGATTTAATCAAGGCAAGCGCTCGGTTTTTAATGCCGTAATGGTGCAGTTTCATGAGTAGAGTAGTATGATCCACACAGTCGAACGCCTTGGACAAGTCACAAAAGACACCAATAGCATCACACGACTCCTCCCAGGCGCTGAATACGTGTTTTATGAGCTCAACACCGGCATCGGTTGTTGAGCGACCCCGCGTGAAACCAAACTGCTTAAAATTCATTAAACTATTACCGTAAAAATGAGAAAGTAATTGATTTAAAATTAATTTTTCAAAAATCTTACTGAGCGTTGGTAGTATAGATATAGGTCTAAAATTATTAGGGTCAGACATACTACCTGCTTTGAATATTGGAATGACCTTACTCAATTTCATTAAATCAGGAAAAACACCATTATCAACACAGTCATTAAATATACTGGCTAAGTACGGGGCTATACCATCAATGACAGATTCAATAATTTTAACAGAAATCCCATATAAATCGGCAGTATTTTTTACTTTAATGCTTTTAAATGCATTTAAAACTTGTGGAACAGTAACATGTTT